>CANUEZ040000038.1:4452500-6852500 GCA_948099385.1 Fasciola hepatica
ACTGGCTATCGACGACTTATTCAACGTATACATCACAAGATCTAGCGAGCTTCCGTCATTGGTTTTTCAAGGATGACAATCCGTTGACCAAACAGGGAGCGACGACTTCCTCACAGGAGTCAATAGCTGTGTGCTTAGGGGACAATACCGTGAAGAAGTCAGTGACGACAGGGTGCTACGTCATACATATAGCAAGCGAACAAAAAAAGCTAACAGAATAGCACCTTTCCACACTCTGGTGTTAACAGGGATTATGGAGAACCTGTGACCATTAAGATATGCGAATTGAGTCTAGTTCGCGAAACAGTCTCGTAACCAATTGGAAAGCATTGGGGCTATCCTTTGATGATCCAAGTCGACAACAAACGTTCTCTACTGAGTGAATTGAAAACAATTTTGTAGTGCGACCCGTGAGAGTGTATCAGCTACAAAGGTCTGCTTTCCTTGCTGATGATGAAGTTCGTGGTTATACTTTTGGAGACGTAATAACATCGATTGAAGTCTTCCTGGCACTCGATATAGCGGCTTGGCCACGATCGTGGTCAATGTCTTGTGATCTGAATATATGTGTGTAAGTAGCCCGAACATGTACTCATTGAACTTCTCCACAGCGTACACGATTGCCAGCAGTTATTTCTCGATTTGCGCATGTTTATGTTCACGACTTGTTAACGTCCTACTACGATCATCAAGCGGGCGTCCATTCTGTAACAGGACGGCTCCTAAATCATGTTGACTGGTATCACATTGTATGCATAGAGGTAAGGTGTGATCATAATATGCTAGGATTGGGACCTGCACGATAAGTTGCTTGGTGCGAGAAAACTCTAATTGCTGTTCATGTGACCAAATCCACTTTTCTCCCTTATGTGGTAATAGGTGAATCGGTTTCATCAATTCCGCTAACTCTGGTAAGAATCTGCTCAGATAGTTGATTATCCCTTCAAAACGTGAGACTCCTTTCGTATTGGTCAGCACCGGCATGTCTACAATCGCGCTTACCTTTTCCAGATCTGGGTTGATCTCTGCGCTTGTGATAATGTGTCCGTGGAACTTGACTACTATTTGACAAAATGTCAACTTGTTTCATTTAAATTTGATTCCATCACGGATACATCGTTGCAGAACAGAATCGAACCTTCTGTTGTGATCCTCGATATTTTTGCCGAAAATTGGAATATCATCTGGTACGCACAGTACTCCAGGTAAGTCATCCACTGTTTGGAGAATCCTGTTCTGGAATATTTGGCTGGATACCTTCAGGCCGAAGGGTAGTCGCTTCCAACGGAACCAGCCATACGTGGTGCCAAACGTGTTCAAATAAACTCGAGGCTTCATCCAACTCTACATGGCAAAAAGCTTAAGCAAGATCAACTTTCGTAAAGCAACGCGCGTTTGATAATTCAGGAGGAATATCGTCAAGAACAGGTAACGAAAAGTACTCTCACCTGAGTACTTTGTTCAGTGGTTTGGGATCAATGCAAATGCGAAGTTCCCCGGAGGCTTTCGTCACGTTCACAATTTGACTCACCCAATCTGTCGGTTCTTCAACTTTAATCAGGACAAATTTTTCGATATGAGAATGTCCAACTCGCGCTCAAATCATTCTCTAACTGCATATGGAATAAGCCTTGTTCGTAGTGTCACAGGTTCCGCGGATTCATATACGTTTAAAGCCGCCACTTAAGGAAATTTTCCCAATTTCTCATCGAAAACAGAGGCATATTTTTCCAAGTAATATCCGACATTATCAGATAGATGGTGAATGAATGAATCATAGTGGAACGACACCAAACACAGATTTTCGATAGATTCACATTCGAGGATGGGAACATAGTCCTGATCGACCACAACAAAGTTTATGTGTGATGACTGTCCATACTTGGAATTGACGAGTTCCAGCATTGCCTCGCCACTTGGCTGAACTTTGTCACGGTTCCACATAGAGAGTTTCCTATGTGTCTGTGTTGGACAGAGCTTTCGTAGGCGTGATGCTCATCGATGCTGCCGTGACCAACTGGAAATCCACCTCCTCTCCATTCGCCACCATCTTGGCAAATAAGCCTTTTCGATTTGTTGGCATTTGCATCCAACAATTGTCTCTCTCCACAAAGTGTGGTCTGCCACAAAACTGACATTCCGTCTTTGGCACTGTGCGTGTCTCTGATATTATTTTGTTCAGACTACGTGATTCTGTTGCATTCATCGTCTCCATGCGTTGTTCGGCTGCTTCCTCACCTAGGAAGATGTCGACGCACTGTTGGAGTGATAATTTTGGAATCTTCAACATCCCTTTATTCTCCACGGGGTCGCGTAATCCCATCACTATCTGATTCCGCACGAGGCTCTGTTCTAGGCAGGTGCAAAAATTGCATGATCGTGTCAGTGTTCTTACGGACACCAAAAAAGAGTCAAATGATTCGTCAGGGTTCTGTGTTTCTTTAGTTAAGAACAAAACTGTCATATGTTTAGTCGAATTCACCAAGACAATGTCGCTCGAGTTAAAGCATCACCGTCATTCAGTCACCATTATCCTCATCGGGATCATATGGAAAGCCAGTGATGATCCGAAGCGCCGCCGGTTCAATGGTGTGACGAAATAAGGCAAACTGCATAGCCTTTGATTCGTACTCCATCACCGACGGTGTCCGGAAATCTTCATACTGCTTTTGCCATAGTCTCCAGTTGTCAGCCAATCGACCTGTGTCTTCCATCACCAAGTGTGTCGGTGGGTGGATTTGCAGGCCATTGTGCGTTCGTGTCTCTGATATGGACATTTTCACATAAGCTTCCGCTCCCATCATGTCAGAAGTCAGTTATTCGGGAAATGCAATCAGTATTTTGTTACAGCGTGCAACAAAGAAACCTCGAATATTGTTCATTATTCGGTGGTTTATAAAGCCTTTTGCACCAATGAAATTTCTCGATTTGCAATGTGCGAAACTAAAGTCACTTTCGGACCAATTAGGAAAACCCAATAATGTGGTAAAACAAAACAAATCCAACACAGTTTACTTTTCGGATCAATGAATTACCCTACTGAATGGATAAGACAGTTAAAGACATCTTAATGGGAATTCTGTTTTCTGTAGACGAACTGGTTTACATCGGAAATAGGATAGTCAATAATAATTGGCTCGAAGGTTTCGAGCAAGAATGATGTGGATACGATGGGAAGAAATGTGCCTTTGTCTTTCTTTGGTATTGGAGTGATACGAACTTGAAGCCGAGAGTCAGCGAGTTTGCCTTCAGACAGATATCGAGTAAATATGCAGGAGAAGATAGGGGCCGGAAACACGTTCCGGATGAAGGTACTGAGGACTTCCCAGTTTGACCATGGTTCCAGTCAATAGATAGATTGAATTAACTTCTGGTACAAAAGACCTGTTAATTTCCTCCATATCATACATCGATATGTAATTCGCTTGAGGCGCAAGGCTATATAGCATTCTATAACTGTCGGGAACAGTTGTCTTCGAGTACGGTACTCACGCATAATCAGTCATGGTAAACAGTTTCTCCTTTGATGTAAGGTTTTTAGAAATTTACTGTAGGTTTGCTGTGCTATCGATATGCTCTTTCTTCTATCATGCCCAATTTCTTCAGCTTCTCTGAATCAAAACTGTCTATACGCATCATAATCCTTGTTCGCGGACAGCATGTTTCGTAACAGAATCTTTATTGTGACAGCACTGACAATGACATATCTGCTGCACCGATGAAGAAAACCACTTGTGAGTCTTTCGACAGCTAATGGTAGAAAATACGATTTTCCAAGTCCGATACAGAAATAACCATTACCCCAATTCGGGACACCCGATGCACACACAGCTATCTAGGTCATCAAATTTAACGCGAACGAACCACGTAGCACCACATAGTCCTTAGTCCATTAGTTAAACGTTCGGAGAGGGTTTGCAACCACTAACAACCAACAAATTCAACAAATACATAGCTGTCACCGTACGGAGCAGGTGAAATTCCATCTGCGATCTAGTGAAACCCTATTCAAAACTTTCTCACTGGTAAATCAATTATATCAGCAAATTCATTCGTATTACGTACATCTGTTTCACACTTTTGTTATTACACCTTTGTGCATGAGTGTAGTGGAAGGCGTCACTTCCAAAGCCTCAAAGACGCACTGTAGTATTAGGGATAGACGGCTATCAGATCCTGAGTTTTGGAGTGGAGAATCATATACGATCTCAATAGATCAGGTGGGGCAAATATTCGGGTGACATAGTGGACTGCGTTCTACTACCAAAGCTACCGCGGTGGTGAGATTTGAACCTGTGACTTCCAAGTCGGTATGAAAACGCTCTGATCCGTTCAACCACCAACGGTAATAGAATCGATGCTTGAGCTTTTTATCTTCATGTGTAGCGCAGTTCCAATAATATCGACTCAACATAAGAAGAATGAAAGTTGATAATTTATTTCTATCACAGTGGGGTTATAAACAGATGATAAAGTGTTCCTATTTGATCACAATAAATGTATTAGATCATGGATGATACCGAATTTATTCGAATGAAAATAGAAACGGGGATAAATTGCACAAATATTTGTGCGTGTGCACTCACGGACACCACACACACACACACACACGCACACACACTGACACACACACAGTCCGTGGCGATGAAGCAGAGGCTACAGGTGGGTAGTGTTTGGTCACTTTGGGGGGGGGGGGGGGGGGTGCGTCTTCTTCGAATCAGTTGTGGGTGCTTTTATTTTCCAAATAGGAAAGTAGCATAATCAATGATGTCAACATTTTCTGGTTTTGCACTCCGCTGTAGAACTAACGTAAAATGAATGGTCTAGCAGAAATGAACTTGCACATGGATGAAGGTCACAAATATATCCGAGAAACATATCACCCAAAACAGTCGAAGCCGAACTGTTTAAGACAAGTAGGCACGTAAATATTCCGTTGACTAATTATTGTATTATTTGTTCCGTTACACTTTCTGATGCTCGAAGTGACACACTCTTCTCAGCACGCCAGCATAATGAACTTCGGATTGTATATTGTATACACACCAGCTTGAGCATAGCTGTACAAGGCTTTCCAGCCAAAAATGCCACCGAAGTAAGTTGTAGAGCAAAACGGGATCTCATTTCAGACAAAATAATATCCTTGTTTGTTAGGACGCGTCGTAGAAACGGAACAATGGAATTCCCGTTTAGAGACAATCGGCAGGGAAGCAGTTTATACCTAGACCGGGTCGATTCGTGGGACTGACAAAGAGTAAGGTCAAAATGCAATGGATGCGAAGTATCAGAAAGGATATTTTGTACAAACGCAATGGATGCTCCTGTGGGGCTAGTGCACAGCTCTAAGATTAGGTCATTTAGGGTTATACCAGAAACAAGACTACTAATGCGTAAGCCTCTACAAAGAGTGATAAAGTCCTGTTTTGGTAATCCTGAGAAAATGAAAGGGTAACAATAAAGAATTATAGGTGATATACATTATTTTACAAAAGTGGAAATAACGGACTGTGAGGCACTAAATTGCTGTAGTTTTCTAATTTGATACGACTAACGCGGCAGTTTTCCTACCGTGATTTCAGTGTGCAAAGACCAGTGCAAATTTTGCTGCAGCCTAACTCCAGGATATTTCGCATAATCGAAAGGGTCTTCAATGAATCGGGAACGAGTGGCGGGTAAAATACACTCTTGACACTTGTTACTGTTCAACGGAAGATCAGATTGATTAGAAAAGTCCTGAATATGTGACCTGTTTAAGAGTGACCTAGGCGGAACAATTTCATCAGCATATTCAAAGATGCGGGATGGGTGGGTGACAGGCAAGTCCCTAATGAATGTTGCAAGCAAATACGGAGAAATAACGGCACCGGCACGGGTTAAGAGATGCTCGGAGACTTTTCTACCATAATTTTGATGCATTGTGTTCCTCCAGAGAAGTAGTCTCTCAACCAATTTAGTAAATATGCGGGACAGCCAAAAGATTCTAGTTTTTTGGGAAGCAGCGAGTGTGACACACTGTCAAAGACCGACGTGTAGTCAAGAAAAGCACATCTAACTTACTTGCTGGAATCGTTGAGGGATTTAGCAATATGGTGCACAATGGACTCTGCTGCATCGAATGTAGAGCGCTAGGATTTGTATGCAAACTGTAGCTCATTGGTTGGGCTCCTCCCCGTGGTCTGAAGACGAGGCAGCATAACGCGTTCTGCAAGTTTCAACGCTAACGAAGGCAGAGCTATCGGTTGATACTTTTGGGATCCCGTCTGGCTGTGGGACTGTTTTGGCACAGGGATATTTGTAACAGGATGCCAACATTCAGGAATGGAATGTGATTCTGTTGATATTTTAATTACCGAAGTCATCAGACCACATAGAGATCCGGTCCCATATTTGAGCACCTCCGTTGGAAGACCGTCTGGACCAGTTGACCTGATTACCTTTGTTGATTTGAGTAACTTGACAACCTCTCTAGTGAATACCTGTTGAAATTCAGACGAGACTGACAACGAGAAAATGGGAAGTGGGTCGTCTGATTGTCGGAGAAACTGGACATTGAGACGGTTTACATCAAAATTCGTTTTCGGGGATTTCCCCGTCTGATCGCAGAGAAGCTTGATTCTAGGCCACCGGGAGTTAATGGACTTTCAGGAAAAATTGTCAACAAGGTGTGTAATCTCAGATTTTATCGAAAGTGACAGTCGACGGATCTTCGGTTTGTTTTGCATCTTGTAGGCTAATTCCTCCCTCCAGCTTAGCTGCTTCAGGTGTGGAGGAACCACTATTCCAGATTGAAGGTAAACAGTGTCCATGGGATAACAAGTATTGGAAATCCGCCTGGTCACTTCCGTTGTAAAATTTACAGAAGAATACAGAAGTGAGCACTCTTTTAACCCCGAAATAATAACAGACAATGAACGATTGAGGAGTAATATACTCTCTATGGAAATGATTCTTTGTTTGAAACATATCTTTTCGGAACGCGTGAGCGCTGAATGACCAAGGCGAGAATAAATTTTGGGCCTACCCGGTAGTATGCAGTGATCACTGGCGCTAATGGGTGAGCTTAACGTGTCAGTGAAACGTTCTGAGTGGTTGGTCAGGACGTGGTCTAACTGGAAGTCCCCACAAATCGGAGTATGACAGATATTGAGAAGATCGAAAGATGAAAGGAGGAGTGCAGATGCGTGAACAGAGTCACCTGCTATAATGTGAAGATTCTTATCAAGCATAGGTAAAATGAAAGGAACAAATGGATCGTGTAAAATGTTAACTGAGGTTCGTGAGCACTGTGATGCTATGTAAACGTTCGTGATGATAACTTGACAGAAACGAGAGGATCTAGGGTGACGTGATACAGTTAAACAATCGACACGATCACATGAGTTGGAAAAACATACATAGGACGTGCCGCAACACTTAGAATTGATGTAGATGGTAAGGCGTCACCCTTTTCCTTCTTTTAAAGCGTTGTATGATTATCCCACGATATCCTAAGATGCAAAATTTTTCAACTGCTCTAAAAGGATGCGAGATATGCATTTATTCACGTGTCTGGGTCGAATATTCCGTCATGGTACTTTACACCTTAACATTTTACTCAATAATCATTGTTTGTCTTCTTTTTATCACGTATTATTGGTACCATATTTGGTGAAAGGAGTCACGGCTAATTAAATGCTATCACGTACGGAGTGACCTGGGAGGCGGACTCGAACCCGTAGCAGAGTGGCTTAATGTTCTCCAAGATGACTGCTTGACTACCGTCGAATGTGGTTCATACTGCATTATGTGATCAATAATCTATACCATGTTTCAGTTTCCTTCGGAATGATGGAAAAATTATTTGGAAGTATCATCCAACTGTTCATTTCAGAGGTAGTTCTGATTGGCTTGAAGCCCAGCACAGCATACACCCACAGCTCAAGTCGTGTCGGTGACCACACTCTACCCTCGTCTTCTAAGTCCCAACGCATGACTTGCACTTACAGAGACGTAGACTGACCGAATCTTGTCCTGAATAAAGCTAAGGGTCTCGATGGAGCCCAAGAGTGGACTGGGTAATGGCGCGGCTGCGCTGTACTTCCAAACAGAGGAAAGCTGCCTCCTGGTCGACCGTCGCATTCCAATTGGGTGAATCGGGTGAAAAAGATAAAACCGCATCGCTGTCACCGACTAGCTCAGACGATAGTAGGAATACAACAGAAGTTGCAACGTCGCCACAACAGTGAACACATATCTGAATTTCAACCCGACTGATCACCTGATTGTTAATGACCACATCACGTCTGTTTTGGTTTCTAGTTATGACATTTTTTCTGAACTACAGTTTCAAAATACTCCAAGAAAGGTTCCACATGTATTTTGCTCAATGCGTTTAGACCAAACACTGTTCGCCTACCAACTCTCTATATCAGGCCTCAATACTGTTAGTTATGATATCAAAATAAACCCTTGTGCATTTGATTTCATGGGTTACATTCTTCGATCAATATTTCTTGACAAGTCTATGGCTGAGTGATTATTAGTAGTGGGAGAGTGGATTATGCATAATCTGACCCACCATGCAGTACGAAGGTCCACGTCAGACGCGTTGTGACAGACCAATTCTCGGCGGCCAATGACATTTGAGACCCTGGATACTGATAAAGCTTGTCTTCGGATAACGAATGCAATACTCTAGCCTTTAAGTTGCCGATGACATAATCCAAGTGGCCGTCGTTCACTCATCAACTGAAGGCTTGCCATCTTCTTCTTCTTATGACAATACTGTGGTCAATGCCTCTTCCAATTATGGTATATTTAGACTCACGAATATCTGCGGTGTGGTCGGCTTCGGATCACGATGAATGTTCTTCTGCACTCTTCGAATTCTGGGTCAATCTCTTAGCGAAAGTTGCCACCTCTTGTGAAGTGGTGTTTGGATTGCTGCATAATGTCCGACTTCCGCATGTTTGGTTCCATTTCTTCCTTTCCAAAGGCCACCAAATCTACAATGCTCAAAATTGCGCAACCCTAATATCCCCACGTCCGTGACCTGCGTACCATGTATCCCATTTTTGTCTCGAAACAAGTAGGTGATTTCGCTCTGTTCAGATACCACTGAATCTTCGTGAATTTGTAAATTCCGGGAAAAACTGAGGAACAAAGGACTCAGCATGATCTTACGCATCTGAATGTTGAGAGTGTAACTCTGCTCTTTCATGATCAGTGCTCCCTCGAACGGCCATGATAAACGGGGTCATCTCCGTGTGATTCAGATCCCAAAGCCCCGGGGTTTGAATCTAGTTACGACCACCGGTCACTCTCCTCCCCTCATTCGACACCCTTTCACTTGGATTGGCCTCATTCTACTGATAAGAGAAGTGAGATAATTTATTTGATGATTTTATTACATGGTTGTGCATAAGTGCAGTGGAAGGGGTGAATACCCCATATCCAAAAAGACCCACTGCACCATTAGGAATGACCGATAATCAGACCCTGAAACTTGGAGTTGTTAACCACAAAGCCCAAATAGGTCACATGTGATAACGAGCCGGACGACAGTGGATTACTGTCGCCGGCAAAGTAAACTGTGATTGAGGGGATTCCAACCTCCAATATCTGAGGTGGTAATCAAACGCTCTACACCACTCAACCACTACCGGCCTAGTAATACAAGCTGCCTGCTTGGTGCGAACTCTGCTACACATCTAGAAACCATCAAAAAGGAAAACCTTCAGACTCCATAACGAATACTGTCTAGCCATGTCTATCAACGTATTAAACCTATATCACTTAATTGTCCTCGAGTAATATACATGCTCTAGGGTGTTTACAAACAAGACTTCAAAGCTGTATTGCGTGGTCTAACGATAGTTATTCGGATTTCCCTAAACATCACCAAACATTTGTTCTTCTACCATACCGACAGTCAAACAGAATCTTGCACACAATTTTTTGAACGCAACGTACAATGTGTTCTTCGGCAACACGTACACCCCCCGAACTTCGAATTTCTAATATTACTACTGAATACAGTAGTAGTAGCCAGATTTTGACCGCTTCCGAATTTAACCGAGAAAAATTGCGTCGCATTGTCCGCTTAACAAAACGGTGAACGATAACAGAATTTGCAAATTATACATGCAAAGATGCGATTTTAACCACACAGTGATCGGATAAAGCTACCTAAGCAAATCGTGTGAACCGGTAGTGGTATTTAAATCAACATGAGCTGGTTCATTGTTGATCAATTTTGTAGCACCTTGCATAGAAAACCCGAGTCAAATAGCAACTTACGTAGTATCAGATCAGCAGTAAGCCATCCATTAGCACAGTGTTTATTACTAACCCGTTTGCGATTTATCCGTGTACATTCACTTTGGTTTCCTGAATGTGAAAGACTTCAATTAGTCCAGTTGAGTTGGGACAACCATTGACGCTTTGTGAATTGTGGTGGTTCTCTCATTGCTGCGTCTCAGCAAAAATCTAACTGGCAAGCATAAAAGTGGCCCGGTATAGAATGAAGTTTAAACGGGTTTAGACAAGCCTTCAATTGTTTTCACGGTTTCGCGTTCCATAATTTTGATTTGAGTAATTACTACGTTTGACAACGAGTCCTAGTTTGGATCGGTACGTCATAATAAACGTTTTAGAACTCAGCTTACGCCTTGACTTCTCTATAATATATATATATATATATATATATATATATATATATATATATTTACTAGAATCTAATTTGTATCGTCTGGAGAGTGAATGGATACTCTTCATTGAAGAGCCCACAAATGAATCACAACTGTGATTTCTCATAGTTATTCGTGTCTGGGTCACTGCTGACCAAACGAACAACGAGGTTGCATGCGCAAGCGCTCATATTGATAGTAAGTAGTATGTTAACGTGTGGACAAAATTTCCTCAGACGATTCAAATTAGATTCTAATGAACATATAACATCGGAGTGTACAAGTATGAAGATGAGTGGGCAGAGGATTACCGGGTACGCATACCTGATGATATATATATATATATATATATATAAATGAAGGATTTCATGATGTGATTCAGCATGCATAGGCAGTGGTCAGTTGCTCACGCGAAATACTTGCATTGCTGTTTCATAAGGTCTTTTAAGATCTAAAGCAACGGTTAACCACTGAGTCCACCCGGTATTGGAATCTGGTGTGAAGAAATGCGTGACACACACGACATATCTTAAGATATCCCATTTCCTCTACAGTGGAACCGGTTTCTCGTTCTTTCACAAATAGGACAGAATATCAGTATAAGGATGAGAGTACGAGATAGCCACGAAGGAACTGCGAACAGATGCGATATAATATATGAACCCGAGCATTAACTGACAATTTTAACCATCACTGAGTGGTAATATGATCGGGAATACAAGATTCATTGTAGTCCATAAACATTTTACGTCATGCCGATAATTACGGTTTGGTCGGAAGTGACGGATGACGTAAGTGTGAGAAATCCGAGAAGACAGGACAATTTCAGGATCATGAAGTACACCAAAGATTGAACTAGATTAATTCCCAACAGCACAGAAGTTACTACTACCACTTGTCCAGACTAACAAGATCTTTTTGCTTCTGTCTGTCACCAAAAAGCAGTACACCACACGAACATGCTAAATGACACCCCGAAAAACGTGATTTGTAACACCGACGTCTTTTGTAGCATTAGACTGGTTCAGTTAGTAAAACACATTCAAATGCTTCCTTTATCCCACACTTACGCATCAGACACCACTTTTATTGTAAACCATTGACAAGCTTGATATTTTTCTGAGTTAGACTGATTGATTGCTTGCGCTACTGAAGATGTACACTGTAGTAGGAAGCTTGAACTGTCAGAAAAGCAGGACAATTATTTTTGTCAAATTGATGGAATTGCAATGGGGAATCCACTGAGCCGATTCTGGTTGACATCTACATGACGAGTTTCGGGAATGAATTGAAAAATGCCACCGATCAAACACTGCTCTGCAGAAGATGTGGCAACGTGGAAGTGGCTGAATATGCTTGCGTAATTTAACTTACTGAATTAAACTAGATGAACATAACTAACTCGAACTTATTTCTAAGCAGTTCGCATGTTACTTATTAGCACAGTGACACTTGGTAATAATCGGCTAGCTCTACAGACAATCGGTTTCTGCCAATTGTAGAGCACAATTTTAACTGCTCTGTTTTGCCCGTGGTTGAATTTTAGCTAACTTCTTGTTCGGTGTTGTTGTAATTTCTAGGCGAGATAAAAAAACTGTACGAAGTCAACACACATTGTCATTCACCTATCACATATTCTGGCCACTATTGGAACTTTTACCTTTTCACCCTTTCCCAAGGCCACTCAAGGGATCCAGTTAGTACCTGGTAACTCGAAGAGCCGAAGATATGTTGATGCTTACTGTAACGGAGCCAAGATCGATTCGGATATCATCGATAACACGGTGTGCCATGTGATCCGTAATAGGTGGGTATTTATTGTTCGATAACACAGCGTTGTCGGAAAAGGTGGTAGTCAGTCGACGTTTCGATTACGGTGAGTAACCTTTTGCAAGACAAGTTTGTAATCGAACCCGTGGAAACCGAGATGTCAACTAACTACCATCGCCTACGACGACGCTGTGTTGCCTAACAATAAAACTCACCTATAGTTATGCTCTCTTTATCGTCAGCTACTCTGAGAAGGACTCTATCGACCTCATCTGCGATCGACGACGACGACGACGACGACGACGAATATCCACCCAAACATTCACCCCTTCCCCCAGCCCTTCCCTCTCCTTCCCTCCCTCCCTCCCTCCCTCCCTCCCTCCCTCTCCCCGTTCCCGGTCCACCAACTCTCCCGCAGTCAAAACACCATTTCCAGTTTGTACAAAATCACGCCCAAAATATTTGTTTGCGACTAAATGAAAAGGAAAATCGACAGAGAGCACGAGACAAAACGCCACATCAGACCATCTGATAGACCGAGAATGCAGAAACGAATAGAATTTCGGTTTGCTTTATTAGAAACCAAGGAATGGAATGTTTATTCGTTTCATTCAAACAGGATTAAACCAGTTCAGGTACAACGGCGTCCGATGCGATACCACACAGATTCCCCCGATTACGTGCCAATATTATGCAGCCATCTACACCCCAATCCTTTCCCCAAGCGCTCTTAATGATCCAATACTCTTTACCATTGTCATCCCCGTATCCGACAATCAACACTTCGTGATTCAATGGGCTTGCTGTACAGTTCGGATCCTCAAAAATACTCCCACTGAGCGAGTCCGATTAGCGCGTCATAAGGGAAGGAGAGAGAGAGAGAGAGTGACAAAAAGACATTACCAATCAGTCTGTCTCATTTCTGATCACACAACAGTCAGTAGTGGTCTATATTTGTGAAAATCATCAACCATTTCACTCACTTTTGAGTTTTGAAAGTGGCGATCGCATTCACTGCAGCACTCACTGGACCAAATTTGGCCACCATCGCTGCAAGTTGTTTCTCATCTCCATTTTTTACACCTTGATACGATTTGACCCGCGTGATTGCCTTCTTCGGATCATGAGTGCATTTCTGATCCTGCATTGTGTTGAATTAGAGTGGAACAGAATCAAATAGTCATTGACGGAATGAGCGAGTGTTGTCACATTGTAATGAACCTACTTACAATCTTTGCCAATCAATTCACACCCACACCCACACCCATACTCACACCACATAACATGCAAACCCGTTAGAGATGCGCAAAACACTCCCGAAATAATACAGATTCAAAACTATTTTTTCACATCAAGTCAAAGATCGTATGGGAAATGTTCTGTAAAAGATCTGGTAAGTTGTTCGGATAAAATCGACAGAATTGTTTGCTAGAAATTCAATATGTTTCACCTCATGTGCAAATCAGAAATTCCACTTACCTTGGCCTTATACGGATAGGTGCTTTCCAATTCCAACCCGTTTTTTTCAGATACTCGAACGCATTTACAGACGAACCACCACCACATCCACGGTTATGGAATGGTTTACTACAATCGACCAATTGTTGTTTGGAAAATTGCAATAATTTCCCGTATTTCTTCTTGTATTGACCCTCAATGGAACCAACGGCCGCAAATGCCCAACACGAGCGACAATTACCCTAAATGACAGATGTGATTTTCGGGTGAAACAGGGGAAGCACATGTGAGGAATTTTGATGACTGATGGGACACAAATGAACACAGGTACAGAGCAAGTGTGCAATGGATCGGAAACAATGCATAAGTGAAGAAGAATGAGAAATTGTGTGAACTCACCTGATCCAGTACCGGACCGACCATACCGTGATCTCGCCAATCCCACTTACTTGGCACAACGCTCATATCGGTCCAGTTGAACGGAGTCACAACACGGTTTACTGGAGAAATATGACCACCCAAATATTGAGTACGAAACTCGATCCAATTCATATCCGAAAACTTATTCAAACCCATCGAATAGGTAGCCAGACCGAGATCGTAGTTTATATTGTGTTGCATCACTATTACCAATTGTTTGATCCACTGACCGCGACGATAGTCGTGTTCCTCCTCGGATGCATATTGCTTTTTGTATGTCTGTTTCCAATGAGACCACTGTTCATTCACTGTAATTGGATCGAGCTGTACAGTGATCGTCGTGCTGGCCACGTGATGAAGCGAGTAGATTAGAAGAACAAAACTCAATGTGCCATGTAACGTGTACAGATGCATCTCCGAATATCGGCCGTTAGATGAATGAGTAATTTGATGGTCAGATGAAAGGCTTGATATCGGATTCTACGTTGATCCTTTTTATATACCTCCTTGATATCAAAGTTCGCATTTGCTGTTATTTTCGGCTCACGAGAACTGCTCATTTGTGTCCACAATATCTATTATCCACCGTGCATACTTGTTGTTTATTATCGTTTCTTTTCTTGCACTTTATTCAGTATACAACCATTATTGTCCCATTCTCGCAAAATCGAATTGCCACTACCCCGTGCAAAGATCATACCGTGTGTGGTATGATTGTGGTAGTGGTCCGGGTTTGAATACTAACCTCAATTTGAACGTGAACAGTTTGAACTGATCTCTCAATTGTCTATCCATTATTGTTCTCATGATTATCGTCCGAATGAGAACATTTGTGAGGAAGGACTTTGATCGGAATTGTTGAAGTGTTCGAGCGGATGTGATGGACTTGTCATTTGAGGTTAAAAAAACAATATATCTCGAACAATGTGGGTCGTAAAGTACAGGCAGATGCGAACTGAGTTGTCTAAATCCATTAAATGTGTACCAGTAAAACCGGAATTACACCGTGCCGGAAGAATTCCAGTTCTTACTGTTGGAACAACCGTCACTAGTCAAAATTCAGGTAACCATTTTGGATTGGAGAAAAAATCCAATGGAACACACTGTGCTCACCCGAAACTAAGACCCGATCTGATATTATTTTAGTCTCCAAAATGCACAGAACTAATATTTGGGTATTCGAATATATTTTCAAGGAGGAATTCAGAATTCTCATGTAAAGGAAATCATTGTAAATAGAAACTCGTTTTTATTTGGTAATTGTATTTAGTCAAGTACAATCATCTCGTCCTCTTCTGAGACGTGGCATCAAGTTATCAAATCTCGAACCTCAAGCTTTACTTCTTGCAAATTCATTCGTTGTAGATTTATCAATCCTGACCTGTCATATTTATTGATAAAATTTTCCTTAAATGAACACTGTGTCCAAGTTTGCACCAGTGCCTGATTCACTATCCAGTCGGTGGCGTCGTTGAACAGCTTTGTTGGAGGAGTGCAGTCTTATTTATCTCCGGTTGTGAATGAAATTCGCAATGTTCTCGTGATTCATGGAACCCAGGCCATAGTTGACGAATATTGTTCCCTCAGAAGCCTTGCGAGTTTATAAGCCATCATATCAGTTATTGCCCATAGAGACTCCCTAATAATCGAATCTCGAGCAAGTTGAAATTCGATTAATCAAACCACTATGGACTGCTAGGACCTGTATCCGATTTCAGAGTGTGTATGCGAGAGAACGTAATCAGTACCGTATTTGTCAAGTGCTGTAGTATGGTACACTTTGCGATCCTCCACAGACGAAGCCAAACGGGAACTTTCTAGGATGTGGAAAATTTGATGTAAAGTACGACTGTTGTTCGAATACCACGTCGTTGAGTCCTTCTGAGGGCGTTGGAGGTGTGAGCTGCAAAAACCGTACTGTCGCGTCGATCAAAATGGCCAGGTATTTGCTGTGTTTGCAGTGTTGAATACTGGATCAATTAAAGCACTCACTAGTACAGTCCTTTTAAACAGGTAATTACAAACACACGGTAAACGTGCCCTGTACAATGTCCAGGATCGACAACCAAGGCCTTGAAAATGTCGCATTCTGGCCACAACTGAGTCTGTCGACATCCGCCTCGACAACCCCTCTCTGTGTGCTCAAAGACAATTTGTATGTGTTCTTGAGCTGCCCTGGCCTACCCACCAAATGAAACTTGGCATAATATTTGAGGAACAATGCACATATGTTCTCTTGATTTAAGCCTGCGATACAACTGGGCACCCTTCGGCGTCTAATCCTGGTCAATTCACATCTCGCACTGGATATTCCCACTGATGATATCAGACAGTTAACTGGCAGACACTCCAAATACATCATTACATGTCTCGATCGGCCTCTGTTTATTAACCAGTGTCTTTAGATGTGACTTACTCTTCTGAATGGCACTAAGTTTCCCTCTACATTTTCACTTTTATTCTGGGTTCAGTATTATTTAATTATGCAAGTATTTTTTCACAGTATTTAAACCCGGCCCATTAACACTTCTGATCGCTGTACTTAACTTACTTATACTGAAGCTTAATGCTTAAGCAAGTCGTTGACTCTCTCGGTCTCTCTGCACTCTTTGCGAGCTGTCTGTAGACGTTGCTAACACTCATTGGAATCTCGACAGGCTTGCAGCATTTGATGACTCCACTGATTTTCCCATTTCCCATTCAAAAGATGCGTCCTCGTACTGTGACCAGTTAACGGACTACCTCAAAGTTTGTTACTACTTGTTTGCCCATGAATACTTGTCATCTTCCATCCAGTAAATTCTACTTTCCTCAATTTAATTGGCTCCGTAGAGCTAAGAGAAGGGTGTATAAATCTAAATGGCATCGTGCCATAAGAAATCTATCCACAGTCATCAGGACTTTAATACGACAACTGAAAGAAACGTATATAGACACGGTACTAGGAAACACGAAGCTTCGTGTGAGGGGAGGCGCCCTGAAACAGTTGTGCCATGCCAAGCCGAAACTGGGACCAAGCGTCCAATATGTAAATTAGCAGTTCACCGTTAAATCCAAAGTATCATCACTTCGATCTCCATATTTTGACTCCCACGAACCCAACCCCACTATAGCCAACTTTGTAATTTGAATTCTGAAAATGTCATAATTCTGACGAACCCGAATTTATATCACCCATGTCATCAAAAGCCTGCCCTTTCGAATTCACATTCCCTTTGACTAGCCTATTTAATTGTTCTACGTATTCTCAGAATGACTCCCGACCATTGGAGATCTTCATGCATCACATCTACTCCCGGGAAAGGATCCAACGGAAATCATCCCATAGTCTGCACATCTGCTTTGCTGAAAAATTGAGAACAAAACCTCCACAGCATGAACATCCGAACTCAATTATTTGAAAGAGACACGCTTCACCCACGAATCCTCTCTGTCAACCCGTGATACCGTGGGCTATATTGTGAACTCGTTTACTTCGGCTCTTGATCACCGTGGCCGTACTGCCAGACTGTTTACTCATGACAACGCAAAAGCTCCAAGTGCATATCATCGTGGCCCGCACCCGAATATTTTACATGAGAGTAGAGTCGACCGCCATACACTAAACAACCTACGTGGTTATCTATCAAATCGCACACAGTTTCAATTTCCATTGAAACAGGCACTCGTCGTCTTTTCCGGTTACCTTAGGCTTTTCTCGGGAAGTCATGTATCCCCATTTACTTTCTCACTTTAAATTAGCGAGCTTTCCAATTGGCTTCATCTCATTGGCCGCATATACCCCGATGATACTGCACTTGGATGTCCCCATAACGGAAACGGGAGTTTGGATCTCTTTTCGTAACAGTCTGGAAGAACTGTTAATGTTTCATTTTCCATTCTTTTTTCAACTTAAGTCCTGGAGTGTGAATCACACTACTAAACTGCTTTCACTATCACCCCATATCATTCCATTGATAACCAACATCTCTCTAAAGCTTCTTCCGTCCGTTACCAGAAAGTTACTCTAAATAACAGCCTTTTTGGACTAGTTACACTGAAATACTCTTCATTAAACCCAGAAAGCGTTCTTTTGCACTATTTAGAATAGGACGAATTAGAGTAACTTTTAATCTTGTACTTCTGTTTGTACCCTCTTGCATTCTCCCTCACTTGACTTTACTGCTCCTCTGTAGTTTATCCGGACAGCAAAAAGGAATATTTAGATTTAACTCTCAAGTCTTTGAAATTGCTTTCCCATTGAAGCAACTTTAGCACAGATATTCGCAATGACTTCGTCCTTGGTACATTGATGCTTGCAACAAGTTCATAAACGGATAACTATGTGACACCAATCATTGCCTTCACTCCAAACTCTCCACACCCGTCTCCCACTCTTCCAATAGGTCGAAATTCAAAAGACTTCGTTCATGCATGTCTACATATAGAAACATATTCATCGTCTATCTTATCCGTCTACTGTTAGACTGCGGAAAATGAATCAAAGATCATTTTGTTCACCTTGGTCGTTCATCTGAATGTACCTACTGCTTCAAATGGTGCCTCCACGATATCCCCTCTACATTCCCACCAACAGTTCTCCCCACTTGGTTTTGGAATCCTCTGCAAATAACACACTTACTGAAAATCCCCTCCATATCGGATCCCTGAAAAAACCTTTCACTAGCCTGACTTGGTTTGGCTATTCCTACTTATCTTACTAAACTGGCTCTGGTATATACTGCAATTTTAGTTTTATTGTCCAAACCATCAACCGTCATCAGACATGTGTCGAGATGAAGGGGGATCAATACGCCCAAGATAAAACATCCCAACGCCAAAACACATTCCGTAAATTTTCGACAAATTTACTGGACGATCAGTCGTTCACCTTTATTCAAATCGTAGTAAATTTATATCTGCACCTTTTACCTGGTTCCGATACACAAAGAAGCTTGTTCGTATTGACACTTGCAATCTATCTACAGTTCCCACTATGCAGCCGGATTTGTGCCCAGTGCAAACCTTTTTGCAAGCCTACTTAGAAAACCGGCAAAACTGAACATTTCTTTCATACCCTTGAACGTTTCATATTGTAGCCCCGGAATATCTACATCCGGTTGTATAAATCGATTAGTTGACTTGAGCGGCAACAAAGAGCGCTGATTTTACCGCAGTTTTAAAATGGCTCAGTGAGGAAATGTGAATCAATAACATGAGAATAAAATGGTATCAAATAACTTCTAACTGCGAGAAAAAGATCCCAAATGGCTGCTGAGACAAAACACTCACGAAATTCTCGAAAGAAGGTTAAGATTATTTACTAAAGAGCCAAGTGAAGCTTGTTCGCAATAATCTGAGAGATCGTACCAAAATAACAAAGTGAAGAGCTGAGAAGGAGGAATTTTGAGTGTTGTTCAGATAGGTGCTAGCAAGTTGACTAGAATTACCAAAACCAATTGTCCGCACAACGATCGGGAACATTCAACTGTAGAAAACAAGTGTATATAGCTTGTTGGAATGTAAGAACCTAAATAAGTAAAATGTGGGTAGCTAAGGCCCCATCACAATGAGGACAACTCACGGCCATAACATTCATATAGCTTTCCGCTCGGAAGTTTGTCTACCCAAACTTTTCAACAGGCGCGTAAACATTCCAGAGGGTCAGTCATTTTGCTAACATTATCATGGCTGTCCGACAGACAAATCTGAACTCCACAGAGTTACATTCGCACTGAGCGATAAAGCCATCAGCGCGATTATATCTCGCGAGTCAAGTTATGCATTATTTGCCTTGGCACTGTTCAAGAGCCGCACGCTGAAATTACCAGCAGTAGCCATCTAAGCCCTGCTCAACGAGCCTGATGAGTAGACGAAAGATGAGTTTTAGAACAATCTACATGAATTAATCAACTGGGTCAAGGAACGTGACAATCTGCTGATCGCAGGTGACCGGGAGCTCACATGGGTTCATCGGATAAGTGAAGTCGCACTTCCTGGGAGGATTTGATATTGTTCAACACCGCAAGCACAGTAACCACCTGGCCATTTAGGTCGACGCAATAGTACGGTTTTACGCAGCCCACACCTCCAACGATCAGAAGTGTTAATGGGCCGGGTTTAAATACTGTGAAAAAATACTTGCATAATTAAATAATACTGAACCCAGAATAAAAGTGAAAATGTAGAGGGAAACTTAGTGCCATTCAGAAGAGTAAGTCACATCTAAAGACACTGGTTAATAAACAGAGGCCGATCGAGACATGTAATGATGTATTTGGAGTGTCTGCCAGTTAACTGTCTGATATCATCAGTGGGAATATCCAGTGCGAGATGTGAATTGACCAGGATTAGACGCCGAAGGGTGCCCAGTTGTAACGCAGGCTTAAATCAAGAGAACATATGTGCATTGTTCCTCAAATATTATGCCAAGTTTCATTTGGTGGGTAGGCCAAAGCAGCTCAAGAACACATACAAATTGTCTTTGAGCACACAGAGAGGGGTTGTCGAGGCGGATGTCGACAGACTCAGTTGTGGCCAGAATGCGACATTTTCAAGGCCTTGGTTGTCGATCCTGGACATTGTACAGGGCACGTTTACCGTGTGTTTGTAATTACCTGTTTAAAAGGACTGCACTAGTGAGTGCTTTAATTGATCCAGTATTCAACACTGCAAACACAGCAAATACTTGACCATTTTGATCGACGCAAGAGTACGGTTTTTGCAGCTCACACCTCCAACGCCCTCAGAAGGACTCAACGACGTGGTATTCGAACAACAGTCGTACTTTACATCAAATTTTCCACATCCTAGAAAGTTCCCGTTGGTCTTCATCTGTGGAGGATCGCAAAGTGTACCATACTACAGCACTTGACAAATACGGTACTGATTACGTTCTCTCGCATACACACTCTGAAATCGGATACAGGTCCTAGCAGTCCATAGTGGTTTGATTAATCGAATTTCAACTTGCTCGAGATTCGATTATTAGGGAGTCTCTATGGGCAATAACTGATATGATGGCTTGTAAACTCGCAAGGCTTCTGAGGGAACAATATTCGTCAACTATGGCCTGGGTTCCATGAATCACGAGAACATTGCGAATTTCATTCACAACCGGAGATAAATAAGACTGCACTCCTCCAACAAAGCTGTTCAACGACGCCACCGACTGGATAGTGAATCAGGCACTGGTGCAAACTTGGACACAGTGTTCATTTAAGGAAAATTTTATCAATAAATATGACAGGTCAGGATTGATAAATCTACAACGAATGAATTTGCAAGAAGTAAAGCTTGAGGTTCGAGATTTGATAACTTGATGCCACGTCTCAGAAGAGGACGAGATGATTGTACTTGACTAAATACAATTACCAAATAAAAACGAGTTTCTATTTACAATGATTTCCTTTACATGGGAATTCTGAATTCCTCCTTGAAAATATATTCGAATACCCAAATATTAGTTCTGTGCATTTTGGAGACTAAAATAATATCAGATCGGGTCTTAGTTTCGGGTGAGCACAGTGTGTTCCATTGGATTTTTTCTCCAATCCAAAATGGTTACCTGAATTTTGACTAGTGACGGTTGTTCCAACAGTAAGAACTGGAATTCTTCCGGCACGGTGTAATTCCGGTTTTACTGGTACACATTTAATGGATTTAGACAACTCAGTTCGCATCTGCCTGTACTTTACGACCCACATTGTTCGAGATATATTGTTTTTTTAACCTCAAATGACAAGTCCATCACATCCGCTCGAACACTTCAACAATTCCGATCAAAGTCCTTCCTCACAAATGTTCTCATTCGGACGATAATCATGAGAACAATAATGGATAGACAATTGAGAGATCAGTTCAAACTGTTCACGTTCAAATTGAGGTTAGTATTCAAACCCGGACCACTACCACAATCATACCACACACGGTATGAACTTTGCACGGGGAAGTGGCAATTCGATTTTGCGAGAATGAGACAATAATGGTTGTATACTGAATAAAGTGCAAGAAAAGAAACGATAATAAACAACAAGTATGCACGGTGGATAATAGATATTGTGGACACAAATGAGCAGTTCTCGTGAGCCGAAAATAACAGCAAATGCGAACTTTGATATCAAGGAGGTATATAAAAAGGATCAACGTAGAATCCGATATCAAGCCTTTCATCTGACTATCAAATTACTCATTCATCTAACGGCCGATATTCGGAGATGCATCTGTACACGTTACATGGCACATTGAGTTTTGTTCTTCTAATCTACTCGCTTCATCACGTGGCCAGCACGACGATCACTGTACAGCTCGATCCAATTACAGTGAATGAACAGTGGTCTCATTGGAAACAGACATACAAAAAGCAATATGCATCCGAGGAGGAACACGACTATCGTCGCGGTCAGTGGATCAAACAATTGGTAATAGTGAGCCACGCAATCCATCGTATCACGCCAAGATGCAATCTGGTATTGATGGGTCAAGTGCTATCAACTGTGATTAGCTTAATGATAATCTGCCGATTTCTGTTATTTATATTTCATGTACAAATGGATCCTGTATTGAAATTAGCACGCGGTAATGCCACGTAGGCCTTCTTGCTATTTCGGGATTCTTCGGTCTGTGATGAGGCGATTTCTATGCCTCCTGTCTGTTCAAGCTTTTTGAATATTCTAATTGAGATTAAAGTAATTTGGGGAAAAGATACGTTGACATGTGAGATGTCCTGTAAGCAAACAGGTTGGACACATTCCAGCCGTTACCTCCTGCTACTTTGAGGTTTATTTTTAAGGTTTAAGAGATAGCTTGCATCTACTTTTCGAATGCAATTCCTTCTCATTATGCGGAAGATGTTTCGGCCCTCGAGTCCTATTGAGTAGTTTCTATGGCCGGCCTGTGCATTTGCAGCTCCACTTGCAGCTCAAGTCGTACCAGTGTGCTCACATAAATTTAAAAAAGACAGTACAAAGGTTGAACGTCAGTCCAATTTAGAGCTTCGTTTCAAGGAGGTTTTCGCGACTCTTTTACGAATGAATTCGGAAAAAACAAGAAACAGGTATACGTGAGACAGTTAGGGATTTGTTGATCTCATTGTTCTATGGTAAAAGATGAGGGAGTATTGAACGCGGTACAGCTCGAGGTGCTCGAGATTCGCAGTGACCGAACACAGTTGATGCTATGTGTGAGTCAGCGAGGTGTTCGCAATTAGAACGTTTAACCCGACTTCGTCTACCAAAAGAAATGGTAACCTACCTAGTGCCAGACTGATGATGTCTATCACACCCCAATGGATTACTGAACACACCTAATCGTAGTTGCCTACTCTTCTTCCCACCTTTGATGTTTTGGTCATTTAATCTCACTCTATTCGGACGTCCTGTTCGTCGTTCTTTCTTCAGTATCATTCGATTTCGGTAACAGATGTTTGGTTAGTGGGGATCTTTTGTATTTCCTGGTTAGAGTATTTATTATCTTCTCGTTTTCTGCTATGCCACCACTAGACAGATTTCTTCATAGTGATCTGACACGTGCCCGTTCCTAGATTCCCATGAGTTTACCATGTACGGTAAGCTGAAAAAACAGAAACACCCCACGGGGATCGAATTACTAAACTGACTACTGTACAACTTCTTAGTAGGCAGATTAGCACAACACTAACGCATACCCTGTGACTGGTTGCACGACAATTTTTGTGTTAGCCATCACCTGATCGAATTAGAGGAATTTGCTCGCTATGATCATTGTGCGCCGCTATACTCGGTCACGAATAATTCTACTCGAGGAACATATTGGATTTTACGCTCAATTTGATTTAATCGATCATTTATATCAACGAATTCCCTTTCGACCCAAAATACACATCTGTGCTGGCCAGCAGCCTGCTCTTAACTACATCCGTCCAGCAAAGATGTCCATCCCGTCTTCGTTCAGTACCGGCATACTTTCTCTGTTCGCGAAATTGTCGCACTTAACCCTTGTTCTTCGTCCTCGTATTCATGATCATACTTGTGTTGTTTGCATAGGAGAATCATGACAAAACCCACATGTTCCTGACTCACTCATGTCAACGAATGACTTCAAACTGTACCGGTAGGACAGGAATTCCGCCAAAAAGAAGACTGGAGGTATGGTGGTCACACATGTCAACTCGACCTGTTGTGTCAAGTCTGAAGTCGTTTAATAAACTCAATGAAAGGTATTGATTGTTTAGTTACGTAGTACCACCCTAAATTGTCTCATTATAGGAGCACCATCATAACAAACTTATCCATAACTCCGTTTTGCCCACAGAACGCTACTTCATCCTTCTGTGAATTTTTTACCTTTATTTGATTGTTTGTTAGGTGACATCTTGCACATCATAGTGGCTATTTTCATCATGTCTCCAATCAACCTCTCACGGCGCTTAACTTAACTGTTCACTGTGTTTCTTCAACCAGAAGCAACTGTGTTTTAGACAGGATTACCACCAATCATCTTGAGTTATTCTCATTGAAGTAGTGTACACCTGTCTCAACCGGTGGTCGCTGTCTGCTTCTCTTGAGGCCTAAGATATACTCCCGGTCTACTTTCCACTCTTCCAGACAAACCAGCTAAATAAAAGTCCCTCTCTGAAATTTTCACGTGGCAACACTCTTCTCCTACAGCAATCCCTTTCTCATGCATCTTCCTGGTTTTCCTTCAAATCATCACCAAGTAGCATTGGAGAGACAATGAATTTAATTTTCAACATGTACTGCCCCTTAGAAACCCTGTTTCTCTGTAACGGCCGTGCCACTCCCCCGATGTTGAAATCCTTAAGAAGATGGAAGGAATATTTGTACAAAGCCTGGGATAATTCCAAAGTAAAATACATTTCCCTTTTGATAAAGGAAGAAATCAAACGCATTGACTTGCTGTACGCTAGTCAACTCCCGCGTAGCCACAACAGTAACCGAATATGGTAAACAATTCGACTGTTACGTGGAAAGAAAACTAATCAAGTTAAATTTGCTGTGGGTGTTGACAGTATCAACGGCGCATTCATCCATCCACCCGTCAAATGGCTCTCCAGTTAAATTTACTCCAAAAGATGGTGTGCACACAAGCACGGTCTTTACGCATTGTTGACCATTCCACGCACGTAAAGTACGGCATGATGACCAATCACATGCGTTAACAACACAGAAGACCGGTCGACACATGCCTCTGATCCCATGTTCATCGCAGAACCATTTAAATACACGAAAGGTGAGTGTAACACGACCGGTTAACCGCAATGGATTCGCTGTCTGAAATCACCTTTTTGCGCCGAACACACACACACACACACAAACACAAACACACACTTGGGCAGCTAACCGAATGCAGATACTGACGCTAACGGAAAGTGGTCGTGCAGGCGAAGACAAGTTATGTGATCCGTATCGAAGCTATGGCATTCGTACGTGAGGTCTGATCGAAACACGGACCGAAAAAAGCAGTCCCAAATGAAATCGATCGAATGACCCACCTTCGTTTTGAAGTTTGAAGATTATGCAATCCCATGCCAGAATTCATAGTTGCATCGACCTCCCGCATCCAATACGTCTGTAGGGAAATTCCAACACCAGTGGGTATCTAATCTCTAGACAAATGTGAATCACTCAGTATATTTCGTCAAGCTTATTATAGTCACGGTGTGTGAAATAGCTTGCGGAGAAAGATAGAAACGGTCAGCATTGTAAAAATAATTCGATCGTGTCAAGCCAAGTCACGATTGGAAGCTGGCCAAATAATTCAAGTAAAAAACTGGACTACTTATCAACAGTAGTGTATGTGGGCGTTTAGTGACACAATAAAATAATAATACATTTAGTGAAGCTATCACTGAAACTATGAACAGCTTGCTCATTGGATATTTGTAATCAGTGATTTTCCTGAAACGGAATCAGAAGATACACTGAAATGTATTGGTCACCTAGCATGTGAAATATAGGCGTGAAATACGTTACGGAACACATCCCCACAGGAACGGATCCAAGACCAATGTGATTTGTGAGCAAAAACTTGCCAAACATTGTCACGCTATGTGGAAGTAGATCATGCACGCCAGACATGTGTACTACGATAGTCAGTATCCACGGTTGGACTAAGATGAGTCATACGCGCATGGTGTATTTGTTAGTGCTCCGAAATGTTTGGATGCTGATTGGTGTGTACATTGAACGAGTGAAAACTGATTGGTCCAAATGAGTTTCCTCGAACTGTATGTGAATAGGACCAAATCGCCACAATATTCTGTACCGTTTGTTGGTGTTTGGCGTACCAAAATCGATATCACTAGTATATGTTGTGTCTGGGTAAAGTCACACACACACTACGTGGACAGCCGATCAATATTCTTCTCATGAATGGACATACGCCTGTTTTGCCTTGATCTTTAATCACGCTTCAGTGCCTGTAGTACTGACTCATCGATTTTGCTATGTACTGATTAACCTTACTCTGTTGCGCGAGAGAGCACATGTAGTTTAGCTCTTTTTGCTAACTTACTTGCTTGCTTGCGGCTTACTCTCCGGCTACTGCCACCGTTACGTGTTCTGCTAATAACTACGGACACAACAGTATGCTTTATAGACAAGGAATCAGAAAGACCAGGCGTCTACGACGGATTCGCTGAAGAGAAACAGGGTGGTACCTTGAAGAATATATATCGTTGGGGGTAATTATGCCTATTTTTGAGTGCGAGAATGTGGTAACTGTTCGCGATGGATGGACAAGTCAGGAAATTGAGATCCGGTGCATGGCCGGTTCATATCTACAGTAAGGACGTGCAGAAATTGTACTTTGGTAACCTAATGAATGTATCAATTTAGCCCTGAAAATAATACCAAACAGCTTCCCATTCTCCATGGAATGAAAAGCAAAATACATTGTTGTTGTATTCACAATTCGGTAAGAGAAGAAAGGCGCACGTATATGGATAAACGTATATTCCCGTAGCAACGTACAGTAAGCGCCAGTACAGCCGAGCACGTGAAAATGCAAACGAGTCTGCAAGTGCGTGAGTCAGTTATGCATATAATCGGATGTGTAAGACAAGGGTACAATCGGACCACGTCGTGCAAGGTTGCTCAACACGTGGTCCTATCTGATTGGTCAATGCTGTCCGGGACGAAGCACGGCAAACGTCAGCTGTGTACGTGCGTGTGTGTGCGTGCAAGATCGTCTGTCTGAGCACATGCCTGTTCAGGCTGAACACAACAATTGTGCTGGAAGTTTCATGGCTTCCAACGGGCTGCTTCAGTAATGACGTTCCGACGAGTCGGCTCAACCTGATTAACCTCAGCGGCTACCAACTTTGGTGTAGCTAGCATAAAGAAAATCTACTGGATTGCCTGGATTTCTGCACACAACGGGATGTCAAGGTAAATGTTTAGAGTGGTATTCATAGATCACGATTGGTAGATTTTGTGTTTTTCCACAACAAGGCAACAGCATGTGCATATTTGGAAATGTCAAAAGAAGCCATCGGTGGGTATCTGGTATTTACCACCTTGTCCAGCACGTGGTTCCAGCAAGATGAGATGTCGTCACTTTGATCCACTGGTATGACCGACTGGTTGAGTGAGACCTCCCGGCTTCAATCATAACCTGAAAGGAGTCCTTCTTCTTTCGAGACATATAAAGAGGAATATGTGTTGCACCAGGCTGGAAACATATTCTGTGCATTTTGGGGCTATCACTACATGACTTTCATATGCTGACGCTGTCTTTCTAACACCATAAATTTACCTCTACTCGTGAGTGTATAAAGTGTTGTGTTGTGTCCATCAAGTTTCTATTCCGTGACCACTTTACGGACGGCCTGAACAAACGATCTACGTTGCAGCTCCTATCGCATAAATCCCGCAAATGTAAATCAGACGGCAACCGCACAGCACGTCAGATGACAATGTATCCGTATTGGAGAATGACATGCAGTTTAAGGCGAAAATAAGATAATCTAGAGTGTGCCCATCCGGCAGAATTGTTACCTTGTCGGGCACTGGCAGACTGAGTTTTTCTAGTAAGGTTGGACCGTTTTTTAATCTTCACGGGGTTGGTTTGGCCACAAGCTTGCATGGAGACGTGTTGACTGGTTGACTCGGCTTGGCACATTCAACTGATTTCTGAAATCTGTTTCCCTCTATTTCCGTTTTTCTACTTAGTTTCATTGCGGCTCCTTGACAAACAGTGGCATTCTGGTGTGTCTTTAATGCAGTCCCAATGAAGATTCGAACCAAGTTTGTCTTACTGTCCTCTACAAGTTATTTACGTTCACATGCGCGAATTTCCAAAGTTTCGTTAGACGAGTTGTTCAGTGGAAAAGTTTCAGTGCTATAATAGTTCATTTGGGTCTCTAGTTTATATGACAAATAGAGAATTGTACCCCAGAGATCCATTGAAGGTGGATCGGTGTGAAGAACGAGCAATATTAACTTGTTGTGGCCCGAATGTTCCCATCTACGTTTTCAAACAAGTGACGTTCACCTTGAAGATCAAATGAAGGACTGGTTGGTTCATCTGAATTTCTTCACGATGATCTACCCATCATCATGTGTAGGAATCTTCCATAGGCAGTCCTATCTCAATGCGTCGTTCTCTGTTTTGGTGGAAGATGGGTTCAGATGCTGTTCCGTTATGGGAGACTGTGTATGTACATGACGTAATGTTGATAAAAACACTGTTTCAATTGTTGTATCTAACTACTCTTCTACTCCTAACCAACTGAACGTGGTCCAATTCAGGAATTCGACTACGGCACAACAATCCAAATCTACCCATAAACCCCGGTTGACGTACACAGAAGCAACTGGTCAAAACAGGGTGTGCGTAATTGTTCAATCGAATCTCCATAAGCCTCTCTCTCTCTGCTGACCCACCAACTCCATGCCCAAATTCTAAGTTCATAACTATCACTTTTTGATCGTAATTCAATAGTTTTGAAAGTATTCCTCAAAAATGTAAATCACCGTGTGGCCACCTTACTCGCATTGCTAAATTGGCCCCTTTTTTACTCATCCCCATAAAGATCAGTTTGAAAATTTAACAGATTTTTTCACGCCCTGAGAAAGTCACCATCTCCAACTCGCTACTGTAAGGCTTGTTAGTAGGCAGTTCAGTGATAAAAAGCCCACAGTATGGCATACGAAAGCTGTTCCGTTTGATTTTCGTTAAGATTGACTTTGACCGAATACGTAACAGAAATGTGTTACTTATTGAACGCTGTCAAAAGCCCTCAAACTAGGGTAGCGCGCGGGAGTCCGATGTCCACGTAAAAAAACTGGTGATGTAAAATGCACGAAATGCTGTTAGTACCACCCCGGGGCCAGTATAGTGTTTGTGATAGCCGGATACGTATGGGGGAAAAATGAGGTCTTCGAATGACTAACCCCAGTGCAATTTTCGCAAGCATTTTAACTTTAAACGCCGGCTCTTTCAGACTATCTCATATTATTTGAGAAGTTCGGGTTACTGGTTGAACGGTGCAGTCACCAGATACAAACATTTACTTAATATTTGTATATATCTCAGTTTCTTGCTAGTAGTGTGTGGGATTGATGATACTTTGCTTGACTGACTGTCCTTTGGATTCCATCTTTCACTCACAAACCTCAGGTGGTCCGATCAAACCTGCACTCGGAAGCACCAGACTCGAGTTTCGCTCTTGTTAGAGCCCATCAGTGGTGCATATCCTCCTCCGCACTCAGGGTTTAAACCCGAGTATTTCACCTCGAACACATGTATGTTACGACTGCATCACCCCACTCCTGTCCGGGCTGATCCGAATCACTGAGTTAGAGTATTGTTTAGATGTCTAACATCTGGGCGCAGTGAGGATATGCACTACTGATGACCTCTAACAATATAAAACATGCCACCGAGTAATTAGCTTTATTAATTGAACTCAATAAACGATAGAAAGAACGTCCAGCTTGTACGGGTCGTAAAAAAGCCAGGGAAATCTTTCATCGTTTCTGAAAATGAACGGTGTCCCTCTCCTTTCCCGATGAGTGTCATGTTCTCCCTGCCAAAACATTATCACCCTATACCAAGCAAACCCGTATTCGCAGTTCGTAAAAAAGAGAAAGCTTTTATGGACAAAGGAACCACTATTATTTATGGACTGGATTCCGGTCAGCAGTTGTTTTATGTTCAGTTAGTTTGGACGGATCTTTATATGTCAAGATCAACCTACTGAAGCGTCTATGCTTGTTCGTCGTATGTATGCGTGTGCCCACTGACCGCAGCTCCCGTGAGACCAAGGATGAATCCTATCAGGATTTATCTCAGCTCATTCGAAGTGTGCGTTTAACGGACGTGGTGGCCACTGCTGGGAATTTTAACGCCCAAGTGAGCTGTTTAGGTGATTCTGAAAGATAAATTGGAGGCCACATTCTCATCCGAGCTGATCGCATTGACAACGGCGATCATCTGATCTAGCAGTGTTGTGACCACAGATGGTTTCTAACGAGTACGAACCTCTACCATGATAAGTGACATGGACTGGCACGGAATCCTCCTGCGTCTTCAAACTTTGGACTCAGACTTACCATATTGCCTTTGGCGGGGATCAGTTGAAGGTTGTTGTTCATTTTGCTCTACGCCTGTGGACTCAGAGTATGCCTCAGTAAACGCTCTCTTCTGTTTACCCGTTGTCTATGGTCGTGCCTAAGCCAAAGCCATCCGTCGCGTACAGTTGCTTCTAGACGATAACTGACAGTTTGCTTTGTAGGTAGGATAGTCTAAATGGTTGTCAATGAAATCGGATGTCCAGGGTCCGAATGAACATTGGCATCACCTCAAGGAGGACTTGAACAGTTTCAATGCGGTGAAAGACTCCGGTTCATGTAAGCTTCACACAAGATGGATATCTTAGACATTAGATGCTCAGTTAGATTCACTATGATCCGTCCCTCAAGATGCCTTATTCAAAGAGGTATCCGAATCTCCGAGACATAAACTGACTGGGAGTGTGAGAAGTAACCGTGAGCAATGGCGGATTGCGAAATGTAGGGGAATGGAGAAGGCTGTCTACTGAGAGTAGTCCCAGAGTATGCCGTTATATTGAAAGTACCGGTCCACCAAAGTTTGAGTTGATCTCTCAGTGTTTGATTAGTATGTGTCCACGAAGGTGGAAAATCTCCATAAAATAATATTAGTCGGTGCAGTGGAAATGATTATTCACTCCGCGTCCAAATAAGTTCTTGGGAGTGAAGTATACCAGATACTAGTAAGAGTGCTCACTCTGAGTTAGAGGCGAAGGAGCTGATATATGAGGATCCCGATTTTCACCCATAAAGAATTCTGACAGTATGAAGATTTTGTCTAATAGAACACTTAGATTGATGACAGTTTCACTGGCCTTCGCACCAGAACACAAGCGGCTGCACATTCGATCACGTCAACCATGGAAGAATCACAAACTGAAGAAAACAACTGGTTGATTTCAAAGCAGGCCGCGGAACACAAAACAGATTGTAGCGAAACCCGGAAAGTTGGACCGGATTGATTGTTTTATCGTTTTTATTGTTTTATTTACTTCATTTCTGTTACATAATAGAAGTGTATTACTTTGGAAGGAGACTCCAGTGGAGTAAGGTTACTAACTGGAAAGTAACCGGCAGCGGTACGGGGACTTGAACCCGGGACAGAGGTATCACAAACCCAACATGACCACAGCCGGTCGAGTGATTTAGAACACAGCATCAGCGGTGAAAATCGTACCAATACAACCGGAACGGTACGCAAGAGGAGAACAGGCTAATTGTTCACGTAGACAGATGACCAATAGGAGGCTGAAATACACACGCAACATGCGGATCTTCCGTGGTGGACTGGGGCGAGTAAAAGTGGACTATTCAAACGAGCAAACTTTAATGGTCGATTTGAATTGTCTATCTCGGTGAACACAACTATGTCTCCCTCTTTTTATCTCTAAGATGAAAACAGTATGGGAGGAGTTTATCTAAAAGAATTCTTCCTATATAATATATATATCTATATATATATATATATATATATATATGTATATATTGATAGTAAGTTGTATGTCAACGTGTGGACAAAATCTCCCCGGAAGTACACAACCGGTTTCGCGGCTGTTGCCGCACATTGACATACTACTTATTGCCAATATGGACGTTTGTACATGCAGCCCCTTTGTTCGTTGGGTTAGAAGTGACCCAGACATAATTGACTAACAGAAATTACTGTTGTGATTCATTTGTAAACTCTTCAATGAAGAGTATCCACTCCCACTTCAGACGATTCAAATTAGATCCTAGTAAAGATATGACATGAAGATGTGGTGGATATAACAACGACCGGGTCTGAAACCGGCTTGATTCTCGCGCATACAATCTCCGTGGGCATTGGATAATCAGTGAAGAATAAGACCGGCGAGCAGTTTGGATGCGATATTTACCAAGCTAATTCCTCTGGGGTTTTCACAAGAGGATCTGTCACCTTTCTTGTAAATTGGCACAATCACTGATTCACACTATTCCCTGATAATCTGCTCACTATCCCAAATAATCCGGAGGAGTTTTGGTAAATCCGAAACCAAAGCTTGGCCTCTATCTTTGAAAAAAGATGGAGACAACCCATCCAGTCCAGCGGCTTTGTACTTTTTCAAGTAACCTTTCTCCGACATAATCTTCATCTCTAATGGGGGACCGACATCCACTTGCATCGTAACTGATCATGTTTTTCAGCTCTTTGCTCTTTGGAAAATGAACTAAATTTTTATTGGACAGCTGAGATCTCCATAAACTTAGTTTTGTAATGGAGCACTTGAGGTCATCATTTATATATATATATATATATATATATATATATATATATATATATATATATCCATTCACACTCCAGACGATTCAAATTGGATCCTAGTGAACATATAACTTCGGAGTGTACAAGTATGAGGACGAGTGGGCAGAGGAGTACCGGGTACGCATACCTGATAAGCGGCAACAACAGCGAAACCGGTCGTGTGCTTCCGGGGGAATTTTGTCCACACGTTTACATACTACTTACTATAAATATATATATATATAGTGTAAACCTTACGAATACTAGTAATGTCAACGGCTTTCTGATTGCCAGTGATGGTATGCGTGCCAACATGATAGGAAAACGATAGTAAACAGAGGTCTTCTATCGGACAAGCTCTTACCGATTTTCCTATCAAGTCAAAAACGGAGACCTCGGCCTGATAACAAGAAGGTATTAAATGTTTCATCGCAAGTCACTATGATACCATTCGTGCGCTTTTGCGCTATCCAAACACCAAGCTCAGTCGTTCATAAAAGTGAGTGTTACAGAAAAATTGGTTAAATTGATAGTCCTCAGTCCAAACAGATCCCGTATGCTGAGGGTTTCTTGAAGCAGTGAAAAACGACGGCAATTAAATGTCGACCGAAACGATCATCTCACCAACATGACACTGTAACCTCATGTGGAACTGAAAATTCCTGATTGTATTTAATCCCCCATTTCCTGTAATTATGGCTATTTTGACTGACCACTCCCGTATTCTTCTTGTTGAAACTGTTTTTTTCGCGTTTTCACAGTTCTTATTTTAGTCTTACTTTTTACAGTCCAATAGATAGACTAGAATGCTGGGCTATTTCGCTTGTTGGGGAAGTGGATCGATTTTTTCCTTGTTTGTTTTATCGAGACTCGGCTACGGTTGATCGATCTTGGAGGTGGATTTTGGCTGTTACGCTAGGGGGAAATCCATTTTGTTCAGCCCGATTAAGTGCACAGAAATTCTCTTTCTGATAAGACTTATATTGTGACAGGCACTTTGTTATTATTATTTCTAACCAAGCAATATTGTGCTTGTGAAGGAATCTCTGTCATGGCTTATTTTTTTGAAATTTTGGCTGGGTAGTGAACGAGGCTCACCTTGCAATGTAGGGAATTTCGTGACGGCTTTCAGGAGTAATGAATAGCACAGCAGAACATTGTGGGTCAGTGCTGTTCTCGAATTTTTGGGATCCGTTTGGGCTACATGTCACTCGGAACTCATCGTCAATATCCAAAGATGGTATCGAAACTCAGCAGTCACGAGTGACTGGTACAACCAATGTATGCTTCACTTATGTCCTCTATTGTTTGTAATCACAAGTTCGGTTATCCTCAGTGTTCATTGGAGTTTTCAATGAAAGACGACGAGCCAGTGCGGACTCACACATTCATTCGGATGATGATGATGAAGTAAGCAATAAGATCAGTTACGGACCAGGGTTCATTGATGAACGATACGAACAAATAAACCCAGGTCAGGTACGGGTTAAACACGCAAAGATAACATCAACCAACACTAGTTGTAGAAATGAGGCTAAAAATTGTGTGACGTATTGGGCTTGGACAAACAAATTATCACGCTGACGTTGAGGCGTTGAGATGTGGTAGTCTGCGTGACCTTCGGACCACGCGCACAGCCTTGGCGCGACCATCATCACACAAGCAATGCGATCAATATTTCAAGGTTTTGAAAGAAACAGACGGACTAGAAATGAACCACTTTCAAGTCGAAAAGTGTTTGTCAGTCGCGTTTCACAACCCCGTTTTCATCCTAATAACCGTAATAATAGTCAAACGAGCCATCGTATCACTGATCCATTTTAATTTTGATTATTTGAATAATATCTTTATCTTTAGTTGTAGCTAGCCATTGAAGTCTGCGCACATATCAGTTTACTGTTCGCAACACGAATCTGAACATGCATAACGTGTGTGTGTGTGTGTGTGTGTGTGTGTGTGTGTGGCGACACGGGACTGGAGAGTGCACTGGGTTTCTGCTTTCACGAACACATGAACTTAACGGGGCACGCTTGCTCATCACTATCACCATCCACAACCGCAAAGACCACGGCGGCGAAAACGACAAAGAAGACGACGACGACGACAACAACAACGACAACAACAACAACGACAACAATAACGATAACAAGAACAGCATGCCGTTGTTCAGACCAAAATAACAACATAGCTTTCACGGTCCCATTTCAACGACTAACAAAGAGACCACCAGTAAAATTAAGGCGGGGGTGAAGGGTGCAGATTGCAGCGTGCAGCGTGCACGCACACACACAGGTTTCTTTTGAGTACCTAACAACCTGTGGCATGAAAGCAACACGAGGTTGTTTGAACGGTGCCAAACAACGTCGTTATGGACCGAAGTAAGCAGAACTAACATTTCTCGAGTTTGCTGTGAATCGATCAACAAGGACACTCTCATTTCACTGTCGCTCTCTCTCTCTCTTCGTCTAATACTTGGGTCAAACTGAACTGGTCACCTGATTTTTGTTCCGATTGTATTTATTTACTTGTTTTGTCTTACATTTTTGTTTTGCTTTTGTTATTTTTTTATTTTCTAGGTCAACCAACATCTTGGTTCACTCTGGGTGAACGCATCGCCTTGGCCGTTTCGATTGGTCTATTCATACTACTCAGTCTGTTGCTCTGCTATCTGACCAGACAACGTCGGAGAGCGAAACGAAAATCCAATCTGGCACCCGGACAGCGACAAGAGATCGAACTGATGCTCTGATCATGGTGCCCATAATAGTGTTTGTATGAACCGGCACACAAACACATGCATACATACAAAACATAGACTCATACATACATACATACATACGTACATGTATACATACATACATACATACATACATACATACATACATACATACATACATACATACATACATACATACATACATACATACATACATACATACATACATACATACATACATACATACACAGGAAAATCAGATCTGATGCTTCTATTGGAGCCCGAAGATTCGAGTGTTGTGACATTCCGCTTCACTAGTAGTTCGTCGAATACAATGAGTAAGCACTGGTATACCCACCTGTTGCGTAAGCCGGTCTCCGTTGCTCGCCACGAACTCGTGTAAATTCGTGTGCTTGGTGGAATCTGTTCTGTACATAGTCCTCCTTTCCCCGTCCACATACTCCTATCCCGCGCGATTCATCTTTCCACCTTCAACCTACCCCATTTTTATACTTTGTGCTTCGATTTTTATGTGTTATTTATGGATTTTTCATTCACTTCGGGTCTTCCTCGGTTTATCAATAAACCAGCGAGCTAGCCAACCAGACTGTCAGTCAATAGACCATACTCTTCCATAACGGAAGATTTCTCAATGAGCAGAAATAAAATCAATAAAAACTCTAATGCATATGCTGCGCTCCTGTCTTTCTAAACTTATTGGATACTTCGACCGATAGGAGGGAGAGAGATAGAGGGAGGTGGAAGAGAAGTGTAATCGCATTCGATTTCCTCAAATATTCGTATGGTTGGTACCTCAGTGGTCAACACCACTTTGAACCGACTGTTTGAGTCTCGTTTGCTTGAGGTTTACTTGAAGACAAACATCTTGATTCAAACGATCATCTCTCGTATCTTGGCAGTTGTGCAACGAACGGTGGAAACACTTGGTACACGCTGAGCCGCAGCGATCCTACTGTGAACGTACCGTATTGCCGAAAACGAAAGGGCGTTTTTCTATTGTGCCGCTCCTCGATTGCTTGTATTCTGCGGTTCTGAGTCCTCAAGTTCGCGTGAGGGTAGTGCACGCTGAATAACGGTCCCAATCATTGTTGTCGATACAACTTAACAAGGGTGGAATGGAGTGATGGAATCAGGAAAAGCAAGGTGATGCGCCCTCTGTTTGTATCAACTTCGACCAATTTGTCTTCCATTCTTATCGAAATGAGCAGACTCCGATGGCTGACACATAAAGCCTCCTAGTGCAGCCGGTGGAGGATTCGTGGTTACTGTGGGAAACTGTCACGGAGAGGTCAATAGATTACTTGAAGAAGAGACGTGGAAGAGTGAGTGCATCGATGGATTAGGGGGAGTGAGTTTTTCTCGTCCTCTTGATTGAGATCCAGAAAAGTGTGCCACCGCTTGGTTGAAATCAAGGAAGGACATGAAATGGATCCGTGAGCAGTGGTGATCTTGTTGTCATTTTCTGTAAGGTCAAACTGTGTATTCTTTGTGGAGATGGAACTGATATTTTGTTGTTCTTGCCATGTTCCCCACAAAAATCCCCCTTCAGTCATGCCAATGGTAAGGAAATCTAAGTTCGGCGAAGCATAAATGACAGTCCTGGTGTTCTATTGTGATGAATGACTAGTTCTTTACACACAATATTGCCTTCTGAATATGGAGGAGAATGACTACAGCTTGTAGATGTCAATATAGTGAGCAACTGAGTAAATACTACTTCGGTGGGTGAACGAAGATTCTTGAAAGCACACAACCGATTTTGCGGTTCTCGCCACTCATCCTGCTGTGTGTGTGTGTGTGTGTGTGTACGCGGTACTTCTCTGTTCACTCTCATCCCCTTACTCGTAAACTCCACTGGTACCGACAATGGTCAGAAAAGATCATCACAGTGGACTTTGAACCCTTCAGTCCCAGGCTCGAATCTCCTAGCCGCGGCCAATCGCTCTCTAACTGGCAGCCTTTAGTCGGCCGCGAAGCCCTTCCAGAAATATTGTAATTTCGTTGTATAATGAAAAGGAAGTAGGTGAAAGGATAAAGACATTTTGTTTGCATTTATCTCATTTGTGTTTCAGAAACATGAATGGATACCCTTTGAGGAAGGGTTCAGTGGGGGAGTACAACTGTGATTCGCCGATCGTTCCCTGTGTGTAGGTCGCAGTGCACCTCGGGAACGATTCTACTTGACTGACTGCCTATCGTGCTGTGGTGTTGAAGCCGAATACCAGATTACCTGATAGTATGTGAATCATAATACTGCACACGAGCCGATTTCCTTTCCGTGTAGAGACTCCGTGGACACACGGTAGAGCTGATTATAACTAATACTAATAGTAGTAATAACATCAGTATTAGTGATAACACTTTCTATTTCCTTTACCTATTATTCGGCAAAGTACACTCATCCTGTGGGAGGTCCGTGGCCAACTAATGAATATCGAATGAAGGGGTAACCTGTGGAGGAGGGAATCGAACCCTGGACATCACGATTTAAACTCCGCGATGATGACTGTTTGACCACCGGCGGTCAAATAACCATTGATAAAACACAAGCATAGTGCTTCCTCGGTTTTCAGTATATTGAGTTGAGCTTTGACGCTGCATGATGAGTCATTTCATAAACACTGAAATTAGAGTCCGTGATTTTTTCTGTCAAGTCATCATCTAATTCGATATTTTTAGGTCCCCGTAGTTAATCCCTGTCTTCTAAAGCACAGTCAGTACACACACACACACACACACACACACACACACACACACACACTGTGATGATCATCGGTCTTAGTAATCAGCTAGCAATCAGTCAAGTGTGTTCAGTTCATGTTTTAGCTCCACGCTTAACCGATCGCATCTAGCAGACTTTTGGAAGAATGCGTGTTTGTGTGTGTATGTGTTGGTTGTATATTTGTCTACCTCTCTCTCTCTCTCTCTCTCTCTCGAGTGTGCACACGCGTGCGCGTACTCGATTGTCCTCATAACATACCTGACCCGACAATAGCATGATTATTAAAGCCAATCATCATTGTGATACGTGGTGAATACTACGGAGAGCATTAGTGAGCACCCCTTGTCCATCACCCGATACGTGCATGTATCCGCGCCCAAGAAAGGGCATGTAAAGCGCAAGCTGAATGTAGATAAAACGACAATGGAAACAGAGAAAGACGATTAGTACTGTGTGATGTGCCGTTCTCACATTTGAATACACTCACCGTCGTGACAACAGAACAGCATGCTGGATGAACTTGGACAAAATAAAAACGAGACGAACGAACACGAAGTAAATTCATGTGGGTTGTAATATTTATGTTTTCAGACTCTATCGTTCGCCTTTTTGTTCTCTGAGCCAGGGATCCCGTATTTAGACAATATTTATAACCATCACAAGGAGAGGGAAAAAGGAACAACAAAGATATGAAAACCCTTCTTTTAGGAACCACCAGCAGTACATATCGGCCGAATGCCAACTCGATTGTGAGTCGAACACCTAACCACCAGGCTATTCAGACTGGCTGTCGACGACTTATTCAACTTATACATCACAAGATCTAGCGAGCTTCCGTCATTGGTTTTTCAAGAATGACAATCCGTTGATCAAACAGTGAGCGACGACTTCCTCACAGGAGTCAATAGCTGTGTGCTTAGGGGACAATACCGCGAAGAAGTCAGTGACGACAGGGTGCTACGTCATACATATAGCAAGCACCTTTCCACACTCTGGTGTTAACAGGGATTATGGAGAACCTATGGCTCTTAAGAAATGCGAATTGAGTCCAGTTCGCGTAACAGTCTCGTAACCAATTGGAAAGCATTGGGGCTATCCTTTGATGATCCAAATCGACAATAAACGTTCTCTACTGAGTGAATTGAAAACACTTTTGTAGTGCGACCCGTGAGAGTGTATCAGCTACAAACGTCTGCTTTCCTTGCTGATGATGAAGTTCGTGGTTATACTTTTGGAGACGTATTAACATCGATTGAAGTCTTCTTGGCGCTCGATGTAGCGGCTTGTCCACGATCGTGGTCAATGTCTTGTGATCTGAATATATGTGTGTAAGTCGCCCGAACATGTACTCATTGAACTTCTCCACAGCGTACACGATTGCCAGCAGTTCTTTCTCGATTTGCGCATGTTTATGTTCACGACTTGTTAACGTCCTACTACGATCATCAAGCGGGCGTCCATTCTGTAACAGGACGGCTCCTAAATCATGTTGACTGGTATCACATTGTATGCATAGAGGTAAGGTGTGATCATAATATGCTAGGATTGGGACCTGCACGAAAAGTTGCTTGGTGCGAGCAAACTCTAATTGCTGTTCATGTGACCAAATCCACTTTTCTCCCTTACGTGGTAATCGGCGAATCGGTTTCATCAATTCCGCTAACTCTGGTAAGAATCTGCTCAGATAGTTGATTATCCCGTTAAAACGTGAGACTGCTTTCGTATTGGTCAGCACCGGTATGTCTACAATCGCGCTTACCTTTTCCAGATCTGGTTTGATCTCTGCGCTTGTGATAATGTGTCCGTGGAACTTGACTGCTATTTGAGAAAATGTCAACTTGTTTCATTTAAATTTGATTCCATCACGGATACATCGTTGCAGAACAGAATCGAACCTTCTGTTGTGATCCTCGATATTTTTGCCGAAAATTGGAATATCATCTGGTACGCACAGTACTCCAGGTAAGTCATCCACTGTTTGGAGAATCCTGTTCTGGAATATTTCGCTGGATACCTTCAGGCCGAAGGGTAGTCACTTCCAACGGAACCAGCCATACGTGGTGCCAAACGTGATCAAATAAACTCGAGGCTTCATCCAACTCTACATGGCAAAAAGCTTAAGCCAGATCAACTTTCGTAAAGCAACGCGCGTTTGATAATTCAGGAGGAATATCGTCAAGAACAGGTAACGAAAAGTGTTCTCATCTGAGTGCTTTGTTAGTGGTTTGAGATCAATGCAAATGCGAAGTTCCCCGGATGCTTTCGTCACGTTCACAATTTGACTCACCCAATCTGTCGGTTCTTCAACTTTAATCAGGACATCTTTCGGTATGAGAATGTCCAACTCGCGCTCAAATCATTCTCTAACTGCATATGGAATACGCATTGTTCGTAGTGTCACATGTTCTGCGGATTCATATACGTTTAAAGCCACCACTTAAGGAAATTTTCCCAATTTCTCATCGAAAACAGAGGCATATTTTTCCAAGTAATATCCGACATTATCAGATACATGGTGAATGAATGAATCATAGTGGAACGACACCAAACACAGATTTTCGATAGATTCACATTCGAGGATGGGAACATAGTCCTGATCGACCACAACAAAGTTTATGTGTGATGACTGTCCATACTTGGAATTGACGACTTGCAGCATTGCCTCGCCACTTGGCTGAACTTTGTCACGGTTCCACATAGAGAGTTTCCTATGTGTCTGTGTTGGACAGAGCTTTCGTAGGCGTGATGCTCATCGATGCTGCCGTGACCAACTGGAAATCCACCTCCTCTCCATTCGCCACCATCTTGGCAAATAAGCCTTTTCGATTTGTTGGCATTTGCATCTAACAATTGTCTCTCTCCACAAAGTGTAGTCTGCCACAAAACTGACATTCCATCTTTGGCACTGTGCGTGTCTCTGATATTATTTTGTACAGACCACGCGATTCTGTTGCATTCATCGTCCCCATGCGTTGTTCGGCTGCTTCCTCACCTAGGCAGATGTCGACGCACTGTTGGAGTGATAATTTTGGAATCTTCAACATTCCTTTATTCTCCACGGGGTCGCGTAATCCCATCACCATCCGATTCCGCACGAGGCTCTGTTCTAGGCGGATGCAAAAATTGCATGATCGTGTCAGTGTTCTTACGGACACCAAAAAGAGTCAAATGATTCGTCAGGGTTCTGTGTTTCTTTGGTTAAGAACAAAACTGTCATATGTTTAGTCGAATTCACCAAGACAATGTCGCTCGCGTTTAAGCATCACCGTCATTCAGTCGCCATTATCCTCATCGGAATCATATGGAAAGCCAGTGATGATCCGAAGCGCCGCCGGTTCAGTGGTGTGACGAAATAAGGCAAACTGCATAGCCTTTGATTCGTACTCCATCACCGACGGTGTCCGGAAATCTTCATACTGCTTTTGCCATAGTCTCCAGTTGTCAGCCAATCGACCTGTGTCTTCCATCACCAAGTGTGTCTGTGGGTGGATTTGCAGGCGATTGTGCGTTCGTGTCTCTGATATAGACATTTTCACATAAGCTTCCGCTCCCATCTTGTCAGAAGTCAGTTATTCGGGAAATGCAATCAGTATTTTGTTACAGCGTGCAACAAAGAAACCTCAAATGTTGTTCATTATTCGGTGGTTTTAAAGCCTTTTGCACCAATCAGATTGCTCGATTTGTAATGTGCCAAACTGAAGTCACTTTCGGACCAATTAGGAAAATCCAATGATGTGGTAAAACAAAACAAATCCAACACAGTTTACTCTTCGGATCAATGAATTACCCTACTGAATGGATAAGACAGTTAAAGACATCTTAATGGGAATTCTGTTTTCTGTAGACGAACTGGTTTACATCGGAAATAGGATAGTCAATAATAATTGGCTCGAAGGTTTCGAGCAAGACTGATGTGGATACGATGGGAAGAAATGTGCCTTTGTCTTTCTTTGGTATTGCAGTGATACGAACTTGAAGCCGAGAGTCAGCGAGTTTGCCTTCGGACAGATATCGAGTAAATATGGAGGATAAGATAAGGGCCGGAAACACGTTCCGGATGAAGGTACTGAGGACTTCCCAGTTTGACCATGGTTCCAGTCAATAGATAGATTGAATTACCTTCTGGTACAAAAGACCTGTTAATTTCCTCGATATCATACATCATTATGTAATTCGCTTGAGGCGCAAGGCTATATAGCATTCTATAACTGTCGGGAAGAGTTGTCTTCGAACACGGTACTCACGCATAATCAGTCATGGTAAACAGTTTCTCCTTTGATGTAAGGTTTTTAGAAATTTACTGTAGGTTTGCTGTGCTATCGATATGCTCTTTCTTCTATCATGCCCAATTTCTTCAGCTTCTCTGAATCAAAACTGTCTATACGCATCATAATCCTTGTTCGCGGACAGCATGTTTCGTAACAGAATCTTTAATGTGACAGCATTGACAATGACATATCTGCTGCACCGATGAAAAAACCACTTGTGAGTCGAAACCATTCACAGCTAATGGTAGAAAATACGATTTTCCAAGTCCGACTCAGAAATAACCAATAACCCAATTCGGGACACCCGATGCACACACAGCTATCTAGGTCATCAAATTTAACGCGAACGAACCACGTAGCACCACATAGTCCTTAGTCCATTAGTTACACGTTCGGAGAGGGTTTGGAACCACTAACAACCAACGAATTCAACAAATACCTAGTTGTCACCGTACGGAGCAGGTGAAATTCCATCTGCGATCTAGTGAAACCCTATTCAAAACTTTCTCATTGGTATATCAGTTGTATCAGCAAATTCATTCGTATTACGTACATCTGTTTCACATTTTTGTTATTACACCTTTGTGCATGAGTGCAGTGGAGGACGTCACCTCCAAAGCCTCAAAGACGCAATGTAGTATTAGGGATAGACGGCTATCAGATCCTGAGTTTTGGAGTGGAGAATCATATACGATCTCAATGGATCAGGTGGGGCAAATATTCGGGTGACATAGTGGACTGCGTTCTACTACCAAAGCTACCGCGGTGGTGAGATTTGAACCTGTGACTTCCAAGTCGGTGTGAAAACGCTCTGATCCGTTCAACCACCAACGGTAATAGTATTGATGCTTGAGTTTTCTATCTTCATGTGTAGCGCAGTTCCAATAATATCGATTCAACATAAGAAGAATGAAAGTTGATAATTTATTTCTATCACAGTGGGGTTATAGACAGATGATAAAGTGTTTTTATTTGATCACAATAAATGTATTAGATCATAGATGATACCGAATTTATTCGAATGAAAATAGGAACGGGGATAGATTGCACAAATATTTGTGCGTGTGCGCTCACGGACACCACACACACACACACACACACACACACACACACACAGTCCGTGGCGATGAAGCAGAGTCTACAGGTGGGTAGTGTTTGGCCACTTGGGGGGGGGGGGGGGTGGTGCGTCTTCTTCGAATCAGTTGTGGGTGCTTTTATCTTCCAAATAGGAAAGTAGCATAATCAATGTTGTCAACATTTTCTGGTTTCAAACTCAGCTGTAGAACTAACGTAAAATGAATGGTCTAGCAGAAATGAACTTGCACATGGACAAAGGTCACAAATATATCCGAGAAACATATCACCCAAAACAGTCGATTCTCTTTCCAGACCTTGTTCACGAGCAAATCGGAAGTGCTATCCACAACTGGAAATTGCTTGACCCAGGAAAATGTGATTCGACGTTAAAATGAGCGAAGCCGAACTGTTTAAGACAAATGGGCCAGCAAACATTCCGTTGACTACTTATGGTATTATTTGTTCCGTTACACTTTTTGATGCTCGAAGTGACACACTCTTCTCAGCACGCCAGCATAATGAACTTCGGATTGTATATTGTATACACACCAGCTTGAGCATGGCTGTACAAGGCTTTCCAACCAAAAATGCCACCGAAGTAAGTTACAGAGCAAAACGGGATCTCATATCAGACAGAATGACATCCTTGTTTGTTAGGACGCGTCGTAGAAACGGAACAATGGAATTCCCGTTTAGAGACAATCGGCAGGGAAGCAGTTTATACCTAGACCGGGTCGATTCGTGGGACTGACAAAGAGTAAGGTCAAAATGCAATGGATGCGAAGTATCAGAGAGGATTTTTTGTACAAACGCAATGGATGCTCCTGTGGGGCTAGTGCACAGCTCTAAGATTAGGTCATTTAGGGTTATACCAGAAACAAGACTACTAATGCGTAAGCCTCTACAAAGAGTGATAAATTCCTGTTTTGGTAATCCTGAGAAAATGAAAGGGGAACAATAAAGAATTATAGGTGATATACATTATTTTACAAAAGTGGAAATAACGGACTGTGAGGCACTAAATTGCTGTAGTTTTCTAATTTGATACGACTAACGCGGCAGTTTTCCTACCGTGATTTCAGTGTGCAAAGACCAGTGCAAATTTTGCTGCAGCGTAACGCCAAGATGTTTCGCATAATCAATACACTCGACGGGAATAGAACTTAGGGCGAAAGGGTCTTCAATGAATCGGGAACGAGTGATGGGTAAAATACACTCTTGACACTTGTTACTGTTCAACGGAAGATCAGATTGATTAGAAAAGTCCTGAATATGTGACCTGTTTAAGAGTAACCTAGGCAGAACAATTTCATCAGCATATTCAAAGATGCGGGATGGGTGGGTGACAGGCAAGTCCTTAATGAATGTTGCAAGCAAATACGGAGAAATAACGGCTCCGGCACGGGTTAAGAGATGCTCGGAGACTTTTCTACCAACATTTTGATGCATTGTGTTCCTCCAGAGAAGTAGTCTTTCAACCAATTTAGTAAATATGCGGGACAGCCAAAAGATTCTAGGTTTTGGGAAGCAGCGAGTGTGATACACTGTCAAAGACCGACGTGTAGTCAAGAAAAGCACATCTAACTTACTTGCTGGAATCGTTGAGGGATTTAGCAATATGGTGCACAATGGACTCTGCTGCATCGAATGTAGAGCGCTAGGATTTGTATGCAAACTGTAGCTCATTCGTTGGGCTCCTCCCCGTGGTCTGAAGACGAGGCAGCATAACGCGTTCTGCAAGTTTCAACGCTAACGAAGGCAGAGCTATCGGTTGATACTTTTGGGATCCCGTCTGGCTGTGGGACTGTTTTGGCACAGGGATATTTGTAACAGGATGCCAACAATCAGGAATGGAATGGGATTCTGTTGAGATTTTAATTACCGAAGTCATCAGACCACATAGAGATCCGGTCCCATATTTGAGCACCTACGTTGGAAGACCGTCTGGACCAGTTGACCTGATTACCTTTGTTGATTTGAGTAACTTGACAACCTCTCTAGTGAATACCTGTTGAAATTCGGACGAGACGGACAACGGGAAAGTGGGAAGTGGGTCGTCTGATTGTCGGAGAAATTGGACATTGAGACGGTTTACATCAAAATTCGTTTTCGGGGATTTCCCCGTCTGACCGCAGAGAAGCTTGATTCTAGGCCACCTGTGTTTGCTATTCCGGGAGTTAATGGACTTTCAGGAAAATTATCAACAAGGTGTGTAATCTCAGATTTTATCGAAAGTGACAGTCGACGGATCTTCGGTTTGTTTTGCATCTTGTAGGCTAATTCCTCCCTCCAGCTTAGCTGCTTCAGGTGTGGAGGAACCACTATTCCAGATTGAATGTAAACAGTGTCCATGGGATAACAAGTATTGGAAATCCACCTGGTCACTTCCGTTGTAATATTTACAGAAGAATACGGAAGTGAGCACTCTTTTCATCCCGAAATAATAACAGACAATGAACGATTGAGGAGTAATATACTCTCTATGGAAATGATTCTTTGTTTGAAACATATCTTTTCGGAATGCGTGAGCGCTGAGTGACCGCGATGAGAACTTATTTTAGACTCACGGTTTAGTATGCAGTGATCACTGGCTCTAATGGGTGAGCTTAGCGTGACAGTGAAACGTTCTGAGTGGTTGGTCAGGACGTTGTCTAACTGGAAGTCCCCACAAAACGAAGTATGACAGATATTGAGAAGATCGAAAGATGAAAGGAGGGGTGCAGATGCGTGAACAGAGTCACCCGCTATAATGTGAAGATTCTTATCAAGCATAGGTACAATGAAAGGAACAAATGGATCGTGTAAAATGTTAACTGAGGTTCGTGAGCACTGTGGTGCTATGTAAACGTTCGTGATGATAACTTGACAGAAACGAGAGAATCCTGGGGTGACATGATACAGTTAAACAATCGACGCGATCACATGAGTTGGAAAAACATACATAGGACTTGCCACACCACTTAGAATTGATGTAGATGGTAAGGCGTCACCCTTTTCCTTCTTATAAAGCGTACGAGCTTGACGGAAGCAGGTGAATCTTTCTATTTGAACCATAGCGTCATCCATGTTGTCATTCAACCAAGTTTCTTGTAAACAGGTGTTTATAAACCTGCGAGACACGAACATGTATGTAGGATCCGATAGATTATTGAGTAGGAACGAAAATTATTAGGTGTGATACTATGAATAGTCATACCACTTGGCGTTGTGCATTTGAGAGCAGCCTGCCAACCAGCTCTTTTGCTTGTCTTTACATGAGGGTGCCAGTTTCGGGCTTCGAATAGTGGGCACGCATTTTGTTGTCCAAGCATGTCTTTCATCGATAGCATGAATTACTTCGGATAATTAAAAGTGCGAAACTAACCAATGATGGATTGAATAAAATAATTAGTTCCAACTAAGTAGTTCCAAGGTCGGACCAGGGGAGTAGCACTACCGTTCAAAGGGTGAGCCAGTAATAATATGCATACGTACACAAATACACAGTATTACCCTAAATGATAGTAATCATTTTAGTTCTTTTATTTTTTATACAAACAAGGCTACGTATTTCAGAAAAGGAAACGCCGCTAAGAACAGGTTGTTAAACAGAAAGGGTCAGTGGATTGCAGGGTGTTCTTCTGCAACAGGTACATCCCGGGAACTTCGAATTTCTAATGTTACTACTGATCACACTAGTAGTAGCCAGATTTTGACCACTCCCGAATTTAGCCGAGAAAAATTGAGTCGCATTGTCCGCTTAACAAAACGGTGAACGATAACAGAATTTGCAAATTATACATGCAAAAATGCGATTTTAACCACACAGTGATCGGACAAAGCTACCTACACAAATCGTGTGAACCGGTAGTGGTATTTAAATCAACATGAGCTGGTTCATTGTTGATCAATTTTGTAGCACCTTGCATAGAAAACCCGAGTCGAATAGCAACTTACGTAGTATCAGATCAGCAGTAAGCCATCCATTAGCACAGTGTTTATCACTAACCCGTTTGCGATTTATCCGCGTACATTCACTTTGGTTTCCTGAATTTGAAAGACTTCAATTAGTCCAGTTGAGTTGGAACAACCATTGACACTTCGTGGATTGTGGTGGTTCCCTCATTGCTGCGTCTCAGCTAAAATCTGACTAAGGAATCCGAATGATCATGAGCATGACGAAATAGGAATATAGCTACACACAATCAGGAGTGGGTCCATACGTGCAGCACTTTCGGTAGAAAATGTGACTCTTGTATTCACCGGCTTACATGGTGCATTCATGTGAAAGAATTTGTCATTTTGTAAAGGTCCATTGAAGTTCTACCATGATCCAGTGGTATATTTCAATATAAACTGATCAGTTTCCTAACAGAGGAGCACTTCGCTTCATGCAAAGACCCTTGCAGAAATGGCACAACTTGACTTGACAAATCGAAAATAGTTGTAATCTACTTGTGTTAAAAGCAAGCAGTTCTAGTGAAATAAGTAGTCGCCTAGATTTCCGAATGACATCGTTTCGTTCGTTTATTCGACCATGACGGTAACGGTACCGGTACATAGAACTACATTGAATACTTTCGGTAGTGGCCCAGATAGGGAATTAGAAACCAATAATGAGATCTTTTCAAAGGTGAGGGCAAAATAGTGCAACTCTGACATACCACCTCAAATCCATCACACTACTGCTTGAAACACGATGCTTTGGCACTTTTCGTAAATATTTCCATCCATGAACACATTGCGGAATCGCAACGGAGTCACAAGTTCAGTCTGTACAACCAAATGACCTAAAAAGGCCTCACACTTAATTATCAGTCTGTGTGAGGACGGATCAGATAACACACAGCCGCCAGTGTCCAAGCGAACTCCTTGCCTCCGTGTCTTGGAAAGCTTTAACGGGTCTTCCTAGAGTATCAACCGAATAATACAATTCAGAGAAACTTATCGTCAGAGAAAACTGTGGAAACTTCCTCGAATTGCTATGAAGGTCAATGAACTTATTCCATTTCTATTACGAGCCAGTGTCCCTTTGGACTCCTTTAGCGTTCCAGTGCTAATAAATTGGTGGATTTTTCGATAATTTGCTTACTGGCAAGCATAAAAGCGGTCCGGTATAAAATGAAGTTTAAACGGGTTTAGACATGTCTCCAAAGGTTTTCACGGCTTGAAAACACAAAGTTTCGCGTTTCACAATTTTGATTTCAGTAATTACTTCGCTCACGCGAAATACTTGTATTGCTGTTTCATAAAGTCTTTTAAGACCTAAAGCAACGAGTAACCATTGAGTCCACCCGGTATTGGAATCTGGTGTGAAGAAATGTGTGACACACACGTCATATCTTAAGATATCCCATTTCCTCTACAGTGGAATCGGTTTCTCGTTCTTTCACAAATAGGACAGAATATCAGTATAAGGATGAGAGTACGAGATAGCCACGAAGGAACTGCGAACAGATGCGATATAATATATGAACCCGAGCATTAACTGACAATTTTAACCATCACTGAGTGGTAATATGGTCGGGAATACAAGATTCATTGTAGTCCATAAACATTTTACGTCATGCTCATAATTACGGTTTGGTCGGAAGTGACGGGTGACGTAAGTGGAAGAAATCCGGGAAGACAGGACAATTTCAGGATCATGAAGTACACCAAAGATTGGACTAGATTAATTCCCAACAGCACAGAAGTTACTACTACCACTTGTCCAGACTAACAAAATCTTTTTGCTTCTGTCTGTCACCAAAAAGCAGTACACCACACGAACATGCTGAATGACACCCCGAAAAACGTGATTTGTAACACCGACGTCTTTTGTAGCATTAGACTGGTTCGGTTAGCAAAACACATTCAAATGCTTCGTTTATCCCACATTTACGCATCAGACACCACTTTTATTGTAAACCATTGACAAGCTTGATATTTTTCTAAGTTAGACTGATTGATTGCTTGCGCTACTGAAGATGTACACTGTAGTATGAAGCTTGAACTGTCCGAAAAGCAGGACAATTATTTTTGTCAAATTGATGGCATTGCAATAGGGAATCCACTGAGCCGATTCTGGTTGATATCTACATGACGAGTTTCGGGAATGAATTGAAAAATGCCATCGATCAAACAAGTTTGTAATCGAACCCGTGGAAACCGAGACGTCAACTAACTACCATCGCCTACGACGACGCTGTGTTGCCGAACAATAAAAACTCACCTATGTTAATGCTCTCTTTATTGTCAGCTACTCTGAGAAGGACTCTATCGACCTCATCTGAGATCGACGAAGACGACGACGACGACGACGAATATCCACCCAAACATTCACCCCTTCCCCCAGCCCTTCCCTCTCCTTCCCTCCCTCCCTCCCTCCCTCCCTCCCTCTCCCCATTCCCGGTCCACCAACTCTCCTGCAGTCAAAACACCATTTCCAGTTTGCGACTAAATGAAAAGGAAAATCGACAGAGAGCACGAGACAAAACGCCACATCAGACCATCTGATAGACCAAGAATGCAGAAACGAATTGAAATTCAGTTTGCTTTATTAGAAACCAATGAATGGAATGTTTATTCGTTTCATTAAAACAGGATTAAACCAGTTCAGGTACAACGGCGTCCGATGCGATACCACACAGATTCCCCCGATTACGTGCCAATTTTATGCAGCCATCTACACCCCAACCCTCTCCCCAAGCGCTCTTGATGATCCAATACTCTTTACCATTGTCATCCCCGTATCCGACAATCAACACTTCGTGATTCAATGGGCTTGCTGTACAGTTCGGATCGTCAAAAATTGTCTCTCTGAGCGAATCCGATTAGCGCGTCATAAGGGAAGGAGAGAGAGAGAGAGAGTGACAAAAATACATTACAAGTCAGTCTGTCTCATTTCTGATCACACAACAGTCAGTAGTGGTCTATAGTTGTGAAAATCATCAACCATTTCACTCACTTTTGAGTTTTGAAAGTGGCGATCGCATTCACTGCAGCACTCACTGGACCAAATTTGGCCACCATCGCTGCAAGTTGTTTCTCATCCCCATTTTGTATACCTTGATACGATTTGACCCGCGTGATTGCCTTCTTCGGATCATGAGTGCATTTCTGATCCTGCATTGTGTTGAATTAGAGTGGAACAGAATCAAATAGTCATCGACGAAGTGAGCGAGTGTTGTCACATTGTGATGAACCTACTTACAATCTTTGCCAATCAATTCACACCCACACCCACACCCATACTCACACCACATAACATGCAAACCCGTTAGAGATGCGCAAAACACTCCCGAAATAATACAGATTCAAAACCATTTTTTCACATCAAGTCAAAGATCGTGTGGGAAATGTTCTGTAAAAGATCTGGTAAGTTGTTCGGATAAAATCGACAGAATTGTTTGCTAGAAATTCAAAATGTTTCACCTCATGTGCAAATCAGAAATTCCACTTACCTTGGCCTTATACGGATAGGTGCTTTCCAATTCCAACCCGTTTTTTTTCAGATACTCGAACGCATTTACAGACGAACCACCACCACATCCATGGTTATGGAATGGTTTACTACAATCGACCAATTGTTGTTTGGAAAATTGCAATAATTTTCCGTATTTCTTCTTGTATTGACCCTCAATGGAACCAACGGCCGCAAATGCCCAACACGAGCGACAATTACCCTAAATGACAGATGTGATTTTCGGGTGAAACAGGAGAAGCACATGTGAGGAATTTTGATGACTGATGGGACACAAATGAACACAGGTACAGAGCAAGTGTGCAATGGATCGGAAACAATGCATAAGTGAAGAAGAATGAGAAATTGTGTGAACCCACCTGATCCAGTACCGGACCGACCATACCGTGATCTCGCCAATCCCACTTACTTGGCACAACGCTCATATCGGTCCAGTTGAACGGAGTCACAACACGGTTTACTGGGGAAATATGACCACCCAAATATTGAGTACGAAACTCGATCCAATCCATATCCGAAAACTTATTCAAACCCATCGAATAGGTAGCCAGACCGAGATCGTAGTTTATATTGTGTTGCATCAATATTACCAATTGTTTGATCCACTGACCACGACGATAGTCGTGTTCCTCCTCGGATGCATATTGCTTTTTGTATGTCTGTTTCCAATGAGACCACTGTTCATTCACTGTAATTGGATCGAGCTGTACAGTGATCGTCGTGCTGGCCACGTGATGAAGCGAGTAGATTAGAAGAACAAAACTCAATGTGCCATGTAACGTGTACAGATGCATCTCCGAATATCGGCCGTTAGATGAATGAGTAATTTGATAGTCAGATGAAAGGCTTGATATCGGATTCTACGTTGATCCTTTTTATATACCTCCTTGATATCAAAGTTCACATTTGTTGTTATTTTCGGCTCACGAGAACTGCTCATTTGTGTCCACAATATCTATTATCCACCGTGCATACTTGTTGTTTATTATCGTTTCTTTTCTTGCACTTTATTCAGTATACAACCATTATTGTCCATTCTCGCAAAATCGAATTGCCACTACCCCGTGCAAAGATCATACCGTGTGTGGTATGATTGTGGTAGTGGTCCGGGTTTGAATACTAACCTCAATTTGAACGTGAACAGTTTGAACTGATCTCTCAATTGTCTATCCATTATTGTTCTCATGATTATCGTCCGAATGAGAACATTTGTGAGGAAGGACTTTGATCGGAATTGTTGAAGTGTTCGAGTGGATGTGATGGACTTGTCATTTGAGGTTAAAAAAACAATATATCTCGAACAATGTGGGTCGTAAAGTACAGGCAGATGCGAACTGAGTTGTCTAAATCCATTAAATGTGTACCAGTAAAACCGGAATTACACCGTGCCGGAAGAATTCTAGTTCTTACTGTTGGAACAACCGTCACTAGTCAAAATTCAGGTAACCATTTTGGATTGGAGAAAAAATCCAATGGAACACACTGTGCTCACCCGAAACTAAGACCCGATCTGATATTATTTTAGTCTCCAAAATGCACAGAACTAATATTTGGGTATTCGAATATATTTTCAAGGAGGAATTCAGAATTCTCATGTAAAGGAAATCATTGTAAATAGAAACTCGTTTTTATTTGGTAATTGTATTTAGTCAAGTACAATCATCTCGTCCTCTTCTGAGACGTGGCATCAAGTTATCAAATCTCGAACCTCAAGCTTTACTTCTTGCAAATTCACTCGTTGTAGATTTATCAATCCTGACCTATCATATTTATTGATAAAATTTTCCCTAAATGAACACTGTGTCCAAGTTTGCACCAGTGCCTGATTCACTATCCAGTCGGTGGCGTCGTTGAACAGCTTTGTTGGAGGAGTGCAGTCTTATTTATCTCCGGTTGTGAATGAAATTCGCAATGTTCTCGTGATTCATGGAACCCAGGCCATAGTTGACGAATATTGTTCCCTCAGAAGCCTTGCGAGTTTACAAGCCATCATATCAGTTATTGCCCATAGAGACTCCCTAATGATCGAATCTCGAGCAAGTTGAAATTCGATTAATCAAACCACTATGGACTGCTAGGACCTGTATCCGATTTCAGAGTGTGTATGCGAGAGAACGTAATCAGTACCGTTTTTGTCAAGTGCTGCAGTATGGTACACTTTGCGATCCTCCACAGATGAAGACCAACGGGAACTTTCTAAGATGTGGAAAATTTGATGTAAAGTACGACTGTTGTTCGAATACCGCGTCGTTGAGTCCTTTTGAGGGCGTTGGAGGTGTGAGCTGCAAAAACCGTACTCTTGCGTCGATCAAAATGGTCAAGTATTTGCTGTGTTTGCAGTGTTGAATACTGGATCAATTAAAGCACTCACTAGTGCAGTCCTTTTAAACAGGTAATTACAAACACACGGTAAACGTGCCCTGTACAATGTCCAGGATCGACAACCAAGGCCTTGAAAATGTCGCATTCTGGCCACAACTGAGTCTGTCGACATCCACCTCGACAACCCTTCTCTGTGTGCTCAAAGACAATTTGTATGTGTTCTTGAGCTGCTTTGGCCTACCCACCAAATGAAACTTGGCATAATATTTGAGGAACAATGCACATATGTTCTCTTGATTTAAGCCTGCGTTACAACTGGGCACCCTTCGGCGTCTAATCCTGGTCAATTCACATCTCGCACTGGATATTCCCACTGATGATATCAGACAGTTAACTGGCAGACACTCCAAATACATCATTACATGTCTCGATCGGCCTCTGTTTATTAACCAGTGTCTTTAGATGTGACTTACTCTTCTGAATGGCACTAAGTTTCCCTCTACATTTTCACTTTTATTCTGGGTTCAGTATTATTTAATTATGCAAGTATTTTTTCACAGTATTTAAACCCGGCCCATTAACACTTCTGATCGCTGTACTTAACTTACTTATACTGAAGCTTAATGCTTAAGCAAGTCGTTGACTCTCTCGGTCTCTCTGCACTCTTTGCGAGCTGTCTGTAGACGTTGCTAACACTCATTGGAATCTCGACAGGCTTGCAGCATTTGATGACTCCACTGATTTTCCCATTTCTCATTCAAAAGATGCGTCCTCGTACTGTGACCAGTTACCGGTCTATCTCAAAGTTTGTTACTACTTGTTTGCCCATGAATACTTGTCATCTTCCATCCAGTAAATTCTACTTTCCTCAATTTAATTGGCTCCGTAGAGCTAAGAGAAGGGTGTATAAATCTAAATGGCATCGTGCCATAAGAAATCTATCCACAGTCATCAGGACTTTAATACGACAACTGAAAGAAACGTATATAGACACGGTACTAGGAAACACGAAGCTTCGTGTGAGGGGAGGCGCCCTGAAACAGTTGTGCCATGCCAAGCCGAAACTGGGACCAAGCGTCCAATATGTAAATTAGCAGTTCACCGTTAAATCCAAAGTATCATCACTTCGATCTCCATATTTTGACTCCCACGAACCCAACCCCACTATAGCCAACTTTGTAATTTGAATTCTGAAAATGTCATAATTCTGACGAACCCGAATTTATATCACCCATGTCATCAAAAGCCTGCCCTTTCGAATTCACATTCCCTTTGACTAGCCTATTTAATTGTTCTACGTATTCTCAGAATGACTCCCGACCATTGGAGATCTTCATGCATCACATCTACTCCCGGGAAAGGATCCAACGGAAATCATCCCATAGTCTGCACATCTGCTTTGCTGAAAAATTGAGAACAAAACCTCCACAGCATGAACATCCGAACTCAATTATTTGAAAGAGACACGCTTCACCCACGAATCCTCTCTGTCAACCCGTGATACCGTGGGCTATATTGTGAACTCGTTTACTTCGGCTCTTGATCACCGTGGCCGTACTGCCAGACTGTTTACTCATGACAACGCAAAAGCTCCAAGTGCATATCATCGTGGCCCGCACCCGAATATTTTACATGAGAGTAGAGTCGACCGCCATACACTAAACAACCTACGTGGTTATCTATCAAATCGCACACAGTTTCAATTTCCATTGAAACAGGCACTCGTCGTCTTTTCCGGTTACCTTAGGCTTTTCTCGGGAAGTCATGTATCCCCATTTACTTTCTCACTTTAAATTAGCGAGCTTTCCAATTGGCTTCATCTCATTGGCCGCATATACCCCGATGATACTGCACTTGGATGTCCCCATAACGGAAACGGGAGTTTGAATCTCTTTTCGTAACAGTCTGGAAGAACTGTTAATGTTTCATTTTCCATTCTTTTTTCAACTTAAGTCCTGGAGTGTGAATCACACTACTAAACTGCTTTCACTATCACCCCATATCATTCCATTGATAACCAACATCTCTCTAAAGCTTCTTCCGTCCGTTACCAGAAAGTTACTCTAAATAACAGCCTTTTTGGACTAGTTACACTGAAATACTCTTCATTAAACCCAGAAAGCGTTCTTTTGCACTATTTAGAATAGGACGAATTAGAGTACCTTTTAATCTTGTACTTCTGTTTGTACCCTCTTGCATTCTCCCTCACTTGACTTTACTGCTCCTCTGTAGTTTATCCGGACAGCAAAAAGGAATATTTAGATTTAACTGTCAAGTCTTTGAAATTGCTTTCCCATTGAAGCAACTTTAGCACAGATATTCGCAATGACTTCGTCCTTGGTACATTGATGCTTGCAACAAGTTCATAAACGGATAACTATGTGACACCAATCATTGCCTTCACTCCAAACTCTCCACACCCGTCTCCCACTCTTCCAATAGGTCGAAATTCAAAAGACTTCGTTCATGCATGTCTACATATAGAAACATATTCATCGTCTATCTTATCCGTCTACTGTTAGACTGCGGAAAATGAATCAAAGATCATTTTGTTCACCTTGGTCGTTCATCTGAATGTACCTACTGCTTCAAATGGTGCCTCCACGATATCCCCTCTACATTCCCACCAACAGTTCTCCCCACTTGGTTTTGGAATCCTCTGCAAATAACACACTTACTGAAAATCCCCTCCATATCGGATCCCTGAAAAAACCTTTCACTAGCCTGACTTGGTTTGGCTATTCCTACTTATCTTACTAAACTGGCTCTGGTATATACTGCAATTTTAGTTTTATTGTCCAAACCATCAACCGTCATCAGACATGTGTCGAGATGAAGGGGGATCAATACGCCCAAGATAAAACATCCCAACGCCAAAACACATTCCGTAAATTTTCGACAAATTTACTGGACGATCAGTCGTTCACCTTTATTCAAATCGTAGTAAATTTATATCTGCACCTTTTACCTGGTTCCGATACACAAAGAAGCTTGTTCGTATTGACACTTGCAATCTATCTACAGTTCCCACTATGCAGCCGGATTTGTGCCCAGTGCAAACCTTTTTGCAAGCCTACTTAGAAAACCGGCAAAACTGAACATTTCTTTCATACCCTTGAACGTTTCATATTGTAGCCCCGGAATATCTACATCCGGTTGTATAAATCGATTAGTTGACTTGAGCGGCAACAAAGAGCGCTGATTTTACCGCAGTTTTAAAATGGCTCAGTGAGGAAATGTGAATCAATAACATGAGAATAAAATGGTATCAAATAACTTCTAACTGCGAGAAAAAGATCCCAAATGGCTGCTGAGACAAAACACTCACGAAATTCTCGAAAGAAGGTTAAGATTATTTACTAAAGAGCCAAGTGAAGCTTGTTCGCAATAATCTGAGAGATCGTACCAAAATAACAAAGTGAAGAGCTGAGAAGGAGGAATTTTGAGTGTTGTTCAGATAGGTGCTAGCAAGTTGACTAGAATTACCAAAACCAATTGTCCGCACAACGATCGGGAACGATCAACTGTAGAAAACAAGTGTATATAGCTTGTTGGAATGTAAGAACCTAAATAAGTAAAATGTGGGTAGCTAAAGCCCCATCACAATGAGGACAACTCAAGGCCATAACATTCATATAGCTTTCCGCTCGGAAGTTTGTCTACCCAAACTTTTCAACAGGCGCGTAAACATTCCAGAGGGTCAGTCATTTTGCTAACATTATCATGGCTGTCCGACAGACAAATCTGAACTCCACAGAGTTACATTCGCACTGAGCGATAAAGCCATCAGCGCGATTATATCTCGCGAGTCAAGTTATGCATTATTTGCCTTGGCACTGTTCAAGAGCCGCACGCTGAAATTACCAGCAGTAGCCATCTAAGCCCTGCTCAACGAGCCTGATGAGTAGACGAAAGATGAGTTTTAGAACAATCTACATGAATTAATCAACTGGGTCAAGGAACGTGACAATCTGCTGATCGCAGGTGACCGGGAGCTCACATGGGTTCATCGGATAAGTGAAGTCGCACTTCCTGGGAGGATTTGATATTGTTCAACACCGCAAGCACAGTAACCACCTGGCCATTTAGGTCGACGCAATAGTACGGTTTTACGCAGCCCACACCTCCAACGATCAGAAGTGTTAATGGGCCGGGTTTAAATACTGTGAAAAAATACTTGCATAATTAAATAATACTGAACCCAGAATAAAAGTGAAAATGTAGAGGGAAACTTAGTGCCATTCAGAAGAGTAAGTCACATCTAAAGACACTGGTTAATAAACAGAGGCCGATCGAGACATGTAATGATGTATTTGGAGTGTCTGCCAGTTAACTGTCTGATATCATCAGTGGGAATATCCAGTGCGAGATGTGAATTGACCAGGATTAGACGCCGAAGGGTGCCCAGTTGTAACGCAGGCTTAAATCAAGAGAACATATGTGCATTGTTCCTCAAATATTATGCCAAGTTTCATTTGGTGGGTAGGCCAAAGCAGCTCAAGAACACATACAAATTGTCTTTGAGCACACAGAGAGGGGTTGTCGAGGCGGATGTCGACAGACTCAGTTGTGGCCAGAATGCGACATTTTCAAGGCCTTGGTTGTCGATCCTGGACATTGTACAGGGCACGTTTACCGTGTGTTTGTAATTACCTGTTTAAAAGGACTGCACTAGTGAGTGCTTTAATTGATCCAGTATTCAACACTGCAAACACAGCAAATACTTGACCATTTTGATCGACGCAAGAGTACGGTTTTTGCAGCTCACACCTCCAACGCCCTCAGAAGGACTCAACGACGTGGTATTCGAACAACAGTCGTACTTTACATCAAATTTTCCACATCTTAGAAAGTTCCCGTTGGTCTTCATCTGTGGAGGATCGCAAAGTGTACCATACTACAGCACTTGACAAATACGGTACTGATTACGTTCTCTCGCATACACACTCTGAAATCGGATACAGGTCCTAGCAGTCCATAGTGGTCTGATTAATCGAATTTCAACTTGCTCGAGATTCGATCATTAGGGAGTCTCTATGGGCAATAACTGATATGATGGCTTGTAAACTCGCAAGGCTTCTGAGGGAACAATATTCGTCAACTATGGCCTGGGTTCCATGAATCACGAGAACATTGCGAATTTCATTCACAACCGGAGATAAATAAGACTGCACTCCTCCAACAAAGCTGTTCAACGACGCCACCGACTGGATAGTGAATCAGGCACTGGTGCAAACTTGGACACAGTGTTCATTTAAGGAAAATTTTATCAATAAATATGACAGGTCAGGATTGATAAATCTACAACGAATGAATTTGCAAGAAGTAAAGCTTGAGGTTCGAGATTTGATAACTTGATGCCACGTCTCAGAAGAGGACGAGATGATTGTACTTGACTAAATACAATTACCAAATAAAAACGAGTTTCTATTTACAATGATTTCCTTTACATGAGAATTCTGAATTCCTCCTTGAAAATATATTCGAATACCCAAATATTAGTTCTGTGCATTTTGGAGACTAAAATAATATCAGATCGGGTCTTAGTTTCGGGTGAGCACAGTGTGTTCCATTGGATTTTTTCTCCAATCCAAAATGGTTACCTGAATTTCGACTAGTGACGGTTGTTCCAACAGTAAAAACTGGAATTCTTCCGGCACGGTGTAATTCCGGTTTTACTGGTACACATTTAATGGATTTAGACAACTCAGTTCGCATCTGCCTGTACTTTACGACCCACATTGTTCGAGATATATTGTTTTTTTAACCTCAAATGACAAGTCCATCACATCCGCTCGAACACTTCAACAATTCCGATCAAAGTCCTTCCTCACAAATGTTCTCATTCGGACGATAATCATGAGAACAATAATGGATAGACAATTGAGAGATCAGTTCAAACTGTTCACGTTCAAATTGAGGTTAGTATTCAAACCCGGACCACTACCACAATCATACCACACACGGTATGAACTTTGCACGGGGAAGTGGCAATTCGATTTTGCGAGAATGAGACAATAATGGTTGTATACTGAATAAAGTGCAAGAAAAGAAACGATAATAAACAACAAGTATGCACGGTGGATAATAGATATTGTGGACACAAATGAGCAGTTCTCGTGAGCCGAAAATAACAGCAAATGCGAACTTTGATATCAAGGAGGTATATAAAAAGGATCAACGTAGAATCCGATATCAAGCCTTTCATCTGACTATCAAATTACTCATTCATCTAACGGCCGATATTCGGAGATGCATCTGTACACGTTACATGGCACATTGAGTTTTGTTCTTCTAATCTACTCGCTTCATCACGTGGCCAGCACGACGATCACTGTACAGCTCGATCCAATTACAGTGAATGAACAGTGGTCTCATTGGAAACAGACATACAAAAAGCAATATGCATCCGAGGAGGAACACGACTATCGTCGCGGTCAGTGGATCAAACAATTGGTAATAGTGAGCCACGCAATCCATCGTATCACGCCAAGATGCAATCTGGTATTGATGGGTCAAGTGCTATCAACTGTGATTAGCTTAATGATAATCTGCCGATTTCTGTTATTTATATTTCATGTACAAATGGATCCTGTATTGAAATTAGCACGCGGTAATGCCACGTAGGCCTTCTTGCTATTTCGGGATTCTTCGGTCTGTGATGAGGCGATTTCTATGCCTCCTGTCTGTTCAAGCTTTTTGAATATTCTAATTGAGATTAAAGTAATTTGGGGAAAAGATACGTTGACATGTGAGATGTCCTGTAAGCAAACAGGTTGGACACATTCCAGCCGTTACCTCCTGCTACTTTGAGGTTTATTTTTAAGGTTTAAGAGATAGCTTGCATCTACTTTTCGAATGCAATTCCTTCTCATTATGCGGAAGATGTTTCGGCCCTCGAGTCCTATTGAGTAGTTTCTATGGCCGGCCTGTGCATTTGCAGCTCCACTTGCAGCTCAAGTCGTACCAGTGTGCTCACATAAATTTAAAAAAGACAGTACAAAGGTTGAACGTCAGTCCAATTTAGAGCTTCGTTTCAAGGAGGTTTTCGCGACTCTTTTACGAATGAATTCGGAAAAAACAAGAAACAGGTATACGTGAGACAGTTAGGGATTTGTTGATCTCATTGTTCTATGGTAAAAGATGAGGGAGTATTGAACGCGGTACAGCTCGAGGTGCTCGAGATTCGCAGTGACCGAACACAGTTGATGCTATGTGTGAGTCAGCGAGGTGTTCGCAATTAGAACGTTTAACCCGACTTCGTCTACCAAAAGAAATGGTAACCTACCTAGTGCCAGACTGATGATGTCTATCACACCCCAATGGATTACTGAACACACCTAATCGTAGTTGCCTACTCTTCTTCCCACCTTTGATGTTTTGGTCATTTAATCTCACTCTATTCGGACGTCCTGTTCGTCGTTCTTTCTTCAGTATCATTCGATTTCGGTAACAGATGTTTGGTTAGTGGGGATCTTTTGTATTTCCTGGTTAGAGTATTTATTATCTTCTCGTTTTCTGCTATGCCACCACTAGACAGATTTCTTCATAGTGATCTGACACGTGCCCGTTCCTAGATTCCCATGAGTTTACCATGTACGGTAAGCTGAAAAAACAGAAACACCCCACGGGGATCGAATTACTAAACTGACTACTGTACAACTTCTTAGTAGGCAGATTAGCACAACACTAACGCATACCCTGTGACTGGTTGCACGACAATTTTTGTGTTAGCCATCACCTGATCGAATTAGAGGAATTTGCTCGCTATGATCATTGTGCGCCGCTATACTCGGTCACGAATAATTCTACTCGAGGAACATATTGGATTTTACGCTCAATTTGATTTAATCGATCATTTATATCAACGAATTCCCTTTCGACCCAAAATACACATCTGTGCTGGCCAGCAGCCTGCTCTTAACTACATCCGTCCAGCAAAGATGTCCATCCCGTCTTCGTTCAGTACCGGCATACTTTCTCTGTTCGCGAAATTGTCGCACTTAACCCTTGTTCTTCGTCCTCGTATTCATGATCATACTTGTGTTGTTTGCATAGGAGAATCATGACAAAACCCACATGTTCCTGACTCACTCATGTCAACGAATGACTTCAAACTGTACCGGTAGGACAGGAATTCCGCCAAAAAGAAGACTGGAGGTATGGTGGTCACACATGTCAACTCGACCTGTTGTGTCAAGTCTGAAGTCGTTTAATAAACTCAATGAAAGGTATTGATTGTTTAGTTACGTAGTACCACCCTAAATTGTCTCATTATAGGAGCACCATCATAACAAACTTATCCATAACTCCGTTTTGCCCACAGAACGCTACTTCATCCTTCTGTGAATTTTTTACCTTTATTTGATTGTTTGTTAGGTGACATCTTGCACATCATAGTGGCTATTTTCATCATGTCTCCAATCAACCTCTCACGGCGCTTAACTTAACTGTTCACTGTGTTTCTTCAACCAGAAGCAACTGTGTTTTAGACAGGATTACCACCAATCATCTTGAGTTATTCTCATTGAAGTAGTGTACACCTGTCTCAACCGGTGGTCGCTGTCTGCTTCTCTTGAGGCCTAAGATATACTCCCGGTCTACTTTCCACTCTTCCAGACAAACCAGCTAAATAAAAGTCCCTCTCTGAAATTTTCACGTGGCAACACTCTTCTCCTACAGCAATCCCTTTCTCATGCATCTTCCTGGTTTTCCTTCAAATCATCACCAAGTAGCATTGGAGAGACAATGAATTTAATTTTCAACATGTACTGCCCCTTAGAAACCCTGTTTCTCTGTAACGGCCGTGCCACTCCCCCGATGTTGAAATCCTTAAGAAGATGGAAGGAATATTTGTACAAAGCCTGGGATAATTCCAAAGTAAAATACATTTCCCTTTTGATAAAGGAAGAAATCAAACGCATTGACTTGCTGTACGCTAGTCAACTCCCGCGTAGCCACAACAGTAACCGAATATGGTAAACAATTCGACTGTTACGTGGAAAGAAAACTAATCAAGTTAAATTTGCTGTGGGTGTTGACAGTATCAACGGCGCATTCATCCATCCACCCGTCAAATGGCTCTCCAGTTAAATTTACTCCAAAAGATGGTGTGCACACAAGCACGGTCTTTACGCATTGTTGACCATTCCACGCACGTAAAGTACGGCATGATGACCAATCACATGCGTTAACAACACAGAAGACCGGTCGACACATGCCTCTGATCCCATGTTCATCGCAGAACCATTTAAATACACGAAAGGTGAGTGTAACACGACCGGTTAACCGCAATGGATTCGCTGTCTGAAATCACCTTTTTGCGCCGAACACACACACACACACACAAACACAAACACACACTTGGGCAGCTAACCGAATGCAGATACTGACGCTAACGGAAAGTGGTCGTGCAGGCGAAGACAAGTTATGTGATCCGTATCGAAGCTATGGCATTCGTACGTGAGGTCTGATCGAAACACGGACCGAAAAAAGCAGTCCCAAATGAAATCGATCGAATGACCCACCTTCGTTTTGAAGTTTGAAGATTATGCAATCCCATGCCAGAATTCATAGTTGCATCGACCTCCCGCATCCAATACGTCTGTAGGGAAATTCCAACACCAGTGGGTATCTAATCTCTAGACAAATGTGAATCACTCAGTATATTTCGTCAAGCTTATTATAGTCACGGTGTGTGAAATAGCTTGCGGAGAAAGATAGAAACGGTCAGCATTGTGAAAATAATTCGATCGTGTCAAGCCAAGTCACGATTGGAAGCTTGCCAAATAATTCAAGTAAAAAACTGGACTACTTATCAACAGTAGTGTATGTGGGCGTTTAGTGACACAATAAAATAATAATACATTTAGTGAAGCTATCACTGAAACTATGAACAGCTTGCTCATTGGATATTTGTAATCAGTGATTTTCCTGAAACGGAATCAGAAGATACACTGAAATGTATTGGTCACCTAGCATGTGAAATATAGGCGTGAAATACGTTACGGAACACATCCCCACAGGAACGGATCCAAGACCAATGTGATTTGTGAGCAAAAACTTGCCAAACATTGTCACGCTATGTGGAAGTAGATCATGCACGCCAGACATGTGTACTACGATAGTCAGTATCCACGGTTGGACTAAGATGAGTCATACGCGCATGGTGTATTTGTTAGTGCTCCGAAATGTTTGGATGCTGATTGGTGTGTACATTGAACGAGTGAAAACTGATTGGTCCAAATGAGTTTCCTCGAACTGTATGTGAATAGGACCAAATCGCCACAATATTCTGTACCGTTTGTTGGTGTTTGGCGTACCAAAATCGATATCACTAGTATATGTTGTGTCTGGGTAAAGTCACACACACACTACGTGGACAGCCGATCAATATTCTTCTCATGAATGGACATACGCCTGTTTTGCCTTGATCTTTAATCACGCTTCAGTGCCTGTAGTACTGACTCATCGATTTTGCTATGTACTGATTAACCTTACTCTGTTGCGCGAGAGAGCACATGTAGTTTAGCTCTTTTTGCTAACTTACTTGCTTGCTTGCGGCTTACTCTCCGGCTACTGCCACCGTTACGTGTTCTGCTAATAACTACGGACACAACAGTATGCTTTATAGACAAGGAATCAGAAAGACCAGGCGTCTACGACGGATTCGCTGAAGAGAAACAGGGTGGTACCTTGAAGAATATATATCGTTGGGGGTAATTATGCCTATTTTTGAGTGCGAGAATGTGGTAACTGTTCGCGATGGATGGACAAGTCAGGAAATTGAGATCCGGTGCATGGCCGGTTCATATCTACAGTAAGGACGTGCAGAAATTGTACTTTGGTAACCTAATGAATGTATCAATTTAGCCCTGAAAATAATACCAAACAGCTTCCCATTCTCCATGGAATGAAAAGCAAAATACATTGTTGTTGTATTCACAATTCGGTAAGAGAAGAAAGGCGCACGTATATGGATAAACGTATATTCCCGTAGCAACGTACAGTAAGCGCCAGTACAGCCGAGCACGTGAAAATGCAAACGAGTCTGCAAGTGCGTGAGTCAGTTATGCATATAATCGGATGTGTAAGACAAGGGTACAATCGGACCACGTCGTGCAAGGTTGCTCAACACGTGGTCCTATCTGATTGGTCAATGCTGTCCGGGACGAAGCACGGCAAACGTCAGCTGTGTACGTGCGTGTGTGTGCGTGCAAGATCGTCTGTCTGAGCACATGCCTGTTCAGGCTGAACACAACAATTGTGCTGGAAGTTTCATGGCTTCCAACGGGCTGCTTCAGTAATGACGTTCCGACGAGTCGGCTCAACCTGATTAACCTCAGCGGCTACCAACTTTGGTGTAGCTAGCATAAAGAAAATCTACTGGATTGCCTGGATTTCTGCACACAACGGGATGTCAAGGTAAATGTTTAGAGTGGTATTCATAGATCACGATTGGTAGATTTTGTGTTTTTCCACAACAAGGCAACAGCATGTGCATATTTGGAAATGCCAAAAGAAGCCATCGGTGGGTATCTGGTATTTACCACCTTGTCCAGCACGTGGTTCCAGCAAGATGAGATGTCGTCACTTTGATCCACTGGTATGACCGACTGGTTGAGTGAGACCTCCCGGCTCCAATCATAACCTGAAAGGAGTCCTTCTTCTTTCGAGACATATAAAGAGGAATATGTGTTGCACCAGGCTGGAAACATATTCTGTGCATTTTGGGGCTATCACTACATGACTTTCATATGCTGACGCTGTCTTTCTAACACCATAAATTTACCTCTACTCGTGAGTGTATAAAGTGTTGTGTTGTGTCCATCAAGTTTCTATTCCGTGACCACTTTACGGACGGCCTGAACAAACGATCTACGTTGCAGCTCCTATCGCATAAATCCCGCAAATGTAAATCAGACGGCAACCGCACAGCACGTCAGATGACAATGTATCCGTATTGGAGAATGACATGCAGTTTAAGGCGAAAATAAGATAATCTAGAGTGTGCCCATCCGGCAGAATTGTTACCTTGTCGGGCACTGGCAGACTGAGTTTTTCTAGTAAGGTTGGACCGTTTTTTAATCTTCACGGGGTTGGTTTGGCCACAAGCTTGCATGGAGACGTGTTGACTGGTTGACTCGGCTTGGCACATTCAACTGATTTCTGAAATCTGTTTCCCTCTATTTCCGTTTTTCTACTTAGTTTCATTGCGGCTCCTTGACAAACAGTGGCATTCTGGTGTGTCTTTAATGCAGTCCCAATGAAGATTCGAACCAAGTTTGTCTTACTGTCCTCTACAAGTTATTTACGTTCACATGCGCGAATTTCCAAAGTTTCGTTAGACGAGTTGTTCAGTGGAAAAGTTTCAGTGCTATAATAGTTCATTTGGGTCTCTAGTTTATATGACAAATAGAGAATTGTACCCCAGAGATCCATTGAAGGTGGATCGGTGTGAAGAACGAGCAATATTAACTTGTTGTGGCCCGAATGTTCCCATCTACGTTTTCAAACAAGTGACGTTCACCTTGAAGATCAAATGAAGGACTGGTTGGTTCATCTGAATTTCTTCACGATGATCTACCCATCATCATGTGTAGGAATCTTCCATAGGCAGTCCTATCTCAATGCGTCGTTCTCTGTTTTGGTGGAAGATGGGTTCAGATGCTGTTCCGTTATGGGAGACTGTGTATGTACATGACGTAATGTTGATAAAAACACTGTTTCAATTGTTGTATCTAACTACTCTTCTACTCCTAACCAACTGAACGTGGTCCAATTCAGGAATTCGACTACGGCACAACAATCCAAATCTACCCATAAACCCCGGTTGACGTACACAGAAGCAACTGGTCAAAACAGGGTGTGCGTAATTGTTCAATCGAATCTCCATAAGCCTCTCTCTCTCTGCTGACCCACCAACTCCATGCCCAAATTCTAAGTTCATAACTATCACTTTTTGATCGTAATTCAATAGTTTTGAAAGTATTCCTCAAAAATGTAAATCACCGTGTGGCCACCTTACTCGCATTGCTAAATTGGCCCCTTTTTTACTCATCCCCATAAAGATCAGTTTGAAAATTTAACAGATTTTTTCACGCCCTGAGAAAGTCACCATCTCCAACTCGCTACTGTAAGGCTTGTTAGTAGGCAGTTCAGTGATAAAAAGCCCACAGTATGGCATACGAAAGCTGTTCCGTTTGATTTTCGTTAAGATTGACTTTGACCGAATACGTAACAGAAATGTGTTACTTATTGAACGCTGTCAAAAGCCCTCAAACTAGGGTAGCGCGCGGGAGTCCGATGTCCACGTAAAAAAACTGGTGATGTAAAATGCACGAAATGCTGTTAGTACCACCCCGGGGCCAGTATAGTGTTTGTGATAGCCGGATACGTATGGGGGAAAAATGAGGTCTTCGAATGACTAACCCCAGTGCAATTTTCGCAAGCATTTTAACTTTAAACGCCGGCTCTTTCAGACTATCTCATATTATTTGAGAAGTTCGGGTTACTGGTTGAACGGTGCAGTCACCAGATACAAACATTTACTTAATATTTGTATATATCTCAGTTTCTTGCTAGTAGTGTGTGGGATTGATGATACTTTGCTTGACTGACTGTCCTTTGGATTCCATCTTTCACTCACAAACCTCAGGTGGTCCGATCAAACCTGTACTCGGAAGCACCAGACTCGAGTTTCGCTCTTGTTAGAGCCCATCAGTGGTGCATATCCTCCTCCGCACTCAGGGTTTAAACCCGAGTATTTCACCTCGAACACATGTATGTTACGACTGCATCACCCCACTCCTGTCCGGGCTGATCCGAATCACTGAGTTAGAGTATTGTTTAGATGTCTAACATCTGGGCGCAGTGAGGATATGCACTACTGATGACCTCTAACAATATAAAACATGCCACCGAGTAATTAGCTTTATTAATTGAACTCAATAAACGATAGAAAGAACGTCCAGCTTGTACGGGTCGTAAAAAAGCCAGGGAAATCTTTCATCGTTTCTGAAAATGAACGGTGTCCCTCTCCTTTCCCGATGAGTGTCATGTTCTCCCTGCCAAAACATTATCACCCTATACCAAGCAAACCCGTATTCGCAGTTCGTAAAAAAGAGAAAGCTTTTATGGACAAAGGAACCACTATTATTTATGGACTGGATTCCGGTCAGCAGTTGTTTTATGTTCAGTTAGTTTGGACGGATCTTTATATGTCAAGATCAACCTACTGAAGCGTCTATGCTTGTTCGTCGTATGTATGCGTGTGCCCACTGACCGCAGCTCCCGTGAGACCAAGGATGAATCCTATCAGGATTTATCTCAGCTCATTCGAAGTGTGCGTTTAACGGACGTGGTGGCCACTGCTGGGAATTTTAACGCCCAAGTGAGCTGTTTAGGTGATTCTGAAAGATAAATTGGAGGCCACATTCTCATCCGAGCTGATCGCATTGACAACGGCGATCATCTGATCTAGCAGTGTTGTGACCACAGATGGTTTCTAACGAGTACGAACCTCTACCATGATAAGTGACATGGACTGGCACGGAATCCTCCTGCGTCTTCAAACTTTGGACTCAGACTTACCATATTGCCTTTGGCGGGGATCAGTTGAAGGTTGTTGTTCATTTTGCTCTACGCCTGTGGACTCAGAGTATGCCTCAGTAAACGCTCTCTTCTGTTTACCCGTTGTCTATGGTCGTGCCTAAGCCAAAGCCATCCGTCGCGTACAGTTGCTTCTAGACGATAACTGACAGTTTGCTTTGTAGGTAGGATAGTCTAAATGGTTGTCAATGAAATCGGATGTCCAGGGTCCGAATGAACATTGGCATCACCTCAAGGAGGACTTGAACAGTTTCAATGCGGTGAAAGACTCCGGTTCATGTAAGCTTCACACAAGATGGATATCTTAGACATTAGATGCTCAGTTAGATTCACTATGATCCGTCCCTCAAGATGCCTTATTCAAAGAGGTATCCGAATCTCCGAGACATAAACTGACTGGGAGTGTGAGAAGTAACCGTGAGCAATGGCGGATTGCGAAATGTAGGGGAATGGAGAAGGCTGTCTACTGAGAGTAGTCCCAGAGTATGCCGTTCTATTGAAAGTACCGGTCCACCAAAGTTTGAGTTGATCTCTCAGTGTTTGATTAGTATGTGTCCACGAAGGTGGAAAATCTCCATAAAATAATATTAGTCGGTGCAGTGGAAATGATTATTCACTCCGCGTCCAAATAAGTTCTTGGGAGTGAAGTATACCAGATACTAGTAAGAGTGCTCACTCTGAGTTAGAGGCGAAGGAGCTGATATATGAGGATCCCGATTTTCACCCATAAAGAATTCTGACAGTATGAAGATTTTGTCTAATAGAACACTTAGATTGATGACAGTTTCACTGGCCTTCGCACCAGAACACAAGCGGCTGCACATTCGATCACGTCAACCATGGAAGAATCACAAACTGAAGAAAACAACTGGTTGATTTCAAAGCAGGCCGCGGAACACAAAACAGATTGTAGCGAAACCCGGAAAGTTGGACCGGATTGATTGTTTTATCGTTTTTATTGTTTTATTTACTTCATTTCTGTTACATAATATAAGTGTATTACTTTGGAAGGAGACTCCAGTGGAGTAAGGTTACTAACTGGAAAGTAACCGGCAGCGGTACGGGGACTTGAACCCGGGACAGAGGTATCACAAACCCAACATGACCACAGCCGGTCGAGTGATTTAGAACACAGCATCAGCGGTGAAAATCGTACCAATACAACCGGAACGGTACGCAAGAGGAGAACAGGCTAATTGTTCACGTAGACAGATGACCAATAGGAGGCTGAAATACACACGCAACATGCGGATCTTCCGTGGTGGACTGGGGCGAGTAAAAGTGGACTATTCAAACGAGCAAACTTTAATGGTCGATTTGAATTGTCTATCTCGGTGAACACAACTATGTCTCCCTCTTTTTATCTCTAAGATGAAAACAGTATGGGAGGAGTTTATCTAAAAGAATTCTTCCTATATAATATATATATATATATATATATATATATATATATATGTATATATTGATAGTAAGTTGTATGTCAACGTGTGGACAAAATCTCCCCGGAAGTACACAACCGGTTTCGCGGCTGTTGCCGCACATTGACATACTACTTATTGCCAATATGGACGTTTGTACATGCAGCCCCTTTGTTCGTTGGGTTAGAAGTGACCCAGACATAATTGACTAACAGAAATTACTGTTGTGATTCATTTGTAAACTCTTCAATGAAGAGTATCCACTCCCACTTCAGACGATTCAAATTAGATCCTAGTAAAGATATGACATGAAGATGTGGTGGATATAACAACGACCGGGTCTGAAACCGGCTTGATTCTCGCGCATACAATCTCCGTGGGCATTGGATAATCAGTGAAGAATAAGACCGGCGAGCAGTTTGGATGCGATATTTACCAAGCTAATTCCTCTGGGGTTTTCACAAGAGGATCTGTCACCTTTCTTGTAAATTGGCACAATCACTGATTCACACTATTCCCTGATAATCTGCTCACTATCCCAAATAATCCGGAGGAGTTTTGGTAAATCCGAAACCAAAGCTTGGCCTCTATCTTTGAAAAAGATGGAGACAACCCATCCAGTCCAGCGGCTTTGTACTTTTTCAAGTAACCTTTCTCCGACATAATCTTCATCTCTAATGGGGGACCGACATCCACTTGCATCGTAACTGATCATGTTTTTCAGCTCTTTGCTCTTTGGAAAATGAACTAAATTTTTATTGGACAGCTGAGATCTCCATAAACTTAGTTTTGTAATGGAGCACTTGAGGTCATCATTTATATATATATATATATATATATATATATATATATATATATATATATATATATATATATATATATATATCCATTCACACTCCAGACGATTCAAATTGGATCCTAGTGAACATATAACTTCGGAGTGTACAAGTATGAGGACGAGTGGGCAGAGGAGTACCGGGTACGCATACCTGATAAGCGGCAACAACAGCGAAACCGGTCGTGTGCTTCCGGGGGAATTTTGTCCACACGTTTACATACTACTTACTATAAATATATATATATATAGTGTAAACCTTACGAATACTAGTAATGTCAACGGCTTTCTGATTGCCAGTGATGGTATGCGTGCCAACATGATAGGAAAACGATAGTAAACAGAGGTCTTCTATCGGACAAGCTCTTACCGATTTTCCTATCAAGTCAAAAACGGAGACCTCGGCCTGATAACAAGAAGGTATTAAATGTTTCATCGCAAGTCACTATGATACCATTCGTGCGCTTTTGCGCTATCCAAACACCAAGCTCAGTCGTTCATAAAAGTGAGTGTTACAGAAAAATTGGTTAAATTGATAGTCCTCAGTCCAAACAGATCCCGTATGCTGAGGGTTTCTTGAAGCAGTGAAAAACGACGGCAATTAAATGTCGACCGAAACGATCATCTCACCAACATGACACTGTAACCTCATGTGGAACTGAAAATTCCTGATTGTATTTAATCCCCCATTTCCTGTAATTATGGCTATTTTGACTGACCACTCCCGTATTCTTCTTGTTGAAACTGTTTTTTTCGCGTTTTCACAGTTCTTATTTTAGTCTTACTTTTTACAGTCCAATAGATAGACTAGAATGCTGGGCTATTTCGCTTGTTGGGGAAGTGGATCGATTTTTTCCTTGTTTGTTTTATCGAGACTCGGCTACGGTTGATCGATCTTGGAGGTGGATTTTGGCTGTTACGCTAGGGGGAAATCCATTTTGTTCAGCCCGATTAAGTGCACAGAAATTCTCTTTCTGATAAGACTTATATTGTGACAGGCACTTTGTTATTATTATTTCTAACCAAGCAATATTGTGCTTGTGAAGGAATCTCTGTCATGGCTTATTTTTTTGAAATTTTGGCTGGGTAGTGAACGAGGCTCACCTTGCAATGTAGGGAATTTCGTGACGGCTTTCAGGAGTAATGAATAGCACAGCAGAACATTGTGGGTCAGTGCTGTTCTCGAATTTTTGGGATCCGTTTGGGCTACATGTCACTCGGAACTCATCGTCAATATCCAAAGATGGTATCGAAACTCAGCAGTCACGAGTGACTGGTACAACCAATGTATGCTTCACTTATGTCCTCTATTGTTTGTAATCACAAGTTCGGTTATCCTCAGTGTTCATTGGAGTTTTCAATGAAAGACGACGAGCCAGTGCGGACTCACACATTCATTCGGATGATGATGATGAAGTAAGCAATAAGATCAGTTACGGACCAGGGTTCATTGATGAACGATACGAACAAATAAACCCAGGTCAGGTACGGGTTAAACACGCAAAGATAACATCAACCAACACTAGTCGTAGAAATGAGGCTAAAAATTGTGTGACGTATTGGGCTTGGACAAACAAATTATCACGCTGACGTTGAGGCGTTGAGATGTGGTAGTCTGCGTGACCTTCGGACCACGCGCACAGCCTTGGCGCGACCATCATCACACAAGCAATGCGATCAATATTTCAAGGTTTTGAAAGAAACAGACGGACTAGAAATGAACCACTTTCAAGTCGAAAAGTGTTTGTCAGTCGCGTTTCACAACCCCGTTTTCATCCTAATAACCGTAATAATAGTCAAACGAGCCATCGTATCACTGATCCATTTTAATTTTGATTATTTGAATAATATCTTTATCTTTAGTTGTAGCTAGCCATTGAAGTCTGCGCACATATCAGTTTACTGTTCGCAACACGAATCTGAACATGCATAACGTGTGTGTGTGTGTGTGTGTGTGTGTGTGTGTGTGGCGACACGGGACTGGAGAGTGCACTGGGTTTCTGCTTTCACGAACACATGAACTTAACGGGGCACGCTTGCTCATCACTATCACCATCCACAACCGCAAAGACCACGGCGGCGAAAACGACAAAGAAGACGACGACGACGACAACAACAACGACAACAACAACAACGACAACAATAACGATAACAAGAACAGCATGCCGTTGTTCAGACCAAAATAACAACATAGCTTTCACGGTCCCATTTCAACGACTAACAAAGAGACCACCAGTAAAATTAAGGCGGGGGTGAAGGGTGCAGATTGCAGCGTGCACGCACACACACAGGTTTCTTTTGAGTACCTAACTACCTGTGGCATGAAAGCAACACGAGGTTGTTTGAACGGTGCCAAACAACGTCGTTATGGACCGAAGTAAGCAGAACTAACATTTCTCGAGTTTGCTGTGAATCGATCAACAAGGACACTCTCATTTCACTGTCGCTCTCTCTCTCTCTTCGTCTAATACTTGGGTCAAACTCAACTGGTCACCTGATTTTTGTTCCGATTGTATTTATTTACTTGTTTTGTCTTACGTTTTTGTTTTGCTTTTGTTATTTTTTTATTTTCTAGGTCAACCAACATCTTGGTTCACTCTGGGTGAACGCATCGCCTTGGCCGTTTCGATTGGTCTATTCATACTACTCAGTCTGTTGCTCTGCTATCTGACCAGACAACGTCGGAGAGCGAAACGAAAATCCAATCTGGCACCCGGACAGCGACAAGAGATCGAACTGATGCTCTGATCATGGTGCCCATAATAGTGTTTGTATGAACCGGCACACAAACACATGCATACATACAAAACATAGACTCATACATACATACATACATACGTACATGTATACATACATACATACATACATACATACATACATACATACATACATACATACATACATACATACATACATACATACATACATACATACATACATACATACATACATACATACATACACAGGAAAATCAGATCTGATGCTTCTATTGGAGCCCGAAGATTCGAGTGTTGTGACATTCCGCTTCACTAGTAGTTCGTCGAATACAATGAGTAAGCACTGGTATACCCACCTGTTGCGTAAGCCGGTCTCCGTTGCTCGCCACGAACTCGTGTAAATTCGTGTGCTTGGTGGAATCTGTTCTGTACATAGTCCTCCTTTCCCCGTCCACATACTCCTATCCCGCGCGATTCATCTTTCCACCTTCAACCTACCCCATTTTTATACTTTGTGCTTCGATTTTTATGTGTTATTTATGGATTTTTCATTCACTTCGGGTCTTCCTCGGTTTATCAATAAACCAGCGAGCTAGCCAACCAGACTGTCAGTCAATAGACCATACTCTTCCATAACGGAAGATTTCTCAATGAGCAGAAATAAAATCAATAAAAACTCTAATGCATATGCTGCGCTCCTGTCTTTCTAAACTTATTGGATACTTCGACCGATAGGAGGGAGAGAGATAGAGGGAGGTGGAAGAGAAGTGTAATCGCATTCGATTTCCTCAAATATTCGTATGGTTGGTACCTCAGTGGTCAACACCACTTTGAACCGACTGTTTGAGTCTCGTTTGCTTGAGGTTTACTTGAAGACAAACATCTTGATTCAAACGATCATCTCTCGTATCTTGGCAGTTGTGCAACGAACGGTGGAAACACTTGGTACACGCTGAGCCGCAGCGATCCTACTGTGAACGTACCGTATTGCCGAAAACGAAAGGGCGTTTTTCTATTGTGCCGCTCCTCGATTGCTTGTATTCTGCGGTTCTGAGTCCTCAAGTTCGCGTGAGGGTAGTGCACGCTGAATAACGGTCCCAATCATTGTTGTCGATACAACTTAACAAGGGTGGAATGGAGTGATGGAATCAGGAAAAGCAAGGTGATGCGCCCTCTGTTTGTATCAACTTCGACCAATTTGTCTTCCATTCTTATCGAAATGAGCAGACTCCGATGGCTGACACATAAAGCCTCCTAGTGCAGCCGGTGGAGGATTCGTGGTTACTGTGGGAAACTGTCACGGAGAGGTCAATAGATTACTTGAAGAAGAGACGTGGAAGAGTGAGTGCATCGATGGATTAGGGGGAGTGAGTTTTTCTCGTCCTCTTGATTGAGATCCAGAAAAGTGTGCCACCGCTTGGTTGAAATCAAGGAAGGACATGAAATGGATCCGTGAGCAGTGGTGATCTTGTTGTCATTTTCTGTAAGGTCAAACTGTGTATTCTTTGTGGAGATGGAACTGATATTTTGTTGTTCTTGCCATGTTCCCCACAAAAATCCCCCTTCAGTCATGCCAATGGTAAGGAAATCTAAGTTCGGCGAAGCATAAATGACAGTCCTGGTGTTCTATTGTGATGAATGACTAGTTCTTTACACACAATATTGCCTTCTGAATATGGAGGAGAATGACTACAGCTTGTAGATGTCAATATAGTGAGCAACTGAGTAAATACTACTTCGGTGGGTGAACGAAGATTCTTGAAAGCACACAACCGATTTTGCGGTTCTCGCCACTCATCCTGCTGTGTGTGTGTGTGTGTGTGTGTACGCGGTACTTCTCTGTTCACTCTCATCCCCTTACTCGTAAACTCCACTGGTACCGACAATGGTCAGAAAAGATCATCACAGTGGACTTTGAACCCTTCAGTCCCAGGCTCGAATCTCCTAGCCGCGGCCAATCGCTCTCTAACTGGCAGCCTTTAGTCGGCCGCGAAGCCCTTCCAGAAATATTGTAATTTCGTTGTATAATGAAAAGGAAGTAGGTGAAAGGATAAAGACATTTTGTTTGCATTTATCTCATTTGTGTTTCAGAAACATGAATGGATACCCTTTGAGGAAGGGTTCAGTGGGGGAGTACAACTGTGATTCGCCGATCGTTCCCTGTGTGTAGGTCGCAGTGCACCTCGGGAACGATTCTACTTGACTGACTGCCTATCGTGCTGTGGTGTTGAAGCCGAATACCAGATTACCTGATAGTATGTGAATCATAATACTGCACACGAGCCGATTTCCTTTCCGTGTAGAGACTCCGTGGACACACGGTAGAGCTGATTATAACTAATACTAATAGTAGTAATAACATCAGTATTAGTGATAACACTTTCTATTTCCTTTACCTATTATTCGGCAAAGTACACTCATCCTGTGGGAGGTCCGTGGCCAACTAATGAATATCGAATGAAGGGGTAACCTGTGGAGGAGGGAATCGAACCCTGGACATCACGATTTAAACTCCGCGATGATGACTGTTTGACCACCGGCGGTCAAATAACCATTGATAAAACACAAGCATAGTGCTTCCTCGGTTTTCAGTATATTGAGTTGAGCTTTGACGCTGCATGATGAGTCATTTCATAAACACTGAAATTAGAGTCCGTGATTTTTTCTGTCAAGTCATCATCTAATTCGATATTTTTAGGTCCCCGTAGTTAATCCCTGTCTTCTAAAGCACAGTCAGTACACACACACACACACACACACACACACACTGTGATGATCATCGGTCTTAGTAATCAGCTAGCAATCAGTCAAGTGTGTTCAGTTCATGTTTTAGCTCCACGCTTAACCGATCGCATCTAGCAGACTTTTGGAAGAATGCGTGTTTGTGTGTGTATGTGTTGGTTGTATATTTGTCTACCTCTCTCTCTCTCTCTCTCTCTCTCTCTCGAGTGTGCACACGCGTGCGCGTACTCGATTGTCCTCATAACATACCTGACCCGACAATAGCATGATTATTAAAGCCAATCATCATTGTGATACGTGGTGAATACTACGGAGATCATTAGTGAGCACCCCTTGTCCATCACCCGATACGTGCATGTATCCGCGCCCAAGAAAGGGCATGTAAAGCGCAAGCTGAATGTAGATAAAACGACAATGGAAACAGAGAAAGACGATTAGTACTGTGTGATGTGCCGTTCTCACATTTGAATACACTCACCGTCGTGACAACAGAACAGCATGCTGGATGAACTTGGACAAAATAAAAACGAGACGAACGAACACGAAGTAAATTCATGTGGGTTGTAATATTTATGTTTTCAGACTCTATCGTTCGCCTTTTTGTTCTCTGAGCCAGGGATCCCGTATTTAGACAATATTTATAACCATCACAAGGAGAGGGAAAAAGGAACAACAAAGATATGAAAACCCTTCTTTTAGGAACCACCAGCAGTACATATCGGCCGAATGCCAACTCGATTGTGAGTCGAACACCTAACCACCAGGCTATTCAGACTGGCTGTCGACGACTTATTCAACTTATACATCACAAGATCTAGCGAGCTTCCGTCATTGGTTTTTCAAGAATGACAATCCGTTGATCAAACAGTGAGCGACGACTTCCTCACAGGAGTCAATAGCTGTGTGCTTAGGGGACAATACCGCGAAGAAGTCAGTGACGACAGGGTGCTACGTCATACATATAGCAAGCACCTTTCCACACTCTGGTGTTAACAGGGATTATGGAGAACCTATGGCTCTTAAGAAATGCGAATTGAGTCCAGTTCGCGTAACAGTCTCGTAACCAATTGGAAAGCATTGGGGCTATCCTTTGATGATCCAAATCGACAATAAACGTTCTCTACTGAGTGAATTGAAAACACTTTTGTAGTGCGACCCGTGAGAGTGTATCAGCTACAAACGTCTGCTTTCCTTGCTGATGATGAAGTTCGTGGTTATACTTTTGGAGACGTATTAACATCGATTGAAGTCTTCTTGGCGCTCGATGTAGCGGCTTGTCCACGATCGTGGTCAATGTCTTGTGATCTGAATATATGTGTGTAAGTCGCCCGAACATGTACTCATTGAACTTCTCCACAGCGTACACGATTGCCAGCAGTTCTTTCTCGATTTGCGCATGTTTATGTTCACGACTTGTTAACGTCCTACTACGATCATCAAGCGGGCGTCCATTCTGTAACAGGACGGCTCCTAAATCATGTTGACTGGTATCACATTGTATGCATAGAGGTAAGGTGTGATCATAATATGCTAGGATTGGGACCTGCACGAAAAGTTGCTTGGTGCGAGCAAACTCTAATTGCTGTTCATGTGACCAAATCCACTTTTCTCCCTTACGTGGTAATCGGCGAATCGGTTTCATCAATTCCGCTAACTCTGGTAAGAATCTGCTCAGATAGTTGATTATCCCGTTAAAACGTGAGACTGCTTTCGTATTGGTCAGCACCGGTATGTCTACAATCGCGCTTACCTTTTCCAGATCTGGTTTGATCTCTGCGCTTGTGATAATGTGTCCGTGGAACTTGACTGCTATTTGAGAAAATGTCAACTTGTTTCATTTAAATTTGATTCCATCACGGATACATCGTTGCAGAACAGAATCGAACCTTCTGTTGTGATCCTCGATATTTTTGCCGAAAATTGGAATATCATCTGGTACGCACAGTACTCCAGGTAAGTCATCCACTGTTTGGAGAATCCTGTTCTGGAATATTTCGCTGGATACCTTCAGGCCGAAGGGTAGTCACTTCCAACGGAACCAGCCATACGTGGTGCCAAACGTGATCAAATAAACTCGAGGCTTCATCCAACTCTACATGGCAAAAAGCTTAAGCCAGATCAACTTTCGTAAAGCAACGCGCGTTTGATAATTCAGGAGGAATATCGTCAAGAACAGGTAACGAAAAGTGTTCTCATCTGAGTGCTTTGTTAGTGGTTTGAGATCAATGCAAATGCGAAGTTCCCCGGATGCTTTCGTCACGTTCACAATTTGACTCACCCAATCTGTCGGTTCTTCAACTTTAATCAGGACATCTTTCGGTATGAGAATGTCCAACTCGCGCTCAAATCATTCTCTAACTGCATATGGAATACGCATTGTTCGTAGTGTCACATGTTCTGCGGATTCATATACGTTTAAAGCCACCACTTAAGGAAATTTTCCCAATTTCTCATCGAAAACAGAGGCATATTTTTCCAAGTAATATCCGACATTATCAGATACATGGTGAATGAATGAATCATAGTGGAACGACACCAAACACAGATTTTCGATAGATTCACATTCGAGGATGGGAACATAGTCCTGATCGACCACAACAAAGTTTATGTGTGATGACTGTCCATACTTGGAATTGACGACTTGCAGCATTGCCTCGCCACTTGGCTGAACTTTGTCACGGTTCCACATAGAGAGTTTCCTATGTGTCTGTGTTGGACAGAGCTTTCGTAGGCGTGATGCTCATCGATGCTGCCGTGACCAACTGGAAATCCACCTCCTCTCCATTCGCCACCATCTTGGCAAATAAGCCTTTTCGATTTGTTGGCATTTGCATCTAACAATTGTCTCTCTCCACAAAGTGTAGTCTGCCACAAAACTGACATTCCATCTTTGGCACTGTGCGTGTCTCTGATATTATTTTGTACAGACCACGCGATTCTGTTGCATTCATCGTCCCCATGCGTTGTTCGGCTGCTTCCTCACCTAGGCAGATATCGACGCACTGTTGGAGTGATAATTTTGGAATCTTCAACATTCCTTTATTCTCCACGGGGTCGCGTAATCCCATCACCATCCGATTCCGCACGAGGCTCTGTTCTAGGCGGATGCAAAAATTGCATGATCGTGTCAGTGTTCTTACGGACACCAAAAAGAGTCAAATGATTCGTCAGGGTTCTGTGTTTCTTTGGTTAAGAACAAAACTGTCATATGTTTAGTCGAATTCACCAAGACAATGTCGCTCGCGTTTAAGCATCACCGTCATTCAGTCGCCATTATCCTCATCGGAATCATATGGAAAGCCAGTGATGATCCGAAGCGCCGCCGGTTCAGTGGTGTGACGAAATAAGGCAAACTGCATAGCCTTTGATTCGTACTCCATCACCGACGGTGTCCGGAAATCTTCATACTGCTTTTGCCATAGTCTCCAGTTGTCAGCCAATCGACCTGTGTCTTCCATCACCAAGTGTGTCTGTGGGTGGATTTGCAGGCGATTGTGCGTTCGTGTCTCTGATATAGACATTTTCACATAAGCTTCCGCTCCCATCTTGTCAGAAGTCAGTTATTCGGGAAATGCAATCAGTATTTTGTTACAGCGTGCAACAAAGAAACCTCAAATGTTGTTCATTATTCGGTGGTTTTAAAGCCTTTTGCACCAATCAGATTGCTCGATTTGTAATGTGCCAAACTGAAGTCACTTTCGGACCAATTAGGAAAATCCAATGATGTGGTAAAACAAAACAAATCCAACACAGTTTACTCTTCGGATCAATGAATTACCCTACTGAATGGATAAGACAGTTAAAGACATCTTAATGGGAATTCTGTTTTCTGTAGACGAACTGGTTTACATCGGAAATAGGATAGTCAATAATAATTGGCTCGAAGGTTTCGAGCAAGACTGATGTGGATACGATGGGAAGAAATGTGCCTTTGTCTTTCTTTGGTATTGCAGTGATACGAACTTGAAGCCGAGAGTCAGCGAGTTTGCCTTCGGACAGATATCGAGTAAATATGGAGGATAAGATAAGGGCCGGAAACACGTTCCGGATGAAGGTACTGAGGACTTCCCAGTTTGACCATGGTTCCAGTCAATAGATAGATTGAATTACCTTCTGGTACAAAAGACCTGTTAATTTCCTCGATATCATACATCATTATGTAATTCGCTTGAGGCGCAAGGCTATATAGCATTCTATAACTGTCGGGAAGAGTTGTCTTCGAACACGGTACTCACGCATAATCAGTCATGGTAAACAGTTTCTCCTTTGATGTAAGGTTTTTAGAAATTTACTGTAGGTTTGCTGTGCTATCGATATGCTCTTTCTTCTATCATGCCCAATTTCTTCAGCTTCTCTGAATCAAAACTGTCTATACGCATCATAATCCTTGTTCGCGGACAGCATGTTTCGTAACAGAATCTTTAATGTGACAGCATTGACAATGACATATCTGCTGCACCGATGAAAAAACCACTTGTGAGTCGAAACCATTCACAGCTAATGGTAGAAAATACGATTTTCCAAGTCCGACTCAGAAATAACCAATAACCCAATTCGGGACACCCGATGCACACACAGCTATCTAGGTCATCAAATTTAACGCGAACGAACCACGTAGCACCACATAGTCCTTAGTCCATTAGTTACACGTTCGGAGAGGGTTTGGAACCACTAACAACCAACGAATTCAACAAATACCTAGTTGTCACCGTACGGAGCAGGTGAAATTCCATCTGCGATCTAGTGAAACCCTATTCAAAACTTTCTCATTGGTATATCAGTTGTATCAGCAAATTCATTCGTATTACGTACATCTGTTTCACATTTTTGTTATTACACCTTTGTGCATGAGTGCAGTGGAGGACGTCACCTCCAAAGCCTCAAAGACGCAATGTAGTATTAGGGATAGACGGCTATCAGATCCTGAGTTTTGGAGTGGAGAATCATATACGATCTCAATGGATCAGGTGGGGCAAATATTCGGGTGACATAGTGGACTGCGTTCTACTACCAAAGCTACCGCGGTGGTGAGATTTGAACCTGTGACTTCCAAGTCGGTGTGAAAACGCTCTGATCCGTTCAACCACCAACGGTAATAGTATTGATGCTTGAGTTTTCTATCTTCATGTGTAGCGCAGTTCCAATAATATCGATTCAACATAAGAAGAATGAAAGTTGATAATTTATTTCTATCACAGTGGGGTTATAGACAGATGATAAAGTGTTTTTATTTGATCACAATAAATGTATTAGATCATAGATGATACCGAATTTATTCGAATGAAAATAGGAACGGGGATAGATTGCACAAATATTTGTGCGTGTGCGCTCACGGACACCACACACACACACACACACACACACACACACACACACACACAGTCCGTGGCGATGAAGCAGAGTCTACAGGTGGGTAGTGTTTGGCCACTTGGGGGGGGGGGGGGGGGTGGTGCGTCTTCTTCGAATCAGTTGTGGGTGCTTTTATCTTCCAAATAGGAAAGTAGCATAATCAATGTTGTCAACATTTTCTGGTTTCAAACTCAGCTGTAGAACTAACGTAAAATGAATGGTCTAGCAGAAATGAACTTGCACATGGACAAAGGTCACAAATATATCCGAGAAACATATCACCCAAAACAGTCGATTCTCTTTCCAGACCTTGTTCACGAGCAAATCGGAAGTGCTATCCACAACTGGAAATTGCTTGACCCAGGAAAATGTGATTCGACGTTAAAATGAGCGAAGCCGAACTGTTTAAGACAAATGGGCCAGCAAACATTCCGTTGACTACTTATGGTATTATTTGTTCCGTTACACTTTTTGATGCTCGAAGTGACACACTCTTCTCAGCACGCCAGCATAATGAACTTCGGATTGTATATTGTATACACACCAGCTTGAGCATGGCTGTACAAGGCTTTCCAACCAAAAATGCCACCGAAGTAAGTTACAGAGCAAAACGGGATCTCATATCAGACAGAATGACATCCTTGTTTGTTAGGACGCGTCGTAGAAACGGAACAATGGAATTCCCGTTTAGAGACAATCGGCAGGGAAGCAGTTTATACCTAGACCGGGTCGATTCGTGGGACTGACAAAGAGTAAGGTCAAAATGCAATGGATGCGAAGTATCAGAGAGGATTTTTTGTACAAACGCAATGGATGCTCCTGTGGGGCTAGTGCACAGCTCTAAGATTAGGTCATTTAGGGTTATACCAGAAACAAGACTACTAATGCGTAAGCCTCTACAAAGAGTGATAAATTCCTGTTTTGGTAATCCTGAGAAAATGAAAGGGGAACAATAAAGAATTATAGGTGATATACATTATTTTACAAAAGTGGAAATAACGGACTGTGAGGCACTAAATTGCTGTAGTTTTCTAATTTGATACGACTAACGCGGCAGTTTTCCTACCGTGATTTCAGTGTGCAAAGACCAGTGCAAATTTTGCTGCAGCGTAACGCCAAGATGTTTCGCATAATCAATACACTCGACGGGAATAGAACTTAGGGCGAAAGGGTCTTCAATGAATCGGGAACGAGTGATGGGTAAAATACACTCTTGACACTTGTTACTGTTCAACGGAAGATCAGATTGATTAGAAAAGTCCTGAATATGTGACCTGTTTAAGAGTGACCTAGGCAGAACAATTTCATCAGCATATTCAAAGATGCGGGATGGGTGGGTGACAGGCAAGTCCTTAATGAATGTTGCAAGCAAATACGGAGAAATAACGGCTCCGGCACGGGTTAAGAGATGCTCGGAGACTTTTCTACCAACATTTTGATGCATTGTGTTCCTCCAGAGAAGTAGTCTTTCAACCAATTTAGTAAATATGCGGGACAGCCAAAAGATTCTAGGTTTTGGGAAGCAGCGAGTGTGATACACTGTCAAAGACCGACGTGTAGTCAAGAAAAGCACATCTAACTTACTTGCTGGAATCGTTGAGGGATTTAGCAATATGGTGCACAATGGACTCTGCTGCATCGAATGTAGAGCGCTAGGATTTGTATGCAAACTGTAGCTCATTCGTTGGGCTCCTCCCCGTGGTCTGAAGACGAGGCAGCATAACGCGTTCTGCAAGTTTCAACGCTAACGAAGGCAGAGCTATCGGTTGATACTTTTGGGATCCCGTCTGGCTGTGGGACTGTTTTGGCACAGGGATATTTGTAACAGGATGCCAACAATCAGGAATGGAATGGGATTCTGTTGAGATTTTAATTACCGAAGTCATCAGACCACATAGAGATCCGGTCCCATATTTGAGCACCTACGTTGGAAGACCGTCTGGACCAGTTGACCTGATTACCTTTGTTGATTTGAGTAACTTGACAACCTCTCTAGTGAATACCTGTTGAAATTCGGACGAGACGGACAACGGGAAAGTGGGAAGTGGGTCGTCTGATTGTCGGAGAAATTGGACATTGAGACGGTTTACATCAAAATTCGTTTTCGGGGATTTCCCCGTCTGACCGCAGAGAAGCTTGATTCTAGGCCACCTGTGTTTGCTATTCCGGGAGTTAATGGACTTTCAGGAAAATTATCAACAAGGTGTGTAATCTCAGATTTTATCGAAAGTGACAGTCGACGGATCTTCGGTTTGTTTTGCATCTTGTAGGCTAATTCCTCCCTCCAGCTTAGCTGCTTCAGGTGTGGAGGAACCACTATTCCAGATTGAATGTAAACAGTGTCCATGGGATAACAAGTATTGGAAATCCACCTGGTCACTTCCGTTGTAATATTTACAGAAGAATACGGAAGTGAGCACTCTTTTCATCCCGAAATAATAACAGACAATGAACGATTGAGGAGTAATATACTCTCTATGGAAATGATTCTTTGTTTGAAACATATCTTTTCGGAATGCGTGAGCGCTGAGTGACCGCGATGAGAACTTATTTTAGACTCACGGTTTAGTATGCAGTGATCACTGGCTCTAATGGGTGAGCTTAGCGTGACAGTGAAACGTTCTGAGTGGTTGGTCAGGACGTTGTCTAACTGGAAGTCCCCACAAAACGAAGTATGACAGATATTGAGAAGATCGAAAGATGAAAGGAGGGGTGCAGATGCGTGAACAGAGTCACCCGCTATAATGTGAAGATTCTTATCAAGCATAGGTACAATGAAAGGAACAAATGGATCGTGTAAAATGTTAACTGAGGTTCGTGAGCACTGTGGTGCTATGTAAACGTTCGTGATGATAACTTGACAGAAACGAGAGAATCCTGGGGTGACATGATACAGTTAAACAATCGACGCGATCACATGAGTTGGAAAAACATACATAGGACTTGCCACACCACTTAGAATTGATGTAGATGGTAAGGCGTCACCCTTTTCCTTCTTATAAAGCGTACGAGCTTGACGGAAGCAGGTGAATCTTTCTATTTGAACCATAGCGTCATCCATGTTGTCATTCAACCAAGTTTCTTGTAAACAGGTGTTTATAAACCTGCGAGACACGAACATGTATGTAGGATCCGATAGATTATTGAGTAGGAACGAAAATTATTAGGTGTGATACTATGAATAGTCATACCACTTGGCGTTGTGCATTTGAGAGCAGCCTGCCAACCAGCTCTTTTGCTTGTCTTTACATGAGGGTGCCAGTTTCGGGCTTCGAATAGTGGGCACGCATTTTGTTGTCCAAGCATGTCTTTCATCGATAGCATGAATTACTTCGGATAATTAAAAGTGCGAAACTAACCAATGATGGATTGAATAAAATAATTAGTTCCAACTAAGTAGTTCCAAGGTCGGACCAGGGGAGTAGCACTACCGTTCAAAGGGTGAGCCAGTAATAATATGCATACGTACACAAATACACAGTATTACCCTAAATGATAGTAATCATTTTAGTTCTTTTATTTTTTATACAAACAAGGCTACGTATTTCAGAAAAGGAAACGCCGCTAAGAACAGGTTGTTAAACAGAAAGGGTCAGTGGATTGCAGGGTGTTCTTCTGCAACAGGTACATCCCGGGAACTTCGAATTTCTAATGTTACTACTGATCACACTAGTAGTAGCCAGATTTTGACCACTCCCGAATTTAGCCGAGAAAAATTGAGTCGCATTGTCCGCTTAACAAAACGGTGAACGATAACAGAATTTGCAAATTATACATGCAAAAATGCGATTTTAACCACACAGTGATCGGACAAAGCTATCTACACAAATCGTGTGAACCGGTAGTGGTATTTAAATCAACATGAGCTGGTTCATTGTTGATCAATTTTGTAGCACCTTGCATAGAAAACCCGAGTCGAATAGCAACTTACGTAGTATCAGATCAGCAGTAAGCCATCCATTAGCACAGTGTTTATCACTAACCCGTTTGCGATTTATCCGCGTACATTCACTTTGGTTTCCTGAATTTGAAAGACTTCAATTAGTCCAGTTGAGTTGGAACAACCATTGACACTTCGTGGATTGTGGTGGTTCCCTCATTGCTGCGTCTCAGCTAAAATCTGACTAAGGAATCCGAATGATCATGAGCATGACGAAATAGGAATATAGCTACACACAATCAGGAGTGGGTCCATACGTGCAGCACTTTCGGTAGAAAATGTGACTCTTGTATTCACCGGCTTACATGGTGCATTCATGTGAAAGAATTTGTCATTTTGTAAAGGTCCATTGAAGTTCTACCATGATCCAGTGGTATATTTCAATATAAACTGATCAGTTTCCTAACAGAGGAGCACTTCGCTTCATGCAAAGACCCTTGCAGAAATGGCACAACTTGACTTGACAAATCGAAAATAGTTGTAATCTACTTGTGTTAAAAGCAAGCAGTTCTAGTGAAATAAGTAGTCGCCTAGATTTCCGAATGACATCGTTTCGTTCGTTTATTCGACCATGACGGTAACGGTACCGGTACATAGAACTACATTGAATACTTTCGGTAGTGGCCCAGATAGGGAATTAGAAACCAATAATGAGATCTTTTCAAAGGTGAGGGCAAAATAGTGCAACTCTGACATACCACCTCAAATCCATCACACTACTGCTTGAAACACGATGCTTTGGCACTTTTCGTAAATATTTCCATCCATGAACACATTGCGGAATCGCAACGGAGTCACAAGTTCAGTCTGTACAACCAAATGACCTAAAAAGGCCTCACACTTAATTATCAGTCTGTGTGAGGACGGATCAGATAACACACAGCCGCCAGTGTCCAAGCGAACTCCTTGCCTCCGTGTCTTGGAAAGCTTTAACGGGTCTTCCTAGAGTATCAACCGAATAATACAATTCAGAGAAACTTGTCGTCAGAGAAAACTGTGGAAACTTCCTCGAATTGCTATGAAGGTCAATGAACTTATTCCATTTCTATTACGAGCCAGTGTCCCTTTGGACTCCTTTAGCGTTCCAGTGCTAATAAATTGGTGGATTTTTCGATAATTTGCTTACTGGCAAGCATAAAAGCGGTCCGGTATAAAATGAAGTTTAAACGGGTTTAGACATGTCTCCAAAGGTTTTCACGGCTTGAAAACACAAAGTTTCGCGTTTCACAATTTTGATTTCAGTAATTACTTCGCTCACGCGAAATACTTGTATTGCTGTTTCATAAAGTCTTTTAAGACCTAAAGCAACGAGTAACCATTGAGTCCACCCGGTATTGGAATCTGGTGTGAAGAAATGTGTGACACACACGTCATATCTTAAGATATCCCATTTCCTCTACAGTGGAATCGGTTTCTCGTTCTTTCACAAATAGGACAGAATATCAGTATAAGGATGAGAGTACGAGATAGCCACGAAGGAACTGCGAACAGATGCGATATAATATATGAACCCGAGCATTAACTGACAATTTTAACCATCACTGAGTGGTAATATGGTCGGGAATACAAGATTCATTGTAGTCCATAAACATTTTACGTCATGCTCATAATTACGGTTTGGTCGGAAGTGACGGGTGACGTAAGTGGAAGAAATCCGGGAAGACAGGACAATTTCAGGATCATGAAGTACACCAAAGATTGGACTAGATTAATTCCCAACAGCACAGAAGTTACTACTACCACTTGTCCAGACTAACAAAATCTTTTTGCTTCTGTCTGTCACCAAAAAGCAGTACACCACACGAACATGCTGAATGACACCCCGAAAAACGTGATTTGTAACACCGACGTCTTTTGTAGCATTAGACTGGTTCGGTTAGCAAAACACATTCAAATGCTTCGTTTATCCCACATTTACGCATCAGACACCACTTTTATTGTAAACCATTGACAAGCTTGATATTTTTCTAAGTTAGACTGATTGATTGCTTGCGCTACTGAAGATGTACACTGTAGTATGAAGCTTGAACTGTCCGAAAAGCAGGACAATTATTTTTGTCAAATTGATGGCATTGCAATAGGGAATCCACTGAGCCGATTCTGGTTGATATCTACATGACGAGTTTCGGGAATGAATTGAAAAATGCCATCGATCAAACAAGTTTGTAATCGAACCCGTGGAAACCGAGACGTCAACTAACTACCATCGCCTACGACGACGCTGTGTTGCCGAACAATAAAAACTCACCTATGTTAATGCTCTCTTTATTGTCAGCTACTCTGAGAAGGACTCTATCGACCTCATCTGAGATCGACGAAGACGACGACGACGACGACGAATATCCACCCAAACATTCACCCCTTCCCCCAGCCCTTCCCTCTCCTTCCCTCCCTCCCTCCCTCCCTCCCTCCCTCTCCCCATTCCCGGTCCACCAACTCTCCTGCAGTCAAAACACCATTTCCAGTTTGCGACTAAATGAAAAGGAAAATCGACAGAGAGCACGAGACAAAACGCCACATCAGACCATCTGATAGACCAAGAATGCAGAAACGAATTGAAATTCAGTTTGCTTTATTAGAAACCAATGAATGGAATGTTTATTCGTTTCATTAAAACAGGATTAAACCAGTTCAGGTACAACGGCGTCCGATGCGATACCACACAGATTCCCCCGATTACGTGCCAATTTTATGCAGCCATCTACACCCCAACCCTCTCCCCAAGCGCTCTTGATGATCCAATACTCTTTACCATTGTCATCCCCGTATCCGACAATCAACACTTCGTGATTCAATGGGCTTGCTGTACAGTTCGGATCGTCAAAAATTGTCTCTCTGAGCGAATCCGATTAGCGCGTCATAAGGGAAGGAGAGAGAGAGTGACAAAAAGACAATACAAATCAGTCTCATTTCTGATCACACAACAGTCAGTAGTGGTCTATATTTGTGAAAATCATCAACCATTTCACTCACTTTTGAGTTTTGAAAGTGGCGATCGCATTCACTGCAGCACTCACTGGACCAAATTTGGCCACCATCGCTGCAAGTTGTTTCTCATCCCCATTTTGTATACCTTGATACGATTTGACCCGCGTGATTGCCTTCTTCGGATCATGAGTGCATTTCTGATCCTGCATTGTGTTGAATTAGAGTGGAACAGAATCAAATAGTCATCGACGAAGTGAGCGAGTGTTGTCACATTGTGATGAACCTACTTACAATCTTTGCCAATCAATTCACACCCACACCCACACCCATACTCACACCACATAACATGCAAACCCGTTAGAGATGCGCAAAACACTCCCGAAATAATACAGATTCAAAACCATTTTTTCACATCAAGTCAAAGATCGTGTGGGAAATGTTCTGTAAAAGATCTGGTAAGTTGTTCGGATAAAATCGACAGAATTGTTTGCTAGAAATTCAAAATGTTTCACCTCATGTGCAAATCAGAAATTCCACTTACCTTGGCCTTATACGGATAGGTGCTTTCCAATTCCAACCCGTTTTTTTTCAGATACTCGAACGCATTTACAGACGAACCACCACCACATCCATGGTTATGGAATGGTTTACTACAATCGACCAATTGTTGTTTGGAAAATTGCAATAATTTTCCGTATTTCTTCTTGTATTGACCCTCAATGGAACCAACGGCCGCAAATGCCCAACACGAGCGACAATTACCCTAAATGACAGATGTGATTTTCGGGTGAAACAGGAGAAGCACATGTGAGGAATTTTGATGACTGATGGGACACAAATGAACACAGGTACAGAGCAAGTGTGCAATGGATCGGAAACAATGCATAAGTGAAGAAGAATGAGAAATTGTGTGAACCCACCTGATCCAGTACCGGACCGACCATACCGTGATCTCGCCAATCCCACTTACTTGGCACAACGCTCATATCGGTCCAGTTGAACGGAGTCACAACACGGTTTACTGGGGAAATATGACCACCCAAATATTGAGTACGAAACTCGATCCAATCCATATCCGAAAACTTATTCAAACCCATCGAATAGGTAGCCAGACCGAGATCGTAGTTTATATTGTGTTGCATCAATATTACCAATTGTTTGATCCACTGACCACGACGATAGTCGTGTTCCTCCTCGGATGCATATTGCTTTTTGTATGTCTGTTTCCAATGAGACCACTGTTCATTCACTGTAATTGGATCGAGCTGTACAGTGATCGTCGTGCTGGCCACGTGATGAAGCGAGTAGATTAGAAGAACAAAACTCAATGTGCCATGTAACGTGTACAGATGCATCTCCGAATATCGGCCGTTAGATGAATGAGTAATTTGATAGTCAGATGAAAGGCTTGATATCGGATTCTACGTTGATCCTTTTTATATACCTCCTTGATATCAAAGTTCACATTTGTTGTTATTTTCGGCTCACGAGAACTGCTCATTTGTGTCCACAATATCTATTATCCACCGTGCATACTTGTTGTTTATTATCGTTTCTTTTCTTGCACTTTATTCAGTATACAACCATTATTGTCCATTCTCGCAAAATCGAATTGCCACTACCCCGTGCAAAGATCATACCGTGTGTGGTATGATTGTGGTAGTGGTCCGGGTTTGAATACTAACCTCAATTTGAACGTGAACAGTTTGAACTGATCTCTCAATTGTCTATCCATTATTGTTCTCATGATTATCGTCCGAATGAGAACATTTGTGAGGAAGGACTTTGATCGGAATTGTTGAAGTGTTCGAGCGGATGTGATGGACTTGTCATTTGAGGTTAAAAAAACAATATATCTCGAACAATGTGGGTCGTAAAGTACAGGCAGATGCGAATTGAGTTGTCTAAATCCATTAAATGTGTACCAACAATTCCGGAATTACTCCGCACTGGAAGAATTCCAGTTCTTACTGTTGGAACAACCGTCACTAGTCAAAATTCAGGTAACCATTTTGGATTGGAGAAAAAATCCAATGGAACACACTGTGTTCACCCGAAACTAAGACCCGATCTGATATTATTTTAGTCTCCAAAATGCACAGAACTAATATCTGGGTATTCCCATATCTTTTCAAGGAGGAATTCAGAATTCTCATGTAAAGGAAATCATTGTAAATAGAAACTCGTTTTTATTTGGTAATTGTATTTAGTCAAGTACAATCATCTCGTCCTCTTCTGAGACGTGGCATCAAGTTATCAAATCTCGAACCTCAAGCTTTATTTCTTGCAAATTCACTCGTTGTAGATTTATCAATCCTGACCTATCATATTTATTGATAAAATTTTCCTTAAATGAACACTGTGTCCAAGTTTGCACCAGTGCCTGATTCACTATCCAGTCGGTGGCGTCGTTGAACAGCTTTGTTGGAGGAGTGCAGTCTTATTTATCTCCGGTTGTGAATGAAATTCGCAATGTTCTCGTGATTCATGGAACCCAGGCCATAGTTGACGAATATTGTTCCCTCAGAAGCCTTGCGAGTTTACAAGCCATCATATCAGTTATTGCCCATAGAGACTCCCTAATAATCGAATCTCGAGCAAGTTGAAATTCGATTAATCAGACCACTATGGACTGCTAGGACCTGTATCCGATTTCAGAGTGTGTATGCGAGAGAACGTAATCAGTACCGTTTTTGTCAAGTGCTGCAGTATGGTACACTTTGCGATCCTCCACAGATGAAGACCAACGGGAACTTTCTAAGATGTGGAAAATTTGATGTAAAGTACGACTGTTGTTCGAATACCGCGTCGTTGAGTCCTTTTGAGGGCGTTGGAGGTGTGAGCTGCAAAAACCGTACTCTTGCGTCGATCAAAATGGTCAAGTATTTGCTGTGTTTGCAGTGTTGAATACTGGATCAATTAAAGCACTCACTAGTACAGTCCTTTTAAACAGGTAATTACAAACACACGGTAAACGTGCCCTGTACAATGTCCAGGATCGACAACCAAGGCCTTGAAAATGTCGCATTCTGGCCACAACTGAGTCTGTCGACATCCACCTCGACAACCCCTCTCTGTGTGCTCAAAGACAACTTGTATGTGTTCTTGAGCTGCTTTGGCCTACCCACCAAATGAAACTTGGCATAATATTTGAGGAACAATGCACATATGTTCTCTTGATTTAAGCCTGCGTTACAACTGGGCACCCTTCGGCGTCTAATCCTGGTCAATTCACATCTCGCACTGGATATTCCCACTGATGATATCAGACAGTTAACTGGCAGACACTCCAAATACATCATTACATGTCTCGATCGGCCTCTGTTTATTAACCAGTGTCTTTAGATGTGACTTACTCTTCTGAATGGCACTAAGTTTCCCTCTACATTTTCACTTTTATTCTGGGTTCAGTATTATTTAATTATGCAAGTATTTTTTCACAGTATTTAAACCCGGCCCATTAACACTTCTGATCGCTGTACTTAACTTACTTATACTGAAGCTTAATGCTTAAGCAAGTCGTTGACTCTCTCGGTCTCTCTGCACTCTTTGCGAGCTGTCTGTAGACGTTGCTAACACTCATTGGAATCTCGACAGGCTTGCAGCATTTGATGACTCCACTGATTTTCCCATTTCTCATTCAAAAGATGCGTCCTCGTACTGTGACCAGTTACCGGTCTATCTCAAAGTTTGTTACTACTTGTTTGCCCATGAATACCTGTCATCTTCCATCCAGTAAATTCTACTTTCCTCAATTTAATTGGCTCCGTAGAGCTAAGAGAAGGGTGTATAAATCCAAATGGCATCGTGCCATAAGAAATCTATCCACAGTCATCAGGACTTTAATACGACAACTGAAAGAAACGTATACAGACACGGTACTGGGAAATACGAAGCTCCGTGTGAGGGGAGGCGCCCTGAAACAGTTGTGCCATGCCAAGCCGAAACTGGGACCAAGCGTCCAATATGTAAATTAGCAGTTCACCGATAAATCCAAAGTATCATCACTTCGATCTCCATATTTTGACTCCCACGAACCCAACCCCACTATAGCCAACTTTGTAATTTGAATTCTGCAAATGTCATAATTCTGACGAACCCGAATTTCTATCACCCATGTCATCAAAAGCCTGCCCTTTCGAATTCACATTCCCTTTGACTAGCCTATTTAATTGTTCTACGTATTCTCAGAATGACTCCCGACCATTGGAGATCTTCATGCATCACATCTACTCCCGGGAAAGGATCCAACGGAAATCATCCGATAGTCTGCACATCTGCTTTGCTGAAAAATTGAGGACAAAACCTCCACAGCATGAACATCCGAACTCAATTATTTGAAAGAGACACGCTTCACCCACGAATCCTCTCTGTCAACCCGTGATACCGTGGGCTATATTGTGAACTCGTTTACTTCGGCTCTTGATCACCGTGGCCGTACTGCCAGACTGTTTACTCATGACAACGCAAAAGCTCCAAGTGCATATCATCGTGGCCCGCACCCGAATATTTTACATGAGAGTAGAGTCGACCGCCATACACTAAACAACCTACGTGGTTATCTATCAAATCGCACACAGTTTCAATTTCCATTGAAACAGGCACTCGTCGTCTTTTCCGGTTACCTTAGGCTTTTCTCGGGAAGTCATGTATCCCCATTTACTTTCTCACTTTAAATTAGCGAGCTTTCCAATTGGCTTCATCTCATTGGCCGCATATACCCCGATGATACTGCACTTGGATGTCCCCATAACGGAAACGGGAGTTTGGATCTCTTTTCGTAACAGTCTGGAAGAACTGTTAATGTTTCATTTTCCATTCTTTTTTCAACTTAAGTCCTGGAGTGTGAATCACACTACTAAACTGCTTTCACTATCACCCCATATCATTCCATTGATAACCAACATCTCTCTAAAGCTTCTTCCGTCCGTTACCAGAAAGTTACTCTAAATAACAGCCTTTTTGGACTAGTTACACTGAAATACTCTTCATTAAACCCAGAAAGCGTTCTTTTGCACTATTTAGAATAGGACGAATTAGAGTAACTTTTAATCTTGTACTTCTGTTTGTACCCTCTTGCATTCTCCCTCACTTGACTTTACTGCTCCTCTGTAGTTTATCCGGACAGCAAAAAGGAATATTTAGATTTAACTGTCAAGTCTTTGAAATTGCTTTCCCATTGAAGCAACTTTAGCACAGATATTCGCAATGACTTCGTCCTTGGTACATTGATGCTTGCAACAAGTTCATAAACGGATAACTATGTGACACCAATCATTGCCTTCACTCCAAACTCTCCACACCCGTCTCCCACTCTTCCAATAGGTCGAAATTCAAAAGACTTCGTTCATGCATGTCTACATATAGAAACATATTCATCGTCTATCTTATCCGTCTACTGTTAGACTGCGGAAAATGAATCAAAGATCATTTTGTTCACCTTGGTCGTTCATCTGAATGTACCTACTGCTTCAAATGGTGCCTCCACGATATCCCCTCTACATTCCCACCAACAGTTCTCCCCACTTGGTTTTGGAATCCTCTGCAAATAACACACTTACTGAAAATCCCCTCCATATCGGATCCCTGAAAAAACCTTTCACTAGCCTGACTTGGTTTGGCTATTCCTACTTATCTTACTAAACTGGCTCTGGTATATACTGCAATTTTAGTTTTATTGTCCAAACCATCAACCGTCATCAGACATGTGTCGAGATGAAGGGGGATCAATACGCCCAAGATAAAACATCCCAACGCCAAAACACATTCCGTAAATTTTCGACAAATTTACTGGACGATCAGTCGTTCACCTTTATTCAAATCGTAGTAAATTTATATCTGCACCTTTTACCTGGTTCCGATACACAAAGAAGCTTGTTCGTATTGACACTTGCAATTTATCTACAGTTCCCACTATGCAGCCGGATTTGTGCCCAGTGCAAACCTTTTTGCAAGCCTACTTAGAAAACCGGCAAAACTGAACATTTCTTTCATACCCTTGAACGTTTCATATTGTAGCCCCGGAATATCTACATCCGGTTGTATAAATCGATTAGTTGACTTGAGCGGCAACAAAGAGCGCTGATTTTACCGCAGTTTTAAAATGGCTCAGTGAGGAAATGTGAATCAATAACATGAGAATAAAATGGTATCAAATAACTTCTAACTGCGAGAAAAAGATCCCAAATGGCTGCTGAGACAAAACACTCACGAAATTCTCGAAAGAAGGTTAAGATTATTTACTAAAGAGCCAAGTGAAGCTTGTTCGCAATAATCTGAGAGATCGTACCAAAATAACAAAGTGAAGAGCTGAGAAGGAGGAATTTTGAGTGTTGTTCAGATAGGTGCTAGCAAGTTGACTAGAATTACCAAAACCAATTGTCCGCACAACGATCGGGAACGATCAACTGTAGAAAACAAGTGTATATAGCTTGTTGGAATGTAAGAACCTAAATAAGTAAAATGTGGGTAGCTAAAGCCCCATCACAATGAGGACAACTCACGGCCATAACATTCATATAGCTTTCCGCTCGGAAGTTTGTCTACCCAAACTTTTCAACAGGCGCGTAAACATCCCAGAGGGTCAGTCATTTTGCTAACTTTATCATGGCTGTCCGACAGACAAATCTGAACTCCACAGAGTTACATTCGCACTGAGCGATAAAGCCATCAGCGCGATTATATCTCGCGAGTCAAGTTATGCATTATTTGCCTTGGCACCGTTCAAGAGCCGCACGCTGAAATTACCAGCAGTAGCCATCTAAGCCCTGTTCAACGAGCCTGATGAGTAGACGAAAGATGAGTTTTAGAACAATCTACATGAATTAATCAACTGGGTCAAGGAACGTGACAATTTGCTGATCGCAGGTGACCGGGAGCTCACAAGGGTTCCACGGATAAGTGAAGTCGCACTTCTTGGAAGGATTTGATATTGTTCAACACCGCAAGCACAGTAACCACCTGGCCATTTAGGTCGACGCAATAGTACGGTTTTACGCAGCCCACACCTCCAACGATCAGAAGTGTTATTGGGCCAGGTTTAAATACTGTGAAAATACTTGCATAATTAAATAATACTGAACCCAGAATAAAAGTGAAAATGTAGAGGGAAACTTAGTGCCATTCAGAAGAGTAAGTCACATCTAAAGACACTGGTTAATAAACAGAGGCCGATCGAGACATGTAATGATGTATTTGGAGTGTCTGCCAGTTAACTGTCTGATATCATCAGTGGGAATATCCAGTGCGAGATGTGAATTGACCAGGATTAGACGCCGAAGGGTGCCCAGTTGTAACGCAGGCTTAAATCAAGAGAACATATGTGCATTGTTCCTCAAATATTATGCCAAGTTTCATTTGGTGGGTAGGCCAAAGCAGCTCAAGAACACATACAAATTGTCTTTGAGCACACAGAGAGGGGTTGTCGAGGCGGATGTCGACAGACTCAGTTGTGGCCAGAATGCGACATTTTCAAGGCCTTGGTTGTCGATCCTGGACATTGTACAGGGCACGTTTACCGTGTGTTTGTAATTACCTGTTTAAAAGGACTGTACTAGTGAGTGCTTTAATTGATCCAGTATTCAACACTGCAAACACAGCAAATACTTGACCATTTTGATCGACGCAAGAGTACGGTTTTTGCAGCTCACACCTCCAACGCCCTCAAAAGGACTCAACGACGCGGTATTCGAACAACAGTCGTACTTTACATCAAATTTTCCACATCTTAGAAAGTTCCCGTTGGTCTTCATCTGTGGAGGATCGCAAAGTGTACCATACTGCAGCACTTGACAAAAACGGTACTGATTACGTTCTCTCGCATACACACTCTGAAATCGGATACAGGTCCTAGCAGTCCATAGTGGTCTGATTAATCGAATTTCAACTTGCTCGAGATTCGATTATTAGGGAGTCTCTATGGGCAATAACTGATATGATGGCTTGTAAACTCGCAAGGCTTCTGAGGGAACAATATTCGTCAACTATGGCCTGGGTTCCATGAATCACGAGAACATTGCGAATTTCATTCACAACCGGAGATAAATAAGACTGCACTCCTCCAACAAAGCTGTTCAACGACGCCACCGACTGGATAGTGAATCAGGCACTGGTGCAAACTTGGACACAGTGTTCATTTAAGGAAATGTTTATCACTAAATATGACAGGTCAGGATTGATAAATCTACAACGAATGAATTTGCAAGAAGTAAAGCTTGAGGTTCGAGATTTGATAACTTGATGCCACGTCTCAGAAGAGGACGAGATGATTGTACTTGACTAAATACAATTACCAAATAAAAACGAGTTTCTATTTACAATGATTTCCTTTACATGAGAATTCTGAATTCCTCCTTGAAAAGATATGGGAATACCCAAATATTAGTTCTGTGCATTTTGGAGACTAAAATAATATCAGATCGGGTCTTAGTTTCGGGTGAGCACAGTGTGTTCCATTGGATTTTTTCTCCAATCCAAAATGGTTACCTGAATTTTGACTAGTGACGGTTGTTCCAACAGTAAGAACTAGAATTCTTCCGGCACGGTGTAATTCCGGTTTTACTGGTACACATTTAATGGATTTAGACAACTCAGTTCGCATCTGCCTGTACTTTACGACCCACATTGTTCGAGATATATTGTTTTTTTAACCTCAAATGACAAACCCATCACGTCCGCTCGAACACTTCAACAATTCCGATCAAAGTCCTTCCTCACAAATGTTCTCATTCGGACGATAATCATGAGAACAATAATGGATAGACAATTGAGAGATCAGTTCAAACTGTTCACGTTCAAATTGAGGTTAGTATTCAAACCCGGACCACTACCACAATCATACCACACACGGTATGAACTTTGCACGGGGAAGTGGCAATTCGATTTTGCGAGAATGAGACAATAATGGTTGTATACTGAATAAAGTGCAAGAAAAGAAACGATAATAAACAACAAGTATGCACGGTGGATAATAGATATTGTGGACACAAATGAGCAGTTCTCGTGAGCCGAAAATAACAGCAAATGCGAACTTTGATATCAAGGAGGTATATAAAAAGGATCAACGTAGAATCCGATATCAAGCCTTTCATCTGACTATCAAACTACTCATTCATCTAACGGCCGATATTCGGAGATGCATCTGTACACGTTACATGGCACATTGAGTTTTGTTCTTCTAATCTACTCGCTTCATCACGTGGCCAGCACGACGATCACTGTACAGCTCGATCCAATTACAGTGAATGAACAGTGGTCTCATTGGAAACAGACATACAAAAAGCAATATGCATCCGAGGAGGAACACGACTATCGTCGCGGTCAGTGGATCAAACAATTGGTAATAGTGAGCCACGCAATCCATCGTATCACGCCAAGATGCAATCTGGTATTGATGGGTCAAGTGCTATCAACTGTGATTAGCTTAATGATAATCTGCCGATTTCTGTTATTTATATTTCATGTACAAATGGATCCTGTATTGAAATTAGCACGCGGTAATGCCACGTAGGCCTTCTTGCTATTTCGGGATTCTTCGGTCTGTGATGAGGCGATTTCTATGCCTCCTGTCTGTTCAAGCTTTTTGAATATTCTAATTGAGATTAAAGTAATTTGGGGAAAAGATACGTGGGCATGTGAGATGTCCTGTAAGCAAACAGGTTGGACACATTCCAGCCGTTACCTCCTGCTACTTTGAGGTTTATTTTTAAGGTTTAAGAGATAGCTTGCATCTACTTTTCGAATGCAATTCCTTCTCATTATGCGGAAGATGTTTCGGCCCTCGAGTCCTATTGAGTAGTTTCTATGGCCGGCCTGTGCATTTGCAGCTCCACTTGCAGCTCAAGTCGTACCAGTGTGCTCACATAAATTTAAAAAAGACAGTACAAAGGTTGAACGTCAGTCCAATTTAGAGCTTCGTTTCAAGGAGGTTTTCGCGACTCTTTTACGAATGAATTCGGAAAAAACAAGAAACAGGTATACGTGAGACAGTTAGGGATTTGTTGATCTCATTGTTCTATGGTAAAAGATGAGGGAGTATTGAACGCGGTACAGCTCGAGGTGCTCGAGATTCGCAGTGACCGAACACAGTTGATGCTATGTGTGAGTCAGCGAGGTGTTCGCAATTAGAACGTTTAACCCGACTTCGTCTACCAAAAGAAATGGTAACCTACCTAGTGCCAGACTGATGATGTCTATCACACCCCAATGGATTACTGAACACACCTAATCGTAGTTGCCTACTCTTCTTCCCACCTTTGATGTTTTGGTCATTTAATCTCACTCTATTCGGACGTCCTGTTCGTCGTTCTTTCTTCAGTATCATTCGATTTCGGTAACAGATGTTTGGTTAGTGGGGATCTTTTGTATTTCCTGGTTAGAGTATTTATTATCTTCTCGTTTTCTGCTATGCCACCACTAGACAGATTTCTTCATAGTGATCTGACACGTGCCCGTTCCTAGATTCCCATGAGTTTACCATGTAGGGTAAGCTGAAAAAACAGAAACACCCCACGGGGATCGAATTACTAAACTGACTACTGTACAACTACTTAGTAGGCAGATTAGCACAACACTAACGCATACCCTGTGACTGGTTGCACGACAATTTTTGTGTTAGCCATCACCTGATCGAATTAAAGGAATTTGCTCGCTATGATCATTGTGCGCCGCTATACTCGGTCACGAATAATTCTACTCGAGGAACATATTGGATTTTACGCTCAATTTGATTTAATCGATCATTTATATCAACGAATTCCCTTTCGACCCAAAATACACATCTGTGCTGGCCAGCAGCCTGCTCTTAACTACATCCGTCCAGCAAAGATGTCCATCCCGTCTTCGTTCAGTACCGGCATACTTTCTCTGTTCGCGAAATTGTCGCACTTAACCCTTGTTCTTCGTCCTCGTATTCATGATCATACTTGTGTTGTTTGCATAGGAGAATCATGACAAAACCCACATGTTCCTGACTCACTCATGTCAACGAATGACTTCAAACTGTACCGGTAGGACAGGAATTCCGCCAAAAAGAAGACTGGAGGTATGGTGGTCACACATGTCAACTCGACCTGTTGTGTCAAGTCTGAAGTCGTTTAATAAACTCAATGAAAGGTATTGATTGTTTAGTTACGTAGTACCACCCTAAATTGTCTCATTATAGGAGCACCATCATAACAAACTTATCCATAACTCCGTTTTGCCCACAGAACGCTACTTCATCCTTCTGTGAATTTTTTACCTTTATTTGATTGTTTGTTAGGTGACATCTTGCACATCATAGTGGCTATTTTCATCATGTCTCCAATCAACCTCTCACGGCGCTTAACTTAACTGTTCACTGTGTTTCTTCAACCAGAAGCAACTGTGTTTTAGACAGGATTACCACCAATCATCTTGAGTTATTCTCATTGAAGTAGTGTACACCTGTCTCAACCGGTGGTCGCTGTCTGCTTCTCTTGAGGCCTAAGATATACTCCCGGTCTACTTTCCACTCTTCCAGACAAACCAGCTAAATAAAAGTCCCTCTCTGAAATTTTCACGTGGCAACACTCTTCTCCTACAGCAATCCCTTTCTCATGCATCTTCCTGGTTTTCCTTCAAATCATCACCAAGTAGCATTGGAGAGACAATGAATTTAATTTTCAACATGTACTGCCCCTTAGAAACCCTGTTTCTCTGTAACGGCCGTGCCACTCCCCCGATGTTGAAATCCTTAAGAAGATGGAAGGAATATTTGTACAAAGCCTGGGATAATTCCAAAGTAAAATACATTTCCCTTTTGATAAAGGAAGAAATCAAACGCATTGACTTGCTGTACGCTAGTCAACTCCCGCGTAGCCACAACAGTAACCGAATATGGTAAACAATTCGACTGTTACGTGGAAAGAAAACTAATCAAGTTAAATTTGCTGTGGGTGTTGACAGTATCAACGGCGCATTCATCCATCCACCCGTCAAATGGCTCTCCAGTTAAATTTACTCCAAAAGATGGTGTGCACACAAGCACGGTCTTTACGCATTGTTGACCATTCCACGCACGTAAAGTACGGCATGATGACCAATCACATGCGTTAACAACACAGAAGACCGGTCGACACATGCCTCTGATCCCATGTTCATCGCAGAACCATTTAAATACACGAAAGGTGAGTGTAACACGACCGGTTAACCGCAATGGATTCGCTGTCTGAAATCACCTTTTTGCGCCGAACACACACACACACACAAACACAAACACACACTTGGGCAGCTAACCGAATGCAGATACTGACGCTAACGGAAAGTGGTCGTGCAGGCGAAGACAAGTTATGTGATCCGTATCGAAGCTATGGCATTCGTACGTGAGGTCTGATCGAAACACGGACCGAAAAAAGCAGTCCCAAATGAAATCGATCGAATGACCCACCTTCGTTTTGAAGTTTGAAGATTATGCAATCCCATGCCAGAATTCATAGTTGCATCGACCTCCCGCATCCAATACGTCTGTAGGGAAATTCCAACACCAGTGGGTATCTAATCTCTAGACAAATGTGAATCACTCAGTATATTTCGTCAAGCTTATTATAGTCACGGTGTGTGAAATAGCTTGCGGAGAAAGATAGGAACGGTCAGCATTGTGAAAATAATTCGATCGTGTCAAGCCAAGTCACGATTGGAAGCTGGCCAAATAATTCAAGTAAAAAACGGGACTACTTATCAACAGTAGTGTATGTGGGCGTTTAGTGACACAATAAAATAATAATACATTTAGTGAAGCTATCACTGAAACTATGAACAGCTTGCCCATTGGATATTTGTAATCAGTGATTTTCCTGAAACGGAATCAGAAGATACACTGAAATGTATTGGTCACCTAGCATGTGAAATATAGGCGTGAAATACGTTACGGAACACATCCCCACAGGAACGGATCCAAGACCAATGTGATTTGTGAGCAAAAACTTGCCAAACATTGTCACGCTATGTGGAAGTAGATCATGCACGCCAGACATGTGTACTACGATAGTCAGTATCCACGGTTGGACTAAGATGAGTCATACGCGCATGGTGTATTTGTTAGTGCTCCGAAATGTTTGGATGCTGATTGGGGTGTACATTGAACGAGTGAAAACTGATTGGTCCAAATGAGTTTCCTCGAACTGTATGTGAATAGGACCAAATCGCCACAATATTCTGTACCGTTTGTTGGTGTTTGGCGTACCAAAATCGATATCACTAGTATATGTTGTGCCTGGGTAAAGTCACACACACACTACGTGGACAGCCGATCAATATTCTTCTCATGAATGGACATACGCCTGTTTTGCCTAGGTCTTTAATCACGCTTCAGTGCCTGTAGTACTGACTCATCGATTTTGCTATGTACTGATTAACCTTACTCTGTTGCGCGAGAGAGCACATGTAGTTTAGCTCTTTTTGCTAACTTACTTGCTTGCTTGCGGCTTACTCTCCGGCTACTGCCACCGTTACGTGTTCTGCTAATAACTACGGACACAACAGTATGCTTTATAGACAAGGAATCAGAAAGACCAGGCGTCTACGACGCATTCGTTGAAGAAAAACAGGGTGGTACCTTGAAGAATATATATCGTTGGGAGTAATTATGCCTATTTTTGAGTGCGAGAATGTGGTAACTGTTCGCGATGGATGGACAAGTCAGGAAATTGAGATCCGGTGCATGGCCGGTTCATATCTACAGTAAGGACGTGCAGAAATTGTACTTTGGTAACCTAATGAATGTATCAATTTAGCCCTGAAAATAATACCAAACAGCTTCCCATTCTCCATGGAATGAAAAGCAAAATACATTGTTGTTGTATTCACAATTCGGTAAGAGAAGAAAGGCGCACGTATATGGATAAACGTATATTCCCGTAGCAACGTACAGTAAGCGCCAGTACAGCCGAGCACGTGAAAATGCAAACGAGTCTGCAAGTGCGTGAGTCAGTTATGCATATAATCGGATGTGTAAGACAAGGGTACAATCGGACCACGTCGTGCAAGGTTGCTCAACACGTGGTCCTATCTGATTGGTCAATGCTGTCCGGGACGAAGCACGGCAAACGTCAGCTGTGTACGTGCGTGTGTGTGCGTGCAAGATCGTCTGTCTGAGCACATGCCTGTTCAGGCTGAACACAACAATTGTGCTGGAAGTTTCATGGCTTCCAACGGGCTGCTTCAGTAATGACGTTCCGACGAGTCGGCTCAACCTGATTAACCTCAGCGGCTACCAACTTTGGTGTAGCTAGCATAAAGAAAATCTACTGGATTGCCTGGATTTCTGCACACAACGGGATGTCAAGGTAAATGTTTAGAGTGGTATTCATAGATCACGATTGGTAGATTTTGTGTTTTTCCACAACAAGGCAACAGCATGTGCATATTTGGAAATGCCAAAAGAAGCCATCGGTGGGTATCTGGTATTTACCACCTTGTCCAGCACGTGGTTCCAGCAAGATGAGATGTCGTCACTTTGATCCACTGGTATGACCGACTGGTTGAGTGAGACCTCCCGGCTTCAATCATAACCTGAAAGGAGTCCTTCTTCTTTCGAGACATATAAAGAGGAATATGTGTTGCACCAGGCTGGAAACATATTCTGTGCATTTTGGGGCTATCACTACATGACTTTCATATGCTGACGCTGTCTTTCTAACACCATAAATTTACCTCTACTCGTGAGTGTATAAAGTGTTGTGTTGTGTCCATCAAGTTTCTATTCCGTGACCACTTTACGGACGGCCTGAACAAACGATCTACGTTGCAGCTCCTATCGCATAAATCCCGCAAATGTAAATCAGACGGCAACCGCACAGCACGTCAGATGACAATGTATCCGTATTGGAGAATGACATGCAGTTTAAGGCGAAAATAAGATAATCTAGAGTGTGCCCATCCGGCAGAATTGTTACCTTGTCGGGCACTGGCAGACTGAGTTTTTCTAGTAAGGTTGGACCGTTTTTTAATCTTCACGGGGTTGGTTTGGCCACAAGCTTGCATGGAGACGTGTTGACTGGTTGACTCTGCTTGGCACATTCAACTGATTTCTGAAATCTGTTTCCCTCTATTTCCGTTTTTCTACTTAGTTTCATTGCGGCTCCTTGACAAACAGTGGCATTCTGGTGTGTCTTTAATGCAGTCCCAATGAAGATTCGAACCAAGTTTGTCTTACTGTCCTCTACAAGTTATTTACGTTCACATGCGCGAATTTCCAAAGTTTCGTTAGACGAGTTGTTCAGTGGAAAAGTTTCAGTGCTATAATAGTTCATTTGGGTCTCTAGTTTTTTTGACAAATAGAGAATTGTACCCCAGAGATCCATTGAAGGTGGATCGGTGTGAAGAACGAGCAATATTAACTTGTTGTGGCCCGAATGTTCCCATCTACGTTTTCAAACAAGTGACGTTCACCTTGAAGAAGATCAAATGAAGGACTGGTTGGTTCAGCTGAATTTCTTCACGATGATCTACCCATCATCATGTGTAGGAATATTCCATAGGCAGTCCTATCTCAATGCGTCGTTCTCTGTTTTGGTGGAAGATGGGTTCAGATGCTGTTCCGTTATGGGAGACTGTGTATGTACATGACGTAATGTTGATAAAAACACTGTTTCAATTGTTGTATCTAACTACTCTTCTACTCCTAACCAACTGAACGTGGTCCAATTCAGGAATTCGACTACGGCACAACAATCCAAATCTACCCATAAACCCCGGTTGACGTACACAGAAGCAACTGGTCAAAACAGGGTGTGCGTAATTGTTCAATCGAATCTCCATAAGCCTCTCTCTCTCTGCTGACCCACCAACTCCATGCCCAAATTCTAAGTTCATAACTATCACTTTTTGATCGTAATTCAATAGTTTTGAAAGTATTCCTCAAAAATGTAAATCACCGTGTGGCCACCTTACTCGCATTGCTAAATTGGCCCCTTTTTTACTCATCCCCATAAAGATCAGTTTGAAAATTTAACAGATTTTTTCACGCCCTGAGAAAGTCACCATCTCCAACTCGCTACTGTAAGGCTTGTTAGTAGGCAGTTCAGTGATAAAAAGCCCACGGTATGGCATACGAAAGCGGTTCCGTTTGATTTTCGTTAAGATTGACTTTGACCGAATACGTAACAGAAATGTGTTACTTATTGAACGCTGTCAAAAGCCCTCAAACTAGGGTAGCGCGCGGGAGTCCGATGTCCACGTAAAAAAACTGGTGATGTAAAATGCACGAAATGCTGTTAGTACCACCCCGGGGCCAGTATAGTGTTTGTGATAGCCGGATACGTATGAGGGAAAAATGAGGTCTTCGAATGACTAACCCCAGTGCAATTTTCGCAAGCATTTTAACTTTAAACGCCGGCTCTTTCAGACTATCTCATATTATTTGAGAAGTTCGGGTTACTGGTTGAACGGTGCAGTCACCAGATACAAACATTTACTTAATATTTGTATATATCTCAGTTTCTTGCTAGTAGTGTGTGGGATTGATGATACTTTGCTTGACTGACTGTCCTTTGGATTCCATCTTTCACTCACAAACCTCAGGTGGTCCGATCAAACCTGTACTCGGAAGCACCAGACTCGAGTTTCGCTCTTGTTAGAGCCCATCAGTGGTGCATATCCTCCTCCGCACTCAGGGTTTAAACCCGAGTATTTCACCTCGAACACATGTATGTTACGACTGCATCACCCCACTCCTGTCCGGGCTGATCCGAATCACTGAGTTAGAGTATTGTTTAGATGTCTAACATCTGGGCGCAGTGAGGATATGCACTACTGATGACCTCTAACAATATAAAACATGCCACCGAGTAATTAGCTTTATTAATTGAACTCAATAAACGATAGAAAGAACGTCCAGCTTGTACGGGTCGTAAAAAAGCCAGGGAAATCTTTCATCGTTTCTGAAAATGAACGGTGTCCCTCTCCTTTCCCGATGAGTGTCATGTTCTCCCTGCCAAAACATTATCACCCTATACCAAGCAAACCCGTATTCGCAGTTCGTAAAAAAGAGAAAGCTTTTATGGACAAAGGAACCACTATTATTTATGGACTGGATTCCGGTCAGCAGTTGTTTTATGTTCAGTTAGTTTGGACGGATCTTTATATGTCAAGATCAACCTACTGAAGCGTCTATGCTTGTTCGTCGTATGTATGCGTGTGCCCACTGACCGCAGCTCCCGTGAGACCAAGGATGAATCCTATCAGGATTTATCTCAGCTCATTCGAAGTGTGCGTTTAACGGACGTGGTGGCCACTGCTGGGAATTTTAACGCCCAAGTGAGCTGTTTAGGTGATTCTGAAAGATAAATTGGAGGCCACATTCTCATCCGAGCTGATCGCATTGACAACGGCGATCATCTGATCTAGCAGTGTTGTGACCACAGATGGTTTCTAACGAGTACGAACCTCTACCATGATAAGTGACATGGACTGGCACGGAATCCTCCTGCGTCTTCAAACTTTGGACTCAGACTTACCATATTGCCTTTGGCGGGGATCAGTTGAAGGTTGTTGTTCATTTTGCTCTACGCCTGTGGACTCAGAGTATGCCTCAGTAAACGCTCTCTTCTGTTTACCCGTTGTCTATGGTCGTGCCTAAGCCAAAGCCATCCGTCGCGTACAGTTGCTTCTAGACGATAACTGACAGTTTGCTTTGTAGGTAGGATAGTCTAAATGGTTGTCAATGAAATCGGATGTCCAGGGTCCGAATGAACATTGGCATCACCTCAAGGAGGACTTGAACAGTTTCAATGCGGTGAAAGACTCCGGTTCATGTAAGCTTCACACAAGATGGATATCTTAGACATTAGATGCTCAGTTAGATTCACTATGATCCGTCCCTCAAGATGCCTTATTCAAAGAGGTATCCGAATCTCCGAGACATAAACTGACTGGGAGTGTGAGAAGTAACCGTGAGCAATGGCGGATTGCGAAATGTAGGGGAATGGAGAAGGCTGTCTACTGAGAGTAGTCCCAGAGTATGCCGTTCTATTGAAAGTACCGGTCCACCAAAGTTTGAGTTGATCTCTCAGTGTTTGATTAGTATGTGTCCACGAAGGTGGAAAATCTCCATAAAATAATATTAGTCGGTGCAGTGGAAATGATTATTCACTCCGCGTCCAAATAAGTTCTTGGGAGTGAAGTATACCAGATACTAGTAAGAGTGCTCACTCTGAGTTAGAGGCGAAGGAGCTGATATATGAGGATCCCGATTTTCACCCATAAAGAATTCTGACAGTATGAAGATTTTGTCTAATAGAACACTTAGATTGATGACAGTTTCACTGGCCTTCGCACCAGAACACAAGCGGCTGCACATTCGATCACGTCAACCATGGAAGAATCACAAACTGAAGAAAACAACTGGTTGATTTCAAAGCAGGCCGCGGAACACAAAACAGATTGTAGCGAAACCCGGAAAGTTGGACCGGATTGATTGTTTTATCGTTTTTATTGTTTTATTTACTTCATTTCTGTTACATAATATAAGTGTATTACTTTGGAAGGAGACTCCAGTGGAGTAAGGTTACTAACTGGAAAGTAACCGGCAGCGGTACGGGGACTTGAACCCGGGACAGAGGTATCACAAACCCAACATGACCACAGCCGGTCGAGTGATTTAGAACACAGCATCAGCGGTGAAAATCGTACCAATACAACCGGAACGGTACGCAAGAGGAGAACAGGCTAATTGTTCACGTAGACAGATGACCAATAGGAGGCTGAAATACACACGCAACATGCGGATCTTCCGTGGTGGACTGGGGCGAGTAAAAGTGGACTATTCAAACGAGCAAACTTTAATGGTCGATTTGAATTGTCTATCTCGGTGAACACAACTATGTCTCCCTCTTTTTATCTCTAAGATGAAAACAGTATGGGAGGAGTTTATCTAAAAGAATTCTTCCTATATAATATATATATATATATATATATATATATATATATATATGTATATATTGATAGTAAGTTGTATGTCAACGTGTGGACAAAATCTCCCCGGAAGTACACAACCGGTTTCGCGGCTGTTGCCGCACATTGACATACTACTTATTGCCAATATGGACGTTTGTACATGCAGCCCCTTTGTTCGTTGGGTTAGAAGTGACCCAGACATAATTGACTAACAGAAATTACTGTTGTGATTCATTTGTAAACTCTTCAATGAAGAGTATCCACTCCCACTTCAGACGATTCAAATTAGATCCTAGTAAAGATATGACATGAAGATGTGGTGGATATAACAACGACCGGGTCTGAAACCGGCTTGATTCTCGCGCATACAATCTCCGTGGGCATTGGATAATCAGTGAAGAATAAGACCGGCGAGCAGTTTGGATGCGATATTTACCAAGCTAATTCCTCTGGGGTTTTCACAAGAGGATCTGTCACCTTTCTTGTAAATTGGCACCACCACCGATTCACACCATTCCCTGATAATCTGCTCACTATCCCAAATAATCCGGAGGAGTTTTGTTAAATCCGAAACCAAAGCTTGGCCTCTATCTTTGAAAAAGATGGAGACAACCCATCCAGTCCAGCGGCTTTGTACTTTTTCAAGTAACCTTTCTCCGACATAATCTTCATCTCTAATGGGGGACCGACATCCACTTGCATCGTAACTGATCATGTTTTTCAGCTCTTTGCTCTTTGGAAAATGAACTAAATTTTTATTGGACAGCTGAGATCTCCATAAACTTAGTTTTGTAATGGAGCACTAGAGGTCATCATTTATATATATATATATATATATATATATATATATATATCCATTCACACTCCAGACGATTCAAATTGGATCCTAGTGAACATATAACTTCGGAGTGTACAAGTATGAGGACGAGTGGGCAGAGGAGTACCGGGTACGCATACCTGATAAGCGGCAACAACAGCGAAACCGGTCGTGTGCTTCCGGGGGAATTTTGTCCACACGTTTACATACTACTTACTATAAATATATATATATATAGTGTAAACCTTACGAATACTAGTAATGTCAACGGCTTTCTGATTGCCAGTGATGGTATGCGTGCCAACATGATAGGAAAACGATAGTAAACAGAGGTCTTCTATCGGACAAGCTCTTACCGATTTTCCTATCAAGTCAAAAACGGAGACCTCGGCCTGATAACAAGAAGGTATTAAATGTTTCATCGCAAGTCACTATGATACCATTCGTGCGCTTTTGCGCTATCCAAACACCAAGCTCAGTCGTTCATAAAAGTGAGTGTTACAGAAAAATTGGTTAGATTGATACTCCTCAGTCCAAACAGATCCCGTATGCTGAGGGTTTCTTGAAGCAGGGAAAAACGACGGCAATTTAATGTCGACCGAAACGATCATCTCACCAACATGACACTGTAACCTCATGTGGAACTGAAAATTCCTGATTGTATTTAATCCCCCATATCCTGTAATTATGGCTATTTTGACTGACCACTCCGGTATTCTTCTTGTTGAAACTGTTTTTTTCGCGTTTTCACAGTTCTTATTTTAGTCTTACTTTTTACAGTCCAATAGATAGACTAGAATGCTGGGCTATTTCGCTTGTTGGGGAAGTGGATCGATTTTTTCCTTGTTTGTTTTATCGAGACTCGGCTACGGTTGATCGATCTTGGAGGTGGATTTTGACTGTTACGCTAGGGGGAAATCCATTTTGTTCAGCCCGATGAAGTGCACAGAAATTCTCTTTCTGATAAGACTTATATTGTAACAGGCACTTTGTTATTATTATTTCTAACCAAGCAATATTGTGCTTGTGAAGGAATCTCTGTCATGGCTTATTTTTTTGAAATTTTGGCTGGGTAGTGAACGAGGCTCACCTTGCAATGTAGGGAATTTCGTGACGGCTTTCACGAGTAATGAATAGCACAGCAGAACATTGTGGGTCAGTGCTGTTCTCGAATTTTTGCGATCCGTTTGGGCTACATGTCACTCGGAACTCATCGTCAATATCCAAAGATGGTATTGAAACTCAGCAGTCACGAGTGACTGGTACAACCAATGTATGCTTCACTTATGTCCTCTATTGTTTGTAATCACAAGTTCGGTTATCCTCAGTGTTCATTGGAATTTTCAATGAAAGACGACGAGCCAGTGCGGACTCACACATTCATTCGGATGATGATGATGAAGTAAGCAATAAAATCAGTTACAGACCAGGGTTCATTGATGAACGATACGAACAAATAAACCCAGGTCAGGTACGGGTTAAACACGCAAAGATAACATCAACCAACACTAGTCGTAGAAATGAGGCTTAAAATTGTGTGACGTAATGGGCGTGGACAAACAAATTATCACGCTGACGTTGAGGCGTTGAGATGTGGTAGTCTGCGTGACCTTCGGACCACGCGCGCAGCCTTGGCGCGACCATCATCACACAAGCAATGCGATCAATATTTCAAGGTTTTGAAAGAAACAGACGGACTAGAAATGAACCACTTTCAAGTCGAAAAGTGTTTGTCAGTCGCGTTTCACAACCACGTTTTCATCCTAATAACCGTAATAATAGTCAAACGAGCCATCGTATCACTGATCCATTTTAATTTTGATTATTTGAATAATATCATTATCTTTAGTTGTAGCTAGCCATTGAAGTCTGCGCACATATCAGTTTACTGTTCGCAACACGAAGCTGAACATGCACAACGTGTGTGTGTGTGTGTGTGTGTGTGTGTGTGTGGCGACACGGGACTGGAGAGTGCACTGGGTTTCTGCTTTCACGAACACATGAACTTAACGGGGCACGCTTGTTCATCCGTATCACCATCCACAACCGCAAAGATCACGGCGGCGAAAACGACAAAGAAGACGACGACGGCGACGACGACGACAACAACAATAACAACAACAACAATAACGATAACAAGAACAGCATGCCGTTGTTAAGACAAAAGTAATAACGTAGCTTTCACGGTGCCACTTTAACAAGAGCGAAAAGGACCGTGCAAGATAACTAACAAAGAGACCACCAGTAAAATTAAGGCGGGGGTGAAGGGTGCAGATTGCAGCGTGCACTCACACACACAGGTTTCTTTTGAGTACCTAACTACCTGTGGCATGAAAGCAACACGAGGTTGTTTGAACGGTGCCAAAGAACGTCGTTATGGACTGAAGTAAGCAGAACTAACATATTTCTTGAGGTTGCTGTGAATCAATCAACAAGGACACCCTCACTTCACTGTCACTCTCTCTCTCTCTCTTCGTCTAATACTTGGGTCAAGCCCAACTGGTCACCTGTTTAGTTGCTCTGATTGTATTTATTTGCTTGTTTTATCTTACGCTTTTTAGCTTTTGTTATTTCTTTATTTTCTAGGTCAACCAACATCTTGGTTCACTCTGGGTGAACGCATCGCCTTGGCCGTTTCCATTGGTCTATTCATACTACTCAGTCTGTTGCTCTGCTATCTGACCAGACAACGTCGGAGAGCGAAACGAAAATCCAATCTGGCACCCGGACAGCGACATGAGATCGAACTGATGCTCTGATCATGGTGCCCATAATAGTGTTTGTATGAACCGGCACACAAACACATGCATACATATATACGTACAAGCATACACACATGAATACATAAATCCATACATACATACATACATACATACATACATACATACATACATACATACATACATACATACATACATACATACATACATACATACATACATACATACATACACACATACATACATACACAGGAAAATCAGATCTGATGCTTCTATTGGCGCCCGAAGATTCCATTGTTGTGACATTCCGCTTCACTAGTAGTTCGTCGAATACAATGAGTAAGCATTGGTATACCCACCTGTTGCGTAAGCCGGTCTCTGTTGCTCACCACGAGCTCGTGTAAATTCGTGTGCTTGGTGGAATCTGTTCTGTACATAGTCCTCCTTTCCCCGTCCACATACTCCTATCCCGCGCGATTCATCCCTCCACCTTCAACCTGCCCCATTTTTATACTTTGTGCTTCGTATGAGGAGCTATTTTCTTTTCTACCTTCGATTTTTATGTGTTATTTATGGATTTTTTATTCACTTCGGGTCTTCCTCGGTTTATCAATAAACCAGCGAGCTAGCCAACCAGACTGTCAGTCAAAAGACCATACTCTTCCAGGAATAAAATCAATAAAACCTCTAATGCATATACTGCGCTCCTGTCCTTCTAAACTAATTGGATACTTCGACCGATAGGAAGGAGAGAGATAGAGGGAAGTGGAAGAGAAGTATAATCCTATTCGTATGATTGCTACCTCAGTTGTCAACACCACTTTGTACAGACTCTTTGGGTCTCCTATGCTTAAGGTTTACTTGAAAACAAACACCTTGATTCAAATGATCATCTCTCGTATCTGGGCAGTTGTGCAACGAACGGTGGAAACACTTGGCACACGCTGAGCTGCAGCAATCCTACTGTGAACTTACCGTGTTGCTGAAATCGTAAGGGCGTTTTTCTATTGTGCCGCTCCTCGATTGCTTGTATTCTGCGGTTCTGAGTCTTCAAATTCGCGTGAGGGTAGTGCACGCTGAATAACGGTCCCAATCATTGTTGTCGATACAACTTAACAAGGATGGAGTGGAGTGATGGAATCAGGAAAAGCAAGGTGATGCGCCCTCTGTTTGTTTCAACTTCGATCAATTTGTCTTCTATTCTTATCGAAATGAGCAGACTCCGATGGCTGACACATAAAGCCTCCTAGTGCAGCCGGTGGAGGATTCGTGGTTACTGTGGGAAACTGTCACGGAGAGGTCAATAGATTACTTGAAGAAGAGACGTGGAAGAGTGAGTGCATCGATGGATTAGGGGGAGTGAGTTTTTCTCGTCCTCTTGATTGAGATCCAGAAAAGTGTGCCACCGCTTGGTTGAAATCAAGGAAGGACATGAAATGGATCCGTGAGCAGTGGTGATCTTGTTGTCATTTTCTGTAAGGTCAAACTGTGTATTCTTTGTGGAGATGGAACTGATATTTTGTTGTTCTTGCCATGTTCCCCACAAAAATCCCCCTTCAGTCATGCCAATGGTAAGGAAATCTAAGTTCGGCGAAGCATAAATGACAGTCCTGGTGTTCTATTGTGATGAATGACTAGTTCTTTACACACAGTTTTGTCTTATGAATATGGGGCAGAATGACTACAGCTTGTAGATGTCAATATAGTGAGCAACTGAGTAAATACTACTTCGGTGGATGAACGAAGATTCTTGAAAGCACACAACCGATTTTGCGGTTCTCGCCACTCATCCTGCTGTGTGTGTGTGTGTGTATGCGGTACTTCTCTGTTCACTCTCATCCCCCTACTTGTACACTCCACTGGTACCGCCGGTGGTCAGAAAAAATCATCACCGTGGGCTTTGAACCCTTTAGTCCCGGGTTCGAATCTCCCAGGCGCGGCCAGTCGCTCCCTAATTGGCAGCCTTTAGTCGGCCGCGAAGCTCTTCCTGAAATACTGTACTTTTATTGTAAAGTGAAAAGGAAGGAAATGAAAGCATAAGCATATTTTGTTCGCATTTATTTCATTTGTGTACTAGAAACATGAATGGATACCCTTTGAGGAAGGGTTCAGTGGGGGAGTACAACTGTGATTCGCCGATCGTTCCTTGTGTGTAGGTCACAATTAACCTCGGGAACGATTCTACTTGACTGACTGCGTATTGTGCTGTGGTGTTGAAGCCGAATACCAGATTACCTGATAGTATGTGAATCATAATACTGCACACGAGCCGAGTTCGATTCCGTGTAGAGACTCCGTGGACACACGGTAGAGCTGATTATAACTAATACTAATAAAAGTAATAATATCAGTATCAGTGATAACACTTTCTATTTCCTTTACCTATTATTCGGCAAAGTATACCCATCCTAACTAATCGCTACCGAATGAAGGGGTAATCTGCGGAGGAGGGAATCGAACCCTGGACATCACGATTTAAACTCCGCGATGATGACTGTTTGACCACCGGCGGTCAAATAACCATTGATAAAACACAAGAAGAGTGCTTCCTTGGTTTTCAGTGTAATGAGTTGAACTTTGACGCTCCACAATGAGTCATTTCATAAACACTGAAATTACAGTCCGTGATTTTTTCTGTTAAGTCATCACCTAATTAGATATTTTTAGGTCCCCGTAGTTAATCCCTGTCTTCTAAAGCACAGTCAGTACACACACACACACATGCATACAGATACACACACACACACTGTGATGATCATTGGTCTTAGTAATCAGCTAGCAATCAGTCAAGTGTGTTCAGTTCATGTTTTAGCTCCGCGCTTAACCGGTCGCATCTAGCAGATTTTGCAAGAATGCGTGTTTGTGTGTGTATGTGTTGGTTGTATATTTGTCTACCTCTCTCTCTCTCTCTCTCTCTCTCTCTCTCGAGTGTGCACACGCGTGCGCGTACTCGATTGTCCTCATAACATACCTGACCCGACAATAGCATGATTATCAAAGCCAATCATCATTGTGATTCGTGGTGAATACTTCGGAGAGCATTAGTGAGCACCTCTTGTCCATCACCCGATAAGTGCATGTATCCGCGCCTAATAAAGGGCACGTAAAGCGCAAGCTGAATTTAGACCAAAAGACAATAGAAACAGAGAAAGACGATTAGTACTGTGTGATGTACCGTTCTCGCGTTTGAATACACTCACCGTCGTGACAACAGAACAGCATGCTAGGTGAACTTGGACAAAATAAAAAAGAGACGAACGAACACGAAGTAAATTCATGTGGGTTGTAATATTTATGTTTTCAGGCTCTATCGTTCGCCTTTTTGTTCTCTGAGCCAGGTATCCCGTATTTAGACAATATTTATAACCATCACGAGGAGAGGGAAAAAGGAACAACAAAGATATGAAAACCCTTCTTTTAGGAACCACCAGCAGTACATATCGGTCGAATGCCAACTCCAAGCTTGGGAATGAACGATTGTGAGTCGAACACCTAACCACCAGGCTATTCAGACTGGCTATCGACGACTTATTCAACGTATACATCACAAGATCTAGCGAGCTTCCGTCATTGGTTTTTCAAGGATGACAATCCGTTGATCAAACAGTGAGCGACGACTTCCTCACAGGAGTCAATAGCTGTGTGCTTAGGGGACAATACCGCGAAGAAGTCAGTGACGACAGGGTGCTACGTCATACATATAGCAAGCGAACAAAAAATGCTAACAGAATAGCACCTTTCCACACTACGGTGTTAACAGGGATTATGGAGAACCTATGGCTATTAAGAAATGTGAATTCAGTCCAGTTCGCGTAACAGTCTCGTAACCAATTGGAAAGCCTTGGGGCTATCCTTTGATGATCCAAATCGACAATAAACGTTCTCTACTGAGTGAATTGAAAACACTTTTGTAGTGCGACCCGTGAGAGTGTATCAGCTACAAACGTCTGCTTTCCTTGCTGATGATGAAGTTCGTGGTTATACTTTTGGAGACGTATTAACATCGATTGAAGTCTTCTTGGCGCTCGATGTAGCGGCTTGTCCACGATCGTGGTCAATGGCTTGTGATCTGAATATATGTGTGTAAGTCGCCCGAACATGTACTCATTGAACTTCTCCACAGCGTACACGATTGCCAGCAGTTCTTTCTCGATTTGCGCATGTTTATGTTCACGACTTGTTAACGTCCTACTACGATCATCAAGCGGGCGTCCATTCTGTAACAGGACGGCTCCTAAATCATGTTGACTGGTATCACATTGTATGCATAGAGGCAAAGTGTGATCATAATATGCTAGGATTGGGACCTGCACGATAAGTTGCTTGGTGCGAGCAAACTCTAATTGCTGTTCATGTGACCAAATCCACTTTTCTCCCTTATGTGGTAATAGGCGAATCGGTTTCATCATTTCCGCTAATTCTGGTAACAATCTGCTCAGATAGTTGATTATCCCGTTAAAACGTGAGACTCCTTTAGTATTGGTTAGCACCGGTATGTCTACAATCGCGCTTAACTTTTCCAGATCTGGTTTGATCTCTGCGCTTGTGATAATGTGGCCGTGGAACTTGACTACTATTTGACAAAATGTCAACTTGTTTCATTTGAATTTGATTTCATCACGGAAACTTCGTTGCAGAAAATAATCAAACCTTCTGTTGTGATCCTCCATATTTTTGCCGAAAATTGGAATATCATCTGGTACGCACAGTACTCCAGGTAAGTCATCCACTGTTTGGAGAATCCTGTTCTGGAATATTTCGCTGGATACCTTCAGGCCGAAGGGTAGTCGCTTCCAACGGAACCAGCCATACGGGGTGCCAAACGTGATCAAATAAACTCGAGACTTCATCCAACTCTACATGGCAAAAAGCTTAAGCCAGATCAACTTTCGTAAAGCAACGCGCGTTTGATAATTCAGGAGGAATATCGTCAAGAACAGGTAACGAAAAGTACTCTCACCTGAGTACTTTGTTCAGTGGTTTGGGATCAATGCAAATGCGAAGTTCCCCGGAGGCTTTCGTCACGTTCAAAATTTGACTCACCCAATCTGTCGGTTCTTCAACTTTATTCAGGACAAATTTTTCGATATGAGAATGTCCAACTCGCCCTCAAATCATTCTCTAACTGCATATGGAATAAGCCTTGTTCGTAGTGTCACAGGTTCCGCGGATTCATATACGTTTAAAGCCGCCACTTAAGGAAATTTTCCCAATTTCTCATCGAAAACAGAGGCATATTTTTCCAAGTAATATCCGACATTATCAGATACATGGTGAATGAATGAATTATAGTGGAATAACACCAAACACAGATTTTTGATAGATTCACATTCGAGGATGGGAACATAGCCCTGATCGACCACAACAAAGTTTGTGTGATGACTGTCCATACTTGGGATTGACGACTTGCAGCATTGCCTCACCCCTTGGCTGAACTTTGTCACATGGAGAGTTTCCTATGTGTCGGTGTCGGTGTAATATTGGTCAGAGCTTTCGTAGGCATGATGCTCATCGATGCTGCCGTGTCAAACTGTGAATCCACCTTTTCTCCATTCACCACCATCTTGGCAAATAAGCCTTTTCGATTTGTTGGCATTTGCATCCAACAATTGTCTCTCTCCACAAAGTGTAGTCTGCCACAAAACTGACATCCCGTCTTTGACACTGTGCGTGTCTCTGATATTATTTTGTACAGACTACGTGATTCTGTTGCATTCATCGTCTCCATGCGTTGTTCAGCTGCTTCCTCACCTAGGCAGATGTCGACGCACTGCTGGATTGATAATTTTGGAATCTTCAACATCCCTTTATTCTCCATGGGGTCGGGTAATCTCATCACCATCCGATTCCGCACGAGGCTCTGTTCTAGGCAGGTGCAAAAATTGCATGATCGTGTCAGTGTCCTTACAGACACCGAAAAAGAGTCAAATGACTCGTCAGGGTTCTGTGTTTCTTTAGTTAAAAACAAAACGCTCATATGTTTAATCGAATTCACCAAGACAATGTCGCTCGAGTTTAAGCATCACCGTCATTCAGTCGCCATTATCCTCATCGGAATCATATGGAAAGCCAGTGATGATCCGAAGCGCCGCCGGTTCAGTGGTGTGACGAAATAAGGCAAACTGCATAGCCTTTGATTCGTACTCCATCACCGACGGTGTACGGAAATCTTCATACTGCTTTTGCCATAGTCTCCAGTTGTCAGCCAATCGACCTGTGTCTTCCATCACCAAGTGTGTCGGTGGGTGAATTTGCAGGCCATTGTGCGTTCGTGTCTCTGATATAGACATTTTCACATAAGCTTCCGCTGCCATCTTGTCAAAAGTCAGTTATTCGGAAAATGCAATCAGTATTTTGTTACAGCGTGCAACAAAGAAACCTCAAATGTTGTTCATTATTCGGTGGTTTTAAAGCCTTTTGCACCAATCAGATTGCTCGATTTGTAATGTACCAAACTGAAGTCACCTTCGGACCAATTAGGAAAATCCAATGACGTGGTAAAACAAAACAAATCCAACACAGTTTACTTTTCGGATCAATGAATTACCCTACTGAATGGATAAGACAGTTAAAGACATCTTAATGGGAATTCTGTTTTCTGTAGACGAACTGGTTTACATCGGAAATAGGATAGTCAATAATAATTGGCTCGAAGGTTTCGAGCAAGACTGATGTGGATGCGATGGGAAGAAATGTGCCTTTGTCTTTCTTTGGTATTGCAGTGATACGAACTTGAAGCCGAGAGTCAGCGAGTTTGCCTTCGGACAGATATCGAGTAAATATGGAGGATAAGATAGGGGCCGGAAACACGTTCCGGATGAAGGTACTGAGGACTTCCCAGTTTGACCATGGTTCCATTCAATAGATAGATTGAATTAACTTCTGGTACAAAAGACCTGTTAATTTCCTCGATATCATACATCATTATGTAATTCGCTTGAGGCGCAAGGCTATATAGCATTCTACAACTGTCGGGAAGAGTTGTCTTCGAGTACGGTACCCACGCATAATCAGTCATGGTAAACAGTTTCTCCTTTGATGTAAGGTTTTTAGAAATTTACTGTAGGTTTGCTGTGCTATCGATATGCTGTTTCTTCCATCCTGCCCAATTTCTTTAGCTTCTCTGAGGCAAAACTGTCTATACACACCATAATCCTTGTTCGCGGACAGCATGTTTCGTAACAGAATCTTTAATGTGACAGCATTGACAATGACATATCTGCTGCACCGATGAAAAAAACCACTTGTGAGTCGAAACCATTCACAGCTAATGGTAGAAAATACGATTTTCCAAGTCCGACTCAGAAATAACCATTAACCCAATTCGGGACACCCGATGCACACACAGCTATCTAGGTCATCAAATTTAACGCGAACGAACCACGTAGCACCACATAGTCCTTAGTCCATTAGTTACACGTTCGGAGAGGAATTGAAACCCCTAACAACCAACAAATTCAACAAATACCTAGTTGTCACCGTACGGAGCAGGTGAAATTCCATCTGCGATGTAGTGAAACCCTATTCAAAACTTTCTCACTGGTAAATCAATTATATCAGCAAATTCATTCGTATTGCGTACATCTGTTTCACATTTTTGTTATTACACCTTTGTGCATGAGTGCAGTGGAAGGCGTCACTTCCAAAGCCTCAAAGACGCACTCTAGTATTAGGGATAGACGGCTATCAGATCCTGAGTTTTGGAGTGGAGAATCATATACGATCTCAATGGATCAGGTGGGGCAAAGATTCGGGTGACATAGTGGACTGCGTTCTACTACCAAAGCTACCGCGGTGGTGAGATTTGAACCTGTGACTTCCAAGTCGGTGTGAAAACGCTCTGATCCGTTCAACCACCAACGGTAATAGTATTGATGCTTGAGTTTTCTATCTTCATGTGTAGCGCAGTTCCAATAATATCGATTCAACATAAGAAGAATGAAAGTTGATAATTTATTTCTATCACAGTGGGGTTATAGACAGATGATAAAGTGTTTTTATTTGATCACAATAAATGTATTAGATCATAGATGATACCGAATTTATTCGAATGAAAATAGGAACGGGGATAGATTGCACAAATATTTGTGCGTGTGCGCTCACGGACACCACACACACACACACACACACACACACACACACACAGTCCGTGGCGATGAAGCAGAGTCTACAGGTGGGTAGTGTTTGGCCACTTGGGGGGGGGGGGGGGTGGTGCGTCTTCTTCGAATCAGTTGTGGGTGCTTTTATCTTCCAAATAGGAAAGTAGCATAATCAATGTTGTCAACATTTTCTGGTTTCAAACTCAGCTGTAGAACTAACGTAAAATGAATGGTCTAGCAGAAATGAACTTGCACATGGACAAAGGTCACAAATATATCCGAGAAACATATCACCCAAAACAGTCGATTCTCTTTCCAGACCTTGTTCACGAGCAAATCGGAAGTGCTATCCACAACTGGAAATTGCTTGACCCAGGAAAATGTGATTCGACGTTAAAATGAGCGAAGCCGAACTGTTTAAGACAAATGGGCCAGCAAACATTCCGTTGACTACTTATGGTATTATTTGTTCCGTTACACTTTTTGATGCTCGAAGTGACACACTCTTCTCAGCACGCCAGCATAATGAACTTCGGATTGTATATTGTATACACACCAGCTTGAGCATGGCTGTACAAGGCTTTCCAACCAAAAATGCCACCGAAGTAAGTTACAGAGCAAAACGGGATCTCATATCAGACAGAATGACATCCTTGTTTGTTAGGACGCGTCGTGGAAACGGAACAATGGAATTCCCGTTTAGAGACAATCGGCAGGGAAGCAGTTTATACCTAGACCGGGTCGATTCGTGGGACTGACAAAGAGTAAGGTCAAAATGCAATGGATGCGAAGTATCAGAAAGGATATTTTGTACAAACGCAATGGATGCTCCTGTGGGGCTAGTGCACAGCTCTAAGATTAGGTCATTTAGGGTTATACCAGAAACAAGACTACTAATGCGTAAGCCTCTACAAAGAGTGATAAATTCCTGTTTTGGTAATCCTGAGAAAATGAAAGGGGAACAATAAAGAATTATAGGTGATATACATTATTTTACAAAAGTGGAAATAACGGACTGTGAGGCACTAAATTGCTGTAGTTTTCTAATTTGATACGACTAACGCGGCAGTTTTCCTACCGTGATTTCAGTGTGCAAAGACCAGTGCAAATTTTGCTGCAGCGTAACGCCAAGATGTTTCGCATAATCAATACACTCGACGGGAATAGAACTTAGGGCGAAAGGGTCTTCAATGAATCGGGAACGAGTGATGGGTAAAATACACTCTTGACACTTGTTACTGTTCAACGGAAGATCAGATTGATTAGAAAAGTCCTGAATATGTGACCTGTTTAAGAGTGACCTAGGCAGAACAATTTCATCAGCATATTCAAAGATGCGGGATGGGTGGGTGACAGGCAAGTCCTTAATGAATGTTGCAAGCAAATACGGAGAAATAACGGCTCCGGCACGGGTTAAGAGATGCTCGGAGACTTTTCTACCAACATTTTGATGCATTGTGTTCCTCCAGAGAAGTAGTCTTTCAACCAATTTAGTAAATATGCGGGACAGCCAAAAGATTCTAGGTTTTGGGAAGCAGCGAGTGTGATACACTGTCAAAGACCGACGTGTAGTCAAGAAAAGCACATCTAACTTACTTGCTGGAATCGTTGAGGGATTTAGCAATATGGTGCACAATGGACTCTGCTGCATCGAATGTAGAGCGCTAGGATTTGTATGCAAACTGTAGCTCATTCGTTGGGCTCCTCCCCGTGGTCTGAAGACGAGGCAGCATAACGCGTTCTGCAAGTTTCAACGCTAACGAAGGCAGAGCTATCGGTTGATACTTTTGGGATCCCGTCTGACTGTGGGACTGTTTTGGCACAGGGATATTTGTAACAGGATGCCAACAATCAGGAATGGAATGGGATTCTGTTGAGATTTTAATTACCGAAGTCATCAGACCACATAGAGATCCGGTCCCATATTTGAGCACCTCCGTTGGAAGACCGTCTGGACCAGTTGACCTGATTACCTTTGTTGATTTGAGTAACTTGACAACCTCTCTAGTGAATACCTGTTGAAATTCGGACGAGACGGACAACGGGAAAGTGGGAAGTGGGTCGTCTGATTGTCGGAGAAATTGGACATTGAGACGGTTTACATCAAAATTCGTTTTCGGGGATTTCCCCGTCTGACCGCAGAGAAGCTTGATTCTAGGCCACCTGTGTTTGCTATTCCGGGAGTTAATGGACTTTCAGGAAAATTATCAACAAGGTGTGTAATCTCAGATTTTATCGAAAGTGACAGTCGACGGATCTTCGGTTTGTTTTGCATCTTGTAGGCTAATTCCTCCCTCCAGCTTAGCTGCTTCAGGTGTGGAGGAACCACTATTCCAGATTGAATGTAAACAGTGTCCATGGGATAACAAGTATTGGAAATCCACCTGGTCACTTCCGTTGTAATATTTACAGAAGAATACGGAAGTGAGCACTCTTTTCATCCCGAAATAATAACAGACAATGAACGATTGAGGAGTAATATACTCTCTATGGAAATGATTCTTTGTTTGAAACATATCTTTTCGGAATGCGTGAGCGCTGAGTGACCGCGATGAGAACTTATTTTAGACTCACGGTTTAGTATGCAGTGATCACTGGCTCTAATGGGTGAGCTTAGCGTGACAGTGAAACGTTCTGAGTGGTTGGTCAGGACGTTGTCTAACTGGAAGTCCCCACAAAACGAAGTATGACAGATATTGAGAAGATCGAAAGATGAAAGGAGGGGTGCAGATGCGTGAACAGAGTCACCCGCTATAATGTGAAGATTCTTATCAAGCATAGGTACAATGAAAGGAACAAATGGATCGTGTAAAATGTTAACTGAGGTTCGTGAGCACTGTGGTGCTATGTAAACGTTCGTGATGATAACTTGACAGAAACGAGAGAATCCTGGGGTGACATGATACAGTTAAACAATCGACGCGATCACATGAGTTGGAAAAACATACATAGGACTTGCCACACCACTTAGAATTGATGTAGATGGTAAGGCGTCACCCTTTTCCTTCTTATAAAGCGTACGAGCTTGACGGAAGCAGGTGAATCTTTCTATTTGAACCATAGCGTCATCCATGTTGTCATTCAACCAAGTTTCTTGTAAACAGGTGTTTATAAACCTGCGAGACACGAACATGTATGTAGGATCCGATAGATTATTGAGTAGGAACGAAAATTATTAGGTGTGATACTATGAATAGTCATACCACTTGGCGTTGTGCATTTGAGAGCAGCCTGCCAACCAGCTCTTTTGCTTGTCTTTACATGAGGGTGCCAGTTTCGGGCTTCGAATAGTGGGCACGCATTTTGTTGTCCAAGCATGTCTTTCATCGATAGCATGAATTACTTCGGATAATTAAAAGTGCGAAACTAACCAATGATGGATTGAATAAAATAATTAGTTCCAACTAAGTAGTTCCAAGGTCGGACCAGGGGAGTAGCACTACCGTTCAAAGGGTGAGCCAGTAATAATATGCATACGTACACAAATACACAGTATTACCCTAAATGATAGTAATCATTTTAGTTCTTTTATTTTTTATACAAACAAGGCTACGTATTTCAGAAAAGGAAACGCCGCTAAGAACAGGTTGTTAAACAGAAAGGGTCAGTGGATTGCAGGGTGTTCTTCTGCAACAGGTACATCCCGGGAACTTCGAATTTCTAATGTTACTACTGATCACACTAGTAGTAGCCAGATTTTGACCACTCCCGAATTTAGCCGAGAAAAATTGAGTCGCATTGTCCGCTTAACAAAACGGTGAACGATAACAGAATTTGCAAATTATACATGCAAAAATGCGATTTTAACCACACAGTGATCGGACAAAGCTACCTACACAAATCGTGTGAACCGGTAGTGGTATTTAAATCAACATGAGCTGGTTCATTGTTGATCAATTTTGTAGCACCTTGCATAGAAAACCCGAGTCGAATAGCAACTTACGTAGTATCAGATCAGCAGTAAGCCATCCATTAGCACAGTGTTTATCACTAACCCGTTTGCGATTTATCCGCGTACATTCACTTTGGTTTCCTGAATTTGAAAGACTTCAATTAGTCCAGTTGAGTTGGAACAACCATTGACACTTCGTGGATTGTGGTGGTTCCCTCATTGCTGCGTCTCAGCTAAAATCTGACTAAGGAATCCGAATGATCATGACCATGACGAAATAGGAATATAGCTACACACAATCGGGGGTGGGTTCATACGTGCAGCACTTTCGGTAGAAAATGTGACTCTTGTATTCACCGGCTTACATGGTGCATTCATGTGAAAGAATTTGTCATTTTGTAAAGGTCCATTGAAGTTCTACCATGATCCAGTGGTATATTTCAATATAAACTGATCAGTTTCCTAACAGAGGAGCACTTCGCTTCATGCAAAGACCCTTGCAGAAATGGCACAACTTGACTTGACAAATCGAAAATAGTTGTAATCTACTTGTGTTAAAAGCAAGCAGTTCTAGTGAAATAAGTAGTCGCCTAGATTTCCGAATGACATCGTTTCGTTCGTTTATTCGACCATGACGGTAACGGTACCGGTACATAGAACTACATTGAATACTTTCGGTAGTGGCCCAGATAGGGAATTAGAAACCAATAATGAGATCTTTTCAAAGGTGAGGGCAAAATAGTGCAACTCTGACATACCACCTCAAATCCATCACACTACTGCTTGAAACACGATGCTTTGGCACTTTTCGTAAATATTTCCATCCATGAACACATTGCGGAATCGCAACGGAGTCACAAGTTCAGTCTGTACAACCAAATGACCTAAAAAGGCCTCACACTTAATTATCAGTCTGTGTGAGGACGGATCAGATAACACACAGCCGCCAGTGTCCAAGCGAACTCCTTGCCTCCGTGTCTTGGAAAGCTTTAACGGGTCTTCCTAGAGTATCAACCGAATAATACAATTCAGAGAAACTTATCGTCAGAGAAAACTGTGGAAACTTCCTCGAATTGCTATGAAGGTCAATGAACTTATTCCATTTCTATTACGAGCCAGTGTCCCTTTGGACTCCTTTAGCGTTCCAGTGCTAATAAATTGGTGGATTTTTCGATAATTTGCTTACTGGCAAGCATAAAAGCGGTCCGGTATAAAATGAAGTTTAAACGGGTTTAGACATGTCTCCAAAGGTTTTCACGGCTTGAAAACACAAAGTTTCGCGTTTCACAATTTTGATTTCAGTAATTACTTCGCTCACGCGAAATACTTGTATTGCTGTTTCATAAAGTCTTTTAAGACCTAAAGCAACGAGTAACCATTGAGTCCACCCGGTATTGGAATCTGGTGTGAAGAAATGTGTGACACACACGTCATATCTTAAGATATCCCATTTCCTCTACAGTGGAATCGGTTTCTCGTTCTTTCACAAATAAGACAGAATATCAGTATAAGGATGAGAGTACGAGATAGCCACGAAGGAACTGCGAACAGATGCGATATAATATATGAACCCGAGCATTAACTGACAATTTTAACCATCACTGAGTGGTAATATGGTCGGGAATACAAGATTCATTGTAGTCCATAAACATTTTACGTCATGCTCATAATTACGGTTTGGTCGGAAGTGACGGGTGACGTAAGTGGGAGAAATCCGGGAAGACAGGACAATTTCAGGATCATGAAGCACACCAAAGATTGGACTAGATTAATTCCCAACAGCACAGAAGTTACTACTACCACTTGTCCAGACTAACAAAATCTTTTTGCTTCTGTCTGTCACCAAAAAGCAGTACACCACACGAACATGCTGAATGACACCCCGAAAAACGTGATTTGTAACACCGACGTCTTTTGTAGCATTAGACTGGTTCGGTTAGCAAAACACATTCAAATGCTTCGTTTATCCCACATTTACGCATCAGACACCACTTTTATTGTAAACCATTGACAAGCTTGATATTTTTCTAAGTTAGACTGATTGATTGCTTGCGCTACTGAAGATGTACACTGTAGTATGAAGCTTGAACTGTCCGAAAAGCAGGACAATTATTTTTGTCAAATTGATGGCATTGCAATAGGGAATCCACTGAGCCGATTCTGGTTGATATCTACATGACGAGTTTCGGGAATGAATTGAAAAATGCCATCGATCAAACAAGTTTGTAATCGAACCCGTGGAAACCGAGACGTCAACTAACTACCATCGCCTACGACGACGCTGTGTTGCCGAACAATAAAAACTCACCTATGTTAATGCTCTCTGTATTGTCAGCTACTCTGAGAAGGACTCTATCGACCTCATCTGAGATCGACGAAGACGACGACGACGACGACGAATATCCACCCAAACATTCACCCCTTCCCCCAGCCCTTCCCTCTCCTTCCCTCCCTCCCTCCCTCCCTCCCTCCCTCTCCCCATTCCCGGTCCACCAACTCTCCTGCAGTCAAAACACCATTTCCAGTTTGCGACTAAATGAAAAGGAAAATCGACAGAGAGCACGAGACAAAACGCCACATCAGACCATCTGATAGACCAAGAATGCAGAAACGAATTGAAATTCAGTTTGCTTTATTAGAAACCAATGAATGGAATGTTTATTCGTTTCATTAAAACAGGATTAAACCAGTTCAGGTACAACGGCGTCCGATGCGATACCACACAGATTCCCCCGATTACGTGCCAATTTTATGCAGCCATCTACACCCCAACCCTCTCCCCAAGCGCTCTTGATGATCCAATACTCTTTACCATTGTCATCCCCGTATCCGACAATCAACACTTCGTGATTCAATGGGCTTGCTGTACAGTTCGGATCGTCAAAAATTGTCTCTCTGAGCGAATCCGATTAGCGCGTCATAAGGGAAGGAGAGAGAGAGAGAGAGTGACAAAAATACATTACAAGTCAGTCTGTCTCATTTCTGATCACACAACAGTCAGTAGTGGTCTATATTTGTGAAAATCATCAACCATTTCACTCACTTTTGAGTTTTGAAAGTGGCGATCGCATTCACTGCAGCACTCACTGGACCAAATTTGGCCACCATCGCTGCAAGTTGTTTCTCATCCCCATTTTGTATACCTTGATACGATTTGACCCGCGTGATTGCCTTCTTCGGATCATGAGTGCATTTCTGATCCTGCATTGTGTTGAATTAGAGTGGAACAGAATCAAATAGTCATCGACGAAGTGAGCGAGTGTTGTCACATTGTGATGAACCTACTTACAATCTTTGCCAATCAATTCACACCCACACCCACACCCATACTCACACCACATAACATGCAAACCCGTTAGAGATGCGCAAAACACTCCCGAAATAATACAGATTCAAAACCATTTTTTCACATCAAGTCAAAGATCGTGTGGGAAATGTTCTGTAAAAGATCTGGTAAGTTGTTCGGATAAAATCGACAGAATTGTTTGCTAGAAATTCAAAATGTTTCACCTCATGTGCAAATCAGAAATTCCACTTACCTTGGCCTTATACGGATAGGTGCTTTCCAATTCCAACCCGTTTTTTTTCAGATACTCGAACGCATTTACAGACGAACCACCACCACATCCATGGTTATGGAATGGTTTACTACAATCGACCAATTGTTGTTTGGAAAATTGCAATAATTTTCCGTATTTCTTCTTGTATTGACCCTCAATGGAACCAACGGCCGCAAATGCCCAACACGAGCGACAATTACCCTAAATGACAGATGTGATTTTCGGGTGAAACAGGAGAAGCACATGTGAGGAATTTTGATGACTGATGGGACACAAATGAACACAGGTACAGAGCAAGTGTGCAATGGATCGGAAACAATGCATAAGTGAAGAAGAATGAGAAATTGTGTGAACCCACCTGATCCAGTACCGGACCGACCATACCGTGATCTCGCCAATCCCACTTACTTGGCACAACGCTCATATCGGTCCAGTTGAACGGAGTCACAACACGGTTTACTGGGGAAATATGACCACCCAAATATTGAGTACGAAACTCGATCCAATCCATATCCGAAAACTTATTCAAACCCATCGAATAGGTAGCCAGACCGAGATCGTAGTTTATATTGTGTTGCATCAATATTACCAATTGTTTGATCCACTGACCACGACGATAGTCGTGTTCCTCCTCGGATGCATATTGCTTTTTGTATGTCTGTTTCCAATGAGACCACTGTTCATTCACTGTAATTGGATCGAGCTGTACAGTGATCGTCGTGCTGGCCACGTGATGAAGCGAGTAGATTAGAAGAACAAAACTTAATGTGCCATGTAACGTGTACAGATGCATCTCCGAATATCGGCCGTTAGATGAATGAGTAATTTGATAGTCAGATGAAAGGCTTGATATCGGATTCTACGTTGATCCTTTTTATATACCTCCTTGATATCAAAGTTCACATTTGTTGTTATTTTCGGCTCACGAGAACTGCTCATTTGTGTCCACAATATCTATTATCCACCGTGCATACTTGTTGTTTATTATCGTTTCTTTTCTTGCACTTTATTCAGTATACAACCATTATTGTCCATTCTCGCAAAATCGAATTGCCACTACCCCGTGCAAAGATCATACCGTGTGTGGTATGATTGTGGTAGTGGTCCGGGTTTGAATACTAACCTCAATTTGAACGTGAACAGTTTGAACTGATCTCTCAATTGTCTATCCATTATTGTTCTCATGATTATCGTCCGAATGAGAACATTTGTGAGGAAGGACTTTGATCGGAATTGTTGAAGTGTTCGAGCGGATGTGATGGACTTGTCATTTGAGGTTAAAAAAACAATATATCTCGAACAATGTGGGTCGTAAAGTACAGGCAGATGCGAACTGAGTTGTCTAAATCCATTAAATGTGTACCAGTAAAACCGGAATTACACCGTGCCGGAAGAATTCTAGTTCTTACTGTTGGAACAACCGTCACTAGTCAAAATTCAGGTAACCATTTTGGATTGGAGAAAAAATCCAATGGAACACACTGTGCTCACCCGAAACTAAGACCCGATCTGATATTATTTTAGTCTCCAAAATGCACAGAACTAATATTTGGGTATTCCCATATCTTTTCAAGGAGGAATTCAGAATTCTCATGTAAAGGAAATCATTGTAAATAGAAACTCATTTTTATTTGGTAATTGTATTTAGTCAAGTACAATCATCTCGTCCTCTTCTGAGACGTGGCATCAAGTTATCAAATCTCGAACCTCAAGCTTTACTTCTTGCAAATTCACTCGTTGTAGATTTATCAATCCTGACCTATCATATTTATTGATAAAATTTTCCTTAAATGAACACTGTGTCCAAGTTTGCACCAGTGCCTGATTCACTATCCAGTCGGTGGCGTCGTTGAACAGCTTTGTTGGAGGAGTGCAGTCTTATTTATCTCCGGTTGTGAATGAAATTCGCAATGTTCTCGTGATTCATGGAACCCAGGCCATAGTTGACGAATATTGTTCCCTCAGAAGCCTTGCGAGTTTACAAGCCATCATATCAGTTATTGCCCATAGAGACTCCCTAATGATCGAATCTCGAGCAAGTTGAAATTCGATTAATCAAACCACTATGGACTGCTAGGACCTGTATCCGATTTCAGAGTGTGTATGCGAGAGAACGTAATCAGTACCGTATTTGTCAAGTGCTGCAGTATGGTACACTTTGCGATCCTCCACAGATGAAGACCAACGGGAACTTTCTAAGATGTGGAAAATTTGATGTAAAGTACGACTGTTGTTCGAATACCGCGTCGTTGAGTCCTTTTGAGGGCGTTGGAGGTGTGAGCTGCAAAAACCGTACTCTTGCGTCGATCAAAATGGTCAAGTATTTGCTGTGTTTGCAGTGTTGAATACTGGATCAATTAAAGCACTCACTAGTACAGTCCTTTTAAACAGGTAATTACAAACACACGGTAAACGTGCCCTGTACAATGTCCAGGATCGACAACCAAGGCCTTGAAAATGTCGCATTCTGGCCACAACTGAGTCTGTCGACATCCACCTCGACAACCCTTCTCTGTGTGCTCAAAGACAATTTGTATGTGTTCTTGAGCTGCCCTGGCCTACCTACCAAATGAAACTTGGCATAATATTTGAGGAACAATGCACATATGTTCTCTTGATTTAAGCCTGCGTTACAACTGGGCACCCTTCGGCGTCTAATCCTGGTCAATTCACATCTCGCACTGGATATTCCCACTGATGATATCAGACAGTTAACTGGCAGACACTCCAAATACATCATTACATGTCTCGATCGGCCTCTGTTTATTAACCAGTGTCTTTAGATGTGACTTACTCTTCTGAATGGCACTAAGTTTCCCTCTACATTTTCACTTTTATTCTGGGTTCAGTATTGTTTAATTATGCAAGTATTTTTTCACAGTATTTAAACCCGGCCCATTAACACTTCTGATCACTGTACTTAACTTACTTATACTGAAGCTTAATGGCTAAGCAAGTCGTTGACTCTCTCGGTCTCTCTGCACTCTTTGCGAGCTGTCTGTAGACGTTGCTAACACTCATTGGAATCTCGACAGGCTTGCAGCATTTGATGACTCCACTGATTTTCCCATTTCTCATTCAAAAGATGCGTCCTCGTACTGTGACCAGTTACCGGTCTATCTCAAAGTTTGTTACTACTTGTTTGCCCATGAATACTTGTCATCTTCCATCCAGTAAATTCTACTTTCCTCAATTTAATTGGCTCCGTAGAGCTAAGAGAAGGGTGTATAAATCTAAATGGCATCGTGCCATAAGAAATCTATCCACAGTCATCAGGACTTTAATACGACAACTGAAAGAAACGTATATAGACACGGTACTAGGAAACACGAAGCTTCGTGTGAGGGGAGGCGCCCTGAAACAGTTGTGCCATGCCAAGCCGAAACTGGGACCAAGCGTCCAATATGTAAATTAGCAGTTCACCGTTAAATCCAAAGTATCATCACTTCGATCTCCATATTTTGACTCCCACGAACCCAACCCCACTATAGCCAACTTTGTAATTTGAATTCTGCAAATGTCATAATTCTGACGAACCCGAATTTCTATCACCCATGTCATCAAAAGCCTGCCCTTTCGAATTCACATTCCCTTTGACTAGCCTATTTAATTGTTCTACGTATTCTCAGAATGACTCCCGACCATTGGAGATCTTCATGCATCACATCTACTCCCGGGAAAGGATCCAACGGAAATCATCCCATAGTCTGCACATCTGCTTTGCTGAAAAATTGAGAACAAAACCTCCACAGCATGAACATCCGAACTCAATTATTTGAAAGAGACACGCTTCACCCACGAATCCTCTCTGTCAACCCGTGATACCGTGGGCTATATTGTGAACTCGTTTACTTCGGCTCTTGATCACCGTGGCCGTACTGCCAGACTGTTTACTCATGACAACGCAAAAGCTCCAAGTGCATATCATCGTGGCCCGCACCCGAATATTTTACATGAGAGTAGAGTCGACCGCCATACACTAAACAACCTACGTGGTTATATATCAAATCGCACACAGTTTCAATTTCCATTGAAACAGGCACTCGTCGTCTTTTCCGGTTACCTTAGGCTTTTCTCGGGAAGTCATGTATCCCCATTTACTTTCTCACTTTAAATTAGCGAGCTTTCCAATTGGCTTCATCTCATTGGCCGCATATACCCCGATGATACTGCACTTGGATGTCCCCATAACGGAAACGGGAGTTTGGATCTCTTTTCGTAACAGTCTGGAAGAACTGTTAATGTTTCATTTTCCATTCTTTTTTCAACTTAAGTCCTGGAGTGTGAATCACACTACTAAACTGCTTTCACTATCACCCCATATCATTCCATTGATAACCAACATCTCTCTAAAGCTTCTTCCGTCCGTTACCAGAAAGTTACTCTAAATAACAGCCTTTTTGGACTAGTTACACTGAAATACTCTTCATTAAACCCAGAAAGCGTTCTTTTTGCACTATTTAGAATAGGACGAATTAGAGTAACTTTTAATCTTGTACTTCTGTTTGTACCCTCTTGCATTCTCCCTCACTTGACTTTACTGCTCCTCTGTAGTTTATCCGGACAGCAAAAAGGAATATTTAGATTTAACTGTCAAGTCTTTGAAATTGCTTTCCCATTGAAGCAACTTTAGCACAGATATTCGCAATGACTTCGTCCTTGGTACATTGATGCTTGCAACAAGTTCATAAACGGATAACTATGTGACACCAATCATTGCCTTCACTCCAAACTCTCCACACCCGTCTCCCACTCTTCCAATAGGTCGAAATTCAAAAGACTTCGTTCATGCATGTCTACATATAGAAACATATTCATCGTCTATCTTATCCGTCTACTGTTAGACTGCGGAAAATGAATCAAAGATCATTTTGTTCACCTTGGTCGTTCATCTGAATGTACCTACTGCTTCAAATGGTGCCTCCACGATATCCCCTCTACATTCCCACCAACAGTTCTCCCCACTTGGTTTTGGAATCCTCTGCAAATAACACACTTACTGAAAATCCCCTCCATATCGGATCCCTGAAAAAACCTTTCACCAGCCTGACTTGGTTTGGCTATTCCTACTTATCTTACTAAACTGGCTCTGGTATATACTGCAATTTTAGTTTTATTGTCCAAACCATCAACCGTCATCAGACATGTGTCGAGATGAAGGGGGATCAATACGCCCAAGATAAAACATCCCAACGCCAAAACACATTCCGTAAATTTTCGACAAATTTACTGGACGATCAGTCGTTCACCTTTATTCAAATCGTAGTAAATTTATATCTGCACCTTTTACCTGGTTCCGATACACAAAGAAGCTTGTTCGTATTGACACTTGCAATTTATCTACAGTTCCCACTATGCAGCCGGATTTGTGCCCAGTGCAAACCTTTTTGCAAGCCTACTTAGAAAACCGGCAAAACTGAACATTTCTTTCATACCCTTGAACGTTTCATATTGTAGACCCGGAATATCTACATCCGGTTGTATAAATCGATTAGTTGACTTGAGCGGCAACAAAGAGCGCTGATTTTACCGCAGTTTTAAAATGGCTCAGTGAGGAAATGTGAATCAATAACATGAGAATAAAATGGTATCAAATAACTTCTAACTGCGAGAAAAAGATCCCAAATGGCTGCTGAGACAAAACACTCACGAAATTCTCGAAAGAAGGTTAAGATTATTTACTAAAGAGCCAAGTGAAGCTTGTTCGCAATAATCTGAGAGATCGTACCAAAATAACAAAGTGAAGAGCTGAGAAGGAGGAATTTTGAGTGTTGTTCAGATAGGTGCTAGCAAGTTGACTAGAATTACCAAAACCAATTGTCCGCACAACGATCGGGAACGATCAACTGTAGAAAACAAGTGTATATAGCTTGTTGGAATGTAAGAACCTAAATAAGTAAAATGTGGGTAGCTAAAGCCCCATCACAATGAGGACAACTCAAGGCCATAACATTCATATAGCTTTCCGCTCGGAAGTTTGTCTACCCAAACTTTTCAACAGGCGCGTAAACATTCCAGAGGGTCAGTCATTTTGCTAACATTATCATGGCTGTCCGACAGACAAATCTGAACTCCACAGAGTTACATTCGCACTGAGCGATAAAGCCATCAGCGCGATTATATCTCGCGAGTCAAGTTATGCATTATTTGCCTTGGCACTGTTCAAGAGCCGCACGCTGAAATTACCAGCAGTAGCCATCTAAGCCCTGCTCAACGAGCCTGATGAGTAGACGAAAGATGAGTTTTAGAACAATCTACATGAATTAATCAACTGGGTCAAGGAACGTGACAATCTGCTGATCGCAGGTGACCGGGAGCTCACATGGGTTCATCGGATAAGTGAAGTCGCACTTCCTGGGAGGATTTGATATTGTTCAACACCGCAAGCACAGTAACCACCTGGCCATTTAGGTCGACGCAATAGTACGGTTTTACGCAGCCCACACCTCCAACGATCAGAAGTGTTATTGGGCCGGGTTTAAATACTGTGAAAAAATACTTGCATAATTAAATAATACTGAACCCAGAATAAAAGTGAAAATGTAGAGGGAAACTTAGTGCCATTCAGAAGAGTAAGTCACATCTAAAGACACTGGTTAATAAACAGAGGCCGATCGAGACATGTAATGATGTATTTGGAGTGTCTGCCAGTTAACTGTCTGATATCATCAGTGGGAATATCCAGTGCGAGATGTGAATTGACCAGGATTAGACGCCGAAGGGTGCCCAGTTGTAACGCAGGCTTAAATCAAGAGACCAGATGTGCATTGTTCCTCAAATATTATGCCAAGTTTCATTTGGTGGGTAGGCCAAAGCAGCTCAAGAACACATACAAATTGTCTTTGAGCACACAGAGAAGGGTTGTCGAGGCGGATGTCGACAGACTCAGTTGTGGCCAGAATGCGACATTTTCAAGGCCTTGGTTGTCGATCCTGGACATTGTACAGGGCACGTTTACCGTGTGTTTGTAATTACCTGTTTAAAAGGACTGCACTAGTGAGTGCTTTAATTGATCCAGTATTCAACACTGCAAACACAGCAAATACTTGACCATTTTGATCGACGCAAGAGTACGGTTTTTGCAGCTCACACCTCCAACGCCCTCAGAAGGACTCAACGACGTGGTATTCGAACAACAGTCGTACTTTACATCAAATTTTCCACATCTTAGAAAGTTCCCGTTGGTCTTCATCTGTGGAGGATCGCAAAGTGTACCATACTACAGCACTTGACAAATACGGTACTGATTACGTTCTCTCGCATACACACTCTGAAATCGGATACAGGTCCTAGCAGTCCATAGTGGTCTGATTAATCGAATTTCAACTTGCTCGAGATTCGATTATTAGGGAGTCTCTATGGGCAATAACTGATATGATGGCTTGTAAACTCGCAAGGCTTCTGAGGGAACAATATTCGTCAACTATGGCCTGGGTTCCATGAATCACGAGAACATTGCGAATTTCATTCACAACCGGAGATAAATAAGACTGCACTCCTCCAACAAAGCTGTTCAACGACGCCACCGACTGGATAGTGAATCAGGCACTGGTGCAAACTTGGACACAGTGTTCATTTAAGGAAAATTTTATCAATAAATATGACAGGTCAGGATTGATAAATCTACAACGAATGAATTTGCAAGAAGTAAAGCTTGAGGTTCGAGATTTGATAACTTGATGCCACGTCTCAGAAGAGGACGAGATGATTGTACTTGACTAAATACAATTACCAAATAAAAATGAGTTTCTATTTACAATGATTTCCTTTACATGAGAATTCTGAATTCCTCCTTGAAAATATATTCGAATACCCAAATATTAGTTCTGTGCATTTTGGAGACTAAAATAATATCAGATCGGGTCTTAGTTTCGGGTGAGCACAGTGTGTTCCATTGGATTTTTTCTCCAATCCAAAATGGTTACCTGAATTTTGACTAGTGACGGTTGTTCCAACAGTAAGAACTGGAATTCTTCCGGCACGGTGTAATTCCGGTTTTACTGGTACACATTTAATGGATTTAGACAACTCAGTTCGCATCTGCCTGTACTTTACGACCCACATTGTTCGAGATATATTGTTTTTTTAACCTCAAATGACAAGTCCATCACATCCGCTCGAACACTTCAACAATTCCGATCAAAGTCCTTCCTCACAAATGTTCTCATTCGGACGATAATCATGAGAACAATAATGGATAGACAATTGAGAGATCAGTTCAAACTGTTCACGTTCAAATTGAGGTTAGTATTCAAACCCGGACCACTACCACAATCATACCACACACGGTATGAACTTTGCACGGGGAAGTGGCAATTCGATTTTGCGAGAATGAGACAATAATGGTTGTATACTGAATAAAGTGCAAGAAAAGAAACGATAATAAACAACAAGTATGCACGGTGGATAATAGATATTGTGGACACAAATGAGCAGTTCTCGTGAGCCGAAAATAACAGCAAATGCGAACTTTGATATCAAGGAGGTATATAAAAAGGATCAACGTAGAATCCGATATCAAGCCTTTCATCTGACTATCAAATTACTCATTCATCTAACGGCCGATATTCGGAGATGCATCTGTACACGTTACATGGCACATTGAGTTTTGTTCTTCTAATCTACTCGCTTCATCACGTGGCCAGCACGACGATCACTGTACAGCTCGATCCAATTACAGTGAATGAACAGTGGTCTCATTGGAAACAGACATACAAAAAGCAATATGCATCCGAGGAGGAACACGACTATCGTCGCGGTCAGTGGATCAAACAATTGGTAATAGTGAGCCACGCAATCCATCGTATCACGCCAAGATGCAATCTGGTATTGATGGGTCAAGTGCTATCAACTGTGATTAGCTTAATGATAATCTGCCGATTTCTGTTATTTATATTTCATGTACAAATGGATCCTGTATTGAAATTAGCACGCGGTAATGCCACGTAGGCCTTCTTGCTATTTCGGGATTCTTCGGTCTGTGATGAGGCGATTTCTATGCCTCCTGTCTGTTCAAGCTTTTTGAATATTCTAATTGAGATTAAAGTAATTTGGGGAAAAGATACGTGGGCATGTGAGATGTCCTGTAAGCAAACAGGTTGGACACATTCCAGCCGTTACCTCCTGCTACTTTGAGGTTTATTTTTAAGGTTTAAGAGATAGCTTGCATCTACTTTTCGAATGCAATTCCTTCTCATTATGCGGAAGATGTTTCGGCCCTCGAGTCCTATTGAGTAGTTTCTATGGCCGGCCTGTGCATTTGCAGCTCCACTTGCAGCTCAAGTCGTACCAGTGTGCTCACATAAATTTAAAAAAGACAGTACAAAGGTTGAACGTCAGTCCAATTTAGAGCTTCGTTTCAAGGAGGTTTTCGCGACTCTTTTACGAATGAATTCGGAAAAAACAAGAAACAGGTATACGTGAGACAGTTAGGGATTTGTTGATCTCATTGTTCTATGGTAAAAGATGAGGGAGTATTGAACGCGGTACAGCTCGAGGTGCTCGAGATTCGCAGTGACCGAACACAGTTGATGCTATGTGTGAGTCAGCGAGGTGTTCGCAATTAGAACGTTTAACCCGACTTCGTCTACCAAAAGAAATGGTAACCTACCTAGTGCCAGACTGATGATGTCTATCACACCCCAATGGATTACTGAACACACCTAATCGTAGTTGCCTACTCTTCTTCCCACCTTTGATGTTTTGGTCATTTAATCTCACTCTATTCGGACGTCCTGTTCGTCGTTCTTTCTTCAGTATCATTCGATTTCGGTAACAGATGTTTGGTTAGTGGGGATCTTTTGTATTTCCTGGTTAGAGTATTTATTATCTTCTCGTTTTCTGCTATGCCACCACTAGACAGATTTCTTCATAGTGATCTGACACGTGCCCGTTCCTAGATTCCCATGAGTTTACCATGTACGGTAAGCTGAAAAAACAGAAACACCCCACGGGGATCGAATTACTAAACTGACTACTGTACAACTTCTTAGTAGGCAGATTAGCACAACACTAACGCATACCCTGTGACTGGTTGCACGACAATTTTTGTGTTAGCCATCACCTGATCGAATTAGAGGAATTTGCTCGCTATGATCATTGTGCGCCGCTATACTCGGTCACGAATAATTCTACTCGAGGAACATATTGGATTTTACGCTCAATTTGATTTAATCGATCATTTATATCAACGAATTCCCTTTCGACCCAAAATACACATCTGTGCTGGCCAGCAGCCTGCTCTTAACTACATCCGTCCAGCAAAGATGTCCATCCCGTCTTCGTTCAGTACCGGCATACTTTCTCTGTTCGCGAAATTGTCGCACTTAACCCTTGTTCTTCGTCCTCGTATTCATGATCATACTTGTGTTGTTTGCATAGGAGAATCATGACAAAACCCACATGTTCCTGACTCACTCATGTCAACGAATGACTTCAAACTGTACCGGTAGGACAGGAATTCCGCCAAAAAGAAGACTGGAGGTATGGTGGTCACACATGTCAACTCGACCTGTTGTGTCAAGTCTGAAGTCGTTTAATAAACTCAATGAAAGGTATTGATTGTTTAGTTACGTAGTACCACCCTAAATTGTCTCATTATAGGAGCACCATCATAACAAACTTATCCATAACTCCGTTTTGCCCACAGAACGCTACTTCATCCTTCTGTGAATTTTTTACCTTTATTTGATTGTTTGTTAGGTGACATCTTGCACATCATAGTGGCTATTTTCATCATGTCTCCAATCAACCTCTCACGGCGCTTAACTTAACTGTTCACTGTGTTTCTTCAACCAGAAGCAACTGTGTTTTAGACAGGATTACCACCAATCATCTTGAGTTATTCTCATTGAAGTAGTGTACACCTGTCTCAACCGGTGGTCGCTGTCTGCTTCTCTTGAGGCCTAAGATATACTCCCGGTCTACTTTCCACTCTTCCAGACAAACCAGCTAAATAAAAGTCCCTCTCTGAAATTTTCACGTGGCAACACTCTTCTCCTACAGCAATCCCTTTCTCATGCATCTTCCTGGTTTTCCTTCAAATCATCACCAAGTAGCATTGGAGAGACAATGAATTTAATTTTCAACATGTACTGCCCCTTAGAAACCCTGTTTCTCTGTAACGGCCGTGCCACTCCCCCGATGTTGAAATCCTTAAGAAGATGGAAGGAATATTTGTACAAAGCCTGGGATAATTCCAAAGTAAAATACATTTCCCTTTTGATAAAGGAAGAAATCAAACGCATTGACTTGCTGTACGCTAGTCAACTCCCGCGTAGCCACAACAGTAACCGAATATGGTAAACAATTCGACTGTTACGTGGAAAGAAAACTAATCAAGTTAAATTTGCTGTGGGTGTTGACAGTATCAACGGCGCATTCATCCATCCACCCGTCAAATGGCTCTCCAGTTAAATTTACTCCAAAAGATGGTGTGCACACAAGCACGGTCTTTACGCATTGTTGACCATTCCACGCACGTAAAGTACGGCATGATGACCAATCACATGCGTTAACAACACAGAAGACCGGTCGACACATGCCTCTGATCCCATGTTCATCGCAGAACCATTTAAATACACGAAAGGTGAGTGTAACACGACCGGTTAACCGCAATGGATTCGCTGTCTGAAATCACCTTTTTGCGCCGAACACACACACACACACACAAACACAAACACACACTTGGGCAGCTAACCGAATGCAGATACTGACGCTAACGGAAAGTGGTCGTGCAGGCGAAGACAAGTTATGTGATCCGTATCGAAGCTATGGCATTCGTACGTGAGGTCTGATCGAAACACGGACCGAAAAAAGCAGTCCCAAATGAAATCGATCGAATGACCCACCTTCGTTTTGAAGTTTGAAGATTATGCAATCCCATGCCAGAATTCATAGTTGCATCGACCTCCCGCATCCAATACGTCTGTAGGGAAATTCCAACACCAGTGGGTATCTAATCTCTAGACAAATGTGAATCACTCAGTATATTTCGTCAAGCTTATTATAGTCACGGTGTGTGAAATAGCTTGCGGAGAAAGATAGAAACGGTCAGCATTGTGAAAATAATTCGATCGTGTCAAGCCAAGTCACGATTGGAAGCTTGCCAAATAATTCAAGTAAAAAACTGGACTACTTATCAACAGTAGTGTATGTGGGCGTTTAGTGACACAATAAAATAATAATACATTTAGTGAAGCTATCACTGAAACTATGAACAGCTTGCTCATTGGATATTTGTAATCAGTGATTTTCCTGAAACGGAATCAGAAGATACACTGAAATGTATTGGTCACCTAGCATGTGAAATATAGGCGTGAAATACGTTACGGAACACATCCCCACAGGAACGGATCCAAGACCAATGTGATTTGTGAGCAAAAACTTGCCAAACATTGTCACGCTATGTGGAAGTAGATCATGCACGCCAGACATGTGTACTACGATAGTCAGTATCCACGGTTGGACTAAGATGAGTCATACGCGCATGGTGTATTTGTTAGTGCTCCGAAATGTTTGGATGCTGATTGGTGTGTACATTGAACGAGTGAAAACTGATTGGTCCAAATGAGTTTCCTCGAACTGTATGTGAATAGGACCAAATCGCCACAATATTCTGTACCGTTTGTTGGTGTTTGGCGTACCAAAATCGATATCACTAGTATATGTTGTGTCTGGGTAAAGTCACACACACACTACGTGGACAGCCGATCAATATTCTTCTCATGAATGGACATACGCCTGTTTTGCCTTGATCTTTAATCACGCTTCAGTGCCTGTAGTACTGACTCATCGATTTTGCTATGTACTGATTAACCTTACTCTGTTGCGCGAGAGAGCACATGTAGTTTAGCTCTTTTTGCTAACTTACTTGCTTGCTTGCGGCTTACTCTCCGGCTACTGCCACCGTTACGTGTTCTGCTAATAACTACGGACACAACAGTATGCTTTATAGACAAGGAATCAGAAAGACCAGGCGTCTACGACGGATTCGCTGAAGAGAAACAGGGTGGTACCTTGAAGAATATATATCGTTGGGGGTAATTATGCCTATTTTTGAGTGCGAGAATGTGGTAACTGTTCGCGATGGATGGACAAGTCAGGAAATTGAGATCCGGTGCATGGCCGGTTCATATCTACAGTAAGGACGTGCAGAAATTGTACTTTGGTAACCTAATGAATGTATCAATTTAGCCCTGAAAATAATACCAAACAGCTTCCCATTCTCCATGGAATGAAAAGCAAAATACATTGTTGTTGTATTCACAATTCGGTAAGAGAAGAAAGGCGCACGTATATGGATAAACGTATATTCCCGTAGCAACGTACAGTAAGCGCCAGTACAGCCGAGCACGTGAAAATGCAAACGAGTCTGCAAGTGCGTGAGTCAGTTATGCATATAATCGGATGTGTAAGACAAGGGTACAATCGGACCACGTCGTGCAAGGTTGCTCAACACGTGGTCCTATCTGATTGGTCAATGCTGTCCGGGACGAAGCACGGCAAACGTCAGCTGTGTACGTGCGTGTGTGTGCGTGCAAGATCGTCTGTCTGAGCACATGCCTGTTCAGGCTGAACACAACAATTGTGCTGGAAGTTTCATGGCTTCCAACGGGCTGCTTCAGTAATGACGTTCCGACGAGTCGGCTCAACCTGATTAACCTCAGCGGCTACCAACTTTGGTGTAGCTAGCATAAAGAAAATCTACTGGATTGCCTGGATTTCTGCACACAACGGGATGTCAAGGTAAATGTTTAGAGTGGTATTCATAGATCACGATTGGTAGATTTTGTGTTTTTCCACAACAAGGCAACAGCATGTGCATATTTGGAAATGCCAAAAGAAGCCATCGGTGGGTATCTGGTATTTACCACCTTGTCCAGCACGTGGTTCCAGCAAGATGAGATGTCGTCACTTTGATCCACTGGTATGACCGACTGGTTGAGTGAGACCTCCCGGCTCCAATCATAACCTGAAAGGAGTCCTTCTTCTTTCGAGACATATAAAGAGGAATATGTGTTGCACCAGGCTGGAAACATATTCTGTGCATTTTGGGGCTATCACTACATGACTTTCATATGCTGACGCTGTCTTTCTAACACCATAAATTTACCTCTACTCGTGAGTGTATAAAGTGTTGTGTTGTGTCCATCAAGTTTCTATTCCGTGACCACTTTACGGACGGCCTGAACAAACGATCTACGTTGCAGCTCCTATCGCATAAATCCCGCAAATGTAAATCAGACGGCAACCGCACAGCACGTCAGATGACAATGTATCCGTATTGGAGAATGACATGCAGTTTAAGGCGAAAATAAGATAATCTAGAGTGTGCCCATCCGGCAGAATTGTTACCTTGTCGGGCACTGGCAGACTGAGTTTTTCTAGTAAGGTTGGACCGTTTTTTAATCTTCACGGGGTTGGTTTGGCCACAAGCTTGCATGGAGACGTGTTGACTGGTTGACTCGGCTTGGCACATTCAACTGATTTCTGAAATCTGTTTCCCTCTATTTCCGTTTTTCTACTTAGTTTCATTGCGGCTCCTTGACAAACAGTGGCATTCTGGTGTGTCTTTAATGCAGTCCCAATGAAGATTCGAACCAAGTTTGTCTTACTGTCCTCTACAAGTTATTTACGTTCACATGCGCGAATTTCCAAAGTTTCGTTAGACGAGTTGTTCAGTGGAAAAGTTTCAGTGCTATAATAGTTCATTTGGGTCTCTAGTTTATATGACAAATAGAGAATTGTACCCCAGAGATCCATTGAAGGTGGATCGGTGTGAAGAACGAGCAATATTAACTTGTTGTGGCCCGAATGTTCCCATCTACGTTTTCAAACAAGTGACGTTCACCTTGAAGATCAAATGAAGGACTGGTTGGTTCATCTGAATTTCTTCACGATGATCTACCCATCATCATGTGTAGGAATCTTCCATAGGCAGTCCTATCTCAATGCGTCGTTCTCTGTTTTGGTGGAAGATGGGTTCAGATGCTGTTCCGTTATGGGAGACTGTGTATGTACATGACGTAATGTTGATAAAAACACTGTTTCAATTGTTGTATCTAACTACTCTTCTACTCCTAACCAACTGAACGTGGTCCAATTCAGGAATTCGACTACGGCACAACAATCCAAATCTACCCATAAACCCCGGTTGACGTACACAGAAGCAACTGGTCAAAACAGGGTGTGCGTAATTGTTCAATCGAATCTCCATAAGCCTCTCTCTCTCTGCTGACCCACCAACTCCATGCCCAAATTCTAAGTTCATAACTATCACTTTTTGATCGTAATTCAATAGTTTTGAAAGTATTCCTCAAAAATGTAAATCACCGTGTGGCCACCTTACTCGCATTGCTAAATTGGCCCCTTTTTTACTCATCCCCATAAAGATCAGTTTGAAAATTTAACAGATTTTTTCACGCCCTGAGAAAGTCACCATCTCCAACTCGCTACTGTAAGGCTTGTTAGTAGGCAGTTCAGTGATAAAAAGCCCACAGTATGGCATACGAAAGCTGTTCCGTTTGATTTTCGTTAAGATTGACTTTGACCGAATACGTAACAGAAATGTGTTACTTATTGAACGCTGTCAAAAGCCCTCAAACTAGGGTAGCGCGCGGGAGTCCGATGTCCACGTAAAAAAACTGGTGATGTAAAATGCACGAAATGCTGTTAGTACCACCCCGGGGCCAGTATAGTGTTTGTGATAGCCGGATACGTATGGGGGAAAAATGAGGTCTTCGAATGACTAACCCCAGTGCAATTTTCGCAAGCATTTTAACTTTAAACGCCGGCTCTTTCAGACTATCTCATATTATTTGAGAAGTTCGGGTTACTGGTTGAACGGTGCAGTCACCAGATACAAACATTTACTTAATATTTGTATATATCTCAGTTTCTTGCTAGTAGTGTGTGGGATTGATGATACTTTGCTTGACTGACTGTCCTTTGGATTCCATCTTTCACTCACAAACCTCAGGTGGTCCGATCAAACCTGTACTCGGAAGCACCAGACTCGAGTTTCGCTCTTGTTAGAGCCCATCAGTGGTGCATATCCTCCTCCGCACTCAGGGTTTAAACCCGAGTATTTCACCTCGAACACATGTATGTTACGACTGCATCACCCCACTCCTGTCCGGGCTGATCCGAATCACTGAGTTAGAGTATTGTTTAGATGTCTAACATCTGGGCGCAGTGAGGATATGCACTACTGATGACCTCTAACAATATAAAACATGCCACCGAGTAATTAGCTTTATTAATTGAACTCAATAAACGATAGAAAGAACGTCCAGCTTGTACGGGTCGTAAAAAAGCCAGGGAAATCTTTCATCGTTTCTGAAAATGAACGGTGTCCCTCTCCTTTCCCGATGAGTGTCATGTTCTCCCTGCCAAAACATTATCACCCTATACCAAGCAAACCCGTATTCGCAGTTCGTAAAAAAGAGAAAGCTTTTATGGACAAAGGAACCACTATTATTTATGGACTGGATTCCGGTCAGCAGTTGTTTTATGTTCAGTTAGTTTGGACGGATCTTTATATGTCAAGATCAACCTACTGAAGCGTCTATGCTTGTTCGTCGTATGTATGCGTGTGCCCACTGACCGCAGCTCCCGTGAGACCAAGGATGAATCCTATCAGGATTTATCTCAGCTCATTCGAAGTGTGCGTTTAACGGACGTGGTGGCCACTGCTGGGAATTTTAACGCCCAAGTGAGCTGTTTAGGTGATTCTGAAAGATAAATTGGAGGCCACATTCTCATCCGAGCTGATCGCATTGACAACGGCGATCATCTGATCTAGCAGTGTTGTGACCACAGATGGTTTCTAACGAGTACGAACCTCTACCATGATAAGTGACATGGACTGGCACGGAATCCTCCTGCGTCTTCAAACTTTGGACTCAGACTTACCATATTGCCTTTGGCGGGGATCAGTTGAAGGTTGTTGTTCATTTTGCTCTACGCCTGTGGACTCAGAGTATGCCTCAGTAAACGCTCTCTTCTGTTTACCCGTTGTCTATGGTCGTGCCTAAGCCAAAGCCATCCGTCGCGTACAGTTGCTTCTAGACGATAACTGACAGTTTGCTTTGTAGGTAGGATAGTCTAAATGGTTGTCAATGAAATCGGATGTCCAGGGTCCGAATGAACATTGGCATCACCTCAAGGAGGACTTGAACAGTTTCAATGCGGTGAAAGACTCCGGTTCATGTAAGCTTCACACAAGATGGATATCTTAGACATTAGATGCTCAGTTAGATTCACTATGATCCGTCCCTCAAGATGCCTTATTCAAAGAGGTATCCGAATCTCCGAGACATAAACTGACTGGGAGTGTGAGAAGTAACCGTGAGCAATGGCGGATTGCGAAATGTAGGGGAATGGAGAAGGCTGTCTACTGAGAGTAGTCCCAGAGTATGCCGTTCTATTGAAAGTACCGGTCCACCAAAGTTTGAGTTGATCTCTCAGTGTTTGATTAGTATGTGTCCACGAAGGTGGAAAATCTCCATAAAATAATATTAGTCGGTGCAGTGGAAATGATTATTCACTCCGCGTCCAAATAAGTTCTTGGGAGTGAAGTATACCAGATACTAGTAAGAGTGCTCACTCTGAGTTAGAGGCGAAGGAGCTGATATATGAGGATCCCGATTTTCACCCATAAAGAATTCTGACAGTATGAAGATTTTGTCTAATAGAACACTTAGATTGATGACAGTTTCACTGGCCTTCGCACCAGAACACAAGCGGCTGCACATTCGATCACGTCAACCATGGAAGAATCACAAACTGAAGAAAACAACTGGTTGATTTCAAAGCAGGCCGCGGAACACAAAACAGATTGTAGCGAAACCCGGAAAGTTGGACCGGATTGATTGTTTTATCGTTTTTATTGTTTTATTTACTTCATTTCTGTTACATAATATAAGTGTATTACTTTGGAAGGAGACTCCAGTGGAGTAAGGTTACTAACTGGAAAGTAACCGGCAGCGGTACGGGGACTTGAACCCGGGACAGAGGTATCACAAACCCAACATGACCACAGCCGGTCGAGTGATTTAGAACACAGCATCAGCGGTGAAAATCGTACCAATACAACCGGAACGGTACGCAAGAGGAGAACAGGCTAATTGTTCACGTAGACAGATGACCAATAGGAGGCTGAAATACACACGCAACATGCGGATCTTCCGTGGTGGACTGGGGCGAGTAAAAGTGGACTATTCAAACGAGCAAACTTTAATGGTCGATTTGAATTGTCTATCTCGGTGAACACAACTATGTCTCCCTCTTTTTATCTCTAAGATGAAAACAGTATGGGAGGAGTTTATCTAAAAGAATTCTTCCTATATATATATATATATATATATATATATATATATATATATATATATATATGTATATATTGATAGTAAGTTGTATGTCAACGTGTGGACAAAATCTCCCCGGAAGTACACAACCGGTTTCGCGGCTGTTGCCGCACATTGACATACTACTTATTGCCAATATGGACGTTTGTACATGCAGCCCCTTTGTTCGTTGGGTTAGAAGTGACCCAGACATAATTGACTAACAGAAATTACTGTTGTGATTCATTTGTAAACTCTTCAATGAAGAGTATCCACTCCCACTTCAGACGATTCAAATTAGATCCTAGTAAAGATATGACATGAAGATGTGGTGGATATAACAACGACCGGGTCTGAAACCGGCTTGATTCTCGCGCATACAATCTCCGTGGGCATTGGATAATCAGTGAAGAATAAGACCGGCGAGCAGTTTGGATGCGATATTTACCAAGCTAATTCCTCTGGGGTTTTCACAAGAGGATCTGTCACCTTTCTTGTAAATTGGCACAATCACTGATTCACACTATTCCCTGATAATCTGCTCACTATCCCAAATAATCCGGAGGAGTTTTGGTAAATCCGAAACCAAAGCTTGGCCTCTATCTTTGAAAAAGATGGAGACAACCCATCCAGTCCAGCGGCTTTGTACTTTTTCAAGTAACCTTTCTCCGACATAATCTTCATCTCTAATGGGGGACCGACATCCACTTGCATCGTAACTGATCATGTTTTTCAGCTCTTTGCTCTTTGGAAAATGAACTAAATTTTTATTGGACAGCTGAGATCTCCATAAACTTAGTTTTGTAATGGAGCACTTGAGGTCATCATTTATATATATATATATATATATATATATATATATATATATATATATCCATTCACACTCCAGACGATTCAAATTGGATCCTAGTGAACATATAACTTCGGAGTGTACAAGTATGAGGACGATTGGGCAGAGGAGTACCGGGTACGCATACCTGATAAGCGGCAACAACAGCGAAACCGGTCGTGTGCTTCCGGGGGAATTTTGTCCACACGTTTACATACTACTTACTATAAATATATATATATATATATATAGTGTAAACCTTACGAATACTAGTAATGTCAACGGCTTTCTGATTGCCAGTGATGGTATGCGTGCCAACATGATAGGAAAACGATAGTAAACAGAGGTCTTCTATCGGACAAGCTCTTACCGATTTTCCTATCAAGTCAAAAACGGAGACCTCGGCCTGATAACAAGAAGGTATTAAATGTTTCATCGCAAGTCACTATGATACCATTCGTGCGCTTTTGCGCTATCCAAACACCAAGCTCAGTCGTTCATAAAAGTGAGTGTTACAGAAAAATTGGTTAAATTGATAGTCCTCAGTCCAAACAGATCCCGTATGCTGAGGGTTTCTTGAAGCAGTGAAAAACGACGGCAATTAAATGTCGACCGAAACGATCATCTCACCAACATGACACTGTAACCTCATGTGGAACTGAAAATTCCTGATTGTATTTAATCCCCCATTTCCTGTAATTATGGCTATTTTGACTGACCACTCCCGTATTCTTCTTGTTGAAACTGTTTTTTTCGCGTTTTCACAGTTCTTATTTTAGTCTTACTTTTTACAGTCCAATAGATAGACTAGAATGCTGGGCTATTTCGCTTGTTGGGGAAGTGGATCGATTTTTTCCTTGTTTGTTTTATCGAGACTCGGCTACGGTTGATCGATCTTGGAGGTGGATTTTGGCTGTTACGCTAGGGGGAAATCCATTTTGTTCAGCCCGATTAAGTGCACAGAAATTCTCTTTCTGATAAGACTTATATTGTGACAGGCACTTTGTTATTATTATTTCTAACCAAGCAATATTGTGCTTGTGAAGGAATCTCTGTCATGGCTTATTTTTTTGAAATTTTGGCTGGGTAGTGAACGAGGCTCACCTTGCAATGTAGGGAATTTCGTGACGGCTTTCAGGAGTAATGAATAGCACAGCAGAACATTGTGGGTCAGTGCTGTTCTCGAATTTTTGGGATCCGTTTGGGCTACATGTCACTCGGAACTCATCGTCAATATCCAAAGATGGTATCGAAACTCAGCAGTCACGAGTGACTGGTACAACCAATGTATGCTTCACTTATGTCCTCTATTGTTTGTAATCACAAGTTCGGTTATCCTCAGTGTTCATTGGAGTTTTCAATGAAAGACGACGAGCCAGTGCGGACTCACACATTCATTCGGATGATGATGATGAAGTAAGCAATAAGATCAGTTACGGACCAGGGTTCATTGATGAACGATACGAACAAATAAACCCAGGTCAGGTACGGGTTAAACACGCAAAGATAACATCAACCAACACTAGTCGTAGAAATGAGGCTAAAAATTGTGTGACGTATTGGGCTTGGACAAACAAATTATCACGCTGACGTTGAGGCGTTGAGATGTGGTAGTCTGCGTGACCTTCGGACCACGCGCACAGCCTTGGCGCGACCATCATCACACAAGCAATGCGATCAATATTTCAAGGTTTTGAAAGAAACAGACGGACTAGAAATGAACCACTTTCAAGTCGAAAAGTGTTTGTCAGTCGCGTTTCACAACCCCGTTTTCATCCTAATAACCGTAATAATAGTCAAACGAGCCATCGTATCACTGATCCATTTTAATTTTGATTATTTGAATAATATCTTTATCTTTAGTTGTAGCTAGCCATTGAAGTCTGCGCACATATCAGTTTACTGTTCGCAACACGAAGCTGAACATGCACAACGTGTGTGTGTGTGTGTGTGTGTGTGTGTGTGTGTGTGTGTGTGGCGACACGGGACTGGAGAGTGCACTGGGTTTCTGCTTTCACGAACACATGAACTTAACGGGGCACGCTTGCTCATCACTATCACCATCCACAACCGCAAAGACCACGGCGGCGAAAACGACAAAGAAGACGACGACGACGACAACAACAACGACAACAACAACAACGACAACAATAACGATAACAAGAACAGCATGCCGTTGTTCAGACCAAAATAACAACATAGCTTTCACGGTCCCATTTCAACGACTAACAAAGAGACCACCAGTAAAATTAAGGCGGGGGTGAAGGGTGCAGATTGCAGCGTGCACGCACACACACAGGTTTCTTTTGAGTACCTAACAACCTGTGGCATGAAAGCAACACGAGGTTGTTTGAACGGTGCCAAACAACGTCGTTATGGACTGAAGTAAGCAGAACTAACATTTCTCGAGTTTGCTGTGAATCGATCAACAAGGACACTCTCATTTCACTGTCGCTCTCTCTCTCTCTTCGTCTAATACTTGGGTCAAACTCAACTGGTCACCTGATTTTTGTTCCGATTGTATTTATTTACTTGTTTTGTCTTACGTTTTTGTTTTGCTTTTGTTATTTTTTTATTTTCTAGGTCAACCAACATCTTGGTTCACTCTGGGTGAACGCATCGCCTTGGCCGTTTCCATTGGTCTATTCATACTACTCAGTCTGTTGCTCTGCTATCTGACCAGACAACGTCGGAGAGCGAAACGAAAATCCAATCTGGCACCCGGACAGCGACAAGAGATCGAACTGATGCTCTGATCATGGTGCCCATAATAGTGTTTGTATGAACCGGCACACAAACACATGCATACATACAAAACATAGACTCATACATACATACATACATACGTACATGTATACATACATACATACATACATACATACATACATACATACATACATACATACATACATACATACATACATACATACATACATACATACATACATACATACATACATACATACATACACAGGAAAATCAGATCTGATGCTTCTATTGGAGCCCGAAGATTCGAGTGTTGTGACATTCCGCTTCACTAGTAGTTCGTCGAATACAATGAGTAAGCACTGGTATACCCACCTGTTGCGTAAGCCGGTCTCCGTTGCTCGCCACGAACTCGTGTAAATTCGTGTGCTTGGTGGAATCTGTTCTGTACATAGTCCTCCTTTCCCCGTCCACATACTCCTATCCCGCGCGATTCATCTTTCCACCTTCAACCTACCCCATTTTTATACTTTGTGCTTCGATTTTTATGTGTTATTTATGGATTTTTCATTCACTTCGGGTCTTCCTCGGTTTATCAATAAACCAGCGAGCTAGCCAACCAGACTGTCAGTCAATAGACCATACTCTTCCATAACGGAAGATTTCTCAATGAGCAGAAATAAAATCAATAAAAACTCTAATGCATATGCTGCGCTCCTGTCTTTCTAAACTTATTGGATACTTCGACCGATAGGAGGGAGAGAGATAGAGGGAGGTGGAAGAGAAGTGTAATCGCATTCGATTTCCTCAAATATTCGTATGGTTGGTACCTCAGTGGTCAACACCACTTTGAACCGACTGTTTGAGTCTCGTTTGCTTGAGGTTTACTTGAAGACAAACATCTTGATTCAAACGATCATCTCTCGTATCTTGGCAGTTGTGCAACGAACGGTGGAAACACTTGGTACACGCTGAGCCGCAGCGATCCTACTGTGAACGTACCGTATTGCCGAAAACGAAAGGGCGTTTTTCTATTGTGCCGCTCCTCGATTGCTTGTATTCTGCGGTTCTGAGTCCTCAAGTTCGCGTGAGGGTAGTGCACGCTGAATAACGGTCCCAATCATTGTTGTCGATACAACTTAACAAGGGTGGAATGGAGTGATGGAATCAGGAAAAGCAAGGTGATGCGCCCTCTGTTTGTATCAACTTCGACCAATTTGTCTTCCATTCTTATCGAAATGAGCAGACTCCGATGGCTGACACATAAAGCCTCCTAGTGCAGCCGGTGGAGGATTCGTGGTTACTGTGGGAAACTGTCACGGAGAGGTCAATAGATTACTTGAAGAAGAGACGTGGAAGAGTGAGTGCATCGATGGATTAGGGGGAGTGAGTTTTTCTCGTCCTCTTGATTGAGATCCAGAAAAGTGTGCCACCGCTTGGTTGAAATCAAGGAAGGACATGAAATGGATCCGTGAGCAGTGGTGATCTTGTTGTCATTTTCTGTAAGGTCAAACTGTGTATTCTTTGTGGAGATGGAACTGATATTTTGTTGTTCTTGCCATGTTCCCCACAAAAATCCCCCTTCAGTCATGCCAATGGTAAGGAAATCTAAGTTCGGCGAAGCATAAATGACAGTCCTGGTGTTCTATTGTGATGAATGACTAGTTCTTTACACACAATATTGCCTTCTGAATATGGAGGAGAATGACTACAGCTTGTAGATGTCAATATAGTGAGCAACTGAGTAAATACTACTTCGGTGGGTGAACGAAGATTCTTGAAAGCACACAACCGATTTTGCGGTTCTCGCCACTCATCCTGCTGTGTGTGTGTGTGTGTGTGTGTGTACGCGGTACTTCTCTGTTCACTCTCATCCCCTTACTCGTAAACTCCACTGGTACCGACAATGGTCAGAAAAGATCATCACAGTGGACTTTGAACCCTTCAGTCCCAGGCTCGAATCTCCTAGCCGCGGCCAATCGCTCTCTAACTGGCAGCCTTTAGTCGGCCGCGAAGCCCTTCCAGAAATATTGTAATTTCGTTGTATAATGAAAAGGAAGTAGGTGAAAGGATAAAGACATTTTGTTTGCATTTATCTCATTTGTGTTTCAGAAACATGAATGGATACCCTTTGAGGAAGGGTTCAGTGGGGGAGTACAACTGTGATTCGCCGATCGTTCCCTGTGTGTAGGTCGCAGTGCACCTCGGGAACGATTCTACTTGACTGACTGCCTATCGTGCTGTGGTGTTGAAGCCGAATACCAGATTACCTGATAGTATGTGAATCATAATACTGCACACGAGCCGATTTCCTTTCCGTGTAGAGACTCCGTGGACACACGGTAGAGCTGATTATAACTAATACTAATAGTAGTAATAACATCAGTATTAGTGATAACACTTTCTATTTCCTTTACCTATTATTCGGCAAAGTACACTCATCCTGTGGGAGGTCCGTGGCCAACTAATGAATATCGAATGAAGGGGTAACCTGTGGAGGAGGGAATCGAACCCTGGACATCACGATTTAAACTCCGCGATGATGACTGTTTGACCACCGGCGGTCAAATAACCATTGATAAAACACAAGCATAGTGCTTCCTCGGTTTTCAGTATATTGAGTTGAGCTTTGACGCTGCATGATGAGTCATTTCATAAACACTGAAATTACAGTCCGTGATTTTTTCTGTCAAGTCATCATCTAATTCGATATTTTTAGGTCCCCGTAGTTAATCCCTGTCTTCTAAAGCACAGTCAGTACACACACACACACACACACACTGTGATGATCATCGGTCTTAGTAATCAGCTAGCAATCAGTCAAGTGTGTTCAGTTCATGTTTTAGCTCCACGCTTAACCGATCGCATCTAGCAGACTTTTGGAAGAATGCGTGTTTGTGTGTGTATGTGTTGGTTGTATATTTGTCTACCTCTCTCTCTCTCTCTCTCTCGAGTGTGCACACGCGTGCGCGTACTCGATTGTCCTCATAACATACCTGACCCGACAATAGCATGATTATTAAAGCCAATCATCATTGTGATACGTGGTGAATACTACGGAGAGCATTAGTGAGCACCCCTTGTCCATCACCCGATACGTGCATGTATCCGCGCCCAAGAAAGGGCATGTAAAGCGCAAGCTGAATGTAGATAAAACGACAATGGAAACAGAGAAAGACGATTAGTACTGTGTGATGTGCCGTTCTCACATTTGAATACACTCACCGTCGTGACAACAGAACAGCATGCTGGATGAACTTGGACAAAATAAAAACGAGACGAACGAACACGAAGTAAATTCATGTGGGTTGTAATATTTATGTTTTCAGACTCTATCGTTCGCCTTTTTGTTCTCTGAGCCAGGTATCCCGTATTTAGACAATATTTATAACCATCACAAGGAGAGGGAAAAAGGAACAACAAAGATATGAAAACCCTTCTTTTAGGAACCACCAGCAGTACATATCGGCCGAATGCCAACTCGATTGTGAGTCGAACACCTAACCACCAGGCTATTCAGACTGGCTGTCGACGACTTATTCAACTTATACATCACAAGATCTAGCGAGCTTCCGTCATTGGTTTTTCAAGAATGACAATCCGTTGATCAAACAGTGAGCGACGACTTCCTCACAGGAGTCAATAGCTGTGTGCTTAGGGGACAATACCGCGAAGAAGTCAGTGACGACAGGGTGCTACGTCATACATATAGCAAGCACCTTTCCACACTCTGGTGTTAACAGGGATTATGGAGAACCTATGGCTCTTAAGAAATGCGAATTGAGTCCAGTTCGCGTAACAGTCTCGTAACCAATTGGAAAGCATTGGGGCTATCCTTTGATGATCCAAATCGACAATAAACGTTCTCTACTGAGTGAATTGAAAACACTTTTGTAGTGCGACCCGTGAGAGTGTATCAGCTACAAACGTCTGCTTTCCTTGCTGATGATGAAGTTCGTGGTTATACTTTTGGAGACGTATTAACATCGATTGAAGTCTTCTTGGCGCTCGATGTAGCGGCTTGTCCACGATCGTGGTCAATGTCTTGTGATCTGAATATATGTGTGTAAGTCGCCCGAACATGTACTCATTGAACTTCTCCACAGCGTACACGATTGCCAGCAGTTCTTTCTCGATTTGCGCATGTTTATGTTCACGACTTGTTAACGTCCTACTACGATCATCAAGCGGGCGTCCATTCTGTAACAGGACGGCTCCTAAATCATGTTGACTGGTATCACATTGTATGCATAGAGGTAAGGTGTGATCATAATATGCTAGGATTGGGACCTGCACGATAAGTTGCTTGGTGCGAGCAAACTCTAATTGCTGTTCATGTGACCAAATCCACTTTTCTCCCTTACGTGGTAATCGGCGAATCGGTTTCATCAATTCCGCTAACTCTGGTAAGAATCTGCTCAGATAGTTGATTATCCCGTTAAAACGTGAGACTGCTTTCGTATTGGTCAGCACCGGTATGTCTACAATCGCGCTTACCTTTTCCAGATCTGGTTTGATCTCTGCGCTTGTGATAATGTGTCCGTGGAACTTGACTGCTATTTGAGAAAATGTCAACTTGTTTCATTTAAATTTGATTCCATCACGGATACATCGTTGCAGAACAGAATCGAACCTTCTGTTGTGATCCTCGATATTTTTGCCGAAAATTGGAATATCATCTGGTACGCACAGTACTCCAGGTAAGTCATCCACTGTTTGGAGAATCCTGTTCTGGAATATTTCGCTGGATACCTTCAGGCCGAAGGGTAGTCACTTCCAACGGAACCAGCCATACGTGGTGCCAAACGTGATCAAATAAACTCGAGGCTTCATCCAACTCTACATGGCAAAAAGCTTAAGCCAGATCAACTTTCGTAAAGCAACGCGCGTTTGATAATTCAGGAGGAATATCGTCAAGAACAGGTAACGAAAAGTGTTCTCATCTGAGTGCTTTGTTAGTGGTTTGAGATCAATGCAAATGCGAAGTTCCCCGGATGCTTTCGTCACGTTCACAATTTGACTCACCCAATCTGTCGGTTCTTCAACTTTAATCAGGACATCTTTCGGTATGAGAATGTCCAACTCGCGCTCAAATCATTCTCTAACTGCATATGGAATACGCATTGTTCGTAGTGTCACATGTTCTGCGGATTCATATACGTTTAAAGCCACCACTTAAGGAAATTTTCCCAATTTCTCATCGAAAACAGAGGCATATTTTTCCAAGTAATATCCGACATTATCAGATACATGGTGAATGAATGAATCATAGTGGAACGACACCAAACACAGATTTTCGATAGATTCACATTCGAGGATGGGAACATAGTCCTGATCGACCACAACAAAGTTTATGTGTGATGACTGTCCATACTTGGAATTGACGACTTGCAGCATTGCCTCGCCACTTGGCTGAACTTTGTCACGGTTCCACATAGAGAGTTTCCTATGTGTCTGTGTTGGACAGAGCTTTCGTAGGCGTGATGCTCATCGATGCTGCCGTGACCAACTGGAAATCCACCTCCTCTCCATTCGCCACCATCTTGGCAAATAAGCCTTTTCGATTTGTTGGCATTTGCATCTAACAATTGTCTCTCTCCACAAAGTGTAGTCTGCCACAAAACTGACATTCCATCTTTGGCACTGTGCGTGTCTCTGATATTATTTTGTACAGACCACGCGATTCTGTTGCATTCATCGTCCCCATGCGTTGTTCGGCTGCTTCCTCACCTAGGCAGATGTCGACGCACTGTTGGAGTGATAATTTTGGAATCTTCAACATTCCTTTATTCTCCACGGGGTCGCGTAATCCCATCACCATCCGATTCCGCACGAGGCTCTGTTCTAGGCGGATGCAAAAATTGCATGATCGTGTCAGTGTTCTTACGGACACCAAAAAGAGTCAAATGATTCGTCAGGGTTCTGTGTTTCTTTGGTTAAGAACAAAACGCTCATATGTTTAGTCGAATTCACCAAGACAATGTCGCTCGCGTTTAAGCATCACCGTCATTCAGTCGCCATTATCCTCATCGGAATCATATGGAAAGCCAGTGATGATCCGAAGCGCCGCCGGTTCAGTGGTGTGACGAAATAAGGCAAACTGCATAGCCTTTGATTCGTACTCCATCACCGACGGTGTCCGGAAATCTTCATACTGCTTTTGCCATAGTCTCCAGTTGTCAGCCAATCGACCTGTGTCTTCCATCACCAAGTGTGTCTGTGGGTGGATTTGCAGGCCATTGTGCGTTCGTGTCTCTGATATAGACATTTTCACATAAGCTTCCGCTGCCATCTTGTCAGAAGTCAGTTATTCGGGAAATGCAATCAGTATTTTGTTACAGCGTGCAACAAAGAAACCTCAAATGTTGTTCATTATTCGGTGGTTTTAAAGCCTTTTGCACCAATCAGATTGCTCGATTTGTAATGTGCCAAACTGAAGTCACTTTCGGACCAATTAGGAAAATCCAATGATGTGGTAAAACAAAACAAATCCAACACAGTTTACTCTTCGGATCAATGAATTACCCTACTGAATGGATAAGACAGTTAAAGACATCTTAATGGGAATTCTGTTTTCTGTAGACGAACTGGTTTACATCGGAAATAGGATAGTCAATAATAATTGGCTCGAAGGTTTCGAGCAAGACTGATGTGGATACGATGGGAAGAAATGTGCCTTTGTCTTTCTTTGGTATTGCAGTGATACGAACTTGAAGCCGAGAGTCAGCGAGTTTGCCTTCGGACAGATATCGAGTAAATATGGAGGATAAGATAAGGGCCGGAAACACGTTCCGGATGAAGGTACTGAGGACTTCCCAGTTTGACCATGGTTCCAGTCAATAGATAGATTGAATTACCTTCTGGTACAAAAGACCTGTTAATTTCCTCGATATCATACATCATTATGTAATTCGCTTGAGGCGCAAGGCTATATAGCATTCTATAACTGTCGGGAAGAGTTGTCTTCGAACACGGTACTCACGCATAATCAGTCATGGTAAACAGTTTCTCCTTTGATGTAAGGTTTTTAGAAATTTACTGTAGGTTTGCTGTGCTATCGATATGCTCTTTCTTCTATCATGCCCAATTTCTTCAGCTTCTCTGAATCAAAACTGTCTATACGCATCATAATCCTTGTTCGCGGACAGCATGTTTCGTAACAGAATCTTTAATGTGACAGCATTGACAATGACATATCTGCTGCACCGATGAAAAAACCACTTGTGAGTCGAAACCATTCACAGCTAATGGTAGAAAATACGATTTTCCAAGTCCGACTCAGAAATAACCAATAACCCAATTCGGGACACCCGATGCACACACAGCTATCCAGGTCATCAAATTTAACGCGAACGAACCACGTAGCACCACATAGTCCTTAGTCCATTAGTTACACGTTCGGAGAGGGTTTGGAACCACTAACAACCAACGAATTCAACAAATACCTAGTTGTCACCGTACGGAGCAGGTGAAATTCCATCTGCGATCTAGTGAAACCCTATTCAAAACTTTCTCATTGGTATATCAGTTGTATCAGCAAATTCATTCGTATTACGTACATCTGTTTCACATTTTTGTTATTACACCTTTGTGCATGAGTGCAGTGGAGGACGTCACCTCCAAAGCCTCAAAGACGCAATGTAGTATTAGGGATAGACGGCTATCAGATCCTGAGTTTTGGAGTGGAGAATCATATACGATCTCAATGGATCAGGTGGGGCAAATATTCGGGTGACATAGTGGACTGCGTTCTACTACCAAAGCTACCGCGGTGGTGAGATTTGAACCTGTGACTTCCAAGTCGGTGTGAAAACGCTCTGATCCGTTCAACCACCAACGGTAATAGTATTGATGCTTGAGTTTTCTATCTTCATGTGTAGCGCAGTTCCAATAATATCGATTCAACATAAGAAGAATGAAAGTTGATAATTTATTTCTATCACAGTGGGGTTATAGACAGATGATAAAGTGTTTTTATTTGATCACAATAAATGTATTAGATCATAGATGATACCGAATTTATTCGAATGAAAATAGGAACGGGGATAGATTGCACAAATATTTGTGCGTGTGCGCTCACGGACACCACACACACACACACACACACACACACACACACACAGTCCGTGGCGATGAAGCAGAGTCTACAGGTGGGTAGTGTTTGGCCACTTGGGGGGGGGGGGGTGGTGCGTCTTCTTCGAATCAGTTGTGGGTGCTTTTATCTTCCAAATAGGAAAGTAGCATAATCAATGTTGTCAACATTTTCTGGTTTCAAACTCAGCTGTAGAACTAACGTAAAATGAATGGTCTAGCAGAAATGAACTTGCACATGGACAAAGGTCACAAATATATCCGAGAAACATATCACCCAAAACAGTCGATTCTCTTTCCAGACCTTGTTCACGAGCAAATCGGAAGTGCTATCCACAACTGGAAATTGCTTGACCCAGGAAAATGTGATTCGACGTTAAAATGAGCGAAGCCGAACTGTTTAAGACAAATGGGCCAGCAAACATTCCGTTGACTACTTATGGTATTATTTGTTCCGTTACACTTTTTGATGCTCGAAGTGACACACTCTTCTCAGCACGCCAGCATAATGAACTTCGGATTGTATATTGTATACACACCAGCTTGAGCATGGCTGTACAAGGCTTTCCAACCAAAAATGCCACCGAAGTAAGTTACAGAGCAAAACGGGATCTCATATCAGACAGAATGACATCCTTGTTTGTTAGGACGCGTCGTAGAAACGGAACAATGGAATTCCCGTTTAGAGACAATCGGCAGGGAAGCAGTTTATACCTAGACCGGGTCGATTCGTGGGACTGACAAAGAGTAAGGTCAAAATGCAATGGATGCGAAGTATCAGAGAGGATTTTTTGTACAAACGCAATGGATGCTCCTGTGGGGCTAGTGCACAGCTCTAAGATTAGGTCATTTAGGGTTATACCAGAAACAAGACTACTAATGCGTAAGCCTCTACAAAGAGTGATAAATTCCTGTTTTGGTAATCCTGAGAAAATGAAAGGGGAACAATAAAGAATTATAGGTGATATACATTATTTTACAAAAGTGGAAATAACGGACTGTGAGGCACTAAATTGCCGAAGTTTTCTAATTCGATACGATTAGCGGGGCAGTTTTCCTACCGTGATTTTAGTGTGCAAAGACCAGTCCAAATTTTGCTGCAGCGTAACGCCAGGATATTTCGCATAATCAATACACTCGACGGGAATAGAACTTAGGGTGAAAGGGTCTTCAATGAATCGGGAACGAGTGGTGGGTAAAATACACTCTTGACACTTGTTACTGTTCAACAGAAGATCAGACTGATTAGAAAAGTCCTGAATGTGTAAAAGGCTGGCAGTGAATTCGTCGAAAGTGTGATCTGTTTGATAGAGACCTAGCCAGAACAATTTCATCAGCATATTTGGAGATGCGGACTGGGTGGGTGACAGGCAAGTCCTTAATGAATGTTGCAAGCAAATACGGAGAAATAACGGCACCGGCACGGGTTAAGAGATGCTCGGAGACTTTTCTACCAACATTTTGATGCATTGTGTTCCTCCAGAGAATTAGTCTTTCAACCAATTTAGTAAATATGCGGGACAGCCAAAAGATTCTAGTTTTTTGGGAAGCAGCGAGTGTGATACACTGCCAAAGACCGACGTGTAGTCATGAAAAAGCACATCTTACTTACATGCTGGAATCGTTGAGGGATTTAGCAATATGGTTCACAATGGACTCTGCTGCATCGAATGTAGAGCGCTAGGATTTGTATACAAACTGTAGCTAATTGGTTGGGCTCCTCCCCATGGTCTGAAGACGAGGCAGCATAACGCGTTCTGCAAGTTCCAACGCTAACGAAGGCAGAGCTATCGGTTGATACTTTTGGGATCCCGTCTGGCTGTGGGACTGTTTTGGCACAGGGATATTTGTAACAGGATGCCAACAATCAGGAATGGAATGGGATTCTGTTGAGATTTTAATTACCGAAGTGATCAGACCACATAGAAATCCGGTCCCATATTTGAGCACCTCCGTTGGAAGACCGTCTGGACCAGTTGACCTGAGTACCTTTGTTGATTTGAGTAACTTGACAACCTCTCTAGTGAATACCTGTTGAAATTCGGACGAGACGGACAACGGGAAAATGGGAAGTGGGTCGTCTGATTGTCGGAGAAACTGGACATTGAGACGGTTTACATCAAAATTCGTTTTCGGGGATTTCCCCGTCTGAACGCAGAGAAGCTTGATTCTAGGCCACCTGTGTTTGCTATTCCGGGAGTTAATGGACTTTCAGGAAAATTATCAACAAGGTGTGTAATCTCAGATTTTATCGAAAGTGACAGTCGACGGATCTTCGGTTTTTTTTGCATCTTGTAGGCTAATTCCTCCCTCCAGCTTAGCTGCTTCAGGTGTGGAGGAACCATTATTCCAGATTGAATGTAAACAGTATCCATGGGATAACAAGTATTGGAAATCCGCCTGGTCACTTCCGTTGTAAAATTTACAGAAGAATACGGAAGTGAGCACTCTTTTAACCCCGAAATAATAACAGACAATGAACGATTGAGGAGTAATATACTCTCTATGGAAATGATTCTTTGTTTGAAACATATCTTTTCGGAATGCGTGAGCGCTGAGTGACCTCGATGAGAACTTATTTTAGACTCACAGTTGAGTATGCAGTGATCACTGGCGCTAATGGGTGAGCTTAGCGTGTCAGTGAAACGTTCTGAGTGGTTGGTCAGGACGTGGTCTAACTGGAAGTCCCCACGAATCGGAGTATGACAGATATTGAGAAGATCGAAAGATGAAAGGAGGAGTGCAGATGCGTGAACAGAGTCACCCGCTATAATGTGAAGATTCTTATCAAGCATAGGTACAATGAAAGGAACAAATGGATCGTGTAAAATGTTAACTGAGGTTCGTGAGCACTGTGGTGCTATGTAAACGTTCGTGATGATAACTTGACAGAAACGAGAGAATCCTGGGGTGACGTGATACAGTTAAACAATCGACGCGATCACATGAGTTGGAAAAACATACATAGGACTTGCCACACCACTTAGAATTGATGTAGATGGTAAGGCGTCACCCTTTTCCTTCTTATAAAGCGTACGAGCTTGACGGAAGCAGGTGAATCTTTCTATTTGAACCATAGCGTCATCCATGTTGTCATTCAACCAAGTTTCTTGTAAACAGGTGTTTATAAACCTGCGAGACACGAACATGTATGTAGGATCCGATAGATTATTGAGTAGGAACGAAAATTATTAGGTGTGATACTATGAATAGTCATACCACTTGGCGTTGTGCATTTGAGAGCAGCCTGCCAACCAGCTCTTTTGCTTGTCTTTACATGAGGGTGCCAGTTTCGGGCTTCGAATAGTGGGCACGCATTTTGTTGTCTAAGCATGTCTTTCATCGATAGAATGAAATACTTTGGATAATTAAAAGTGCGAAAGTAACCAATGATGGATTGAATAAAATAATTAGTTCCAACTAAGTAGTTCCAAGGTCGGACCAGGGGAGTAGCACTACCGTTCAAAGGGTGAGCCAGTAATAATATGCATACGTACACAAATACACAGTATACCCGTAATGATAGTAATCATTTTAGTTCTTTTATTTTTTATACAAACAAGGCTACGTATTTCAGAAAAGGAAACGCCGCTAAGAACAGGTTGTTAAACAGGAAGGGTCAGTGGATTGCAGGGTGTTCTTCTGCAACTGGTACATCCCGGGAACTTCGAATTTCTAATATTACTACTGATCACACTAGTAGTAGCCAGATTTTGACCGCTCCCGGATTTAACCGAGAAAAATTGAGTCGCATTGTCCGCTTAACAAAACGGTGAACGATAACAAAATTTGCAAATTATACATGCAAAGATGCGGCTTTAAACACACAGTGATCGGACAAAGCTACCTACACAAATCGTGTGAACCGGTAGTGGTATTTAAATCAACATGAGCTAGTTCATTGTTGATCAATTTTGTAGCACCTTGCATAGAAAACCCGAGTCGAATAGCAACTTACGTAGTATCAGATCAGCAGTGTACCATCCATTAGCACAGTGTTTATCACTAACCCGATTGCGATTTATCCGCGTACATTCACTTTGGTTTCCTGAATGTGAAAGACTTTAATTAGTCCAGTTGAGTTGGAACAACCATTGACACTTCGTGGATTGTGGTGGTTCTCTCATTGCTGCGTCTCAGCTAAAATCTGACTAAGGAATCCGAATGATCATGACCATGACGAAATAGGAATATAGCTACACACAATCGGGGGTGGGTTCATACGTGCAGCACTTTCGGTAGAAAATGTGACTCTTGTATTCACCGGCTTACATGGTGCATTCATGTGAAAGAATTTGTCCTTTTGTAAAGGTCCATTGAAGTTCTACCATGATCCAGTGGTATATTTCAATTTAAATTGATCAGTTTTCTAACAGAGGAGCACTTCGCTTCATGCAAAGAACCTTGCAGAAATGGCACAACTTGACTTGACAAACCGAAAATAGTTGTAATCTACTTGTGTTAAAAGCAAGCAGTTCTAGTGAAATAAGTAGTCGCCTAGATTTCCGAATGACATCGTTTCGTTCGTTTATTAGACCATGACGGTAACGGTACCGGTACATAGAAATACATTGAATACTTTCGGTAGTGGCCCAGATAGGGAATTAGAAACCAATAATGAGATCTTTTCAAAGGTGGGGGCAAAATAGTGCAACTCTGACATACCACTTTAAATCCATCACACTACTGCTTGAAACACGATGCTTTGGCACTTTTCGTAAATATTTCCATCCATCAACACATTGCGGAATCGCAACGGAGTCACAAGTTCAGTCTGTACAACCAAATGACCTAAAAAGGCCTCACACTTAATTATCAGTCTGTGTGAGGACGGATCAGATAACACACAGCCAATGTCCCTTTGGACTCCTTTAGCGTTCCAGTGCTAATAAATTGGTGGATTTTTCGATAATTTGCTTACTGGCAAGCATAAAAGCGGTCCGGTATAAACTGAAGTTTAAACGGGTTTAGACACGTCTCCAAAAGTTTTCACGGCTTAAAAACACAAAGTTTCGCGTTTCACAATTTTGATTTCAGTGATTACTTCTTCATCTATATATATATATATATATATATATATATATATATATATATATATATATATATATATATATATATATAAGTGAAGGATTTCATGTTGTGATTCAGCATGCATAAGCAATGGTCAGTTGCTCACTCGAAATACTTGCATTGCTGTTTCATAAAGTCTTTTAAGATCTAAAGCAACGAGTAACCATTGAGTCCACCCGGTATTGGAATCTGGTGTGAAGAAATGTGTGACACACACGTCATATCTTAAGATATCCCATTTCCTCTACAATGGAATCGGTTTCTCGTTCTTTTACAAATAAGACAGAATATCAGTATAAGGATGAGAGTACGAGATAGCCACGAAGGAACTGCGAACAGATGCGATAAAATATATGAACCCGAGCATTAACTGACAATTTTAACCATCACTGAGTGGTAATATGATCGGGAATACAAGATTCATTGTAGTCCATAAACATTTTACGTCATGCTCATAATTACGGTTTGGTCGGAAGTGACGGGTGACGTAAGTGTGAGAAATCCGGGAAGACAGGACAATTTCAGGATCATGAAGCACACCAAAGATTGGACTAGATTAATTCCCAACAGCACAGAAGTTACTACTACCACTTGTCCGGACTAACAAGATCTTTTTGCTTCTGTCTGTCACCAAAAAGCAGTACACCACACGAACATGCTGAATGACACCCCGAAAAACGTGATTTGTACCACCGACGTCTTTTGTAGCATTAGACTGGTTCAGTTAGTAAAACACATTCAAATGCTTCGTTTATCCCACACTTACGCATCAGACACCACTTTTATTGTAAACCATTGACAAGCTTGATATTTTTCTAAGTTAGACTGATTGATTGCTTGCGCTACTGAAGATGCACACTGTAGTATGAAGCTTGAACTGTCAGAAAAGCATGACAATTATTTTTGTCAAATTGATGGAATTGCAATAGGGAATCCACTGAGCCGATTCTGGTTGATATCTACATGACGAGTTTCGGGAATGGATTGAAAAATGCCATCGATCAAACAAGTTTGTAATCGAACCCGTGGAAACCGAGACGTCAACTAACTACCATCGCCTACGACGACGCTGTGTTGCCGAACAATAAAAACTCACCTATGTTGATGCTCTCTTTATTGCCAGCTACTCTGAGAAGGACTCAATCGACCTCATCTGCGATCGACGACGACGACGACGACGACGACGACGAATATCCACCCAAACATTCACCCCTTCCCCCAGCCCTTCCCTCTCCTTCCCTCCCTCCCTCCCTCCCTCTCCCCATTCCCGGTCCACCAACTCTCGCGCAGTCAAAACACCATTTCCAGTTTGTACAAAATCACGCCCAAAATATTTGTTTGCGACTAAATGAAAAGGAAAATCGACAGAGAGCACGAGACAAAACAGCACATCAGACCATCTGATAGACCAAGAATGCAGAAACGAATTGAAATTCAGTTTGCTTTATTAGAAACCAATGAATGGAATGTTTATTCGTTTCATTAAAACAGGATTAAACCAGTTCAGGTACAACGGCGTCCGATGCGATACCACACAGATTCCCCCGATTGCGTGCCAATTTTATGCAGCCATCTACACCCCAATCCTTTCCCCAAGCGCTCTTGATGATCCAATACTCTTTACCATTGTCATCCCCGTATCCGACAATCAACACTTCGTGATTCAATGGGCTTGCTGTACAGTTCGGATCCTCAAAAATACTCCCACTGAGCGAGTCCGATTAGCGCGTCATAAGGGAAGGAGAGAGAGAGAGAGAGAGAGAGAGAGAGAGAGAGGGAGAGAGAGTGAGCGACAAAAGGACATTACAAATCAGTCTCATTTCTGATCACACAACAGTCAGTAGTGGTCTATATTTGTGAAAATCATCAACCATTTCACTCACTTTTGAGTTTTGAAAGTGGCGATCGCATTCACTGCAGCACTCACTGGACCAAATTTGGCCACCATCGCTGCAAGTTGTTTCTCATCCCCATTTTGTATACCTTGATACGATTTGACCCGCGTGATTGCCTTCTTCGGATCATGAGTGCATTTCTGATCCTGCATTGTGTTGAATTAGAGTGGAACAGAATCAAATAGTCATCGACGAAGTGAGCGAGTGTTGTCACATTGTGATGAACCTACTTACAATCTTTGCCAATCAATTCACACCCACACCCACACCCACACCCACACCACATAACATGCAAACCCCTTAGAGATGCGCAAAACACTCCCGAAATAATACAGATTCAAAACCATTTTTTCACATCAAGTCAAAGATCGTGTGGGAAATGTTCTGTAAAAGATCTGGTAAGTTGTTCGGATAAAATCGACAGAATTGTTTGCTAGAAATTCAAAATGTTTCACCTCATGTGCAAATCAGAAATTCCACTTACCTTGGCCTTATACGGATAGGTGCTTTCCGATTCCAACCCGTTTTTTTTTCAGATACTCGAACGCATTTACAGACGAACCGCCACCACATCCACGGTTATGGAATGGTTTACTACAATCGACCAATTGTTGTTTGGAAAATTGCAATAATTTCCCGTATTTCTTCTTGTATTGACCCTCAATGGAACCAACGGCCGCAAATGCCCAACACGAGAGACAATTACCCTAAATGACAGATGTGATTTTCGGGTGAAACAGGAGAAGCACATGTGAGGAATTTTGATGACTGATGGGACACAAATGAACACAGGTACAGAGCAAGTGTGCAATGGATCGGAAACAATGCATAAGTGAAGAAGAATGAGAAATTGTGTGAACTCACCTGATCCAGTACCGGACCGACCATACCGTGATCTCGCCAATCCCACTTACTTGGCACAACGCTCATATCGGTCTAGTTGAACGGAGTCACAACACGGTTTACTGGGGAAATATGACCACCCAAATATTGAGTACGAAACTCGATCCAATCCATATCCGAAAACTTATTCAAACCCATCGAATAGGTAGCCAGACCGAGATCGTAGTTTATATTGTGTTGCATCACTATTACCAATTGTTCGATCCACTGACCGCGACGATAGTCGTGTTCCTCCTCGGATGCATATTGCTTTTTGTATGTCTGTTTCCAATGAGACCACTGTTCATTCACTGTAATTGGATCGAGCTGTACAGTGATCGTCGTGCTGGCCACGTGATGAAGCGAGTAGATTAGAAGAACAAAACTCAATGTGCCATGTAACGTGTACAGATGCATCTCCGAATATCGGCCGTTAGATGAATGAGTAATTTGATGGTCAGATGAAAGGCTTGATATCGGATTCAACGTTGATCCTTTGTATATACCTCCTTGATATCAAAGTTCGCATTTGTTGTTATTTTCGGCTTACGAGAACTGCTCATTTGTGTCCACAATATCTATTATCCACCGTGCATACTTGTTGTTTATTATCGTTTCTTTTCTTGCACTTTATTCAGTATACAACCATTATTGTCTCATTCTCGCAAAATCGAATTGCCACTTCCCCGTGCAAAGTTCATACCGTGTGTGGTATGATTGTGGTAGTGGTCCGGATTTGAATACTAACCCCAATTTGAACGTGAACAGTTTGAACTGATCTCTCAAGTGTTTATCAATTATTGTTTTCATGATTATCGTCCGAATGAGAACATTTGTGAGTAAGGACTTTGATCGGAATTGTTGAAGTGTTCGAGCGGATGTGATGGACTTGTCATTTGAGGTTAAAAACAGTATATCTCGAACAATGTGGGTCGTAAAGTACAGGCAGATGCGAATTGAGTTGTCTAAATCCATTAAATGTGTACCAACAATTGCGGAATTACTCTGCACTGGAAGAATTCCAGTTCTTACTGTTGGAACAACCGTCACTAGTCAAAATTCAGGTAACCGTTTTGGATTGGAGAAAAAATCCAACGGAACACACTGTGCTCACCCGAAACTAAGACCCGATCTGATATTATTTTAGTCTCCAAAATGCACTGTACTAATATCTGGGTATTCCCATATCTTTTCAAGGAGGAATTCAGAATTCTCATGTAAAGGAAATAATTGTAAATAGAAACTCGTTTTTATTTGGTAATTGTATTTAGTCCAGTACAATCATCTCGTCCTCTTCTGAGACGTGGCATCAAGTTATCAAATCTCGAACCTCAAGCTTTACTTCTTGTAAATTCATTCGTTGTCGATTTATCAATCCTGACCTATCATATTTATTGATAAAATTTTCCTTAAATGAACACTGTGTCCAAGTTTGCACCAGTGCCTGATTCACTATCCAGTCGGTGGCGTCGTTGAACAGCTTGGTTGGAGGAGTGTAGTCTTATTTATCTCATGTCGTCAATAAAATTCGCAATGTTCTTGTGATTCATGGAACCCGGGCCATAGTTGACGAATATTGTTCCCTCAGAAGCCTTGCGAGTTTACAAGCAATCATATCAGTTATTGCCCATAGAGACTCCCTAATGATCGAATCTCGAGCAAGTTGAAATTCGACGAATCAGACCACAATGAACTGCTAGGACCTGTATCGGATTTCAGAGTGTGTATGCGAGAGAACGTAATCAGTACCGTTTTTGTCAAGTGCTGTAGTATGGTACACTTTGCGATCCTCTACAGATGAAACCCGAACGGGAACTTTCTAAGATGTGGAAAATTTGATGCAAAGTACGACTGTTGTTCGAATACCACGTCGTTGAGTCCTTCTGAGGGCGTTGGAGGTGTGGGCTGCAAAAACCGTACTCTTGCGTCGATCAAAATGGTCAAGTATTTGCTGTGTTTGCAGTGTTGAATACTGGATCAATTAAAGCACTCACCAGTACAGTCCTTTTAAACTGGTAATTAGAAACACATGGTAAACGTGCCCTGTACAATGTCAAGGGTCGACAACCAAGGCCTTGAAAATGTCGCATTCTGGCCACAGCTGAGTCTGTCGACATCCGCCTCGACAACCCCTCTCTGTGTGCCTAAAGGCAATTTGTATGTGTTCTTGAGCTGCCCTGGCCTACCCACCAAATGAAACTTGGCATAATATTTGAGGAACAGTGCACATATGTTCTCTTGATTTAAGCCTGCGTTACAACTGGGCACCCTTCGGCGTCTAATCCTGGTCAATTCACATCTCGCACTGGATATTCCCACTGATGATATCAGACAGTTAACTGGCAGACACTCCAAATACATCATTACATGTCTCGATCGGCCTCTGTTTATTAACCAGTGTCTTTAGATGTGACTTACTCTTCTGAATGGCACTAAGTTTCCCTCTAAATTTTCACTTTTATTCTGGGTTCAGTATTATTTAATTATGCAAGTATTTTTTCACAGTATTTAAACCCGGCCCATTAACACTTCTGATCGTTGGAGGTGTGGGCTGCGAAAAACCGTACTCTTGCGTCGACCTGAATGGCCAGGTGGTTACTGTGCTTGCGGTGTTGAACAATATCAAATCCTCCCAAGAAGTTCGACTTCACTTATCCGAGGAACCCTTGTGAGCTCCCGGTCACCTGCGATCAGCAGATTGTCACGTTCCTTGACCCAGTTGATTAATTCATGTAGATTGTTCTAAAACTCATCTTTCGTCTACTCATCAGGCTCGTTGAGCAGGGCTTAGATGGCTACTGCTGGTAATTTCAGCGTGCGGCTCTGGAACAGTGCCAAGGCAAATAATGCATAACTTGACTCGCGAGATATAATCGCGCTGATGGCTTTATCGCTCAGTGCGAATGTAACTCCGTGGAGTTCAGATTTGTCTGTCGGACAGCCATAATAAAGTTAGCCAAATGACTGAACCTCTAGAATTTTTACGCGCCTGTTGAAAAGTTTGGGTAGACAAATATCCGAGCGGAATGCTATATGAATGTTATGGCCGTGAGTTGTCCTCATTGTGATGGGGCCTTAGCTACCCACATTTTACTTATTTAGGTTCTTACATTCCAACAAGCTATATACACTTGTTTTCTACAGTTGAATGTTCCCGATCATTGTGCGGACAATTGGTTTTGGTAATTCTAGTCAACTTGCTAGCACCTATCTGAACAACACTCAAAATTTCTCCTTCTCAACTCTTCACTTTGTTATTTTGGTACGATCTCTCAGATTATTGCGAACAAGCTTCACTTGGCTCTTTAGTAAATAATCTTAACCTTCTTTCGAGAATTTCGTGAGTGTTTTCTCGCAGTTAGAAGTAATTTGATACCATTTTATTCTCATGTTATTGATTCACATTTCCTCACTGAGCCTTTATAAATCTGCGGTAAAATCAGCGCTCTTTGTTGCCGCTCAAGTCAACTAATCGATTTATACAACCGGATGTAGATATTCCGGGTCTACAATATGAAACGTTCAAGGGTATGAAAGAAATGTTCAGTTTTGCCGGTTTTCTAAGTAGGCTTGCAAAAAGGTTTGCACTGGGCACAAATCCGGCTGCATAGTGGGAACTGTAGATAAATTGCAAGTGTCAATACGAACAAGCTTCTTTGTGTATCGGAACCAGGTAAAAGGTGCAGATATAAATTTACTACGATTTGAATAAAGGTGAACGACTGATCGTCCAGTAAATTTGTCGAAAATTTACGGAATGTGTTTTGGCGTTGGGATGTTTTATCTTGGGCGTATTGATCCCCCTTCATCTCGACACATGTCTGATGACGGTTGATGGTTTGGACAATAAAACTAAAATTGCAGTATATACCAGAGCCAGTTTAGTAAGATAAGTAGGAATAGCCAAACCAAGTCAGGCTAGTGAAAGGTTTTTTCAGGGATCCGATATGGAGGGGATTTTCAGTAAGTGTGTTATTTGCAGAGGATTCCAAAACCAAGTGGGGAGAACTGTTGCTGGGAATGTAGAGGGGATATCGTGGAGGCACCATTTGAAGCAGTAGGTACATTCAGATGAACGACCAAGGTGAACAAAATGATCTTTGATTCATTTTCCGCAATCTAACAGTAGACGGATAAGATAGACGATGAATATGTTTCTATATGTAGATATGCATGAACGAAGTCTTTTGAATTTCGACCTATTGGAAGAGTGGGAGACGGGTGTGGAGAGTTTGGAGTGAAGGCAATGATTGGTGTCACATAGTTATCCGTTTATGAACTTGTTGCAAGCATCAATGTACCAAGGACGAAGTCATTGAGAATATCTGCGCTAAAGTTGCTTCAATGGGAAAGCAATTTCAAAGACTTGATAGTTAAATCTAAATATTCCTTTTTGCTGTCCGGATAAATTACAGAGGAGCAGTAAAGTCAAGTGAGGGAGAATGCAAGAGGGTACAAACAGAAGTACAAGATTAAAAGTTACTCTAATTCGTCCTATTCTGAATAGTGCAAAAAGAACGCTTTCTGGGTTTAATGAAGAGTATTTCAGTGTAACTAGTCCAAAAAGGCTGTTATTTAGAGTAACTTTCTGGTAACGGACGGAAGAAGCTTTAGAGAGATGTTGGTTATCAATGGAATGATATGGGGTGATAGTGAAAACAGTTTAGTAGTGTGATTCACACTCCAGGACTTAAGTTGAAAAAAGAATGGAAAATGAAACATTAACAGTTCTTCCAGACTGTTACGAAAAGAGATCCAAACTCCCGTTTCCGTTATGGGGACATCCAAGTGCAGTATCATCGGGATATATGCGGCCAATGAGATGAAGCCAATTGGAAAGCTCGCTAATTTAAAGTGAGAAAGTAAATGGGGATACATGACTTCCCGAGAAAAGCCTAAGGTAACCGGAAAAGACGACGAGTGCCTGTTACAATGGAAATTGAAACTGTGTACGATTTGATAGATAACCACGTAGGTTGTTTAGTGTATGGCGGTCGACTCTACTCTCATGTAAAATATTCGGGTGCGGGCCACGATGATATGCACTTGGAGCTTTTGCGTTGTCATGAGTAATCAGTCTGGCAGTACGGCCACGGTGATCAAGAGCCGAAGTAAACGAGTTCACAATATAGCCCGCGGTATCACGGGTTGACAGAGAGGATTCGTGGGTGAAGCGTGTCTCTTTCAAATAATTGAGTTCGGATGTTCATGCTGTGGAGGTTTTTGTTCTCAATTTTTCAGCAAAGCAGATGTGCAGACTATCGGATGATTTTCGTTGGATCCTTTCCCGGGAGTAGATGTGATGCACGAAAAGATCTCCAATGGTCGGGAGTCATTCTGAGAATACGTAGAACAATTAAATAGGCTAGTCAAAGAGAATGTAAATTCGAAAGGGCAGGCTTTTGATGACATGGGTGATAGAAATTCGGGTTCGTCAGAATTATGACATTTGCAGAATTCAAATTACAAAGTTGGCTATAGTGGGGTTGGGTTCGTGGGAGTCAAAATATGGAGATCGAAGTGATGATACTTTGGATTTAACGGTGAACTGCTAATTTACATATTGGACGCTTGGTCCCAGTTTCGGCTTGGCATGGCACAACTGTTTCAGGGCGCCTCCCCTCACACGGAGCTTCGTATTTCCCAGTACCGTGTCTATATACATTTCTTTCAGTTGTCGTATTAAAGTCCTGATGACTGTGGATAGATTTCTTATGGCACGATGCCATTTAGATTTATACACCCTTCTCTTAGCTCTACGGATCCAATTAAATCAAGGAAAGGAGAATTTACTGGATGGAAGATGACAGGTATTCATGGGCAAACAAGTGGTAACAAACTTTGAGGTAGACCGGTAACTGGTCACAGTACGAGGACGCATCTTTTGAATGGGAAATGGGAAAATCAGTGGAGTCGTCAAATGCTGCAAGCCTGTCGAGATTCCAATGAGTGTTAGCAACGTCTACAGACAGCTCGCAAAGAGTGCAGAGAGACCGAGAGAGTCAACGACTTGCTTAAGCATTAAGCTTCAGTATAAGTAAGTTAAGTACAGTGATCAGAAGTGTTAATGGGCCGGGTTTAAATACTGTGAAAATACTTGCATAATTAAATAATACTGAACCCAGAATAAAAGTGAAAATTTAGAGGGAAACTTAGTGCCATTCAGAAGAGTAAGTCACATCTAAAGACACTGGTTAATAAACAGAGGCCGATCGAGACATGTAATGATGTATTTGGAGTGTCTGCCAGTTAACTGTCTGATATCATCAGTGGGAATATCCAGTGCGAGATGTGAATTGACCAGGATTAGACGCCGAAGGGTGCCCAGTTGTAACGCAGGCTTAAATCAAGAGAACAGATGTGCATTGTTCCTCAAATAATATGCCAAGTTTCATTTGGTAGGTAGGCCAGGGCAGCTCAAGAACACATACAAATTGTCTTTAAGCACACAGAGAAGGGTTGTCGAGGCGGATGTCGACAGACTCAGCTGTGGCCAGAATGCGACATTTTCAAGGCCTTGGTTGTCGATCCTGGACATTGTACAGGGCACGTTTACCGTGTGTTTGTAATTACCTGTTTAAAAGGACTGTACTAGTGAGTGCTTTAATTGATCCAGTATTCAACACTGCAAACACAGCAAATACTTGACCATTTTGATCGACGCAAGAGTACGGTTTTTGCAGCTCACACCTCCAACGCCCTCAAAAGGACTCAACGACGTGGTATTCGAACAACAGTCGTACTTTACATCAAATTTTCCACATCCTAGAAAGTTCCCGTTGGTCTTCATCTGTGGAGGATCGCAAAGTGTACCATACTGCAGCACTTGACAAATACGGTACTGATTACGTTCTCTCGCATACACACTCTGAAATCGGATACAGGTCCTAGCAGTCCATAGTGGTCTGATTCGTCGAATTTCAACTTGCTCGTAATTCGATCATTAGGGAGTCTCTATGGGCAATAACTGATATGATGGCTTGTAAACTCGCAAGGCTTCTGAGGGAACAATATTCGTCAACTATGGCCCGGGTTCCATGAATCACGAGAACATTGCGAATTTCATTCACAACCGGAGATAAATAAGACTGCGCTCCTCCAACAAAGCTGTTCAACGACGCCACCGACTGGATAGTGAATCAGGCACTGGTGCAAACTTGGACACAGTGTTCATTTAGTGAAAATTTTATCAATAAATATGACAGGTCAGGATTGATAAATCGACAACGAATGAATTTACAAGAAGTAAAGCTTGAGGTTCGAGATTTGATAACTTGATGCCACGTCTCAGAAGAGGACGAGATGATTGTACTTGACTAAATACAATTACCAAATAAAAACGAGTTTCTATTTACAATTATTTCCTTTACATGAGAATTCTGAATTCCTCCTTGAAAAGATATGGGAATACCCAGATATTAGTACAGTGCATTTTGGAGACTAAAATAATATCAGATCGGGTCTTAGTTTCGGGTGAACACAGTGTGTTCCATTGGATTTTTTCTCCAATCCAAAATGGTTACCTGAATTTTGACTAGTGACGGTTGTTCCAACAGTAAGAACTGGAATTCTTCCAGTGCGGAGTAATTCCGGAATTGTTGGTACACATTTAATGGATTTAGACAACTCAATTCGCATCTGCCTGTACTTTACGACCCACATTGTTCGAGATATACTGTTTTTAACCTCAAATGACAAGTCCATCACATCCGCTCGAACACTTCAGCAATTCCGATCAAAGTCCTTACTCACAAATGTTCTCATTCGGACGATAATCATGAGAACAATAATGGATAAACACTTGAGAGATCAGTTCAAACTGTTCACGTTCAAATTGAGGTTAGTATTCAAACCCGGACCACTACCACAATCATACCACACACGGTATGATCTTTGCACGGGGAAGTGACAATTCGATTTTGCGAGAATGAGACAATAATGGTTGTATACTGAATAAAGTGCACGAAAAGAAACGATAACAAACAACAAGTATGCACGGTGGATAATAGATATTGTGGACACAAATGAGCAGTTCTCGTGAGCCGAAAATAACAACAAATGCGAACTTTGATATCAAGGAGGTATATACAAAGGATCAACGTTGAATCCGATATCAAGCCTTTCATCTGACCATCAAATTACTCATTCATCTAACGGCCGATATTCGGAGATGCATCTGTACACGTTACATGGCACATTGAGTTTTGTTCTTCTAATCTACTCGCTTCATCACGTGGCCAGCACGACGATCACTGTACAGCTCGATCCAATTACAGTGAATGAACAGTGGTCTCATTGGAAACAGACATACAAAAAGCAATATGCATCCGAGGAGGAACACGACTATCGTCGCGGTCAGTGGATCGAACAATTGGCAATAGTGATGCAACACAATATAAACTACGATCTCGGTCTGGCTACCTATTCGATGGGTTTGAATAAGTTTTCGGATATGGATTGGATCGAGTTTCGTACTCAATATTTGGGTGGTCATATTTCCCCAGTAAACCGTGTTGTGACTCCGTTCAACTGGACCGATATGAGCGTTGTGCCAAGTAAGTGGGATTGGCGAGATCACGGTATGGTCGGTCCGGTACTGGATCAGGTGAGTTCACACAATTTCTCATTCTTCTTCACTTATGCATTGTTTCCGATCCATTGCACACTTGCTCTGTACCTGTGTTCATTTGTGTCCCATCAGTCATCAAAATTCCTCACATGTGCTTCTCCTGTTTCCCCCGAAAATCACATCTGTCATTTAGGGTAATTGTCGCTCGTGTTGGGCATTTGCGGCCGTTGGTTCCATTGAGGGTCAATACAAGAAGAAATACGGGAAATTATTGCAATTTTCCAAACAACAATTGGTCGATTGTAGTAAACCATTCCATAACCGTGGATGTGGTGGCGGTTCGTCTGTAAATGCGTTCGAGTATCTGAAAAAAAACGGGTTGGAATCGGAAAGCACCTATCCGTATAAGGCCAAGGTAAGTGGAATTTCTGATTTGCACATGAGGTGAAACATTTTGAATTTCTAGCAAACAATTCTGTCGATTTTATCCGAACAACTTACCAGATCTTTTACAGAACATTTCCCACACGATCTTTGACTTGATGTGAAAAAATGGTTTTGAATCTGTATTATTTCGGGAGTGTTTTGCGCATCTCTAAGGGGTTTGCATGTTATGTGGTGTGGGTGTGGGTGTGAATTGATTGGCAAAGATTGTAAGTAGGTTCATCACAATGTGACAACACTCGCTCACTTCGTCGATGACTATTTGATTCTGTTCCACTCTAATTCAACACAATGCAGGATCAGAAATGCACTCATGATCCGAAGAAGGCAATCACGCGGGTCAAATCGTATCAAGGTATACAAAATGGGGATGAGAAACAACTTGCAGCGATGGTTGCCAAATTTGGTCCAGTGAGTGCTGCAGTGAATGCGATCGCCACTTTCAAAACTCAAAAGTGAGTGAAATGGTTGATGATTTTCACAAATATAGACCACTACTGACTGTTGTGTGATCAGAAATGAGACAGACTGACTTGTAATGTATTTTTGTCACTCTCTCTCTCTCTCTCCTTCCCTCATGACGCGCTAATCGGATTCGCTCAGAGAGACAATTTTTGACGATCCGAACTGTACAGCAAGCCCATTGAATCACGAAGTGTTGATTGTCGGATACGGGGATGACAATGGTAAAGAGTATTGGATCATTAAGAGCGCTTGGGGAAAGGATTGGGGTGTAGATGGCTGCATAATATTGGCACGCAATCGGGGGAATCTGTGTGGTATCGCATCGGACGCCGTTGTACCTGAACTGGTTTAATCCTGTTTTAATGAAACGAATAAACATTCCATTCATTGGTTTCTAATAAAGCAAACTGAATTTCAATTCGTTTCTGCATTCTTGGTCTATCAGATGGTCTGATGTGCTGTTTTGTCTCGTGCTCTCTGTCGATTTTCCTTTTCATTTAGTCGCAAACAAATATTTTGGGCGTGATTTTGTACAAACTGGAAATGGTGTTTTGACTGCGCGAGAGTTGGTGGACCGGGAATGGGGAGAGGGAGGGAGGGAGGGAGGGAAGGAGAGGGAAGGGCTGGGGGAAGGGGTGAATGTTTGGGTGGATATTCGTCGTCGTCGTCGTCGTCGTCGTCGTCGATCGCAGATGAGGTCGATTGAGTCCTTCTCAGAGTAGCTGGCAATAAAGAGAGCATCAACATAGGTGAGTTTTTATTGTTCGGCAACACAGCGTCGTCGTAGGCGATGGTAGTTAGTTGACGTCTCGGTTTCCACGGGTTCGATTACAAACTTGTTTGATCGATGGCATTTTTCAATCCATTCCCGAAACTCGTCATGTAGATATCAACCAGAATCGGCTCAGTGGATTCCCTATTGCAATTCCATCAATTTGACAAAAATAATTGTCATGCTTTTCTGACAGTTCAAGCTTCATACTACAGTGTGCATCTTCAGTAGCGCAAGCAATCAATCAGTCTAACTTAGAAAAATATCAAGCTTGTCAATGGTTTATAATAAAAGTGGTGTCTGATGCGTAAGTGTGGGATAAACGAAGCATTTGAATGTGTTTTACTAACTGAACCAGTCTAATGCTACAAAAGACGTCGGTGGTACAAATCACGTTTTTCGGGGTGTCATTCAGCATGTTCGTGTGGTGTACTGCTTTTTGGTGACAGACAGAAGCAAAAAGATCTTGTTAGTCCGGACAAGTGGTAGTAGTAACTTCTGTGCTGTTGGGAATTAATCTAGTCCAATCTTTGGTGTGCTTCATGATCCTGAAATTGTCCTGTCTTCCCTGATTTCTCACACTTACGTCACCCGTCACTTCCGACCAAACCGTAATTATGAGCATGACGTAAAATGTTTATGGACTACAATGAATCTTGTATTCCCGATCATATTACCACTCAGTGATGGTTAAAATTGTCAGTTAATGCTCGGGTTCATATATTTTATCGCATCTGTTCGCAGTTCCTTCGTGGCTATCTCGTACTCTCATCCTTATACTGATATTCTGTCTTATTTGTAAAAGAACGAGAAACCGATTCCATTGTAGAGGAAATGGGATATCTTAAGATATGACGTGTGTGTCACACATTTCTTCACACCAGATTCCAATACCGGGTGGACTCAATGGTTACTCGTTGCTTTAGATCTTAAAAGACTTTATGAAACAGCAATGCAAGTATTTCGAGTGAGCAACTGACCACTGCTTATGCATGCTGAATCACAACATGAAATCCTTCACTTATATATATATATATATATATATATATATATATATATATATATATATATATATATATATATATATATATATATATATATATATATATATATGAAGAAGTAATCACTGAAATCAAAATTGTGAAACGCGAAACTTTGTGTTTTTAAGCCGTGAAAACTTTTGGAGACGTGTCTAAACCCGTTTAAACTTCATTTTATACCGGACCGCTTTTATGCTTGCCAGTAAGCAAATTATCGAAAAATCCACCAATTTATTAGCACTGGAACGCTAAAGGAGTCCAAAGGGACATTGGCTGTGTGTTATCTGATCCGTCCTCACACAGACTGATAATTAAGTGTGAGGCCTTTTTAGGTCATTTGGTTGTACAGACTGAACTTGTGACTCCGTTGCGATTCCGCAATGTGTTGATGGATGGAAATATTTACGAAAAGTGCCAAAGCATCGTGTTTCAAGCAGTAGTGTGATGGATTTAAAGTGGTATGTCAGAGTTGCACTATTTTGCCCCCACCTTTGAAAAGATCTCATTATTGGTTTCTAATTCCCTATCTGGGCCACTACCGAAAGTATTCAATGTATTTCTATGTACCGGTACCGTTACCGTCATGGTCGAATAAACGAACGAAACGATGTCATTCGGAAATCTAGGCGACTACTTATTTCACTAGAACTGCTTGCTTTTAACACAAGTAGATTACAACTATTTTCGATTTGTCAAGTCAAGTTGTGCCATTTCTGCAAGGTTCTTTGCATGAAGCGAAGTGCTCCTCTGTTAGGAAACTGATCAATTTAAATTGAAATATACCACTGGATCATGGTAGAACTTCAATGGACCTTTACAAAATGACAAATTCTTTCACATGAATGCACCATGTAAGCCGGTGAATACAAGAGTCACATTTTCTACCGAAAGTGCTGCACGTATGAACCCACCCCCGATTGTGTGTAGCTATATTCCTATTTCGTCATGGTCATGATCATTCGGATTCCTTAGTCAGATTTTAGCTGAGACGCAGCAATGAGAGAACCACCACAATCCACGAAGTGTCAATGGTTGTTCCAACTCAACTGGACTAATTAAAGTCTTTCACATTCAGGAAACCAAAGTGAATGTACGCGGATAAATCGCAATCGGGTTAGTGATAAACACTGTGCTAATGGATGGTACACTGCTGATCTGATACTACGTAAGTTGCTATTCGACTCGGGTTTTCTATGCAAGGTGCTACAAAATTGATCAACAATGAACCAGCTCATGTTGATTTAAATACCACTACCGGTTCACACGATTTGTGTAGGTAGCTTTGTCCGATCACTGTGTTGTTAAAATCGCATTTTTGCATGTATAATTTGCAAATTTTGTTATCGTTCACCGTTTTGTTAAGCGGACTCAATTTTTCTCGGTTAAATCCGGGAGCGGTCAAAATCTGGCTACTACTAGTGTGATCAGTAGTAATATTAGAAATTCGAAGTTCCCGGGATGTACCAGTTGCAGAAGAACACCCTGCAATCCACTGACCCTTCCTGTTTAACAACCTGTTCTTAGCGGCGTTTCCTTTTCTGAAATACGTAGCCTTGTTTGTATAAAAAATAAAAGAACTAAAATGATTACTATCATTACGGGTATACTGTGTATTTGTGTACGTATGCATATTATTACTGGCTCACCCTTTGAACGGTAGTGCTACTCCCCTGGTCCGACCCTGGAACTACTTAGTTGGAACTAATTATTTTATTCAATCCATCATTGGTTACTTTCGCACTTTTAATTATCCAAAGTATTTCATTCTATCGATGAAAGACATGCTTAGACAACAAAATGCGTGCCCACTATTCGAAGCCCGAAACTGGCACCCTCATGTAAAGACAAGCAAAAGAGCTGGTTGGCAGGCTGCTCTCAAATGCACAACGCCAAGTGGTATGACTATTCATAGTATCACACCTAATAATTTTCGTTCCTACTCAATAATCTATCGGATCCTACATACATGTTCGTGTCTCGCAGGTTTATAAACACCTGTTTACAAGAAACTTGGTTGAATGACAACATGGATGACGCTATGGTTCAAATAGAAAGATTCACCTGCTTCCGTCAAGCTCGTACGCTTTATAAGAAGGAAAAGGGTGACGCCTTACCATCTACATCAATTCTAAGTGGTGTGGCAAGTCCTATGTATGTTTTTCCAACTCATGTGATCGTGTCGATTGTTTAACTGTATCACGTCACCCTAGATCCTCTCGTTTCTGTCAAGTTATCATCACGAACGTTTACATAGCACCACAGTGCTCACGAACCTCAGTTAACATTTTTCACGATCCATTTGTTCCTTTCATTGTACCTATGCTTGATAAGAATCTTCACATTATAGCAGGTGACTCTGTTCACGCATCTGCACTCCTCCTTTCATCTTTCGATCTTCTCAATATCTGTCATACTCCGATTCGTGGGGACTTCCAGTTAGACCACGTCCTGACCAACCACTCAGAACGTTTCACTGACACGCTAAGCTCACCCATTAGCGCCAGTGATCACTGCATACTCAACTGTGAGTCTAAAATAAGTTCTCATTGAGGTCACTCAGCGCTCACGCATTCCGAAAAGATATGTTTCAAACAAAGAATCATTTCCATAGAGAGTATATTACTCCTCAATCGTTCATTGTCTGTTATTATTTCGGGGTTAAAAGAGTGCTCACTTCCGTATTCTTCTGTAAATTTTACAACGGAAGTGACCAGGCGGATTTCCAATACTTGTTATCCCATGGATACTGTTTACATTCAATCTGGAATAATGGTTCCTCCACACCTGAAGCAGCTAAGCTGGAGGGAGGAATTAGCCTACAAGATGCAAAAAAAACCGAAGATCCGTCGACTGTCACTTTCGATAAAATCTGAGATTACACACCTTGTTGATAATTTTCCTGAAAGTCCATTAACTCCCGGAATAGCAAACACAGGTGGCCTAGAATCAAGCTTCTCTGCGTTCAGACGGGGAAATCCCCGAAAACGAATTTTGATGTAAACCGTCTCGATGTCCAGTTTCTCCGACAAGCTGGTGTGTATACAATATACAATCCGAAGTTCATTATGCTGGCGTGCTGAGAAGAGTGTGTCACTTCGAGCATCAGAAAGTGTAACGGAACAAATAAGACCATAATTAGTCAACGGAATATTTACGGGCCCATTTGTCTTAAATAGTTCGGCTTCGCTCATTTTAACGTCGAATCACATTTTCCTGGGTCAAGCAATTTCCAGTTGTGGATAGCACTTCCGATTTGCTCGTGAACTAGGTCTGGAAAGAGAATCGACTGTTTTGGGTGATATGTTTCTCGGATATATTTGTGACCTTTGTCCATGTGCAAGTTCATTTTTGCCTGACCATTCATTTTACGTTAGTTCTACAGCAGAGTTTGAAACCAAAATTGTTGACAACATTGATTATGCTACTTTCCTATTTGGAAAATAAAAGCACCCACAACTGATTCGAAGAAGACGCACCACCCCCCCCCCCCCCAAGTGGCCAAACACTACCCACCTGTAGCCTTTGCTTCATCGCCACGGACTGTGTGTGTGTGTGTGTGTGTCCGTGAGCGCACACGCACAAATATTTGTGCAATCTATCCCCGTTTCTATTTTCATTCGAATAAATTCGGTATCATCCATGATCTAATACATTTATTGTGATCAAATAGGAACACTTTATCATCTGTCTATAACCCCACTGTGATAGAAATAAATTATCAACTTTCATTCTTCTTATGTTGAATCGATATTATTGGAACTGCGCTACACATGAAGATAGAAAACTCAAGCATCAATACTATTACCGTTGGTGGTTGAACGGATCAGAGCGTTTTCATACCGACTTGGAGGTCACAGGTTCAAATCTCACCACCGCGGTAGCTTTGGTAGTAGAACGCAGTCCACTATGTCACCCGAATTTTTGCCCCACCTGATCTATTGAGATCGTATATGATTCTCCACTCCAAAACTCAGAGTCTGATAGCCGTCTATCCCTAATACTACAGTGCGTCTTTGAGGCTTTGGAAGTGACGCCTTCCACTACACTCATGCACAAAGGTGTAATAACAAAAGTGTGAAACAGATGTACGTAATACGAATGAATTTGCTGATACAATTGATTTACCAGTGAGAAAGTTTTGAATAGGGTTTCACTAGATTGCAGATGGAATTTCACCTGCTCCGTACGGTGACAACTAGGTATTTGTTGAATTCGTTGGTTGTTAGTGGTTGCAAACCCTCTCCGAACGTTTAACTAATGGACTAAGGACTATGTGGTGCTACGTGGTTCGTTCGCGTTAAATTTGATGACCTGGATAGCTGTGTGTGCATCGGGTGTCCCGAATTGGGTTAATGGTTATTTCTGAGTCGGACTTGGAAAATCGTATTTTCTACCATTAGCTGTGAATGGTTTCGACTCACAAGTGGTTTTCTTGATCGGTGCAGCATATATGTCATTGTCAGTGCTGTCACATTAAAGATTCTGTTACGAAACATGCTGTCCGCGAACAAGGATTATGATGCGTATAGACAGTTTTGATTCAGAGAAGCTGAAGAAATTGGGCATGATAGAAGAAAGAGCATATCGATAGCACAGCAAACCTACAGTAAATTTCTAAAAACCTTATATCAAAGGAGAAACTGTTTACCATGACTGATTATGCGTGAGTACCGTACTCGAAGACAACTCTTCCCGACAGTTATAGAATGCTATATAGCCTTGCGCCTCAAGCGAATTACATAATGATGTATGATATCGAGGAAATTAACAGGTCTTTTGTACCAGAAGTTAATTCAATCTATCTATTGAATGGAACCATGGTCAAACTGGGAAGTCCTCAGTACCTTCATCCGGAACGTGTTTCCGGCCCCTATCTTATCCTCCATATTTACTCGATATCTGTCCGAAGGCAAACTCGCTGACTCTCGGCTTCAAGTTCGTATCACTACAATACCAATGAAAGACAAAGGCACATGTCTTCCCATCGTATCCACATCAGTCTTGCTCGAAACCTTCGAGCCAATTATTATTGACTATCCTATTTCCAATGTAAACCAGTTCGTCTACAGAAAACAGAATTCCCATTAAGATGTCTTTAACTGTCTTATCCATTCAGTAGGGTAATTCATTGATCCGAAAAGTAAACTGTGTTGGATTTGTTTTGTTTTACCACATCATTGGATTTTCCTAATTGGCCCGAAAGTGACTTCAGTTTGGCACATTACAAATCGAGAAATTTCATTGGTGCAAAAGGCTTTAAAACCACCGAATAATGAACAACATTCGAGGTTTCTTTGTTGCACGCTGTAACAAAATACTGATTGCATTTCCCGAATAACTGACTTCTGACAAGATGGGAGCGGACGCTTATGTGAAAATGTCCATATCAGAGACACGAACGCACAATGGCCTGCAAATCCACCCACCGACACACTTGGTGATGGAAGACACAGGTCGATTGGCTGACAACTGGAGACTATGGCAAAAGCAGTATGAAGATTTCCGGACACCGTCGGTGATGGAGTACGAATCAAAGGCTATGCAGTTTGCCTTATTTCGTCACACCATTGAACCGGCGGCGCTTCGGATCATCACTGGCTTTCCATATGATCCCGATGAGGATAATGGCGACTGAGCGACGGTGATGCTTAAACTCGAGCGACATTGTCTTGGTGAATTCGACTAAACATATGAGCGTTTTGTTCTTAACCAAAGAAACACAGAACCCTGACGAATCATTTGACTCTTTTTTGGTGTCCGTAAGAACACTGACACGATCATGCAATTTTTGCACCTGCCTAGAACAGAGCCTCGTGCGGAATCGGATAGTGATGGGATTACGCGACCCCGTGGAGAATAAAGGGATGTTGAAGATTCCAAAATTATCACTCCAACAGTGCGTCGACATCTGCCTGGGTGAGGAAGTAGCCGAACAACGCATGGAGACGATGAATGCAACAGAATCACGTAGTCTGTACAAAATAATTTCAGAGACACGCACAGTGCCAAAGACGGAATGTCAGTTTTGTGGCAGACTACACTTTGTGGAGAGAGACAATTGTTGGATGCAAATGCCAACAAATCGAAAAGGCTTATTTGCCAAGATGGTGGCGAATGGAGAAAAGGTGGATTCCCAGTTGGTCACGGCAGCATTGATGAGCATCACGCCTACGAAAGCTCTATCCAACACAGACACATAGGAAACTCTCTATGTGGAACCGTGACAAAGTTCAGCCAAGTGGCGAAGCAATGCTGCAAGTCGTCAATTCCAAGTATGGACAGTCATCACACATAAACTTTGTTGTGGTCGATCAGGACTATGTTCCCATCCTCGAATGTGAATCTATCGAAAATCTGTGTTTGGTGTCGTTCCACTATGATTCATTCATTCACCATGTATCTGATAATGTCGGATATTACTTGGAAAAATATGCCTCTGTTTTCGATGAGAAATTGGGAAAATTTCCTTAAGTGGCGGCTTTAAACGTATATGAATCCGCGGAACCTGTGACACTACGAACAAGGCGTATTCCATATGCAGTTAGAGAATGATTTGAGGGCGAGTTGGACATTCTCATATCGAAAGATGTCCTGATTAAGGTTGAAGAACCGACAGATTGGGTGAGTCAAATTGTAAACGTGACGAAAGCCTCCGGGAAACTTCGCATTTGCATTGATCTCAAACCACTAACAAAGCACTCAGATGAGAACACTTTTCGTTACCTGTTCTTGATGATATTCCTCCTGAATTATCAAACGCGCGTTGCTTTACGAAAGTTGATCTTGCTTAAGCTTTTTGCCATGTAGAGTTGGATGAAGTCTCGAGTTTATTTGATCACGTTTGACACCACGTATGGCTGGTTCCGTTGGAAGCGACTACCCTTCGGCCTGAAGGTATCCAGCGAAATATTCCAGAACAGGATTCTCCAAACAGTGGATGACTTACCTGGAGTACTGTGCGTACCAAATGATATTCCAATTTTCGGCAAAAATATGGAGGATCACAACAGAAGGTTCGATTCTTTTCTGCAACGATTTATCCGTGATGGAATCAATATTAAATGAAACAAGTTGACATTTTGTCAAATAGCAGTCAAGTTCCACGGCCACATTATCACAAGCGCAGAGGTCAAACCAGATCTGGAAAAGGTAAGCGCGATTGTAGATATGCCGGTGCTGACCAATACGAATGGAGTCTCACGTTTTAACGGGATAATCAACTATCTGAGCAGATTCTTACCAGAGTTAGCGGAATTGATGAAACCGATTCGCCTATTACCACATAAGGGAGAAAAGTGGATTTTGTCACATGAACAGCAATTAGAGTTTTCTCGCACCAAGCAACTTATCGTGCAGGTCCCAATCCTAGCATATTATGATCACACCTTACCTCTATGCATACAATGTGATACCAGTCAACATGGTTTAGGAGCCGTCCTGTTACAGAATTGACGCCCGCTTGATGATCGTAGTAGGACGTTAATAAGTCGTGAACATAAACATGCGCAAATCGAGAAAGAACTGCTGGCAATCGTGTACGCTGTGGAGAAGTTCAATGAGTACATGTGCGGGCGACTTACACACATATATTCAGATCACAAGCCATTGACCACGATCGTGGACAAGCCGCTACATCGAGCGCCAAGAAGACTTCAATCGATGTTAATACGTCTCCAAAAGTATAACCACGAACTTCATCATCAGCAACGAAAGCAGACGTTTGTAGCTGATACACTTTCACGGGTCGCACTACAAAAGTGTTTTCAATTCACTCAGTAGAGAACGTTTATTGTCGATTTGGATCAGCAAAGGATAGCCCCAATGCTTTCCAATTGGTTACGAGACTGTTTCGCGAACTGGACTCAATTCGCATTTCTTAATAGCCATAGGTTCTCCATAATCCCTGTTAACACCAGAGTGTGGAGAGGTGCTTGCTATATGTATGACGTAGCACCCTGTCGTCACTGACTTCTTCACGGTATTGTCCCCTAAGCACACAGCTATTGACTCCTGTGAGGAAGTCGTCGCTCACTGTTTGATCAACGGATTGTCATCCTTGAAAAACCAATGACGGAAGCTCGCTAGATCTTGTGATGTATAAGTTGAATAAGTCGTCGACAGCCAGTCTGAATAGCCTGGTGGTTAGGTGTTCGACTCACAATCGTTCATTCCCAGGCATCGAGTTGGCATTCGGCTGATATGTACTGCTGGTGGTTCCTAAAAGAAGGGTTTTCATATCTTCGTTGTTCGTTTTTCCACTCCTCGTGATGGTTATAAATATTGTCTAAATACGGGATACCTGGCTCAGAGAACAAAAAGGCGAACGATAGAGCCTGAAAACATAAATATTGCAACCCACATGAATTTACTTCGTGTTCGTTCGTCTCGTTTTTATTTTGTCCAAGTTCATCCAGCATGCTGTTCTGTTGTCACGACGGTGAGTGTATTCAAATGTGAGAACGGCACATCACACAGTACTAATCGTCTTTCTCTGTTTCCATTGTCGTTTTATCTACATTCAGCTTGCGCTTTACATGCCCTTTCTTGGGCGCGGATACATGCACTTATCGGGTGATGGACAATGGGTGCTCACTAATGCTCTCCGAAGTATTCATCACGTATCACAATGATGATTGGCTTTAATAATCATGCTATTGTCGGGTCAGGTATGTTGTGAGGACAATCGAGTACGCGCATGCGTGTGAACACTCGAGAGAGAGAGAGAGAGAGAGAGAGAGAGAGAGAGAGGTAAACAAATATACAACCAACACATACACACACAAACACGCATTCTTCCAAAATCTGCTAGATGCGACCGGTTAATCGCGGAGCTAAAACATGAACTGAACACACTTGACTGATTGCTAGCTGATTACTAAGACCGATGATCATCACAGTGTGTGTGTGTGTGTGTGTGTACTGACTGTGCTTTAGAAGACAGGGATTAACTACGGGGACCTAAAAATATCGAATTAGATGATGACTTGACAGAAAAAATCACGGACTGTAATTTCAGTGTTTATGAAATGACTCATCATGCAGCGTCAAAGCTCAACTCATTACACTGAAAACCGAGGAAGCACTCTACTTGTGTTTTATCAATGGTTATTTGACCACCGGTGGTCAAACAGTCATCATCGCGGAGTTTAAATCGTGATGTCCAGGGTTCGATTCCCTCCTCCGCAGATTGCCCCTTCATTCGGTAGCGATTAGTTAGGATGGGTATACTTTGCCGAATAATAGGTAAAGGAAATAGAAAGTGTTATCACTAATACTGATATTATTACTACTATTAGTATTAGTTATAATCAGCTCTACCGTGTGTCCACGGAGTCTCTACACGGAAAGGAAATCGGCTCGTGTGCAGTATTATGATTCACATACTATCAGGTAATCTGGTGATTGGGTTCAACACCACAGCACGATACGCAGCCAGTCAAGTAGAATCTTTCCCGAGGTGTAACTGCGACCTACACACAGGGAACGATCGGCGAATCACAGTTGTACTCCCCCACTGAACCATCTCCACACAGAATACACAGTCTGACCTTACAGAAAATGACAACAAGATCACCACTGCTCACGGATCCATTTCATGTCCTTCCTTGATTTCAACCAAGAGGTGACACACTTTTCTGGATCTCAATCAAGAGGACGAGAAAAACTCACTCCCCCTAATCCATCGATGCACTCACTCTTCCACGTCTCTTCTTCAAGTAATCTATTGACCTCTCCGTGACAGTTTCCCACAGTAACCACGAATCCTCCACCGGCTGCACTAGGAGGCTTTATGTGTCAGCCATCGGAGTCTGCTCATTTCGATAAGAATGGAAGACAAATTGATCGAAGTTGATACAAACAGAGGGCGCATCACCTTGCTTTTCCTGATTCCATCACTCCAATCCATCCTTGTTAAGTTGTAACGACAACAATGATTGGGACCGTTATTCAGCGTGCACTGCCCTCATGCGAATTTTAGGACTCAGAACCGCAGAATACAAGCAATCGAGGAGCGGCACAATAGAAAAACGCCCTTTCGTTTTCGGCAATACGGTACGTTCACAGTAGGATCGCTGCGGCTCAGCGTGTACCAAGTGTTTCCACCGTTTGTTGCACAACTGCCCAGATACGAGAGATGATCGTTTGAATCAAGATGTTTGTCTTCAAGTAAACCTCAAGCACACGAGACTCAAACAGTCTGTACGAAGTGGTGTTGACAACTGAGGTACCAACCATACGAATATTTGAGGAAATCGAATGGGATTACACTTCTCTTCCATCTACCTGTATCTCTCTCCCTCCTATCGGTCGACGTATCCAATAAGTTTAGAAAGACAGGAGCGCAGCATATGCATTAGAGTTTTTATTGATTTTATTTCTGCTCATTGAGAAAACTTCCGCTATGGAAGAGTATGGTCTATTGACTGACAGTCTGGTTGGCTAGCTCGCTGGTTTATTGATAAACCGAGGAAGACCCGAAGTGAATGAAAAATCCATAAATAACACATAAAAATCGAAGCACAAAGTATAAAAATGGGGCAGGTTGAAGGTGGAGGGATGAATCGCGCGGGATAGGAGTATGTGGACGGAGAAAGGAGGACTATGTACAGAGCAGATTCCACCAAGCACACGAATTTACACGAGCTCGTGGCGAGCAACGGAGACCGGCTTACGCAACAGGTGGGTATACCAATGCTTACTCATTGTATTTGACGAACCACTAGTGAAGCGGAATGTCACAACAATCGAATCTTCGGGCTCCAATAGAAGCATCAGATCTGATTTTCCTGTGTATGTATGTATGTATGTATGCATGTATATATGTATGTATGTATGTATGTATGCATGTATGTATGTATGTATGTATGTATGTATGTATGTATGTATGTATGTATGCATGTATGTATGTATGTATGTATGTATGTATGTATGTATGTATGTATGTATGTATGTATGTATGTATGTATGTATGTATGTATGTATGTATGTATGTATGTATGTATGTATGTATGTATGTATGTATGTATGTATGTATATATGTATGTATGTATGTACGTATGTATGTATGTATGAGTCTATGTTTTGTATGTATACATGTGTATATGTGTGCCGGTTCGTACAAACACTATTATGGGCACCATGATCAGAGCATCAGTTCGATCTCTTGTCGCTGTCCGGGTGCCAGATTGGATTTTCGTTTCGCTCTCCGACGTTGTCTGGTCAGATAGCAGAGAAACAAACTGAGTAGTATGAATAGACCAATCGAAACGGCCAAGGTGATGCGTTCACCCAGAGTGAACCAAGATGTTGGTTGACCTAGAAAATAAAAAAATAACAAAAGCAAAACAAAAATGTAAGACAAAACAAGTAAATAAATACAATCGGAACAAAAATCAGGTGACCAGTTGAGTTTGACCCAAGTATTCGACGAAGAGAGAGAGAGAGAGCGACAGTGAAGTGAGGGTGTCCTTGTTGATCGATTCACAGCAACCTCAAGAAATATGTTAGTTCTGCTTACTTCAGTCCATAACGACGTTGTTTGGCACCGTTCAAACAACCTCGTGTTGCTTTCATGCCACAGGTAGTTAGGTACTCAAAAGAAACCTGTGTGTGTGCGTGCACGCTGCAATCTGCACCCTTCACCCCCGCCTTAATTTTACTGGTGGTCTCTTTGCTAGTTATCTTGCACGGTCCTTTTCGCTCTTGTTAAAGTGGCACCGTGAAAGCTACGTTATTACTTTTGTCTTAACAACGGCATGCTGTTCTTGTTATCGTTATTGTTGTTGTTGTTATTGTTGTTGTCGTCGTCGTCGCCGCCGTGGTCTTCGCGGTTGTGGATGGTGATAGTGATGAGCAAGCGTGCCCCGTTAAGTTCATGTGTTCGTGAAAGCAGAAACCCAGTGCACTCTCCAGTCCCGTGTCACCACACACACACACACACACACACACACGTTGTGCATGTTCAGCTTCGTGTTGCGAACAGTAAACTGATATGTGCGCAGACTTCAATGGCTAACTACAACTAAAGATAATGATATTATTCAAATAATCAAAATTAAAATGGATCAGTGATACGGTGGCTCGTTTGACTATTATTACGGTGATTAGGATGAAAACGTGGTTGTGAAACGCGACTGACAAACACTTTTCGACTTGAAAGTGGTTCATTTCTAGTCCGTCTGTTTCTTTCAAATCCTTGAAATATTGATCGCATTGCTTGTGTGATGATGGTCGCGCCAAGGCTGCGCGCGTGGTCCGAAGGTCACGCAGACTACCACATCTCAACGCCTCAACGTCAGCGTGATAATTTGTTTGTCCACGCCCATTACGTCACACAATTTTTAGCCTCATTTCTACGACTAGTGTTGGTTGATGTTATCTTTGCGTGTTTAACCCGTACCTGACCTGGGTTTATTTGTTCGTATCGTTCATCAATGAACCCTGGTCCGTAACTGATTTTATTGCTTACTTCATCATCATCATCATCCGAATGAATGTGTGAGTCCGCACTGGCTCGTCGTCTTTCATTGAAAACTCCAATGAACACTGAGGATAACCGAACTTGTGATTACAAACAATAGAGGACATAAGTGAAGCATACATTGGTTGTACCAGTCACTCGTGACTGCTGAGTTTCGATACCATCTTTGGATATTGACGATGAGTTCCGAGTGACATGTAGCCCAAACGGATCCCAAAAATTCGAGAACAGCACTGACCCACAATGTTCTGCTGTGCTATTCATTACTCGTGAAAGCCGTCACGAAATTCCCTACATTGCAAGGTGAGCCTCGTTCACTACCCAGCCAAAATTTCAAAAAAATAAGCCGTGACAGAGATTCCTTCACAAGCACAATATTGCTTGGTTAGAAATAATAATAACAAAGTGCCTGTCACAATATAAGTCTTATCAGAAAGAGAATTTCTGTCCACTTAATCGGGCTGAACAAAATGGATTTCCCCCTAGCGTAACAGCCAAAATCCACCTCCAAGATCGATCAACCGTAGCCGAGTCTCGATAAAACAAACAAGGAAAAAATCGATCCACTTCCCCAACAAGCGAAATAGCCCAGCATTCTAGTCTATCTATTGGACTGTAAAAAGTAAGACTAAAATAAGAACTGTGAAAACGCGAAAAAAACAGTTTCAACAAGAAGAATACCGGAGTGGTCAGTCAAAATAGCCATAATTACAGGATATGGGGGATTAAATACAATCAGGAATTTTCAGTTCCACATGAGGTTACAGTGTCATGTTGGTGAGATGATCGTTTCGGTCGACATTAAATTGCCGTCGTTTTTCACTGCTTCAAGAAACCCTCAGCATACGGGATCTGTTTGGACTGAGGAGTATCAATTTAACCAATTTTTCTGTAACACTCACTTTCATAAACGACTGAGCTTGGTGTTTGGATAGCGCAAAAGCGCACGAATGATATCATAGTGACTTGCGATGAAACATTTAATACCTTCTTGTTATCAGGCCGAGATCTCCGTTTTTGACTTGATAGGAAAATCGGTAAGAGCTTGTCCGATAGAAGACCTCTGTTTACTATCGTTTTCCTATCATGTTGGCACGCATACCATCACTGGCAATCAGAAAGCCGTTGACATTACTAGTATTCGTAAGGTTTACACTATATATATATATATATATATATATATATATATATATATATATTTATATATATATATATATAGTTAGTAGTATGTAAACGTGTGGACAAAATCGCTCCGGAAGCACACGACCGGTATCGCGGTTGTTGCCACTCCTCAGGTGTGCGTACCCGGTACTCCTCTGCCCACTCGTTTTCATACTTGTACACTCCGAAGTTATATGTTCACTAGGATTCAATTTGAATCGTCTGGAGTGTGAATGGATATATATATATATATATATATATATATATATATATATATATATATATATATATATATGATGATCTCAAGTGCTCCATTACAAAACTAAGTTTATGGAGATCTCAGCTGTCCAATAAAAATTTAGTTCATTTTCCAAAGAGCAAAGTGCTGAAAAACACGATCAGTTACGATGCAAGTGGATGTCGGTCCCCCATCAGAGATGAAGATTATGTCGGAGAAAGGTTACTTGAAAAAGTACAAAGCCGCTGGACTGGATGGGTTGTCTCCATCTTTTTTCAAAGATAGAGGCCAAGCTTTGGTTTCGGATTTAACAAAACTCCTCCGGATTATTTGGGATAGTGAGCAGATTATCAGGGAATGGTGTGAATCGGTGATTGTGCCAATTTACAAGAAAGGTGACAGATCCTCTTGTGAAAACCCCAGAGGAATTAGTTTGGTAAAAATCGCATCCAAGCTGCTCGCCGGTCTTGTTCTTCACTGATTATCCAATGCCCACGGAGATTGTATGCGCGAGAATCAAGCCGGTTTCAGACCCGGTCGTTGTTGTATCCACCACATCTTCACTCTTCGGCAAACCTTACAGCACAGACACATCTTCCGTGGGCCCACAATCTGTGTCTTTTTTGATCCGAAAGCGGCATTCGACTCAGCCAATTGCACAGTTCTCTGGCGCTGCCTCTCATTGTAGAGTGTGCCAGAGAAATTCATTTCCCTTTCCCAATGCTTGTATGCGAACAGCCGAAGCCGAGTTCTTGCTTACGGGGATCTTTCACTCTAGTTCACCAGGGAAAGTGGTGTTCTTCAGGGTTGCCCTCTTTCATCCTTCCTCTTCAATTTCATGGTTGAATTGCTTCCTGAGATAGCCCTATCCTCGTGTGAGAATAGCGGCGTCGATCTTTGTTCAGGCAGTAAACTGCCTGATGTGGAATATGCTGACGATAGTTCTTCTGAGTGAAGATCCAGGTAAGTTGCAAGCTTCTTGGGGTAGCCCAAACAACAGTGTAGGAATGTTTGGGATGCGTTTTCCACCTTCAAAGTGTAAAATGCTGCTACAGGACTCTGTTCGAATCTAAACAGTTTAAGGTGGTTGGGACATGTGTTACGTATATCCACCGGTAGACTTCCTCGGCTTATGAAGTTTTCCGAGGAAGGTAGTGATTGGAAGGTGGGTGGAGGTGGTCAGTCAATGACATGGTAGAAGGTTATGAACATCTTGGCTGGTGGATTTGGCCTAGTAGGACGTGTTAGACTTCCTGGTTGGGGTTCACGTGATCCGCCTACTAAATGGTTGGAGACATTAGGTGATATGATTGGGTGGCGCGGTCAGTGGCGTAGTTGCATTCGGACTCTTTCATTGTCATCTCGATTTCCCCTTGATAGCTTGATTTTTTGGATCTTTATCACTATGATTCTATTCTTTTCGCCCTTTACTGGACGATGCCGGAAATTAACAACCGAAACCAGAGCACAGAAGTGTGAGATTAATGGTTGAATAAACTGAAACTGAAACTGATCAGGTATGAAACTGTACTTAGCTATGCGAAGTACGACAGTTGCTGGGATTTGCTGTCAAGAGAATTTCAGACAAGATTTCGTGATTCCCCACCTCTCGAACGACAGTTCGCATTGTTCTCAGCACGATTCAGTTTGGCTGTTGGCCGGTGGTGGTCGAGTGGTTTACAGCATTTGCTTACAACCTTGGGATTCAAGGTTCAAATCCCCACCATCATCTGTCACTTCAGTGATGGGCAGTAATCCACTGTCGTCCGACCCGTTAACACAGTAACGTATCTCATATTGTGGGCAAACCGACTACAGAATCAAGACAGTTGAAGGGGTTTCAAAATGCCCTGACTACAGTGGACAGGGAAAATGTGCGAAACAGTGATACAGCGGCAAGTCAAGTGGTTATGAGAAGCATTTTGACCAATCAACGGTCAAAAGGAAAGTAATCACCTGAGGGAACACATACACAAGCGTGGTGAAAGGCAAACGCGATATCATGGCCACGAGAAAATGGCCTGATCAAAAACGGGAAGGCCAAAGGTCAGTCATTCGCACAGGTAACGCAAAGTGAGACAGAGAGAGAGAGAGAAAAAAAAATTCGCCCAAGTAATCCAGACAATCATGAGATAATAGCAGGGATAATAACGAGGTGGGTCGGGCGCGAACCAAGGAGGTGTGTGACGAAACAAGAATGTCGACCGGGTCGTCCTAGGAACCAGTAGGTCGACCCATGGAAGGACACAACGGGGAGGAGAGGTTACGTAAGCAATAAAATCAGTTACAGACCAGGGTTCATTGATGAACGATACGAACAAATAAACCCAGGTCAGGTACGGGTTAAACACGCAAAGATAACATCAACCAACACTAGTCGTAGAAATGAGGCTTAAAATTGTGTGACGTAATGGGCGTGGACAAACAAATTATCACGCTGACGTTGAGGCGTTGAGGTGTGGTAGTCTGCGTGACCTTCGGACCACGCGCACAGCCTTGGCGCGACCGTCATCACACAAGCAATGCGATCAATATTTCAAGGTTTTGAAAGAAACAGACGGACTAGAAATGAACCACTTTCAAGTCGAAAAATGTTTGTCAGTCGCGTTTCACAACCACGTTTTCATCCTAATCACCGTAATAATAGTCAAACGAGCCACCGTATCACTGATCCATTTTAATTTTGATTATTTGAATAATATCATTATCTTTAGTTGTAGCTAGCCATTGAAGTCTGCGCACATATCAGTTTACTGTTCGCAACACGAAGCTGAACATTCACAACGTGTGTGTGTGTGTGTGTGTGTGTGTGTGGTGACACGGGACTGGAGAGTGCACTGGGTTTCTGCTTTCACGAACACATGAACTTAACGGGGCACGCTTGCTCATCACTATCACCATCCACAACCGCGAAGACCACGGCGGCGAAAACGCCAAAGAAGACGACGACGGCGACGACGACGACAACAACAATAACAACAACAACAATAACGATAACAAGAACAGCATGCCGTTGTTAAGACAAAAGTAATAATGTAGCTTTCACGGTGCCACTTTAACAAGAGCGAAAAGGACCGTGCAAGATAACTAGCAAAGAGACCACCAGTAAAATTAAGGCGGGGGTGAAGGGTACAGATTGCAGCGTGCACTCACACACACAGGTTTCTTTTGAGTACCTAACTACCTGTGGCATGAAAGCAACACGAGGTTGTTTGAACGGTGCCAAACAACGTCGTTATGGACTGAAGTAAGCAGAACTAACATTTCTCGAGTTTGCTGTGAATCGATCAACAAGGACACTCTCATTTCACTGTCGCTCTCTCTCTCTCTCCATCTAATACTTGGGTCAAACCCAACTGGTCACCTGTTTAGTTGCTCTGATTGTATTTATTTGCTTGTTTTATCTTACGCTTTTTAGCTTTTGTTATTTCTTTATTTTCTAGGTCAACCAACATCTTGGTTCACTCTGGGTGAACGCATCGCCTTGGCCGTTTCGATTGGTCTATTCATACTACTCAGTCTGTTGCTCTGCTATCTGACCAGACAACGTCGGAGAGCGAAACGAAAATCCAATCTGGCACCCGGACAGCGACATGAGATCGAACTGATGCTCTGATCATGGTGCCCATAATAGTGTTTGTGTGAACCGGCACACAAACACATGCATTCATATATACGTACAAGCATACACACATGAATACATAAATCCATACATACATACAAACAAACATACATACATACATACATACATACATACATACATACATACATACATACATACATACATACATACATACATACATACATACATACATACATACATACATACATACATACATACATACATACATACATACATACATACATACATACATACATACATACATACACAAGGAAATCAGATCTGATGCTTCTATTGGCGCTCGTGGACTCGATTGTTGTGACGTTCCGCTTCACTGGTAGTTTGTCGAATACAATGAGTAAGCACTGATATACCCACCTGTTGCGTAAGCCGGTCTCCGTTGCTCGCCACGAGCTCGTGTAAATTCGTGTGCTTGGTGGAATCTGCTCTGTACATAGTCCTCCTTTCCCCGTCGTCATACTCCTATCCCGCGCGATTCATCCCTCCACCTTCAACCTGCCCCATTTTTATACTTTGTGCTCTGTATGAGGAGCTATTTTCTTTTCTACCTTCGATTTTTATGTGTTATTTATGGATTTTTTATTCACTTCGTGTCTTCCTCGGTTTATCGATAAACCAGCGAGCTAGCCAACCAGACTGTCAGTCCATACTCTTCCAGGAATAAAATCAATAAAACCTCTAATGCATATACTGCGCTCCTGTCCTTCTAAACCTATTGGATACTTCGACCGATAGGAAAGAGAGAGATAGAGGGAAGTGGAAGAGAAGTATAATCCTATTCGTATGATTGGTACCTCAGTTGTCAACACCACTTTGTACCGACTCTTTGGGTCTCCTATGCTTAAGGTTTACTTGAAAACAAACATCTTGATTCAAACGATCATCTCTCGTATCTGGGCAGTTGTGCAACGAACGGTGGAAACACTTGGCACACACTGAGCTGCAGCAATCCTACTGTGAACGTACCGTGTTGCTGAAATCGTAAGGGCGTTTTTCTATTGTGCCGCTCCTCGATTGCTTGTATTCTGCGGTTCTGAGTCCTCAAATTCCCGTGAGGGCAGTGCACGCTGAATAACGGTCTCAATCATTGTTGTCGATACAACTTAACAAGGGTGGAATGGAGTTATGGAATCAGCTTCGTGTTGCGAACAGTAAACTGATATGTGCGCAGACTTCAATGGCTAGCTACAACTAAAGATAATGATATTATCCAAATAATCAAAATTAAAATGGATCAGTGATACGATGGCTCGTTTGACTATTATTACGGTGATTAGGATGAAAACGTGGTTGTGAAACGCGACTGACAAACATTTTTCGACTTGAAAGTGGTTCATTTCTAGTCCGTCTGTTTCTTTCAAAACCTTGAAATATTGATCGCATTGCTTGTGTGATGACGGTCGCGCCAAGGCTGTGCGCGTGGTCCGAAGGTCACGCAGACTACCACACCTCAACGCCTCAACGTCAGCGTGATAATTTGTTTGTCCACGCCCATTACGTCACACAATTTTAAGCCTCATTTCTACGACTAGTGTTGGTTGATGTTATCTTTGCGTGTTTAACCCGTACCTGACCTGGGTTTATTTGTTCGTATCGTTCATCAATGAACCCTGGTCTGTAACTGATTTTATTGCTTACGTAACCTCTCCTCCCCGTTGTGTCCTTCCATGGGTCGACCTACTGGTTCCTAGGACGACCCGGTCGACATTCTTGTTTCGTCACACACCTCCTTGGTTCGCGCCCGACCCACCTCGTTATTATCCCTGCTATTATCTCATGATTGTCTGGATTACTTGGGCGAATTTTTTTTTCTCTCTCTCTCTCTGTCTCACTTTGCGTTACCTGTGCGAATGACTGACCTTTGGCCTTCCCGTTTTTGATCAGGCCATTTTCTCGTGGCCATGATATCGCGTTTGCCTTTCACCACGCTTGTGTATGTGTTCCCTCAGGTGATTACTTTCCTTTTGACCGTTGATTGGTCAAAATGCTTCTCATAACCACTTGACTTGCCGCTGTATCACTGTTTCGCACATTTTCCCTGTCCACTGTAGTCAGGGCATTTTGAAACCCCTTCAACTGTCTTGATTCTGTAGTCGGTTTGCCCACAATATGAGATACGTTACTGTGTTAACGGGTCGGACGACAGTGGATTACTGCCCATCACTGAAGTGACAGATGATGGTGGGGATTTGAACCTTGAATCCCAAGGTTGTAAGCAAATGCTGTAAACCACTCGACCACCACCGGCCAACAGCCAAACTGAATCGTGCTGAGAACAATGCGAACTGTCGTTCGAGAGGTGGGGAATCACGAAATCTTGTCTGAAATTCTCTTGACAGCAAATCCCAGCAACTGTCGTACTTCGCATAGCTAAGTACAGTTTCATACCTGATCAGTTTCAGTTTCAGTTTATTCAACCATTAATCTCACACTTCTGTGCTCTGGTTTCGGTTGTTACTTTCCGGCATCGTCCAGTAAAGGGCGAAAAGAATAGAATCATAGTGATAAAGATCCAAAAAGTCAAGCTATCAAGGGGAAATCAAGACGACAATGAAAGAGTCCGAATGCAACTACGCCACTGACCGCGCCACCCAATCATATCACCTAATGTCTCCAACCATTTAGTAGGCGGATCACGTGGACCCCAACCTGGTAGTCTAACACGTCCTACTAGGCCAAATCCACCAGCCAAGATGTTCATAACCTTCTACCATGTCATTGACTGACCACCTCCACCCACCTTCCAATCACTACCTTCCTCGGAAAACTTCATAAGCCGAGGAAGTCTACCGGTGGATATACGTAACACATGTCCCAACCACCTTAAACTGTTTAGATTCAGTACCTCTTTCAGAGACTGACCTCTGGTTCCCAACGCCTTACGTCTAATCTCAGCATTGCTGATACTGTGCTCCCTGCATATTCGGGCAATGCTACGGAGACATCAGTGTTCAAATTCCGGCAGACTTTGCCTATCTCCTATCCTCAGCGACCACGTTTCTGAACCGTATAAAAGAACGGACCTTACCGCTGCGTTGTACGCTCTACCCTTAACAGACAGTCAGATGCCATGCCGATGCCACAGATGGCGGAGGTTGGCAGAAGCCAAACTCGCGTTCTGTGTTCGCAATGACACTTCATCCAATATCTGTCCGCCTGGTGGTATGTAACTGCCTAGGTAACGAAATTTATCCACTTGAGCTAGAGATTTCCCTGCCAACACAAGGTTTGGTGTTGAACCAACCCAGTCCTGAAGCGACATTTTACACTTTGAAGGTGCAAAATGCATCCCAAACATTCCTACACTGTTGTTTGGGCTACCCCAAGAAGCTTGCAACTTACCTGAATCTCCACTCAGAAGGACTATCGTCAGCATATTTCACATCAGGCAGTTTACTGCCTGCACTGCACTCATATGCAAGCATGTAATAAACAAGGTGGGAGAATGGATGCAAATGGAGCTATTAGAAATGTAATCGGATTCTAACCCTGAAAAACGTGGACTCAAATGGGGATACGTATTTTTTTTATTTTTATATCTCTTTTGGCAATGGTCACCTCTACGTGCATGTGAACAGTCTGTTTGAAAAAATCTACGAATAACTTTTCAGAAACATGAACTCCGGTGAAGGTCAGAACCTTGCAGACGTTTCAGTGGAACATCAAAAATTGTCCTGAAAGAGTGATATCAAGCCCTCGGAGACAAAACACTAAAATTATTTCACGGTCACGAAAGACTTTTGTACACGGTATTTGTTGCTATTGCATGCAAGTCTACATGGCTAGCAAATTATTCCTTCTTATTATTTCGGTAACTTACACCATTATTTCGCATGCCTGAATGTGACTGGCCACTAAATGTATGCTTCTGAGCTTAAGCTTTAAATTTATTCCACGACAATTCTTATTAAATGACCTTCGTTCTTCGTCATATTCGACCGTCATGACAACACAAACGTGACCGACACGGCCTTCGGGAGACCCTCAGGTTGACACACCTGCTTTAGACCACCCGATCACCGCCGGTAAAAAAATACCGATATATTCATCTTGGATAGGGTTCATCCTGCGTAGAAAGTTGTCACTCGAAAGGATTCGCTATCACTGTGTTCATGAAGATCCGTAACAGGATAAATTAAATGACAGTATATTACGATCTTGAATCTGAGGCTATGGTCATGGTCAGACGGGTGCCACAAAACAGCCAGTATCAGGTACATAACTAATCCCGAACACTGTACAGGACTGAGTGTCCTGTAAACGTAGAGTACCCTCAGCATGGAGAAATGTCCTGTCAGCATCCTTCCAGCCACACTCCACCCGCCTCATCATAGCCACAACGACGATCCATTCAAGACAGTCATCAGCGTAGATTCCCACGATTGAGGTCACGTACAAAACATTATTTGACATGACTACGCTGAAAAATGGACTCCCTCCTATGGGCGTTTTTCCGCACAGTGTGCGCGCACACACACGCAAATAAATATATCAGAACTCACCAGCCACTCGGCTCACTTGTGACCGACAAAACGACTCGATCATCAGGAGTTCAAATTTTCCCCTCAAGTAAGCAGCAAATCCGGGTGAATTCCGAGTATGGCGTTGTACGCGCTTGGCAGTAGCCGATCGATTGGGGTCCCGACACACCATGGAAGATAACACGTTCAAACAGATTCAGGACTGTGAGTTGAGAAGGTGATAAGTAAATGTGACTCGTGATCGGACCAGATTGTTGGTTGATGTACTCGAGCTAGGAGAACAAATAAAATGAACAATGCCGCGGAATTTCAGTTGTCCGGAACATCATGAACTGCTATACACGTACACCTATAGAACAGTCGAGTTTGACTGTTGGTGACGAGAAGACAATCCGGTCCTATAACGATATTTCATCTAAAGTGGAAGGTGTACCAATTCATCTCGTTGATCCCATCTTATGTGGAATTCGAAGCAGTTTGTAAACGCACTCATTCTTTCTGATAGTCATCGCTTTTCCAACATGAACCTATTCTCTTCAGCTTGGGAAACTTATGCCTCGTCCACCCAATCCACTCCATCGTCACCTCCGAATGTGCCAGATTCTTGGCTTACTGTAAAACACATATTGTAGTGTATCTTGTAGAAAAGGAATCACGGGAAACAAGCTTACTGGCCAAATTGTTTCTCGCATATTTATAATAGGCTGCCTTTTGAAATGGTTTATCATGTAGCATCAACGCTCAGCTCGCCGTTGAAAGTCATGGAATCACTCACTGCACAGCTGTTTCATCCGGTTTGTTAGGGAATTGTCTGCAGAACTACACAACCAGTAAGTTGAGTTCGTCGTTGAAAACCGACTGGGTTGGGTGATTCAATCTGAATGGACTTTGTGAAATGTATTTGCTCATACTCTGATGTGATTAGGGCTGCGCGTGATTGGCCTAGTGTTTGATTAGTGTGTGTCCACGAAGGTGGAAAGTCTCCATAAAGTAATATTAGTCGGTGCAGTGGAAATGATTATTCACTCCGCGTCCGGATAAGTTCTTGGGAGTGAATTAGACCAGATACTAGTAAGACTGCTCACCCGGAGTCATTGACAGGAATTTATCCAAATACCGTCTTCCCATAAGATATATATATATATATATATATATATATATATATATATATATATATATAGACATTAAGTAGTACGTCGTCATGTAGGTAAAATCTCCCCGGAAGTACATGACCGGTTTCGAGGTTATACCGCTCCTCAGATATGCTTACGCGGTACTCCCCTGCACACTCGTCTTCATACATGTACACTCCGATGTCATATCTTTACTAGGATCTAATTTGAATCGTCTGAAGTGGGAGTGGATACTCTTCATTGAAGAGTTTACAAATGAATCACAACAGTAATTTCTGTTAGTCAATTATGTCTGGGTCAATTCTAACCCAACGAACAAAGGGGTTGCATGTACAAACGTCCATATTGGCAGTAAGTAATATATCAGTGTGCGGCAACAGCCGCGAAACCGGTCGTGTACCTCCGGGGAGATTTTGCCCACACGTTGACATACAACTTACTATCAATATATACATATATATATATATATATATATATATATATATATATATATATATTATATAGGAAGAATGCTTTTAGATAAACTCCTCCCATACTGTTTTCATCTTAGAGATAAAAAGAGGGAGACATAGTTTTGTTCACCGAGATAGACAATTCAAATCGACCGGTAAAGTTCGCCCGTTTGAATAGTCCACTTTTACTCGCCCCAGTCCACCACGAAAGATCCGCATGTTGCGTGTGTATTTCAGCCTCCTATTGGTCATCTGTCTTCGTGAACAATTAGCCTGTTCTCCTCTTGCGTACCGTTCCGGTTGTATTGGTCCGATTTTCACCGTTGATGCTGTGTTCTAAATCACTCGACCGGCTGTGGTCATGTTGGGTTTATGATACCTCTGTCCCGGGTTCAAGTCCCCGCACCGCTGCCGGTTACTTCTCAGTTAGTAACCTTACTCCACTGGAGTCTCCTTCCAAAGTAATACACTTCTATTATGTAACAGAAATGAAGAAAATGAAACAATAAAAACGATAAAACAATCAATCCGGTCCAACTTTCCGGGTTTCGCTACAATCTGTTTTGTGTTCCGCGGCCTGCTTTGAAATCAACCACTTGTTTTCTTCAGTCTGTGATTCTTCCATGATTGACGTGATCGAATGTGCAGCCGCTTGTGTTCTGGTGCGAAGGCCAGTGAAACTGTCATCAACGTGAGAGTTCTATTAGACAAAATCTTCATACTGTCAACATTTTTTATGGTTGAAAATCGGGATCCTCATATATCAGCTCCTCCGTCTCTAACTCACAGTGAGCACTCTTACTAGTATCTGGTCTACTTCACTCCCAAGAACTTATCCGGACGCGGAGTGAATAATCATTTCCACTGCACCGACTAATATTATTTTATGGAGATTTTCCACCTTCGTGGACACATACTAATCAAACACTCATAAATCAACTCAAACTTCGGTGGACCGGTACTTTCAATAGAACGGCATACTTTGGGACTACTCTCAGTAGACAGCATTCTCCATTCCCCTACATTTCGCAATCCGCCATTGCTCACGGTTACTTCTCACACTCCCAGTCAGTTTATGTCTCGGAGATTTGGATACCTCTTTGAATAAGGCATCTTGAGGGACGGATCATAGTGAATCTAACAGAGCAGCTAATGTCTAAGATATCCATCTTGTGTGAAGCTTACATGAACCGGAGTCTTTCACCGCATTGAAACTGTTCAAGTCCTCCTTGAGGTGATGCCAATGTTCATTCGGACCCTGGACATCCGATTTCATTGACAACCATTTAGACTATCCTACCTACAAAGCAAACTGTCAGTTATCGTCTAGAAGCAACCGTACGCGACGGATGGCTTTGGCTTAGGCACGACCATAGACAAAAGGTAAACAGAAGAGAGCGTTTACTGAGGCATACTCTGAGTCCACAGGCGTAGAGCAAAATGAACAACAACCTTCAACTGATCCCCGCCAAAGGCAATATGGTAAGTCTGAGTCCAAAGTTTGAAGACGCAGGAGGATTCCGTGCCAGTCCATGTCACTTATCATGGTAGAGGTTCGTACTCGTTAGAAACCATCTGTGGTCACAACACTGCTAGATCAGATGATCGCCGTTGTCAATGCGATCAGCTCTGATAAGAATCTGGCCTCCAATTTATCTTTCAGAATCACCTAAACAGCTCACTTGGGCGTTAAAATTCCCAGCAGTGGCCACCACGTCCGTTAAACGCACACTTCGAATGAGCTGAGATAAATCCTGATAGGATTCATCCTTGGTCTCACGGGAGCTGCGGTCAGTGGGCATACGCATACATACGACGAACAAGCATAGACGCTTCAGTAGGTTGATCTTGACATATAAAGATCCGTCCAAACTAACTGAACACAAACAACTGCTGACCGGAATCCAGTCCATAAATAATAGTGGTTCCTTTGTCCATAAAAGCTTTCTCTTTTTTACGAACTGCGAAGAGATCAGTGTTTGAAGGTTTTAACGAGAGCGTGGTTCGACGAATACGGGTTTGCTTGGCATAGGGTGATAATGTTTTGGCAAGGAGAACATGACACTCATCTGGAAAGGAGAAGGACACCGTTCATTTTCAGAAACGATGAAAGATTTCCCTGGCTTTTTTACGACCCGTACAAGCTGGATGTTTTTTCTATCGTTTATTGAGTTCAGTTAATAAAGCTAATTACTCGGTGGCATGTTTTATATTGTTAGAGGTCATCAGTAGTACATATCCTCACTGCGCTCAGATGTTAGACATCTAAACAATACTCTAATTCAGCGATTCGGATCAGCCCGGACAGGAGTGGGGTGATGCAGTCGTAACATACATGTGTTCGAGGTGAAATACTCGGGTTTAAACCCTGAGTGCGGAGGAGGATATGCACCACTGATGGGCTCTAACAAGAGCGAAACTCGAGTCTGGTGCTTCCGAGTGCAGGTTTGATCGGACCACCTGAGGTTTGTGAGTGAAAGATGGAATCCAAAGGACAGTCAGTCAAGCAAAGTATCATCAATCCCACACACTACTAGCAAGAAACTGAGATATATACAAACATTAAGTAAATGTTTGTATCTGGTGACTGCACCGTTCAACCAGTAACCCGAACTTCTCAAATACTATGAGCTAGTCTGAACGAACCGGCGTTTAAAGTTAAAATGCTTGCAAAGATTGCACTGGGGTTAGTCATTCGAAGACCTCATTTTTCCCCCATACGTATTCGGTTATCACAAACACTGTACGAGCCCCGAGGTGGTACTAACAGCATTTCGTGCATTTTACATCACCAGTTTTTTACGTGGACAGCGTTCAATAAGTATCACGTTTCTGTTACGTATTCGGTCAAAGTCAATCTTAACGAAAATCAAACGGAACAGCTTTCGTATGCCATACTGCGGGCTTTTGATCACCGAAATGCCTACTAACAAGCCTTACAGTAGCGAGTTGGAGATGGTGACTTTCTCAGGGCGTGAAAAAATCTGTTAAATTTTCAAACTGATCTTTATGGGGATGAGTAAAAATGTGGGCAATTTAACAATGCGAGTAAGGTGGCCACACGGTGATTTACATTTTTGAGGAATACTTTCAAAACTACTTGAATTACGACCAACAAATGATAGTTATGAACTTAGAATTTGTGCACGGAGTTGGTGGGTCAGCAGAGATAGAGATAGAGGCTTATGGAGATTCGATTGAACAATTACGCACACCCTGTTTTGACCAGTTGCTTCTGTGTATGTCAACCGGGGTTTATGGGTAGATTTGGATTGTTGTGCCGTAGTCGAATTCCTGAATTGGACCACGTTCAGTTGGTTAGGAGGAGATGAGTGGGTAGATACAACAACTGAAACAGTGTTTTTATCAATATTACGTCATGTACATACACAGTCTCCCATAACGGAACAGCATCTGAACCCATCTTCCACCAAAACAGAGAACGACGCATTGAGATAGGACTGCCTATGAAAGATTCCTACACATGATGTTGGGTAGATCATCGTGAAGAAATTCAGCTGAACCAACCAGTCCTTCATTTGATCTTCTTCAAGGTGAACGTCACTTGTTTGAAAACGTAGATGGGAACATTCGGGCCACAACAAGTTAATATTGCTCGTTCTTCATACTGATCCACCTTCAGTGGATCTCTTAGGTACAATTCTTTATTTGTGACGTAAACTAGAGACCCAAATGAATTATTATAGCACTGAAACTTTTCCACTGAACAACTCGTCTAACGAAACTTTGAAAATTCGCGCATGTGAACGTAAATAACTTGTAGAGGACAGTAAGACTAACTTGGTTCAAATCTTCATTGGGACCGCATTAAAGACACACCAGAATGCCACTTTTTGTCAAGGAGCCGCAATGAAACTAAATGGAAATAGAGGGAAACAGATTTCAGAAATCAGTTGAATGTGCCAAGCCGAGTCAACCAGTCAACACGTCTCCATGCAAGCTTGTAGCCAAACCAACCCCGTGAAGATTAAGAAACGGCCTGGTGCAACACATATTCCTCTTTATATGCCTCGAAAGAAGAAGGACTCCTTTCAGGTTATGATTGAAGCCGGAAGGTCTCACTCAACCAGTCGGTCATACCAGCGGATCAAAGTGACGACATCTCATCTTGCTGGAACCACGTGCTGGACAAGGTGGTAAATACCAGATACCCACCGATGGCTTCTTTTGACATTTTAAAAAAGCAGAAGCAATTGCCTTGCTAGCTGCTCCAAAGTTGGTAGCCGCTGAAGTTAAGCAGGTTGAGCCGACTCGTCGGAACCTCATTCCTGAAGCAGCCAGTTGGAAGTCATGAAACTTCTAGCACAATGTATTTTGCTTTTCATTTCATGAAAAATGTGAAGCTGTTTGATATTTATTTTTAGGGCTAAGTTGATACTTTCATTTAGGTCACCAAAATACTATTTCTGCACGTCCCAGCTATCGGTGTGAACCGGCCATGTACCGGATCTCAATTTTCTGACTTGTCCATCGATTGGGAACAGTTTCCACATTCTCGCACTCAAAAATGGGCATAATTACTCCCAACGATATATATTCTTCAAGGTACCACCTTGTTTCTCTTCAATGAATGCGTCGTGGACGCCTGGTCCTTCTGATTCCTTGTCTATAAAGTATACTGTTGTGTCCGTATTTATTAGCAGAACACGTAACGGTGGCGTCGCATTTATTTGTACGAGCGTAAGCACAAAACCCGGCAGTAGCCGGAGAGTAAGCCGCAATCAAGCAAGTAAGTGAGCAAAAAGAGCTAAACTACATGTGCTCTCTCGCGCAACAGAGTAAGACCAATCAGTATATAGCAAAATAGATAAGTCAGTACTGCAGGCACTGAAGCGTGATTAAAGATCAAAGCAAAACAGGCGTATGTACATTCATGAGAAGAATATTAATCGGCTGTCCACGTAGTGTGTGTGACTTTACCCAGACACAACATATACTAGTGATATCGATTTTGGCACGCCGGTTTGAATGGAACCAACTTCTAAGCATCATAAAGTCTGAGTGTGTGTGTGTTTTTGTGTGTGTGTGTGTGTGTGTTGGCGGAGGATTAACCGAGTGGGAATGGCCACTCGCATACCTAGATGGAAAGGAAGTGTCAGCTTCATGTATGAAAACATAAGATCACACACCAACCCAGTGATGGCAGTGACACCGAATGCCGAGTCGAAAATCCTCCCATTTGTACGAACATTCATCTGAGTGGAAAGTTTTATTCTAGGCAATGTCACTTCACGAATTCATCCGATTGGAAGTACAATCCCCTCAGACACTATTTGTCATGAAGAACTTATTTACCGCTGCATTAAGAAGGAGCGTGAGTTGATCAAAATTAGCGATCACTGAAAATGAGTCGTTTGGAAAGAGTGCACTTGATCATCATGAATATAATTAACCCCTTAGCCTCCGCAAAACACTTTGGGTGACAGAAGGCTCCATTGCCAACGGAGGTACGGTCCGTCATTTCTGGAGTCAGTGCGGTTTGATGCTCGAGGTCTTCAGATCAGGCTGAGCTGAACTCCCGTTGGTAGTGGAGGCTTAGATCTCCTGTTACATCTGCTGTTATATGTGGAATAAACAGTTAGGTATAGTATTAAATAACTTTGTGTTTGTGCGTGCTTGGAAACGATTATTTACATCCATCGTACAGTGTGGAAAAAATACTGGGTACACCCACAGACGTTCGAATTCCGCAACTTACTACGTAAATGCTTGCCAGTAGGCGAACTAGGGTAAAAATCCACGAAACTGGAAGTGAAGTCAGATGCAAGCTTACATGGCACTTACCATCAAAAGTGACCGTGAAAGTTGGAGGATGGTGAGGCTAACTGAATCGATACGTCGCCCAGGTTAGGTTGTGAAGGATTACGAAGTGTAAGGGAGTATAAAAGGCCACAGCTATCGGCAATTGCCGTAACCTCCTACTTTCGGTTGGGAATACCTATCCATGGACTTCTAACGGTATGGAGTTGGTCAAACAGGTTAACAGATTACTGACTCAGACTTAGCAGCGTCGATTGGATCGTCGGGCACAGGATTTCGAGTGAGAGCTTAATTGGTCTTCATATACAGAAGGTGTGCTGAATAGCACAGTACTAACACTTCTTGATCTAATTATTAATCCTCTTTTAGCACCGGAAGTACTACAAAAGATTAGTCACATTAAACGACATAATCGTACTGAGACGAATGGGTTAAGTCCGTCTATTTTCGAAGATGGTGGCTGAGCACTGTCAGTGGAGTGAAGGGAGAAGCAGTTTCCAAAGAGTTGATGAGAATCTCCAATCCTACTGATAGATCTAAACGACCCGTCTGGCTGGTTTGTATGGTTGCGCCGGGATTCATTAATACGACTCTGGTCGGTCCAGACAAATGTTAACCGCTGATTGGTCCATTGGCCGCTTGACTGGCTCCACCCATGTCGGCGATTCCGGTCAGCCGATCACGTGCTGTCTGTATCACTGAACGAGGCTGCCTATGGGCAACGTGCTGAGCCCATCCTCTCACACTAACGTCAGATCCACTCTGTTTCGAGAAGGCTGTATCCGATCGGAATCCTAGTTTTCCCTGTACTGTGGTTCCCGAAAGCCAACGGTTTGATATTTTCCTAAAACGAAACATGAAACACAGCTATTTGAAGTTTGAGTGGGAGTATTAGACAAGGGATCAAGTAATTAATTAGGTAAAAACCTCCGCCTCTGGTAAGATTTTGACTCACCGGTAGACTCCACCCTCGATTTACTATTGTTTGTGCTCCGATAACTGCACTTCGAGATCACTCATAGGAAATAAACTTTGTTCCTTGGCAAAAAAAAACCTTTTTGTGTCTCGCAGTCATCACCTTTCGTGGTCATGATTTACGTTCGCTCTACGGGGTCAGACACTGAATCTTCTATTTGGCTGACGTAATTGTAATCAGGTTACACAGACCTATCCTGCTGTCGCAGGACAAGATAGTACAGCTCCCTTGGCCAAATGTGAACGAGGTGCTGTGACAAACAGACAGGATTGGTTAGTCTGATGATTAGTCTGTCCACACAAACGATATAGCAACAGGATTGACATAGTTTTGTGCTATTCCGTTAACTCTGTGGATCATACTCTTAAGCATTATCAAAACTCAGTACTGGCCTGATTAGAAGTCTCGAGAAGACAGGTCTGTGTTTACGTTTTTCGTTCTCTGAATTCAGGTCATGATTTGATTACCAGGATCAACAAGTTCATGAACTGTCTGTATGTGACTTTGGTGGTATGTCTGCGGTATTAGCTTGCCACCCATATCTTCGGTGTGCGGATAAACACGACTGGTGACAAGTAAGTAGACTGCGAGAAACTCAAACACAGAATCCCGAGGACGTATGCGAAAACCAATGGAGTGCAGATTGGTCGGATGACCTGAGGTTTGTGCATGATACGTGGAGTCCAAAGGACAATCAACCAAACAAAAATAAACTGTAACGCCAAAAGCTTATATGGTAAACAACTTCAGTTCGTTTGTATATCGGATTTGTTTTATTTTATTTGTCACCATAAACACTGGATTTGTTTTTTGCACCAAAGAATTTCAAACAAACGCTCAATTCTTGATCAGCGGTCTCTCTAAGTGGTCATTACATTACGAACCGCACGTACCTTAAAGTGTCTCGGGATAGATTCTGATCGCCGTTGGTCAAATTCCTCGTTCGTCAGAATTCTGCTGGTGGCGTCTATCTTGCAGAGATGATGTTTCATTTTTGGGTACTGTGAGGCAATCGACAGGCACATTGGCAGTGGGTGGCCTTGTTCGATTGACAGACAGCACGATCGTTTGGCGAGCAGCCCTGAATCGAGGACAAGATCGGCGCAAACGAAGCGAACCGAATGACCAGTCAAATGCCACCTGTAGTCTGGGCTAAATCCACCAAATGGGTTCGCAACCAGACTAACCACTCAGAAGAGCTGGTTGTGAATTCCAGGTGGACCAATAAGTGTGCTGGTCAGAATTTGGCTATGACTGCTATGCATCCTAAAGGAACTGTCGTTTTGACATTAGGAAAATCCAGATGAGTCGAAGGTAGAAAAGTTATCTTACCGGAGCTAGTAGAATGGGAAAGTACAGTACTAAATAAGAAAGTAAGTTTATGTTGTTAGTAGGTAGTATGTCAACGTGTGGACAAAACTCCCCCGGAAGCACACGACCGGTTTCACGGTTTTTGCCGCTCATCAGGTGTGCGTACCCGGTACTCCTCTGCACACTCGTCCTCATACTTGTACACTCCAATGTTATATGTTCACTAGTATCTAATTTGAATCGTCTGGAGTGTGAATGGATACTCTTCATTGAAAAGCCCACAAATGAATCACAACTGTGATTTCTCATAATTATTCGTGTCTGGGTCACTGCCAACCCAACGAACAACGTTTACATACTACTTACTATCAACATGAGTGCTTGCACATGCAGCCTCGTTGTTCGTTGGGTTAGCAGTGACCCGGACACGAATAACTATGAGAAATCACAGTTGTGATTCATTTGTGGGCTTTTCAATGAAGAGTATCCATTCACACTCCAGACGATTCAAATTAGATACTAGTGAACATAAGTTTATGTTCTTTGGTTATCTCTGGCAGATAGTAATCCGTCATCACTCGGATCGTTACCACGCGGACCTTATGGGAAACTCTGCAGGATGACAGGGCTGCGCTTTCACTTATTTTAGGGAGGGGGAGTTGCACATGCCCATTTTTCAAAGCCATAGAGGATAGAAAACTTCGTAAGCTAAATTTCAGCAAATGTGTCACCGGATTCCCAAAATTATAAGAACCAAAATCAATACGACCGTCTGTAGACTGACATTACAACTCCACTCTAATTATTACTACCGGGTTGCTGGTTCTTCTTGATAATGGAATAAGCCTTTGGAACAATGGATCATTGACCAGTCCACTGCACTCATGCACAGACATGGTATATAAAATCTCCGGGAGAAAATGTATAGTTCCACATCACAATAGATACCATTCAAAAAGGTTTTCCTGTCGTTAAAAAGCTTATGGCGATTGTTCCAGAGCATTTGACGATATTTGGCTAACACTGCTAACATTGTGGTTAGCTGTATATTCGTCCATTATAGTTCATAGGTTCTAATTGATCTCATCTACGTAAATTCGGAAAACGGAGCTACCATGCTCCTACAACCACAATGCATGTTGAGCTCGCTTCTCTTTGATATCAGTCCTGTTTTGCTCGGTCGGATGAATGCATAGTTTCTTCGCTAACGTTTGGCGACTTTGGGCGACAGTGACATCCGCCAAGGTCGGAAGAATACGTTTATTTTAATTATTTCCTCTTCTAATGGATTTTAATGTTGCCTTTATTAGCCGCTGATTTGCTTTGTATAATAGTATTGTAATGATTCAAATACCTTCACACGTGGTCCAGTGAGCTACAATTTCATTTCCAATATCCAACCAGTCAGATGACACCTGGCTGTGAATGTTAGATCGTGTAGATACACCGAAATCGCCTTGTGATTGACCGGCTCGTTATCTGTCAATAATTAAATACCTCTTTTTGTAGATAAGTGAGTTAGTACCAAGCCGATGTAACAGAATACATTCTTGTTGTTCTTTTCTAGTCTTTTCGTTCACCCAATGCTCGAAGTCCGTTTGCGAGTTATTCCATTACATACGATTGGTCGCGTAGATACGATTCCCACAGGTATGCTGAGCCAGTGATTTACAAGGGATTGCATGTGCCCATTCCGAAGCCACACAAACGTAGGAAATGTCACGAGCCCAGCCAGATATCGTCTTCTCATATTCTCAAACTTACATTCCTCGAACACCAATGTGTTGGCCTATAGTTTGGCTTTTACTGTGTGCTTTAATTTACATTACGTCTGACTAGGCAACACCGTGACATGGTGACTAAAACCAGAGCGATAAAGTGCCAGCTAAGTGTTTGAATGAACCAAACTGAGCTGATTTGTGTACAAATTGATGGTAACTCACAGGCGTTTTTCAGCTCTGATCTCCTTCAAATGAGAAGCAAGAAAGCGCTGGACACAGCAAGGAAAGAAATATATTTCTGATTGGGCAATACGGGATTTAGTTTGTACTTACTGTGTTCCAGAAACTTTCCGATGCAAATTTCTCTCAGGTTGCCTCCATAACAGACTGATTAGGTCTTCAAAGACGTCAGCTCACATGATTGGTTTGGCGTCTTATTTCACGTACCCATCATGTTTGACTGACGCACGGTCTGACTTGAGGTGAAATAGAGAACGGAAGAAGGTCACTTGGAAGTTCAAATGTTGTGATTTAAGGAAGCTGCTATAGGATCTTTCTTTCAGGAGGGCATCTGCCTTCGACAATGAGCACGAATAAACTTCACCATCACATGAGTGAATGTGGTTTTTCTTCACTGTTAGAACAATCCATCCTACTTATATTCGTGGGTTCAAAAAGTTTAAATGAACTTTTCAGTAGATGCATGATTCCAGCTCATCGTGTCATTATTATTAAATTACAGATATATATAAAAAATATCCGCTAGACCTCGTTCAGCTGTGTGCCATTTGTCTCATCGGGAAATGGCCCACGGGGTTAGTTCAGCGACTAAAACACGGACAGTTTCTGTCCATTGTTGTAATAGTGATGGGATATTCAATCGAGTTGCTCGCTTCCGATCGAACGTATCGCAATAGTTCAACTACAACTGCCCCGTAATCGACAGGTCACCAGCTCATTTTCGAATTTCGTCTTGAACATTTGGGTGCAAAGCCGCAGAGGAATTTTCCATTGTTATATTTATGTGTTGAATGCACTAAATATTTGAGACTTTCCAAAGCAATAAGTAGCTGGTATGCAAATTTTGCGAATGAGATATGTCTCGCACCTGACCGACTTCGGTCATATGAACGGTATGTCAAACAGTCATTTGGGTTGACAAACACGAATCGGTAAGCTCCGTATACACGAAGATCTGGTAAGAGGGAAATGTTCAGCTCAAACCGAACCCCGAATAAAACTACATCGAGATTCCACTCGGAGATCGCTTCTTGTAATGTTTACTAATGGTCGAAAAAATACAATTGTAAGTTTGATATGCAACTGGGGTGATCAGTGTGCGTTCTCGTTGAGTCTTGACGACCACTTCAATGAGTTCTTTAAACTAATTTGAATAGCATCTGGTTTATTCTACCATAATAATAAGTACTTGGTGACTAATGAAGTGAAGCAGAGAGCTTAGTTCCATTGGAAATAACAACGTTCAGCGTTAGAGATCTACAATCAGTCATTCCGGGATTCCAATCCCAGCGTACACCTAGATGGATACGCACCATCAGTGATTTTTAACATGCTCAAAGAAAACTTTGTGAGATAAGTATATTGATGGCCTATTCATTGGCAGCTCACGACAAACTAAAGTGCTGTCTCTGGGGCGTACTCCGAAGAGCGGTCGCCCCTTCAGTGCGAGCATATTGACCCGGTCCAGCCCGATTTTATGACTGAAACGCCTGAAGAGTGAACACCTCTGTCGAACGCACATGGGCATCGGATTGCATGTCTACACACCAATAGGAAAGATCTCTAGATCCTGTACTGTAGAAAACTCGCACGCCCTTCTTTTGTGAAGATTGTCAACTGTTACACTTGGGTATGAACGTGTATACCTTGTAGGCCTTTTAACTTATTACCGGAAAGCTATTAGAATCATTTGATAAACAATGGCGCTGGATAATCAGGAATTGCGCGGATGTTGTGTATGTTTCTGTGCTCGCTCATTTGTTTTCAAAAATGCATTGACACCTGCAAGCATTTGATCTCAACTAGCAGGCCGGCTGGATTCACTTAGTATAATCCCTGCAACTTTCACATGACGGCAGAAGAACTGAGAAGTGCCCATGAATCGTGATGAAACGGCCAACGAGAAAGATATTCTCAACCCTTGGTGGCAAATTATGGGTTAATAATTTGTACAAGAATAGGATTTCTGTAAACAGGATAGCATCCCAATTCGATGTGTAGGGAGAACGCAAGTTCGTTTGACAGTGAGAAATGAGCCCAACATCAAAACTGGTAGGAACCAAGGAAATTCACTACTGCGCAAAGTCTCGCATTCATGCCTCGGTTGAAGAGGTATCAGATAGACTGGAAAGCATTCCTACATTGTGCCGAGATTAGGATTCGACGAATTTTTCTAACTGTGATGAGAATGGCCCTTTTTTGAGTCGCTTCAACATATAGCTGACTGGTGGAAGGTGATTTATGCAACGGTATTGGAAAATGCAAGGAAAGGGTGATCGTTCTGCTCGAATACAGTGCTCATGGGGAAGAATTGAAATCATTAGTCATCAGTAAATACAGAAATTCATGATACTTCAAACACGTAAACCAGGTGGTGTTGTGAGTTGATTATCACGCTAACGGACGAGCGTGAATAGTTACAGACATTGCAAAAGTTGATTCCAAAAAGTCGATAATATAACGCTCCTGGAGTGACGATCAAATCTTTTCTTTTCAGATAACTGTCTAGTCCACCTCTTCCCGCAACTAAGCAATGTAAAGGCAGTGTTTTTCCTGTCAAACACTACGGCAAATCTACAGCCTTTGGATGCCGGCATAGTTCAGCAAATGAAGTTGAATTACGGAAACAGACTTCTCACACATAACGGATGACAAGGCTAGTGGAAAGGCTCTTTCATTTAGCAGGCGAGTAACGTATTTTACAGATACGTTAGTCTCGAAAACATGATGATGACGGATAGATGACTGAGCGCGAAAGGTTCCGATGAGGAGTTTATTTCAAGCGGAACAAATGCTGCAAAAATATGCCCGAAGTAGAACAAATAAAACGAGATAGCTCTGTATGGCTGGCAGCAGTTAACAGCGTGTTCCCTTCTGATAAAATGAATTGTTTCTGAGAGTTCGTTTCATGTCTCATTTAGTATGTGGTAGGCACTAAAAATCGGACTGAACTGTTCGGAAGTTTGATGGGTGCCAAAAGCTTGTCTTCGTAATTTATATCCAATTTGTGCTATGGTCTCAACTACCTTCCCAAGAGCGAACACGTTCGATAAGTACTTTCAGTGTACGCTCTGGGAAGTGGGTGGGGAAGCATCGTATAGCTTTTCTCAGTCAAGTTCGTCATTCCGTGATGTCATGTTCACCAGTAAAATGCCTCTTTGGTAAGCCTTGGGCGGGCCTTAGTCGGTGCTGACAATTAAGTGTGTCTGAACTTCGCATGTACGGACTCAAATCTCTGCACCGACCCTACACAGCCCAACAAGTTGCGTCCAACACGAGCCAGGCTACACTCACTTCCATTAGCGGAGCAGTCAAGTAATCCACCAAGTGACTCACCTTCTCACTGTGGCTAAGCCTGTGCATACAGTAGCGTTTTTCCTCGCGAGATATCTACGGAGAATTTATGGCATGACATCACGGAATGGCGAACTTGACTGAGTTGTTTCATATTAGGCCTTTTTCTAAGGGCGTTTATTTTAATTTATTTCACTCCAGAAAAGGTGAAATTGAGATGAAACTGCCAAAATCGTGGCACTGCCGTGTGAGGTTTATGACTGACAACAAATAATTTAACTGGGGCTAGCTTATTAGCCACGTCCTAGTCCCCATTTTTCAACAACTCCTGTAGCTTCCCCTACAATATGAGCGGGTTTAATGACAATATGATAATCACAATTCGAAATACGCGTAAGATGGCATACGTGTGCAATCCTCTACACTTTTAAGGTAGGCTTGGGAAAACCATTCCACTTGATGCGGACAAAGTAAACACCCAACACATCATTTGGCATAACGCAGAGCCACGTATATTGCCACATTCGATGTTCAAAGTCCCAGTGATATGGCTTCTGGTTTACTACCCGCTTTTTCCATGAACATTTGTTGTTCACCGAACATACGCACACTTTCGTACTCAGTCTTGTTCACACAAAAATCCGATCACTGACATTCTCAGCTTGGACCACTATATGGATTTTGTGCACTACTGTAATCTTTTTTACCAGGCCCGACCTGATTACCCCAGTGCGCAAGAGGACACGCATCTTTGGACTAGAACATTGTATTGGCATTTCTTTGTGGAACGACTTGACAAGACAATGTGAGGCGCGTCCAAATCGATAGAAACACATGATTGGATAACGCGTGCGAAGGCCACACAAAGGCGAATCGATCACATGCGGCCCGATGAGTGTGGGCGGATATCAGCCACGATGGGAGTCGGAATGGTTTGCGGACTCACTGCAAACCCACTGCATATGAAGTTAGGCACTGTTTCTATGATCGTTCTCCTTCAGAACCACAGTAGCAGAGAATTCGGTAACATCGTATCACTCATCATCGCAACTTACCACAATTTTCTCTCTCTCTCTCTCTCTCTCTCTCTCTCTCTCTCTCTCTCTCCTCTCTCTCTAGGTAGAGTCAATAAGCTAGTCATTTGTGAATGATATTCTCTCTTCCTATACCATATTACAAGTATACTCATTCAATTAAACTATAAAACAATGGTGAGAAGCAACAAATACTATTCACAACACTTTTAAAGACCACGGAAATCCGGAACATTTTTGTGCTGTGTAAACACGTCTGACCATGGTTTGGCATTGAGTTGTGGTTATCGAACCTGTTACTCATTCAGCAGTATTTTCCAAGAACTTCATCAGTCATTCCTGTTTTGATGTTGGTCCTTGAAGATCGCCTGAAACTGACAGCACGCTTTTGCCCGTCCTTAATCAAGGACAATGTTGGGCGCGCCAAAGCAGATCGATGTTTCGACAAACAGACAATGCGTCATCACTCGTCCAATGTGGGGGGACAAGATTGGGGCCAGCGAAGTTAGGTGATGGATTCATATTTGTACTCGTACTTGATCAAGCTTTTGCGTAGACAGAAGTCCGCACTGCAGTCAAAAAAGATTTACACTTGACAACTCATCGAATCGATGGGATAAAATAAAATAACGATTACACATCAAAAATGCCAAGAAATTCGCCCGATACTGGTACTCAGTTTGTGAGGATTCGGGCCAGATATGGAACAGTGGAGTTTTGTACATGGTAACGCTAGATGGCATGGGTCAAAAGGCGGCACGTGTGGAAGCGAGAGAGCTACATTTGGATAGATCACTGTGTAGATGGTGAGTGCTGTCTACAAGGATTTTGTGAGCGAACTTTTCACACGCGATCAGGTGTAGTTCACACAGCTTAACTGATAGTTCAGTTAGGGTCTGAACGATACCCGACTGAAAATAGATAGACCTCGACGAAGAATTTCAAAGTCTTTCTTCCGTAGACCAGCAAAAATAACAGGGGAACAGTCAAGTAGGACAGGAAAAACACAATGATAAGAAAAAAGGGAAATAACGCAGTTTAACGTCAAAATGCCTATGCTTTCGCTATTGGTAAGATAGCCGGCGTAGTTTTTTCACACAATTTGAAATGTGTGATGACCACTTCAGATTGGCATCGACGGTAATTCCGGAGTATTTGACAGAACCCACTCTAGCTGGCAATGGCAGATGGATCACAAAGGTTAGCTGATCGAGAATGGATGAATATGCGTTCAAAGCATTTGGACAAATGTAAATTTAAACTGAATCAGACAGAGAGATCACAAATATGAGACAGATTACTGGAAAAGTTATTGAAGTCTTGGGAGACACAAACAACTTGACAATGTACCACCTCATCGGCATATTCAAATAGATGTACAAAACGATTGGATGAAAGATCACGTATGAAGGTGGAAAATAAATGGGAGAAAAGGACAACTCCCTGAAGCACTCTTGAATTGCTGACCAAAGGTTTGGATATATTAGAACCTAGTTGGTTGCACCGAGTTCTGTTGATAAAATAATCAGACAGCGATGCTACTAAAGATGTGGGACAGCCGAAAGACTCCAGTTTACGGAGGAGAGACCACGGAATAGAATCAAAAGCGAATGAGAAGTCTAGAAAAGCGCATCTAGTCGAATTCGCTGATCCATCCAAGAATTCGGTTACATGGTGGACTAAGGTAGCGATAGCATCCATAGTGGACCTGTTCGGTTTATGGGGAAACGGCAAGTGGTCACCGGGAAAGTTTATAGAATAAATAAATTCAATTTTTAGAATGGCACACCCTGCAAGTTTAAGACCACATGAAGTTAGAGCAGTGGGAAGAAGGCATTCAGCTATGACAATAGAATAAAAAGGTTTCGTTATAGGAATAATAGTGACTGGTCTCCAACAGTCTGGAATAGAAAATGTGCACACAGATTTGCTTAAGAGAGAAGTGAATATACCGGTCAGTGCAAGAGCACCATGTGTAGAAAGTGATGACAACAGGCCATTTGGATCAATACCTGAGATTATTTTGGAAGTACGAAGAAGCTTGAATATTTGTTCTGCAAAGGCCGTGCTTGTGTGCACACCATCTTTTGGAGTAATTTTAACTGAAGAGTCATTTGATGAGTGGATGAATGCACTGTTTATACTGTCAACATCCGCAGCAAATTTCACTTGTTTCGTCTTCTTTCCACATAGCAGTCAAATTGCTTACCATATTCGGTTACTGTTGTGGCTACGTGGGAGTTGACTAGCATACAGCGAGTCAATGCGTTTAATTTCCTCCTTTATCAAAACAGGAATGTATTTTACAATGGAATTATCCTGGGCTTTGTAGAAATATTACTACCATCTTCTTAAGGATTTCAACGTCGGAGAAGGGGTACGGCCGTTACAGGGAAACAGGGTTTCTAAGGAGCAGTACATGTCGAAAATTAAATTAACCGTCTCTACTAGTCAGTGACCAACTAATGTATGATCCGATCAGAGACGAACCAGTAAATTGGGTTGCAAATATACCGTTTTAATCGATGAGCTTGGCGTTTAGATCGCAAACGTTTCATCACCAGTCGAGTTGACATCGTCAGTGCATGTGCGCTGTTAGTAGTGATCTCTTATATTTATAGGTTTGTCATTATTCCTGACCTTGAGCTCCGTAGACGTGCCCAAGGCTCGACGTTTGTTTTACGGCTTCGCCTCGAAGAACTTGACCTTTGACCTTTGGCCTTTGACGGTTGACGTCTCGCTCGGTGAGCTTGAATTCTTTTCGCTTTGCCCTGTTGTTTCCATTTTTTGATATTTGAATTCTCGGCGAGTCAGTTCCGAAGATGTGTGAGTGTAAAAACTCAGATTCAATAATACGGGTTGAGTGATTTTGGTCTACTAATTCCGCTTCTGACATTCTTGATTAGTTCAACTGTCTTCTCTTCATCCGACTGTACACGTGATCCAATTCAATATGTCTATTGATTGAGTTGTTTGAAGAGTACCAGGCTTCCAAAAACTCGCTTGCGTGCCTTGTGGTTGCTTGATCCAAAATTTTAACGTCGTCCAGATTGAACTTGTGTCCTTCTTGATCCTCGTGGACGGATATGAGAGAGAATGGGTCATGTCTCTTTGTGGCCAGTTTATGCTCGTGCATTCGAGTGGCAACTTTTCTCCCGGTTTGACCGATGTAGCATTTGCCGCAGTCCATACACTTCACTTTGTATATAACGTTTCTTCTTTCTTCGGTTTTGAGTTGTTCTTTCGGCTTTGATACGAGTTTTCTCAGGGTTTCGGTTGGTCTGTGGGCAACTGTTATGTCTTGGGATTGAAGCAATCTTGCAGTTGTTTCAGAGACGTTTTTGATGCATGGTAGTGTGATCCTTCTGTTTGGTTGTGTTCTTTGGTTTATTTTCCTATTCATCCCATACACGGTTCTTCTTATGAAGTTTCTTGGATATCCGTTTCGCTGGAACATTCTGAAGAGGTAGTTTTCTTCTTGCGTTCTCAGTTCAATTGTGCTGCAGTGGGTTTTAGCTCTCGTGAACAGGGTCCGAATGCATGACCATTTATGGTGATTTGGGTGATTGCTGTGAAAGTTTAATACTTGATCCGTGTGTGTTAGTTTCCGATACACCGATGTCTCCAGTGTGCCGTTGGCATTTCTTTTCACGAGCACGTCCAAAAATGCCAATTCTCCATTGTTCTCTGATTTAATGGTGAACTTAATGCCGTTGAAGATGTTATTAATTGTTTTTTGTGTGTTTTCAATATCCGAGCGTTTTATGATGACGAAAGTGTCATCCACATATCTGACCCAAAGTTTCGGCCGGATCCTTGGTAGTGCAATGTTTTCCAGGGCCTGCACTACAGCTTCAGCGAGAAATCCGGATATTGGCGAACCCATTGGTGTTCCTTTGATTTGTTCGTACACGTCACCATCGAATTTGAAATAGGTGTATAGGCACATTTCCAGCAGTTCGTAAGTTGTTTGTGCTTCTAGTGGTTTGTCTGGGTAGTGGTCTTGAAGGAGTTCTTTGGTGACGTTCTTTGCTAAGTTCGATTGATTTGAACAGGGTCCGAATGCATGACCATTTATGGTGATTTGGGTGATTGCTGTGAAAGTTTAATATTTGATCCGTGTGTGTTAGTTTCCGATACACCGATGCCTCCAGTGTGTCGTTGGCGTTCCTTTTCACGAGCACGACCAGGAATGCCAAATCACCATTGTTTTCCGACTCCATGGTGAACTTGATGTCGTTGAAGATGTTATTGATTGCTTTTTGTGTGTCTTCAATATTCGAGCGTTTTATGATGACGAAAGTGTCATCCATATGTGGATGGTCAAGTTAGTAGAGGTTAAGCCGAAAAACAAACGTCGAGCTTTGGGCGCAACGTCGCCTACGAGGCTCAAGGTCAAGACTAATGACAAACCTGTCAATATAAGAGATCACTACTAACAGCGCACATGCACTGACGATGTCACCTCGACTGGTGATGAAACGTTTGCGATCTAAACGCCAAGCTGAGCGATCAGAACATCATAGCAACCAACAACCTGAGCTACAACCAACACAAATATTTAAAACTATTGATACCGTTTTAAGTTTGATTTGAGAAACTATCACATTGATTTGCGTGATTATCACTTAGATTTGCTAAAGCATCACACACATTTGAAAACTAGAATCTTGATTTGAGGACCGAAAGTAATGGTTAGTTTTCGCATCGGCAAAGTGCATTTCGTCGGTCAAACTTCTTTGGCCAACCACTGTCCGTTGTGACTTCCCGTCTTACCACGCTCTTCTCGTGCAAAAATGCCGCAGACCTCAGTCTCGCAACTTGTCGTGCTCACGAGCGGACGTCGATCCGATAGATCAGTGAGGTCATGTGATCTGAGCCAGAAAACCAAACTGGTCTCAGTCTATCCATGAGAACGACGGCACATTGCGTTAGACGCTTTCGGGCTAGCGAGAACATTTCGGTTATCGGATAGACGGAATTGTGATACTGGTCTCCAATTAACATCAGCATTCGCTTCATTGACATGATGCAGCGATGAAAATATATAAATTACTTTACTAACTTGGTACACTACTGTGTTGGATAACAGCTAGTTTGACTTTGTAATTCCCACCCTAAAAAGTAATTTATCACGTAACGAGTTTAGTATATGTATAAATATAAACATAAAAAATATGTGCAATATGCTTCAGTTCATGTTACCAATAAAATGTATCGTCCGTGCTCCCAATGTACATGTATTCTGAGAATCAACGGGAAAGAACATATCCAACTAAATATAACCTATGGCATTCACGTTGAAATCTGAAAATCCTTGTACGACTTCAAGATAAGTAATTTATTTTTCAACTCATAGTAAATACATTCTATTAGATTAAATGAGAGTCTACTACAATCATTTTTCCGGATAGAAACTGCGGAAAACGGAGTGCGCAGTAAGTCGAAAGCGGTGGAATATTCTGGGGAAAATGTCGACATCTTTGATCATCTTTGGCGGTGGACAGTGATGCACTGTCATCCAGTTCGTTACTGCACCTGAACTATTTTGATCTTATGTGCTTTGTTACTCCAAATGTCAAGGTTAGATTGCTGGCTGTCCCTAATAGTCCAGTGGGTCTTGAGGATAGGAGGTATACGTCTTCCACTGTACTCAAGAGCAAGCACGTCTTAAAAAACCCATCAACGTGCCAGTTCACTTTGCAACTGACTAAAATCCCATATGTTGGGATTGTTAACATAAAAGTCATCTAGTAGAGCGGAAATTGTTACGAAAAGTGCAAGAATTTTCTGTCCAGGTACCCCTCTCGTAGTGCATTGTCAAGGTAACAAATCTTAACAGCACCTTCATGATTTTCAGTGGTGGGTGAAGCATTGTTACCACATGATGAATTATCTGTTAATCTTTGAATGATTTGAATATAAAAGATGTATTTTCTTAGTTCGGAGACTGGAAAATTGAGTTCTCATTACTACGAATTCGGAAGAAATGGGCCATATTGGGATATGAGGTCCCATTCTTAAGCTTATTTTCTGTGAAACACAACATTCACAATGAAAAACTACGGTTACCCCGTTAGCGCGTCAGTCAGCCAGAAGAGCAGTTTGTCAATAGAAATCGGGCCAATAATTTTGTGTGAAAGGATTTGGTTATAGTCACCGCACGTTTGATATAAACGAACTATTCTGTACCAATAAACTGAGAGAGTTTAAAAGCAAAGATATCTTCTTGCCAGGGCCAAAGGATGAATTGGAACAGAGCCAGCCTTAGGATATTCACTCTTTGGTCTTCGGTTACCGGCTGTAGGTATCACTGGCACGGGGTATTGTCAATCATAAATACGTAGTCCTTAAGATTTTCAACACCGATTTTACTCAGCATGCCTCTAAACCAGTGTACACAAAGCTTACTGGTATAGCTGCCCAACTTATCCGTACGCAATAACAACCCCGTGGTGCTTGTTGCTCCAATGATGTGCAAAGTTGATTCCTTGCAGTTCACAGCTATACGAGAGGCGCGGTTTCCTCTGACGGCTCGACTTCTGGTTCTGCTGAAACCAGATTAAAATTTGTTTCGTTAATCCAAATCCCTCATTTCCCATTCACATCGTGTCTTACGACTTCGGTGACATAATTCTATCGTTTAAATTTGTTCTCACAAAAACTCATTGTCTCCGGAAACGGATACATTTTCTTCATCGCCACTAACTGCCCTTCAAAATATCGGGCTATGATCTGTACGGAAACGGGTTTCCCAAATTCACACACCAGCTTTTCTTGCATTTGCTTTGATATGATTGTTGGATCGCAAGAGGTCCAATGTAGTCGTTCGTCTATCTCCAACCGTATAATCAATCGCCAATGGAGATCCCCATGAATTGCTTTGTCAAGATCTTGATCAAACGCATGTACCGGTTGTTGGTCTCTTAACTCCCATAGACCGAGCTAAATGCCGCCAATCTTAACCGGATTTAAACGTTAGAACAACGTGCGGTCTGATTTCATTCGAACTTCTCCTGTACGGCGCGTTTCCGGGTTTCGTATGAGAGGTTTATTGAACCGTCAGTCGGACCCCAATTTTACACTGCACCTCGTTGGCACTCACGACCGCACATTACCACTTTTCCTCAGTTATCAAGTGTAAAGTGAGGCTTATCAGTATGTCCAAATAGCTGCGTCTTTTATGTAAAGTCTTCTGGCGCTCCAGCCTAATTCTAGCCGGCACAATTGGTAAGTTATTCTAGTGGCCAAACATGCACCACGAAGAAAATATCGATCGCAGCACTGGTTCTTTATTGGTGTACATCCACTTCGTGGACCAGACACATCTCTACGGGACCACCAGATTGGCTATAATAAGAACGTTGATCCCGAGAGAAATCACATGACTGCTACGTTAATGGAAGTGCGCGCAAAGGTGTCACGTGTTGGACGCAGCGTAATGTGCTGTGTCGGGTCGGCGCGAAGGCTTCAGCATTTGTGTGATAAATCGAGACACATGCAAATGTCCGAACAGATTGAGGCTCAGGCTTACCACTAGTGTTCTAATGACGAACTTGTCATCACGGGATGACGAGCTTAACTGAGACAAACTATAGAAAACAAGAACAAGTCGTGACCAGAGCATATGACAAATAAAGTCCAAATTGGAAACCCTATCTCGATAACATCCATGATAGGCTGATTGAGTTTGTAAGACATCAGCTCACGCAGTGATTTGAACTTACTCCAACTGCTCATTTTGTATAGTGAAACTCTTACACTGAACTAGAGGCTTTGTTTCAGAAAGGTTTCCATAATTTGAGGAGCAACATTCGAAAGCACGTGGTCATTCGGTTTGAACCGACAAAATAGACTGTATTACTGTAAATGATGGTTCCGCAGTACTATCGCCCGTGAGTTGGCGGGAGCGACTCATTTACCTGTATTCTCTATGAATTCAATGTATTTTCTGTCTGACACATCTGGGGTCACTCCGTTGTCAGTAGTTGTGTATTCTGTCCATATGCGGGCTGTGATTCCCTCGATATTCCTTCGGGCAAATTATTAGTCTTGTGCGCTTTCCCTGTGCGCTTTTTGCTTCTTTTTTTTAGCCACATGTACTAACATGTCCTTTACCAGTACCGTTGATGACTACTGGTTATCGATTCTGTGATCATTTTACTGGGTGTTCACCATGTCAACCGACTGCGCTGTCGGTAAGTAAGTTATACTATTGTAATGACCAACAAGTCGTGTTAGTACAAAGGTTGTTTATTGAGAAGCTGCTCGTTCGAATACCACCAAAATCCATTGAAAATAACAGCACAGCTTATTTGCTCAATATCTGTTCTGTCCACTTGAAGAAATTCGTTATCCCGTCGGAGAATGCAATCGTGTGGTTTGCATTCCTTTCTTTGCCCTATTGCGTTCAGTCCCTCTGAAGTAGTCACGTTCATTACATGTTCACAACTGTCCATGACTTTTTTGAGCAATCAACTACTTACTTAATCAGTAAGTAGTACGCACGCCTCACCACACTATGAGTCTCCTGCATCTTGTGTGGTGGATACGGACGCACCTGACTGCATTAACGGTGGACAAATGCAGAAATGGGACTCATGTGGTTGAGTTTGTTTGAACAAAAAAGTGCATAGGCTGGGGGCGGATTGGAAAAAGCAGGTTTGATGGGATACCCTACAGAATGATCAGAAAACACACTAGACCCACGACCTATTGGTACGTTTTCATTCACGTTGTATGGTCTCGGAAACGGGCATCTTGATGCAAATCCTTGGTCAGACTATTGTAATCACTTATTTGTTGCTTCCACGGCCTGTCTCGATGCAATCTTAGCGTCAGCGCAAGCCTCGGGAAAAATGTAATGACGTGCTTCTTCATTACGTGCTTGCTCTTGAGTGCAGTGGAAGGGATGTACGCCGTAGGCATAAGGGCCTGCTGCATTGTTGAGGCTAACCAGCGACCAGACCATGAAGCTTGGAATGGAGAGGTAAAAAATATTTTAAAAATACTTTTTTTTACTGCATATCTTATTCGTTGTGTAACCATGGCCAACAGTCCACGAAGGGAGCCGGAGATCAATCAAAAGCGGCCAAATGAGGAAGTGACCGGCGGTGACGGGAATCGAACCTGGGGTCGTTACTGTTCGAAGCCCATGGTGATAACCGTTTGACAAACGTCGGTTAGTTTCCCAATAGGTCGCGAACACAGGATTACAAGTTCAATTAGAAACACTTGGTAACAATTTCCTGTGGGTCCAGTTTGGCTTGTGACCATGCCAGCCTAATTTGATCGTGATGGGGTCAGTTACCACGGTTGTGTAGTATTCGATCAATTTTAGGGACTGCCCACGCAAAGACCGATCATCGTGCCTTAGAATTCAGCCAGTAAAGGGTGCAGGGGGCGGTGTGATTGGGAAACTTGGCGTAGAATGCGCCCCGCCGGACTGTGGGTGTTTTCGAAATTCAAGCTGTAAAATTTATTTTCTGTGGTGTTCTGTGGGTAATGGAAATTGTGTAGTATCGCTTGCTATGATAACTTAGTCTCGGGCTTAAAAGTTCAAAATGAGTGAAATGTCAAACAGGACGAAATTTAGGAATGACAATGTTGCGATCATCCCGATGTCTAGGGCTGTGTATCTATCAGAAAATTAGTCTCACTAGCCGCAAGCAAGATATGGGCAGAACACGATCACGGGCAGAAGAACAAATTCCAATCGAATAGCTGTGTTTATCAATAACTCGTGGCTCTAAATAATGTGATAAGCATAAAATTACAGCAATTAAAAGATTTAGAGCCAGGTGAGAAACCAAGAACAATGGAAAGTGACGTTCTGAAAATCTGGACAGCGCAGAAAATAAAAACGGCCCACTTAGGAAGCGGCTGAACGAAACTGTAGAGCAGTTCGGTTGCGGTACAACCAGTAAATCAGGAAACTTTTACCGTCACGAATCAATAAACCAGTTACAAAGACGTGAATTAAACTGTAGTTGCAATACTAGAGTTAATAATAGATAAATACAAATAAGCTAAATCTGTAGGGCAAACGAGAGCACGTGCTAACATGAATGGACGAATTCGGCATTAGATCTGTTGATGCGGTTGACGCGTGATAGCCTATGGTGGAGTTCAGTGACAGGAACGCAAAGGCTGAAAGTTCGAGCCTCCGCTGGGCAGCACAAACGAAACACTCAGAAAGATTATGTAACAGCAGAAATGCAGACCTTTGAGGAAACAAGGCTGTGAATAGATACGTGAATTGTTCATGTAATAAGCACCTTAAAACTCGAGTATAAACCAATGTGATATTTTAGAAACAGAAAATACATTACGAATGTCCGAGGTTCATGACGTACGCACTTGCTACTAATAAGTAACTAAATAGAAAGGAGAACGACACTCTTATTACTAATAGTAATTATTAGGCTATGAAGATAAAATTCAGCACAGATGTGGTTTTTGTCACGGATGCACAAATATATATCTTACATGAAGCAGCTATTTATGCTGTTGTCCTAGCAGAATTAAAGCCAGCACATCTCGTGACTGAACAGAGAACTGGCAAGTGATGGTAGAAGTTTCATTGGGGTGGGGGGGAGGAAAAATGGATTTTTCTGAAAAGCACGACCTTCACATGAAGCTTTTTCAAAAACAAAAGACGTGTTGGTACGAGAACGCATAGGGCAAGTGCTTCGATGGTATTCATTGTCCAGAATGTTTCCGTTAACCAAGATACCCTTTCTGGAATTGTTCCTACCAAATCGTGTATCAGAATAAAACGTGATGGGTAAATAATCATCAAATTCAACTTGATGATTGAAAAAAAAACGCTCAAAGGTCGATGAATAACGTTAAACCAACACCTTTATCCTGCCATTACTTTTGAATCAAACCATTTAAAGTGCCCGAACTAGGCACCCACTATCATACCAAATATGCAAACCGATGAAATAAAAAGGTATCGATTTATACGGAAAAATGTCCATTCTGGGCTGAAAATGTTATAAAATTTCGCATAGAAAGGTTCGGGTACGAGCATTCGTCAGAGTTTCGAGAGAAATTCCACATTGATAATAATTGTTCGTATCTATTTGAAGGATCCCAATCATTATCAACAAGACAAAACGTGGAGTTCGAAGAGAAACCTCCGAGCAGACCGTGAGAAAACTTTTGTGTGGTGCTTCGAACTAACTAACGAGTGCGCCCAAACTACAGAGGTCCTTGTAACTGCGTGTAACTGTTCAGCATGTACAGCTACTCCTACAGTGTGCACCACGTCTGCCTTACGGAAGAATGAGATTGGGACCTTGGATGACTGATCTTTATTAACAGAATCGAGATAAATGGGCCAAAAGCCACATCACCTGGAATGCTGAATGGAATAACGTGACATTTAGAGATGAGAAGAAGCTCGTTGTAGGCGGTCCTGATGGAATCACGTACTACTGGTAAGACTTCGGGAAAATCAAGCTGGACCTTAGTCGCCAAACCTTTTATGGTATCTCTGTGGTGGTCTGGAATGCAGTTTTTAAAGACGGAAAATCTTAGCAGGCAGTTCTAGAAGGGAAGCTACCTCACTATAACCTGGTTACTGTACCGGAACATCAAGATCATGGACTGGCCCGCTCACAATTCAGACTTCAACTTGACGGAAAGTGTTTCGGGTCTTCTAGTGAGGTGATTCCGTGCGGGTGAAAGAGTCTTTCGCACGATTCGAGTTTACGTCGGCTGTCTTCGATGGATGGTATACCATCCGAAGCAGCACACCACCCAACGCTGTTGGGCTAACGTTGGGCTAAAATGACTCCTGAAATGTGCCTTGAAAGTCTGTACAGAAGTTCGTGAGATTTCATAAGCCATATAGTGATAAGAGTACCACAATACTAATATATGTCTGCGTTACAAGAAAAACATTTTGTTTTACTGAATGCCATACTGGATTTCTTTATACTTTGCTCTTAGGATGTGCTGTTCGGTTTTTCTATGGAGAAGAATGACTCATCACTCATATAGATAAATAATGAGCATTTTTGCAGTTTATTCTAACTCTGGTATATTCTTATCTCCGTGTGTATAATTCCAAATATATATATGCACATACATGTATACACGCAAATATATTCTTGGACATTGAGGTGGTCATTTTGTCGAGTTGTTTTTGTGAAATTCATGCAATACTGAGTACCAATCGCTATGTAACGTTAGTCATTGATCCTCAGATTCTGGGAATCAGAATAAATTGTCATGCGTAAAGAGACGAGGTGGGAGAGTTTTCCGAGTCGCAAGAAGGTCTCCAGTGCAAAATGCCTCCTTATGATACCACCGACGTTCGTGGTCTGAATCACAGTTAATAGGTACGCTAAGAAAAACTGAATATTGTCAAATATTTCTTCAATCTCAATTCATAATAGATATGGTTACTCTAGGTGTCCGCGCGGCTAAAGCAGAGCCACAAGAGTTGAGCCAATAGCAGATTTGGGTTCTGTGGATCTTTCAAACAGTGGTTTACTCACTACTAGAGCATTGAAGTCGATCATCCAAGCAGGTTGGTAAATTCATATTTTTTTTATATTTTTCAGCCGGTCAAGAAACACAGCGTGGAAGAACCGTGTGTGCCGAAGTCAATGTGAATGCTCTTTTGCAGTCCTTGGCCGATGATTTTATAACCACTGTGCCAACCACGAGGCAACATCGTGGCGTGCTGCACTCTCTGAGCTATCGTGTGCCAGGTATTTCGCACTACCCGAGGATAATATCTCGTACACCGTTGTAGTGAGATGCAGTTATGGGTTTTCCTTGTGAATCGTATTTGGGAAAATTCAGATCATTCATTAAGAGACAAGCAAGATGAGCAGAATAATTTTACCGAAGAATTCATGAAGTCAGCAACATGCGTTCCAAAAGAAAGGTAGTGTTGCACCGGGTGATATTTTCATTCCCGTTCGTGCCGTACGCATTCATCCTGTATTCTGTGTCCGTTTTTTTACTCCACTATACAACCAGATTAAAATATCATCCTAAACAAGAATCCCGCAAAAATTATAAAATAACCGATAACGTACCTTTTGATGTTGTAATGTTTTGGGCAATTTTTCACACGGCTCGACATTGAATGATCTGTCTTTGGATGACGTACTATTGGACTCACTCACTGGACCCATTCACACAATCATTTGTAAATGTTCATCACTTTCCAATACCCCCTATAACACTGTTGTTCCAATTTTGCCTACTTTCAAATAAATTTATATATTTCTCGTCCACTTTTCTAGATTATGTATTTGTCTTTGAGTGTGAATATAGACGATACCCGTTGGACACGGAGTGGAACTAACCGGCTTCTGGTTTGGAAACGCGCAACGTAAGGTCGTTCAAAATCGCATCCCCATGGTTGCCATTAAGAATAGGTCAATGAAATCCTTTATGTCTGACTAAACTCCAGACACTGTTCGTTCCATCCCAAGGTTCGCGGGAGAACCGGTGTCTTTCGTTGAAATACACAGAGCATTGGTTAATCGAATCTAGAAATCAAGGCGATGCAAGACGAGAACGCAGATATTTAAATTATCATTTACTTCGAAGTAGACCTCAAGCTGATTTTTCTTTCGGAGTTGTTCCATCCCTTGGGTGTATTCAACTCCCCTTCAGACATTCTGAAGATTAGTAACAGTTTATCACAACCACTACTCTACATGTTCCTCAGATTTAATTCATAGTTTATTTTATACTTTCTTATCTGATTGATTATAGTTGTTTTGATACATAAATTATCACATGGTAATCCATTCTGTTGTAAACAGTTTTCAGTCAATCAAACTATTTTTTAAATCTGCACACAAAACGTTTTGCTGTCTGGCGTTTCCTTACGTGAGACTGTTTTACCTTCTTACATCTTGGTATTTCAGATCCGGTGATCACGTAACACAAGAATTATGAACATCTTCCGTACATTCTGAATGAAGCAGTTCTCGAATTGCAAACTTGTACAAGCTATTAGTACGTCATTTTATCAATAAACTTAATGATTTTCACAAACTAAGTTTTTCTAATCAGTGGTAAATTAGTGGTTTCGATCGAAAAGATGCACAATGGGCGGTTAGGATGGATTGGGAATAGAAGAGATACCTATTTCCAGCAATTTTTTGGCGTTGGGCTTAACCCAATTCGCTCCCAATTGGGTGCAGGTGGCTCTGCCCAGCGTTTTAATGATGTAGCCCGACGTTAGCCCATCATGGCTCAACGCGCGCCAAATTGGGAGCGCTTTGGGCGCGCTGCTTGCGATCGAACTTGAGACCATACGGAACACAACTGGATGCATGCCCGGACTTTAGGTTCAAGTCATTACCAATAGAAGTAACTATCTTTCACTACCAGCTAGACGCTGCTGTGATTCTTTTGGTGGTGGGTTTAATGATATCTAGCACCTTATCGGGATTCTTTCCTGTGAAAATTGATTCATCTCTTCCTCGCTCAAAATCCGTGTGTATTTTTGATATGGTTGACACATCTGCATGCCAAATCTGATGATACTCAGTGGTTCGGTTCAGAAGTAATCGCAGAATGACCGGTTGGGCTTAGTAACATTTCGTGTACCATATACGCGAAAAGTTTCCCATGTACTCCTTTATGTCTTTCTGAAAAACCGTGAAATAAAGCATACTTGTAGTATTCGCAATACCCAGACTGACAAGACGTAATAAAATCGCTCCCAATCGGAAATACGTAAACCAAGGTAGCACGAACCACAAGGCTGCGGAATAGTACGTTATTTGTATCACCGATCTGGTATGTATAAATATGTTGAATCTAAGGAAATAATTGGTAGATTGGAATTTGACCAATCACAGGGAGCTTTTGATACAACTGTCTCAGCGATCCTGATTTTTTGAGGCTCCTCAGCGTGTGTAGCTAGGAAGTTGTACCTGGCCGTATCACGTGGGAAACTGGCTGAATCAGCACAATGCCATATCGTCTTTCGGCCGATCTCACGCTAGCGTTAAAAGCCTAACAAAGGTGGTCCCGAGTTTAAATCGCGAACGTATCCAAATTGTATCACTGCTTATTTCGGCTATCGATTGGTATTGCATATTTTCAAGTAAAACCAAGATGGCCCACAAAATGTGACCCATGATAGCGAATTCCTAAGGGCACTCATTCGAATGAGTTCAAGATTACGAAACTGATCAAGCAGTTTGATACTGATTCCAATAAATCATGGTCATCGGATTGTTGAAAGTAACGCCTTCAGTTTGTCAGAGTACTGACTGTTTTAGAAAAACTATTTTGCTTCGATATAATACGCTGCTCCATGTGCTACAAAACGTTGGGGACCTAATAGACATGAAAATGTCGACTCATTTGTTGAATATTTTTACAGTAGCAAAACTATGGACACTTCCAAGGTTCTATTTCTACAATTTTGCATATAAAATCTTAGATCTGAAAGAGTTCCAGAATACATTCGCAGTGTTATTGAACAAAATGTGGTGATTCAGAGAGCATCAGGCGTGACACGGCTCGTTACTATTTCGTAGTCACATAAGCTGCAGCTAATCAGAATCGCCACGAACAAGTACAACAAAAGCTAGCTGTGATTGATCGGCTCGCGACCTGCCAATTACTTCTTTTCATGCAACAAATTTGTACAAATCAGTCTTGTCATAGAAAAAAAAGCTTGCCGTTCTGCAACCTTGTTCTTCATGCTATTTCGGTTTGCTTAGTTCTGGGTTTGAATGATAATAATACATTATAAAAATCCAAGTATTGCGAATATTACATGAAGTTGACACGCTTTCTCTACCTTGAACTTTGGGAATGCCAGGGTTCAAATTTTTATGAATTCGACATGCTAACGCTGAGGATTACCCGTAGCACCTTCGCTTCAAGGAGGGTATTTCATAGTTCGCTTACTCATATCTATCGTTGAGTGGGTAACGGGTTTTTCGCGCGCAAAATGCAACGACGAAAGGGTGCTGCATAATGTCGTGTGGATGTTCAATAAATCGTTGTGAGCCAGATCGAATAGCTCGGTGGTTAGATATTCGACTCCCAGTCTGTTCTAATCCGTTCCACCAACTCTAGTGAGAAGTTCTTTATGTCTGAGAATCACCACAGTTTGTTGGTAAAACACAGTGAATATGCCGGTTGTTGGTCCGTGCACCCAGTCACTGCATACACCGTGTTGATCCGACTGATGTGGGCAATCAAGCCTTGAGGCTTCAACACCGCTGGCAGGATTAATCTCTCATTCTATTGACACATGCCGTAGATTTGCTATCCTATCGCTCGTGATTCCGTTGTCTCAAGCTTTGGGCTAGGTACTGCACAGGTGGTGACTGCTAACGTGACTTCATTGTCTACCAACTATGAGTCCACAAACCCTCACACAATCACTTATCTCTAGTTCGAGTCTCAATGGAGGCTTGGTTACTATGCACTGCCGATGATTGGTATCAAAAATGAAAAAGCTCTGCAGTACTGCTATGGTTTTCACTGGTGATTTGAGTGTTCATAATGCATGATGAATCCTATCATATATATCTATTCACCTACTATTTACGTGCATATTAAAAACTGGATTTTCGTTGGACCATAAAAGAAAAACACACTCGTTTGTTGAAACTTTTTCCCATGCATCAGAGGATACTTATGAATTAAAAACATACTGTAGCGACATCACTATTTGGATTCAGTGAACTAGGGTCCACGTAGTGTTTATTTGCATTAAAATAACTTGGATTATTACTCATCTAAATGAGAAAAATGCACACTCTGGATTGATTTGGTAAATCAGCATCGAAAACCTGAGAGAATCAACCCAGTCAGTGACCGTTGACAGTGAGTGATTAGCAAACGGAAAGACCTAATCCTCGTCGTCACCCTCATAGCCTCATCGCTTTTCCCCACTATTTTGACCCAACCATTGATCGAACTACTGGCTGCACCATTACCGTGTCGGTAAAGTTATTGACCGGTCAGTCCATACTGGCTACTATCACACACACACACGCACACACACACACGCACACACACACACGCACACACACACACACGTACTTGACTGTGACTTCACCTGTACTACGGACGGTTTATTCCAACCAATCAGACTTCGGCACTGAATGGCACGTGCACGTTGATTCGTTGCTGATGTGTGGCCTTACTTGGCCACACTGGATCGCACGTGCTGCGTGTACCTGCCCACTGATGATTCACTCCTTTGCTCGCCTACTCGCCTGCGCACTCATGCACTAATAAACGGAGTTGTTGCACACTTGTCTGTTGATCCCGAACACAACACCCGCTCGTTTTACTCCATTTTTCTAATGAGAAATCAGGGACACCGTTGAAAAGTATAAGTGAAGTTCTAAGCAGACGATACATCTGATTGCATAGACAGCGCACGCACGAGCGATCGATCGATCGAAGTTGAAGCGAGCATCGTCGCCATATTGTCGTCGAACTAGAGGCTTGCGTTCAGGGGAGTTTCTACGACGTCCTGACATTCCCCACATCCGATAATCGAATCGACGAGATTGTATTCGCTTTTAGCAAATTATTGAAACACCGAAAATATGCTTGCTTGCTACGTACTATCATTGGCTGCATTCTCAGAGTTTTGCCATTTCCTATAGCCAAAACTTGGTGCACAGTTAGTGATGAAAATGATGAAACCGATCGTGATCGTAGACTAAGTTTCTAGCTGTCGAGTCAGAGATGATAGGCTCGACTCAGTTGACTTTGAAGCTAGGCAACTCCCAGTTGTCGCCCGGATGATCGTCACGTCTGAAATGTGTGTGGATCATCACTCCAAATCTCGGGTACACGATGATTGCTGATTCGCCTTGATAGAACACTGAGCCTCTTTTGGTTGCGGGTATGCTTTTCCACTGATGTCATATTGTTTCAGAAGAAAATGAATATTTTTCTGTGAGTATTCTTTTCCCTTCAGGCTTTCCTCAAAAACACCAACACCGTCCTTTTTTTTCGCAGTTAGCGGTGAAACACATAGTGTTGACACCGCATTTATGTGTAGGAATGTAAACACAAAACCCGGCCGTAGCCGACAAGCAGGAGGTCGACAGGTAAGCAAGTACAAGTTATAAAAGATGTGTGGTGATTCAACAGCTATCACGCGTGATACGGTCAGATACAGCTGTGTAACCACGCACACGGATGAGTCTCAACCAATCAGGATCACCGCGGACAATTCCGACAAAAGTTCCGTGTGATTGGCCATCTTTGAGTCTACCAATTATATTATCTAATTAAACATATTTATACAAACCCACTCTGCAATACAACTAAAGTGCTATTTCGCGGCCTTGGTCTTCTTGCTACTTCCGTTCGCGTAGTTCTGGGTGGGGGCAATTTCAATACGGACTGTCAATTCAGTTCATTACGACTATTGCAAAATTTTAGTGAGCTAAGTTGCATTCATGAGCTAGCTTACATTCGCATTATGTCAAACATGCTTAATAGACACAAAGCGGAATCGTGATTAAACATCTACAAGCGTATGCAAACGTATGAGGGAAATGGTCAGTTTTCTATGTATCATGAGTGACTTTTCACTCCGGACACAATACGTCCGGCTCGCGCATGTTCATCGTGCAGACAGAAAAATTCGGTGACTCTGGTTGCCGTGGTGAACGTAACCATGGGTAATAAATTGTAATTTAGAGAAAAAGCACAGGATAAACGTTAACGGCGAGAGAAATAAAAAAAATTGATTCATACAGGAAAGTAGATACACACACCTACCGTGTGCCAAGTTAGCAATCTACTCTGCAAACAGCACTTGTGTCTGCCTCCCAAGGAAATAAAATAATAGACGAAGTGTCTTCCTCGAAGGACGGTTCCACGGCACATTACAGAACGATCATTTTGAACAATGTGGACGTAAGTGGAAATCCTCATTGGATAGCTGATCGAAAGTGGACCTACTGTAGTGAGACCGCAAAACCAGTCCAATTCACGCCGCAGCTGATGTCCTTCCACGCTCGTCAGGTCGAACGTGACTGCCCAGCATTGTGTCGCCTTCGCGTGCGTCATCCAATCATATGTTTCTATCGATTTGTACGCGTATCACCTTACCTCATAGAATCGCTCTGCAAAGAAATATCACTACACTGTCCTAGTTCAGAAGGTTGTGTTTTCTTTCTGGCTGGGGTAATCAGATGAGGGCTTACCGTTTTAACACTAGTCATATTGTTCGCAAATTCCATGCTGCGAACAGGGGAGAGTGTACCACTCGAGCAGGGGCTAGAGGACGCTAGCGGACGATGAGGAACTAGGCTTCGAAGGTTTTAAAAATTCCCATTTTACACGCTTGTTGCCCTTTTCCCGTCAAGTTGTCCACCTCCTCATAGAGAGGGGAATCTTCTGGACGCACATCTGATCCGGTTTTTCGGTGAAGATAGATCACGCTAAGCCAAAATAGGAAGTAATACCATTTGTCTGCATCGAGTTGAGTCAGGAGCAGGTTGAGCAAATAAGGAATGAACAGAGTCGGAAAGCGAGGTCGGGTGTCTCTAAAATGAAAAGATGGGATGACATGTTATTAGTAACCTATGCACTGCACGCGTGTCTTTCTGACGTGCATCGCGGGCAATCGTACAACTCGCACTGCTGTAATTCCGCTGGTTACTGCTGGTTGCATACCTGCTTGACTAAAATAATGATTAACCGGCTCTCAGAAATGGACAACAAATGGATCGATAATTGTGCGGCATGAAGGATTTTCTGTGGTAGCAGAACACGGTTGCACGTGCTTCAATGGAATTTTCACTGAGATTGGTTTTCCGAGTCCTGGTCTGTACCACAGAGAGCGTTGAAGTCAACGGTTCTCATTCTATTGGATTAATTGGTAAGTTCTCAAGTGTTTCATTGTACTGTCTTCCCATTCAGATTATTCCTTTTACTCACTCATCCATACATGTCTGTTTATTAATATTTTCCCAAGAAATCTTTCTTTCAGTACCTCGAGATTATTCTGACACAACCTTCCCTGGACTTACTAAATCGAAAAATTCACCAAAAATCGGAAAATTTCATTTTTACAATTTAGATGTAAGAAATATAGTCCCCCATACAGGAATACCTAGAACACTCATGAGGTTAGGTTCCAGAACCCGTCGCGGATCAGGAGGAATTGCGACTGTTTGGTACAAGTCACAAAGACTAAGCATAAACAGTTCTTGTACATATCTCACAGCCACTTGCGAGTAGTGTGTGGGATCGATGGCTGACTATGATTCGGACTCCACTTTCAACGCAAAAACCTCAGGTCATCCAATCAACCCTGCACCCGGAAGCACCAGACTCTAGTTTTAATCTCGTTAGAGATCATCAGTGGTGCATATCCTCCACCACACCCACGGTTTGAACGCGGTCATTTTCGTTTCGAAGGCGTATTACCAGTGGGCCACCACGCTCCCGTCCATGCTGATGAGAATCAACTAGTTGTTTTGTTCCCATACCATCCTCTATGACAGGTGAAAAGGGTCGGGTTCAAACCCTGGGGTGCGGCGGAGAATATGCGCCACTGATGAGTTCGAGTCTGGTGCTTCTGCGTGTAGGGTGGATCGGATGACCTGAAGTTTATGTGTGGAAAGTGGAGTCCAAGGGACCACCACCAAAACAAAGTATGAACAATTCTGCAGGGTTTTTCAAAGATTTTGCATATTAATTAGCTTTGCGAATCCCGAAAAGCGAATGCGTGAGGTATAGCCGTATTCCCTGTGTTTGGGTCTGTCAACCCACGCTTTCTCAGTGGTCTTCCGTTGTCAGTTAGTGTGCCGCGGAGAGATCACAAATCTCGTGCTGCAGGAACTGTTCACACACAAGGGTGATTCTAATGGATGCTGTGTTCGACAGGAATTTTGCAGGGCTTTCATCGGAATTTAGGAAGCACTCCTTCGGTTAGGATTCTGATAGGTGTGGGTATCTGGGCCTGATGTGCAAGCCTCATTTATGGTCAGCCATATCTCAGCATCTGATCCGTCACCGCAGATGCAGTCGGTTCGGGCTGACCTTTTGTCGGACATGTGCGCGGTGGAACTCTAGTTTTTGTAAAGTCAGTGTTTAAACACGGCGCCTCAGGCTTGATTTTCGTTTCAAGGCGATCATTGATTATGGTATATTGGTGGTGTGTCTGGACGCAAAAGCGTTCATTTAACCGGATCGTACAAACGATTTTTTGGCTTCCCAAATATCCGCTTGTACCGGTCTCTCATCTGAGTGTTCCATATGTTGATGGCATGGTCACAGTACCCCCTAACGTAGATCTGTCGTATGGGTTACGCAGGTACAGTAAACTACCACTGTATACGGGCTTGCAAAATTGTTGGGCTCGCCCCGTTGTAAGAACAGAGGTCGAAAACCCACTACATGGTGGGGGTGGCGAGGCTTGCGACTGGAGGGGGATAGGATATGCATGTTATCCTTTTTCAGCGGGTGACTTGAGCAGTTGTTGGACTGGAAAAGCCGAAAATCCACTCAACCTATGAAGCCAAGCACAATCAAATTATTTCAAGATTCACAAAACGCATCAATGATACAGACCTGAAAGTATCTTGTCAATATCTTAGTACGCTCTCAAACCTCCCCCAAGATGACTTTTGCACCAAAAAAATTATCCATTGTTGGGGTGGGGGAGACGGATGCCTAACGAAACCTCATGTAGAGGAGTACTGGCCACGGACTACGGTACAAGTGAGGAAGGCATGTCAATTGACAAACAATCTCTGTGCTCAACTGTAGGCCTGGAGAGGAAATCGGAACATGCTCGGACTGACAATGGGATAAAATAGGTTTGACTTTTGTACAAAATCAGCGTCTATTGACAAGCGTAGGCAAGCAGTAGCGGCGTGATCTCGATAGGTATGGTTGTACGGTGTCGGTATGGTACACGTAGTCACGTTATGTGGCGATGGATTGAAATTGGATGCGCATTTCCCGAACAGAATCTACTGGGGTTCGTATTGGTTTGAGTGTCAATGGAAGTAGTCAGTTCACAGCATGGAATAGAGACAGGTAAGTATGGATGCGTTTATCTTTCCGGTCGGAGTCCAAGTGGACTTGTAAGAGCTCTGGGACACGTGTTGACATGTCTCAATCACTGGTTCTCTTGTGCTCATACTATTTCTTCGTCTGCTTGATACCAAGTTTTGTGGAATGTTTCTCCGAAAATGTAATCTCCTCCGAAAATAAACTATACCTTGATTTTTCAGGAAAATAAGACCCAATAAATGATACATCAACGAAATATGTCCAATGATAAGACCTCACGTCCGGAGATAACCCACTTTTCCGAACTTGTGAGTAATGGCAACTCAACTTGCCACACTTACCGAACTAGAAAAAAAAACATCTTTCAGATTCAAAGACCCCAATTTTCAATGCCTTAGCAAACAATGCATAGTGTTGGTGTAGTGAAAGCTCTTCTGCGGCCATAACTAAAACAAACTGAACCACTGTCGTGTAAAAGAAGTCTTGAATTGTATGAAGAACTCATGGATTAAAATTGCTGACGGTTGTGTTGTTAACTGAGCAGAATACTAGGACAAAAAGTGTGCATTTAACTAAAGTTCTATGGTAAACATGGAAGGATGGGATCAACGATTCTACAGGAGATGCATTTGCAAAGATCCAGCTCTCATTCATTGCTTTTTCTCCAACCAAGACAGTCTGTTCTCATTTCCTTCACTATCGTAAGCACTGCATTGACTGTTTGTTCGATCGCATCAATGAAACCTCGCTTTTATCCATTGTGTGCTCCGCGACCGTTGAACTTGAGCCCTTGTCGAACAATTGACACTTCCCGTTGATTGACCCCGCGATCGAAAATTGTTAAGTTTTGCACTTTTACTTATCTCGATCAGATTTACCTCAACAGTACCGTATATTTGCACCGAATTGGTCTTCGTTCTTGACTGGATTTACTTGGGTTACGCGCGTAACTCAGCTAGCTCGATACGGAAGCTACAATAGGGTTTGATCACTTATGACGACTTCGCAGAAAAGGAGGTAATGATTGAATTTGAGTAAATACAATTAACTAATGGATACAGTTTTGATTATTGAAAACATGGTTTTCCATTGACAATTAGTTAGTTTTACACGAAATGAGACTTTGTTTTATTTTTCGGATTTTGTTCCGCAAAAATAGGACATCTCGAAAAGTAGCCTCACTGAGTGTTTCCGGATATACAAATCATATGAGACCTCGTCTTGTCAGCAGCGCGTCGGTGATTGATCGATCATTTTTATTTCCCTCTTATGAGGTTGCTACGAGGGTATTTTTCCTAATGGATTAACTTACTCAACTTATTTTCTCCAACTTGTGTTGATGGGATGGTTAGGATCGTTCATATACCACCTCGGAAGTCAGCGGTTCGAATCCCATCACCGCCGGTTACTTCGGTGTTTGACGGTAATCCACTATGGCCCGTCGAGACCTTGGCGAAAGATAACAGCCAAAACCATCTCATCGAGTGCGCGATTGGTTACGCGCGTGGTCAAGACCGTACCGAAATGAATCAAATAAGATACAAGATACTGTCAGTTGTGCATGGGAATTTCTCATCATTGTATTCATCAAACAAAACGGAGTAAAGAAGGGTTGGCATGGAATCTGCATCATAAAGTGCCCTTTCTGCTTGAGATAGCTACGTACTCGTGCCCGAGCGTGATTCTCATTCCTACGGTCAAATCGGAACACACAGCACTCTCGTTTGACCCAGATAGACGTTCGGGATGGTATAGTGTGCTGGATACAGTATTCTTCCGTGGGGGTTGCACGCGCACGGTCTACAAGGACACAGAAAGAAAACTCGGTGAGCCGGAACTCAATGAGTGTTTAAACAAGCGTCAACACTTACACCAATGAAGATGGGCGTGGCTATCTATGCCTGAGCGCGTTATAATGGAACGAATGGGCCATTGATTTCCCTGACTGTGACATAAGTCTGAATTTCCCAATACTCATACAAGCGGCGTTTGTTATTACTCAGCTAGTGGTTCTGTCGTACGAGATTCGAACGGAAAGCGGGAACCTTGGTTCTTTGTCATCACTGAGCGTATCGGATAATCTAGTGAAAAAACGCTGTGGCTTTCAGTGAAAATACCCATTTGTTTTTGGGTGTCAAATGAGTTCGGCGATTACGGCATTTCCGAAAACTGATCAGCAAATGGTTCATCGTCGTGCAGTATCAAAGTCCAGCTCACTGATGAAAACTATGAAAGTATTTTGTGAGAAGTTTAATCTTACGTAGTGAAATAACTCGCACCCTGACTACGCGCACTGGGAGAACGACAAGATCAGACAAGAACAACAAGAATGTATTCTATCACATTTGGTTGATGTTAACTAGTTTATGTATATAAGGGGGGTATGCACTAACTGGCAGGTAACGCGCCGACCAATCACAAAGCAATTTCACTGTACCTACACAATTTAACAGTCACAGTCCGGCTTCACGTGATTTGGTTGGATACTGGAAATGAAGCTGTGGCCCACTGGACGGCGTGTGGAGACAGTCGAATCAGCGCACACTCACCGCACAGCTGTTTAATCTGGCTCGGTAAGAATCATCATAAAAGCTGATTGCATTGAGGACGTGTAGTATCCATAATACCCGAACTGATGGGGGCGTATTGAACTCACTCCAACCCACAGCTACGCGAACCGAAGTAGCAGGAACACCAGTGCTGGGAAACCGCACGGTAATTGCACCACAGAACCGATTTGTGTACATGTATTAAATCAGAGAAAATAATTGGCAGACTACAGACTGGCCAATCGCGGCTAGCTTTTGCTGTACCTGTCCTCGGTGATCCTGATTGGCCAAATTTCCTCAGCGTGCGTGACCACGAAGCTGTACCGGGCCGTATCACGTGCGATTTTTGCTGAATAACCACGGAATGATGGGTTTCTATCACGCAAAATTCTACTACTGAAGGATGGTACCCAAACCACTTAGAATCAACACGGATAAAATGATAGTCAGTGGTTCGACTCACATGCACTCACCTCGGGTCCCAATCTCCATCGGGAGAGCGCCAGATGTGTACTGCAGCTGTTGATTCATAACAAGCGTAGATGAAAAAGCTGTCTAGCAACTGTTTTCATGGTTTTCAGTTTTGAGTTTAGCATTGATCTTGTACACGGCAAATCGTTTCATGATCAATAAAATCACCTAGCGAGCACACTTCATAATGAATCAAACTTGTCATACCGAACCGAACCCGTTGGGAAAGTGTCAGGAAGGCACAAAATAAATCTTCCGCGGAACAAGTCACAAACCACCTTGAGCACGCTATGCCGAGTGCACTAGTCAATAACCATTTAGGGCTTAACCCCTTTGGTTTACCGAACAGTTGTTTACAGTACGGCAGAAATTGGGTCAATAGTCAATTGTTCAAACTTTCCGGCGTGCAATCAGCCCGTCAAGACTTTGACCCGATTGAGAGCCCTAGTTCGAGGACGTCCCATTTTCACTCTAAATACAGTGTTCTGTGCATAGGCCGTACCTAGAAATTCCGGCGTAACGAAATCGAGCTTTACAACAGGAAGGTACACTATTTTCACGGTAGTGGTACTTTTAGAGATCTATCCACTCTCATCCGGTCTGAAGTACGACTTTTGAGCTGACACAGCGTAAAGTAACACTCCAACGCTATGAAATGTCGAACGCCCTGAAACAGTTGTCCTATGCGAACCCCAAGATGAACGAAAACGCCGAAGGTCTGTGTCTACTGTTGTTTTTCAACTACTACTCATCCTCAATTACTTCTCACTGTCCTAACTCCCTCGAACCCAACCCCTTTACACTTGGTCCCTTCGTTAGAATTCTGCGATAAGCCAAGGGCAATAAAGTTGGTAGCCCTGATTCAGGATCACCTTTCTACGTTTCGAAAAGCCTACATTTCCCTTGAAAACCATCTTCAGTATTTACATTGATCCTGGGGTGAGTTGCAGAAGTCCAATAACTGTACACATCACACTTGTGCCCCAGAAAAGCGTACTGATTCAGTAGACATCACGCGAGACACTTCCCGGTACAGCTTCGTGGCTACGTACGCTGAGGGACTCCAGCCAATTAGAATCGCCGTAAACAAGTACAACAAAAGCTCACCATGATTTATCGATTGGTGATTTACCAATTGTTTCCTTTCGTGCAACATACTTTTACGAGTCGATTCTGCAGTAAAACTAACGTACCATTCCGCAGCCTCGACTTTCTCGCTACTTCAGTTTGATTAGTTCTGGCTTAAAGTGATTGAAATACGTTCTATTAATCCGAGTAAATATTATGGTAAGTAGAATGTGAATGTGTGGACGAAATTTCCCCGGAAGCACACGACCGGTTTCGTGGTTCATGCCGCTCATCACGTATGCGTACCCGATACTCCTCTGCCCACTCATCTTCATACTTGTACACTCCGATTTTATATCTTCCTAGGATCTAATTTGAATCGTCAGGAATGCGAGTGGATACTCTTCATTAAAGAGCCCACAAATGAATCACGACGGTGATTCCTGTGAGTTATTCGTGTCTGGGTCACAGCTAGCCCAAGGAACAACGAGGCTGCATGTCCAAGCGCTCACACCGATTGTAAGTAGAACGTAAACGTGTGGACAATGATAGTAATGCGTACGCAATGTACGCATTACTATCATTTTGCTGTAATCATGGCAGCAAGCACAATTCAGCATAACACTGAAAAGTCACTATAGTTCACTAAAGCTTGAGTAGAATGCGCAGAGCCTGTGCAATTTCCTATTGCACTGCATGTTTGGGCAAGCAATTTTTTGCACTGTGTTATTGAGCCGATACAGCTGTGAGCGGAATATGTGAGTGGATTCGATTAACCTAACACTGACTTTCACGTGAGTTAGAAGAGTTCCTTTTAGAACCCCGAATAAGTCTGAATATTAAGGCGTCCAAATCCCGACCAGTTCGGCAATGTACGCGTAGGCATGTTGAATCCTTCAGTCTGTATGGGTATGACACATTCATGCATCTTCTGGAGCTGACTCGCTTGTTTGTGCTCTTTAACAGACAAAGACACACAGATACGGGAACACTTGGACTCAGGCCTGGAATCCTTTATTTCAAGAACCGTTCTCATTTTGAATGCATTTCTCTTCCCGCATTTATCCAGATCATGAGCGTATACGCAAGATTTCACAAATGCACACTATACACTTCACCGTATGTATAATTCGGACAATACTAGCAATAATATAATGACCAGGTCTTATTTGCGTCTACCTTAACCAACTGATCTGGAACGTGGTGAATAATGTAACCACAACAATCCTCCTGAGGTGGAAAACTTGTGAGATTTGAATTACTTCAAGAGATTTAGAAATTCTGAAATCCTGGGCGCAGCTTCTTAGCAGGAGGTGATGAAATGTAGTTGGCATCCATCCATGGGTTCGAGCCCCGCCTGCATCCGATGAATTTTAACACCTCAATCAATTAAAAACAAAGAAATATATCACTCAGTAGAAAACACTATGAACCATTGAAAAAGTGATGTGAGTGCGGATAAATCATTTCATGAGAAACAAAGGTAGATATCCCTTCAGATATAACAAAAGGTTCACAGCCAATGTGAATCAGATTGGACACACTGTTATGATCCGCAAAAATCAAGCTTACAAAGGTGATTTGCTGCTGCTGAAGTAAGTCACGTTGCCTGAAACATGGATCAAATTTCGGTCACGGAATCTGCAAGTGAGAATATTAACATCCTAACTTTCTGATAGTGAGAGGAATTTGCGAGTGCTTTTCACCACCAGGTATAATTTTTCACATGATAGAATTCATCATGCAGTGTAAACTTTCAAATGATCATTGAAAACTATGAAAGCACTGTATAGCAGTTTCATCCTTGCTTGGGCTCATCACCAGTGCATATCCACCGAGCACCCACGGGGACTCGAACCCAGGATGGACGATTATGAGCGGAAAACCTAATCACCAGGTTATTCGAGCTGATACCTCACGGTTTATTGATCTTATACGCCTCAAGATACATGAACTCGGGATTTACGCCAAGAATTACGAGGACTGACGTGATCCAATACTTGGAGATTGCAGTCAGCCAATCCGGAAGTTTGTCTGAAAGACAAGAATAACATCAGACGATCAACGACAACTTCGCGGATTTTTTATTGACTATCAGATAATGTTTATCCCAAGAGGTAACGATTTCCACTGAGTTGGTGCGATTGGTTCAAGTGAGGCTTTGACCTAAGGTTTTAAATCTCGGTTATCTTCCTGTCCACAGAGGTTCTGTTTTATCCTCTTGTTCCTCAACTTACCTGTGTCTCTCCCTCGAAAGTTCACCGCTCGCAGGCAGTAAACAAATCATGTAAAGTGCATGGGGCTTCGTGTTCAACTGTGATCGGTATCGGAGTTCAGTTCACCTGTGGTCTAAAGGTCTGGCGATCACAAAGACCACGTAACAGACAGGTCTGAATTGGAAACTGAGTGACCGACCGAGTGCGCACGCGTGTATAAGCTGGCATCAGTAGCGAAATGCTGTGAGGTGGATTATCGATCGCGATGGGGTTGTTGACTGCAGACTAATGAACAAATTCGAAGAAACGGGACTTGTTGAGGACAAAATGATGTGCGTCTACCGAAAACGACCGCAAGCAGAGGTGTGTCACATAAAGCTTAAGAAATTATTCCAGGCCATTCACAGTGAAGGATCTGGGCACTGGAGAGAATAAGCCGAATGATTTTCGATCGACAGTAAGTTAGTTCACAGTAGCCTCGATAAAACAAGCTGAAATTTATACTATTGGGACTTCGGATTAAACATTAAGAGGATTCATATCGCAGCAACTATGACGTAATTCGGCCTTCCCTCTGTGTTTCGAACTGCTGTCTGAAGAGATTGTGACAAGCTTAGATTTAGCTTGTGTTGACCACCTACGTGTAATTACAAATCGGTGAATAGGTAAGGATGAAACAACTGGCTATTTCAATTAGTACTGTAATACCACGGATGATAAAAGCTGATAAAACTGTGGACCAACTGTCTCACACCTGACCTGTGGTCACGATTCCTAGTCATTTCACTGTTAAAGCAGCTTTGTCTTTGTCTGATCTAGCGGTGTATAGGCAGGAACATTCGTCGAAGTCACCTGCTACGCCTCTTTAATTATCATTATCATATCTGAGAGAATATCGACTTCTTCATCTATTGTACCCTGGCTAACAGTTGACCAGGTAACAGTTTTGTGTGCTCTCTGTTACTGGTATGATCAAATGAGTTTAGTCCCAGACTCGCTCATCGACAGAAAGACGAAAAAATGAATAAATAAGTGTGTTCCACTGTTGGTTTTCAAAATGCTGCCCGGATCTTTGTCTACACAGTATCATCCGTTTCAAGCGAAACGTCTCCACTTTCTCCAACACATTGACAGTTATTCTGCTGCATTGCAACATGATGCATACTTCCAGGTCCTCTAAAGTTTCCGGTCAATCTTCATATAATTTTCCTTTCAAATGGGACCATAGAAAGAAGTCCAACAGGTGTAGATCTGGAGACCCAGGGGGCCATCCAATCGATCCACCTCTTTCTATCCAACGTCCCCGAAAAAGGCTTTCCATGTACTGCCGAACACAAACTGGGTATCGAGCACATGCTCCATCTTGTTGTAACTATACAGAAGATGGCGCGACTGGTGTTACTGCTTCCACCATGAGAGCTAGCAAATTTTGAAACATGTCCAGATACGACGTTTCTATTGCGAATCAGTAAAACGAAATCTGTTTATACCTGTGACGTTCCCATAGAAAAAATAAGTACCGATAACTGTTCCTCCCAGGATTCCTGCCCAAAACATCAAACTGGTATTATACTGAAATTGAACAGCGACAGACTGTCTGAGATTCTCTTGTGGCCAGTAAAACCGGCTAGTTTGCATTCCACGTACGTGAACTATGGATTCTTCGCTAAACAAGGTTCGCCGTACAATGTTGCGACTGAGATACCAGGTGTAAAACTGAAGGCGACAATCTGCGTCTTCTAAGCTTGACCGTTGCAAATGAAGCTCCTTGAACGGCTTCAGGTTGTTTTCTCGTAAAATCCGAGCCACAGACGACCGCGACTGATGACAACAGCTGGCCTGTGCTCGGATGCTTTGCTGTGGGTGGTCTCGAATGCTTTCGAAAGATCATTTGAAACGCCTCCGCTTGTGGCCGTCTTCGGTCGACCGCACTTTATTTTGTCCTCAACGGATCCTGTTTCTTAGAATCTATTCATTAGCCTGCGTACAGTTGACGCAGCCTTCGACTTTCTCTCTAATACTGTCGATTAGCAATCTTTGCTCCACTTTCCACTTATTCTCGATAGAAAGACAGACCAAGTGAATTCTCTCATTCTTGCTTAGCGGGACTGTGATCGAGAACGGCTGATTTTTGTTGTCACACAAATTGTTTCAATCAACAACCCCATCGCGATCGATAATCCACCTCGCGGCATTTCTCTATTGATGCCAGCTTATACACGCGTGCGCACTCGGTCGGTCACTCAGTTTCCAATTCAGGCCTGTCTGTTACGTGGTCTTTGTGATCACTAGACCTTTAGACCACAGGTGAACTGAACTCCGGTACCGATCACAGCGGAACACGAAGCCCCATGCAGTTTACACGACTTGTTTACTGCCTGCGACCGGTGACCTTTCGAGCGTCACATATGAGACAGTATACCTGTCTTGGCCAGCGTGGCATGCATCGTAAATAGCCACATCTCACTCATACTTCTGCTTGTTCGCGATTCTTGGCTGGTTGACGCAATTTACTTTACGTGCCCTGTTCACCGAACCATAAATAAACTACGGTTCTGAGGCTCCCCCGTTTGATATATTTCAGAGAAGTCTAGCACAGTTGTACTTTTGCGTCGTACCGTCGCATTAGATTTACTGTGTAGGTCAGTCACACTTAGGTGTACTTTCCAGCCTGAAAGCCCACGCATCCGCCTGCTCATCCAAGTTCACGTGATATTCACAGGGCGAAGGTTGGCTAACATGCAGTGGGAATGTGAGAATCAGGGAAGTCACTCCGAGCGTTTTGGTCTTTCGGGATGGACAGATCGGTTGTTCAGCAATGAAAGTCCGTCAATTGGACCGTGAGTCCGTATTTACGTTATCCCAGCATAACCGTCGAGGGCGTGTTCGGAAAAATATACCTCACAACAATAAGTGATTTTATGACTGCAATACTGCAGCACAATGGGAGTTCAATGCACGTCTAGGGATCCATCTTGTGGGATTTTCGGAACGAGCTGGTATCTCAAAATGGTATCGCCAATGGTCATGTTTACCTAGAAGTACTGATCTGACACATCTTGCCACTGTTGAGCAGAACTACGAAAGCGATTTTCGAGGACGACAATGCACCTACACATCATCTCCTTGTCGTACGCGGTACAAAGACGCTCCCGTGGACACCTTGATTACGCGATCTCAGTTCAATCGAACATTTGTGGGATGTGCTCGGGAGTGAAATGTATCAGAGGCAACAAGGCAAATCTCTCGGGTATTTGAAAACTGCCTTGAAGGAGGGAAGGAGCCATATGTCACAAGATACTATCAGACGTTTGATGGCGAGTGTGACTCGGAGAGTACATTCTATTATACCATCCTAAGCTGGTTATACCGTGTGCTAATGACTAACCGTTCCAGAACGATCACAACAAGTCATTTTGATTTCAGTAAAGGATTTCACTGATGTTTATTTTGGAGGGGGAGGGTGTTTTTTGGCGAATGATGTATACCTTATGCAGTTGCTATCGCGGTGAATATACCCCCGGACCGCATTCATCGATAGGCATGACATAAAACTGACTAGAATGCGCAAGTGCAACACAAACAACGTGGTTACCGGTAAAACGGAAACGAGTTGTAATGAAAATTTCATCATGCATGACCGCCTCAACACTATTCTCATGATGTTGTAACCGTGGTGGCAAGCACGATAAGACTCAAAGTGGTATGTGGGCCACCTACCACTGAGTTCGCATGCTAACAACTCACTGTACACACAGCAACCGAATGCCCCCTCAGTAGGAGTCTACGTTTCACAAGAAAATTATAGACAAAACATAGAACCTGAATAATTGGTCAGTTTCAACAAAGAACTGTGTATTCCTCTGTGGTGGTTTAGCGGGCATCACACGTGATACGGCCAGGTACAGCTTCGTAGCCACGCACGCTGAGGAGCCTCAACAAATCAGGATCGCTGACGAGACAGGTACGGCCAAAGCTCCCCCTGTGATTGGTCAAATTCCAATCTACCAATTATTTTCTTTGATGCAACATATTTGTACAAACCAGTCCCGCAATACAATCAACGTCCTATTCCGCAGCCTTGGCATTCTTGCCACTTTGGTTTGCTAAGTTCCGAGTGGAAGCAATTTCAATACGTCTTATCAGTTCGGTTATTGTGAATATTAGACCTTCCTTTTGATAATCCTCCCTAGCTATGGAAAATCCACAGGTATTTTCGCGTTGAAACATTCATGTCACAATCCGGAAGGGGACGTACCGCATAGCCTAAAAGACCCATTGCACAATCACAGATAACCAACAGTGTAACACTGAGACTCGGAGCAACGGAAAACCACATACGATTCTAACAGGACAAGCATGGTAACGAGCTGGGGGACAAAAAAATCGCAGTCTCTTGTCAGCAGCCTAACCACCTAACCGGAGTAGGACAATACAAACCGGGTGAACCGAGACTGCGCAATTGGATTTCCAGCGAAAAGTAACCCCTTTTCGAATGATACTGTCATTATCTCGGTTCAACTCACTGACCTAACCTCGACAGTATGACTGGGCGAGATTCTTCGTTTGTCGAGTTTTCCTGGAGTTACATTCACGTGTTCTTTCTTTCCAGAGCTTTGCCGTGACGAATCAAGTATCAGAGTAACGGTCCGTTTTTGGTCATGTTCCATACGAAACACTTTGTCTTGTTTTTAAAAGTCAACAAGAAATCTGCTCGGCAACCTCTGTTTGATCACGAGCCTAACCCATCCGACGAGCAATCATGGAATGATTCGACCCATTTGATGCACAAAATCCTCACCAATGATCATATCATCAGATTGTCTATCATACGGTATTACTACTGATTAGGAAGCGAATCAACAGACACAACGCTGAACTAATCCAAATGGTAAGACTCGTCCGCGGTGGGATGCGAACCCACACACATAAACGTCGACAACGCCTCGATATCGTGCGTGCGCCCTAAGTTACGATTTGACACCGAGGATCCTGGATATTGCATAATTAGATCATATTGGCCAACGAGGTTAAATAACATTCAGACATGGAATATAACAGTGAACTTGTAATTTGGCAGCCTATAGCAGGATTTCTCCCATGTACCTACAGTGAGTGGCGAATATGCTCCGACAACGACGTTCGAAACTCGAATCAATTCAATATCGGTCATATCTACCAAGCCGGACAAAATGGTGGTAAGACGTGGAACATAAAATAATCCAGAAAGTTACTCCCATGAATACGAATACAAAATTGATCGGACAAAAATAAAAATCAATTTGTGAGCAAGACTGATCGATATTGAGGACAGTGCAAGTCCAGCGAGTTTCAAGATATCGGAACAAAACCCGTGGGGTTAGGAAATCGTACTCCGTTCACGTGCATGTTTGATATTTCGGAAAAATAAATAGGAACATGCAAAATGTGGGCGTGTTTGTGCTGTACAGTTGTTTCCCTCCGTTTTTTTTATTCGTGTTGAAAATGAACGATATTATGTACACTTATTTCACATGAATCTGTTAAATTCTATTAGGCGCGGCCCGACGCTAATGCGCTGTAGACAACAAACACGCTTGGACAATGTGCACAGTTTTCAGTTGAGTTCCATCAGGGAATACTGGATAGTAAAAAAGTAATTTCAAATAAAGATAAGACCGGTTTTTGTCTAGGTGTTGGCTTATTGGTCCTGCGAACTCGCAGTGGTCCCATGGTATTTGACAGTTCAACCGAGAAAAACCGAATCAAGTGGAATCGATTCAAAAGAGCACTTTGGGAAATGCTGGTGAACACGGAAAGGCTATGTCCGCGCAATTCAGGCAAAGTTCAAATTCTCATCAAAGTCACCCTCGTCAACAATCTTTTTCGGTGCCGAAGGTTTTAAGTCCGAATTCAGAACAAGATGACCCAATGATCCTCCACGAGTCAGTTTGCCCTCCTCAGCACGTACCTGACCGAGGATCAGATCATTATCTTCTTCCGGGCCTCGTGTTAAGTCTCGGAAGAAGTAGCGTGATTTGAACACTTTCCACAACTGGCAGACGATATCCGCGCAGATCAAATCACCTGCATTCAATGAGATCATTTTCAACAGAAAAATTCCGTCATGTCTTAGGAATTGCCGTTTGAATTTTTCCACCATTACTCGATCTTTCCGACTGAGAACCTCGCCCAATTTCAGATAACGCTTGATAAAACACGTCCGCGATTTTTGATAAGACATCCGGACAAACCAGGTGGGAATACTGATCGCGGTCAGGGTGCAAGCGAGTACAATCCAAAACCAGAGAAACACGTAGATCCGTTCGTTTAACATGTTGACCGGCAACACACACTGACTAGTCACATAATTTCTGGAACCCATGTGACGAACTGGAATCAGACAGTATCCGACTCGGGGAAACACTAGTGTGACCTCCCAGTCTTTACCCATGAGAATATCATGTGCAATCGCCAGACCGAACATGGTATAGTTGCGCCGATTCAGTCCGAGGAATCGTTCCATCATGACCAGTTGTCCGACACCGTTGATCAGATAGAGTGATTTTACGAGCATATATGTGGCGAATAGACGTGTCCCTAGCCGCTTGCTTATCACCAGTAGACTACAGAATTTCCATATCCGACGACGCAGTTCACTGAATCGTCCAACGCGATATTCTCGATGCTGTATCGTGGAAAATAGAGAGATAAAAGAAGAAAAAGGACGCATAAATCAATGATCGACCCGAAATGATGAGTCATTGTAAGCGAGTAAGTACTATCAACTATCGAAGACAATATAGTGGTACATATCACAAGACGTAACGTGGTTTTCAGTGACTGAAACTAGCTGGTGAACTAGGGGTTTATTTTCTGACTTAATAAGAACACGAACGAAATCGAAACACGTCCACTGCGAACTTGTACCCAGGAAATAACCATAGATGAACTAATACTGTTAACTGGTTGTGTTTTTCGGTATTTGACACTCCGCGGCTAGGCATTGAGCATGACAGAATTGAATCTTGCGGTCCTCAGTTCGAATCTGGTCGTCTTCGTTCAAAATTCCTCCTTCTGTAGCCTTTGAACGGTGACAACACTCCATTTCTCATCCTGAAATACTGCACGACTGTTGAATGAAAAATAAATGAACTGAACACGGAACATGCAGAAAAATGTGCCCATTTTAGACATTATATATATATATATATATATATATATATATATATATATATATGAAAAACTGAACACTCATGTGCAGACACTGGACGTTTTACTCATGTTACAGGGAATAGCGTTATTCTGAATGATTTAATTCGGGTCTCATCGTGCTTGCTACCATGATTACAGCAACACGGGAATAGTGTTGAGGCGATCATGCATGATGAAAATTCCAAGACAACTCGTTTTCGTTTCACTGGTAAGATTTTTAATCCTTGTTTGTTCTGAAGGACATTCAGACTTTCCATCGCGCCGAAGGAAAAACTATATACAAGATATCATCAGTGGATTTGCAGTTAATGAGATCACGAGAGAGACAAAAAGTTCACTGATAGAAGGGAAGAAAAGAGACGTATAAAGAAGGCCGTAGTGGAAAACTCCGGAGCTAACTGGAAGAGAAGAATGCCAGTTGCCGAAAGAGAAGTAAGCTGTGTGTGATCATAAAAATAGTCACACGGTGCGTTCAACATTTGCATTCAACGCCGTTACCCCGGAAATTGGAGAATCTACAATACAAAAGCTGAATCACAACCTCTCAAGGTAACAATTTAGAACGGCTTCAGGCACAACTGATGAATGAACCTCTTAATACAACCCGCAATGAAAAGTTTCATTCATTGTTGTTTATGAAATTACTTGCTGAAATCACATGAGTAAATCTGTCACGATGTGGTGGATGGTGCTGGGTAACAGAAGGAGAAGTGACCATTTTAAAAGTGGCTGTGGATAAGCAAAACGAATCCTACCGACAGACGAACCAGTATCAGCAGAACCCCGGGCAGAGAGGAAGTTAACTCAATTTGACAGCTCTAGATCAACAAATGAGACTAACACAGAAATCCGAACAGGCTCAATACTGGCCGGCATCTGGGCAAAACGCAGCAGTGTTGATTGTGTCCACCCATCCCGGCGGGATAATTTTGATTCCGTCCTTTATTGTTACTAGTCTGTGGTACGAGTGGGCCATGCATTACGGATTGCAGGTGATCCTTTTCGTCAGTTTATTAGACTTTTCCGGCACTGTCCCGTTAGCCCGACCAGGAGTGCAGTTCTCACCTAGCTGACCAGTCGAAATCCCGTGGACACACACACACACACACCAGCCTTTGGTTACCGAGAGATATAGATAGTGCTCATGCCCCGCTTCCCTCGTATACTTACCAAAAACCTTGTTCAATTAGTTGTTCCCCGTGGGCAACTACCCAGTTGATGGACGGTTTGACTACTTGCAGTTACATTTCCTCTAACTGTCTTACCCTGCTGACTCATGGATGGACCTCTTATAGAAGATTAATTGTTATTTGTCACGAGGGCGTTGGACTCAGTCACCTGTTGTCATGTTATTGCTTGGTGAGTTCAGAATTCCCACTTATTTTCCCGTACTTGATGGATGCCCTGTCGTTCGAGTGTCACTGGATAGTTTCTTTTCTATGAACTACAGATACCTCGTAATTCCGGGTTTACAGGATTTGCCAAGTCAATCAACTAGCGTGGGTAACGTCCACACGCGGGTTCAAGTATCACAGGGGTCAACAACGTTTACCATTTGGATCAACTCAACATCTACTGTGCTTACCAATGGCACCGTATCGCCAGGCGGTTATGATTTTCATTGGTTTGGAATCACGCTGTCCCATTAACCAGTTCGAATCGCAGATTGAAATCGCTGATATAGACCCCGTCTGGGTGGAATCTACAAACAGTAGAGAATCAACCTTACTGAAGTTCAGTTCATCTGAAACAACCAGTAAACATGATCCGGGTGGAGCAGTTTCGATTACCATCTCTCGGCGGGAGCCTCAATCGGTCACTACTCATGGTGACTTTTCATGTTCAATTAGGATTGGGATGTGCACAGGGAAGAGCACAGAGATGAGAGTTTTTTCCCCCGCGGAACGGCTGGAGATTTATGGACGAGTCATACTTGCACGTACCTTGTCATTCCAAATTGTCTCGTTTAGTGAATAAAGTCGTGCGTATTCCCTACTTCGCGTTCTCACTACCATAAGAGCCAACTAGCAGAGGTATAAATTCTGAAAGTTTTTACAATTACAAATCTTTGAAGCGATTTTACCGTTCCCGCATTAGCATTAAACGAACTGAAAGTGTTCCTTTACACCACATATCATCCAAATGTCAACACTCAGAAAGGCGAAAAGTTTGTTTATGTTCATCATAAGAAACTGTCATCAGATAATCATTTCTATGAGCGTCTTCCACTTCTTTCTTGTGCATGAGGCTAGTGGAGTGGCATACTCCGTAACCACAACGAACCGTTCCATTAGAATAGGAAACAGCTAATCACAACCATGAAAACTGTAGCAGACAAACGCAAAATTTGAAATACTCGGTAATGCGTCCAAGCAACAATAGTTTGCTATCTACCACCAAAGTTGGTGGGGTTTGAATCGTGTATCTTAGATTTGATGGCCTGAGACGTATGCCGCCCGGCCCTGCTCCGGTTTGGGCAAGATGGAAGACCACAGTGAGTATCTGAATCCGATAACAGTGATCTCGATGACTCCTGATGTCATATAAGCATCGGTAACTTCACTAGATGCAGTGCTGGAGGATTTATGATACTGAAATGAGTAATCACGGAAAGTCCAAAGCCCAATTTTTGCCCATTAGCTTAGCAGGCAGAGTGCGTGAGACGCTCAATTGTGTGTGGTGTACATGTGTGGGTTCGAAACCCAGCCAGTGTACATACTTCCAAAATTTGAATCGCCTCAGTATTTGTCACATCTACCAAGCAAAATTCAGAATTTTGGTTTTTCGATCTCTCTCTCAACCCAACCCCGAGGTAACTATAAAAGTTTTGACTAGTGGTGATTGTTATGGTGCTGAGGTTACCAAGGAGTTTGGTAGAATCTGGTTGTTTATCACACAGTTGCCTTGCGAAATTATCGGTGAGCTACGGTAAGCTATCTCTTAACGTAAGTAACATGGAGCTGATATCATAGGAGTCCTTTGAAATGACTGATGAAGTCGTTTACTCTAGATTTTGACAGAAACTGGGAAAAGTTTTCCACTATCAGATCAACAGTGGAAAAACCAATAAAGAGAGGCTGATCCAATCAGATATCGGGACATATCATCTATGGGCATAATCTATGTCCTTCTGCTGAATTCGGTCAGGTATAGACAATCTTTCACCAGCTAACGATACATTAACCTGCTTTTGTGCTCGTCCACCAGACAAGCGCAGAGCATTCACATGCCCACCGCAATCGCGGTGGACACAGCGATCCATTTGTTATCCCCAGTTCAGTTCAGTTCAGATAACCACTAACCATGCACTAAGTCCGATGGCTTTCTTAACTATCTCCTGATGATATCCTCAATTGTAAACAATAAGAAAGGACAGGAATATTAAAGGAGAAGAAAAAGAACTATATATAATGATATCAAGTCCGTGAAGAAAGTTTGTGGAGGCAAAAGAGAAACTGATCGCCACATCAAGCCATTTCCTCTAATGTATGTAATCCTAGAATGAGAGGGTCTCTTGAACACCAAACCAAAAGTCCAACATGCCCAAAGTCCACAGGTTAGGTTTCTCATACCTTTCTTCCATGTCACGGACTGGCCATTGTTACTCATCTTCCAACCACGGCCCACCTCAGCCAACATTGCACAACAAGGAATCCTGTCAAAGCACATGCGTAACACATGTCCTAACCATCTTAGCATGCTGACCTTGAATGTTTCATCCAACGATTTGGTTCGCGAACCCACGACTCTCCGCCGAACCTCAGCATTGCTTATACGGCGTTCCCACCAGATTCCAGTAATGCTGCGAAGACATCAGTGTTTAAATATCGACAATCTTCCTACATCCTCCATCCGCAGTGGCCATATCTCCGAATCATACAGAATCAAAGGACTGACTATTGCAGTGTACACCCGACCCTAAAAGGATAAACGGATATCATGTAGATGACACAGATGACTAAGATTAGCAAATACCAAACGAGCCTTCTGCAAACGCGAAGACGCTCCATCCGATATCCGACCTCTGGCTGAAATGCACCTGCCCAGATAACAGAACTTATCTATCAGGTCTACAGTTACCCCAGACATTGAACGGTTTGGCGTCGGACCAACCCAGTTCGGGCAACAGTATCTTGCAAGTCGAGGGTGCAAAACACATACCGAATATTGCTACGCAGTCAGTCATGCCATTTAGAAAAGCTTGTAACTTACCAGGATATTCATTTAGAAGAACTATGTCGTCCACAAATTCACCCGGAAAAAGTTTAATGTCACCATCCTCACCTGACAAAAGGACGGTCTTGAGACCATATCACCACTTTTTTGGTGAACTCATGGGAAAGATCACCTTAAGCCCAACTCGGCTTCGGCTATTCGTGCAAAGAGACTTCATGTTGGGAATGAATTTCTCTGGTACACCCTTCAACAAGAGGCAGCGCCAGTGAACTGTGCTGTCGACCGAGTCGAAGGCCGCTTCAAGACCAAAAAATGAGGATAGTGGGCCTACGGAAGTTGTGTCTACGTTCTTAAATCTGTCGAAGAGTGAGAATGTGATTGACACAACCTCGACCAGGTCTATACCCGGCCTGATTCTCGCGCGAGCATTGTTCGCGAGCGGCAGAAGAGCGGTGGAGAATAATACTAGCGAGCAGTTTAGATGCGATGTTAACCAAACTTATTTCCCTATCGTTTTCACAGGAGGACCTGCCACTCTTCTTGTAAATCGGTACGACCACCGATTCACACCAATTTCTTGGAACTTGTTCCCCATCCCGTACCAAACCACAGAAGTTCGATCACTCACGTGTACAACAGATTCACACAAGCACCCAAACAAATTTGACCAGTATTAAGTCACCCGAAATCCCCGGGCCTTTGGTACACGGAATTCCATCGTGGTATCCATAGTATCTCAATTCAAGTTTGAGTCACTTGCTTCTTGTTACTTTTCCAGAGTTCATTTTTTCCATACCTATACACGGCTGGTTTCCAATATCGACGCACGCGGTCTCTTTGGTTGGTATGACCCACTAAGTTGGACGACCACTAAAACCTGTTCATTGCGCACATTCGACTAGTCGAAATTCCGTTTAATACGGATTGTGTGGACGAAGGCCATTAGGGCTCCAGAGGCGTTACCAATTGCTTCAACGTGCTGCACAAAACCTGTCCGAGGATGAGAAAGTAAACGCGCTTAGGCTTTTTAACACAACATAAATAAATCAACAATGAAACTGTAATCACCTGTCCAGCAACACACACACACGTCCGTTCCAAAAAGGAGACTGGTGCTGGTGTCAAAACGACACCCGCACTTGCCTGAGGCCGAGTCTCGTTAGGCAACGGTGATGCCGAATCTACCAGCCTACAACCAAAGCGCCAGTTCAGATCCAACGTACGATCAGCTAAGAACACGTGGGCGGTCCACGAAATTAAACGCAATCTAACCAGTAAGGTGGTATGGCAACCCAACATTGCGGTCATCCGGGTAAGGAACCGACTAGATCAGGCACACGCGTAGGCGTTTCGATATTTTCCATTTTCAGCTCGGTTCCGTGATGTCCGACCAATAGAAAACAGTTATTCTCAAAATCTGAATGAAAGTATAGTTTGTAATGGAAAATCCACCTACATTTTTCACATCGAAAAGTCGGACGCCGCGAGCCGGAATCGAACCGGCGACCCTCCGCGCACCTGGCAGATGCTTGCCGGTTCGATTCCGGCTCGCGGCGTCCGACTTTTTGATGTGAAAAATTCAAGTGGTTTTTCCATTACATACAATTTAGGCTCCTCGTGCCAACAATACATTCTCTGAAAGTGTGGTTCTTGGAATCCATGTCCTCGATGTGAAGAAATACAACCTGATACAAAAATGTTATGCCAGTTTGAAGAAAGTGCATCAACTTATTTCGCCAACATCTAGAAATCCGCCACCAATCAAACAAGGGCCTTTTATGGGGCAATTTTTTAAAGAGTCTTTAGGATTTCCACGGTTCCGTTACTGCAAAAGTATATAACAAATGAATGAACATTTCCACGGTAATAAGACTAACATTTCCATGAGAGACATAACCTAAAGCATTGTACAGTATTACTTCAACTTGATGAATTCATCATTGTTCATAATGGCGTAGATAATACTGCTCCAACTGGCATACTCATGATTTATTCCAGCTCATATCAATCGGCGTCTTGAGCTTCACAACCTTAAAGTCAATGGGACGAGTTTTTTTAGAGTAATTACCATGGATAACGTTCCTATGACCCCTAAATCTCACTATAGAGCACGAAACGTGAATCAAAAGCCAAAAGATATCCCGGTGAAATTGTAGTTTCTTCGGAACCGTAACAAGTGACCGCCCTTATTGGGCTTATTATGCTGGCTTTCGACCGGCCAACAGATTAAGCATATCCCTTCACTTCATCTTTCTTTGTAATAGTGCGTAAGAATTGGCACATAAATACCCTCTTTGGATATATTTTGGCTCTTAGACCATTCTTGTTCCCCAAACCCTGACAACACCATTGTCCAAGTCCATTGTGTTGTTGCTTCGCCCACAGCATCTTGTTGTAACACCACTTTACATAAATAATGTGAGGAAACGCTTATTCGTTCACAGGTAGGTTCTGAACATTTCCACAGGAAGAGGTACCAAACGTTTTATCGTAACTTTATCATTCTCTCATTTACCAACGTGGTGAAGATTTCCTGTCATGAATGAGCATTTCCTCATCATAGCGAAAAAAACTGGAAGTTACCGTATCGCACTCACATGACCTTGACCCCAAGGTCATATATTCGAAAAACGTCAACAGCATTTTTGTAGTGACCCTATCGCCAACCCCGAAATTGTTAATAATGCACCAGGTGATACAATGCTTCTAAATGCATTCGCATTGCTTTTGCCTCTATCCGTTAGGTAGAAACACAGTCGACACTTCCACAAAAGGAACTGCTCCTGGTAGGATCTATATTAATGCCTCTCTGTGGCAGAAACCATACGCGAAGAAATCTACTTTCATGACTTTACAGATTATTCACATCCGACCAGCCCTTAATTTCTGTTTGTCAAGCATCGGTCAAATTGTTCAAGTTAACCACACTAACGCCATTTCATTTATCACGGAATATTACAAAGCTAACGCGAACAATATTCTGTTACCAAGATTTTACATTTTTAATCTTTGGCATTATATGAGAAGAAATGACGGACGTAAAGCACATAGCGGCGAAAGTAAATCTTCATTTGAATTTCAACGAAACCTGCACTTTCACTTCTCTTTCGCTGCTATATCTTAGTCTCCCAATATGCTTGACCCGATAAGAGATAACAAATCACAGACTGCGTACTGGACCGTGAGATCAATACACAAATGCATGGAGAGAATGGACGACTGTTTTTTGAGCTACTTCCGGGTACACATCGACACATTTGTATCTTGTAATCAACGGGGCATTTCAAACGAAGATGAGAGAACAAATCTCTCCGGCTGCAAAGCATCCTGACAACAAGTCTTCAAATTCATTTGACCTGGTAGATCTGTCATTAGAGGAAATTCGGATACATTTTTCGTTCACTGAGATTACTTTCATCGTAATACGCAGCTTATTTCATCGTGCGTCGAAGAGATTGACTCAAAATTCTCGACCGCCTAGAACTAACCTGAGACTACTCATGCACTCGATCACTGACAGCCGCACTCAACACTAACGAACACATCAGGTCACTTTCTATTCACTCACTCAAGCTGAATCGCTGGTACACCTTATTATTGCGGACGGTATATATATATATATATATATATATATATATATATATATATATATATATATATATATATATATATATATATATATATATATATATATATATATATATATATATATATATATATATATATATACTGCTCCACTCGCATATTTTTTTGTGTTAACCGACACGCTTCATATCTGAGAAAGAACAGTCGGTGCAACCCCTGTATAACACAGATGTTTTTCTCACCTTGTGAAGAGAGTACTAGAAACAACGAGAGAAATTCGATCGTTTTCTGTGTTCTAAATATCCCGGGTACGACACCACATGATTTAGACCTAGATGTCGGTCACAGGCTGCGCTGCCCCATTCCCACCCGATTCTCAAGTTGACCAATCTGTAAAAAACGCTGTGTGTGTCACGTGTGCAAAATCTGTGTGCGTGTGTCAGTACATGCATGTCCGTCTAACACTGTACCACCGCTTGAAAATCTCCATTTTATTTTCGACTGTCTACATATACACTGATTTCATCGATACACGTAACACAATTCGACCGGTCTAAACGTGTCTTCAATGGGTCCGGACGGACTATTTAGTCTAGATAAAAGAACACCGGATAGATATGAGCTATCCACCTATGTTCAAGTCTCGGACCGAGAGTGTACAGTCCATCCAAAAAATTCTGAATCACCTCAATTCGGTCGAAATCCTGACATACGGTCGAATTCCAATTTGTACAACTGATACTGTTCTCAGTTATCAAAAATATAGAGTAGACACCATCCTTTCGCGAGCGCGAGAGAGAACAGTAACAGTTGTTAGACTGGAATTCGACAGCATGTCAGGATTTTAATCGAACTGAGGTGATCTCGAATGTTTTGGACAGACTACGTATCATGACCTACCTAACAGCCTGAGGTGAGAGATCAATCGAAAACCGACTGACGTACGTGCATACAACGTGATACTTCTGGTTAGACTCAGCTACTTAACTGAGGAATGGTGCTTCCATAGAGATCAGAGGTGACTGTGCAAGGGAACAGTAATAAATAATGCATCTGATGGGCATCCTGTTAATGGGTATGGACTCAGTTCGAATCCCACAACCCATGCGCAACACTGGTGGGAGTAAAGACAAATGAGGAATGCTCACGTGTTCAACGTGGAATATGCCTAACGAGCACCAGCGGTTCGCAAAAGATCAAACATAAGGACTTGGAGTGGCTCTGTAGTAGGCCCATTGTCACGGTCCTGAACAAAATATCCGTCTCCCCATCTCCAGTCGCACCAACCGTCTAGTCAGGGACGTGCATTTGTCCGACGCAGCGAAAGAAGCCTAAGGAACTAAGTAGCCAACGTAACAGCGCAAACGGAGCGCTCCAGAAACACTCGTTCTTGCAACCAATCGGGTTACACTCTTGTCTATCTGATCGGGTCATAAGGACGTCAGTCAGAGCACGTGACTAATAAGACCTTTACCAATTTCGTATACTACATTTGATAATTGACCAATCGTGCGCTGGACATCCGTCAGCAAACTGCGTGGACGCGGCAGTTCGTTTGGGTACCACGTCCAGGTCAACTTAATGTCCTTTTCTGAGAAGGTTTTCACGATTTTCGGACAAATCCCGAAGCGGTGCAGTGACAAGTTGTACACTAGAGGCTAGACGGGCAGTGTTATCGGAGCCAGGTTCTAAATTTTCACCGTGGGAATTGTAGTAGCGAATTCCACGACAACAACCCCGCACCATAGGCCAAGCAACTAACAAGTCGAGCTTGTGTTCCTGAGCTGATGGCTAGCCAGAGTGCGCCAAATACTTCGACTACTTCTGAAGGTAAAACAAGTGTCCCCGAATCATCCAAATGGCCGTACTATCTGCGCAGAATGTGTAATTTGGATTCAATACTAGGATTTCGAGAATGATGTACACCGAACATCGGAAAAAAGAAGCTGCCAAACTATTCCCAGATAAACAGTTATTTTTCATTCCATGAAGTTCCTCTAGTCAATAAACGTCTTCGAGAATTCGCTGTGTAGACGCTTCAGTAAACACTTCGCGCTGGGGAAATTCTATTCGGCGAAATGTGCAACGCATGTCCGAACTACCTTAGCCTGGTGAGCTCAGGCATTTCATTTATCTGTTTTGTGTAGTTTATACTCTTGGCCTAAACTTATCAATGCCGACACGGTTTTCCCATCAGATTCGAGCAATGCCATGAAAACAGTGTTTCGTGCACCCCCCCCCCCCCCGCATTGGCTATATTTGTGAATTGTAAAGGACTGGTCTGACTGCTACAGCGTACACTCGAACACAGACAGATGAACGGATGTCGCGTCGACACCACAGATGACTGAGGATTTCAGAAACCGAACGCGCCTTCTATATACTCAGAGACGTTCCATGCGGTTTACCGGGGATTATCATCATCAGATCACCCATCAGAGTGACCCTTTTCCGAGGGTGTTGGAATCCAAACAGTGTGTTACCATTTTTGCCAACAGTTTACTTGACTCTACCCAGAGTATGTTACACCACTACATTCATCGCCGTCGCATTAACTGAAACTGTCCAATAAAGATAAAGAGAAAAAATAACAACTAAGCTTTTTATTCTGACGGACTGGTACTATCCGTACTGTTTACCGCCAGAAACCAGTGTATGAATGTTCTGATTTTACGCCGTACTGTTCACATGCAGCAAGACAACACCCACTTCGGCCAATTGGATTTCATTTGATTCAATGTGAGTACCTTTCATGAACCCTGCATGTGTAGCCTCAAGTGCAACCAACAGCACGGTGTGTCAGACTTATTCCACTGCAAAATTTGTCTACGTTTTCTGGCTAATATTCTCAACGATTGTGCATGTTTCGCCGCGCACGCGTGTACATCACATCTAAACATCACGTGACGGCATACGGCATATGTCCACCAACCACGACGCAGCTGCTGCTTGCATGTTAACCTGCATACAGCTTACGCCTCTGAAAATAGCCTAGTTATGCATTTAAAAAAACAGTACAGTCCATTGCCAGCCGGAGTGGATTCCGATTTAATTTCATTTAGTCAGTCCCCACAATCGAATTATTGCTCACTGGAAATCCGCAGGTCTGGCCGCCACATGCTCACAAACTTTCGCCGTCTCTAGCGTTCTACATTTTCATTTCTTCTAAGCCTTGATACAAAAGACGGACGTGGCTCAGAATCAAAGCTTGCCACGTGGATGATGTACAACGAGAGTTAGGAAAAATCAAAATAGGATCACGACAACAGGGCGCATGACGAAGTATCAGGTTCTACTTCTCAAGCACTCTTCCTGTCTGACAGCCCGAAATCGAGCATGATCACCAAGGACTGCAAAGAGCAAGACCGAACGTTGAAGTCAAACGCTCCAGTTGTTTTTGGTAGTTTAACTACTCACCGTGAGGGAGCTTATAATATCTGAAGATAGAATACGCGTGACAACCTCTTGTTTGTCATTCAAACGGTGTCAACGAATTTCCGGCTCAAGTGCTATTTCTACAGACAGGAAAACGACTGGAATGCAGAAATGTCTCTCAACGACCTCAGTATCGAAAGTCAGCATGGTTGGAGCAAAACAAATGCGCTTACGTTTCTCACAAAAACGGAATTTTGGGCGCTAAATCAGCTGAGTGCCTACTTTTCCAGATCAACAATGCCAACTATTTCGGAACTTCAATCCATTCAAGGATTATGTTTGGTAAACTGATAGGGACGAGTGCAAACGGTCCAACATAGCGGTAGAATCTTCTTCTCTGTTTTTCAATAATCAAACACAATAAACCACGATTCCTCTGTTGCAGTTGTTAAATGCATCACCACTCAACATTTAGGGCAGTGCTAAGTCCAAATTGCATTTTATACGCTCGTACATAATTACGCGGGGTGAAATCAAGTATGATGCCAGCACAAACACAACAATAACAAAACGGGGAAAGGGTGTAACAGAACAGGAATAATAGTTAGTGAGAAGCTATGATGTGGTGCGAATTTTTTTCATTTTCATCGTGCACTTTCTGGTGTTTTTTGACGGTTTGGTTGTCTAAATGGCATTTTTGTAATTATGGGACACAATGGTTCGACAGACAAACAGACCGCACAACGCCCGGGCCCCTGACTTCTGATCTGATCCATGTCTTTCAACACTTCCAGCTAACGACAATCCGCATTACTGGAGCCCCAACCGGGCAAGCGAGGACAACCAACCAAAGCCAGGGATAATGCTAGCTTCTTTATAACTCTAAGCCAAGTCATGGCCCGAATGCCGCTTCGCATATTCCGCCTTATCTTGACACATACGAACAAAGTACGCAAAGGTACACGTTGGGCAGGCATACGCAAAACGTACTCAAGTCACCAGGGACAGTCTAACACCATAACTTCGGTTAGAGAGCGGCCTCTCACGTCCAACAGGAGGCGACGAACCGCGTCATTACTCACTCGATTTCCCCACCCGACGCGAGTGATGCTTCGGAAACATCTGCCAAGCAGAAAAACACCCAGCATTCTTAACACAGTGTGATCAGGTCTCTCGATCGTAGAGTAAAAAATTACGAACCACGGCGATATACACCCATCCCTTAAAAGAGAGCCGAGCACCACGGCCGCACCGTAGGTTGGCGGGATCTACTTTGGCACTCGCTATTCGTGAACTGATCTCTAAAATATCACCTGCTGCCGTAATTAAGCTCCCGAGGTACTTAAAACTATCGACTGACTCTAATCGATTACCACTAAGGATGAGTGAAGGTACAGGCAAAGGTACTTTGCACTTGGAAAATGCAGAATGCACACCATATCTGGATACCTCAATTGTCAGATAATTCAGAGCGCGTTGAACTGTTTATGCATTATTACTCAGTAAGGTAATGTCACCATATTTGAAGTCGAAAACTGTTTCCTAGGTGGATTTCAACTCCACCGTTTAGGTCAGACAAAGCGTTCAGTAGTATATCCTCCACAGCAAAGTCAAAAAGAAATGGGGATATAAAACAACCTTATCATACTCCACTGGAGACCCTAACGCGACTTGAGGTATGTTAATACAATTCCTTGAGGAGGGAACAATACTTCTCCACATGTCCCAGCAACACAACTCCATAGTGCAGTTCTATCGATGGAGTCTATTGCTGCACGAATATCCAGGAAGACGATGATTGTTGTTCTCCGGAACGTATGACGGTGCTCCAACAGCTGTAGGGGAGGGGGTTGAAGATTTGACCAATAAGCCCACGACTAGCACTAAACCTAGTCTGCTCCTCGCGAGTCCGCTTTTCACGCTTTCGGTACAACCTGTGAAGTATGAAAGACGCGAGCATCTTCGACAATATTGGGATAAGACTTGTACCCCTACGGTTAGCGCGGTCACCGCACGAGCCCCTGTTAAAGGCGAGAACGACAGTTTATTCCTAACAAAAGGAAAAGAATTTCAAGCCTTGGAGAAGAAATGTTCTCTAACAAGTTGCACTCCGCCATCAATAAACAGGGTCGGGAGAAGGCTATCAGAGTCCGGCGCTTTGTAACGTCCTGGTGATCAGATTTCCCTGTAGATCTCCGCCTCGGTAGGTGGGTCTGTCCAAAACAGACCACAGAACATGTGGCGGAAGAGTTGTAGGAGAGATGGAAACAGAGGGCCAACTAAACTGTGTCCTAAAGTGCCCCACCCGGTATTCAGACGCCAATGCTGATGGCAATCGGCAAAGCACTGCATACTAGGGACAAGTGGAATATTGCTTCTGAAATAGCAAACGTATGAGGCTACCAAAACTCTCATTTTGACGGTACTTGTCAAATCAGTATTTCTGCCTAGCCGATACAGAATATCACAGAAGAGAGTAAATACTATTTTCGAAGGAGATAGCTGTGAAGGCACAACCAATGAACGACACCCATGTATTGACTATGAATGCCACAGGACCTAAAAATGAAATGCATGCAATTTAAACACCAGCCACTCTCAGTGACTACGAGTTATTGAGGACTATCAACGTGAGTCATGAACAACATAATTTTTGAGAATTATTGCAAAATTAAACCTGTTCTGGCACAATTAAAGAGTGTCCAATTTTAAAACATCAAGACAGAAATAGAACATCTCAGCACTGATCGACCACAAGGCATCGGAGACGCCTGTAAAGCGGCAAAAACCAACCAAATAACTGATACTTAACAACGAGAATGCCTTCCCCCTCTCCGTCGAACAACGATGCTGCAATTGTTAGTCAGTCGGTTGTTCATCTGAATTCAAGTATCCACGGCCTCCATTGGGGATGATCGAGTCAAATTAAAACGTGCCACATACTTACTTAGTCGAGCCCCAAAGTGGATAGTGCTTTACAAGGATGTCTACAAATAGTCTTGCGAACAATTCAGATACTAATCTGAACAGAGACCCCATAGCCATCGACCAGTCACGCCAGGGTTGCTTTGAACGAACCTCAGGGGTGAGGTGACATACTGTCAGCTCATGCATGTTTCGCAAAGCTTATTGTTTCAGTATTGGGGAATTCACCTTCATCGAGGTCATTTCGACTCGATTTCAAGGCGAGTGTAGTGGGCATGGGTGTATTCTCATAAATGGTAATCACGATCCTCCCAAGTGCAGAGGAGACCTACATAAAGACCAAGGAGGTCGAGCGTGGTATCGAAATTGGCGACACCAAAGGGCTGTCTATCACCAAAGGTGACCGGTGGCGGTGGGGGGAGGGGGCAGCGGATGATCCTTATGCACATGGCCGCTTACTCATGATGGGCGTCGTTCATATTACAAACGACTTCTATCTGTGATGGAGGTTAAACTGAACTCACAGGGCACTGTGTGATACTGGCATAAGGTATAACTCGAACAGATTTCCAGCTTCTACGACTTCGCAGTAACGAGTAATGACCAACTATTTCGAAATGGTCCTCTTTTGTTGCCCGGACAAATAATCAGTATGCTGATTGGCCACAGGCCATGATCTCTGATTCTTGAAATTTCGGTGACAGCAGTATGCCGTGCGTCATGTAGAAGTATATCAGATCAGTGCCAACCACGGATAGATAAGCTGTTCCCGACGGACCGATCGAACTGTGCGTATCGATACGAATGAGCCCCACTCACCTCGACCGTTCAACAAGCGACAGAGTCGGCAGACACAATGTTCGTGTACCCAAAACGTCATGCACTACTATCATCATATTGTAAAAGCTCTCTTGAGACGAATGACTCAGTTCATTAACAACGTGCTAGCACTTACCGCCCAACCGACTCAGAGTTCGAACAACGTCGACCCAGTTCTCGATATTGGACGAATACCAACCAAACCGGTAAGGTGGTGGCCTAGAAAGTGATCAACCTGAGAATGAGGTGATTCTAAACGGAACATTCTATTCACGCCCTAAACAGTGTTGTTTTATCATTAACACACTCATCCTCGCTCTTGCTTGCGCGTCCTGATTTCTGGGGAAGGTTGGTGATGACATTTGGCAAACGAAAGTTGTTCAAGCAGCCGAGTAAACACAACACAAAAATCAGTCAGCGAGAATCGTTCAACAAATGCTAGGCAACCGGAATAACGAACAAAAACCGACAATAATGAACAAGTTAACGCTGCATGCAACATATAGGGTTGGGAGAACAACACTGGATATACTGGGAGCATATAAACGCGAGCTCGAAGCATATATATATATTAGTAAACTCTCTGGGACGATTAACAAGCCAAGATAAACACCGAAAAAAGATATTCTAAATGTTGTATAAAGTCTGGGATGGCAACAAAGCGGTACGGAACAATCAAGAGCTGTGCACTTTTTGATCCAACATTGTGTGTGTGTGTGTGTGTGTGTGTGTGTGTGTGTGTGTGTGTGTGTGTGTGTGTATTCATGCACAGAAACCAGTACGACTTGCGGACTGCAGATACAGTCATAACAAAACGAGGCAGGCAAAAATGTCAAGCGTAGAAAAATAGTGGAACAGCGTCTTTCTATTGTTTTTTTTTTGGACTAGAAAAGCAGGATCGATCCTCATCTGACTAAGTCTCGGGTGGAATGTGCTGAGCAGATGATCCTTAATCACCGGAACACAACGTCCGATCGTCTAATCACATAAGTCGAAATACAAGGGGAAGCATTGTGTGTCCGTGCATCTGAGCGTTCTCAAAAGCATGTAAGAGTGACGGTGAACGGGGTCAGGCAAAGCACCCAGTAGCATTCTTTTAAAATAATATACTTTAAAAAAAAACTGTTGGCTATGTTCGGAAAATTCGTGTAAAAAAGATGGCGAACCAGTTTAGCTAAGTGTTCAATGCGAGACAATAGTTGTGTTTGTTCATATGCTTACACCATTGTACCACTCATGGAATTCGGTTTTGGTCGCAGAACAGGTAGACGGTTGGACACAGTATCCCCCATTGGAATCAGATTCCCATTCATTGAATGCGCTGGGTAGTTTGGTGGTCGTGGCGGCGGCAGTTGCGGCAAGTCTGGCATGCGTGGAGCACTTGGTCGGACATTCACATTCGACTGTTGTGCTCCCGGCTCTTTGGACTCCTTGTCTGGACTGTGAGGAAGGACAGAATGTCTCGGTTTGGTCAGACTCATCTGCTTTTCTCGATAGGCTGACCAGACTAGGGCCAACACATCCGAAGTGATCAGTTCCCCGGCGTTGTACGAAAGCATTTTCAACAAAAAGACTCCGTCATGACGAAGAAAATGCCGAACAAACTCTTGCAAGAGCTCACAATCGCACGGATCATAGTGTTCGCCTAGTGTGAGATATTTGGTCACAAAATCGACCGGCCCGGTTCGACTGAGCATGCGTATCGACCAACGAAAGAGACTGAACGCGGTCAACGTGGCCACAAACACAATCCACCACCACAGGAAAATGTAGATTTTCTCGTTCAACATATTGACTGGCAAAACGCATTGCGCGGTGGCCGTGTTCGTTCGTGTGCCCAAATGTTTGACGGGTGCGTAACAGTAGGCAACTCGTGGGAACACGAGGGTGGCTTCCCAATCGTGGCCGTTCATTATGTTTTGCAACACAGTAATTCCGAACCCGTAGGTCGCGTCGCCGCCTTGGAAACCGAGGAAGTATTGCATGAGAAACAGTTGACCTATCGCGTTCGCCAGATACAACAACTTGAGAAACATATAGGCTACCGAGAGAAACGTGCCCCGATGTCGATCGAATCGATTACTACACAGGGCACGCCGCAGACGGGAACACACAAGACCAATCAGGCTGTGGGATTGTTCGGCATCGGACGTTGCCTGGCGATGGTAGTCTATTGTATCGTCTCTCGGTTCCGGTACGGTTCGGCTATCTACGTCATACTGTGGTTTCAATTCGATGGAGCCGTTCATGTCCGGCTGTGGTACCCCTTTGGAATGGGGATCTGTGGGAAGATGATTTGTCTCCGGTCTGCCCTTTCGCGTTCGGAACAAAGCACGATACTGTTCTCGCTGTTTGTGCATAGGCCAGCCGTTCGGTCAGGTGACGGGGGCGACAGAAATGAACCATGCATCCAGTTGAACAGGGGTGGGGGAGACACGTGCACGGGGGTTGGGGTGAGCATGCATCAATGAATCATGTGGAACGGGTGGGAAAGCAAGATGAGACGAACAGACATAACTAATGAGGTCGATTTTCGATGAACAGGGATGGAGAACGGTGAACACAAAAAACTAAATCATCGAATTTACTCTGATGGATGCGATGCGAAGCAACAAGCGTGAACGCAAACTCATCAAAACGAGGCGGTGCGATGATACACGACAAAGGGGAGCCCTCCCCCCTCCACACGTGCATAAAGTGACAGAGAAAAATAAGTATCGTGCGAAATGATCAAAAACAACTGAAAATCAAAATAGGCGGGGTTCTTCCCCCCCCCCCCAAAAAAAATGACGCGTTGTGTTACTGTCTTCAAAAAAAAACCTCCAATTTAAAACAAAACATTCTCTAGACCTGATTGCAATGGCGTGAATCCTCTGACGTGGCTGTAGATTTGGATAAGCTTTAAAGTGTCACATGAACAATGCAAATCTCCTGAGGCATTATGTCGTCCTTAGGTGCACTAATTGTTGCTCGTTAATTTCTTTTCCTAATCACTTCTAAGAGGACCAATCGCAAGATAGAATAAGGAGGACCCAAGCAGTTGTGTGAAATTGACATATTCCCAATACAACCACGAACAAATGTCACTTGAGATATTACTTAAAAACAGAAAAGATTGGCAAAAAATGGATCGTAGGAAATACACACCGCCCTGGGAACAAAATAATGAGGCGGAAATAAGTGAAACCCGATTGATCATGAGACTCTGAACAGTTCTGATTTGTCCATTTCCCGACTAGATACGAAACCCGGTGGAAAGTCTTGAGACCCAATGGGCGTGAAGACTGTACTCCTCCGTGTATAGGCGCATCCGAGGGAGAATGACGGCCCTCAACAAAGACGATTGCGACGAACCTCATCCCGTTTGTCAACGATTATATATATATATTCAGTGCCAGTTAGTTCGTGTACAGCAGGGTGCCACGCGCCCGACGGATGTCCCAACAATGGCCGGTTTTCTCACAAGCAATTGTACGTAGGTGCCTAGCGTAGCTAGTTACTACAACATCCGACTGGGGAATGACACCCCGAATCAAAAAGAACACTGATAGCGCAAAGGGTTCAGCCCTGGACGCGCTGAACTCAAAATCACAGCGTAAGCTTGCTTTGAGCAAGCAGACAACCGTATGGTCGATCAAGTCCTATCTTAGCAGCGTTCCGGCTTTTCCCACACAGGTAGTCAATCAAGCTTTGAGGTGGTGAAACCGGGAACGTTTTGTGAAAAAACACGCTGAAGTGAGATCCGTCTAAAATGATATCCTTGAAAGTAGAGCACACTCACAAAATGCCCAATAACAAAAGGCAGTGCAGACCGTTGTCACCCGTTCTGGGACAGCCTGAAAGATCACTTGTACTGACCCACGTGAAAAATGTTTAAAACGACGATTCACCACGATCAGTGGGACAGAATGCATCAGTTGTAATCAGAAACCTCAGAATCTTAGACCCATTAAAGACATTAAGTGCCTCAATGATACTGGACATCGCTTTCATAACGTTCATTTTAAAGATATTGTGGACTGAAATCACAGCACATAAGCGAAGATCATACGAGTGAAAGTTCACCGAATATATCACATGGCTTTGATAATCGCAGAATAGCGCGCGGGACATGACACAACATCACAAGTGAAAGCACATCCTAGTCACGTGATGCACAACTAAACTAAATATCATGATAATTTTCGAATGGAAATTAAATTACTGGCACGAGGAGCCTGAGTCTTACATAACAGAAAATTCACTCGCATTCTTTACATCCAGAAGTTCAACGCCAGCGACATTCCGCCTACCGGACAGACGTTCCACTAGCTGAGCTATCGCGGTGCGGCCAATTAGTGCAAATAACTCCGGTTCGACTGCGGTTCGTGGTATCGAACTTTTGGATGTGAAAATGAAACTGACACTTACAAAACTGATCTGCTTATTTTCCCGTGAATTTGGGAAAAATATTTTCGCGGTTTAACAGTAAGCAGTGTGCAAAAAAAACCCGATACATCTTGAAACAATACTGGAACCTAACGGGCCTCATCACATGTACAAACGACAATAGGGGTGAAGCGTGTACTTTCCGAAAGGGGAAAGACAGACGAGAATAACACGAGGGGAATGGGGACAGGGATTATTTGTCATGATCATGTCATTGATAAGGTTTAGACATTTACACAATGGTGACTCGTCTACTCTCAGTCATCCAGTATCGCACGTGTCAATGCTAGAAGTCACATGTCAGGACGCAATTTCTTCGTGTTACACGTTTCTATCACAAATCGATGGACATCCTCTATGAGGTTAACTTTCGAAAAACAAGAGAGCCCACGTACTAGATTGAGAAAACCTTATGTAAAGCACTTGAGATGAGGATTTCCTAATCACTACAGTCTGACCGAGCGAGCCATCAAGTTGACTAGTTTTAATTGTATGGGCTTATATCTTCGAGTGGGATGAGTATCTACGACTAACAGACACATCACAGTGGATCGTGACCAATAACCACCACAACGGCCGGAGTCGGTCAATATTGAGGCCTAACGGAAATCCACACATTGTTCCAGCTGTGATCGGTAGAGCTTTGATCCGATACATTAGATGGCTCGAGGGCTGCTTGTGTGTAAAATCGCATGTCTGAAATCAACGACGTTATCGAATCATTTGCCACAAAATGTGAGGGTTTCCCCACTTCTTCGTTCTTTCTCTTCGAGATGAATAATAAAAAAACGACAGTATCCATACACACTTTATATACGCAATAGCAAACATCTGCTGAATCTATTGACGGATGATTAGCTTAACGTTAATTCCACTTATTGGTTCTTTCGGGCTAACGTGAAGCAACGTGAACATCAGCAGTTTCAAAAAAAAAATGGCCGGCCCAGCTGAACACTGGGGTCGACAAAGACATCATCAGCACAACTGTTTTAAGACTTGTAGAACTCAGACCGCATCATAGTGCACAAAAACAGCTTGTAAAATACCTATCCCCACGTGCTCCACCCCCCCCCCCCCCCCCCCCCCGAGGGCGTGCTGAAAGTCATCCCTCGTCCGGAGTGATCGGTCCACGTTAGGTTTCGGGTTTCACTCACATCGAAACATGAACTCACCCTGAGAACTTGGTGCTATGGCTCTCCTGAGGCGTATACCACAATTGTTCGATCCGACTCATTGAACTAAATATTGTACAGCTATATGCACTAGCTAGAAGACGAAGCCTCAGTAACAAGCTGTCTTCGCTATGTTGTTCTACGGCTCATAAATGAGCGAAAAAAAGTTCTTCATGGATCTCGATTTCAACATGGGGCTATCAGAGGACCTGTATCAAATAGGATCTTTGACAGGTATACAGAACGGCGCCGTTGTTAATCTCGGTCTCACGACTCTGACATTCACAATCGTGACTAGAGAAGCAACCAAGAATATATCAAAAACAACTGGAATGATGAAATTGCACATCACAACGAAACATGCCACTAGCACCCGGCTGTTAGAGCACTCTTTTGACGACGCTGGTATCGTCATGACTGTTGTACAGTCATATTCATCTCTCCTTCCGTGTTAGTCATTCACCCATACACAGAAATGAATGCAATAGAAATAAATCCGGCACTGCTGGTCACCTGATAATTCTTCCCCATCCTTGAGATTCCGAGAAAACAAACGCATTCAGCCACGACATATACATGCTCCAGCCACACAGAACCGCCCTAAAACGATGCGATCTATTCCAACATACAGGAAGACCATATGCCTTTGTCTTCCAAAGAAAGCGGAGCAAATCGGAGCATTCATCAGCGCATACGACTGGAGCATTCACAAAACAAGAGACCTGAGGAAAATTCACATCGATCATCATCGATCGGTGGCGGTCCAGTGGCAAAACAGGGAGGAAAACAGACAGACATGGAATTAAAGAATTACTCATCCTATGAAACCACTTATCGTAAGTGCAATCCAAGTACCTTGGGAAAGTCGCTTTTTTACCGCTGATAATGCGTTTGATTAGGCTTTCTTAACCGTGACCGGGGGTGGTCACGTGGTTTAGAGCGTTTACCACGTCGGAATTCAGAGGTTCGAGTCCCAAAACACCACTAGTCACTTAGGTGGTAAAAAGTGATCCGCTGTCACCGGGCTCGTCACCACGCCTGATTTATTTGGATCAAATGGATTCTCTACGTCTTAAGGTCACTGTTACCGGTTATTCCTTATATTTGTCCGGGCTTCGAAGGCGGTGCAAAGACATTCCACTGCACTCATAGGCAAGGAAGCAATTAAAGGAAATCGTGGAGTTTTAGATCTTACAATCCCGAGTGAATCTTCCCGCCGCTGCTGCAGGCAATCACTTACCCATTTTACAACCTCTGATTGGCCACCAACCTCTTTCAGAAACAAACAGTGTTACAACTGTCCTAATTATAAAAAGATGCAATACAGAAACTCCTCTTGGCTTAGTGATTCAGATTCTATGCGGATATTAAACTGCAAACAAGCTTGCTGGTTGCTACTGAGAATCCATGGTCGAGGACACACCGCGAACACAGGCAAATGCAAACACACACACACACACACTCAAGCAAAAGCACTGGGATTATTGAACATCGGCAAAAACATTTCTCAAAAAATTGGGTCAATCACCAAGGTACGGAGTGCTCAAAATGCTGACACACAAGATGGTGAAATTGTTACTGAGATAAACGCGTTTTTTTCTTTTAAAACGCGCAAAATAAGATATTACGAGGACACAGTCACCCACAGCAAACCGTGAATCAGCTCTTATGATACGAAACTAGTATCAATAGGTCAAAATACGGACAACTGAAAGCGGTCAACTGTACCTTCCAACGTGAACGCTAGGGAACACACGGAAACTTGTGATTTAGACAAGGTAGAGACAAGCAGCAAATTCCCAGAATCGTCGGGGTCCCAGCACTGCGCTATTCAGTCTGAATCAAACAGGTGTACGAATGTAAGCTAAATCTGACTTGACAGAGGGGTGCCTTATCCACCAAGCACAGTTCAATGGAGTTCAGAGCACACATGAGTTGACGTTCACGAACATCGGTTACTCACTTCTCGTGCTAACTGATCAGTCGGAGTGCAGATCACGTGGTAACCTAACTTCAATGCTCGTTTGAGAGAGAGCGAATAAAGTATGGCAGGTGGTTGAATATACACGAAACGTGGCATATGAATACTTATGGGATGCTAATATCTACATATATGGGCATTTGAAAAAATAGGGTGGGAAAAACGGATGCTCATCTGACACCAACTTCTATTCTAGAAATCAAAGCAGTTGATTGTCGCTCGTTTTTTTGCGTACGAGAGACAGACAGAAAGCAGAAATACATTCTGGGTTATGCAAACAGAATGTTATCGTGTTAGGGTCGCAAAATCGTTCCATCAGGCACGTATGTTCTCAGAATACGGAGAATTACATCACTATTGCCAACGGACGCCTGAATTGTCTTGTTTTAAAAGACTCTGTACTACGGTTCGTTTGCGCGCATACTCTGAACGTCCTGTATCGGCAGGTTACACTCATATAAACAAAAATCTACTCAAGCAAGGAGTCAGTATTTCGACAGGATCACGGAGAACGATGAAATCACAAGGCAACCGAACACGTTTGATATTGATAATCACCAATCATGAAACTTCGATGGCACCATAAAATAAAAAGTCAGCTAGGGAGTGATTGATGAATGTCATGTTCTTTATTTGGTAATACAATGCATCTGAAATGAGTCATGATGCACACATATTGATGATTTGCAACCGGTTCATCAGGCTTGCTAGGATTTACCAACGCCAGTGCATTTGCACCAAGTCCTATCGGAAACTCGAACCCGTGGTGAAGGATTGTGAGTACCAGAATTTGGCCATTAGGATAGTCAGACTCGCTCTCAACTGCTTCAACGAAAGGTCTTCATTGATGGGAAAAAGTTTCAATCAACAGTGGGTACACAAAGACAAAGGGAGCTAGAATGCGGAATTTAGAGGGATTATTCTAACTGCAGACTGAAAGAAAGCACCCTTTAGTCATGAAAACCGTATGGTATCCGTACAGAGGCCCTAAGCAATTGTATCCCGAATTTCATGTAACAAAAATTCACTGCATGCATCTTCAACTGCAATTTGGTTTGACTTTTGCCAGCAAGATGTTCAAACAAAATTTTTCCCCAGGAATTTTCTGACTGAAGAAGGCCGAACAAACTAGACTGATTATCGAATCATGATTCGTTTTACTAAATCACACCGAAATTAGTCAACCCTAATCGATAACAGCAGTGATTGTGTGTGTGTGTGTGTGTGTGTGTGTGTGCACATGATAATCAAGCTCACCTGAAACAACAATTGCTCCAAAGTTCGAGCAATATGTTGAACCATTTTGGTTCTCTGCTCATCCGAGGCGTGCACTGCCTGATTGGCACTGAGAACGAGATGTTGTATGTCCGTACCGGTTCGGTTGTAACAAATCATTTGCCAAATCAACCGGGGAATGTAGAACATGATGCACTGCAAACCGAGCACGAACGGTACCCACTGATAGTACACTGTTGGGGACCGAAGAGAGAAATATGGACAAATTGGTTCTGCGATAGAAGCATAGGGACACGGGGTTATACATCAATCCGGTTAACCTAGTTTTGAGATTGCTGAAATATTATTATTCTCCGGTGAAGAACACGCTACAAATGGGATGTCTCAGGTGTTCCGTTTTACCAGTTGTGTTCACTCTGTAGCCTAAACTGGGTTTGTGATTGACGATCCATCCTTCACTGTCATTGTACTACTGTTTAATGTGCCTTGAACCCAAACCCTAATAGTCTTAATCACGTTCGCCATTGAACAAACCTCAGAGATGCACAGATCTGCAACACAATCGACAAAATTAATGTGCGTAAAAAACGGGAATCGGGATGATACTCCCTACCTACCTATTCACCAAAGTATATCATCTGAAAAGCAAAAACGAAGCTTGCACAAAGTTCCGTAAAACAGGATGGATAGAGATGAGAAAGCACATATACAACACTCCGTGACAGCTTGTTAAATCGAACTAACATAACCTCGCAATACCGAACTGTCCTCAATCGCTTCAGGTGTCGAGCGCCCTGGAGCTTGTGAAACTGCACTCATTTCGGTCTGTTTATCCTATGGAAGTTAGACAGCTTGATGGATGGTGTTCTGGAACCTGAATGAAGTGAGAAATTCTTGGAGCACTTTTCTTCATTCTCTTTTTGTAAATAATCCTGCTTCCCACTAAAACTTCAAGAATGGACTTCCGGAGGAGCTTACACCTTTGCCCGAATCTTGAACATTCTCAGAATAAAGGGCTTCCCTGTGAAGTCAACTTATTTCAAGGTGATGAATTAACGCACCTCCATTAGACTGTCGTATGATTCTAACTCAGTCACGCTACTGTTTACGATAGACTTGAAAAATTTGCAGTTGATTACATTAGTCTCCCCTAGCAAGAAACACTAGCCGGGATAGCTGAACCTGTTTCTTGTTGAAAGGTACTGCATTCAGGTCGTCAAAAGAAGGTAGTCACAATTAGTATGGTTTTTAACGCGGAGTTTGCTAATAAATATACATAATGGTATGTGTCTCACGATTGCTTGCCAGCAGTGTGTGGGATTCATGATACTTTGCTTGGCTGATTGTCTTTTGGGCTCCATCTTTCACGCACAAACCTCAGGTTATCAGATCAACCCTGCACTCGCAAGTACCAGACTCGAATTTCGCTCTTATAGCTCATTAGTGGTGCATATCCTCCGCCACACCCACGGTTTGATCACGGGTTCTTTCACCTCGAACGCGTGTGTCACCACTGCGCCACCCCGCTCCGTCCGGACTGATCCGAATCACCGAGTTAGGTTATTTTTCAGATGTCGTCGTCGTCTTCGTCGTCTGATAGCTAGCATATTTCAGTACATTTGAAAAACTGTTCCATTGAAGTATGTTTGGACTTGTCCATCCGTTGAATTATTGGCATCAAAATATTGGAGCTTTTCACTTGACTAGGGGATAAAAAGTTTATGCTTGGTGGACCAATGATGCATGTGTAGCTACACGAATCTGACTGAATGGTAGTTACCTGTGTCGACTTGATAACTCTAAGACCAACTCCGTACGATTCGTAAGCGAAACGTGTAGTTTTGCGGCACATCATCTCAAATTTCACCAAAATTTGATACAAAAGCGGCGTGCTAGCATCAGGATTACCATCCACCTTATCAGTTTCTGGGTCACATTAACAAGCGAACAATATCGACGTCTTGACATGAGACGGAAACCCCAATATCAAGCAACTAAAGTCTTTACCATCATTGCTGACTGATCCAAATGAGATTCGGTCAACATAATTAGAACTCAACAAACTCAGTGACCTGGTGATTCTAATTTATTTTATTACATGATGATTGCGGTAGGAGATGCATGCCCCACAGCTTCAAACGCCCAATGCACGATTAGGGATAGCTGGAAACCAGACCGTGAGACTTGGATTAGAGAACCATGTTCTAACAGGTAACGTGTGTTAACGAACCAGAAAACTAGTATCATAGCCCGAGACAAAAGTGCACAACTAATTTCGATAGGAAAACGGAATTTTCGAATATATATGACCCCAAAATATTTCTTGTTAGTGGGTAAAATCTCAATGAAAATGCATCTCGTTCGATTCTGGAGGGTTAATTGCATGGTGGTAGATTTTTCAAGGTTCTTCTGCACAGCAAAAGTGTTTCTTGCAGAGAGATTATTGCAGTCAGGGAGATTGCAACCTGAGGGGGACTACTGTAAAAAGTTTTTCCCGTCGAAAATCGAGTGTTGCTGTAAGCTACTTGATAGGATAATTACATCAGAAGATAACTGACTACCTGTACATTTCTCGGGATTCCATAGCACAATGACGAGGGGAAATACAGACCTGAGGCGTGTTGATACTCCTTTTTTAGTTTGTAGCTTCAGGGTCATTTGCTTCCCCACAGCTTTGATCTCAGCACTTGACAGTGATATATGCAGCTGGTCTCAGAGGTACCACTTTTGGATTGTGAGGTTAATCCCGTGAATTGAGGAACACTCCAAGGTGGTTAGAATAGATGAGATGAGCTCACTTCATCCGGACAACGATGTAACACTGATTCTAGATTAGGGAATGAAATCTGATTACTACGGAAAACGTCGATGCTGATGAAATAAAAATAGAAGGGATAGTCCCCAGCCCAAACGCCGCTGCCCTGTCCACGTTTCGCTTGCCCTACTGGGGGTATAGGATTAACGATTAGATAGCAGCACCGACGAAGACAAAACCGGAGAGGAACAACGGTCAGGTCTCCGTGATAGACCAGAAGAAGCTCCTACGCGGGTGCTTCGGTCAAGTGCCCGTACTGGTTTCACGCCCTACTGCCATGTGAGTCAAAGGCTCTGGTTAATTTTCCCGGGGAAAACCCCACTGCTTTGTTGGCAGTTGCGAATTGGGATTCCCCCGGAAATCTCCAACATCCTTCCTACAAGAAGCCATAATATCCTTTATTTTAACCTAAGATCGATGTAAGATGCCAAAAGACTTAGATGATTATTAGTCGTGTCTGTGATGCGCCCCACTGAGACCACAGATAATTTTTACCTGGATTTGTATCAACTGATTCGAAGCGTCCACTGAGCGGACGTTGTGGTCGTTGTTGGAGAATCGACTTCCCAGTTTCTCCTTTTGAAGGATGCTGAAAGGCACATAGGAGACCCATCTGATATTCCAGCAGATCGAATAACAAACGACAATCGTCTCATCCAATTGTGTGCTGGCCATGGACTGCTTCTAGTGAGCACGAAATTCTGCCCTTTAAAAAGCACAGACTCAGCTGGTGCCCTCCTACATCCGCACAGTGTTGAACTCAGCCTGAACACTACCGTTGGTCACCACTGGCGTGGATCAATCGAGCACTGTCGATCATCGTGATCCACGTCTGCTGGAGTAAGATCCCGCCTTGGTACATGCTCGATTTTGTTCACGTCCCGTCTGCGGTCGCGCCAACACTCAAGCCAACCTAACCAGGATGACCGACAATGAAATGCGGTTTGGCAGATTTTACAATTGCTGATTTGACCCTAACATGAAAATGTTCTCACCCCGAAGGGGTTCGAACGTAAGCACGAACGCCACCCGCGCATTGATACCCCGTGTTCTCTACCGGCTGAGCTACGTAGCAATACTAGAGGACATCGGAAATTTAACACATGAATCATATATTTGGTTCAAATTTACTAAACCATACTTCATAATCAAACCATACTCACGTATTCAACTGGTGCACATTGGTTGGTTGGTTCATAAGGAAATCTTGCTATTTTTAGTAAGATTAATAGTTGACTGTGACGGGGTTGTCATGTGGTAATGTAATTTGGGCCGGTAAATAGTATGATCATTCCATGTCATTATATAATGGAGAGCATTTTGGAAAATCTAAATGCATACCAAAGAAAGATCAGTTTTTTGCTGACTGTTCGTTGTAATACACGTTGCGATTTCTTTCTTAGCAATTATCACAAGAGAAACCGCATCAACGCAGCGAAATCTCTGTCATGTTTTCATACTGCGTTGATATTACTGGACTTGTATCGCTCTATTTTAGCCGAAAAACTGGGAGCAGGGTCTACGCTTCAAAGTTACAATGAAACCTAGCGAATTTAGGGATCCGTGAAAATAGTGGTTTTGACGGTAAAAGCCTATGCAACAATACAGCGATCAATAGGCGGGATTTTACAAAATACCAGACTGTGATCGGCACAAAAAAGCCCAAAAGAACTGTTCAAAAACCAGGCAATACACCAAACGTGCATCCTTACGATTGTGAAAACAAAATATAGAATGCACATCGTTCAGTTTAGACACGACGAGAGCTAGAAAGTGGGACCTAAACTAGAATTCCCCGTCGGCGGGAATAACGGTCCTAGTTACCGTGTAGTGTTTGGATAGCAAAGCAAGAAATAGGCTTTACAAATGAGTGGTTATTTAATGACACAGGCCGGTGACGGTAATGGCGGTCGGATGACTGAGAACACTGTTACCAATCAATGACGGAATAAAAAAGGCTCAATGGCTAAAGTTGGACAGAGAAACACACAAAAAGCAGATATGAGTAGTCACAGAAACGACATATGAGGCGAAGAAGCTGTGTGATGGATCAATTGGGAAAGCGCGAATGCTGTCATGATGACACTAAACCCGTCAAATTCATGTACGGGAAACAACCTATACAACGAAAACGTTGAATTGGCGTGGCTGTTATCCGGCTGTATCCTGAGGAAAGAATACTCTTCTAACTCTTTGAGACAAGGTAAACGCGATTTTTTGGAATCGTGTTCCTACATCTTGCAGACAAAAGAAAGAATTGCAGATAAAAAGCACTTTCCAATAAATAGAATGCGCAGACACAGAATCGAAGAATTGCTTATTCTATGAATCGCTCACTTGCTAATCTAAATCCCAGTAATTGACGAAAGTCGCTTACTTGTGCCGCAGATAATACACCTGACTGAGCTCAGTCACGACCGGTGGCGGTCAAGTGATTTATGCATTTATCATCTCGCAGTTAACGGGTTCGAACCTCGCCAAAGGCGGTCAATCCACTGTCGCGCGAGTCATCACCGTGCCTGATCAACTGATATCTTATATGGGTCCTCACAACAAGTCTTGTAGTCAGGTTGCAGGTTATCCCCGGTTGTGTTATGGGTGTTTGAGGCTATCGGGTATGTCCCCCCTTCACTACACGCATGCACAGGCATGGAATAAAAAAGGGATCTACGCTCGGCAACTGAGAAATTAACTGAGTAGAAATCAGCGAGAAAATTATGCCGGCTGATAGGTCAACAGCACGACCGAAGATGAATCTGCCCATCTAAAATCAATATCCGAAAAAATGACGAAAATGTGTTGCGCATCAGCTCAAACACACTTTGACATGTGATTTTCCGAAAAATAACCCAGACAACTGGACCAAAGATGGAATAGTCAATGAACGCAAAAGACCCACTATCGACCACTATCGACCACGTGACTAATGTGTCAGTTTCTATGGGACACAGCAGACACTGAAAATCCATTGGACCAGTAAATGAAGGGTAGGGACACGAGGGGTGGCCAGCCAATCAAAGGTGAGAATTCACAAACCCTAAACTTCTGCTTCTTTCAGAGCTGTGCTAGAAGTGATAGATGAATGACTGCGCAGAATGTCCCCCTTTCTCTCCGTAGAAATATATTTGTCATTTAAAACAATCGAAAAACAAATGTAGCCTTCATTAGCGAGTAAAAGGGGGCAGCAGATTTATGGTTTTATGGTGACGTTCCGAGCGGATCTTGATATGGCTATCCGAACCGGCTGTCATGAGCCAAAAAAAAATATTTATTTTCTACGACGGAAGGTTTGAGCCTCAAAGCTACAATGCACCACTGCACCATCAAGGAGAACTGGCAAAAATGACACATACCAGGAATGGATAACTAAGTACGCAATAGTCCTCTCAACACGATATTTCTGTTAGCGCGTCGGTCAACGGCACAGTTCGTCGGCGGAGCGCAACTGGGACCGATCGACCACCACCGATCCGTAACCACATTGGAACCAGATGTCAAAAGACCCCTACGCAGCCCAATCGGCTAGTAGTGGCAGTACAACAAAACTGGCAAACAAGATATCGGCAGTCACTTCCTAGTTTGGTTGGTATGGGAATTTCTACAATAAGACAAAGTACTTGAGTGACTCAAGTAGGCATTTTTCCTTGATAAAATTACTTTACAATAATGGACAGTGAACAAAATCAAAGAACTTTCACAAACTTGACACAAAACTGTATGCAAACTATAGTCGTAAAATGTGTACAACCAGCCTGGATATGTAAGTGCAACAGGACGGGACAGGAGAGAACAGAACAACAACAACAACAATCGAAGACAACAAAGTGAAGTTGTGCGTGATTACCGGAACTGAGCACTCATGATTCCCATGCGGAACGAACCGACGGGGGAATTATTTCTCGGATTCTTTGGTGTTTTACTCCGCGTACGTCGTTAGATGAAGGTCGTACCAAAAATTAATTTGATGTTCACATTTAGGTGAATAATGGACTCATTAATATTAACTTGCTATCAAACGGACCAGGAAGCCCCGCCAAATGATCGAACTGAATCCGCATATTACTACCCACGAGTCAAACGCAAAATGCTCTTTCGAGTAACGGTATCTAAGACACAATTCGAAGTTGGGTGTTACATTTTTGACAAATATGAAGCTGGCCCAAATGGTAAGAGTAAAATTCGATAATTTTTGACACTCCTTCAATGCCATATCATACTTTTCTATTCAGCTGGTGGAACTCAGTAGACTCAAAGTAGGTGCTGCCGGAAGAACTTCCTTCAAAAGCCAACCAATGCACATCATGGGACCCCAAAATGCTGGCGGATAATCAATGTAATACACTTGCGAAATCTGTGGAACAGCTGATAGTACCTCATAACTTAGCAGGTAAAGCAGATGAGGTCATGAATCGTGGGTTGTTTGTGCGTACATGAATCACACTGAGGTAGGAAAGAAACTCATGAAATTTTGATCACCTCAACGGAACAGCCAGTTCGGATAGCTTGGCGGTCAGGTGCTCGACTTGCAATCATTCGCCTCGAGTTCGAGTGCATACGCATTGCGGACGATTCTAAACGAGGTTGAAGCAACCGTAGGTTGAGGGTCGATATTGTACCATGAATTATTTACTAATGATGTTACTTTCTACTAGTCATCCGCTAAAATAATATAAATCAAACTAGACAATCATGCTGACTCCCGCGTCTTGTGAAAAAGTCCTTAGTTTGATCATAATCAATAGCATAAATGTCGGTGCATCATGAGAAGTGTATGAGCATGAGACTGTAGCATGTGACACATTTCTGTCCGATTCCAGATGGCTATCAATCACGTTATACTGAAGACAAGAAGTTCATGTTGTCTAAAGTCTCAGAATGAGGAAAATATTCATACAAGGCATGAATACACGACAATTTCTAAAACAACCCGAGGAGATAACAGACGTGATGAGGGTTCAGCAAATAGATGAAAAGATTTAAACAACAGGAGCAATTTGGTAAAAATGGCTCCAAACGCAGTTTAGATACCCCACTTAATACCGAAAGGCACTGAGAACACTGTACGATTGGTCGTTTGCCTTGTTACAAATCCTCAGCAGTGCGTACCTGGACTGTGAGTTGATCGTAATCTTTTCGGCCCTTATGTGGTTCTCTGCCATTCCAGTTCTCAGGGTCTGGTTGCCGGTTATCCCGAATAGTGCAGTGGTCCTTCGCGGCTAAGGGTTACACCCTTTCCATTGCACTCACGCGCAAGTATGTAGTAAAAAACCACGAACTTCACTGATCGGGCAGCAGCTGCGCTTGGGACACGGATCGCAATAAAGGCATAGGGGAACTCCAGTTGTAAATGTCCAATCACTTATGAACAAAGCAAACAAGGCATGATGGAGCATGCACATACTAACTGGGTAAGTAATATCCGTGACGGAAAACAGTTCAGTTCAGTTCAGACAACCATTAACCATGTGTTGGGTGTAATGGTGTTGGTTACTATCTCCTAGAGGAAACCTCGCTAGGAAACAGTGAAAAAGAGCAAGAGTGTGAAAGGAGTAATGGGAGGATTAAAAATATTGATATCAGGTAGGCAACGAAAGTCTGTGGAGGCAAGAGCGAAACTGATCGCTACACCTAGCCATTTCTTCTAATGTATATAATCCTAGAATGGGAGGGTCTCTTGGACCCCAACCCAACATGCCCCAAGTCCACAGATTAGGTCTTTCATACCTTTCTTCCATGTCACGGACTGGCCATTATTACTCATCTTCCAACCGCGACCCACCTCAGCCAACATTGCACAACAAGGAATCCTGTCAAAGCACATGCGTAACACATGCTCTAACCATCTTAGCATGCTGTCTTTGAATGTTTCATCCAACGATTTGGTTCGTGAACCTACGACTCTCCGCCGAACCTCAGCATTGCTTATACGGTGTTCCCACCAGATTCCAGTAATGCTACGAAGACATCGGTGTTCAAATATCGAAAATCTTCCTACATCCTCCATCCGCAGTGGCCATATCTCCGAATCATACAGAATCAAAGGACTGACTATTGCAGTGTACACCCGACCCTAAAAGGATAAACGGATATCATGTAGATGACACGGGTGACTCAGAATGACAAGTGCCAAACGAGCCTTCTGCATACGCGAAGACGCTCCATTCGATAACCGACCTCTGGCTGAAATGCACTTGCCCAGATAACAGAACTTATCTATCAGGTCTACAGTTACCCCAGACATTGAACGGTTTGGCGTCGGACCAACCCAGTTCGACAACCGTTTCTCGCAATTCGAGGGTGCAAAACACATACCGAACATTGCTACGCAGTCAGTCACGCCACTCAGAAATGCTTGCAACTTACCAAGATATTCATTTAGAAGAACTATGTCGTCCACAAATTCACCCGGAAAAAGGTTAATGTCATCATCTTCACCTGAAAAAGGTCGGTCCTAGAACCATATCAATCACAAACCTAAAGAGAAAAAGAGAAAAGGGACAACACTGACGTACACCAACTTTTTTGGTGAACTCGGGTGAAAGATTACCTTAAGCCCGAACTCGGCTTCGGCTATTCATGTAAAAGGACTTTATGATGAAAATGAATTTCTCTGGTACACCCTTCAACAAGAGGCAGCGCCAGTGAACTGTGCTGTCGACCGAGTCGAAGGACGCTTTCAGATCAAGAAAAACGAGGGTAGTGGGTCTACTTTCTAAAACTTGTCGAAGAGTGAGAATGGGATTACCGCAACCTCGACCAGGTCTATACCCGGCTTGATTCTCGCGCGATCACTGTTCGCGAGCTTTTGTGGTTTTCACAAGGGGATTTGTCGCCTTTCTTGTTGATTGGTACCATCAGCGATTCACACTAACTCTTTGGAACTTGTTCCTTCTCCCAGGAGTTTTGTTAGCTCCAGTGAGTGAAGACAACAATGGACCATGGTGCAACAAGATATGCGATGATGTCATACGGTCATAACACGATGAGCTGAAGTAAGGCATGTTAAGTGTGTGATTCCGTGCTTCGACCGAATTAACACTGAATTATCGCTGGCTGTGTATCGTTGATGAAAATGAGCACCACAGTTGAAGCCAAGTAATTCTAGTGTCTTCCCAATGCATGACTGCGTCTGCACGTCCCTTTGTTTATAACAATGGCACAAACAACCAACCGGTTGTAGTAAAACGCGATGTATGTGGATATCAGTCTGTCGGGCAGTGCAAGGGACAGTCAGTCAGGAATGAGGGACATAACTGATCAGCACGTGGGGAATGTGAGAAATAGCACAACTGACTGGGTGTGTAAAAACATGTGGGGCATGGGTGCCAAGACAGCGGGCCGAGTACGTATGGGTGCGTGGAAAGTGACACGAATAGCACATGCCTATGATCATCCTATCACAGTAACCCAGTGGGTTCCAAACAGGAGTTCAAAACCGTGTTTGTTGGACTGCTAATTCCGCGATCTACTGCCATGCTAACCGGGGTAACTCTTCACGGCCTTCTTGAACTAATCATGCAACCGGTGTAAGACAGAGCACACCGTAATATGAACGTAAGAACCAGCTTCTCAGTGGAATTGTTATTCATAGATAAGGTTTTCAAATGGCTAGGAATGAAAAAATCTTTGGCGTGAGCGCTGTTTTGTAATCATTGTAGTAGAAAAGTCAAACAGTCCTGCTTTGTGGTATAGTGAAATTTTTTCATATGTTGTGCTCAGAACTTTTCGAACAATTTTCTGTCCGTATTTAATCTGTATTGTACTGTTCCAAGCAGGTTGAGGTCTTTCTCACTTTGTTCCGTTTCACAGACCGGACCGCCAGTCTGCAACGAGCTTGAAGACAAGAATCCGCACACAACTGTTTCATGTAGTCAGCTCTGCTCACTAGAACGGATGCAAACAATTACAATCAGAAAATTAATGCCTACGGATGGCTGACCCAGTGCCCCTGCCAGTGTATTTAAACACTTCGTTCACCTAATACATTCTACCATAACCAATTTAAATTCTATGGTACATGCTCGCGCACGAGTGTAGTGGAAGAGATATATACCCGATGGCCTCAGAGGCCCACCATATCGTGGAGACAACCAACAACCAGACCCAAAGACATGTAGTCATGGAGAACTACATAAGGTCTCAATGTGTCAAGCGAGATAATGAACCGAGCTACGACGGATGACTGTCCACCCCCGAAATGGTCGGTGCCGAGGACGGGATTCGAACCTATGATCTTTGAGGCGGAAAGCAAACGATCTAAACCACTCGACCACCAACACTCAGTAGTGTGTTCCACTTTGCTAACTTAGTAGCACTAAAGAGTAGCAACCACAACCAGTGATCTGAATCACGATGTTCCACGGTGGGATAAACTGATATTATCAACCGAGGTTAGGTTACAGATAGACATCACTCACGTGCATAGTATCAATACGCCAACTTTCGACCAGCTGCATTATTCCCATTCGTTCTTATGTACCAGTGTGTTGGGAATGGAAAACTCGCCCACAGACGACAAATGCGTTCTCCAGAAAATGCAGACTAGTAGTTGCTTCTTCACAAGTTTAGCCCGAATATCAGAGTTACATTACAGTTGAAAGGTAAGACTGAACGAACGGCCTCGCAACAACAGGACTTTATATAAAGAAGTAGTAAGAAACACACACAACTGCGTGCACCATGGTTGCCGCTGTTATGACTGCTAGTGTTCAAATCGGACTACTTATCTGTTGAAACAAACCTTTCTCGTGCAATATTGCACGATGTGTCCAGGACTATTTCACCGAATCTCAACTTGGTGCATGATGTAGAAGAAACCTCTCTATGCCGTTTATTGCGAGACTCCGGAGATAAAATGAATTTGAGGAATACACCCACAATCTGACTCGAGGTGTGGTAAAGGAGGGGAAAAAATCCTTGACGATTCTCATCGGATTAACATGGTATGTGTTTTGAGTTTAGGAAAGTTTTAGGAACATTTAACCGAGTGTTGCTATTTTCAAAGGTGTTCGTAAGAGACAAACTGTTTAGCGGATTCATTATGTTTTAGTTTCACCGTCTCGTTGAATGTTGACATAGGCACTAATACCGAAGGAAGTATTTTCGTTTTTGTTGAACGATCTGAGGTCATTTATTATGACCTGAATCGTTTCAGCTATGAACGAGATTCGTTATGTGACCCCAGTAAAAGCGTTATGTGGCGTGTGATGAATGACCATGACCCCATTTACTGTGCGGTGCCGATTAACTGAAAAGGTGTCTGAACGTGCATAATAGATGCAGATCAATTTGTGAGGCGAGAACAAAATTCTCCCGTCAGCTATGCATACTCAAGTATCTCTACGGGGAACTGGAACATTGCCCCAAAAAAGTGTGACCCGTGGAAACGCGTTTCCACGCCGCAAAAGGGATCGCAATACGGTTCTCACTCGAACTGTGCAGAATGAAGACCATGGTCTGGAACCACGTTTCCCGGGGTAGCCGTGAGTAATGTGAATAATCACCTTCCCTAATGACTGTAATCGCGTACCACTAAATACGTCTATTGTTGTTTCGCAACAGTCCATAGGCAGGAAGCGACACGCTCCTGCACTCCAAACTCCGGGTTGTGTTATCGGTTAACCGTAACGAAAACTACACTGACATGGTTGAACACTGAATGTATCGATCCTACTGTATTCACTGAGGATTTTATTGAAAATGAAAGCATTTTCAAGACAAAGTTATTTTACTGAATATGTCAACAGCCCATATTGAACACAATGGGCAGAAGAATCTACCGAGTTCGAGCAAAAACAGCATAAATGGCAGTCTAATAAAAAAAATAAGAAAAGTCTCATCAGCACAGACAAGCGAACCTTGTTGATACAAATGAATAAGGCACATATAGTAAACAGTCTTCAGAGGGAAAATGGATGTGATCCATGACAGACTAGATCCGATGGGATGGATGCACACAGCGACAACGGCAAACCACTCGTTAGCTGGCACAATCAATAACGCATTTTTCCCGAGCCTATCTGATCTGAACGGACAACAGTTGTGAATTGGGTCCAGCAAAACTTAATGTTAAAAGACCAACCACAAAGAAAATCGATCACTCGGTTGGATCGAGTGAACACGTTCAGTAGGATTGTTCGAACAACTGTTGTGACCGTCGTCCCACGTGATCTAATCCCTTATTTAACCGCATTTGTTCACACAAAACAGTGCTAATGACCGGTCGGCTAGCTTATTGATTCACATGGCATACAACATACGGTGTGTTGAATGAAGACTGAATCTTCACAAATCGTCCCCACAAGGCGAACTGTGAATGTTGTTTTTAGATACTAGAATAGGCAATAGATCGTGTCCGATGCTGAACTCTCAGATCTATGCTGATCAATCCTACCGAAAAACTAGCGTACTTGCGACAGACAGTTCCTTCGAACCGAAATGAGGCGCAGGCTATGAGGACTCAGCTACCAGGTTCAAACAGCATCATCCCCTCTCTTATCATTTTTGGTAGATGGTTGTCGCCCGGCTAACTGTCATGGATGATCTGTTGACGCCTTTGAACCTTGAAGTCATGGCTGTCGGGCGGTGAGGATGATGCCTTTTCCACTGCACTTACCATACTTAATCAGGTACATGCAGTACAGTTCAGTTCAATCAACCATCAATCTCGCACTTCTGTGCTCTGGTTTTGGGTGTCACTCAGCAGCCTCATCGAGTTGAGGGCACAATGAACAGAAGCATAAAGTGAGAGAGTCAAGAACAAAGTAACAAACGGGAATCACGAAGACAAAAAGAGCTCAAATCCAACTAGGCCACTAGTCGCGACATGCAGCCATGCCACTCAATGTCTCCAACCATCTGAGAGGCGAGTCTCGTGGACCCCAACCCAGAAGTTTCACACGTTCTACTTAGCAAAGTCCACTGGTCAAGATTTTCAAGACTTTTTACCGTCATGGGCTGACCAACTCGACCTACCTTCCAGGCCGTCTGCCTTGGAGAGCAGCGTACACCGAAGAAGTTGATCGGTGGGCACGTGCAACACACGTCCCAGCCACCTTCACCTGTTTTGATTCAGTACTTCCTCCAGTGACTGACCACCGGTTCCCAACACTCCATGCCTAGCCTCAGCATTGCTCATAGGGTTCCCACTAAATCCGAGCAATACTACGGAGACACCGATGCTCAAACACCGAAAGTCTTCGTTTATCCTCTTCCTGTGACGGTCCCGTTTCTTAACTGTATAAAGCAATAGATTTAATTTCCGCAGTGCAAACTGGACCCCCAGCAGACAATCGGATGCCACGCTGGTATCACAGACGACTGAGGTTGGTGGGATCCAAATACGCACTCTGTTAACGCGACGACATCTCATCCACTATCTGACCGCGTAACTGCCCAGGTAACAAGAGTTGTCTACTTCAGCCAAGAGGTTCCCCTGCCAAGGCAAGTTTTGGTGTAGGGTCAACCTAGCCATGCAGCGGCATTCTACACTTTGCAGGCGCAAAACGCATTCCAAACGTTGCTACACTGTTGTTTAGACTATCTAGAAAAAATTGAAACTTATCTAGATTGCGTACACACACGATGTGGTAGGGCTGCTTCACGCTGGTTGGGTATCTACAAAAGTATCAAGGTGAGCATCAGCATCTACTGGAAAATAAACGCTCATTGAGAGAGCCCTAGAGAGGGAAGGAATTTTGACGAATAATTGTGCCACGAAAACGAATAGTTCGAACAGGTGCCTACTTATCAAAAGCGAGGCTTACGTATTTTGTTTTCCTCCAGTGTGTTCCATCCGTCGTCCGTTTCCGGTATGCGTCCCGCAAGCGAGATGGGCACTGTGCCTTGTACCCAACAATAGTTTTCCACATAATCCAACAGATTTTTCCCACCCAGATCGGTGGCCATGTAACACGAGATCGGTTTCATCATGTACTGTTTCACAGTGACAATTGTTGAGCACAAAGACAACACCATGACAGTCACCAGAAAATTGAATTTGTCTGCAAAGTCCTCAACGCCAACATAGGTTGCAATTTGTAATTTAGACACGTAATCCATAAACTGTGCGGCAACCATCTCGGCCGTGTGCAGAACCCAACAGGGTCAGCCAACCTTTGCGTTAGCCTGAATCGTGTACGGCGCACTAGCTCGTGCCTATTTGCAATAGCAACCACCAAGGTCAACTCGCCCAACTCGCATTGGTCGATTGGGGACGATAACACGATTTGATTGGCTCAACGGTGAACAGCGTGGGCTAGGTAAGCTAGCCGACTAACCGCGCAATTCACCGCACCTAAGGCCTCGATTCGCCCGGGCAAAACAAAGATTGAGCGGTGTGTGTGTGTTTGTGCATGTATGTGGTGCTTTTATTAGTCAATCCAAATGAAGACGAACCCGCAGTCCGGATATTGGGAAGGCAGTGTTCACCCCGTCGATCGAGTCGGGTGTGCAGCAAGTGCTTTCAAGCTGCATCAATTTAAGCGATTGCAAACCTTCGCATTTCAGAAACCCGCGGGAAACGCTTAAATCTCGATCGGTATACTTTCGGAATAGACGCAAATATTACTCATGGAACGATGACAGTAGAGGGGTTCATTTGTTCTCGTGGCAGTATCTCCCAAAGATGTTATTGCTAGCCGACACGCGTCGAAAGCGGGAGAGACTGTCAAGTGAGAAAAACAGTCAGGCATGATATGCGAAATTACCGATTCTTGTGATTTTGAGTATTTAGTCAATGAGACCATCACAACTCTGTCGTCAGGAAGATCGATCACACTCCCTGGATTTAGAAGTCAAAATCCATAGGCAGTCGGCCGGGAAGTAATCCTCTACTGGAACAGCTCAGACTCGCTCAGATTTTTTGTCTTCGACCCAAACTCTACCAGTCGCAGTGAAATTAGATGAAATAAATTACGGAGTACGCGATATACCACGCTAATCTTCGATTCGTGCTCTAATGTCGTTTGCACAATGCAGAATTAAAGCTACGGGGCACCGAATGCTATAAAACCACCCTGATTTGCTGCAATTTCATTTGAACCAAACCACTTAGAGTGAACTAATTTGCCATACGAATGTTCCAGCCCACTACTGAAATGGAAAACAAATATGCACACGGGTTTTAAAAAGGACCCGAATGAATCGATTCACAACGGATAGTGTGCCTCAAAGAGTGCGAAATTCTACTGGACCAACACTTGGACGAATGGCAAAAACAGTAATTACCAATTATCTTTATGTATCCTCCATCCTTAGTAGGCCACGTTTCTGAACCATACAAAAGAAATGGCATGACTGCTTCCGCGAACACCTGACTCTCGATAGATAAACGAATGTTAGACTGACGCCATGGATGTCTGAGTTGCATTAAAAACAAATGCACGTTCTGTATACCTGTTTACATTTCATCCGATACCCAACCTCGTGGTGAGATACAGCTGCTTTGTAACATAACCTATTCACCTGATTCATTGCCTACTCAGAAATCAGCCCTGCAACAGTGCCTTGTATTTCGAAGGTACAGAAACACACCGATCATTGCTACGTAGTTGTTCAAGCAGTTCAGAAAAGCTTACTGTAGCAACTATCCCGATTACTTGGGCTGTCAGTCTAGCAGAAACTTAGTCTCACTAGCTTTATGCACGATATGGGCTGCACACAGCTACGGGCAGCAGAACAAATTCCAATTGAATAACCATGTTTATCGTAATTTCGTGTTCTACATAATGCAATACATATAAATATATAAAATCGAAAGACTTACAGCCAGATGAGCAACCAAGAACAACAGTACAGAAAATTATCCGGTTATTCGGGACAATGCATTCATAAGTGGCCCACTCAACAAAGAGACAAACGAAACTGTAGCACAGTACGGTCCCGGTACACATAGTGAATCAAGAAGCGTTCTAGCTAACACGAATGATAGCTTCAGCCACAAAATAAGAAAATAATCTATAGTTAGAATATACAAGTTTGTATATTCCAAGGAGTTACCAATGTCAAAGTATAAATAGTAGCAGTTGTAAGACGACAGAAGTGATACGTGTCAACGTAAACGGATAAACCTGGCAATAGGCTTGTATCAGAGATGTGCCCAGTGGTCTAACGGTGTAGTACGGTGATAGCTGGGTGCGGTCGGGAGATCGAGTCCCCGGCGGGCAGATATGATGCTTGGGTGAAACGTTTAGCAAATTTCTTTCGTAATGGAGATGTACAGTCATAAGATACCAGAATCATGAATATAAACGTAGAATGTTCGTGCACTATACATCATAAAAAAGTAAATCCGAACTATGTCAAAGCACTAGAAACGTAGAAATTCAATCATCAACGCTCGAGGTCCATCGCATTTGTGCAAGCCACTCCTGAGTAGTACAAGTGAGAATGTCGTCAGAATACAATTTACAGAAAAGTAATTAACACTTACAACTCATCGGGAATCTCACTACGAAGTACAATCTCATCCTCATATTCAACGTCTGATACTTTCCACCCGCGAAACGTTAGATACCGCTATTCTCATGTGACAAAATGATAATCGGATCAATAGAAGAGATGGTGGATCTCTAGTCAGTGTGCCTATGTTCTAAAGTTTGTCAAAGACTGAAGATATGGTCAACACAACGTCAACCAGGTCTAAACCTAGCTTGATTCTCTAGGGAGCATTTTTCTCTAACGTTAGGTAAGCAGTGGAGAATGTTGCCATCTAGCAGTTTACACGTGATACTAATTCCACTTATTCCCCTGTTATTTTCATGGGAGGACCTATCGGTACGATAACTGATACAAACCAACAGAGACCCATTCCCACCACCCACACCCACGGTGCATGTACGCACACAAACACATACACATACACACCCACATGCAGACACCAACACACAAAACGTCTGACACCCGATCGTTAAGATTATTATCTCAGGATCATTCGATTGCAAACTGGTCTTGAGAAAGGTTATCCGCGGTAACCAAAACGTCGACTGACTACCATCTTTTCCGATAACGATGTCTTACCGAACAATAAACACTTACCTACAACTCTTTGGAAATTGTTCCTTCTGCTTCATCAAATGGAGGACTTTTGTCCGCTCCAGTGACAATACTGAGACATCATCCCTGAAAATAGATGGACGAAACCCATCCGGTTCAGTGGCCTTATGTCAGTCAAGGCCGCTTTTATCAAGGAGAACTTCCGCTTCTGACGCCGGATTGGTATCTGTACCCATTATGTTACTCAGCGCACCCATTAAATTGTTTCTCGATAGGGTCCACCCAATAATCTAGACAAAGCTTCTCAGCAAGAATCAGTAAACTGTACGCGTCTGTGTTCAATTTGCTAACGCCTTACTTCAATGGACCGGTATTTCTAATCAGACGGAAGAGTTTGTAGATGGTATCTATAGCTGCAACCTTTTCAACTCGTGACACTCCGCAATCCACCACTACTAATGATCATTTCTCAGGCTCCGAGTCCGGTGGTATTTAGAGTATTCCCGTCCCTCATCATATCCGGAATCCGAGGAGAAATCAATCTGCGCGTATCTAACAATTCGACATTGTTTCTGTGTGCATCCGCTTCGTGTGCCTTGGGCAGAACTAGAAGCCTCAAACAGAGCTTCATCTGTCTTTATCCACTGCTTATCTGTGTTCGGAGAAATTGATCACATCGATAACCTGTTCGCAAAACAAGTCGATAGTTATCAATCAGTAACAGTTGCGAGGGTCCGGTTGATTTTGGGGTTGCTTCGTCCACCGACTTGACATGGACTAACAAGTGCGTGCACAAGAGCGCGATCAGTGTCCACATACGTGGACCGAAGTGAGCAACTACCTTGGATCGATCCGCACCAGCGGTAACCTATGGCAGTGTGGTCGATCTGAGTTCTATATATATATATATATATATATATATATATATATATATATATATATATATATATATATATATATATATATATATATATATATAATTTGCAGTTTCTTGAAAGAAAACTAACGGTCAGAAAGATAGGAATACCCCTCCAAGTTACTTTGATCACATGCTCCTGACCCAGATCGTCTATCCAAAGATACCGTTCTTCACTGAATTAGCAGATAGTGCTTCGCAAGATGAAAGTAACATTATTTTTCCGTGTCAAGTAATTGCCAGTAAGTCTCACGCAGATCAAATTCTGTCTGAACTGATGATTTTTTAATCACATGCCTCAATCGGACTTGATAGTTAGCAACTGTAATATTACCACAGCGTAAAAACAGACTGCGGCGTGAAACGAATCAGTAAACAAAAGGTTCAACTAAGGTGTCAGCAACTGTTTACCTCAGCAATTGAGCCTCGTGTCACATGAAGAAGCCATTTTCATGGAGCCATGAGCAACACAAGGTCGTACGCTGTTAAATTCTTCTTAAATGTCTGTTTGCAACATTAACGAAATTACAACCATGCACATGGTGTGTGTGTGTGTGTGTGTGTGTGTGTGTGTGTCACGACTCTGGTTATTATCTATCAAAGTGACTGCCCTGAGAAATCAAAATAACCTAGTGTACGAAAGAACACAACAGTGACCTCTTGATCAAAGTATCCTTGGGGAAAAGTGTTATTGCCAAAGAGTCACTCGCTGATCGCGACACCTAACTGTACCTTCCTGTTTACCTAACCACTTAGTGGATGAATCCTTTGAACACCATCCACGAAGTCTAACCCACCGTACCTGGCCATGTTCACTGGTCGGCATGTTTGTGTCTTCCTTACGTGGAACAGCCACCTCTGGTCACCTTTCAAACACTACGCGTCTCAGCGAACAGTGCGTGATGGGGACATGCAAAACATCAGTCACAACCACCTTGGTCTGACGAGCTTTAGTGTTTATTTCTAATGATCTTTTCGCGTGTCTAAGATATCTGATAGAAGTAGCACCTCTAAGTTTGTAGACTGTCGTGCCCATGGGGTGTTTTCCAAATCTCTGGTCTCCCTCGAGCATCCACCTCTAGCTTCTGGTTCCACAAAGCTGAAGCACGAATCAGCGGCCAGAACCCGAAAAACCGCTTTACAGGAGGGCCAAACCAGGTTGGAGGTGACTGAGGTCCAAAAACCTCGATGAGACCGTGCTCGGCATGCGGACACAGTTACCACTGAATCGGCGAACCAAATTTACCGAACAATCCAGTGGCTGTGAAAGAAATCTGTCGAACTAACAGGGAAGTGTAGACCCTTGGTTTGGATTCACTTCAATTAATTGGCCAAGTAGCTCTTAGGAGGTCACCAGCAACCATGCACCAACACGTTTCTGCTTTGCAACCCCCGCACTTGGTTGTGCAGAGGCTTGAGGGGCTCCCTTGCAGAAAAGCACAGTGAAGCTGGGGACGTCTCTTGTGCCAAACATTTATGAAATTTCATGATCATTTCATCCACAAGCTCTGTTATCCATGCTACTGAGGGCTTCGTGTGGTGTACGGCTTTCGTCAATTGGAATTTATCTAGATCGATATCCACGACGACCTTACTACTAAGTTCCCAGCATGGGAAGCCGCCATCAGAGATATTCATGAAGCCAGCTGATCCCCCTCAAGAGTCCAGCAGCAGGAAATTAAAGTGTACTCTGCGCGCAACCTAAGCATAGCTGATCCGATCTCCCCTTTAGATTCGAGCAATACTAAAGCATCAGTGTTCAAATACCGATCATGTCCTTTCACCATCAACCCCGCAGCATCATCTTGCCGAGTCGTACGGAAGAAAAACTGGATTATATGAACACGCTGAAACGAAGAGCAAAGGCCTCGTTTTCGAGTCTGATCAATGATTCTGGCTATAGTGTTCACACAAATTTGTTAATTTACCAGTAAAGTCAGTATATCCGGTGATTCATCTGGATAGGGTGATGCCACCACAAATCGATGTTCTCTGACGGCTCGGGTGGCAGTCGACAGTCCCTTGAGGGTCCCAATGGAGACTGTGGACTACCACGAGGCTGAACATTTGACAGAACATAGATAAGGTTAATGGATTAGGATGAAAATAGACCCCAAAAACAGATTAGCTGAGGCAGTTTATTGACCTGAAATACGAAACTCGGAGATTTCAAACGGGAGATTTCTGCTGAAGCGGTACAGATTTTACTGGTAAACATTAATTTCACGGACCAAGTGTGATACAGCAGATGATTACATCATCAAATATGTCATAAAGACTTGATTATAGAAAATCTAACAACACTTGAGAAGTCCATTCCGTGTAGCTTTGGGGACTCCAAGAAGACTCTCAGGGGAGTTTGGCATGGATTTAAACTTCTTATTTACCTTGAAAACCTCGTACAATACTGAGAGAACGTTTAAAATAATGACCTAAACTCGAAGCCATCGAACATCCGGTTAACGTAGAATGATCAATGGTACTGCTACAAACAGAGGGATAGAACATTTGAAAACCGGCGCTGGGTAGATAAAGTGAGTATTACAGCTCTTCCGAAATAGAAAACCTGAGATGAACTTTATTTAAACAAATCAACACAGCCCTAATAATTAGACTTAACCTGATGAAAAATGGAGATTACAACTAGAAGGAGGCACAAGACAAACTTACAGAGTTTGTGTTCTTCCAACTTCTTCCACCCGTCATCTGTCTCGGGAACTCGACCGGCATAGGAAATTGGCACAGTGCCCTGTACCCAACAATAATTCTCCACATAATCCAACAGATTTTTCCCACCCAAATCAGTGGCCATGTAACACGAGATCGGTTTCATCATGTACTGTTTCACAGTGACCACAGTTGTGCACAGGAGAAGGATGAGCACGGTCACTAGGAAATTGAATTTGTCTGCGGTATCCTCAACGCCCACATAAGTTGCAACTTGAAATTTGGAAACATAGTCCAGAAATTCGGACGCAACCATAGGAAATAAGTTTCAATCTCACCGGGCACGTCAACAATCACGGGCGATCAGCCGCTGGAAAACACTACCGAGGCAACGTTGTTAGCTGAACCAGCCGTCGATGGTCTAAAGCATGTCATGTGCCACTCACGCTATTGGTTTCCCAAGCTGTGCGCGATTCTGATTGGTTGTTCGGGACTGACGTCACTATTGATGGGCGGCAAATCGAATATGAACTCTCACAGCCGGTTCAAATATTTGCACACACCAAAAACGCCCGAGGTTATCGATCGAAACTAACTAACCTCGAACGAATGCGGCCAAAGTAGACGCATCAACCAAAGATTGATCCAAACGGGCCGAAACAACTGAGCAGTTATGAATCACTAAAACGTTACTTCTTATTGGGGATAGTCATACACTTTACTTAGAGAAATGATTGGTTTCCCTTCTTTTAACTAACTAAAGCCCAGGCAGTTTTTTTCTACCCGTCAAATTTTCACTATTTTAGAGACTGAAACCCAAGCGGAAAATATAAGTCGAACACTAAAAGATATTAGAATTTTCGTTGCTTCAACGTGTTATCTTTTATATACTCATAGAAGACGTTCGAGAGCGGCTGGTGAACGTGTCACCTATTGGGTCTAGTAGCGAAATACCAACGATATCCTCTCTATCGGACGAATAGAGAAGACGCAAGTCGGTTTACAGATGCAAGGTGTATTCTATATATCGTGGCACCGAAACAGTACCGATACGAGAGATACACCGAACGGAAAACGAAACGAAACGCAGCTGCTGTGCAGAAAGCGAACCGCGAGCGTGTACAATCGGCGAACGACCGAAAGTGAGAGTGATTCAAAACGAGGTCGACGGAAACCTCGGAAAAGTCAGTCCAGTAAAACGTACGCAACCGTAGAATATTATAAGGTCGATGTCAAACGTCAGAAAAGATCGTAGAGAAAATAGATCCAAAATGGTGCCCAGAAAACAGTCATTTTCTCAGAACGATCGAGGTCACTACATACTTCTTAGGTCCTTCAGATCTGAGAATACGGCACTATCTGAAAAAGACTGCGTAGTCGAAAAATCCAAAAAGACAGTGTCATATAGCTATTGTTCCACGTAAAGTCCCTTTCGGAATGTCAGTTTTATCAACCTTCAACTTGAACGATGTCACACTTCTCGATTACCAACTCTCATTGAAAGGTGTGCCAGAGAAATTCAATTCCTTTATTGTATCACTGTACACAAATGACCGAAGTTGAGTTTGAGCTAAGGTGATTTTTTTGCCCAAGTTTCCCTCAAAAAACGGATTTTGCCATGGTTGTCTTCTACCGTCCTTCCTTTTGAACTTCGTGATTTCAACGAAAAATAGAAATAGCTCTGTTGATGTACTCGATCAAACAGTTTTTTGATATTATATCACTTTCTAGGATATGGGAAAAAATTAATTTCCCCTTTTTCGCCCATTGTTTGCCAATAGTTCAGAACCCGTTTATGCTTTGGGTAATCTTCAACTCGAGTTCAACCCGAATAGTGATGTTCATCAGGGCAGTTCTCTGAAGCCCATTCTTTTCAACTTTGTAACCCAGACGATACTATCAACAGGTCCATTCTTGTATGAGAATAGCGGCATCGATCTTTGTTCTGACAGGTAACTGTCCATCTCAGGATACTTGGACAATGTATGCTTCTGAGTGAGTTACAACCTTGTGCAGAAATGTTTCGGATGCCTTTTTCACATGCAGATGGTGCAATACATCTAAGGAGCGGAGTTGGCCGTACAGCACTGTTTCTCTTAGCAGGCTAAGGTTACCCAAGTGGGATAAGTTTCACTACCTGGGTAGTTGTGGCTGGTCTGGCAGTTGGATATCTGATGAAGAATCGTCACGTGGCATTAGTTTGTTCTTCAATGACCTGGGTCTATATTGCCGCCTTTGGGCATGTCCCTTCATTTAGATATCTGAAGATATTAGGCTACCAGGTGAGATGTTACGATCTTCGGTTTGGGTTACACTAACGTTCTTTCTTTATCTACGTGAATTTCACTTATACGTTTTCTAATTATTAAAAAAAGTACTATTTCTACTTTACTTGTTATTTGTCATAGAACGACAGTTCAGGAAGGAGGTCACTGCCAGGGAAAGACTGCCAAATAGGAAAGTGACCGGTAGTGGCTGGAATCAGACCCGGGTCGTTATTGTCGATAGTCCACCAGGATAACCTCTTGAGCACCCTCGTTCACTTAGTTTTTGTTTGTTTACTATCTTCAATTTATTTCCCTTCCGATTCGGCCGTGCTGCTAACCAGCGAATGAAACCCGAGTAGATGCAAGTAGCAGCTTCGTGGTTGAAGGAACTGAATCGAACTGAGATTCCTTTTACGTTAGCTGTAAACAAGATGATGCTCGCGGGTGACCAAATCTCACATGGATTTCTTTACTTTATTATTATAAAATGCTTCATTGTGTAATATGAATGCTCAAAATTAACACCAAAAATTTAAGGCAGCTCTACCAAGTTCCAACCGAGGCTCATAATAGTGTGCGAATGGTTAATCGCTATCCGGCTCGTATCCGAACGGTGTGACTCCAGTCAACGCTACCAGACGCAACGTGCATCCAACCACCCTTTTCATGTGTACAATGTATTGCTCAATATAATTAGTAGAAGACTCGATTTGTAAATAATATGAGTCTAGGGAGTTTGCACTTAGAAGAGAGAGCCCAACGTACGTTAATGCAAACACTACGAAGCAACCTGACCTAAAAAACAGTGTAAACAAAGGTTGTAAAATATCCAACATGATCTCTGTGATCAACATTATTTATGAATGAATGTCTGAATAGATTTCTTTGTTAATAAGGTCGCTAAAAGCAATACAGATAAGAATCTTTCACTATTCAGGTTTAGTTATCCTTTTTTTAAATCTCAAGTCAAAACCGTTTACGACGACTCAAGTAGCTGGTTAAGTTTCTATAAATGGGTGGACATAGACTCTTGGAAGCTCACGACCGGTTTCTAAGCATGCCTATCCGGTACTTCTCTATCCAATAATCCTTATATTTATACTCTCCGTACGAGTTCGTTCATAACTATCTAATCTGTGCATCCGGATGGTCAGTGAATGATCTTCTCAGCAGAGTCCATTGAGGAAGCACAACAGTGATTTGGTAACGGTTCTATGCAGTTTGGTCACAGCAAACCTCGTGGACGACAGCACTACAGTCGAGAGTTGAAATCTGTTTTATATGATTAGTATCTGTAAATGTATGGGCAAAATTTCTCGAGACCACAGGACCGGTTTTGAGGCTATCCTCTCACACTAGATAGATCTCACCGGTACGCGTCTGTCCGTTCATCGTTGTACCTGTGCACTCTGTACGCGTTTCATTCATAACAATCTAATTGGTGTATGAGTGTGAGGGAAGGTTAACTGGGACTAACCCGCATAGAACAACCAGCGAATCACAGTTGTCATCCCTCACTGGGCTCTGTGTTCCAGGCGAGGCCTGCAATGTGCGGTGCAATGGGCTGGGATATTGTCTACAGACGGCTTGGTTCGTTAAGTACACAGTGCGGTACTTCGGTGAATAGACAACACGTCTTCGCCTGTCCTGAAACGAGGACAATATTGGAGCGAGCGAAACGGACCGAAGAACCAATCAAATGCCAACAGTCATCTGAACCGAATAGACCAATTGAGGTAGTTCCCAGACTACCCAGCCGGATGAGTTGGCTGAGAATAACAAGTGAACCAATAAGTGTGGGGGCCAGGGCTTGGCCATGACCACCATTCATCGCGTATAAACTGTCGATTTTGGCGCCAATAAACCGAGATGATTCGAAGGCAGAATAGTCTTCTCATTGAAGCTAGCGGGTCTGATCACAACACACTGGCGCTCCGGATGCAAACAATAGATTGTTGTTACTTTCCTGTTTCGAGTGAGCATTCGTACTAATTCTGAGGCGTTTCGCGGTCTGGCTAACGCTTAAGATAAGATTTTTAAATATATTTTTGTTGGATTATTATCAGAAGTAATGGGTGCAAGTAGTTATTCACAGTGAGACCAATAGAAAACAGTGTTGTCTGTATCGTCTCGTACTAGGAATGCGATCACCAGTTTATCGACACATTGGTCGTCATCAGAAAACGGTTTTTATTCAGAAATATCCAAAAAAAGTATTAAAAACAGAAACCAGAATTTCGGCTGTGCATCACGGGTTGCGTAGGAAACAATGTCGCAGTATCTCTATAGATGACCGACGTCGAACGGCATACAGATTAAGTACTGGGTTAGCAAGTAAATAATAAAACAAAACATTGCGTGCAAAGCAGTTCTATGGGGAGTTTAGTGACCACGGTAATGGCACTGTTTGGTATATCCGTCTGTTGGTATAACACTGACTTTCAACGGTCATTTGTGATAACCTCTGCAAGTCTGACTGGTTGCATGCGGCTTGTCTTGTACAAGTTTTCCTATCGTTGCGTGGTCTTTTCGCATCGTTATTCAGACTTGTATGATAATCCCCATTCAATGAATACTTTCGGTTTGAAATCAGATGAAGTGAACTCTCTGAATTGACCACGTGAGAGAATCGCATTTGAGGCTACATTTGTTGACCGAATAGTAATATGGCTACGAACCGAGACTAGGAACGCAAAATGCTCGTTAAGCTCGTGAGAAAGACCCGATTCGCTTTGGAAAACTGCGATCAATTAATGACACTTTATTGTGGAGCAACAATCCATTAACGAATCGTTCCGAACAGAAGTCTCATCGTACTCGTGGGTGAGAAAAAACAAATTCATCAATTGGACCATTTCACACCGATGTGTGAGAATGCATCGAAAGAGTATACGTCAACAATTATCATGTCCCCTTGGTTGCACCATCGTGAAGGAACTTGAAATCTCCATCTCAATGTTTAAAGTAATGCATTTGTCACTTTTGAGAGACATCAGAATGAATCACTGCTTGAAACTTCGTACGGCCGGACCAGAGTCGCGAAAGCGTTCATCGTCAGCTATATTTACCACGGATATGTTCATTGATTGAGAAATGCTTGACCCCGGGGTGATCAATACACTAACCAATCACGGCACTGTCTGGGTATATCACGATGATTCTATGACAAGGGTCCGACTACATCTGATCGGATGAGTCCCTAACCAGTAGCTATAGCTCACCTTTCTAAGGGCAGAATAGTTCGAGCCAATCCACAATAACCCAGAAGAATAGTGACGAGTTTTTAATCCACATGATTCACAACCAGGATCACTTTATCAGTGCAAGCTAAGGTGCATCCGATGGCGTGTCGGCGGCGCACAACAATCAGCTAATCAGATAAATCGGCACCAGCCACTTACCCAATCAACGTGATGAACTCCTGATGTAATCTGACACCAGGTCACGCGCTGTGTAAATAACTTTGTGTACGGTGCACAGCTTTTTCAAGCTCTGTAATTGGTCCCCCGGTTTTGTTTTGGTTGCAAGTTGAACAAATTCGATGGGAGCCTATTGAAAGTAATCAGTCAGTGAAAATAGGATTTCCTAGACTTGTGTGTGGAGAATCTCCATCACTGATACTTTCAAAGATTTGTTTTCTTGGGTCAAAATAGCTACGTACTACAGTAGTAGTGTACCGCAGACTGACGCTTCTTGGGACCTTGACAACCTCATTCCGAAAATGATGCGAAATTTTTGTAAAACAAAAAAAGAAATCAGAAACCTGGATAAAATCTAATTCATTGTCTGTTTTAACATCGTGACCAGTGTGTTGCGAGCAACGAGTATTGATCTCCTTAACTCACCTGAAATATCGAAGGCTAACAAATTCAATGGCATTTTTGGAATGATTTTCACGGGAAGGATGCTAAAAATGCTTTCTTCCCGCATCGACTGACGCCTTGAGCATCAGCTTTAGGGCTGATAAAATTCAGCTGACTTCAAGAACAATGTTATAAGGAAACGAAGATGTTCCGTTGCCTGATAATAACGCAATCATATCGAACACACTTCAGTTGCATTTATACAAACCTTTCGAAGTTTTGATACGTCAAGTGATTCAACACATGCGTAACCAACGGACCGCCAAGCAGCAAAAGAAATATCTAAGAGATACATAATTATAAACGCGACCAGTCACTAAATATTAGAATTGAAACAGTTGATCACACTGCGTAGAACTACAGCTCCTCGGCGTAGTCTTTCTAGCCGATTCATATTAATCCATTCAAAGTCAGCGGTTTCTCACCACGCAGCTTACATTCGCACAAGTCTTGACCCACAATTCACAAAGCTCCTGTCAGCTGTTCTATTAGCCAGCTCATGCGTGCATCGATCGGTAACTCGACCATCACGTGACTGCCTCGTGGCAAAAATGAACAAGAACGTTGCTTTTCTCGCCCGAAGTTTGCATCTGACGGGTTATTTAGAGCAGAACGAGAGCATTTATTTTGCTTTATACTGGATAGCAGTAGTTTTTCTTAACCTCTATTTGAGATCGATGTTTAAATGAAAAATTTTTTGACGGTTTTTTACTCAGACGCGATAGGATCTAATTTTACATTTCTTTTAGTCTCATGCTTGCGCATGAGTGCCGTGGAAGGAGCATCTACCCCATAGCCACGAAGGCTCACTGCACTATTGGGGATACCGGCAATCAGACCCTGAGACTTGGAGTGGAGAAGAACCACATACTGTACCGATAGGTCAGGTGTGGTAACGATTCGGACGACAGTGAATTATTGTCTAAGAACAAAGTAACCGGTGAGGGCGGGGATTCGAACCTCGAACCTCCGATGTGGTAAGCAAGCTTTCTAAACCACTCGATTACATATCATCTATCAAATAACACTTCTCTGGTATGGCCCAAGACTAATACTGAAAAAACAATATTACATCTAACCAGACTAATTTTGAGGTATTACAAAACCGAGCAACCAAAGATGTCCGCTGAGAAATATGCGCAATGAGCGCATACTGAATGGTGATATTTTTGATTGCCTGGTGCTAGAACCGGGTATTACCTCTAAATAGTTTTGTTGAGCAATTATCACAGCTTCTACTAAGATAAGCTACCGAGGAACCACTAGTGAGATCAGGTTAGTTCAAGTCAGTTCTTTTAACCATGCGACAGACACTTTTGTGTACTGGTTTTGTTGCTATCTCTCAGACATATCATATTAGAACATAAAGATGTAGGTATAAAAAAGCAGGTAAACAGCAATTGCATACATAGTTGATCAAAAATCTAATTTGGGCAACAGGAATGTGAGTTGATACTTCTGTTGGGAGAGTTCACTGAGATAAAGCTCTTGGTCGGGCGACGGAGATCGGGCCCTAAAAAACGCGTTTCAACCACAGTATTACTGACACATGGATACCACTGTATTCAAATGAGTCTGTGGAGATTTGAACGCTCAAACATTGATAACTTTCGAGTGTATTGTAATGGTAACGTCGACATTCCTGTATCTTATTGCCAGTAGTGATTCGAACACAGGGAGGAGCGCTATAGTTTCTTGCCCAGGGTTCAACCAATCAACTGCTGCCAGAAGTTGGTAGTCATATCGTCATGATACACCCAGGTCGGTTTTTGATTGGCCTGTACCTTGTCTGCCAAAAGTATCATGCCATGCTCCTTTTATAAGCAAGTGTGTTGCAAATAGAGCTCACGGAATATGTACTTTCTATTCCCATCTTGTCGGTTCTTGGCCTGAGCGGTTCAGGTACGAGCTATTTCAATCCATGCTTCAGTTTGATTAGATCCCAGTTCCACAGCATAGTGAAGTACTTCATTGTAGGCTGCGTTGCTCACCATTAATGATTGGTTGGTCAATCTGGTGGCAATCTTCCCATTGCTCTTACTCATTTGAATATCGACAAAATCAATCATCGATCAGGATAATGAGGACTGTCATCGAGTGAGGTGAGTAGTGCTAATAAACCGAATTTATTCATTATTCGTCCTTCCCCCTTTCACCCTGAATAAACAAAATTATTTCCATTCGCCCTGTCTTTACATCTTAGCGTTCATTCTGGTTACTTGGCCACTTTTGCCGCAGGTCTTTGTCCGGTATGACTCTAGGTAAAAGGACTTCAGAATTCTCAAGCTCAGCTAATCACCGAATCTCGCTACCTCCGACATACTGGACCGGCAGTGGTCAGAAGGTCATCACGATGACCTGCTGACCCTTTTGTTCCGAATTCGAATCCTCATGGAGCCACCAGCCACCCGATTGATAACTTTTTACTGGTCGCAGCCTTCTTCCTGAAATATTGTACTGCTGTCATATAATAAAAAGAGAGCGAATGAAACAATAAAACAATAAACCAATGAATCAATAGTACAAGAAGTCGTGCAGATCAGCAAGGAAGCTTATCCAAAGCTTTATGTTACCACTGAATTTTCTTGGAATTTTCATCTGGACCGAATGTGACCGTGGTATGTGCAGCCTAGTTAACTCCATATTTTGGATGACGGTCTCCAACACAGTTTCATTCCATCGAAGGAACGCAATTGTTCGAACAAGTCCGTTGAAGCACCTATTTATTTATTAGAAACTTTCACAGTTGCAAAACCACAAAAATATTTAATGACTAAATTTTCGAAATTTTCCGCTGACAGTCAAGATGTGGGTAAGATTAGGTTTTTAGTCCTTGTATTCAAGGAGGGAGTTATTGCAATTTTCCCGTGTAACTTAGACAACTTCACCTGGATGCAACCTTGATTAATTCAAAATCCCTCATATCCGGGGTATTTGAACAGTTCCTGTATACTGGCGGCAGCGCCAAACCTACAAGAGGAGTACATAGACGTCTGTTCTGAAATTCGAACGGGCAAACAGTACTGGCATGTCCGGATTCACATTTTTCTCCAAATTGTTTGCTGAATTTATTCTCTTTACCCAGTCTGATTCAGAAGTATTAGACAGTGGTATCTGAACTACTGCCAGAACGAAGCTGTCCACCTTCTGACAATCTGTAGGGAAGAGGATAAAAATGACGCTAATCAAGGTCAATACACACCTTCAGTCATACGTATAAGGTTGTTAAGGAGCAGTGAAAATTTCCAATGAACAACGTACCTAATTCCACACGAATGTTTCAAGCAAGACCAGCCCAATGGATCAACCTCTATGCCTCCGCATGTTCTCAACCCAAACACTATCGATCACGTGTGAGTGGTTTGTGTACTAATCAAAGTACCTGATTCAATAAAACGTATTTGAAAGCTTCCAACGCCAGATTACGTACACCGAAGTAGCTACAAGACAAATGTTGCAGAATTGTACGTAACTACAGGTACAGAATTCATTTGTATGTATAGGCTTGCTCAGGTGTGCATATGGACAAATTATTTATCGACCAATCACATCTGGCCTTCGTCGTACTTGGTCACATTGCTTTTGGTTAGCTGAGGATTTTCACTGCTCGTGGCTGTAATTCTGTACGGTACAGTGTTATGTGAACAGCGGACCAAATCATCACAGTTCAATCAACCAGACTAGTTGGTGTCTAAGATACTCTTGCAGCCCGTTTAACAAGCTACGCATCTGGACTTATGCTTGAACGTTTCCGAAAACGTTCTTATTTTCTTCAAGTATCGCGCTTCATGGTCACCAATTTAGATTTTCCACAATGTCACTGATGTGGTTTTTTAACGAATGACGGGCTCTATAGGACCTGCGGTGAAGACCGTGTATACAACCGTTCATGAACAAAAATGGAAGTTTGATTAGGAGAATTACCACACTGTTTATGTAGAATATATTGATGGCTCGAGGGGGTGGGATGACGCAGTCAAGGAAGAACCCACTTGCCTTTTCGCATACGGAAGTCCGAGCCGCAAGCCGGAATCAAATGGGTGACCTTCGGCCTACCTGTCGATTACTTTAATTCATTTACACTCTTTCATTTACTGCATTCACGCCCAACTGGTCGTACCTGTGTTGGAGTAACTGCCTCGTAAGGTGAAAGTGTAGTACTCGTATCTGCCCGACTGATCATACGTAATGAAATAACTCGCACCCGGGGTGCGCACATGGCGAGAATGACAAGATCAGACAAGTACAGCAGCAATTTATTCTGTCTCATATTTTTGTACCAACTCGTTAATATTACAAAAGGAGGTATGCATTTGTTGACCGATAACGCGCCGACCAATCACCAAGCGATTTCGCTGTATCTACACAACCTAACTTTTGCTGTCCGGCTTTACCTGATTTGGTTGGATACTGGAACTGAAGCTGTAGAGCTCTGCACCGCATGCGAAGGCACTCGAATCACCGTAGAAGGTCACCGGTTTGATTCTGATTCACGAAGTGAACTTTTTGGATTCAAAAACACAACTGGATTTCCCATTACTGACGACAATATTGTCCTCATACACAGGTAGTCACCAATAAGTACAGGATACATTCTACGCCAGTTAGCCACATCGAACACAACGAAACACTTTCCTCATGATCAGCATGATAACAGGCTGTACCAGCTCGTGATCTTGATTACTCACTCACAAAAAAAGTTACGTAAATTCTCCTTCCCCTCATCGCAAAACCGACTACCCATGTTTCATCGGATTCAATCAAGTGCATCGGACGGATTGCTCAGTACAGAGAAGTTTGATCAAACGAGTGGTCTGGCGGCTATGCAGCTCACACCAACTGGACTTGTATGTAAGCCTCTTTAGAAAAGTTGAGGCCAGAGAGCTAGTTCATTTTCTTTTCACGTTTGTTTTGGTGGGGTACTAGTAACTACAAGACTGGCGTCACAATAGTGATGAAAATCAGGAAGTCGTGTGTCAGATAATGTAGGACTAACCGGTGACAAGTGCAACCCACGTCACGCGAGTTCTGCTCTTGTTCATCACGAAGTTCTCGCCTGGAAACGATTTGACCAGCGCTAGTTGTTTTTTGCTTGACTGACTGCCCTTTGGACTCAATCTTTCACGCACAAACCTCAGGTCATCCGGTTAATCCTGCACTTCGAAGCACCGAACTCGAGTTTCGCCCTTATTGGAGATCATCAGTGATGCCTGTCCTCCGCCACACCCATGGTTTGAACCCGGGCCTTTACACCTCTAAGGTGTGTGTTACAACTGTCCCATCCCGCTCCCATTCGGGACAGTCCGAATCACCGAGTTAAATTTATTGAGAAACCGTGCCCCTTAATAGCCGGCAATGCCAGACAACTTCAAAGGGAGATAAGGTAACCGTCCACTTTAATTTCAATCAGTTTTCTCTTTTTCGTCTATTGTTTGCGAATAGTTCAAAACGGGTTCATGTTTGTGATGATCTACTCGAGTCCCCCAGGAATAGATATTCTCGTTAGGGTAGTCCTCTGACACTCTTCCTTTCCAGGTTTGTAACCGAGATAATAATGTGAACAGCTCCATTCCGGTCACCAACACATCTGTCGAACAAGTGACTTCATTTTATCCACGCCCTAGTGGTCATTGTGCAGTCCATTTAAAACCGATTCGCGCAATAGGGGTGGGACGACAAGCCGGTCACCTCAACAAAAGACTCCGTCTGTTCAGATGCTGGATTCTTTTCGCAGTACGAATAACTGAGGGGACTTCCGCTTCACCTAGGTCTGCCACCCTTTCGTGATCGCCGAAATTAGTAATGAGTAGTAGTGTTTTATCTGCTTCAGCAATACTTTCCTCGACACGGTCGTGGCTGATGAAATGAAACACCATTGTTCTGCTGCTGCTAATCATGATTATCATAGAAGGAAGTCTGCTTGTGGGGTTGTATTGGCCGTTCGATGCAGAAAGTTGTAGTTATAGGCTGCCAGAGCAATGCTCCATCGCTGAATCATAGCAATCGAGGATTTGGCGACGGATTTATCTGGGTTAAACAGGAACTGAAGGGTCTGGTGGTCGGTAACAATTGTGAACTTTAGTCCAAATAGGTGCTCGTGTAGTCGGTGTACGGCCCAGAAAATGGCCAAAGCTTCCTTCTGTGTCTGGGAATCACCTCTCTCTGTAGTATTGAGAAGACGGGAGATTCCGATGATTGGACATCCATGTTGTTCCAGAACTGCTCCCATCCCCGATTCGGACGCGTCAGTGATCACCATGGTCCGCTTAGATGATGCAAATGAGACTAGTATCGGTTGGTCAATGATATTTTGAATAAGACCGCGCAGTATCTGTTTACACTGTTCGTTTCACTGTCATACATTGGGCGACTGAGCTAGAAACAATGGTTGGGCTCTTGTTGAAAAGTCTGGAATGAACTTGGAGTAGTATTGCATGCACCCAAGAATTGGTCGTAAGTGCGCCTAATGTTTCGGTGACTCGATGCCAATCAGGGGTTTGAAATGATCTGGATCGTGTCGGTATCTGTTTGCATTGACAATGAAACCGAGAAAATCAGATCTGCACATTATCTTGATAAGCCATCATTTTATCGAAGCCACATATCACCTGGTCAGTTGCAGACTGTAATACCCCAAAAGACAGGTGCAGACCGAACAGTAGAAAACCGTATTGGAACTGCCCCACGAAGTGTTGATGGTCGTTGGTGGATAAGATATCGAGTGCAGCGGAATTTGTAAATAGGCACCAGGCAGGTCAAAATTTGCGAAAAACTTCCTACCGAGCATGCATTTACAAAGTCCTTCGGTTCCACAGTAGTTGTACGCATCTCCGTAAACGGGGATCCAAGGTCAATCAGTGGTTACCACAAATCCCGGGGTGTCTGTCCGTCGCTGTTCATCGTCACCACAATCGCAGTCGCCCAAGTGGATGAAATCACACGCGTAATGACACCATCTTGCTCCATTTTGGTAAGCACCTTCAGAACTCTCGCTCTCTCTCTCTGGTCGTACGGCAACACTCGGCGTTTCAGGAATACCGGATCACCATCCAATTCCAACTTCGCGGGCTCAACCGCCATGCCACCTTTGTTGTCGGATCATTGTGCGATCGATTGCTGAAGAATAAATTAGTTCATCCAATTCTCTGAAGGGATCGATAGATGCAAGGCACGCAGGGCCTTCAAACCCAGAATCGGCCGACTGTCTGCCGAAATCAGGAAGCGTGGCAAGATATAGCCGCTCTCCAACCGAACCATTAACGTAGTCTCGCCCAGCAGTGAAAGTCGATTGCTAGTCACCCCGTGGATGCGCACGGCAGTGGGTTGTATGGGTACACTGGACTTTATCAAGTCGAACACTGATTTCCGAATGATGGACTCGCAGCTCTCGGTTTCCACAATGAATGGACATCTTAAGCCACGTTGGAATTGGACTGATTTGTACAGAAATTGGTTGGAATCACTCGAAATCTTCGGTGTGTATACCGGTTTGTCATCACTTATCGGATCTTCGGGGTTTGCACTCGTCACATTGCACTTGGATTGACGGCAGACCCTGCGAATATGACCAGTCCTTCTACAAGAATGGTATACAGCATTACGGAAGCCGCAGATGGAACTTAGATGGAATTTGCCACACGAAAAGCAACGATTCTTTTGTCCTGGTTTGCGTTCAGGAACCATCTTGTTGGTCGGCTTTGGTTGAGACTTTTGACTCGAACTTGCTGGTTTACGAGGACGAACGTCTTGGTAGTGCGTTGCTGAGTGTTCACAGTCTTTCTTTAACTTCGCAATTGACGAATCCCTTAAGAAATCAGTCGAGGGCCCCGTAGGTGTCTAACTCCTCCCAGGGCACAGAGTTACTGATCTGGAATAAGCCGACGACATCTTCATGTTCGCTCCTAGCATCTCAGGAGCTCAACTTCCACTGAATCACATGATAAATGAAATGGTTTGGTGCGGAATATACTTCACTTCGTCAAAAATGCAATGTGTTACTCTAAGAATGGCGAGAGAATGTGCCCACACTCTACTTGGGCAACGAAAGACTGGAGCTTACCGAAAGTGTTGTTTACCTAGGTAGTTGTGTTACTGGAAAAGGCCGCGTGAAAGAGAAAGTATCTATGCATATTTCATATGCCAGGCTAGCTTTTTGGAACCTCAGATATCTCTGGGTTCGACACGACGTCAGTCTTTCCTTGAAAGGCATAGTGTACAATACCGCCGTGCACCTCGTACTGCTGTGTGGTTGTGAAACATGGCCTCTCCGAGTTCAAGATATTCGTGGCATGATTGTGTTTGATACCCTCTGCTTACGTAGCAATGTCAGTGTTTGGTGGGATCAAAGAGCCAGCAATAATCAAGTGCGTATGCGATTGTTTGGTACAACCGACTCCTCCCCAGAAAAACACCCTACTTCAGTGTCCTCTCTGCTGGCTAGGGCATGTATTAAGGATGCCTGCCCAGCGCCTGCCACTTCGCGCACTGTTTACTCTCCCTGGGCCTGACTAGAAGAAAGGGAGTGGAGGAGGAGCCACCACTCGGCTCAGAGGAATGAAGAAATTGACGGCTTGTCTATCACACGTAGGGCTGTCTTGGTTTCCAGGTTGGAACCGTAGGGATGACGGGGAGCGCTGGCTTGTCTCACTAAGGGACAGGGCTCGAGACTAAATTCAGTGGCGAGAGTGCATCCGTTTCCGTTGTAATTATCAAACATAAATAAAATAAACAAAACAAAAAAAACGAAAAATGTGCACACAACAAAACACCCTCGCTGACCGCCCCGCGATAGCTCGGTTGGTAGAGCGTGTACCCGATAAGGGGGGTGTCGCCGGTTCGATTCTGGCTCGCGGCTTTGGACTGGTGGGTGTGAAAAATGCAAGTGGGTTTTCCGTTATATGTGACTCAAGCTCCTTGTGCCAATGATACATTCTATGAAAACATAGAGTTGCTTTTTCATCTTTGGTCCTCTTTCCTCCCACTATGATTGTATATACTCATTCCTTCCTGATTGTACCATGTGTTGTTTGGCCTACAGCCTGAAATCAGGCACTCGTAAAAAACGTACGAAATGTTCAGCCTTCGCTCCGGATACGTCGTCGAATCGCTCGCACGTCTTCCAGACCTCAGAGAAAGTGAGATCGAGTATCATTTCTAGCTTCTTTTGTAGCTGTGGTTGCTTTATACCGGCACTGAGGCGGTCTCGCAATTGGGTTTCTAACTGATCCCCGAAATTACATTTGGCAGTCTGTGTTTGTAGGGTCAGAATGAATTCACGAAATTTCGTGTTGGGACCACGAACCAGCGAATGGAATTTGGCAAGCTCGGTCGCCTGGAAATTGACTGTAACTACATGGCCTAGCAGCAGAGCGTTCAACTCGTCGAACTTAACGGCAGCAGGGGCTCTCGCGTATGCAAAGTTTTTCATCAGCGAGCACAATGAACGACCGTCAGCCGTCATGAAGAATGCAGTTTGGTTTTCCTTCCTCATATCCTTTGGTATTCTGCACCGTTACTCGAACCGTTCAATCAAGTCTTCAATTTCAGATGCACCGGTGTGTAGGTTCAGCTGTTCAGTACTAGGCAGCACTGTGATCCGACGCCAGTTGTAGTATTCACGATGCGCAAACTGACATGACGTAATGAAATCTCTTCCATGTGGAATTACGCAAGCGAAAAAAGCAAGAAAGCCAAGACTGGGAAATAGCACGTTAGTTTTATTGCAGAACTGGGTTGTATAAACACGTTAAACCAGAGAAAATAATGGGTAGATTAGAAGTTAACCAATCACAGGCAGCATTTGTCGTACCTGCCTTCGTCGATCCTGATGCGTTGAGACTTTTCAGCGTGTGTAGCTACGATGCTGCACCTAGCCGTATCACGTGTGATGCCCGCTGAATCACCAATGTGCTGAAGATTGCATTTAGATCTCAAAGATTGTTATCGGTAATACAGAAAATGTCCCGTCGAAAATCATCCTATAAGGAAGTACGTACAAAGAAGCGACGAATTTAGAAACCTGTCAAGTGGCATGCCTTATTGTGGGGCGGAAATTTCAGCCCTTATAAGTCCCACAAATTATTTCATTTGCTTGAATATTTTCTAGCCCATTGAGAAACATTCGTTCATCTATCGTTTGTCCTGCTATGTTACCTGATCAGCTAATTCGGAATAGACGTTGACATTCATACACCGCAAACACGAAACTGGTGATATTGGTCATATTAGACACAGAGTGGATAGAGACAAAGCTTTGAAAAGACTCCAGGCAGATGTCTTCTTTAGGGGGAAAAATCCAGTTTCTAGAAAATAACATCTATGAAGACCCAAATCACAGCTTCCTAATCTCTGAAAGAAAATAAAATGAATAACACAAACTTCCTAACTTAAAGATAGGCTATCTGCTGATGATCACTCGGAATGTTGGTTCCAGGGAACGGCGTCTTTTGATATCACATATAAAATCAGTTGTGTTCCAATCAAAAAGCGTGGACTTATAAAACGTATAGAAATGACTCCGATCCAGGACTATAAACGCTAAATTAGTAAGAAGGTCATGGTTGCTACATCGTGTAATGCTCGCACAAAACAATGTTGAGTTCCTGGTCGGGTAGAGCATAACGGCTAGTGCACATGACTCACAATCATGCGCCCCGTGTTTGACTTTCGTCCAGTTGGATCTTACTCGAGAAGAACACAACGCGGACGGTTCTGAACATGCCTGACAAAATTGCCAAGCAGTTTTCACATACTCTTCAATAATGTGTTGTGTGTTGTGCTTTGATTCCGTGTAGTGGATACTCTCATGAAACAATGGCCTTACAAAAGAAATGGGCATGATCAGTCAAAAATGGGATAAAGGAAATGGGATAGGGTTGTAAGTTGACAAAGGGTATTGCTACCGCCTATTCTGTTCTGTTCTGTATTAGAAGCAAAAACGCATGTGATTGGTGGAATAGGGCAATGCTGATTGTGATGCAGGCAGGTATCGAACGCATGAAATTTAGACGGACGGGAGAGGGATGAATCACGAGCAAACTGCCATGGCGCGTGGATAAGCCGCACAACATCACGTGACTGAGTAGGCTGAGCGCAACACCAACACTGTCGCGTGAGTGTACGAGTGTGTGTGTGGGTTGCATGGACAACGTGATTGGCAGAACAGTGGAACAGACGAGACAGCCTGCTAAGCAAATCTGATGCTGACCAGTCATCCGATTATCATCCGAACTGGCAAATCAATCGCAATTTTATTTCACGTCTGAACGTGAACAGTTTTCGGGTTTACATGAACATTTTGGTGTTTAGTCTTCCGAGGCCTCAAACGTGGACTGAATCCAAACCCAAACTCAAACATTCAATATGATAAAAATTGTACCAATAAAGATGCATCGTTCTTTTATACTGAATGCTTTTTTACTCTTACGACATAGTGCGATTGGAACGTTCATCTTTATCGTCGTAAAATTTCCATTGTTTTTGGGTCGATCTCACGTGAAAGCAGCTTCAAATAAAGCGCTTGCTTCGCTTTTCTTTTCTCAACATGCCTATAGTGATTGGAACACTTCTGCACGCGGTGCCGTGGGCAGCAGTTTCTTTACGAAGGTTCAACCAAGCAGAAGGTGGCCAGACTCCTGTAGTCAGATCGTCCTGATACAACCAGACCACTTTATGACTAATCAGGATAGTATCTACCAATAATACAGTGCCTTACTTTATACATAAACGAATCTATAACAGATTAAGAGGACAGAATACATTCTCGCTATTACTGTCTTGTCAGTTCTTGATTTGAGTAGTTCCGGGTACCAGTTATTCCAGTGTGCATGTCTGACTTGATAGATTCAAGTTCCACAGTACCCAGTGCCCCTCCCCAAATGGGACTCAAACCAGCTCTTCCGATCAATTACCTGTGTGTTACATTTTTGCCAGTTGGTGGGGGAAGTAAGACGAGCGGGGATTTTGAACGGCAACCCACAACTCAGAATAAAGACGAGACAACTCGCAAGTCATAACCTGATTATAATGATGATTCCGTGTGAGTGGACTGGCTGAGCGAGATCACATGTAGCCAATAATTTCGGAAGCTTGCAATTCATCTTTACCTTTGCGAAGGTGAACACGATTCATTGTGTTAGTCTTCCTGTCCGGTCCGGAGTTGAAGTTCCCCAAAACTACCCACTTACAGGGACGTCGTACATCATTTGCCCAGGTTAGGCAATAAAATACCCATTATCCACACCGGGTCAGTTTTCATGTATGTGAAATTTTCATTCTGAGAAGTTCAGATTTTCCAGGTTCGTAACCAAATCACGATAAGAACGAATAAGCCGACCAGTTACTTGTATACAGATAGGCTCATGATTCTGTATCCGGTGGTGGTCACGTGATCATCATAAAGAGCTATAGACGTTACGGTTCCCAGTTCGATTCTCATCACCTCCAGACTACGTCATTCTAAAACGGTCTGTAGTTGGCTGTGTTCTCGTTTCAGAAATATTGGGTCACTGTTACATAATAAACCAAGGGACATAACTGGTTTTCACTATTAAAAAAATTGTTATTATCCTAGTGAAAGGTCCGGGTTGATCAGAAAACCTCCCCGAAAAAAGGTTCACTGGTGTAGTGTGCTGTTGTGTACTATTCATGAGTAGATGCGCAGTCGACAGAAATTATGCTTTCCGAAGAGAATCAAAATTTGACGAAGCCATGCCCTCAGAGCAGAAGGTGCAGTGAAAGACTTACACCCATACAAAATGTCGAGGAACACTTTACAATATCGACTGTGTGCAACTGACTCCTAAGATGTTTTCGAGTTACGTCACGTTGGTTTCAATGGTGTCCTGATGCGTGACTATCAGCAAATGAGCTGCCATCTGCCACATGGGTTACAACACAAAAACAGCGTGAAAACACATCACACCGGGCTAACTAATGGATCTATACCCACACTGCATATCGGGGCTCAAATCCAGGGCACAATCTGTCTAGTGAGTCCGATGACGGTTCACATCAGTCAACGTCCAGTTTTTACTACTGAATAATTGCAAGTAGTCAAAATGCAGATAACGGCCATCGACCAAAGGAATAATTCAATGGTTTGTACTAGTAGTCGGAAGTTCAACGAAACCAATAATTGCTATTTTCGGCTGACATGACCATCTCCCAAACAAGCGTACCGAGATGTCCATGCCGTTGTGGTAGTTTATGGTGCTTGTGCACTTGTTTGCTGCTTGAATTCAATTGTTTGAGAACTGCGTCAAACACCAGAACCAACTTGCGCGTCATATGACAATTTAATACCTCACCCACAATCTGGAATACGTGAAAAGTTCACTAAACCCCACAAGAACACACCAACAGTGTTTGCTGGTACACAATTAATCGGATCGGCCAAACAAAGACACCATCAGACTGGATGCACATGGGGATATTTTCCATATTGTCTAATAATCAATACATGTTCTACGCGCTGCTTACGGACACGTTCTGGTTTAACTTAAGAAGACCGGTATGATAGAAGATCGGAAGCGTGAAGATCAAACACAAAGCTGCTTGAAGGAAGTAACAAAGTGACTATGGGATTTTAGGAATCTGTGCGATGAGTTTACAGTGCGAAGGCTGTTTACTCTGGTTAGAAATATAAAAATGGCAGTACACGCACTGAAATACTTTCATCCATCCATCCATCATGCTAATCCTGCGTAGATACAAACATTAGCCGTGCTTCATCCACTTTAGACGCCCATATTCTGGTCTCTTGCATCTATTTCCACTTTCCGATAAGCGGCTTCCGATCAATAAAACACCTGGTTACTTGTGTGCTACTGTAACGGCATTGGAGCTGTTGTGGTCGAGAAAATTATAGTAAACGGAAAGCTATTAAACACGCCGTGTTTTTTCGATTACTTTTGAACGAAACCATTTGTGACCAAATTTGGCATGCTGATACGTCAACGCCCTACCTTACAAAATATGTACACGAATTCCAATTGTGGAACATATAAATCGATTTATCCCGGAAAATGTGCCTGAGAGGGTGTGAAACGCTGATAAACTTCCTTCTCAAAGACTGAACTGACTGAACTGTTTTGAAAACTGAAAGACCTTCGGCTTCAGTGACTCATTTTCGATACTCAGAGATGTGCTATTGAACAGTGTCCCAGCCACACGTGATTCGCGAACAAAGTTCATTCAAGTTGTGCTTTCTGATTAGAAGTAGCGAACTTTCATTCATCAAAACAAAGGGATGACGCGAGGTGCAAGGTTGTACGGGCTGTAAAAAAAAGAACAATGGTCGCTCAACAAGACCGGGGATAAGCACACGCCAAATTTTCAAGAGAATTCCGAGGTCGACAATAGTTATTGGTAACTTTTTGAGGGGTTCCAGTCCAAGTCATTAGGTCATTGAGGAAAAACTTGGACCTCGAAGAAAAGTCTCCGAGCAAGCCACAAGATGACTCTTGTGCGGTGCTTTGAACCAACTTACAAGTGCACCGAAACTGCAGAGGTCCGTGTAAATGAATGTGTGCGTTCAGCGTGTAGAGCAATTCTTTCCGTCCGTATCATATCTGCAGTACAGAAAGATGATGTCAGGGCCTTGGATGACTGATCGTGATTTCCGAAATCGAGATAAATAGACCGGAAGCCACATCATTTGGAATGTTGAATGAAAAGATGGGACAATTAGCGATGAGGAAATGTTTCATTTAGACGTGCCTGATGGAATAATGTAGTGCCGGCCGTGATTTCAGAAACGTTCAGGTGGATATCAGTCGTTGATCCTATGGTGGTGGCTCTGTGATGGTCAGATGTGCAGCTTTTGCAGATTGAAAATCTCAGCTAGCAGTTAGAGAACGGAATCGCGGGGCTGACTTCTACTCCAGGACACTGAATCCATTTCTTTTCAGAAGGCTTTCATAAAATTGACTGAGGCTCACTTTAGTTCAATATGGGAACGCTATTGTATCGTACAGTTAATACCATGGACTGGCCCGCCCACAGTCCAGACTTAAACCCGATTGACCATATCTGGGGTCTGTTAGCTGGGCAAGTCTGTGCGAATGGAAGAATCTTTGGTAGTTTACACGAGTTACGGTCTGTTATCATTGGTGAATGGGATAGCATAAAAATGGAGACTATCTTGAATATAACTGAAACTGAGCCTTGTCTTTAGGTTTCAATTTCTTATTGTAAAGGTCACTGTGTTTTGTAACTAGCATCTAGTTTTTACGATTCTTCCGTATCCTTTCAGGCGCGTTTTCCTTGACAAATTGATTTATGTGCTTCATATTTAAAATTCGTGTACACATCTGGCATATTAGTGAGTTACCACGTCCGCGTGCCAAATTTGGTCACCCCAAATGGTTTGATTGACGTAGTTACAGAAAAATAACAGAAACGACTGGTACTCAAAATATGAAACGCCGGTGCTCCAGATCATGAACTACAGTAGTGGTCCACCGATCGCAATCAAGAGGACGTGGCAGTCAGGTTAATCTTGGGCAAAGTTTGCGTGTCAGCGTTAGGATTCCCTTATGAACAAAGTGAACATGGTTGAAAAGTACAATCGGATGGTATTGTAGTAAAGCGGATCATGTGTGTGTGTGTGTTTACGTGTGCGTCAGCCTGTCAATCAGCACATAGGCGTGGTGCACAACAGGTTAGAGCGTGGGAAATGTTGACAGCTGCATACCGGGCAGAGTGTGCAAACGCGTGGGAAACATGGATCAGATCACCTGGTTTAGTGTGGGATCATGGAAAACGAAAGTCAGAAATACAGGCCTGTGATCATCTAACCTCATTGACCGTTAAGCCGGTTACACAATTCATCAACCAAGATCCACTAAATGAAGATTAGCGGTTTTACTCCATAAGTAAGCATGCGAGCATTGAAGGAGACCTACCCCACTGCACCAAAATCGAGAACCGGTGATCATAGTCAGGAAACTTGAAGCGTTGATCTTAATCAGCGTAAGTCAGGCGTAGTGACGAGCCAACGTTAGTGAGGTCAGCGGCAGCGGGTTCCGAGTCTCTTACCTCGGAGATGACCGAGGCATATGCCAATGGGCCGCCATCGTTGCGAATTGATCACAATCTAGTGACCGGGGTATAGTACCATGAAATCGTTTCTAATTTACACTAGCAACAAAGCAGTTTACTCAGTAAAACTTTTTTGACGTCAGTATCTTGATAGGTCCTCAACTATTTTGTATCTGAGGTCAACGGTTGAAACGTTTTTTAGGTCTGAGACTTCAGCGGTCGTGGTGTTTCACACGTGATTGATCTTCACGGCCAATCTGGACGCCAGTCGTCTTTTCCATTTCCGCGGGAAATATTGAGTGAGGCCATAATGTGCATGCCATCTACCGGGAATGCACTCAATTTTTGTGCTTCGGAGTGGGCTACTGTTTCAAGAAAAGCTTTTACGTCTAAATTTGCCAAGCCGTTATCCCGGCTTAAACAAAACTACCTCACCCCCCCCCCGGTCTTACGCACACAACATTTGTTTGCCACAGAAAATTTGCGCAAACACCAACAACATCTGGTCAAATATTCGAGGTGGGTACTTTCACGATTTGTGTGGGAGCCCTCCGACCCAATGAACGGACTTCAACTTTCAGAGGCTTGTACCACATAAGTTAATTCTTGAGATGCCTGTGAAGTATCACTTTGAATGGGCGATGGATTTCTTTAGTTTTTATATTTGTCTTTTCAGTACCGTACGCATTTTCACGTCCTCCAACCGGAAGGACCCATTTCAGAAAGGAGCCGTACCACAACAACTATCTCACTTGGTCCGCCCTCATCCTTCATAAATAAGAGTACACAAGTTTACTAAATGGAATGTGACTCGCGGTGCGACTCGCCTATCACCCTGTCAGCACGTTAACACACGGCCGGTGTTGATCCAAAACTCATCACGGTGGGCTTCTAATCCTCCTGTCCCGGGTTCGAACCCTGCTTCCACCGCTGGTCATCTTTCCCAACTGACAGTCTCTAACTGGCGGTGACCCCCTTCCTGAAACAGTGCATAATTAATACCGTATAAAAAAGTAAAATAAAAGACTTAAAAAAGAATTAGAGGAGGGTAGGTGGGTCACTACTTGGTCAACGGTTGAGGTTCAGTTGCAATGTTTCATCAAAGCGAGTCTCAATACAGCTACCCACTGATCGAAAGTTTCGACAGGTAACCTCGACGGGTATTCACTTGTGCTCACAGTGACGTTTTCACGTTTCGAATATCAACTCACGAATGTTATTGTGCATCAAAATACCATTAAACTAACAAATTACTATATTTATCAGGTTATGAAATTTCCACGCGCACTTTGAGTATTGCTGAATGCAATGCAGAGATAACTACTTGAGAATTGAATGACCCGAAATCAAGTTTGCTTTCGTGAACTTCGAAAATGAAAGCCACGGTCACTTTCTTTATTACTAAAGTTATTGCGGACTCTGCTGGATTCGAATACGTTCAGGGGCTACACGCACGCTTTACTAGAGCTTGTGCTCTGACAGCACCGAAGGCTTCTGGCATTCACCAAACCGACGAAGTGCACTAATCGAAGCATCTGGACTAATAGTACGTACTGAAACGCTTGCAAACCAGAACTAAGTAAGCCGGAATATCAACAAGACCAAGACTCCGTAGTTGTATATTAATTTCACTAGGGAGCTCGTTTGTATATATATATATATATATATATATATATATATATATATATATATCAAGTGAGATCTAGAGTTCCAGTTGGTAAATCACAAGCCAACCAATGACAGCTAACTTTTGTAACACCTGGTCACTGTGGTTCTGACTGGGTATGGTCTCTCACGGTTTGTAGCCACAAAGCTGCACCTCACGACGTCTCGTGAACTGCATACCGAATTACCATTCGAAACCAGAATTCACCAATCGTTACTGTTGTTGGTAACGCATCTGAAACCAGGCAGTTAGATTGTTCCTATACGACCGGATCGAGCCGAGCTTGAACAATTACTCGCCTACCAGGAGTACCACGTACTGATTTACTTATCACACGAATACGTTTGAGTAAACTGATAATTATTGTGTAGTACCCAACACTTGACCGCTTGGTTTGGCTAACGCACAGTTTCAGACCTGAGATATTCGAGCAAAGAGAGTTGACGAATCAACACCGAGTTTCATGAGCTCCATCGTTTATACTCTGTGAAGCGGCTTAAGTCTACAATTTGGGATTCTCGAAGAAGGTACGGTAACAACATGCATGAAGAAATCAGTTTTTTTGCGGTGCGTGACGAGTTCGGTGGAGACCGACACGGCTAACCATAATTGTCGCCATTTTAGTGTCTAGATTGTACTATACAAGTCCGTCAAATCGGCCTCTCACAGATCGGATTGCACTCAACTGCGCAGCTGGGACCATTGGATAGAACGCCATAGCGCGCAATACGGTGATTGTGATAATGTAGCAACAATTTTTATAATGGTCATCCCTGACCTGATTAACCCAGTCAGAAAGAGAACACGTGTCTCTGGACTAGAACAGTGTACTAATATTTCTTTGAGGAACGGTGTTACGAGGCAAGGGGAGGTGCGTACAAATCCATGCAAGCTCTTGATTGATAGACGCGTGTGAAAGCAACACAAAGGCTGGCCAGTCACGTGCTGACCCTAGGGCGTAGGCGGACATCAGCCGCGGGGTGAATCGGACTAGTTTGCAGTCTACTTACATATTCATTAGTGAACTGTTTGGAGTGGTACAACACAGTCCTCAAACTCCTGAAACTCCCTTGAGTTCGTATGTCCCCCTTCTCAGACAAAATTGCTGTGGGTATTTTCTTCCGCGCAGTGAGTCAGATAGATAATTGCGTGATATGAAAGGAGAGAAATTTAGATAAGTGGCCTATCCTGACACAAGCGAATTACATCACGATTTACCGGTAGGTAACCTATCAGTGACATCACGTCTCAATTGGACATAACAACAAATGTACCTTTGAAAAGCATGTAGCTCCGAGTTTGAATCTTTTCAGTACATGCCTTTGAGGAGGTTAAAACGGGTGTCTGAGTTATGCGGTCAGAACTTTGACTTGTCATCCATCACTCTTATTTTGGAGTAATCTCCCAATTCGGCCACCTTCCCATGTGCTTGTCCATATTTGCGGACCATTCGGAGACCGGTGGTGAACGAGATTGTCCCTAAATGTTTACAATAAAGATTTATGTCAAAAAGTGATGACTTTTTAATAGGTAAGAAATATCGTCATCCAGGAATTAGTTTGATGATTATTTGCACGGTGAAGAAATCTAATGGAAATGATGCATCACGCAGTATCAACGCTCATCAAGTGGTCACCAGAAAGCCGTGGAAGCACCATCGTACAACGATTTCATCTAAGCTTGTTTGGAATTATGAACTGTGTAGATCCATCGAGCAGCCCCCTCTGGGTCCGGAACGCAAAATGCGTCATAGTGAGCCGCATACAAGTTATCATAAGGGCTTCCTGGACTCGCTGTCTTCACTTAGCTTCGTCTCAACGCGATGTGACAAACCCTTCACCTATGGCAACTCCTCGGTTGTACAGCGATATTGCGGTGATTCGGTTTGCAGTTCACGCACGACACCGTGCGGTACAGCTTTGTGGCCATGGATAGTGAGAAACCCCAGCCACTCAGGACCACCGTGGCCAGGTGGTACAAAATCAGCTGTGAATGGCTATCATATGGTATACCAATGAGAACACTTGATCTTACCTATTCAGTTGAATGAGATCTCTGACAAGGTTAACGTACTGCTCTTCAGCTCTCTCATCACTTCGGCGTATGTAGTCCTGGATTGGAACTATTTCGGTTCGTCCTACCTGACCGAGTATTTCTGTCAGTATAGATATTATCTATCATTGTGGATTTCTAAGAAGCTAAACAAAAACGGTCATACAGTGCTTCTATGATTTTCAGTGATCAGTAGAGCATTGATGATGCACATTAAATTCGTTTAAAATCTATTCGCATAATCTACTACTCAAACAAACCTGATACAGTTCCCGAAGTCATTTTCTTCCAGATTGATGATGGTCTACAACACCAACAATAAACGGTCTTGTTTCGGTGATCTTCGCTCAGCATGGCCCATTCAGAAGTGACAGTATCCACGTACTACTAACTAAATTAGCAAGTAGGTGTTTGACTGCTCAATACACAATTATGGACAGTTAGGGTTTGGTAATGAACTCAACTGTGTCAAAGGGACCGCACGCAATAAGGCGAAAGAAGACGTGCAAACCACACAATTGCATTCTCCGATCAGATAGCAACAGTCTTCAAGTGAAACTGGACAGATATTATGCAAAAGACGTTCTTGTTAGGTCTGATTAGTTTTGATGATATCCGAAGGAGCAACTTCCAAAATTAACCTACATACTAGGCATGCCTTCCGGACTATAGCTCTAGTAAACAGAATGAAGAAACCCATGGGCAAAGGTTGGGAAATGACGCGACATTGACGAAATGTTAAGTTTTAAATTCGACTCATTTGAACACTTCATTGACATAACTGCGTTTTTTTCTTTTCGTTTCTGACAGCCGATGTCTGTATCTGCTTCTTGGCCAATAAAAAGAACTGCGAAATTCAACTAAACCTTTGTGCTTGTCCTCCAGGCAAAATCGATTAGTTTAATAAAACCCTAAGTGAACAGACTATTTGTGCATGACGAAAATCACGTGATATGCGATCATGAGATGTCAGGATTGGAAGAGTGCGAGGATTTTTTTGCGCAGCGTCTATTTAGGATCAATACTCACTGCAACCGTGTATTAGTTTGGAACTATTTCCAGCACAATTACATGTTGGCTGTGATCCACAGATTGATGTTCTTCATCACCAAGATGTGCGCTGCAGAGCAAACTGACCATTTAGCAGTCCATCTTTTTTCGTGTGACTACACAATATACAAACTTATTGTCCAACGCGTTCGTTTCATGAAGTCAATTATGAGAGTTCAGTTTAACGAATGTCACGCTGAATATACTCACCGGTTGAGAAACTATGCGGCAAGGCTGTGAAACTAGGAGAAAACCTGGGGTATGGACTCCAAGTAAAATAAAGTTTTGACACCAAATAATGTTTATATGCAACGATATATTTGTATACAATAATATTTTCCCGGAGGCTGTGATGTTTGGCACCCATCTGAAAGAAATCGTGATGATATACAGAGAATCAAATCCGGATGTGTGCACACATCCAAACTGTTTTCGTCAGAAACGATTCAAAGTGGCCGTGGAGGTGTATCTTTTTTGTTGGGCAAGTGCAGTAGCCCCGAAGCTGGAATTGCCCTGATAGAAAGAGAGAGAAAAGATAATACAAAAAAGGTTAGGTGATAAACAAAACTTGTAACTACCTGGTCGGTTTTTAGGGATGAGGAAGGGGGTGCGGTGGGTGTGATTCTGTGCACAAGTTCATGAGTAGAGTTATCTGGGTGTTAGTTACGTATCTACTTTGCTAATCCTAATGTAGTGGAAAAGACTGTGCCAACAGAACGGGACGGCTATGAAATTCGTCGCGTCAATCAGTCAAGAGCTGAGGGCCGAAGAAACCATTCCGAATGCGACCCGTGACAGATAAAAACGGATCTTGGCTGGACCCCGAAGGAGGTAGAAATGTGGCCCAGATTTGCAAATTCAGATAAACACGTCAAGTGGGAAAATCGGACCCCCAGGTCAAGAAGGGTGCACAAGCCAACTCCCGAAATTACATGGCTGAAAGGTAGACAAAATAGGCAAATAGCGTGAAAATCGATTTTGGTTTTGAAAATTGTCGGTCTTGTCATTTCAAATTGTCCGGTTTGTTTATTACACCCGCGCTGGACGAAATCGGTAGGCGAAGGAACAACTATTGTGTGTCTTTCAAGTTTAAATTATAAAGTCACGTACCAGTGTACAGATCAAACAAAAGTCTCGTGTTTTACACTGGTTACGTGGTTAGCAGGAAAACTGATTCACAATGACCTTCTAAATATTAGGAAAGTGCTCGGTCGAACCAAACATTTTTGAGGACGAAGCACTGGTGGAAAACATGACTGCACCGAGTCAGCTGCGTTTGCTGAAATGGGAACTGCGCACACCCAGGATTCTGAAGTCGGAATCCAGAATAGTTCTACGTCCATTTGTAATGCGTTAGTCAATTTGTGAAGCAGTTCGTGACACTGCTCGTGGACGGAGCAATGATAGGACATGCTGCTCTTCAGTTGTGTCGGAAAGATGCGGTTATCAGTTTTCGGACACATTTGACTAGTCGAGTCCGGTTGTGATTGGTGACTATGAATCTATAGCGTTCCCCTTGATGAACAATTCAGATTCCTCTTGATTTTCTGCCATTTCGTGAACTTATAAGTGCTCCGAGATTTCAATCGCTGGCAAGGAACTAATGATCCCGACCAAAGCTACAATACCCGCTTGCAGTCTCTAAATTCGATTTGGAGTAAAATTTAGGGTAGAAATAGAAAAAACAATCACAACAAGTATATCCGACACCCTAGCACATATAACCTAGTCAAACCTCCAAGTTCGCGTGCTTTAGCCATTTTTCTGGAGGACTCCGTTTTAAAGTGACATCAAATCTTCCACTCTCGCCCTATTACGGTCACGAGTTCAGCTGTCATCGCACAAAATCGTTCCTATGATTGATGCTTGCCTGCAACACAAGCCAGTGACCCTGCCGCTATTTCTGTCTATGTGCAATCCTTGTAACCGACTCTGATGTGAATTAAAATCGTGATTCATACCTACCTCCATTCAGAGTGACCTTGCGAAATTTTGACCTCATTGCAATGTTCCAGCGGTCCCACTGGGAAGTTGTGACAGGACTCGAGAGTCGGACGATGCTCACATTTTATCACATGGATTCCTTTGTCTTTGCAACAGATCAAAGAATGCTGTACGATAATAGGTGTGAAGGAAGTAAACACAAAATCTCCCTACTAAAAACCACACCCTAGAAAACCCATGTCGAAAAAAACGCATATTAGTTCGTCCAACTTCTAACTTGGCAAGTCATGAACAAAGAACTAGAGCAAGAAAAAACAGTTCGCAAATTAGGGTCACTTGGCATCAACGAGTCCGTTCGGTTGTAATCAGAGAGAGAGAGAGAGAGGAAGAAAAAGAGATAAATCGTGCACCGTTGTTTCAGACAAAACACTGCATGGATCGGGCAATTAATTGTTTTGTCTTGTAAGGAGGAGGCTCACGATGTAAGCGCCTGTCGAGTTAATCAAAACGCGATCGATTACATGCTATGAAATAGCGGCAAACAGCTGCCAAGGTCAGAGGTCAGAAGGCACGTAGCTAGTGGGTCTAAACGTTTGCTGGAAATGCTGAAGGATGGGACAAGTGAGTTACGTGCACAATCAGTCAAAACAGTGAATCATACGAAAATATCGGGCAAAACACGAACGACCTGTTTTTCTAGTGAAACACACGAGAAACATTGTAAATCCTCAAGACAAGTGAGCCATCAGAACGGGTCTTTTGCACTTCTAACTTACACACTAATTAATTTTTGTAACTGTACTTGTTTCTCTATGTGCCTTCATTAATTCACGTGCATTTCTGTCACGCGGAAAATTGCTATCTGCATCCAATCACATACTGCGCCGATAAGTTTGAAAATGTGATTGAAATATACATTTCTGTGGCCATTTTTCTAATCTCATTGGGTTCCATTAACAAAAGGTGATTTAATGAATTGCATATTTACATTTTTGCAGAGTTTATTAATTCTGTAATTAGTTTAATAATCCCTGGTGAGTCAAAAAGCTATGAACAATCTTTAGTGTTAGGTTACTACCAGCTCATACTTGATCTCAGCAACAAAGTGCTGGCCATCATACATGACTAAGTGCACTTTGTGAAGGCATGCGCCCGGCGCGTTGCTAATAGACAGTCTGGTTCGATGAAGCGGACAGCACGTGATCGGCTGACCAGAATCGCCGACAAGATCAGAGCCAGTGAGGCGATCAATGGATCAGTCAGCGGTTAACATTCGACCAGAGCCGAATCAGCCAATCCGGGCGCAGCCAGATAAACCAGCCAGACGGGCCGTTTAGGTCTATTAGTAGGCCAATAAGATTTTTGTGCACGGTTTTGGTTATGACGAGTGCATATCTTATATAAAACGGAAATGATTCTGAGGCAGAATTCTCACTAGAGCTAGTGAGACGGAACAAAACACACGTGGCCTTGAAGAAGGAGAAGATGGTAGAGTTGTGTGCCGCGGGATCCAGTGTTCGGCTTTCGTTGCGCAAGTCGGCGCTAGAAATGCCTGCTATGGCAAGGAACGGAGTGACAGACTGGATCTCATTGCGATCGATATCACTCGATTCGCTTTTGAACGCGGTCACGAGTTCAGTTGACAGCGTACAAGATCACTCCCATGATTGCTGCAGACCTGGATTATATGAAGCTGGGCGCAGCCGGCACTGATTTAACTTCAAATTGTTATTCATACTCAACACTGGTCACGAAGACAGCGACCATGACCAGTTCATTGAAGCTACAACTACCAACGCTCAGATTAAACCGATGTGAAGTGCGGCAGATCAAGAGTTATTGTAGGACGATAGGTAAACATTTTCATAAAATACAAAAAAAGACAAATGAGACACATAGGAAAACTGCGATATCCAAACGAACGCCGATTAAATTCATCGAGCCTCTTATAATACAAGTTCTGAACTATGACTGCAAGCTATACTCGAGGTAAACATTTCAACTACAGGATTTTCCGTAGGTTAAAAACTTTGCCCCACAGTTTAAATATGGTCCAAGTTTCCTAAACTATGGTATTTGGTTCTTAAACTGAGAAAAATACGGTAGAACATTGCAAGAGAGCGTCATATGAAATTTCCAAACTGAAAAACACTGAACAGGTGTAGCTCTCACTCAGGCGCAGATAGAAGATCGTTTACCTCTGGATGAAACCCACGTGTCATGGACGGACGAACGAAATTGCTTTAATTTGAGTAATGAACACATTCCAACTTATATTGGTGGGATGTTTAGAACTGCTGCCGGCTGCACAGATTGAGGAAATTGAAGGTGCCACTAACAACGAATTAACTCCAGCAACTCATTAATGGTCTGGTGTGAGTTCTCCACTCATGGACTGAGTGAACGTGCAATAATATATGGTGTGCAATTTTCGAATACACCGGAATATCGTTTTCTCCCTTTAGCGACTCGAAACCACCACTCGTATGCTATATTCCCACACGATAATGCAGAACTATTCACGATTCACGTATAACCATCAGTCGGTTGCTATTCTCTGGAATCAAGTTCACGATGTGACTTAAGTGCAGCCCTGATCTGGACCCAATAGAGAACCTCCGGAGAATTCTGGTCGTGAATATGCCGATATGCCGAGATTCATCCGCCGGCAGCCGATTTCGTGAAGCCATTGAATCAGGAGTGAACCGATATTGATTAAGGTGTGATCCAGTCACTTGTGAGAAATACGCCGAGAAAGTGTACGGAGATTCTCAATCAGAATGACCATAACACGTGATCTTGATGATATTTGACTAGACTGTGTGTTTGGGTGTCGGATAATTTTGTTCCGAGTGATTTTATTATTTTTCCCCCTTAATTTTTCTCCTGTAATCTACTAAACAACCAAACTCGAGGCTCTAACTCAAGATCGACCCAACCCCCTACTCTCATCCCAATTTCATGATTTTTACGAACGTTTTGCGCCACATCTGGTCATTCGTTGAGCCACACATCGGACATTGACCTTACGTGACCGCTGACTGGTGTGTGCATTGATTTTGCACCATCACCATTGACCCACATTCTCAATAGACACTTCATTGACTTGACCGCTTGAACCTCAAGCGATCCTGAATTCGCTTGCATTTGGCCGACTTTATATCACGGAGCCGTTACCGTTGAGATTTGTACAGTTTCTGTGTCATATTTATGATTGTTTTATAAAGAACAGTACTGAACCCCACCGCTGGAACCTTGCCGTTTTTTGGATTGTGTTAGGCGTATCTCAACAACTATTAGAAGTCTTTTACAACCTCCGTACATAATTACCGGTTATAAATAGGTATTGTGATTTAGACTGGGACCGTGTGGTGAATCAGCAGCTGCCACACCTGATACGGCCAGGTACACTTTCGTAACCACGTATACGGATGAGCCCCAACCAATCAGGATCACCGCGGACAAGTTCGACAAAAGCCCCCTGTGATTGGTCATCTTCGAACCTACCAATTATGTTCTTTCATTTACACAAACCAGTTCTGAAATACAACTAACGAGTTATTTCACGGCCTTGGCCTTCTTGCTACTTCCGTTCGCGTAGTTCTGGGTGGGAGAAATTTCAATACGGACTGTCAATTCCGTTCATCACTACTATTGCACACCACTTCACTCCTCAACAAAGATTGAACTTTTTGGAGCAAATGTGAGCGTTCAAATGGGGAAAACGTTTATCACGAGGTGAGCAGCACATCATGCTGCATTCAGAGACGTTCAACTGACCACACTTGGGTTCATCAATGGCATTGCCAATAGGACTACCGTTTCTGTCAAGCTTTGTCGAACAGATCTCCATTTAACCAGTAAATGGTTTTGTCTACCAAATAACACGGAATGGGATGCAATCGTTCTGGTGTCTTGTATGCCCATTTTCGAGGAAATCACAGGTGGCGTGTGAGGCGTACAACGGTATGGTCACCGGCATCTGTGGCGGAAAGGTGCACTGGGCATCCAGGATTTTTGGCCTCATGCGAAAGGCGTATGAACTGAGCAATCAATCGCCGGCCTCTAGTGGGTTACGGACTCCACGTCTCGTCCCGCTGCTTTGAGGATAAGGCTTCGGATAAGTGAAAGCTCCGGTTTTGGACCCTAGACAAATGTCTGCTTTGGCCTGGGTAACCTGGCGGTATTGCGCCCGAAAACAAATCATGGAATCGGACTCTGCCTACTCCTTCCGCCCCCCCACTGTGTCATGTTTTGTTTGGTACGCAGTCTGAAATCAGGTGGATGTGGAAGAAAAAAACATGTTCGAGGAAAATTCAGGCCAAGTGGAAGCTCTCTTTCTCCTGCTTTCCCTGTCTCTGGTCTAGGATGCGCGTTGATGAACATTTTTTGTCTTTATTCTCGAAACCCCGGGTCCTTTTAAAAGGGAATGTAACCAGAAAATCTTCCAGGAAATTGAAATGTACAATGTACCACTACAATGTTAGTTGCGAATAACGCAACTGAATATCCAGTAATGCAGAACCACTGTCCCAGAGAAACACATCAAATGATCTGGTTTCATTCACGTGACTAGCCTCGTTGGTCAGTTTCCACTGGGACGAGAAGAACATGGTTGGACGGGATCCAATAGGCATGTTAACAAATCTGAAGGATTTAAGGAGGGTCACAAGTCCGATTCCGGTTTCTGCTATAGACTGCAGGATGCGAAAAATGCAAGAGGATTTCCCAATACCCGCATCATTCTGGCTTCTCGTGCGATCAAGGAATTCTACAGATTATTGAAAACGTTTTGCTCAGATAAGGCAACGAATAGGTTTCTTTTAAATTTTCAGAATAGCATGAGCATCATCGTTTGCTGATCATTCTCAAACCAACAGGGGTCATTCCTACTTTTAACATAATTCATATCCCTATTTCGGTAAAATTTTGACTGTTTATTTTTTTCAATTGGCTTTCACTTGGAAGATTACGCCTAGTTTCGTATGCATAGCAACGTCCCCAATGTATATGCATGGAAGCAGTCCTAACCATAACCATCTCCCTATTCTAAAGTCTGTTTGAATCATTGTGTAGTGGTCAGGCTGTAAGCAACCGTACTGGTGTTAGGGTAATGTAAATGTGGGGAACTGTTGAGACACTCATTGAGCTTGGGGCTCATGGAGTTTCTGTGCTCACGGGTTTTCAGATCGAACACGAACAAAACCCTGTGGAAGATAACCGGTCCTTCCACACTACAGTTACTGTGATATTCAACAATCGAGCCGGTTATTCTGGTACTATTATTGAGCCACGGAAACAGTCACGCTTGCAGTCTACAACTGAACTGGGAAAGCACTTACATTTGCATGTGAAGAGGGGGTCGTGGCGGAAGTCGTTCGTTTTTTCGGGATTGGGACAGTTTGAGGGGTTGCGGCTGTAGTCTTACTAGTCGGATCCGCGCAGTCTACGAACGGGAGAAGAACACTGACACATTTTAAGTGAAAATAACAGTAGAGCAACCTGGTCCTGATTCGCATCCCTGTCACTGGTTACTTAGTGATGATGACAATAATAATAACATTAGTAATATTACGAGTGACTTGATCTTACTTCGAGACTTTTATGCTTGTGTTGGTTGCCTTGGTAATTTCACTGGTAAGGACCAGGTGAAAAATTCATCACTGAATACGAAATGATTGTGCGGAGACCAGACCACATAATAGTAAAAATACTTCTAGTAGCAAAAGATTTAAATTGCTTGGGAAACGTCCATCACACGCGTAAGAAGACATCGACTTCGAGGAGTAGACAATCCTTCGATCCTCATCAACAGTGAATGTAAAACATGGTAGTTCATAAGTGATAAACCAAGTAAAATATAACAGCTGAGTAGACGAAATAAAGCATGTACAGTGAGCCTCAAATTCTGGTTGTTTCACTGTTCCGTTTCACTAACTGGAACGTTCAGTGTTCGCGATTGAAAGAAATGCTTGCAACTGGATACCTATGTTGTCTTTCTGTCCTCATGAATTTAATAGAAAGGGACTTGGCTTTACTTCACACAGCCTGAACGCTCAGCTCACCACGAAATCTACCAAGACCGCGTACAGCGTGAACGAAGATACTGAGTACATCCGTAGGAAGTCGGATTTCGAAACTGATTACTCGAACGCTTGGTAGTAGGCAAAAGTATGTAAAATCTACAAAACAAAAAATGAAGCTAGGCCCATGGTTGCACTCAACTTGCCAATAAAAGCGGCCGTGAATGTTTCAGATTAATGAAGTGAATTAGCGGACTCCCGACAAGTCACCCATATTTCGCGTTCTACCTTTCGCACTAACGTTAGACGAAGACTGCAAAAGCCACTGATTCAAATGAGATACCACCAAGGGTGCCTACTAAATTCGCTCTCATTTCTCCTTCAATGTTAGCAAGTTTATTCAATCTACTTTTAATTCGTTAAATATCACGGATTATGACTTATTATGATACCCGTGACGTGGATTCCATGTTGTTATAGGTACTCTTGTTTCATCAATTACTCTCTTGAGTTAGCCTCAGTAATTAATTGTTGCCGGAATCTCGTAATGGTTTTTATTCTCATTGACCCATTTTCCGACTCTGTATCAATTTTTATGTAAGCTACTTAGTGAGCGTACTGTATTATTCACTCACTATTTGTGCAATTTTTTTTCTATCTTCAATTGACTCTTCTTACATTGAATATGCCTCAAGGTATGACTTTACGCCCAAAAGTTACGAGTATCCATCCTGTATCTTGTGGCAGTAAAAATACTGTCCAGCATTCTACCGAACTCAGCCATTGCCCGGCTGCACTAATAATAACACTCGGTCAAACTAGTAAATACTTCCAGGAAATAGCGAAACACACGTCTGATACGCACAGTCGTTTTGATTCAGTTGACCAGATTCACACAAAATTAGGCCCCCTCATTTACAACATGGAGCTAACCGGAGATTCTCTCACTAAGAGTCTAAATGGACCTAGAAGCCTCATTTATTCGGTTGCTCCTGAAATCCTAAGTCACTTCAGCAATGCCCAAAACACCACAGTCCTTAGCAAGTGATATATTGGTTCCATCGCTTAAATCAAGGATACTTCTCTGAATGCCTGTGGAATGGGAAATATTTCAAACATTTGCATAATATTACGTAAGACACTGCGTAACACGCCCGATCTGATTTAAATTTCCAAATATGGCCACAACTAAGAAATTTTCATTAGGCAGTCCGTCGCAGCACCGGTCTCTTTCGACAAAACAATTTGCACAGCTGAAGATAAGACCCCACATCAAAGTGAAATTCGTGGGTCGTTACCAAATAAAAGTCTATCTAAACACATCAACAACAAGCGTTTGACATCAAAAACAAACCTCCCATTCACCCCTAATTTGACATGCACTCCTGCTAACATGAAACATAATGTTTCTGACGTAGACCTGAGCAATAATTTGTCTCCCTTTTCTCAACCCCCTGGTAAGCGACCCAATACAGTGCGCACTCCATCCACTTCATCTTCTAATCCATTTCACAATTCTCTTCTTTCCAATTCCACAACTTTCAACCCAACCATTAGTGGTTAGATCGAACGTTTCCCCTATCATTCCCCATGGTCCTCCACTGACTCCTGAGATCCCAAGCCACCCTATTATGAGAGGTTCAGGGGACTCACATACCTATTGGGTAAATTTGTAAAAATTTTAAAACATGACAAGGATGAATGGTTTCATGTGGTTTTCTCCACCTTGCAGTACTGTCCGCAGATCAAGGCCAGTACGGTTTTTATGGTATTAGATTTGTGTGTCAGAACCGAGATCGGTTCGGAGTGATCCAACCGGACCCTATTAGGAAGTACGTAACTTATTCTCACCCAGTCATGACCTAATATCTTCTAGTCATCAATTATTTGTGGTTTATGTGCCCGTGTGACGCAATGCCGTTCGTCGCCGTTTGCTATTATAAGCAGACCAGTTCTGCTAACAACAGCCAACATGGAACAGATTTGTAGCTGAAAAATACTCTCCAGCATGGAAGTCGGAATTTGTGGTAAAGATTTTCGACTCCCTTTTTCGTAAACACTCACGTGAACACTGGCGCGGTACGTAATGCAACGTGAGTCATAAGTCACCGGTTAACGTCAGTCTCCGCCGTTAGGATGCTGTAGAGTAATCGGCGTACTTAAAACGAACCAAATTCACGTTGATGAATGCGACCACAGACCAGATGAAAACTGACATAATATGTGGGAAACAATCCACATCCGGTCTTGAATAAAGCCTGGATCACAATTTCTTTCTTTCCTTTTTTCATGTCACCAATTTCTATCACTTCCCACTTGTCTAATCAGTCCAATTCCTTAATTCGTCGTAACATATTGCGATGTAATGGCATGAGTATGAATCACTGAAGACGAGCTTGTTCGCCAGTCTCTGTTCTCAGAATGTAACTATGCCAAACCACATATGTGCGTCATGTGCAAGCGGACAAAGATTCTGTGCTCGTGGATCGAACCTGCACTCTCTGAAATCCCCAGCATCGTGATCTAAGCACAACGTATTTTACGACTGATCAGGGCTATCAACACTGCGCCAACGGGGCGCCTAAAAAGCCTATGGCACTGTTTGGGTATGAACGACATCTATGACCCTGAGATGAAAAGGGTGGAAAACCACTACCGCCAGTGCGACTAGTGTTGGCTGGGTTCGAGTCTCGAACCTTCGAGATGTTAGAAACGTAAAAATCTCGAGCACAACCACCTGTTTTACATTGTTGACCGAGGAACGGAAATAAGTGTTTGCATGTAGCAACCCTTATCATTCTTCTGGTATTGGAGACAACTAGTTAAAAACACCACATCGGTTTTGATGTACCATTTTTCGAAAGAAAGAGATTGACGATTTAGAAACCTTTGTGATCTATTCAGACTACGAAAACTGTCGAATAGTCTACGTAATGAGATTTAAATCTGAGTAGTAAGAGATCTGAATTGATAAACCAAAGAATTCGTCTTACATTAACAATGCTTAACTCACCCGGGAAAATTACAGAATCACTGTGCATCTGTTCTGGCTGGCCTGTTTAGAATCATCATCGGTGTACATCCAACAGGCCCCCGCTGGGACTCAAGCACGGGGCGAACGACTGTGAGTCAAACACGTAGCCACCAGACTATCCCGGACGGATTTCGTTGGTTCTTTTAATTTCCTCAATACTACATGCCTCCCCTTCGTTGACTCTTCGAGGGTGACAATCCGTCGATCGCACAATGATCAACACCTAAGGGCTGCCACCCTTGAGAAGTCCATGGCGGGAGGGCGCCTTCAAGCAGTGATGAATTGAAAGATATCACTGAGAGCTAACCCAAATAGCCTGATGGTCAGATGTTCGACTTACAACCGCCCACTCTAGGTTCGAGTCCAAGGGGGAGGAGGGGGGGGGGGGAGGAGGGGGGGGAGGAGGGGGGGGGGGGAGACCGGTGGATGTAAAGCGCTGATGATTTCTACGGAAATCCCATGTCTTAACTGGTTGGCTGAGTGTTGATGCAGCATGATGAATCAAATTAGCGGTGATTCATCGTTCATTTTGAATAGTTAATACAGCCTCACGGATGTAAACAAGCTTTTCTCTGTTCGATTCCTTGGGTTGACTAAATGAGAATGTAGGTGATTTGTTGCTGACAAAAATCAAGTGAAATCAAATAGAGCAAAACCGCAGAATTGTTGCGGCAGTGTATGGATCAATAGTATTATTTATTTTATTTTCATTAGATAAAAGAACAGTTGAAAAGGTTAGATAACCTAGTAAATTCAGCCAGTCTTTTTCTTCTTTCGTTCCTCTCTCTCCCTCTTTCTTTCACTGTCCCTCTCTTTCCCACTCAGCTGACCCAGTATCCACTCCAGAACGCAAAATCAAAACTTGTTGAGCTTACATTGAAGCAAAACGTCTACTTGTTGTCGAATAACCTTTCGAGGTTCTTCGCCATCCAGACAGAATTTTACCGATCGTAGTCCCTTCTGGAAAAGATAGAAACAATAATTTAAGAAAATTGGTGACTTGAACAAATGGACAACAAGACCGACTGTGATTTATTAATTGAAATTTTCTTATTGGCTACTCACGAGCGCCAAGTTGATATTTTAAAATTTTCAGATCCAGTGAGAATTATGACTGAAAACCTCCTTTGGTGAGGCTCGTGAAGTTTGAGCTTCTTTTGATTGTTACTCAGTTGTTGACAAAGTCCACTCGGAGATGTTCAAGCCTGATTAGTTATCGAAAGTTCGGGTGAGAACAAGACTGGAATTTTGTGTGCCGCTTTCATTGTGAAGATATTTTCGATCTGAATGTAACTGGTCAAGGATGGTTACTGAACAATATATCGATCATTGGTTCGGAATAGAACACACTAACAAGATATCTTCTCGGGGTTTTAAATGTTTAGCGCATTAGTTTTTTATTTTCTCTCTATCAACAGGGGCAGCCAAAACAATGTATAGCCTGGGTTTGAACTAGTTTCTTACGCGTGTCAACAGGATGGTCGTTCAAATGAAATGATCAATTCCTAAACACCATTTTGAAGAGCGTTTTCTCGATGACTTACCTTGGCGCTTGGATTACTCTGTGCAACATCAGTTCAGTTTTATGTTTTATGGAACTTTTGAAGCATGAAGTTTTCATTAACTTCAGCATGGGCTCACTTTTAATTCCCACTCTTTACAAGCTAATTGCATGAACTGTCGTGGTTTGCTTTCGGTTTCTTGACTGTCCGGACGCTGAATTAGTTCCACAGTGCACGCGAGTAAGGATCATCGCATCTATTGGCTAACTCGAGTCTTTTCTAATCAGCTAACTGAGGCCAATGCGCCGGTAACTCGCCCCGAGTTCACACAAAAGACACAGGGAAGTCGTTAGCTTTTCATCTCATAAAAAGAATCACCTCAAAACTTAACTTGATAAAAAGTGTGTCTCCGAGTTTGTCATAGATAACGGGCAGGTATTCAAATTTTTCTATTTACCTCGTCCAAGTATGTTTACATGTTCGAGTAGCGCGTTCACAGACTCGCTTCCCAAGTCAGCGTGCCTGATTTGTCGGTTCGCCCAACCACTCTATGAGTCCAAGCATGTGAGGACAAAGGTACTACCTGCCAACTGTTCAATCATATTGTACAAACGGCACGCATTTGTTCTTCTAATCGAATTCTGATGTGTTCTGTCTCTATCTCACTTTCACCGGGAGGCATTCATGGCAGAACGAGTGGTACGAGATTCCAGCAAGGTTCGTGCGACCCGACCGGAGGTGGTCAAGTGATCAACATGCTGAATTTCAGACCCCTCTATCCATGGTTTGAATCCTCATTCGGCCTCCGACCCCACTCAGAGTTTAGCAGCCTCTGGTTGGTCGTGACCCTCTTCCTGAAATATTGTACTATTTTTACATGACCAAATAGAAGCAAAAAGATTATTATTATTGAAAATAACTATCTACAATCTTATAGATATTGTCCGGAAAATACCTGTCGAATCAAATAGAAGTCCAATTTGGCGAAATGATTGTTTTTCATTAGTTCATTCTTAATGCGTTTACAAATTACACGACAAAATTATGCGGGTAGAATGTGTAGTCCTGTCACCCGGAGGGCATAAGTTAGATAAACCAGTCGTATGACAAGGACAATTTGACGGTGAAAACCCCTGCTCAAGACTGGTGTTTATTCCATGTCTATCCGCGTGATCTTCTGTCTAGTGTCTCCCAAGTAGTTTATAACCGGTTAAGGGATGAATTACTGAACAACAACTGTTTCGCCGAATTGGGTTAATAGTTAATGACCAAAAAACTAATTAGCATTTTCATATGTGGTTCATAAATAAACTCAACAACGACCAGTACGAAAATGCAAGCCGTTCATAAAGCATCTTATCTACTGGTTGCATTACGTAGTACAAAAGTCCGCTGTTGAGTTCATTTGAGAGTTTCCCTTGAGTTAGGAAAAATCTCACTTTCGGACCTCATTGCTGAAACAGAAGAGTTGGTTGCTGATTTTCTGTTGCCAAAGATTAGGAGAATAGCATTGCTTTGAACCATCCCACTAATTCCGGTGGGAAAACTCTTTTGGCCTCGAACTATTTTGATTTACTAATACAAAAATGACAGTTTATATACTATTCATGGTGGTCGTAGCCAAATCCTGGTTCGCAATCTTATTTGTACGCCTGTTATTCACAGTCAGCTCTTCTGAGTGGTTAGTCTGAGGAAGAACCCAATTGGTTGATTCGCTCCAGGGGGCAGTCGGCAGTTGATTGGTTCTATGGTTAGCACCATTCACTTTAATCTTTTCCTTGGTTCAGGACAGGCGAACATATACTGGCTGTTCGCCAAGCCATTGTGTTGTCTACTAAACGAACCAGGCCGTTTGTTGACAATGTGTCAGCCCATTCCCTCACAGCCTAACAAGACTTTGGTATATGTGACGCGGCTAGATGTTCACAGTAGGTGGATCTATTTCAGAATTCTGAAAGCATGATCATATGTGACTTTTAAACAAAGTAACCAATTATTTGATTGACCAAAAAATGGGCTTGTTGCTCGCCCCTTCACAAACGCATCGGAGCTCGACGAGGAGTTACAAAAGTTGTGATTTTCATCCCACGAACTCAAAAACTTCCTACCTAAGAAATGGCTACTTTCGGCCAATTTAGAATAGAGATCTTGACAATTAGATAAGTACATACGAAATCAAAGTGAAATAAAGATACACGAGATCGACTAGGACAATTGATGACACTGCACTGGGTAATACCTGAATAAATTCGTTTAAACAGTTCCATACATCTGCTACTGGGTTACGCACAACTTTGCTCAGGTGCTTCACATAGGTGTCTTCCAATTTGTGCTAAATAAATGCGCTGCACACATGCAACAATGACCGTAGTGGTGGAACATGCCGGTCCATGTACGTACATCATTCGGCGTGAAATAGTTTTTTCTTTGACCATAATTTTATTCCAAGTATTTTCAATTCTCTTTTTTTTAAGATCAAGTACAATATTTTTGGACGGGGGATGCTTTCCATCAAAGGCTGATGAACGGAAGAGTAACCAGCAATAGCAATAATGGGAACCGGGGTGTAAATTCCCTGTCTATGATGATGAACGTTTGACCACCACCGGATAACCACTAGTGTTGATGGTCCTTTTTAGCAAGTTCGCGAATGAGTGGCACTGAATGGGGCAGACTCCATAGCCTAGAAGGCTACTAGGCTATTAGGTTGTTAGATATAACGGACAACCAGACTCTGAGACTTGGAGAGATGGAGAACCACATAGTGTCCCAATTGGCCAATTTTAGTAACGAGCAGCACGACGGTAGATCACTGCCCACCACCAAAGTGGCAGGTGGCGTCGGTATTTGAACCTCTAACCTCTAAGGTGGTGTGTAGATGCTCTAAACCACTCACTAGCTGCCGGTCTATGGACTTATCGGTGGCTCCTGTCCAAAGGATCTCGTTAGCCAAAGCTGAAATAACGGCGTTATGGGTTGGAACCAGAGTTATGGGACATCATTCACCTTTGTTCGAAGCGCTTAGCTACTCACCACTGTTACAGTAGGTCATTGTGAATTTGGAATGTTTGGCCACCAACTCCAGCGATGATACTAGGGGAGAGAACTGATTCGTATTCCGTTTGTAGTTGTTCCTGATTCCCACTTTTGCGGATGATATTCAACTACCTTCACATACGCATTAGTGTAGTTTAAACCCGTGGTGGTACAAGCAAGCCTAATAGGAGTCACCCTGTTTGTGGTACTGTGGATACCGAGATGCACAAATTCTGCTCAAAAATGGTACAAACTCAGTTAAGTGAAAGGACTAGTTTCAAAAGACTGATCAACGCTGTTAGATCAACTTACTGCATGTGTGCATCAGAAAAAAGATTCGATTTGCTTGAAACGGAACTGCTTAGAGAAAACTGGCAGCTAAGATCCACTAAGATCCCTAGTTGTGACACGCGATATAAGCTATTGAATTTTGTACCGATTCCGGGTTGGTTGGAAACCAAGTCCGTAATACTGAGGATTGGTTAGGCTTAGTTTTGAGGGACTGAGGCCAGCCTCTTGAGCAATCACTTAGTTTAAACAAGTTACTTTACTCGGGGCAGGTGCAGTGCATGTACCCAGGTGGATTTTCGAGGTGGGCAACTCATGACACAGCCGAATACACTGAGGGCTTAGAAGTAGGCTTGGTCGTGGAAGATGCTTTAGGTTTCTAGTTTGTGGTTCTCGCAATCCTCTTCCTATGAGAAATCGGATCAAGGGCCGTATTTATTGGAGTGCATTCATCAGAACTCTCTCCCTTCGTTTTTGTGATTCCAGCTTATTCGTTTCTTTTCAAAATGGCTGTTATTTGTTTTGATTTAACTCAACTTCGAATCATCGATAATTTGAGGCAGCAACCAAAACCATAGCACCAAACCCGAGGTTATTGGACAAATGAACTGAACTGACTGAACCAATACACTGCTCTTTCCCTCCGAATAACATCCATTTGATAATCGTGACTGCACATAGAAAATAAACATGTTGATTCAGACGTACTACTACTACTACTACTACTAATGAAGGACATCAAGGGGCTAGATTGGAGAAAATTTGACCGAGGGAGGGGATTGAATTCAATGGACTTAGCCGACGATTTCGATAATGTCCAATAAAAAGGCTGACCCCCAGTTAACCAAAACTGATTCCCTTGATGGCAGGAAACTGATTGGAAGAATGCATGTTGGACCATAATACCATATTAGTATAATGGAACGAGAAAGATAGACAAAAACTGGCACATCAGTGGCCATTTGCTTACTAACCTTGAGCACATTTAGTTGTCCAGCTTGAGAACACAGCAGTGCTTCCAACTCGGCTTGGTGCTCCATTAAAGCGGTCCTCTCTTGTCGCCAGCGATGCATCTGTAGTGTGATGTAATGGATCGACAGAGATGAATAAGCTGAGTTTCTAACAAACGAGTTGAGGGTGTTCAAGTTGATATCCGGTAATGTTGGTTTCAATTTCAATTCATTCAACCAGAAACCTCGCACTTCTGTGCTTGGGTTTCGGTTGCTACCTTCCAGCGAGTAAAGGGCAAAACAAATAAAAGCACAATGATAAAGATCCAAAAAAGTCAAAGTATCAAGCGGAAGTCACGAAGACAAAGAGGGAGTCCGAATGCAACTACACCACTGACCGCGACACCTAGTCATATCACTTAATGTTTCCAACCATTTGGTAGACGGATCACGTGGACCCCAACCTAAAAGTCTAACGTCCTACTCGGCCAAGTCCACTGGTCAGGGTTTTCATGCCTTTTTGCCATGTCATGGGCTAACCACCTCGACCTACCTTCCAATCCCTACCTGCCTCGGAGAACAGCGTAACCCAAGTAAGCCTATTGGAGGGCATGCGTCACACATGCCTCAACCACCTAAACCTGTTAAGATTCAGTACTTCATCCAGAGACTGACCTCTGGTTCCCAACACCTTACGCCTGACCTCAGCATTGCTGATACCGTGTTCCTACCATACTCGGGCAATACTACGGAGGCATCGGTGCTCGAACACCGAGAGTCTTCGCCTATCGCATAGCCTCAACGACCATGTTTCTGAACCGTATAAAAGAACGAACTTAACCATCGCACTGTACACTCTACCCTTAACAGACAATCGGATGTCACGCCGGCGCCACAGATAAGTGAGGTTGCCAGAAGTCAAACGCGCCCTCTGTATCCGCGATGACACTTCAGCCGTTATCTGTCCATCTGGTGAGATGTAACTACCCAGGTAAGAAAATTTATCCACTTCAGCTAGAGCTTCCCCTGCCAGGATGAGGTTTGGTGTTGCTGTAATGTTAATTCTTTAATGTATACTACTGCCGGAAGACGGTTAACTTTTAAACACTTCGAGATGTTGAAATTTTACTCACACTCCTCAATTGCTCGAGTAGAACAATCGGACATTTCTGCATGCAAATGGTAATAACTGCGGTAAACAAACAGTGAGAGTCGAGCGGTTTAAAGCTTTTACATACCACGCCAGCGGTCAGAGGTTCGATCCCTGACATCGCCGGCCACTTTGGTGATGGGCAGTGATCTTCTGTCGTGCGGCTCGTTATCACATTTGATCTATTGTGACCTCATGTGGTTCTCCATCTCTCCAAGTTTCAGGGTCTGGTTATCGGTTATCCCTGACAGTCCAATGGGACTATGAAGCCCTGGTACACACTTCTATTGCATTCATGCCAAAGAATGTAGCAAAAAAAGAAATAATCTATGGAATCGACAGAAAAATGATAAGCAGATCGATTATGTCAGTTATTTCTTATCACAGTGGACTGCAATGCATAGCCTAGCAAGCATTCCTATCAAATGAATACAGCTTCTCAATTTATTGGGTAGTTACAAAACTTGGTCACGTGCCATCAGAACATATCCTCAATTGGTTTTTAAAACTGAAGACGCAAGACCTATCCGATGACAATTCAACTGAACCTCTCTTGCGAAAGCACTCAATAGTAACCAAACATTGGGTTTGCTTGAGTGAGTATATCAGCTAACTGATTGGAAACTTGGCGAGCGGATGATCTGTCATTCACACTGCCAACATTTTCACACACACGGGACCAGGAACTCTTTTACCCGTTACACACATGTTCTCGCATGTGCTATGTCACTCACACGTCTCCCACGTTCATGTATCAAAACACGTGTTGTGCATCTTGCCAATGACTAGATAACCCTTGGGTTCACATTTCATTTCACCATCCTGGCTCAAGACTGGTTATCTTTGTCATGTTCATCTTTCCCATAGGCGAATCTAATCGTTCACAGATAGATACTTGGCCGATTTCTATCCTGAGTTTCGTGAATATTTATTTTTGCGCAGTCCGACCACTGAAGTTCGTGATTCCGAGATGTTAGTAAATTACATACCAAGTACAATAAACTCATCGTATATCTACCTAATTCTGCCAAACAACCCGTTGTTACGTGCTTACCACTCGAAGATGTTAGAAGTGAACGGGGCAATATTAGTCAGAGAAACTAATCCTGGTATCCTTGCCCAGAAGTTACTTGCTGTCACACTCAGTCTACCTACCGTGCAGCTGACAACCTCCGGTAGAGACATGCCACACAGCTGGTTGAATGCACATCGTGCTAAGGCGTGGGCACTAATTTCACCAGGGTAGTGCAAGTTGTCCTGTCGTTTAGTGGTCATTGGCGATGGTGTAGTAGCCACTGTCAGATATTAACTCTTCCATCTTTTATTGTACTTTCTTTTTATTATATAATAACGGTACAGTGTGTTAGGATGAGGGTTGTGACCAGGTAGAAGCTACCAATTGGGGTAGCCGGCCACGGCGTCGGTATGATTTGAACCGGGACAGAAAAGTGTGAAATCCACCAGAATGGCAGTTTGACCAGCTCCAGGCGACTGTGGACTGGCTTACAGCTACCACACCGTGGAGGCGCAGCCGTACCGTTGTTCACGCGACTGTCCCAAGGCTTCCAAGCCCCATTATTGGGACTAGAACGGTTTTGTGGCTACTCTAAGCTATCAACAATAGTCGCTAAACGACAGCCCGAACACGTGTCCCGTCAGCCCACCGGACTGATTCGCCTCCTCACACAGGTTTTCGATCAAGTTTAACGTACAGTCGAGTACACGCGTGGTTAGTTCACGAAATGTGCCAAAAACGAATCGGTCGTGTTATATAGCGTCCTAACACCAGCCAAATCAATCCGGAGAGGACACCATCCGGTTGGACGTATGTGTGAGCGATTCTGGATGGTTTCATTTGCACTTCATATATCGTATTTTGTAACACCTTCTCACGTTGCATCGGCCCATTCTGGTTTTCAACCGTAAAGCTGTCTGGAGTCGCGAAGCGGAAATCCTTCGTAGCAAACAGCTAGTAGACATTCTGCCCAATTTATGTGCTTTCAGAGCTGACTCACTGATTACGGAGTAGTTGAAAATCGAAACATCTAATTTATTGGTTTTTTATTGCTGATACTAAAACTGCACCTACACAACACTCATCTTCAGATAAACTTTCACAACAAATTTACAGATGGAATCAAGGAAAGCAAGTAATCTGTTATTGAAGTCATTTTCTTTTACCGATTACGTTTAAACCCCCAAATTCCTTTTGTCATATTTTTACTAAAATAGGCTTTCTTTTTCAATAACGTGCGACATGTTGGGGTTCAGCCTCCTGTCTAAGCCGCAATGACTGACCACGCCTGCCTTTGTGCATTCGTGGATTTCACAAAACAAGACCACTAACTGTTTGGGCAGATGTTATCACCGCCGTGGGCGGAATATAAAGAAAAACAAACGAAGTTGTCTCATGTGCCAAATTCATTGCTACCAAACTTCACTTAGTCAGTCAGTCAGTCAGTCAGTCAGTCAGTCAGTCAGTCAGTCAGTCAGTCAGTCAGTCAGTCAGTCAGTCAGTCAGTCAGTCAGTCAGTCAGTCAGTCAGTCAGTCAGTCAGTCAGTCAGTCGGTCAGTCAGTCAGTCAGTCAGTCAGTCAGTCAGTCAGTCAGTCAGTCAGTCAGTCACTCAATTATTCACCTACCACCTATCAGTCTATTGGTCGATCAATCACCAAACGAATTCAAATTTTTTACATCTATCGCATACATTCGACCATGGATTCACCTGTTAAACAGACTAGATTCACTTACAACATTATCAGCAACGCGTGGACATTCCACGGGACGCATTGAATCCATCTGTGCCAACAGTTCCGCTTGCTGATTCACCTGCTGGTTTAGTTCCTCACAATGTTTTTCCAAATTTATTCTGTCCAGTTCAAACTGCTGACCGTCTTGTTCCAATCGATCGTTTTCTGCACGCAATTCGGTCACTGTGATCTGGAAGATGGACGTGTCGGGTTCATGGAACAAGGAGACGAGGAAGCGGAATTCTGGAGTACACTTGTTGAACTGAAGAGACATTGGCAACTTAGGAATTAGAACAGTTCTAATATAATTGAAGCAGGATCTTTAAAAAAAACAGATGTTTTTCCCCTTTGTTTACAAATTATGTTTTCTTGCCGTTTAGTCACTACTGTTGGTTATTTGGGGACCACGGTCTAGACTACTATGAACCAAATCTTTCCCGCGCACCCATGTCACACGAGATCACGTAACTGATCATCCAAATAACACAAAGCTACCAAATCACATAACTCTATCTGAAAATTCGCACTGGATACGACCTTTTGTGGTACGGGTGTGTTGGAAAGGTTCGGTTACTGTATCCTGGGCCGCGGTTGCTAAATAGCCGACAATAGGCAATGATTACTTAACGACGGGAAAATCTGCAGAGGTTGGTCGGTACTTAGTTCACTGCGATTTGTGCATTGCGATTCTCACGCCAAACCAAGTATGAATTCGCTGCCCATGTTACCCAAATGCACCATCACTATCGACTCAGGCTACCCTGATGGGTCTTGTTACCAACATCCAGAGTGGTCTTTACCTTTGACTCAGATCCTTGAATCAGTTGACCCATGCCTACATCTATTCTACGTCTATTTTCATGGGCTTGCCTCTTGATAAACCGGTCTGTACACACTCCAAATCCCAATTTGTCACCCATCGATCGACTTGCTGGTTTCTTTGTCTATTTTTTCGGACGTCACTGATTATGCTTTTTTCGCATGTCAGCGGTGAATCTTAACCGTTTGTCTGCTGTCGTGGCGTCCCTCTACCGACCGCATGTGTTGTCTGTTTGCTTGTGGCTTCAGTGGTCTCGTCTTCATGTCCTCTTTTCTGAAAAATCACTTTCAGTCAACCCCGTTACCCGACATCAAGCCCATGCTTCCCCGTTTAGTCACCGATATCCTCTCTTATTGTGTAACTTTGTCCACGAGCCACATGCTTGCTCCTCGTACTCTTGTTGGGCAAGTGCTTCGGAAGCCTATGGGTTTCCTGTTCTCTGTACTTAGATTGTGAACTATCTTATATAGGTGATCGCTGTTTGTCTGATTCCCGTACCGTACACGTAAATCACCCAAATAAGATTCCTCTGAATGGAGATCCCAGGTCCATTTTTTACGGGCCACTGAACCACTGGAAGGCAGTGATATACACTGAGCGAACAGTAACGGGGTTTCATACATTCAAAATGGCCTTTAGATAGTAGTATACGTGTACAAATAAAAGTTGTGGCTAGTTCGATCTGCCAACTTTACTAGAGTGTAAAAACCCCGCGGGGTTCTGATACTGAAAAAAAAACACTGAAATTTCGGTCTCGTTGTCTGCATGCACAGAACACGATGTTTGTGCTCTTGTGAAAGCTTTTTCAATAACGTTTTGCTGATGTTACATAGGATGGACCTAGCAAATTTAAATACTGAATTTACCGTTGGTTCTTGTCATGTGTTAGCTCTACACCGTACAGGTGGCTTTGAAAATCATGGTAAACTACATTTTTAAAAGATTTCAGAGGTGGTGACCCTGGATGTCAATATCCTGTCGGATTTTTGACCTTCTCAAAAACGCTGAGTGGTAGGAAACAAGACAAGAGAAGCCATCGCCACCCGTCACCCTAGCGTTACACAAAAGAAGCTCAGAACGCCCATGCCCGTGTGCCAGACAATAACAGCTCGCTTATTAGGTATTGTGTTCAGGTGTGAACACTGCTATCATCGGGAAATACGATGCTTCATAATTGCAACTAGAAGAAACTAGAGACCTGCAAAGGGTACTTCGAAATCTGTCGTCTGATGGATACAAGTGCGAGAGATAGTAGGATAACTTTGAACTTTTCCCTAACAGCATATTGAGATAACGTGACAGAACACAATTTTATTGTCCGTATCTTTTAAATCGAAAACTCACTTGCAGGTTTTGGCCTAACTGACGTTCGACAAGCAGTTCTTCTCTTGTACTGACAAGCTGACTTTTCAGACTGTCGATTTTCTCCATCAGAGTCCGATTAAGTTTCTGCGATGCGGATTTTACGGGAAATTCTATCGGAAATCAATCGTCTGTGTATCAGTATCCTAAGGAAAATCTTATCTGAGGAGGAATTTAAAACATTTTGGAAATAGTTAGGAGCTGACTGACATCGGAAAGTCAATACAAGAATGTTTCCATCCGTTACAGAAGTCCAATCTATTGGATGGTCTATTACCTTTATTAATTTCGAAAGTCTGTTGAGTGCTACGCATTTGTCTGTCACACACATACTAGTCCCTTGCACTTCACCCACATTAGCTAATACCACAGACAGTCTTAAACACCGATTAACAGTGAAATGGTTCCCGGCCTCGCTAATCACTCAGTTAAAACTGAATTTCAACCAAATTATGCAGGGCACTGATTTGCCATCTCACGAATACCAACAGATACATCAGCTTAGTTAACTTGACTGTTCACTGTTAATGAATCTCGCCATATCCATTCGTACTAATGTCTGACTTGTTGGTGCCCAGTACAGGTGGAAGGAGGGTGAAGTGTGTGTATATCACCAAGTACGGAAAAGGCTTATGATAGCCCAAAGTTTGTTTGAAACTTGCTTTGAACCCAAACGTCTATGAGACAGTGGTTTGCGGTGCAAGACTTGTTACGGAATGTTCAACGGTTAAATAGCAACCGAATTCCCTTTCCAGCTGCTCCTTTTAATTTCGCTTGAACAACTGAACTACTAGCAACGCTACAGTAGACAAAGTCGAAATTGAAAATGAGGGATGGGCACTTAACGAATCCCAGGAAATTCATTCACAGTACTGCCGCATGCTGTCGGAAGATCAAACCAAGTCATTAGCTATACAGAATTCACTCAGGCCCCTGTTTCGATTTGTCGAAAGAGTCCTCTTGAACCAGGATTCAGAGTTCAGTAGCAGTGTGACAACTTGGATAACCTAACTGATTCAACGTCGAGCAACTTGTTTGCTTAGGTTCAGTCCAGGGATGGCAGTAAGTAGGTCGGCCCATGGGCCAGACAAAATCCCAGCTATTCAGGTGATCTGAGGGTCTCTCAGTCAGTCGGTATGATAAAGAAGCAACCTGAATTGACTTACTAGCACGCGTTCCGCACTGTTCGATTTATTCTTCGAATACAAGTTTAGTCCATCACAAGTACCACTTCTCTGACTTTTGATGGCTCATTCTGATAACGGTAAATGGCTAGATCATTCGAAAAGAGAGGGCCAAAACTCTTTTATACAATACTCAGTGGGCTATGGAACTAAGATATAAACTACACATACCTGCAGATCCTCATACTGTTCTTCCCGTCCGAAGTTCCTTTGTTTCAGCTGCGATAAACGTTCTCGAAAACGATTGACAGCCTTCAAGAAACAGCAGTTTGGTTCCATCAAAAACAGATACAGAAGCCAAAGAATAGCGTCAGAATAAGTTGATGAGAACCACATTGGAAGTTAATACTGTTGACGCACAAGCTATTATCTTCTAGCCACTGTGGTATCCTGAGACGTTCCGGGATGCCGTGATTAGCAAGTATCGAGTTCGTTAACCGACCTATCTCTCCTACCGTCCATGGGGTTTCCTTTGTTTTCACTGTTGTTCTTTGACTGCTAACCCAATTTCAGAAGGTTTGAATGACTGAACCTTTTGAACTGGGTCTGGTGGTTATGCACTACTCTACATCCACTTGCGTCATTCACACCCAATTGACCGCTCCGCGATAGCTTAGTCGATAGAGAAAGTGCCCAGTAATCGGAGGGTTGCACGTTCGATTCTGCTGGCGCAGATGGACTTTTAACCGTGAAAAATCCAAGTAGGTTTTCCTCCACCTACGATATAGATTTCTGAAGAAAATGGGTGTATGGTTAGAATGGTGTCCGACCTCTTTTTCGGAGGATAATTAAGTGCTTTCCTAGTCCCAATATGTCATTGGTGTTTCGTCTGACTTTCGTTCATATTTTCAGTGCTTGGGAATCAAGGTCAGCAGGTTTTCACTTTGTCACGTGAAGAGCATCTCTAGAGTCTGTCTTTTTGTCAACCTCTTTATCCTTTACGTAACGATTTACTGAAGTTGGATATGAAAATTCAGTTCGCCATATCAAGAAACACCGTCAAACTCGTTTAGTCCAGACCCCATGTTATCCGTCTCAATATTTTCATCTTCTATTTACCAAACAGTTTCCTTGTTATCCATCCGCTAAGCTTCTAATTCCCACGCAGACCACCATCCTTTGCCTCCGCGCACGCGTGATAATTGTTTCTCTAATCCCATTGCGTCACGCAGCCAATAAATTTGTTTCTATGACTAGTATTGTTCGACCTTAACTGGCATCTGTCTGGGGTTCATTTGTTGAACCTGTCCGTTCGTATCAAACACTGATTCCTACAGGTTCTACCTTTTACGCAACTGTTCTCCCCCGTTTTGTCTGTATGTGCACTGGCCCACCGGTATCTGCGACCTCTTCTGTTATGACGCAATGATTGTCTGTGTTACTTGATGCTCTTCTTTCTTTCTTTCTTTCTTTCTTTCCCTCTCTCTCTCTCTTGCTCTCTCTCTCTTTCCTTGTCTGTGTGAATTAGTGAACTGTGGTCACCCTACCACGATCATGCTGCTTACTCGCAGCCATGCTGTTCCGTTTGATCTTCACTACGCTTGTGTGTGTTTCCTCAGGCAATTACTTCTCCTCTGACCGCTAAATGATCAAAATGCTTCCTGTAAATACTGACTTTTTTGTGAACCACTTGCCTCGCTCCTGTATCGCCTACTCGAGCATTTTCTGTCCATTGTTGCCTGAGCGTTTTGATTCTATGGTCGGTTTGGTCACAATTTGAGGTACCTTACCGTTGCTGTTGGATAACTTCTCCCACAGTACACGTAGTAAAGCAAGCTTTTGTCCTCTGCCTTAGGACTCGGGGTTCGTTTATCCGCTAGTTGCTCAATTATGGGACGGCAATCCAGTAGACTTTATTTCCAACAAATGTAGTTGCTTATTGCATCTTTGTGTTTTTAGAAAATCCAGTTGGAGATTTGATCTGATGATGAACCAGTTCATTACGCAGTAACTGTTGTGTTCGTAGTTCGCAGTAGAACACATAATACTTGCACTGCATTTATTTGTATGAGCGTAACCATAATACCCGACAAGTCCACAAGTCAGCTTCAAGCAAGTAAGCAAAGAGAGCTAAACTGCATGTGTTGCCTAGCACAAAAGAGTAAGGCCAATCGATACATAGCAACATCGATAAGTCAATACTGCTCGCGCTGAAGCACGAATAAATGCCAAGCAAGTGTTTGTCCATGCTGAAAGGGATGCTGATTGGTTGTTTGCATAGTATGCATGACTTCAACCAAATACAACATTGACGAAGTTTAATGCGTCACTGAAAATCACGGAAGCGCTGTGTAAATGTGCTGTTTTGTCTGAATAGAGCAGTTATGATTCACTGAGTCTCCAGCTTGCAGTGAACGACTGTGAGTCAAACACCTTAACCACGTGGTAGGTTATCCGGACTGGATCGCAAATTGACGAGAAGAGCATAGAGAATCAATAAGAATAGAAAAGAATATTTTCTCCTAACCACTGTGGTACTGTGGGGATCTCCATCGTTCTGAGAAAATGAACCTTATCTATTGCTTGACATCACTACCGCGTGACAGGGTATCTTTTTGTCACTGGCTTTTGTATGATAACAGCCCGCTGATCACAAAGCGATCGACTTCTGTGATGAACGACTTTGACTTATGAAAACTATTCACCAATCTCTGTATTTCATATATACTTGGATTCATCTAATTAATCTTGTTTCCCCTTTGAAAACATGACAGTTTTAAAGGGGAGTTTGAATTAAAGCACTACTCTCCTCTTTGTCTCTCTTCGTGTGTGTGTGTGTGTGTGCTTGTGTGTTTGTGTGCGTGAGTGTGTGTGTGTGTGTGTGTGTGTGTGTGTGTGTGTGTGTGTGTGTTACTTCACACATGAATCACATTCACGTGGATGACCCTTGCTTTCACCAATCAGCTGAAGCCTGTTAGTATCTATTTTGGTCATCCGCAGGTGTTTCTCGATGAAAGGGGATTCATTCATCTTCTCGCACACCCCTCCGTCCTTTTTCCCATTGTTCGTATTAGTTCATTTTTATATAAATGTAATTGTATTGGTTTGAGAATGAAACCACCGAAAACATATGTTCGTCTACAACTTATGTTCTTATTTTGGTCTACTTGACTGTTTTACGCACAAATGCGAAATATCGTTACAAATTCGCAATACAACCGGAAGAAACACCAAAAATTGTCCTACTTCGAACTTTTCGCTCTCTGTGGTGGAAAAACTACGCACTGGGATTGACAAACCTGAACAAGCAACCGTTGATTCTTCTCCACATCTAGCGCTTGCTGTAGCGTTTGTGGCTGTAAAATAAACGTTGTTGAACAATTACTTTTTTCTTGAATGAACTTTTTGTATGCTCTTATACGTTATAATATGCCACACACACACACACACATACACAACAGCATAAGAAATACTGTTCTATACTGTGCCAACAAGAATAAACGCGGGCCAACAGTGTATGAACCGGATAATTATTATTATTCATACTTCACGAAACAAGTTTGTATGAATAGAACAACCCACTTTTCTCTATCTGAGATCCATATTCTCTCATGGTTTTGGGTTGAGTTTCGCACCGGTCATGGATGTATCGATCAGGTCTTCAGCCTCCGACAGTTACTAGAGCACCGCCACACTTTCTAAAGACCAACAATTATGGCTCTGCTCAAAGCTCGCGAGGCCTTCCACTATCTCTATACGACCGCACTATGAAGTTTTTGTTGGGGAGTGGAGTACCTGAGAAGCATTTATAGAAGACGTTCGAGCACGGCTTACGAACATGTCTTCTATCCGGTCTCATAGAGAAATACCAAAGAAATCCCCTCTATCAAACGAATAGAGAAGACGTGAGTCGGTGGACAGATGCGTGAGTGTATTCTACATATCTTGGTACCGAAACAGTACCGATACGAGAAACACACGAAATGCAAACGAACGTTACGGAGAAGCTGGAAGCAAACTGCGAGCGTGTACGGTCGACGAAGAACCGAAAGGGAATGTGGTTCGAAAACGAGGCCGACGGAAACCTCGGAAAAGTCAGTCCGGTTAAACGTACGCAATCGAACAAAACAATGAGGTCAAAACCTTGAGTCAGGAAAGATCGTAGGGAAAATAAATCAAATATGGTGTCTAGGAAACGGTCATTTCCTCAACAGAATCGCGATCACTACATATGTGTCAACCCACAAAGAGTTATTTGATCCTACCTCCGGTTGGGTTAGGGCGCGTGATCAGCTTCCGTTCCCCTTTTTTCGTCTCCAGTGAAGTACGACAAGGTTGCCATATATCCCAATTTCTCTTCAACTTTGCCATAAAGGATGTTCTACGGAATGCCTTGTCTGGTCTTACAAACGATGGGGTTGAACTCCTTCCATGGAACAGAGTTTTCGTCTGGAGTATGCCGGTATTATCTTCTCACTAAGTGATAATGCACAGGCAGTGCAACATGCTTTGGGTCGCTTGGTGATTGTGGTACCCAGATATGGAATGCATTTTGCACCTTTCAAGTGCTAAGGTCTCTAGACTGCCTCCAGTGGCTCGGTTGTGATTTGCGAATGCCTCGTCGTCGTCTAACTTTCAGTGCTGTATTTGCATGTGCTTGGCAAGGTTGGAAGAAGAGATGCGGCGGTCAGCTCATAACTTAGCGCATCAGCATTGACTTCCGCTGGTACTTCCCACCTCCCTAGTTAGGGAGGATTGTTTTTGGTTGAAGACGTTGAGGGACGTGGCTCGGAGTAGAAATCAGTGGCGCGAATGTTGTGCTGTCTGTCTGTCGAATTCTTGTGACCCACAATCACAAGAATGTCATTCCGATAAACAAGCCGACAAAAAAACATCAAAAAGCGTCAGGTTAAAAAACAGAAAAATCACAGCATTTTGTTTTGTTTCTGACTGTTTCTTTTATTGTATTCTACTCCCCCCTCCTATTTTTGTAATTGTTGTTGCTGCTTTGGCAACATGCATAGGAAATGACTAAACGTTCTCCATGGAACATCTGCTACTGGGGGGAGGTGTCATTGCAATCATTGGTGGTCACGAATTGGTAGCCATGGATAACATGGGACCTTTGTGCTGGAGTGCAACGTCGCCTGGAGGTGATAGGCTAATTTCGAAAACAATCGCTACTATACACTACTCACATCGTAGAATACCTGGAAATAAAAACGCTGGCTGTGTTGTTTATTGGTAGGAACCGTCTCAAAAATTCCCCAGGGAAATAAGCCAATTTTCAAACAATCAAACTTCCTACAATGATTACCTTCGGTGGAGAAAAAGCACAAAGAAACGCGACGAAAGAATGCATGATGCGGAGTGAGTGAAGCTCGACTGTTTAACTGAATCAGTTATGAGGTAAATTTCCAATGTTGAAATGCTTGAGAACTGTGTCATTTTATCTATTCACGGTGGACACAAAAACACTGAACATTTGACTGGGGTCAAAATACGTTCGAACTGTTGATGGTTTCAAGTCGAAAAGGACACTGAACCCCACGGTCTCCTAGACTCTTTGCCCAGTTAAACGGTGAAGGTCTGCCCGGTTGGAAACTGCTTGGACCAAATCTGTGCTCCCTTCCTCCTTACCCTCTGTTCTCTCCTGTGAGTGTGTTTAGTGCCACTTTGTTCACCGAATGAACCACATGGTGGAGACGGACCGTGGCGAATATTCTGATTGGTGAGTTTATCTATTATGACCTTTGACCTCTTCGACAGAGACATTTGCGTCAGTATTGTTCGCTCGACTTGCAAGCGGATGTGTATATTGTTTCGCTCGGACTGAATCTGATCCGCGGAACGGTCATCTTTGGGGTTCATCTTGTGTTTTTCAAATATCTGTGAATATTTTTATAAAAGAACGGTAACTGAATACAATCTGTCTTTTGTCGCTTTTGGGATTGTCGTACGCGTGACTCAACCGACAGCTCAGCTTTGGTTACCGCAATCATACACAGTAAGACCACTTTATTGATTCTGTGATTCAGGAGAGCAAAGTCATCACATGAAGAACAAAAGGATTTTTCCAAAATTCTCCAGCTCTGGGGAAGAATGATGATTTGAATAACACCGTTCGACACCTTTTAGAGATGTCTGGTATGGGTGAGTTTCAGCTTGTGAACGGAATTCCTAAGTGTTGTGTGACCTAGTCAGCTTGTGGATTGATAACAGAATTCACCTATTATGACTTCTTAATTGCCCTAATGATCCATGCTCACTGACTATCATGCTCACACGTGCGCACGCATCTGACAAAATTGTCTTAACCAATCACAGTTCTGTACCCGGACGGCCTTGCTTGGCCCGGCCCGATTACTAGTACAGTCTGCTCTCGCTTGTTTCGGCACTTGGATAAACTGATTTCGGACCTTTTGTATGCTACCATCATTTGCGTGTGCAACTTCAGGGATAAACGATTGACATAGAGGTTGAAGAGGTTAGTTCGGAAGTACGAAATCCGTTGTAGTACCGGTAGAAGATGGGAAGGGTGATGTTGTGCGTGACATTCAGCAAGTAGCCCGGAAGCACGTATGCACGGAAGAACTCTTGTTCAGGAAGAACCTACAGTAAAGCGGACGAAAGCGGTTAGTCGATATCCATCTTATGCTGAGCTAGCTACATATGTTCGTGGAGTAGGACTAGTCGGAATGTGGTACAGATGAGCATCACACGCGCGAGTGCAAGGTGAACGGGACAAAAACGAACCACGTACGAATATCAGCATCTCGCGTCCCTGGCACGTAATCATTGGGGATAATGGAAACATTGAGTACTTTTTGAAACATCGAGGAATCCATTATTAATAACAGTCGGAGGTTTTACTGTTTAAATGTCTGCTGGATTCATCGATCTGTTTGGATCGGCGAACGGAGGCTTAGTGTACGGACAACATCAAAACAGCAAAAATATTAAATATCATTTCACTAGGCAAACTTTTGGAAATTTTTTTAAAAGAACACGCATGCATTGTGCAATGCTACTGAGTCATTGTTATGAACTGGTTTCCTACCGTTCGTATTTTCTAATCGCCTTATACATATTCTATTTTTTCCCAAGCTTTATTTCCGACTGTGCTTATGAGTGATAAGTTAGTGAAGGCCTCATCCGCAGACGAAGTTCCCCCCTCCCTATTCATCGGGGCCGATCGCTTGTTTCTAATTCGTTCAGCTAGTGGGACCTCATGCTGTTCTCTGCTCCAAGTCTCGGGGTCTGGTTGCCGGCTATACCAAATATTGCAGTGGGCCCCTGTGGTTATAGGGTATACCCATTCCAATGCCCTCAGGAACAAGCGCATAACAAAAAAAAAACTAATTCATTGCATTCATGAAATGGTTCATCAAATGAAAGCTAGGTCTTGGAGGTAACCATTCATTCCTGATGTTTACGATCAAGGGGGATGGGATTTCTGTGAACATTTGCAACTTGCTCTATTTTGAACAATTGCCTACTGAAAGACTCTGCAGTAGTATAATCCAAATTTCTACTTTCCCAGGGGTCTTCCGATATTTTGACTCGCAACATGATATAAAACGACAAATTACCTGGCACGGATCGTCCGAAATTGGCAAATCTTGGATGGCTTGGACCAGCTCGTCCAATTGGGTCTTACATTCCATAAACCGTTCATATTCGATCTGGATGAAATTGTGTGAAATTCTAATATAATCAGATGGCACAATGGTGGAGGTGATATTCAAATTTTGCATTCGCCAAATGAGGGTGGTCACGTGAGCCCGGTTTGAAAAATAGAAAACAGTAGATCATACAATATCGTAAAAGAAAGAACCAAATCCACATGAAACACTTCCAGGAGGCAAGTATTTTCTAAAGATGCGTCGGAGTAGTGAGTTCGGGTAAGGAAGATTGGTATGCAAACCCCAAAGCAATGTCTCAATCTGATTTGATTTGAACCACTAAATATGGCCGTGTGGAGCAGAATAAATTTGCTGCTGGGGGTCCAAGAGATTGAGGCCCGCCTACTGGATGGACGGACAAATTATCTCATATTACTAAGTACTGGTAGAGGTTAGTCGTGTAATTACATCCGCTCTGCTTCGCAATTTATTTCTGTGCCTCCTGTACTCACATTTTGCCCGTCTAGTTGTGTCATTTTCAATCAGACTCTGTTAGGAAATAGCAATCACAGTGACACCACTGAGGTGCAAAGCCGTGTGATGAATCACAAATACACTATTCAGCTGAGTATTACTCGTGTTCACCAAAAACGTTGTTTTTTGGCTGACTGAGATTGTGGGAATAAAAGCGGAAATTCTGTTCAATATAATTAAAAATTCAGTTCTCAGAAGATTAAAATGGAACATATTTCCGATTGAATGACTAACTGTTCGCAAGATAACTCTCCAGTTCGCTCTGACCATTTATCATTGAGGGGGAAGCCAGGTAATAGAATTAAAATTGAAGGGGGGAGGGGGGTGTGAAATCTCAGAAGAAGAATGCACGAAATTTCCTCAGGAATTTTCGCGCGATAAATTGAATATGAATTTTACTCACCTTCATGTGTTGCGTTTGCACCAGTTGATTCTCAAGCTGATAATGAGAGGTTATGGGAAAATGTGAAACATTAGTCAGATCAATCGGAGCACATGTGATCCGACTGTCATTTTGAGAAGTAAGCGTTTCCAAGTAATGATACTGAAGAACCCGGTGACCTGAAAGAGGACTGGATTCTAGAGTCTCAAAACGAGCAAAACAGCTGTGTTGTGGCTCGGCAGTTGTATCTGCTGAACTTAACAACCTTTCGCAGCATGTCACGGGATTATGAAGGACTCTGCACATGGAGCTTAGACAAATCAATCACACAACGGACCAAAACCCACAAGTGAACGAATTTGGTAATTATTATTTAGTGTTATTTTCTGCATCCGCCTCACCTACTCATATGTAGTATTGACTTCTTGATGGACACTGAAGCACTTATCTTCTTATATAATGGAAAATCCACTTGAATTTCTCACATCCAAAAGTCCATCTCCGCGAGCCGGAGTCGAACCGGCAGCATTCCACTCCAGATTGGTACAGTGTCTGCGGAATGTTGCCTGTATAAGATCCTGGCCCGTCGGGCAAATAACATACCTTTTTGATCTGTGTGGCATTCATATTGTAATTGAAAGCGACGGTCCGATTAGACTGAATACTGTGTGAACCCAATCTGTACTCCCTTCCTCACCCCATATTCTTCCGCGTGAACATGTTTGGAGCCACTTTATTCACTAACTAAATCACACAGTGAACGTCGACCACAGTGGACGTTTTGACTGATGAGCCTATCTCCTATGACCTTTTGTAATTTTGATGACATAGCCGCGCGCGTCAGTTTTTCTAACCTGATTTGCAATCGGGCGTGGATATTATTTCGCTTGGGTCGACTCTAATCCACGGAACGGTCATCGTTGATGTTTGTCTTGCATTTCTGTAATATTTATGAATATTTTTATAAAGGACTGTGCTTGAGCACAGTCTGGCATTCGTCGTCCCTGGGTTTGTCGTAGGCGTAACTCAGCCGACAGCTCAGCGTTGGTTACATTAAAACGTTTTACATATATTGAGAAAAATTATGTATGAACTCGGCTTTGTCTTTCCAAGTTGCAAGAAAACTTTCCAGAAAGTCTGTGTGACGCGTGGAAACCGTCCCCCTGAACAGCTGAATGTTTGATCCCACAAGGAAAATCACCACTCCACACTAACAGGCGACTGAAGAAGCACGCTACCAAATTCAAAACTTATTGTTCACCCTCTGAAAGTTTCCGCATTTCATTCCATTCAACCCCTGATTTTTGGCGACCGGTCACCGTTATCGCAATTCTCAAGGACCCTAACACAAATGGCACAGAGAAGCGTTTTCGTTCGATAGCTTTCGTATTGACATAACTGAAAATTGCTGAGAAGGCTATGCTTGGTCATCTTTAAATCCACCTGAATGTGCTTTCGGACCCTTGTCAGTTTGCCTGAAAACCCAAAAGATTCACTTTTGATGGCGTTGCCTTTTTAGTCCACTTCAGTGCTAGATCCTCAGACAGATCAGTCCGATCTGCCCGCTACGTGTTATCATTTTCTGTCAGCCTTCGACTCGATACCCCGTTCACTTCTTCCTCTTCAAATGCTTGAAGTTGTCAACAGTCCCTCACAAATTCTTGCATGTCTCTCCCATTAGTTTTGACAATAGAATGCATACAATCAGGGTAGAGTACAGAAGTTCCAAACCCCGTGTCCACAATTCTGGAACACTCCAGGGCGCCGTGTTGTCTTCCTTCTTATTTTTTTCACATATATCAGCAAATTACCAGTTAGTTCCTCGTCTAAGGTATTTAAATACGCTGGCCATGTTGTTCTTTGTCACGTTATTTCCGACCCCATTTTTCCACCCCATCTGGTTTAAGACTGAACCCTTTCAAGTGCTTTGAAAGTGTTTCCAACAATTGCTGTTCTCCTTTTCCTACAGATTCTGTTTTACATAAATCCAGATCCGTATCCAGAGTGAGCTCCATCAAGTAGCTGGTTGTCGGCCTAGGCACCAATCTAAGATAGACATCTCCTAATAAGTACTATGTCGCTAAACTGCGGCGCTTGTCTTTCAAATAAATAAAAAAAACTCACGCAGTTCCAAACACCACCTACAATTGTTCCCAAGTTTATTCTTCAATGTGTTCTTCCGGTCTTACTGTATTGTTCACCTTTGAAACCAGACCCAAATGCCTTTCGCCGCGGATTGGCAATTATTAGCCACGGTTTATCTCTTCCGTTTAATTTCCTTTTGGCCGAACTTGTCAACCAGCATAGTGAATCTTGCGTGGCCCTAGCCCACCAGATATCGCAGGATTCGATGTATCCATAACACGCTGTTTTATTTTTTTGTCCTTCTGATTCGTTCACCAGATCGGAATTTCGACACTTTTCTCCCAGAATTAGGCTGTACAGAAACTCTCTTACGCCCTATCTGGGGCGGGTACTGACCAACAAGGATAAGATCAGAACGGAATTGCTTTCTGAATATGGTAATTGTTTTCTTTTTTATATTTCACTCTTGCACGCCTTTAGCGCCAAATTTTGTTGTATGCTTTGTTTATTTTGCTCCGGATTTGCCAGAGTCCTTTGGACTGAAATGTAGGCACATTGCTTGCAAAAGCCTGTCATACAAATACAAATGTTCGTCAACATTTAGCTCGATAATGATGATTCCGTGAGCTAGAGGGGCCACGGAACCTTTTATGTGCTCATGTCCGTGGTGGACCAGCTTCTCATAAGGGGGGGGGGGGGGATTTTATTATTTATTACTTATGCTTAGCCTCCTTTCCTACTTTTCCCAGCAATATAATAAATGTCGGGTACCGTTATCTCAGCTTTTTAAAATTAAATTATTAACAACGGAAATAAGAGTATACAGTGAAACCCGTCAGTAAGGGACACTCGTGAGAAAGACCAAAATGTCCTTAAATGAGACTCGTTCCTTCTCTGGGGTGTTTCACGACCTCGTTTCGTGATAAAAGTGAATGAAACAGCTAACTTACAAGAATCGACCTCCCTTGGTACAAAGTTAAAATGCAATAACAAATTTATTGTTTATTGGAGTAGTGCAGAAAGGAAGTTTGCTGGTCATGGACTCTGGAACGATTGTGATACAAACTGCGCTGCAGTTGCGCCGTGTTAGGCAACAAATTTACGTCAGCGTACATTGCATACAGACGCATGCTTTCCGCAAATCGGATTTCCTGGTTAAGCAGTGCAGGGATCTGTGCCGATTCAGCGTGCTGAGGAGCTTCAAGCTATTGGGATCACCGAGCACAACGAAAGCTTGCTGTGTTTGGCCAACTTGTAATCTACCATTTTTTTTAAATTTTGATTTCACATATTTATACAAACCAGTTTTGCAATACAATTGACCTGCTGTTCCGCAGCCTTAGTGTTCGTGCTATTATGGTTTGCGTAGTGGCGGATTGGACTGATTTCAATAGTCCTGTCATTTAGGGTATTGCGAATACTATGGGACTGTCTAAACTTCCCCATTTGGTTGTCGTATTCATCAAAACGGTTGTCCTGCCGTGTTCGCACCATTACTGGCTCTTGATAGCAGCCTACTGTATTATCCTAAAACATCGCTGGGGAGTGGAGAGGAACGCCATCTTACAGAAAGCTATCTGGACACCAACGGTTTGATTATGCTGAAACAAATTTTTTGATGTCATCTTCAGAAATGCTTCCAGTACTTGTGAGGTGTACTCTGATAAGACCATACGGGTGCAAACTTGAGTGGATTAACTTTTGAGGAACACTATCCCAAGCCATTTTGGTCGGATGTGTGAATCTTGCCCGTTAGCCATTACTGACAGCGAAATCGATGAATCCCATTGTACGTGCTAGCCCTGTCACCTTGTAAAAGTTTAACAGAAATGACAATATATCCAGCACGGACGTGGAGCAACCATTTGTAAGTTCCACAAATTATTCGATCGTATTTACTCTGGCGTATCGTGACTATCTTTCTATCTTTGGGAGGTCCACTGTTCCGGAGGCTCGTGATTTCATTCTGTTCAGCCGTAACATAGTGGATTTGAGACTCACTGAAGCGTAACTGCTTTTCACTATGTCCTGTCAGTGAACCGGTTTCTTTTATCCAAACGGCTCTGATCTCTCCGTTCCGAGTGAGAACAGATTTCTCTGTGTGTTCCATCTCCATCTGTGCGAGCTCTGCCTGATCAAAAGAAATTAGGAATGAATTATTTTTTGGTTCACTGTTGAATTGTCCTCAGTTGGGCGGTTTGTACTTTTAACCCCCCCCCCCCCCCCCATGGCAGTCGATTGTATCCCGCTCGTATTAGTCGCGTTATTGTGCGTACACATGGCTCGTCTGATTGGTGTTCAGATAACGTCAGGGTGTCCCAGAATATGAGCAGTTACGGGCATGTGACAAGTGTCGATAGATCGACCAACTCGTCTTTTGAAGCATGAGCGAGCAAACAGCATGGTGATTCGAGCACACACACACACAATGTGGGAAAATAGACAGTGTATTTATGAATCGGGAAATGTTCCTATATGCATGGTGTCCCTTATTCAAGGGTTTTACTGTACCGCGAGATACAAGCACACTGTTTACTGCTGTCAGTCACGTGCGTAAAACATGTCAGTTCACATATGAAGCCGTACATGAGCAATTGTTTACCGACAATAAGTCAGTAAATTTTTGTAACATTGTGTGGTCAACACATGGGTAGATAGACAGTTTGAAGTAATCGTCTCTATGACCGAAGAAACGGGGGCTTTTCTGATTGGATCATCATGGCTTCATCAAAAGATAACAGTTTAGCGTTCCAGTTGCGTAACGGCATTTTGAATAGCCAGGTCAGGTAAACTCGGTGACCCGCTGCGAGGAGGTGCTTCACGATAAGAATAGTTCCCGGAGTTTCTCGGAAGGATGAACAAAATAAATTGCAGATGGTATCATTTCACTTTGTTTGTGTTTAGCCGATGGCCCCGGCTGGGTTCCACTAATAATCAACAGTTTAACCAGTGTTTATACATGTGACCGGTGGTAGTTGAGTCGTTTGATGCATTTCTCCCTACCACCTCAGTGGTGAGAGGTTCGGTTCCGGCTACCCCCGGTCGCTTTGGTGTGGTAGACAGTGATATGGTGTTGCTCTAATTGGAAACACACCTGACCCAATGTGGAACTCCACTCTAAATCTCCGGATTGTGTTGCTGGCTATCCCTCCTAATGCAATGGGACTTCGAAGTTGTGGAATATACAATACCCCCTCCACTGCACTAGTGCACAAGCATGTAATAAAAAAGTTGTTTGAAAATCTACAGTATAAAAGATTCAATACAATCATGCATCGTAAATCAACCAACTTTGTTTGCATATACGCTCACCTACATACCTTTTCGCTTGTTTGGTTTGCCGATACCAAATCGTTGTGTGTTTGCTGAATTACAGACTGTGTCAGAAGTAGTTGTTCCTTGAAATTTTCCATTTGTCCACGTAGTTCATTGTTTTCCTGAAAGGAATAAGAATGTGATGGGTTTCATACAAGTGTATGGTTTCACAAATTGCGGGTAGTTGCAAACAGTCCCGGTAGGCGTCGTGAACAGGATCGGCGGAGGGATTAGACTATTAGGGTTTTAAGCTTCAGTGGCATCAAGCATGAAAGTTTTGTCCAGTTTAGTTCAGCTTGCACAAGATAGATAATGGACATGGTCAGTCGAGCGTTCAGAGTTCCTTCGGCCGTGATGCATACAAGTTGGGTGCCTACCACTGTGCAGTATATTTTGTCGATTCCCCGCTGCCAGAACTGATACTGTACAAAAAACCTGCATTTTAGAAGAAAAACTATCACGAGATGTTAACAGCGACGTAAATGCCCCAACTACTCAACCATCTGGACACACGATTGGCTCCAGCCATAGCAAATCCCGTGCAATCGGTGCAGCGGTGTTGTTGTGCAACACCAGTGGCAAAAAGTCGAAATGTTCTGGTTCACCGTACTGCTAGGGTGCTGTGGAAGCCACCTTGAAAACAATGACTCACATGTGACTGCAGACTACAGACCACTGTAATAATTCCGGCTTGATGTAAATGCGGGAATCCTGCTGATGCACTTGCTGGGGTTACTGTCTCATGGAGTTTTCCCTCCCTTCGCGCATTTGCAGAGTGGACATGTGTAATACCTACGGAAGATCACTGCTCCAGAATATATCTAGATATCGGTCGATGTTTCCTTTGGCGATCGTTTAGTAGCCACAGTTGGTTAATCAACCACCACGGCCCAGGAAGTACAGTAACCAAGCCCTTCCGACACACCCATACCGCGCAAGGTCACATCATGTGTGAGTTTCCAACCCCAGTTACGGGGTTTGGTAGGACTGTGCAAGCCACGGGAATAGATATGACTTTCTGTTGTGTGGGCATGCCGGAAAGGTTCAACAGTGGCTACCAAATACTGGGACTGCTTGTACAGTGTGATGGCCGGAAGTGGATCCACTTCCGGGAGGGTTCACTTTCTATGTATGCTACTGAGAAAGATAGCAGTAGTTAAATTTTGACATCCGGCAAGGAAATACTTCGGATTGTCCTCCCGAAAGCTGCACGCAGCTGACACATTGCAAACATGTTGGGTGGGGAGTATAGGAACGTGGGCGACTGAGGCAAATCAGAGACTACGAATTCAGCTCTGTTGGGTATCGAAATTCACTCCACCTGTCGTCTAAAGCCTAGACAGTCACAAGGTCCACGGTGCAGACAGGCCTTGATTGAAAGCTGTGTGACTGAGTGAGCGCATCCGTGTGCGTGCGCACGTGAGCGCAAGCTATGGTCAGCAGCGAAATCAAGTACGGCTGATTATTGAGCACCATGTGGTTTTTGATTGCTGGCGTGCTGGTGGGACAAGATAAATCAGTGATTCTTCATCAGAATGATACCAAGCCTCGGTTTGTCTCATTATCGAAACGTTGGTAGTACTAACCGTGCATTCATCCATCACCGAACGACTCACCCATTTCATTCATCCCGGAAAGTGGCACATACGTAAGCCGGTTCTCTAGAAAGGAAGGGTTTAAGCTGCTTTGTACGACAAAATAAATTCAAATGTTGATTCTCATGACCTATCGTCATCACTTTCGAGACATGGTGCTGTTGTTCTGACTGATGCACTGACCAAGTACAATAGAGTACTTGCAATCAGGTTCGTACAATATGACGAGTTAGTACTTCGGTTGCGATAGACAAGGACGAAGTATCATAAAAAGAGGGATCATTTCCATGCCCTTATGCTTGTTCATTCGACAAACTTCACACACTCTTACCAGTATATGATTTCAGATTGATACACTGATCGATTTTAAGACCAGAGAGCTTTGGCCACTCACAAAGAGAGATTTGAACATGTGTAGATACCCAAATCCAAACTGATTTGATTAGCACTGGGTCACCTGACCGACTGTCCCAAACATCCGGAAGAGTAACAAGCAAGCGGCCGAGGAGCATGGACAATTCTCGCCGCACAGAATTGGTTATTCAGTCCTGTGCGTATGCAAAGTGAACGCATCCATTTTCTTATACTGGCCTGTTTCTTTAGTCGTAACTATTATCAGTAGCCCAAATGGACGCGGACATGTATAATCATACTGTTTATTGCAAAAAAGGAAAATCATGACAATAACAGTTATCTGATTCATTCTTTCTCCCCAGTTTTGCGAATTGAAAATGCATGCATCCTAAACCGCAATGCTTCGTTCCTAGTTAAGTTTCCAGTTTGAAAAATAAAAACCGATCACAATAAATGTTTTTCAAAATATCGCATGTAGGAAATAAGCGAATGTTTACACCTTGCAGCCGAATTGGTAGTTTCACCTGAGACTTCTGAATAACCTCGGCTCGTAGACGCTCATTCAAGTCCAGCTGTTCCATTAAATTCCGTCGTTGAGCATCCACTTGCTTAGCGTGATGGGATCGAATGAGTTTGCTTTGCTCCGTGTGTTCTTGCTCGAAGGCTTCCAATTGTTCACGGTATTTACGTTCCATTGCACTTCAGGGTGTCCCGAATAAGGACGGCACGGTGATGTGGGGCGTCAGTAACGTTAGACAAAGTGAAATTGATGAGAACTGTGTACCTTCCATACGGTAGTCATAAGTGCACATATTCGAGACCGGTGATCACCTCACTCTTATAAAAGTGCAAAACTTTCTTCTTTGAAGAATAACCAGGTACAACTCACAATCAAGATCAACACCAATGAGGTTTACGATTTCGTAGAGGAATAGGACAAAACCCAACCAGCACCACTACAAAACTCTCCGTCTCCCGACAACAGTAACCTTTAACAGCACAAAATTCTGGTTGCTCTTGACAGATGATCATATTAAAAAGGTGGACTTGCTTTGTTTGGTGTGGTGAATTAAAGAGTCATTGAGGGTTTATACTGTATGATGAATCATGTCATGCTAAATCTAATCTGCTACTCATACAGTAACCAAACTCTGCAGGTTGTTTATAACCGAATACCTTCTTTGTACCTAGGCCCAGTCAGAGAACTCATCCATCATATGCGTCGGTCACCGTATGGGCAACGGAATGTTTCCGTTCAAACCCAGTGACGAAAGAGGACTTTATCACTTACAGTTTGTGTTCAGTAAACCGTTGAGAAGTAGCCCGGGCAGCCTGGTTAGGTGTGCGACTCACAATCGTTCGCCTTGTGTTCGAGTCCCGGTGGGGGCTCGGTGGATGTGCGCTGCTGCTGGTTCCTAACAAGGGCGAAGCAGGTGTGCAATTCGCTTGTACTAGACGATGATTCATTTATGCATTTCTGTTGAAAGACGACGTGTGCTTTGACGGGGAGGCTTCGAACAAGCTTCCGTATGCGCGCTCACTGGAATGAGAAATTCTCAATTCAACTTTCAGACAAAGGAAAGAAATAATCCGGTTTATTGGTATCCTTTCACCGAACATGAAACTGGCCATTATCTATATGAAAACGGTTTAACTACTCCCGAGTAGTTATTTCTAAAATGGGATTGCAAATGTCCACTTCTATACTGGTTGGTTCCCAGTGTCATGAATGCCGCGGATGACACGAGTTGCGTGGTGTAAACCAAACTAGATAATTCATGACAGTCACTACTTCACCGTACCGAAAAATACTGTAATGTACGTGGTTCTGGAGGCTATCTAAGGAATTGTTCAGTTTGTTTAGGTCAAATCCCATCCCATTACATTTGCCCACTACAGCCCAGTAGAACCAATCGCGCTCAACAGTTGTAAACACAACTTTGCTTGGCAGATTGTCCTTTGAACTCCACCTTTAACGCACAAACCTCGGGTAATCCAATTAATCCTCCACTCAGAAGCACCAGACTCGAGTCTCGCTCTTGGTAGAACTCATTAGAGATGCATAATATCCTCCGTCGCACCCAGGGTTTGAACCCGGACCTCTTCATCTCTCACAGAAGACGACATCTGAACAAAGTTTAACTCGGTAGTTCGGATCAGCCCGGGCGGGAGCAAGATGGCACAGTGGCAACACGTATACCTTCTAGGTGAAAAGGCCCGCGTTCAAACCGTGGATGTGGCGGAGGATATGCACCATTACTGAGTTCTAAGAAGAGAAAAACTAGAGTCTGATGCTTCCTAGTGTACGATTAGTCGGATGTCCTGAGGTTTGTGCATGGAAGATGGAATTCCAAGGACCATTAACCAAGCAAAGGATCACCAAACCCGCACGCTACTCGCATGTAATTGTGAGATATATACATACTACTTTGTATATAAAATCAGTGCCGTGAGTCAGAATGCGACTGATGAGCACTCATTTGGTGGAGTGATGAGAAGTGGTCGTTTTGTAGATTGAAAGTACGTGGTCATGTGGCGAGTGAATCCGACCCGACCCGATCAGTGAGAGGTTCCATACGACGTGATCTCATTTACAACCGATGAACCGGTCGCAACGAAAGGACCAGTCAGCTGACTTGGGATATTTCACTCACATGTAGGCAGCCGACCGATCTGCAACGATATTCATGTTCAGCTGCTGCAATTCACGCATAAGTTTGTCTTTTTCCTTCAACAGACCGGCTATCGTGGATCTGAAAAGGCAAGAGTGACAAGAGACGTTTAGGGGTGCAGGGAGGATGGAGCGATGTGGAATGGGGCAACGATACAGGGTGGTAATAACAAATACAAACTTCCCGAGTGCATGAATTAGATAACACATAAAATGATTCACCATGCAGTGCCAACGGTTGACTTAGCAATGGAAACCACGGAAGCCCTGAACAACTGTTGACGATTCTTATCAAGGATGGTACAGCTGTGCCGTGGTTTTCCAAGTTGAGTTGAGCGCTAATGCTGCATAATGAATCATATCACTTAAAATACAAACTGAGTGACATATATGAGGTTTGAATGCTGAAATGTTTTCATTTGAAACAAAAAAACTGAAAGCAGATGGGTTTTCAGGCAACAACGAAGAAAACGAGTACGAACAGGCAGGACTGGCTCAACCCGTTTTTTTGCCTCACTCGTGTTTCATCAGACTTCGGAGAAGCTAACTGCCTACCGCACACCAAAATGCTGTTTCTATTTACAACCAGGAAAGTATTTTTTACAACCTTCTCCGCAAGTTATTTGCACCCATGTATGGATGAATGAAAGACCAAGACTACCGTGATTTCTAATTCCTGTTCTCATAACGGAGGAGATATTTCGAAGAAAGTGAGAAAGCCAAAACTTTTCCTCAGTACCAGTTGGACAAGTTCGGTGGTCCAAAGCAGATATCAGCCGAATGGATTTTTTCGTGTGTTCGTATCACTAAGGCCCTGGTCGAAAATACATGGATTTCAGGATTAGATCGCTATGCAAGTGAGCGTTACAAACCAGTAACAGGTGAAAATCTAGTACGTAATGTTGAAGGACCGGTCCGGATAGTGTGTTGTATCCAGTATTCAGTAGTGGAACAGAAGCATGACCGTATGATCGAACGTGTATTCTAGTGAACCGTACGGTAAGCGCAAGGCATGTTAGTATGTCAGGGGGACGGGAGCAAAGACCCAGTGTCTGTGTCGCGTGAGGCCAGCCGCATGTGGTTGACAGAGTGGAACAGAGCAGAGCGTGGTATAGACAGGCATCGCACGCGCGAGTGCAAAGCCAAAGAGGGCCGACACGAATCACTTGCGAGTGTCGGTAGCACGGGGATTATCCACACAACGTAGCCTAGTGGTTACTGTGTATGATTCACGCAACCCTCCATACACCTGTAGTATACTCAGTTAGTGGTGGCATGCAGTACGCAAGAAAGATCGCGTTACATGCGCGTAAGTAAGCAAGTGTCGGAACAGGCAATCACAAGTTTACGTGTAATCCAGCCTCGCCAAGCAAGACCTCCCGGTGAGTAGTCGAATATGGGAAAAGTTTCTCTGTTGGACGAAAAGTGCATGTGTATGTGTGAACGTCGAAGCTATGAACGTGGATCATTAGGGTGATCTAAATGCTAGAGAAGGCCAGGTCTGTTATCAGTACGAACGTAGATCGGATCAAACCATGTTAGATATTCATTCTAACATGAACGAAAATCACACACGTACAGCATATATATATATATATATATATATATATATATATATATATATATATATATATATATATATATATAATCCAATATTCATTCGATAAAAAGAAGTCCGAATCATTGAGTTGTTGGATACAGGTTGGAATGCATTGAAACACGTTTGAGAAACAAGAAACAGTTGAGGTCAGAAACACTGATTGTACGATGCCGATCCTGAATCAGTTCGCTGCATCTTAATAAAGTGCACACCGCGGTCAAAGTGGTTATTTCTATAGCAAAACTGCTAAAAATAATGTCCAGAAGTAAAAACATAATCGACATCTTTACCAGACCAAGCAGTGCGTCATCGCGAATCAGTCGCTCGAGGTGATCTACTCGACCGTGAATACTAAACAAGCGGAAAACCAATCACAGTCGACAAGAAGCAAATTTTTATTGTTTTACCATTTAAATTTGGCCACCTATTTAACCACATAAACAGAAATCCTAAATCAGCCATAAGGCACTCATACACTGAGAGGTAATTGCGTCTGTTACAGACGACCGAAGGATTTAGTTTGAAAATTCTCTCAGACAATCCGGAGCACATACTCAAATGCTTGTCAAAATCGATGACGCAACCCAATGCTGCCACAGCGAGTGACGTCTAATCTCCGACTTTTCGATTGCAAAATACTTAATTGCATCAGGTCACAAACTCGACCTGACAATCTTTCGGAGTGACATTGCGCAATCCCAAATCGAAGCTGTTGGCATTCAGCGAAGCAGTGCTCATCGTGATGTATCAGCCGGCGATTTGTGCACAAAAACTTTGGTTCTAACGGGGCCTACTTCTCCCACCCCCTCACACTGCCGATCACACTGTAAAAAGTTTCAATCTTGTCCTTTCCACTGTATCACTTTATCGCTGTATCATATATATTGACATGTTTAAACGAAATGCCTGCACCTCGCTATTTATCTCTTCCTTGTGTTGTCATGATAGCCGAAGTGCTGGCATCGTCGCTCCGAATTACTTCATCAGTGTTAATCAATTATCTTTGACAATAATGTCATCACCAAGTTGTTATCACCACTGTTCTATCTAAGATAAATAATCACATGGGCTACTTCGACGACCCGTTATTTAGCACACAAATAAAAATGCACCCGTTTCAATAACTAGTGAGCAAACAAGCAAGCCAGCAAGTGAGTCAGAGGTACATATATAACGCACAAGGACGACGCTCTTCCGACGAGGGTTGCATGTGTGTGATCTGCAAAAGTACAAAAGTAGAGTAAACTTCATGAGCCCAGGCTCAGTAAGCGTAGCAACAGGCACCAACACTTACATTAAACGAGCTTCAAGATGACAGCCTCCAATCTGGTCGATTCACGTACATGCTCAGGTGCAGGCTACGCTTAAGTTCGGCTCAGGCCAAGCAAAGCCGATCGATAAGTGGCGAGATCTGATTGGTCAATACTGTCCGGCCTGAAGCGTGACAACATCAACACTGTCTGTATGTATGTGCTTTGGCAGACATTTTCCTGCTTATTTGCGTAGGAAAGGATAGTCGAATCATAATGTGTGTGTGTGTGATAATAAACGAATACAACATATGATTTTGATAAAACGGTTAATCAGTTTTTCGTTTAAGTAATCTTGTTCAGTAATTCGGAATGATTGCTGGCGTTTGCCGTTAAGTCTTAGTGCTCACACTCTCTGATATCCACGAACTGCATTCAGAAATTGGCGGTTCCAGACATTAAAGAAATACTGATTTTGGGCACTGGTTGTTTAAGAGCAATGACAATAGTGAGTAACAGTTCTTCCGGATTTCCAAATTCATTGTACAAATATGGTCCGGCAATTCTGCAAACAGGAAGGAGGTGAACTAGACTTGGAGGAAGGGGTGAAGGTGATAGGTGGCATTACAGCATGGATCAATAGACATCCCGTCAGTGCACGCGTTTTTTTTCCGTTTCATCGTTTGGGTTTCAAAACCATGACTTCAGCAGATTGACTGGTAATGGTGCCGGTGATGAAGACCAGTTGTGCCGTACCACTAACGAACCATGAGTAGTTCAACGGAAGTAGGTCCCTATTTCTGTCCCGCATATTTTTGCAGGGGACTGCTCGAACGATAGAATAGAATATCGTGAATAAGCCTATGATTTTGGCCGCAAACTTTGGTACTAATTGTATAAAGCCACTCGAAAACCCCTGACCATTACAAATGATAAATGTTATCCGGGGTAGGAAATCCACAAGACATTCTGATTAACACGTTCGTGGCCGGCATACTGGGTGTTAGCGCCGGGCAAGAAGTGCTCGCAAATTTGAAGCAGCATAATTACCTCGCTTGACGCCATTCATTCAGCACGGTGAGAATAGCAGCCAGACGCGTCACATCGTCCCGACCGTCATCCGTTCGACCAGCCACCAAATGGCCTTCCAATGCCGTTGTGAGCTCAGACAATAGAATTGTCTGTGCAGCTGAATCGAACCCAAGCGCCTGTATGTGGAAGAAATCGGGTAATGTAAAGTGAATTCTTCCAAGTCAGATCAGCTCTCTCTCTCTCTTTCTGCAGATCCAGAACTGCAGTTGTAAATAATCGAACATAAAATTAGGCCTGATTATCGGTCAGCTGGTAGTACTGCACATAGAAAGGATAAACCTTCTGAGGTCAAGTTGGTCTATTTCGTCTAAATGTAAGTAAAGAATCAACTTAACCAAAAGAATCGGCGCGAAGCACGTCAGGGAGTCGCGAAACCTCTCTCTGAACTCTTCACGCCGGACCACCCAATCGATTTAACTCCACGAAGCACTTTTTGGCTGAATTCCAAAGTACAAAATGGCATGCGTGGACCGTTCATGAAACGAGATGAAATACCGGCGCTCAAGTCTGAAAATCAGCTCCGTAAATACACCATTAAAATGGATTCACTTTTGAGTGTTCCTGGACAGGCCGATTGTCACTTTACATCCTGTGGCCGAATCATCAATACACTTCTTCGACACTATGTGCGGACGCTTTCTGGTACTGACCCTAGAAGTTTGGTGTGATAGGAGTTGTGAGGTGGAGATGAACCATCTATTATTTCCACAGAAACTTCACAGAATATCACACCAGATACGAAGGCTAAAACCTTTAAAAGCCAACACAGTAGTAATATTTCCTTTTCGTTCAGCAGTATGCTTTATCTGTTCTCTTTCATTATTCCGAAATATTTTTCCTGTCTGTTGAAAATAATTTAAAATTATTCGTTGAGGAATGCCAATTATCAGCTGGGTACCTTTCATGCCACGAAACAAACCATGTGTTAAATTGTGTGAACCACACCTAACCTAGTGTGCAAAGTTCGCACACAGAATCCTTTCTGACTCGACTAACGGTTTGCATCGTGATCTATACTGGTCTTGGTCTATTACCGCAGCACAGTTTGCTTCCCAGTCCACGCGTTATTGTTGTTGTTAACTACAGAAGCTTTACTGTTCCGTTTCTGACCCGAAACTTTACAAATCAGGAGCGAGTTTTATCTGAACTTCCTAGCAATATTTGGCGTCTGATCGCTTTTTATCACCTCCTTTTTGAATGAAACACGGACGTCTGTCTGCGCAAAATTCCGTACAAATACAAAGGCCGTCCGTGGGAAAGGAACAAATAGACTGCTTCGGTTTACGACAACTCGGAAACTGGGTTACAAGAAGGCAAACGTCTGAGAGTTACCCAACATGCTGATAAGTGAAAACTGTTGGATGGCTTCATTGGCGTTTGGATCGATAACAGAATGACCCTAGTCTGATTGCCTGTTAGCTCATGCTTGTTCGCAGCCACGAACGCAGCTTTACTGATCGCCCATTGACTGACGCCTATTCGTTGTCACGATTGATCACACCCACGCGTCTTGACCCTGACTGCACCACTCATCCAATCACATTTCTCTACGCAGCCGACGACCTTACTTGGCCATGCCGATTGCATGTCCGGTTTGCGCTTGTCCAGTTTTCCGTACGTGTTTGCTCGTGTGTCAATACACGGATTTATTGCATTCTGTGTTCTGCATTAATACTGAATACGACACAAAACAAGCTTCCATATGCCTGTTTTCCATCTTCGTTTGCAACTTGGTACGTATGTATAGTCCACCGAGCCTAAAGAAGTGATAATCCCGAAATCTAACATGCTGACTATATGCGGCTAGACAATCTGTTGGGAAAATTGAGTTTCTCACAGATAAAACCCGCAGAGAATAAAGCAAACCAGGAAATGTTTTTCCGTATTTGATCATCAGAACAAATATCAAAAACCAGAATTATCTCAAATGATATCGACATGGACGATGGAGGTGTTCGATAGACTGAAATAAATACCGCCTAGCATTCCCATTCTATTGACAATCTAAAGGCCCCATTAATGGGACCAACAAAGTAACAAAGCTTTTTCGGCGGTGGTCAGACGGTCCTTATTGTAGAGTTCCGCCCGTGACGTCCTGGGTTCGATTTCTGCCACCACCGGTCACTTTCCAGTTCAGCAGCCTTTCATTGGCTACGTCCCCCTCTGGAACCATTGTATATTGTTGCATAATGGGTAGAACGATGTAAAAGACTATTTATTTATTCATTTACTGATTTTATCATATGAACTGCACGAATCTCCCTGTAACTAAAAGGATTTCCAACGTGGGTAGCTGGTATCGAAAGTTCCAAGTCAGTTATATAACCATAATAATTCTCTACTTCCTTTTTATCATGTAGCAATGTGATAATTATTCATGAAGAGGGTCGCGATCATTAGAGCTGTCAAACGGGTAAAGCAACGAGCGGCGTAGAAGTTCGAACCCGGGTCAGACGTCTCTGAAACCCGTAACACTGACCGTATATCCACCACCAGCCACATAGAGCTGAAGTGAAGCAAGCTGTAGAGAAAGCCTGGTTGATCGAATGGTTCATATGTGAGGCTTGCACTTCTACACGTCAGTTTCCCGAGTTCCGATGATTTCTAAAAAAACATGACAGAGGGTGTTGCGAAATGGTTCCCAGGATTTTTTAATGGTTGTGATTGTTGAATCTGTTTTGCCTCTTTCTAACCCTGCTCATTCATCAACACCAACTTACGCTACACTTGAACCTGTTTCGATATGTTCGAGACTCATAGGACGTTGACCACATGGTTGCTTTATCAATCCACGATATTCCTCCGCTCGCTCAAGCGTCTGCCGTTGGTACACACACACACACACACACACACACACACACACACACACACGCACACGCACACGCACGCACACACACACACACACACACACTATCACTCACTTGATTTAACTTGATCTTGACTAGATTGCTTGATTTGGGCACCGAACTCTGATAGGCTTCACTCGGCGGGTGTGTATAAATACGCACACACACTCGCATCCACACAAGACTCTGACCTTTTCGATCCTGTGACTGATCGTTTCCTTGCGCACGTGAGTGAATGCCTGCGCTACTCGCTGGTTCGTCGACCCATTGACCGCAGTCGGCACGTTTGCCTCTCTTCGTTTTGTCCCTCAAACGCGTGTTCTTGCACTGTTTGTCATTCGTGTACTCGTTCGATAACCGGCTTGGTGACTCGTGTACCTCGGTCGACTGACCCTAGGTTGTGTCATCTTTCCTGAACCGTACGGAACTGGAGTGAATGGTGATTCCTCTGAGAACGCCACGTTTTGAGGTTTGTACATTTAACACTTTGATTCATTATTGTTTATGGTACCGCTAATAAACCTTGGCTAGTTGATTTGGTTTCTGAGGCTTGCGCGTCACTCCATATTGGCCCAGACAGCGGATAGACTTGGTATTAGTTCAGGAATTGGAAGTACGTATTCTACAGTACTCAAAATGTGGCGTGAATATGATTGCATCTCCAGCTTAAGCAAGCCAGACTACACAGCTGTTTGGGTCATGGAGGCACGCAAGCTTACACACCATGTCAAGGTGCAGTCTCATCGTGTTGGCTTCTTTTATGAAGACGTGCGCTTCTGGTTCATCCGGGTCCGTGTGGACTTTTGTCATTCTCCGTAACACTGGTATTTCGCTTGTGCTCACATGCACACGCACTCACACAACCAATTTCCAAAAGACCCGTGTGGTGGCCTCGATCGTTCTGAGAAAATGAACATTTTCCGGATATCACCTTGCGCTTATTTTCTCTGCGACGATTTCTGACTCTTGGTTTTAACTGCACTGTTTTTTTTTGGTTGCGTACGTCTTACTGACGTGACCTTCACGAGGTTTTCGATCTCGTTTTGGCACATTTTTAATTTTCGCCGGTTGCGAACCGGTTGACTGTTTTGGCCCAGACGACTTTTGGGATTTGACTGGTTCTTCGGCCCATCCGGTTCACTCCAATCTCGGCCTTGGTTCGTGATAAGTGGAGACTTGCTCGATGCTCGCCAAAGCATCATGGTGTCTACTAAAGGAGCCATGCCGCCTATTGACAGTGTAACGGCTCATACCCTCACTTGAAGTGCTTATCCAGTGGTGCTATTAATAACTGTTGGGGTGTGAATTTTATTGATGGTCTGTGACATTGTGCATACCTTACATTTTGATTAGATTCGTCTGGCCGTCTTGGGTAACTCAGAAAGCCCGCTTTAAAAGTTGGTTTAACTTTTTCCACGGGAATGGGGATTTTCAACAAAAATTACATGGATCCGACTGCAATCGTCGAGTTACGCATAAAAAATTCGGAAACTCCAAAAGTCTGACTGGGGTTTCCAATACGATTAGTTATAAAAACAGTCAGCATCCACTCGAAGTTAGCGCGTGGGTTAATGAGATACTAGATGTTGGTCAAAGTGCTAAGTGGGTGACGAAAGTAGGGTTTTGGGGACCGTGTCAGTTTAGTATTGGGTTGGAAAGTCTCGGGTTCAATTTTGTGGTGAGTTACACTGGTGTTATGCCATTAAGGCGGCTGGCTGACGTAGATCCTAGCTTGTGGAACCATCGTCAGTCAGTCGTGATATTGTCACATAACCTTCCAACTACTGTAAGTAGAAAAAATGTGAATTCAAAATTAAAAGAGGTCAGAAATGGCTCCCATTTTTCCGTTAAAGACTAAAGGCATTTGGGTACAACAAACATCAGTTATTACCCAGTAAAATAATCAAAACATCGATAAATTGAATAAGTAAAAATAAACAGCTTAAAAAGAGTCCAAGGGGCAGAAAGGATTTAGAACCACAAAAAGCTACAATAACGTGATATTAAACAGTGCTAAAAAATGTGCCATACCTGTAATACAGAATCAACTTCAGGCACTCCGAGTTTGTTCCAGTAGGATTTGATCGCCTCCACTGGGACGAACCTAGTGGTTGACCAAAAGCCGGGAAAACTTGGTAGCATGAGTAGTTGGAGATTTCAGCTCATTGTGAAAGGACTCGATTTAGCGACTGTCTCGTAAAACACGAGTATAGACCAATATGACACTTCAGAAACAGGGAAAATACATTACCTATGTCTGAGGGTCACTGTGTGCCCACATACTACTCATAAGTAACCAAGCACAAAAGAGGGAGGAAATATCCTAATTACAAATAGGAATTACGATTGGCCAAGCTTCAGTAACGCTCAGCTCACCATTGAAAACCGTGGAACTACCGTACAAATTTTTTCCATCATATGAGTCAATCACTTTATCGTCAGCAGGTTTATACACTTGGAAACTCACTGACGGTTGGGCGATATTTTATGCAGCAGTGATTCTGAACTAATCGTTGAAAATCAGCCCGAATGGTTTGATAGTCAGGTATTCGACTCGAAGTCTTCATCCCGATTTCTACTCTTAGTGGGAGTTGGGTGAACAGGTACTACAGCTGATGATTCGGTAACAAGCCAGGTAAGATAGCTATGCAGAGTTATCATGGTTTCGAAGGCAAGTTGGGCTTAGTTACTGAATGACACTGCCTTCTTATTGCTATCGGTCCGATAGTCAAATTTCCCTATCCGAACATTCATGCACACACGTATATATATATATATATATATATATATATATATATATATATATATATATATATATATATATATATACAATAATCCTCGTATCCCCCTCACGAAGTCATGATTGAGCGTTTATTTTTGTGCATGAGTCAATCATATGAAAGTGAAATGCACATTTTTCTCATCTACAATATTTTTCTGTTTTTCAGAGCCTCGAGTCGCAATTTAAGAGCCACTTTTTGATTTGTTCGTGTATTTCACACACCTGTGCATGGATCTTAAAACTAGGAAATTACAGCTATTTCTATCCGTTCCATGTTTGTGCACAATTGGGGTGGAGAAGTGGAACTAAACAATCACCAAATCTAACTTATTGCCGGCCTGGAAATCATTGCCATTAGGATTGGAGTGAAGACCCACTTAAGAAGTCGATGAGCTATTCGTGGTAACAATTCGAGAGACAGCCAGACAAGTTGACCAAAGGGTGTGGGTTTCAAACCGCTCTTGAGATGCAGAGTCTTGTGCCACTCGAATAACACCGGTAACTTGGACATTTTGAGCTCCCCTTTGGCAAGTGCGCGCAGTGTGCACTTTGTCCGTTGTCTTCGGTAAACATTTCAACTAATACACGAGGAGAGTTGTTTTACTAGTACTGTGTTCCCCGGTCATTCAGTCAGACATCCTTCGACCATTCCCATAAACTACTACAGTGGGTTAACCAGATATTCACGCCCACTTTCCGTACTAGGAAATTTAAACGGCGTTGCCGCAAGTAACCTCCCTTGAGACGAGTTTCTAATCGAGAGCGCTGGTTTAACCCGTGGGCGGGTCGCCAATGCTCATCGAGTAAATACATCGTCACATTCATAAGACTGAGCACATGTAGGTGTGCGCTGTCTCCAGTGCTCCGGTTCAACCACAATAAACAAGCTCACCCTCGCAACTCCTGTTCCGATGTGTCTTTTTTCTTCCTGCACTGACATCAAAATGTCACATGTACTGAAACATATGAGACGAACTCCAATGAAACACATGCTTACGGATGCAACAACCCACGGCGTTACAATGGAAAACTGGGCAATCAGACGGAGATTTTTACTTCTAATTCGGCAAGCAGCTCGCCTTGAGCTCCGCTTATAAAACAGGCAATTAAAGCGGAAGGAGTCATACGATGCCGAGCGTCCGTTAGTCCCTCGTCTTCTATTCGTTTCCATCTAATCAAAAGGTTATGTGCTCGTTCCAAGTTTCAATGTGTTTTCGTAAATCAGATGCAAAATGAGTCCGCCACGAAATACCCCCCCCCCCCCCCCAAGGCAATTATGCTCCGATTTAGTGGCTCAGAAGTTTCCATGAGAGTGAATTAGCCGTAAAACATTGGAGCTAAAATTACCTGGTTAGCTATCCGGCACGATACCAAAAGGTTCCTATTATCAGTTTCCTAATTACCAATAGAAAACGATCCGATTGCGAATGGCACCAAGCACTGCCAGTCTTTGAGTGTGCTTTTTCAATTTTTGTAGTGATTTATCGTGTATAAACGCTCAACTCATCATTGAAAACCGTGGAGGCAATCGTTGTACATCTGTGTTTCATGTGGCTCGTTAGAAGAGTGGAATTCGAACCAGCGGTGTACATGATTGTAAGTCTGGTCTGTCCAAGCTGGCTGTCGTTGGGCGGGAATAAATTTATTGCAAACCCTTGCTAAACTATGATACCTCACTACTTATATTGTTAGTCTATACTAGGGATCATGGGTCCTCGTTCTTAAGGTTAGCCTTTTTACCGACAAAATATTTTTGGAAAAATCACCGTGTGATTCTAAAAGTGGACTCTCCGTCCATACACGCTCCATTCGATTCAAATGAGATTACAGTCATAAAACAACTGCGGAGTGCACAAGTACAGGGATGATTGGGCAGAAGAGTGCCGGGTACGCGTACCTGATGAGCTGTAGCAACCGCAAAACTGGTACTGCACTGCCGGGGAAATTTTCTTCTGCCATCCCGAGACACAGTATCATACTACTCATATCATACATGATACCACTCTTTCGAGATTTGGTCTATCTTATAAATTCAACAGTTCCCCAATTTTCTTAATGAGAACAGTCTCAGTGGGGGCTCGTGGATGTGTACTGCTGATGATTCTTCACGGAAATGAAGTAGCTGTACAGTGCTTCCATGAGTTTCGATGGTATGTTAGGCTTTGCTAACGTACGATGAATTATTTGATAATAATCCATTAGTTGTTACACAGTCCGTCCACCCCAATTTTCTGTAGCGATTCATTCCTATGCTAAGGGTATCAAAAAAGGCGGTCAGTTAATCATGAGAGAATAACCTGTCCTCGTCCATATCAAGTGGCTTCGAGTGTGTGTGTGTGTATGTGTATGTGTATGTGTATGTGTATGTGTGTGTGTGTGTGTGTGTATGTGTATGTGTGTGTATGTGTATGTGTGTGTGTGTGTGAGTGAGTGCAGAGTATTTTGGACTTACCCACAATTTTCCACATCCAACGCGATGAACGCGGGTGGAAGTGCGAGTTTTGTTCGGTTCTCACTTTCCCCAATCCAGCTTGCGATGGAAAATCCCCCCGGCGATAGTCGTGTTGGGTTCACACTGGGACTGGCAATCAGTTTGTGCTGGCCGCTGTCCGTGGTCAGAACGATTCTTGGTGTGTCCAGTTCTGCGCTGGGTTCTTTCGGTAGCTGACCCCAATCAGGTTTGTCCTTGAAAGGAATCTAATGGTGCGGAAACAGTGAGAGTATTTATGTGTGATTTGTAGTTTAGTTGGGTTGGAGTTCGTGCGAAGATATTGCAGAAGACAACGGTACATTCTACCAAGTGACTGTTCCAAAATAATTCTGTGCAAAATAATTCGAGACATGTGGCTGAAAAATGAGCTCTCCTTCAACAATTCAACAAGTATTGTGTGTATGTGGGTGCAAATTATTCTGTTATTCTTCATCAATGAAAAAACAATCACTGAACAGATCATTTTCATAGAAAAGGAAATTATTTTTGGGGAAGTAAAGAAATGGAAAATAGTGACCAACCACCATGGTGTACGAACTCGTAATTGGGTTTTGGCAATCCGAAATGACCATTCACAAGTCCAATGTGACCAATAATTTGTTGCTGATCCGGGTGTCAGGGTTCTAGCGTGCCCAATGCGCAGTTCTGATCTCAACTTAATGGCGAAAATTTAGTAAATTCCGCCGGGGCCAAAGGCTTTCCACAAAACATTGTCAAAATCTGCCAAATATCAAAAACACCAATAAATTCTGATTTGCCGAATCTACTGAGGCGCCTAGGTATACGCGCCAAAGGCTGAACTAGTGACCGCAATGAAAGGAGAGTGGTGTAGTATCGGACAAAATATGATCTAGCGTCTCGTGAAAGGTAAATCGAGAAAGTGTATTGGGGCCCTCCACCAACTTGATTCGACTTACAAACAATCACAGCTCTCGGTTTTTGGGTTTTAATCGTTAAGAACCGACTTTTAACTGTTTTGATGTGAAGTAACACTTCTTCACTCCTATACTACACAAATGAATAATTTGAAGCAGAAAAATCGAAATATTTGTGTACCAAATGACTTAAAATGTTTCGCTCGTATGACACCCCATTCCGGGTAAACATCGTACGCATTTTTCTTGTACAAACCAGAAGACCAGAGTAGTACAGATAGATCTGAAAACTGGCTGCTCCGATGAAAAACTACCCAGCCGAAAACTGGGTGATGAACAGAAAATCTGAAACGAATACAACCCAAACAATTCTGAGGATCAGGTTTCCGACCGAACTGTTGTAGACGCGCACACAGCTACGTCGCGCTCCGATCTCTTTTGTTCCAGTAGTACCGAATACACTCGGTCGTTGAGCGGAGGTGGTTGGATCAACTACTTTACAGTCCTAATCTGTGATATCGATCACGTAATCATACGTGGCAACGCATTCACTACACCATACTGAACAATGACTGGAAGCCAACCTGTTCTCCAGAAAAATGACTCGTGCATCCTTGGCAACTCGTTGTTCGGAAAACTTCGTTTTATAAAAGAAAATCTATTTTTAAAGAAAGTTAACCTTTGGATCCTCAATTCGCCTACGCGGACGGAATTCACTTTGAAGACTTAGCTTAGAGACTGCTGAAAAGCAAGTTGCACTTGGTATTGTCGCGCATCACACTTCACAGAGAGCACAGAACACTACACCAACGTAACACGGAAAAGGAGCATCACCTGCGACCTCACAAGGCAAAGACACGAGATAGCTACATGCAGCACAGTAATACTGGGTCAAACTTTCTAGATCCGTAGTCGCACAACGGAATGGGTGTCTGCAAGGCAACACCCCGGACACAGCGTATGACTCCTAAGATGGACGACTTCTCTGTAGGAAGCCCTAGAGACAATAAAAGATTTACGTTACTAACAACTCACAGAGCTTTGCTGCCTATTCACTGATGGTGGGGCATATTGTACACATTACTTGCTGAACTAGTAAGTAGTTGATTGCAAAGAGCAATTACGGAAACTTGTGGATTTATGAAGAACGCGACTACGCCAGAGACCGAACGCGGTAGGGTAAACGAAGGCGTGATTAACTTCGGTGACCTCTAAAGGTGCTATTCAGTAAACAACTTATCTACCAGGTAAATCTTCTAGACCATACCAATAGTAGTAGATTTGGTTGAACCACGCAGTAACCAGGGTCAACAGACCATCTGGAACCATATATATATATATATATATATATATATATATATATATTTGCTGCGGCCCCCGTCCTGGGTTGTTATACCTTGTTGGATAATAAATAAAGGAGGAAGTAAATATACTAATATATATATACATATATATATATATATATTATCCAACAAGGTATAACAACCCAGGACGGGGGCCGCAGCAAATGGAAAGCTGCCGCATGGAGAAGTAACCAGCCGTGGCGGGAATCGAACCCGGGTCGTTATTGTTCATAGTCCACCGTGATAATCTTTTGACCACCGCCGGCCATGGAAACCCCGTACATCAGATCCATCTATTTTGTTAGAAATTATCAGCAGTGCACATCGACTAGACCCCCACTGGGAGGCGAATAAAGAGCGAACCACTGTGAACCAAACACCTAACCACCACGGTTTACGCGCTAGCTCTCGATAGTTTCTTTCAGTTTGACCAGTATGCGTCGAACGGATTGTTACACTTGAAAGGTGATTGACCGAAGGGCGCGCTATTTCATGTGGTGGTAATTTCGAACAAATTTTTATGAGCCAGCCCAGATAGGCTGCCTAGTGGCTAATGTGTTCTACTCACAATTGTTCACTCCCGGGTTTAAATCCCAGTGGATGTGCACTGCTGGTTGTTCCTAAGAAGAATGAAACAATCACACAGTGTTCCCATGGTTTTCAGTGGCTAGTTTAATATTGTTATTGATGTCTAACAAATGTCAAACTGGTCTTTTCTTCAAATGTTTTCGGTTAGGGCATGACGGGAACGCATTCATGGAAGCCGTCAATAGCTGTTTGGTATAGTTGATGAAAGCACTACAGAGCTGCAGAAATAAGGTATTTTATTGTGCGAATAATCCCGATCTATTCATATGCTGGTGTGTATGTGGGAAACCTATCTCGTGCAGACGGAAGAAATACAAATGATAAATACAGATTGATTGTTGTGCGAATTGTATGGAAACAGATGTGTGTGTGTGTGTGTGTGTGTGTGTGTCATGACTGAATGTTGGACAGAATCGCACATGTAAATCTACAGACCGTACTTCTATCGTTTCTTACCATCTCTCGCAATTTTTTTCATCTTAAACCTGACATCTCGGGCAAAAAATTAGATCTCTCCATCTCACAAACGAAGTTGGCTCTTAGTTGCGCTTAGGCCTTCTGTCAAACTGACAAGAAGTGATAGTCGTGGTTGTTCGACCTACGAATGTTGAACAAGAAAAAATACCCAGTGGTTTTGGCCAAAAGTCAACATGAGAAAAAAAAACAGAATCCATGGGAGAAACAGTCTTTCAATTATACTAAACTCTCCGATTTCTAGCTTAAAAACGAACCGGATACAAAACGGATCAGTGTAACATGGCTCTATCAGCCGTAATGATCTGTTCTCGTTTTGTCCACAGCGAACTTTGTCTGCATGTGCTGTGCACATTCGTAGATTTTCGATATTGAAAGTGCTAGTCCCAAACGATAGCGTAAGATCGAGCGACACGTAGCAGAATATGAGGTTGTATCTACGTGTACGGAAATGTTTGCGGAAATCCACGACGCATGGAAGATATTGCAGAAAATAAAGTTCAATCACTCCTGGTTGGGTGTTTTCGAAGCGCATAGCAAAACCAATTTGACATGCACTCAGTGCGAGCTTGGCGGAAGTAAAGAGGTATCGGCTCAAACTGGATAACTGTGTTGCCAGGGTGGAATCACCAGAGCTCCTCTCTGCCGGCGGAAGTTCGTCTGAATTCGTTTACTCTGCAAATGCATAGGCTGTACAAAGAAACAAGTGAAAAGCGGAAGTGATCCAATTTATTCTTGCCGCAATCATCATCTTCATTGTTTGTACGGCGACAGACAGTGAGGTTTATCTATCACTTTGAACGCAACATAGATAAACGACTTGAACTAAAAATACGACAATCCCTATTTAAGTAGTATCTACGCATAGGTGGAAAAAGCTTCTCAGAAACACACGACCGGTTTCGTGGTTATTACTGCTCATCAGGCATGCGCATCCGGTACTCCTCAGTCCAACCACTTGTTCTGATATTTGTACACTCCGTAGGCGCATCTTCATAACAATGTAACCGGTGTAATTTGTGTATCTAACTCATACAAAACTATCTGCGAACCACCGTTGTGGTTTCTCAATTGACTCTCCGAAAAAGGAATTCCATCCACACTTCTGATACACAAGTCACATTGTTGTGAATAGGATAATTCTAGCCACTACACCGTTAAACAGTCTGACCGTAAACGCCTACATCGTGACTATTATGCTAACACTGCCATCGTATGAAGCCAGAGACGTAGGCACTTAGCCAGATCCAACATAGAGCAGTAAGAATCATTCAGGAATGTCTTTCATTTGCAAGGCGATAAGGAATCCGATGCAAAATGGCTGGGTTTTCATAAGTTCAGTAGGGGGTGCTTGGGCAAGAGTTGTCAATCGCCTGCGGACTCGTTTGGGATAAAGTTTGCGAACCCCATCCATTCATCATCCACCATAACAGAGTCGGATCAAATGAGGAAAACTTTCTCTTTATTCAGTTCGATATCAAGCTTTTGTCAGCATCTGTTGCCAAGCGTTGCTCCACGGATTGTGGCACATCTCGTCGTTCATCATGTAGATTAAGATATCGCTTCGCACTTTCCAGCTTCATCTGATATTCCGGGGTCAGAGATGTCACATACCCTTTCCTCATTGTGTTGGACTCGATCGCTATCATTAGAAGGGCCTTTTTCCGACCAGATACTTAATGCGGATTAACTTCGTGATCAGGACCCTGACGTAGAACAAAATAGAATCTAACTTAGTGCGGTTGATGAAGAGTTGGATTTCAGGAGGTTATTTACTAGTTGATCATGTACACTGTCGGTCCCTGGTAAGTTAACGACAATCAGAAAGTCAGCTTTTGAGGTAGAGAGATATGTCACGGGTAGTTGTGTACTTCTCGTGTGCAGCCACTTACAGAGGTTTTCGGTGAGACAAAGGTGAACCCTTTGTTGGCTATGTGACAACAAAGTCCAAACTTGGAAAAAGTAATCGGCTTTGGTCAGTTCGCTGTCGAAGGTGAAAAATGACAAATCCTTCACTAAGGTTCCATGAACGGATTAAACTCATAAATAAATATAAAAAGTTTTTCGTCCCACGTTGTCACACGGTAAAATATCAGCTGGAAAGCAGTGTACAGGAAAGCATACGTTAACAGCATCCCTCGAAGTCAGCTGTCTTCAACTGTATTGTATTGAGAAAGGAAATCGCAGGAAAAAACACAGCTGTGTTAACCAATCCACACAATCCAAAATGGCAAACATATATGACCTTTTGAATACATCCGTTTTTCACGTGTGCACTCCAGAAAAGTTGATTTACATACTGCTTTGGTGGAATATGCCATGTACTGTTTGGAAGCAGTATACCTGACGAATCACAATTATGAGTACTTCAGCGATACAGGCCGCCATCAAGTCACGTGGGACAGAATATATAGAGCCTAAACAAGAATTGCAGACATACTCTGATCGAACGAATGATGGATTTTCGTTGATGGCATATTTACTCGGTATAAATGAGATGTTTAATTCTTTCCTAATCCTTTCAGCAATCTTCTTGCATGATCGTGCTTGACTACTTGTGAACATATTCCTGTGTGCACCCTTTTTATTGTGCTGGTCCGATTGTCCCGGCTGACATCCTGTTTCAAAACTATCAGTCTGGGTCATATTTATGGTTTTGTCAAGGTTACCACTAGTTGAATCCATTTTGTCTCCTAGTGGCTACTTTAGAAAAAACTCTTGTCTTCTGTTTGTGGCGGCTGGGAGATGCCTCCTCTTCCTTCTACTGTCACAATGGCCTCCATCATAATCAAACCCTAGGTATGAACTCGGTTGGCCTCTTGGTACCAAACTGATGGTAGTGTTTGTACTGATCCATGTTCGGTCGGTGTTTCTGATGACAATCGCTTTCGTCACAATGAAGGGACATTTTCCAAGCTAGGGTGCAATGGTTTGATTAAGGCAGTTCGAACATAGCCCTGCAGTCTTCAGTAGAAGAATTGCACTCACCGGATGACGAAACGACGTCAACCTACGTTCAGTGAATCCATCGCGCGGGTCAATGTTTTCGTCTGTCCCTCTCACTCCTAGTTAGAAGAAGCTCGAATAATGTTTTCAAGACCCATCAATAACATTCTTGCTGGATTGTTTTTGACCCTCTAGTCCGGTCTAAGTCGGAGACGTCGAGGTGGACGCTTTACTCTGCAGTAGATGTAAGTGGAGCGGCTCTCATTATCAGTACCACCTCGACCACTCAATAATCACGCGATCAAGGTTTCCGCTACCACGTGGAGTTATAATAACTGAGCCTCCATTAACCCTTGTTACCTAGCGATTCGGCTCTCTGAAGTGTGGACACACTGTAAGGCCCTATCCTGGCCAACATATTCTTGACCATTTTTGAGGATGGGCTGAACGAAACCATCGGCGAATTACAGTTCTAAAGGAGATACATCGGAGATAAATGTGTCATCAGCAATTCAGAGCAGGACTCTATCTTCTTATTCCGTGGACTCAATGCAGTTCATCCGAACATGTCTTTCTATGGAGCATGAGTTTCACAACAAGTTCGCATTTCTGGACGTAATAAGGATCAGGCGTCCAGACGGTAGTGCCAGTAGGTTCGTACATCGAAAGCACACATGGTTAAGATGGTACCTACATTTTATGAGCTTTGTATCTATGATCTACAAGCGTGGGCTGATGAGAACTATGTATAACAAAGATAGGAAATTCTGCATGTCTGAAATCCCTAACTGAAATGAAACTGATAAATGACGTGTCCCAGTCAAATGATAAAATTTTGTCGAATGGTATTGTCCGGAACGCATTTAAAGTGGACGGCCGTCGTCAGCCCTTAAATGTGATGTGCTCTTGCAGCCGTAATTCAAGGTCGATGACGCAACCAGTTTGTTCGCGCAAAGCCTCAAATCAACAATCAAGTGGCTACATAATGCCACCGAACTTGTGATATTCTACACACGCAGATAGGTATCTGTCCCCCGGTCAAATAATATTTATCAGTTCACATCAAATCACACCTGTACCTGATCACGTGTGGGTGCTCGGTCATCTGCCTTTGCCGAACTGAACAGCAAATCTGAGTGAGAGGCGGAACATGTCCCACGGGGGATGGATACCTGTGTCAACCAATGGAAAGCACAAGATCAACAGGTACCGAACAGGCAGCCACCAGCGTCTTCCATAGCACATCATTTGCTAGACACAAAGCTTTCTTTGTCAATCTTTTCTGCCAGTGAATCACGTCTACTGCATTTTGCCGAAGCGATTGTGGTTAAAAAAATGGGAGGCCTATCATGTGCGAGCAAAACGAACTATTTATATCCACGGCATTTCCCTGATAGAAAATGACTTCTTTGAATCTATCACCAGCAGTGTTGTCTTTTGTATTGTGATATTTATCGTTATATTATCTGTAGTATGCACCTGATGAGATACAGCGAAATCTATCTGGATATAGATTGTGCAACTTTACTGTGCTGTGTTCTCTTTTCAAGTTCATGTCAAAGAAAGATTGTTTCAAAGTACAAATTTTAGTAAATGGTTGACCGGCCGTAGTCAGATGATCATTCTCATGGAATCTAGACTGTGAAGTCCTGGGTTCGATTCCTGCCACCATCGACCATCCCTCCCAATCGGTGGCTTTTAACTGGTCACATCCCCCTCCCAGAAACAGTGCCACGCCGAATTCAGATATTTTATCATAAACGGATTCTATCTCAGCATTTAGGACATAAATAACCAGCACACATTTTCCCACAGGCAACGGACGGCACGCATTATGAAGGGGGAGAGGCGACTACGAGAAAAGCGGAGTATGCAATTACTCAATCAGGTGTAGCAACAACGTTTTTGTTAAAAAATCTGCAACCTAATAAAACACATTGCTCAAACCTCATTTTGATCACCACTTATATCTATTACACTTGACTCATTTCAGCTCAGTTTACTCAACCGCTGCCGTCGCATCTCTATGCTCTGGTTTCGGTTACCACCATCCAACATCTTCGAGTCCAGGGCAAAAAGAACAGAAGTATAGAGTGAAAAAGATCCCCCGAAAATCAGAGTAATAAATGAAAATAACGAAGACAAGGAAAGAATTCGAATGCAAATACGCCACTGGCTGCTACACATAGCCATATCACTTATCGTTTCCAACCACTGGTAGGCGGATCACGTGGGCCCGAACCCGGGATGTCTAATACATCCTACTTGACCAAGCCCACTGGTAAAGGTTTTCATATCTTTTCGCAATGTCATGAACTGACTAGCTCGACTTACCTTCCAACCACTACCTATTTTGGAGAACAGCGTACGCCGACGAAGTCTATCAGTGGGGGCGTGCGTAATACATGTCCCAACCACCTTAACCAGTTGAAATTTAGCACACGATCCAAGGGCTGATCTCTGGTTCCCAACAAATTAGGCCTGACCCCAGCATTCCTGATACGATGTTACCTCCATACTCGCGCAATGCTACGGAGACACCGATGCTTGAACACCGACAGTCTTCGTCTATCATCTTCCCTTAACGGCCAAGTTTCTGAACCGCATAGAAGAACGGACCTAACCACCTCATTCTAAACTCTACCCTAACAGACAACCGGATGTCACGCCGGCTCCACAGATGACGGGAGTTGGCAAAAGCCAAACGCGCCTTCTGTATACGCGATTAAACTTCATCTGATATCTGTCCACCCGGTGAGATGTAACTGCTCAGGTTAAAAAAACGTATCTGCTTTAGCTAGAGCTTCCCCTATCAAGAAAAGGTTTGTGGTGGAGCTAATCCAATCCTGTAGCAGCATTTTAGAAATCGAAGGTGAGTATCTCCGCCTGTCACATTGGACTGACCAGCGACACGCAATATTCCGTGGTAAAATCAGTGATACATGCACAACCGTATTCGCTTCTCGAAGTGTACGTAGGATAGATGTTAAATGTTAGCGATTTTTCACAAGAGAAGGGCATGCACAGTCGAACCGTAAATTTGATCATGTTGCACCTAATTGCTCTGTAACCCAGATAGTCCTGAGTGCTATTAGATAAATTGCTGTATTCAGAAATAAGCAGATCAGCAACAGGACAGAATTGTATTTTAGAACGTGTACCGTAAACTGTACAGAAGCAATCTAACAGGGAACTATGAATGGGAAGCGATCTATAGTCCGCATCGATCGTGAACAGATAGGACGTCCAACATCACCCTCCTTCTAACAAGACGGCGTGCTGCCTCCGTATCTGACGTGTTGTCGTGTCGAACGTCGCTCTTGCTGATCTGTTTATTTCTGAATACAAAATTCGAAATGTTTGCTCCTCAGAGTTGAGAAAAGCAGTTTTGGGGATTGATCAGTTTGTGCAGAAACTTTACATGATGAATTGTGAATTCGGGAATTGTGCACTCGATCGCCGGAAATTTAGCGAGTCGTTTCCGGGCCCAGATAACAAGTGTAAAATCAATTATGCTAAATAACGTTTCATGGGGGTGCACTCCAGTGGTGCTAACCAGTTACATCCAACAATTAAAGATAGTCGCAGAAAAAAACATCAAGTTTTGGAGAACAGTATTTTAACTTAAAACAGCTTGTGTGTAAGCACTCCATTTGCTGTGTTCACCCCCGGTGTGGTATCGTATGCATACTACTAACTAAATAAGTAGTTCATTGCTTGAAAACAATTATGAGCCAAGGAGGGAAAATAAACGTTATTAAACCACATTGATTGAATGCATTGGGGTGGTGTAAGACATACGAGCCACGTTATTGCATCCCCTGACCGAATAAAGGCTGGTTTAAAGTAAACTGGATATTCGTGATGCTAATGCGCAGTTCGTTGTGATGTTGTCTAAATGTATGTTCTCCGGTAAACGAACTATTACCAGGCTTCTGGATTGTAACATTATTACTGCGTTTGTGGATAGTAGCACCAAACAACCCACTTTAACGAGATCCATTTTCATACTGCCCTCTTCTGCACGAGATCACTGGAAACGGCAGACAATGCTACCTCGAAATTTCAAAAACATTTGGTCCACTCGATCTAGTTTATCAGAATATAGAAAACATAAAGTGTGAGATGCAAACAAGTTTCAATCTTTTCAATCACGTTCGTAAAACACGATAATTCGTGTTCGACTGGGGACCATAGCAACACAATAGGAACAGACAGGTTCGACCGAATTAGGAAACGGTTCAGTAGGTTTCCTCAAAAGCCCATCGCTCTAGCAGAGATAACTTAGAAACTGTCCCCGAGATTTGGAGTGGCGAACCACATGCGGCCAACAGCGGTCGGTCACCTCCGAGGTGTTAGACTTTATACCACTCGGCCATTGTGGGTTACTGCATAGACTGGCTGGTTGTACACCAAAAGTACCAACCTGTTTTCAAGAGATGTTGGGTGAGGTTCGCCTTATGTCAACAACACAATACCATAGCAATCGTCTGCCTTCGTTTTCAAAGAAATACTTCCAGAAGAACGAGAGACAACTGGCCTCCTAGTGAACATGCCCATATCAGGTGGTTAATTTTGTATCACGTTTTGTGTATCAGAACTCTTGCAGTTGCAATGAGATGCGCGTCATTAGATTATCAAAATGGATTTGGGAACAAGTGCCCTAGTAGCTCGTGGAATCGATGACGCAAGATTTATCCAGGGTAACGTGTTGCGAAAATCCTGTCCGCAACAGAAGCCAGAGTTGATTCAACTTCGTCTTTCAGGCCGTCGGTAAATAATCGTAATGCAATGACACTAGAACTGGACAAAGCAATGGTAATTAGGTTACGTATGCCACTTTTCTGAACCTTGGTACTATTGGTATCCAGTCCGTGAGAGTCATTATGAAAAATGGATACCACAAGTCGATTCATTGTAAAGACCAATACAAGGGAGTGGGAAATAAAATCGTGATGTTGCATGGGAGAAGCCCTGAACTGATTATCCCAGTCAGAAAGAGAACACGAGTCACTGGATCAGAACGGTCTACGGAGATTCCCACGTGGTACAGTTTCACGAGGCAAAATCGATGCGAGTACAAATCGATAAAAAAAATAGAGTAGTTGTGGCGCGTGAAGATGACAGAGAATTCTGGTCAATCAGGTGAGCCCCGATGAGCGTGAACGGATACAGTTACGGCGTGAAGCGAACTGATATGCAAGCATACTACACTTAACATCTCACAATAGTTATCTGTATGAAAAATTTGGCTACATTATGGGTATTGCAGTTTTCTCGACAGTTATTAGTAATCCCAAGAGGCTTCTAAGGGGTAAGTTGTATGTTATTGTAGGTGGATGACATGACAAAAATATCCCGGAAAGCACACGAATGGTTTCGCGGTTGTTGGTACTCGAAAGGGGGAGATTTATGCCGTACTTTGGAGGCCTTTCATTGTTAATGCATCGATTCGTGTGGTTGTGGTCCATGAAGTAGTAATCCAAGGTATAAGCATAGTTTGGGATCTAGCGTTTTTATTCAGTCGAGTCGACTGAAACTACAGAGAGCCACGGAAGGGTAAACCGGAGAGTTTGAACTTCCGATCCGGGCGTGTTGCTAAGCTTGGCTGTATTCACTGCCAAAAGAGAGCCGACACTAGCCCACCTTAAATTCATACAACATTGGAACAATATACTTATCGTGAATTTGTCTCGCTTACCTCCAGTCGATTTCGATTTGTCCGATAAATTTCTTCAAATTCCTCCTGCGACCCGCTTGATTCACGCTTTGAATAACTAGCCACCTGTGCAGAATTGAGTTCGGGAAATTCTGACGAGAGGAGAGCAAAAGAAAGGGAGAGAGAGTGAGAAGGAAAACGGGGAGAGAAACCATGACAAAGCTAATCACTGGTTTTGAATAAATCACATTCCTGTTTGATCAATAGAGTAAAGTTAGTTCTTTCATTCAATTATCTTACGAGGCAATGTATTCATTGAATAAATCGTTTATGACTTATACGTAGAATATGTTGATGAGACGCGGAGACAGAATGATATGGATAATGGAAAATCCACTTTTCTTTATTTCATCCAAAAGACAACGCCGACATCATCCTAGCTCCTGGCACCGTCAGTATACTCTAAATATATACACATATCGAAAATTTCTCTGTTCTGTGAGGGTATGGCCTAGCGCAACATCAACAGATGGCCCAATCTAGCTAGCCGACGGCACGTCAGCGCCCGTACAGAGTCTGAATCAAGGCTTGAGCCCGCGGAATCTAGAACGCCAGAACACCGAATCGATAAGACATGAAAGGATTCCCATCAAACAGTGGCTGGCCTAATCTCCAATCGACCAATCACGAGACTTTTTGCGATATCAGTCTGGACCAATTAGTTTGTGGTAAAACGATTTTCGACAGTGACTCATCCTATATAGACAATATATCCTGAGTTAATAAACTGAGATGGTCCGAAGGCGGGAAAGTCTTCTTACAAGAACAAAAACGTTTTTCGTTCTATTGGGAAGTGACTGACTAAGCTAGTCTAATGAATAAAACCAGCAAAACTGCTGTGCATCATTGGATATTGACTTCCGTTATTCGTACCCAATTAGCGGTACCGCGATATCTCAGCTGGTAGAGTATTTGCCCGGTTGGAGCGGAAGGTCACCAGTTCGATTCCATCTTGAGACGTAGAGTTTTAGATATTGATACAATGTTTGATCACAAACGGTTTTAATCCTCTGCAAGGCTCACTGATGAAGTAACCGTGCTCCGTAGGTTATCTGTAATACCTTTTTAATTGGGCGCCCTACTGAAAGGACATTCACTGCGGATGCCATCGATTGCTTTGTGGATGATGGGTTGTCGCAGTTTAACTTAGTGCCGGAAGGATGCTACACCAGTTATAGTTGACGCGGAGTCCAAAGTTCAGAACTAACCCGACCATTCTAGCTGCAATTTGTGTGACCCACTATCATTCACCTCGGGTTCACATCCCAGTTAGAATTCCGTGGGTATGCACTGGAAGTCATCCCTAAAAAGCCAGGCAGAACATTTGTAAAATGAGTATTTCAGTGGACAGTTGAGCGAGTATACCGCATAATGGATGAATCATTGTATGGGAAATTCATCGTTCCTACCACTACTACTCATAAATGGGATAATGTTTGTAGATCACCCAGAGCTCAACCTGCGAGTCTATCACGTCAAATACAGCCAGATCCACCCGTTACGGCTTTTGTACCACCTACTACGTCCCACTACAGCTAGAAAGAAATCTCTTTTTGCTTCCGAAAAATATCGGTTTATTAGTTCAGAACATGCTGTCTGTACAAAGCTCTAAGTCACTATAGGCAGTCGTCGCACGAAAAACGAACTGGTTCAACTGATATTTGATAAATTCTCTTTGGTTTGGTTGGTGATACGGCCAACCATCATTTGACGAGATACCTTTCTCATTTTATCGATCTACGTCATCGATCCGCTGACCTGTCGCTCATGAATTCGTAGGTTCAAGCCTTGGATTCCATACTGGATAGGCACTGCTTGCGTATCATATGGCGAACCGTGATGTCGTTGGTCTGCTAGGAAAGACAGACGGTGTGTTGGCTCTGAATCCGTCAATGACCTCAGATCGAGGGATACTACTTGTGGGCACGAGCAACACGCGTCCGATTGACCAGGACTTCTTTCAAAAGTGAGCGCTTCGTCCATTGATGGACTCTGACCTTCAGTCAATGCCACAAACATACCAGGGTTTATACATTAGTAGTCTGTGTTCATCTGCACTTCACAACGGGTAGATTTCTTAGTTGTATCGTAAAACGAAGCTAACTGTCGCAACGTAGATAAAACAGCTGTACGGTGCCACCTTGGATTCAAAATACTGGTGTGAGCAGGAATAGTGCTTGATAAATTATTTAACAGGAATCGTTCGGTACTGAAACTGAACAAAAAGGCTTTTCAGTTCGTAATACTCAATGCTCACCAACTGGGATATGTTACATGCACAATCCATCTCTGTTTGTCGTGAGGTCATAAGGTCAGAACGTTCATTTTCCAACTGATTTGATACCTTTTTTTGCTTTCGTTCTTTATCCAGATTTTATAACACAATACGCAAATCAGACATGACTCACTCCCGTGATTGGAGATGAGGTCACTCTCTTGCCGTATCAATGTGCTGGGGTCACTGTCCTCAACGCCATCAGAAACGGCGAATTTATCGATTCCTTGCACTGTCTGTGATGGAGGCAATTCTTCGATTTTAATCGGGGGCAAATGTTCCGAGATTAGCGTCGGGTATTGCACTATCATACTGTTACCTTCGGAGTATGCCCGACCCAGTTTTTCATTGTCCTCATTGTTCCGGTTCCCATTGACTTGTTCTTGGTCAGAATTGGAATTCAGTTCCAAATTGTTCAGTGACTTGGACAAGCGTTGCTTCACACCGTCCGGGGATCCTTGTTCTTCCACAGATTCATTTTTTCTGTTTTGAATCTGATCTAACAAACGTATCAACTGAGGCTTGATATTGTCGTTCTTTTGATTCTCTTTTGTCCCTGTTATGTTATCGGCTTCTGGTACTTGTTCCACTTTGGAACTCTCAAATCTGACCCCATCGGAGTGTGAGTGAGGTTTGTCAGATTTGATATTGGATTTCGATCTCCGCAGTGCCGACGGGAGATTGGTATCAGAAATTGGAGCTGGTCTATCAGACTTTTTTGTATTCTTTGATAAATTCTATGGTTGAATAACAAACAAAGAGTTATCAGGAAAATTAGCATTTTAGAATTTTGTAACTGATGCTCAGCAAAACCTTGAGAACCAACTAGGACAGGTTAGCGGTAACAGGTGTGAGTTGTAATCTTGTACCCCGGATTCGAGACGCTGTGCACACGCACTGCGACTGATTCACGATAAACCAAATGAAATGCATTTACAGTGCTCTCTTGATTTCCCACGGTAAGGTGAGCACTACTACTTACTTCATATTGAAGCAATTTATGAATACTGTAAGACTACTTGCCAAATGTTTACTGAACCGTTAGCAATTGTTGTCCGTGAAATGAAAATGATCGTACCGAGTAAAACTGCTAAGGACTAGATCCATGGGAACCATCTCTGTCTGTCTCTCTCTCTCTCTCTCTCATACACACACACACAATCGCAGAGCACCTTGCACATACGGGTAATCAAGTGAACGATCACGTATTCAGTGGTTTACAAAGCAAATATGAACGCGTACCGATTAGCCAAATTATCCGAGTTACTCCAATCAGCTTCGCTCAACTCGATCCGACACTGGTCCGCTAATCCACAGTGAACAGAACCGCAACTCGTTTGTCAAAACACATTTGTTCGTTCACGTATTTGCAATCACAGCCAACACAATGTGTCTAATCATGGTTGATCAATAATTTTATCGGTACTTCTGGCGCTATTCATAAGTATGCTTTCTTATCGTACACGCAGATAAAGAGATAGGAAACAGGTCACCAAATGAACCCATTATTTTATTCCGGACACAAGTTATAGGCGAAGACATGTATTCGTTGACTTTATTCTCCAGCCATTGCAATTGTATTCACTATATGGAAACAGAATACGAAAAGGGTTGAGAAAATTTGCCTCGTCAGTTCATATGAAAAGATAACTATGAGATAAGTTGGGTTCGAACCCCACCGGGGTTAATGACTTCCCACATTTGGATCACTTGAACATCTGTTAAATTCGCCAAACCATATTTTATGATCAAAACATGCTCGTGTATTCATTTGTTGGACACTAGTTGATTCATAGGGGAATCCTGCTGTAGACATTCAAACTACAAGTTAGTTCATTGTGGCGACTGTCATGCAAATCTAATTTGGGCAGGTAGATAGTATGATCTGCTTAAGCAAAATCTCCGAACGTGTATTGTGTCACTAATTTGAGCATAAAAAGCGAAATAACACATGTAAATGGTTTTGCAAAGAAATAAATCTATTGTGAGATGCGAATGTGACTAATGTGATTCCGCGAATGGCTTCGTCGCGAAATTACTTTGGTAAAAGAAATCTCTAAATTGTTACAGAATGATCTTCGAGTACTCTCACAATGCAGCGCGGAATGCTAGAGCAACAGAACGATGCGAATATCAAATCGATCGAGCCGGCCGACCGAGAGCCACAGACCAAACATCACACGGCAAACATGTCGGAGGCATCCCACGGCAGACAAAAAGAGGCATACAAACTAGCAGATGAGACGAAGCGGGATCTCAGGAGACCAGCAAGATAGCCCATGTGAGGGGTTACTGATAAAGCCATCAGCCAGCCAAACAGAAATAGTGCACAAGAGAATTAAGCTATTGGCCACAGGCAACTGACCAGAACGCAGCCGAAATGTTCAGGCAGCCGGCGGATCATTGTTGGTGCAGCGCGGTTTGGAAAAGGGCTATATAAACGATGGCACATGTCTCATGGACATGCCTTGTTTGACCGACCAAATACAGGTGTCCTCACCCGTCTTTCCTTCTTCGGCACAATAACTCCCTAAAGGAAATTTGACCAAAATCTTAGAGCTAATAAATGCTGCCTCAAGTGGGTTGGAAAACCAGACTACCAGAAGGAAGAAAATGTGAAACGGACAGTTGAACACTTGGACTGATATGCTGCATGTGTCTAGCCCACGTGAACACCCCATTGCCGCCTTATGAATATCCTCATTGTACGACATCTACAAATACATGTCATGGTAACGAAATTTGCTGTGCTCAGTTATACAAACCTCTGGCTCATCTGATTGGTTAACTTTCTGATTGCAACTCTTCATTCTTCGTTATAGAGACAGAGGAAAACATTCCTGCGTAAGCCTAGTCACCTCTGCTCAGCAATGACGACTCAATAGTGAGTCTGCTGACACGAGCTCTTCAGAAAGACTTCAGGTACTTGCTCGAACACTTCGTCGTTACGATATATCACCGCCTCAACTGGTAGAGCGTTACACAGAATGGTCACCCTCCAAGGTAGATTTTAAACCAAAGGTGGGTGTTAATTACGAATCGTAATTAGAGTTTGTCCTTTTGTCTTCTGTTTAGTTACGTGTTAGTAGTGAGTACATGCATCGTGAACTCCGGACATTCGTAATGTATTTTCCCTGTTTTTAAGGTATCACATCAGCTTATACTTGAGTTTCATGGTGCTTATTACATGAACAGTTCACGTCTTTGTTCGTAACCTTGTTTTCCCGAAGGTCTACACTTCTACTGTTATATAATCTTTCTGAGCGTTTCATTTGTACTGCCGAGCGGAGGCTCGAACTCCCAGTCTTAGCGTTCTGTCAGTGCACTCCACTATTGGCCGTCATACGTCAACAGCATTAACAGATCTATTGCCGGATTCGCCCATTCATGTTGGCACGTACTCTTGTTTACTCCACAGACTTAGCTTACTTGTACTTATTTGTTAATGACACTTTTTACCATTGCAACCACAGTCCAGTTCACGCGTTTGTAATCGATTTATTGATCTTTGACGATAAACGTTCTTGATTTATTGATTGTACCACAACCGAACTGCGCTACAGTTTCGTTCAGCTGCCTGCTAAGTGGACCGTTTTTATTTTCTGCGCTGTCCCGATTTTCGGAAGCTTACTGCCCATTGTTCTTGGTTTCTCACGTGGCTGTAAGTCCTTTATTTGCTGTATATTTATGCTTATTGTATTATTTAGAACCACGAATCATCGATAAACACGGTTATTCGATTGGAATTTGTTCTGCTGCCCGCAATCGTGTTCTGCCCATATCGTGCGTGTAGCTAGAGAAACTAAGTTACTGCTAGATTCACAGCCCTAGACATCGGGATAGTCGCAACACGTCTGCTAAGATGAAAGACGATTAAAATAGTACTTCAGAATTCAGGACTTTCTGGAGTCGAAAGCAGTACATCTGACTGAGTGAAAACATACCAATATATACATGAATTCGCTGCAAAAGTCATACCGAATTAGTGATGTTCAGTGCGGCAAAGTGCGGACATTGATCACTCTGCTCCTGGTTACTGATGAATGATATCTCCAAGTGCGTATCTTCCTAAAAATGCTGTGTGACTTCGTACGCATAGAGAGGAATACAATTTAGAACCATCCAGGACTGTCTAGACTAGACATTAGTGACCCTACTTTTATGGACTCAGTAATAATGGGTACTCCCGATTATCAACATTTGATTGGTTAATTGAGATGGAGTCGAATTATACCATACCACTTCTATATAAATGTCGATGGTTGGAACTGAAAGTTGGATTGTATTACTACTAAGAAATTCGGAGGTCGATCATTTAACGTTCCAGCTCAAATTACTTCTTTCACTTGTTTTCATAACATGGGTGACTTGAGGAATCAAATTGCCTCAGACCAGTGGGTTTGTGCCTAGTGTTGTTTCTTCTGCCTAAATAAGAAAGATTTATCTCCCGTGTTCTGCCCATATCGTGCGTGTAGCTAGTGAAACTAAGTTACTGCTAGATTCACAGCCCTAGACATCGGGATAGTCGCAACAGTGGGCTCACAGGCTGGTTTCTTAATGTGAACGAATGATCCCGCGTTCGACAATGGTCACGAGTAGAGAGCTCTTCTCTAAGTTCCGGGCCTAAATCTCCCGGATAATACACCTAGTGAAGACTGGGTTTCCCCAAGTTCTTCAACTTGCCTCTGGGGGGGGGGGGGGGTAACCCAGTAACCTGAGGCTGACCTGCATCGCTGCTCCCAAATAGTCTAACTACCTGACTGGTTGCAACCCACCGTGTTCGCTTCAGTTTAGCCACTTCCGCAGCTTCATATACGAATGCAGGGGGACAGCTATATGACATTCGTGGTCGTACACGTGATATTCACAGTACGTCAAAAGCTTCGAGTTCGAGTCGCCTGAATGACCAACTAAAAGCTCCAAGTATGCCTCAAGTGGATGCACAGACTTATTCCTTGTGAGCCTTAGTTTTCAGTGATGAGGGCACTTTCATAGAAAGACAAGCGAAGCGGGACAACGTGCCTATTGTGTCGCACTTCACTGAGCTATTTAACCCCGCATGTGCGTGCCCACTTGTCAGCTTCAATTGGTAAGAACAACAGCTATAACATCTTTGAAGGGCTTTGCTATTCTCCTGAAAAATATGCTCATCCGCACTTGACGTGTTCTTACGTCATATCTTCAGGTCGTTGGTGTAAACGAGACACGGCGATTGCAATATTGACGGGAGATCATTTATGTAAGTCAAGAAGAGCAAGAAGCCTAGAACCGACCATTGCATAAATGTGTACCATCGCAACATTGACCGTACAGCTAAGACGTTTACCTTAGCGAAATCCTTGATCCAGGGAATCAGCAGATCCACAAAACCGATGAACATGAGTTGTTGCACCAGACGACTTTGAGGTTCTTCGTCGAAGGCTTTGCCAAGGTCCACAAAGGTTACTTCCGTAGAATATTCCGTGGGTTTGGCGCTCGCCCAAAATTCACTTTTTTGTAACAAAATCTGTGCTGTTGCGTGCACATAGTATAGTTATTCCCGGGTGATTATCCGGCTAGTTTTCCAACCACCGATCATAAACTGAAAGGTTAATATTTAACAGCTTCAGTCTTCCCACCGTCTCTGTACGAGGAAAAGATAACAACTTTCTCCTAATTCTGGGGTATCTACTCTGCTAAAGTTGACGCGTCGAAACTTTTTGTGGCCAGATGAATCAATATATTAGCCAGCTCATTTCCCACTAGAGGGGTAACATCGTCTCGCTTTGGGGATTCGTTAATTTTATGGAGCACGGAGTGGCAGCTACCTCGCCCTGAGTAATTTCCTTTAATCTCACTTTGGGATGTTTAGTGCTGTCCCGAGATAGCCAGGATGAATGTTTCTTTGCTCACGAACAATCATGTTTTTGTTAGCGTACAACACACAGTGATTGTGTGGTCATTGTACCCACTAGTTGCGCAAAAGGTATTGATTTGGCTGATGCGGTGGCCTAGCCTTATTATTTGCTGGCGTTGAAGGTAAACCCCACTTGACAGGGTTCATAGTCCGTTCGCACCATCAATCCGCTGTGCTGCCGTTCATGGTTCCATTGTCTCAAGCCTTGATCTGGATACTAAACAGGCTCTACTTACGCATCCCATGACTCAGTGTGATGACGTTGGTCTGCTGGGAAGGACAAGTTGAGCGTTGGTCACGAATCAATCAATAACCCGCAGGAAGTATCTATTGCAACCTGTGGCTTATGATACCATGAACGGATAAGTATTACCTCGCTAAAATTTCAACCCAGTGCTCATCTGCCTCTACCACGAAGTCGCCATCCTCAATTTCCGGAATAATAACCTTCGCTCTGATCCTGCTCTTCAGGTACGCTAACAAACATTTTGGGACACGAACACATTTCGCTGATACGGTATGCGTTAGTGTTCGCTGTCTGACTCGCTAAAGTTCGGTGCACTGATTTCGGATGATACGGTCGCAGTTATATTTCTCTTTCATTGTGACGTATAGCTCTACCAGGAACGACTTTAGCGCTTTAGAGGATACCTATGATGCAGATCAAACCAAGACGGCCCTTCGTGTGGAGTCACTGTCTGCGGGGTGCAGCAAAGGTTCAACAGCGACTAAGGATTGCGTCACGAATTGCCACCTAAGCATTATCAATACCGTAAGGGTCTTGGGTATAACGCAACGTTAAGTATACTGTTTCACGGGTTTCTTCAAATGACACTGGTCAAACGTTGAATCTGTCCTGCAGCCTGAGGACAAACATCGTTCCGGCGCTTCCATTGGATTGTAACGGGGAATGATGGGTCAAGGGAACGGCGTGAATATCAAGGCGAACGGACGAACCAAAGGAGGGCCACAGACAGAAGAACAGGCGGCGAATATGTCGGAGACGTCCCGAAGCAGGCAAAAGGAGGCATACAGACGACCAGAGAGGAGGCAGCGAAATCTCCAGCAACCAGCAAGATAGCCCAGGTGAGGGGCTGTCAATCAAGCCGTCAACTGAGACAATCGGACCAAGTGAATAGAAATGATGCCCAAGAGAGGGAAGCTATCGGCCACGGGCAACTGGCCAGAACGCTGCCGAATTGCTCAAGCAGCGGCAATAGCAGTCTTGGTACTGTGCAGTCTGGAAAAGGGCGCATATAAACGATTTTATGTGTTTCATGACTTGACTTGTTTGGCCGGTGAAAAACAAGTATCCAGCCGTGTGTTGTCGTTCTTGTTACAGGATGATCAGCACGGCGTGGTCACTTCTGACGAGCGGGAATAGATAACCAATCTTCTTCACACTGGAGCATCCGAGAGAAATGACTAATTCAAGGACAAAAATTGAGGATCCTAAATTCTAGTGTGTATTCTAATGCGTTCCTACGAGGATACCTCATGCAGAGTTGAAGGTGACTCACTTGAAATGAACCTCCCCCTGACCAGCATTGATGCTTTACCCAGTCGATGTTCAGCAAGCGTAATTCACCCAGAAGTATGCAAAAATTCAGTCTAATTTCAGTTTATTCAACCATCAACCTCACAATTCTGTGTTTGGTTTTCGGTTGCTACCTTCCAGCATCGTCGAGTAAAGGGCAAAAGGAATGAAAGCATGAAACCAAAAAATCGACGTGATAAGCGGAAATCACGAAGACAAAGAAACAGCCTGAATTCAACCACGCCACTGGACGCCACACCTAGCCAAATCAATTAATGTCTCCAACTATTTGGTAGGTGGGTCACGCGGACCCCAACCTGGAAGTCTAACGCCTCCTACTTGACCAAATCCACTGGTCAAGGTTTTCATATCTTTTCGCAATGTCATGAACTGACTAACTCGACCTACCTTCCAACCACCACTTGTTTCGGAGAACAGCGTACACCAACGAAGTCTATCGGTCAGCATGCGTAACATATGCACTAGCCGCCTTAATCTGCTTAGATTTAGTACCTGGTTCAGAAATCGATATCTGATTACCAACACTATGTCTAACCTCAGCGTTATTATTAAGGTGTTTACTGTATATTACGGCAACGCTACAGAGACATCAGTCCTCAAACAGCGACAGCCTTCGTCTGTCTTCTACCCTTAACGACCATGTTTCTGAACCGCATAGAAGGACGGACCTAACCACCGAATTGTACAATCTATCCTTAAAAGACAATCGGATGTCACTCCGGCGCCACAGATGACGGAAGTTGGCGAAAGCCAAATGCACCCTCTGTATACAAGGTGACATTTCATCTAATATCTGCCCACGTGGTGGGATATAATTACCCAAGTAGAAAATATATCCACATCCGCTAGAGCTTCCCCTACCAACAAGAGGTTCGGTTTTGAGCCAACACAGTACTGCAACAGCATTCTACACTTTGAAGATGTAAAACGCATCCCAAACAATGCTACACTGTTCTTTGGGCTATCTAAGTAAGCTTGCAACTTACCTCGATCCCCAATCGGTAGAAAAATATCGTCCGCGCATTCCAAGTCACACAGTTTACTGTCTGACCAAAGATCGATGCCACTATTATCACACGAGGATAGGGCTATCTCAAGAATCAGTTCAATCACAAAATTGGAGAGGTAAGGCAAAAGAAGGAAACCTTGACGAACACCAGTTTCCGTGGTAAACTCGGGTGAAAGATCGCCGTAAGCACGAACTCGGCTTCGACTGTTCGCATACAGGCATTGGAAAAGAGAAACAAATTTCTCTGGCACACTCTACAGTGAGAGGCAACGCCAGAGAACTGTGTGATCTGCTGAATCGAATGCCACTTTCAGATCAAGAAAGACTGAGATCGTGGGCCCACGGAAGATGAGTCTGTGTTCTAAGATTTGTTGAAGAGTAAAGATGTGGTCGATACAAATCCTACCAATTCTGAAACCGGCTTGATTCTCACGCCTACACATTTCTCACGAGCTGGATAATCGGTGGAGAATAATCCCACTGAACAGTTTGAATGTGATACTTACCAAGCTAATTCTTATGTGGTTTTCACAAGAGGGCCTATCACCTTCCTTTTGAATCGATACAATCACCGATTGACACCATTCCCTGGGAATCTGCTCACTATCCCAAATAATCCGGAGGAGTTTTGTTGATTCCGAAACCAAATCTTCGTCTCCATCCTTGAAAAAGGTGGAGATAACCCATCCGGTTGAGTAATTTTGTACCTTTTCAAGTAACCTATCTCCTGCATGGTCTCCGTTTCTGATGGAACAGTGATATTGATCTGCATCGTTTCTCTGGCAGGTATATTTGGAAGGTCCTCTGTTGAAGTGGGCCAACTGAATTGTTCCTTTGAGAGCTCCGTCTACAGGTCCAGACAAAGACCTTCTCCAGCTCATCTTTGGGCACCAGTTAGCGTTTCTGGGAGAGCCGTTGCTGGAAATCGATAAAATAAACCTACCTATTCACATTTATTAGCGGTTAGTTTCTGGCCACACCACAGATATTCGCACTAGCCCCTCGAGTCCACATGACGGTTCCATTGTAGAGGTCTAGCGGAGTGTTATATACTGTTCATGAGTAGATGCCTGATCCACAAGGATTGTGAATATCGGAGTGAACCAAAATGCGATGAACCCGTATAAACAAAACAGAATGGGTTAAATATGGACAAAATATGTGACTACATCTTACAAAGACGATTGTATCTATTCGACACAAATGAAGTTTTCAGCCGTACCTTATTAATTCAGTGTTATATCAAAGCCCTGTTCTAAATGATGAAATCTTCCGTGGGTACATTTTCTAGATTGTAACAGAAGTACGCCGGCCCGTACATATTATATATATATATATATATATATATATATATATATAATATATAATATATCACTACGCCTCTTTCTCCTGTGTAACTTTTACCAATGCGGTAAGGCGGGTAAACCCGGAGTGTTGCCACAGAATCTGACACGACCACTGTTAATCCAAGCGTACATCAATTCAAACAGCATTGGCGAATGGAACAGTACCTAAGTATCGAGCTCATCACGTTTATTCTGACTTTGGGCGACTCAAAGTATGCTTACCGGTGTCTATTGTTCGACCTCACAGAATATCTCATTGTACATCCACTAAGGTTATTGCCTGGTTGGTCGGAGTAAGCCGTTTTCACCTGAGCCGAAAGCGTTTCTTTTGTAGCAAAAACTCTTCAAACAGAGATCCCCACTTCTTCTTTGTTTCGGCTCAGAATCAATCTAAGCTCTTCCTTATCCACTGAGTTTAGATCTCGAGCGAGACACACTCTGTCACCTCTTAGTTTGTCTCACCACTGTATTATCAAGCGAACATCTGTTTTCAAACCCAGGGCCAATTCGAACGAATGCAGGTTAACATTATTATTCACTTTCCCTAGTCGAAAAGCCACTTTCAACCTGAATTTTGTGCTATTTCCTTCGAGGAAGAAGATCTTGGCAAATGTCAAGCATTGACTCAATGGATTCCGGAAAACTACCAACAAGGAAACACTTGATTCTCAGTGGAGACGCTACGCCTGTCAAGCCTTACGGTTGTTCATAGAGCTATAGGTTCTGGCCGACCGAGTCTAGGGTTTATGTCTCCACTGACAATAATAACCCTGTCAGTTACCATACTGTTGTGGTAGTCGATTTTGTTTTCCATGCTAACAGTTTCTAAAGAGGTATCCAGCACAATAGCTTGTTTCTGACGAGGTCACTGTCTCTCCAGACGGCCTCACTATGATAATTAGAGCAAATTCAGTGTGTTACCTGCCGCGGCAGTGTTGATACTGTTCTGGATAGCGTGGTCGCATTTCGTTTGATGTGAATCAGATCGTCACAAAAGCATCCGGCCAGATTTGCGGATCTAAATATCGTATGTTGCGCTGGTCGGACGGCGTAAGTGACCGACGGTGGCCAAACCGTCACCATGGTGGACTTCACACCTTTCTGCCCCGGTGGTTCGATCCCTCACGCCGCCGCTGGTCACTCCAAACGGCAGTCTCAAAATGGTCGAGAATCCCTTCCTGAAACACTGCACTATTGTTATGAAATATCAAAGAAAGCAAACAAGAAAAGAAATGACGATCATGCTTTACTTTTAACCTATGATGTTTGGCCCCTATCTTACGACAAGACCGTGGTATAGTAGACGATTTCGCGTAGGCAAAGCGTCACTGGACCTTGTTGGCTTTGGACAGTGTCAAAGAATAGCGTATTTCTTATAAGCAAATTTTAAATTACTTATACCAATTGGCCGAAACCAGACCGTTGAACAATGTAGTGTTTGGCTATCATGGTAAGGGCTTCGAATGAGAGCTCGACTCAGTTTGACTGAGCGACTACAACGGTTTGTAACATCTTACCCTAAGAATGTAGTCCTGTTGTTTCAGTTCGATCTGACAGCAAAGCAAATGACGGTTAATGGTCAGTTACTACTCGTAGTAGTAAAGCGTTTTCTTACTAAATTGTCCCTGAAACCAGTTTGGGTTCACCACGATCAGATCATCATCCGTATCGACACAGTCCACTTGAGGTGAGTTTGGATCAATATTGGGATTAAATGACTTCCTGTGGATAGTTTTGCCTAAGTATAGGGCTCTGTACGAATGAAAACAAATGCGGCAAGGATTCCCGGAATATCAAGTAGAAATTCACCAATCAGGATTAAACACATCGGGAAATAAAACAAGCGGAAAGATTACAATGACACTCCGCCTCAAGGTTTTTTCCAAGCAGACTTCCGATTTGTTTTAGGATAAAAGCTTTAGGTGCATAGATAACTATGGTTGTGAAAATGCAATCACATTGAATGAAGTCCGAACAACTACTCAATGAGTGACAGAGGCTATGAACCACAGGACTAGATTTGCAACGATGAGTACGGCAAATTTACTAAATACCATCAAGTTGCTGTTTAGATCTTCTTGACTAACGAGAAACGGCTTGAGGTTGAGGCAGTTAGTTTGCCCAGTTAGAGTGGTAGGGTATTTGAATGGTCGACTGAGTGATACAACATATAGTTTCAATGCATCATCCGCGCCGAACATCCGCAACAGTACTCTTTAGTCGTTCCACCTGGATTGTCTAGAATTATCGCCAGTAATGCCCATCCACTGAGTCCCAGACGGGATTCAAACTCGACTTGGAAGGTTGTGAGTGAAACACCAAGTTATCTGAACCGGCTTTTAACCGTTTGCTGAGCGCCAACACTAACTCGTATGGCTCCATTCCGATAACTGCATCTTCACAGCATCTATCCGTTCTCCGCACAGCAATCGACTCGTATGACGAACTATTCTACTGTAACTGCGAAATGCAAGCAAACGGAAGAGATTGCGTCTATTGGCAATGCTCGCAAAATTTTCCGTTTGTTTAGGGGCACCAGTCCACGGGAACCTGGTGTAAGTGAGTTATATAGGAATCCGACGGCTCACTGATTCACTCTCAGGGACTTCGTCTGGATCGTTGGGCGGAGCGCTTAAAGGGACAATTCAGTTGGCCCACTTCAACAGAGGACCTTCCAAATATACCTGCCAGAGAAACGATGCAGATCAATATCACTGTTCCATCAGAAACGGAGACCATGCAGGAGATAGGTTACTTGAAAAGGTACAAAATTACTCAACCGGATGGGTTATCTCCACCTTTTTCAAGGATGGAGACGAAGATTTGGTTTCGGAATCAACAAAACTCCTCCGGATTATTTGGGATAGTGAGCAGATTCCCAGGGAATGGTGTCAATCGGTGATTGTATCGATTCAAAAGGAAGGTGATAGGCCCTCTTGTGAAAACCACATAAGAATTAGCTTGGTAAGTATCACATTCAAACTGTTCAGTGGGATTATTCTCCACCGATTATCCAGCTCGTGAGAAATGTGTAGGCGTGAGAATCAAGCCGGTTTCAGAATTGGTAGGATTTGTATCGACCACATCTTTACTCTTCAACAAATCTTAGAACACAGACTCATCTTCCGTGGGCCCACGATCTCAGTCTTTCTTGATCTGAAAGTGGCATTCGATTCAGCAGATCACACAGTTCTCTGGCGTTGCCTCTCACTGTAGAGTGTGCCAGAGAAATTTGTTTCTCTTTTCCAATGCCTGTATGCGAACAGTCGAAGCCGAGTTCGTGCTTACGGCGATCTTTCACCCGAGTTTACCACGGAAACTGGTGTTCGTCAAGGTTTCCTTCTTTTGCCTTACCTCTCCAATTTTGTGATTGAACTGATTCTTGAGATAGCCCTATCCTCGTGTGATAATAGTGGCATCGATCTTTGGTCAGACAGTAAACTGTGTGACTTGGAATGCGCGGACGATATTTTTCTACCGATTGGGGATCGAGGTAAGTTGCAAGCTTACTTAGATAGCTCAAACAACAGTGTGTAAAATGCTTTTGCAGTACTTTGTTGGCACAATACTGAACTTCTTGTTGGTAGGGGAAGCTCTAGCTGAAGAGGATAAATTTCCTTACTTGGAGGTTACATCTCAGGAAGTGGGCAGATATTGGATGACGTGTCATCGCGTATACAGAGGGTGCATTTGGCTTTCGCCAACTTCCGTCATCTGTGGCGCTGGAGTGACATCCGATTGTCTTTAAAGGATTGCTTGTATAATTTGGTGGTTAGGTCCGTCCTTCTATGCGGTTCAGAAACATGGCCGTTAAGGGTAGAAGATAGACGAAGTCTGTCGGTGTTTTAGCATTGATATTTCCGTAGCATCGCGCGAGTATGGACGTACGATCGTATCAGGAATGCTGGGGTTAGGCCTAAGGTGTTGGTAACCAGAGGTCAGTTTCTGAATGAAGTACTTATTTTTAACAGGTTGAGGTGGTTGGGACATGTGCGACGCATGCCCACCGATAGACTTGGTCGGTGCACGCTGTTCTGCGAAACAGGTAGTGGTTGGAATGTAAGTCCAGATGATCATTCTATGACATGAAAAAAAGCATGAAAGCCTTGACCAGTGGATTTGGTCAAGTAGGATGTGTTAGACTTCTCGGGTTGGGGTCCACGTGATCCGCCTACCAAATGGTTGGAGACATTAATTGATATGGCTAGGTGTGGCGTCCAGTGGCGTAGTTGCATTCGGACTCTTTCCTTGTCCTTTTGATTTCCGCTTGATACTTTGACTTTTTTGGACCTTTATCATTGTGCTTTTATTCGTTTTGCCCTTTACTCGACGATGCCGGATTGTGGCAACCGAAACCCAAACACAGAATTGTGAGGTTGGTGGTTGAATAAACTGAAACTGGAACTGATTCTACTGCACAGGTCTAAGTTCCACAGGAGAATTCCGTGACACACAAAATACGGTGCTATCTAACTGTAGGAACTATTCTGATTTCTTGGGCTGTCAACTTAGTCTGAAACCTATTCTCACTCGTTCTACACAATACATGGACTATTTAGGTCCAGGAGCAGCAGAGCACATTCCAATTGAATAACCGTGTGTTGTCGTGATGTTGTAGTTCTATATAATAAATCACAGCCGGGTGAGCAACCAAGAAAAACAGTAAAGAACGCTATCCAGTAAATCGGGGGCAGTTCACTCATAAACGATCTACTCAGCAAGGAGTCAAACGAAACTGTAGCGCAGAGCGATCACTGTGCAGGGAGTAAGTCAAGAAGCTTTCCGGCTAACATGTAATGCGTGTTTGCGGCCATAATGTGTAAGAGAAATACCAGTGAAAATTACTGATAGTTTGTACCTGAGAAACAACAGAAGGGACATGTTTCAACATGGACGAATGAATCTGGCAATGGGTCTAATTCTTCCGTAAATGTGGGTTGGGTTGATGGCGTAGTGCACTGATAACCGGGTTGCGCTAGTGAGTTCGACTCTCCGGTGGGCTGTTTTATGGCTTTGTTCTCGCAACTGAATAAGACACCAGAGTCAGGAATATAAAATTAGAATGTTCATGAAATATATATCGTAAAACATAAATATAAACTATGTCGGTACATTAGAAGAAGGGGAAATAGGTCATGAATACTTAAGGTCCGTGGTACGTTCTCATGCTACTCATGAGTAGACTAGATTTGAATGATACCAGAACACAAATTACAAAAAGTAATTTGAAATAACTTTATCAATATAAGTAATAGATTGATTTTACATCGAATTAACGTAGTATATCGTACTGATGATCCGTAATCATGATGAAACAATAACTGAAAGGCATTGCACAACTGAGCTGAAGATGGTATATATACAATATATACAATTACAACATATTGTATTTCAATGGCCAGATGAACGTTGATACTGTATGACAAATAATATTACACTTTCTTAAAATCTGATACTAAAATTGTCAGCAATATTCACTAATTTATTAAGTTGGGACTTCTAAGTTTCAGAGAGTTCTATCTTGTGACCGAAGTCATTCAATTACAACTGCCTCAGATCACTACAGTACTAACGTTAGGAATATTGATTTGCTCAAAATTTCCTGTTTGAATTATTTATCATGATGAAATACAACGAGTCGAGAAAAGAAAGAATTATGGAATGTATTATTGGCACGTTGTTTCTGAGTCTTATGCGATGGAAAATCCACTAGCATTTTCACATCGAAAAGTCCAAGGCTGCGAACCAGATCCGAACTTGTTCGCAAGGTTGAAATTCTGCATGTGAAAAATGCAAGCAGATTTTTCATTATAAGGGAAGAATTATGTGCGAAAAAGTAATTTAACTAACAGATTTCAACAGCAAGTGTACTTTCCGACGTAGTGCACATCGCGAACTATGTTGTTAGTTATCAATCTGTGTGGTTCTGATGTTTTCATATTTCCGAAATAACAGTTGAGATAATGGCAAATCGCCAAACCAGGTGAATAGTTACCGTTCACAACCATCGTGACTCACAGCTGTCATTGGAACAAAAGCCAACTGTCACAGTAAGCCAATGGACAATTAAACCGGACCAAAGAAGAGGCCATTAGGCACTCCGCGTGCAATCGGATTGTTGAATTTGTTTGAAATTCACCGTTCATCGGGTGGGTCTATTGCGTTTCTCATAGTTCAAGACTCATAATTTATTATTATTATTATTATTATTATTATTATTATTATTATTATCATACGGGTTACCTATCACGACGAATTACTGGCTTTGTGTGTGTTTTCATATTTTTAATTGATTAGATGCACTCGCATGAGTGCAGTGGAAGGTATACCTGATAGACTCAAAGGCCTACTACACTGTTAAGGATACCCGACAGCCTGAACTCAATACCTGGATGGAAGAACCACATAAGGTCTCCGTTGATGAGATCTAGTGACGCGTAGGGCGTTGGTGGATTATTACTGTCTACTTTCATTGTCGGGTGAACTTCAACTCAACTCAACGGTACGACGGTAGGTGACTGTACCACTTACTCATACAACACGCAAGTCAGAGTGGGAACTTTCGCTGAGGAATTGCCTGAATGGAGGCAGAAATCGTTGGTTTGAATTGACAAAATGCTGTTCGATGACACAGACCACTTATTTTATATTTTAAGTCAGTGATTCTTAATTTCTCTCTCTTCCAACTAACGTTCTATTTTCAACCATATCAGGAGGGAAAGTAACTTCTGTAATAGTCCGGTTAGCTTTTTGGAACTAGAATAAAAGCAAACTCATGTAGGTGCTAAAAAAATCATTTCGGAAGAACAAAGAGATTTCTTTCAGTACAAGAAATTTTCCGCAAAACCATTCCACGTCGCACGAGTGACTCAATTTCACATTCATATTCCCATTACAGCACCTTTTTAGGTCTGTGATTTTCGCTTTTTCTGACATGATTCATGCTTTTGGAATGATGATGATGCATGAATCTTAAATAATGGTAGAAGTGTGAAGCTCAAGAGTGACGTTCTCTAATTTGCATTATTGTATTCTTTGTGTTGTACAAAATAATTGTACGGTACATGATTCCGCGCATACAAAATAACACGCTACGATCCATACGCTTGTGGAGTTCTCAATTCTCAGTCGTTCGGTGCGGGGTTCAACCTATTCACTACATTCAATATCACAACGAGGTTCCTGAACTATGACGCGAAGTTTTCCAACTATAATGTTTGAAAAAACTTGTAACACGAAGAAATTTCTTTTCGATATATCACTTCAGGCATTGACATATATATTACTGGGTAAAAGAGGGTATATGTGCAGCTAAAACCTAAAACCTACTGGAAAGCACTGCGCAGGTGCCATGTTATACCCAACTTCCGATCGCTCAGAAGTCATGCGCTCAATCAACTTGACGCGGCCAAATTTAGTTTAGACGAAATAGAGCGTCTGGTGAATAGATACGAAACGAACGTTGCAGAACTACCGGAAGGTAATCGAAAAGAATTTCGGGATTTTGTGGATTCAATTTGTCGAAAAGCTCGGGAAAAGAAGTGGGGGAAGTTCCTCAGCAGCTTGGAAACAAGAGTACCACCGTCCAGGTTACCGGAAGATCCTGAAAGGTATGTCCACAATCATTCTTCTGTGACGCTTAGTAAATTGCAATATGAGGCTTTATCTCTCGGACCTAAGTTTTGTGCAACTCAACCACGTTATCATCAGGTGGAAATTGAAACTCAGTTTGAAAGTCTAATGAGCCAATTGTACGATCTGGTACCAACATCATCTGACTCAGTTGACGGCCTGAAAACATCACTTGTTTATGAATGTCAAAAGTATCACGCTACTAGATCTCCGTTGAACGGAATATTAACTAAGCAACATCGAGAAGCGGTCCAAGAACTAGTGAATAATGAAGATTCACTACTAGCGAAACCGGACAAAGGTGCCGGATGGGTTGTACTAGACCGAAGTGATTACGACAGAAAATTGATGACTATTTCATCTGACGAGAGCAAGTTCATTTATCACCCGGGTGAGAAAGACAAAACACAAGAAGCCGAGACTAAGCTGACAGAGATCTTGAAGCAGCTTAAGTCAGAAAACACTATTTCCAAAAAACTGTACGACAAGCTTGTGCCCTGCGGCTCACAACCACCTAGACTCTATGGGTTACCAAAAGTACACAAACCAAATGTACCCCAAAGACCGGTGATTGACATGAGCACCTCAGCCTATCACGCCACAGCTCAGTGGATTGCAGAAATTCTTGAACCTGTGCGCAAGTCACTAGCGAAGTATAGTGGGAAAGATTCATTCTCTTTTGTGGAGATGATAAAACATCAGGATCTGTCTGAACGGACTATGCTTTCCCTAGATATTGAATCCATATTCACAAACGTTCCGTTGATCGAGACGGTAGAATTCATCTGTCAATACTTGACCGATAATGATATCAAACTCAACATTCCTGTGGCCAAGCTAAAAGAACTAATTCTTAGATGTACATGGAATATACAATTTCTGTACAGCGGAAAATACTACAGGCAGAAAGACAGGGTAGCAATGGGATCACCACTTGGATCCCTTCTGGCGGATATATTCTTAGCAAAACTCGAAAGTGGACCACTACGTAGCACCATCAACAGTCTATATATGTACACCAGATACATGGACGACACTTTCATAATTTGCGACTCAAAAAAAAGACATTACCGAACTACTGCGAACATTCAACAATGCCCATGCAATGACCACATTTACAGTGGAAGTAGAGACGGACAATTTCCTCGCCTTTCTTGATGTGGGATTGCGTAGAATGGAGGACGGACATATAGAAAGGAGAGTGTATCGGAAATGTACATGGTTGGGGCAATACAAACATTTCCTCAGTTTTGTCCCCCTACGATACAAAAGAAACCTTGTGAGCTGTCTGACCTACAGAGCAAGAAACATCTGTAGTCCTGACACGATTGCCCAAGAACTCGAACACATACGCGGTACATTATTAAAAACGGCTATCCAGAACCGTTTATTTGTCAACATATGGGAGAGAGGAGACACAAAATGAAAGTTCAAATAGCCAAGAAAAAGGATATTTTTCTAACTGTCCCGTTCAAAGGTGACAAAACCTTAGAAATACTAGAGCTGCGCATATCCAAGACCCTCGGGAAGTCTTTCCCCGCTGCACATGTCCGAATCTTAACAAATACGAAGCCTTTCATTGTTCAACAATCCAAGGACAGGTTGCCTCATCAGTCTCAATCTTTTGTTCTATATCAGTTTACGTGTTCTTGTAGTGCACAGTATATTGGACATACGACGAGACGCCTGTCGAAGAGGATATCAGAACACGTCCCGGCTTCTCTACGCAAAGGTACAGTCCGGACTATCAATAGCGCAATCCTACAACATCTGGTAGATAGCGGACACCAAATCGACACGGTGATGGCTTTTAGACCAGTCCTGACAACTCCCAGAGTTCACGCGAAAGGATTACGCAGGCGGTTGCTGATGACGTCAGAAGCCATAGAAATTCGACTATTGAAGCCGGATTTGTGTAAGCAACGTAACCTCGTTCAACAGTTGTTGTTTCCGTGGCCGTAACTCGTGATTTTCTTATGGTTCCATTGTACCAATTCTCCCCAGCCCCACACCTCTTTTTTCACACCTTTGTTTTTCACACCTGTCTTTTCACGCCATTTGGTTACACATTTCACACTTATTGTCGTTCACACAACGAACAAGATTCATCAAGTTGAAGCATGTTGTCGAGTTACCGGATTAGTTGCACATTTACTCACTCTCTGCTATCTTTAGCTGCACATGTACCCTCTTTTACCCAGTAATATATATGTCAATGCCTGAAGTGATATACCGAAAAGAAATTTCTTCGTGTTACAAGTTTTTTCATGAATCGATGGGCGTATTCTATGATATAATGTTTGACTCTTAAATCACGGATAGTACCGAAGTACGTGTTGCACGTTCGTTGCCAGGCTGGTCATATTCGATATTATTTGCGTTGATACTATGTGACACGGTGTCCCTTCTTCCTTGTTTTGGCCACTTCTTGAATAATGTATCTGTCGACTACCGGTGTCCACCAACTGTCCCATATGTGCATCATTATCAAAATGAATAACCGAGTATTGCACATCTTATAATGCATAATGATAAAATGTTGCATATTTTCTTTATAATGTTTTTGTCATATTGTACAGCACGAGCAAATAAGTTTACAAAATAGTAGCCGGTCCTGAATACAACGTGAATAGATATGAACATTTTCCCAACCTTTCTGACTGCTGAGCTTGGTATCCAAATAGCAAACGTTTTACCCGCAGTCGTATCGGAATCGATAAAGCCCACGTGACTGTTGTTGTACTCGCCTGTAGTGACCGCAGTTTCGGTTTTAGATCTGACTTTTCCCCCGCATAATCCTCCGATTTTATTCCTCCAAAAAATTGACCTTTTAAAAACTTCGCCTGACTAGTTTTCGGTGATTAAGTTACATCGATGCTTCCAGATGAAAACTTGCGGTTCTTGATCACAGATCTGTAGGATTAGGATCTATAAGATTTTCTGTTTTGGTTGACTTGACACTACAAGAGACTGTACATGTGATTCAATTCAGTGTGCCTGCTGATAGAATTCGTTGAATCTAAGCTAAGCTTTTATGAGCTCTCTTGTGTGAACTTAGAATTTTATCCCCATTGAAAATATTTTATCTCGTGATAGCCTAACTAGAATGAAGGCTGAACAAACGTGTCGGCACAAACACACACACACACACATGACGTCAAAAGAAAAATTTCCCATCTCCAGTTAGTCAATAACTAACCAATTCGAGAACACTATTTTCACCCTTTGACCTAAAAAATCGAGTCATCGCGTTTCACTCGCAACCGAAAAAACTGTGACTGTTTGAAACGTGCCGAGAATGAGGGACGGGTGCCACGACACACTCCGAATCAAACGAAACGGAGGAAAAACCCGGAGAAATGATTGCTCGAAAACTTACCGTGAAAAATATCTTCAGATTTTCCATTTTCGGCCAAACCGGACCGCATCAACCCGATGGGACAGGTTTCAATTTGTCTTCACTACTTAAAGTCCAATGTGATGTTCAATCATATCCTCGTGCGATTACGAAAGTGAACTCGCACTCGATTCCTCAATCGGGAGTGTATCGATCGATAATCTGATGTGTGGCCAGAAATCGGGTTCATACCGAACCGACCAATCAGATTTGCTGATTGATGTGCGTGCGCACCTAAAACATGTAATTATCCACAACTTAGGGGCAGTCATACTTAACGATTGGCTGTCAAGACGAGTAAATTACAATTATACCTGAAAACCTGGGTTATTGATCACTCTTTAATTGATCAGAAAAGGCTTAGTGAGCTCGCCCAGGACGAAAAAAGACTGGAAAATTAGTTGAGCAGATAGGTCACACTGCTGACATCAAACGTCATCCTGCAGTGTTGCGTTCGGTTTAAGCAACCACGTGCGCAGTCAGCCAGTCTCACGCGCACGCACACGCTTGCACACTGCGGACCATTGACCCATATTTCGCTCACATGGACACATTTCCGTACCCACGCATGCGGGGTTGAAGCTAGTCATGCCCCGTCCAGGATCGCACTGACCGATTATTGTTTAACCTGTCGAACGGCCCTGCGTGATCATTGGTTTGTCCAGAAAAAAAAATAGTTTGACGATATACTTCGAGAAACTGTGCTTTCACTTTTGTATTGAGGGAAGGGACTAATTAATTTTACTTGTAACAGCTATTTGGGGGTAGTCGATGCAGTAACTAGCCGAATATGAACCCTCAGCCTCACCGTGGATTGGTAATACTGACAACAAGAAGATAAGTGTCAGGCTTGTTGAGAATGACTTCATCTGCTGGCTAACACAGTTATATATAAGGTTCTGTTCAATTTCCAGGAGTAATGGATTTTAAATTTAGTGAAGTTATGACTGGGTTGGAGGAGTGCCATCACGGAGTAGTTGTGAAATGGAAATAGTTTTACGTTACGATTTTTAAATTTCAATATAAGAAGAGGTTAGCCGGATGTTGGGTCGAGAGGCGATTGATTCGGCACTTGCTGAGTGCTGATGTCCATTTGTTGTTGACGCATTTGGAAGATCAATTTGAAGACGTCTTCTTTGTTCATTTGATGGTCCACATCTTAGAAGTTCAAACGAATCACAGCGGAAATTTTGTGTCACATGAAAGAATACGTCCTTTGATTTTGTGGAAATATTCGTCAGCTTTTTAGCCTTTATCTCTGAAAACTTGGTGATTATTCAGACCGATAATGGTTCCTAAGTAAATATTCCTCTTTGAGCGACAGATCAACAAACCCTTTGAAAAATCCGCGAGAATAAAATAATTCCCACTTAACTTGAATTATCCCAACGGTAAGAGAAAGACTGCCAATGGCTTGCCCAAATTGTCACCACTCTCCATGATGATTCATATTATGCAAGCATTCAATTTTCTGCTACTAACACTCATACAGTAGCCAAACTCTGTAGATTGTTTACCGAAAACACTTCGTTGCACCTGAGGTCCTACGCAGAAGCCGTCCAGTATAGGAGTCGCTGGCTGAAAGGGGAAGTGTTCTGCTAACTTTCAAATCGTGTCAGAAAGGCACTAGATATTGTGGTACATAAGTTCAGTAAGCCCTTGGGAGCCGGCCCGGATAGCCTTGTGGTTAAGGTGTTTGATTCACCTTCTTTCACCCCGGGTTCGAGTTCCAATTTAGGCTCGTTGGATGAGCTCTGCTGATGAATCCTAACAAGTTGGATGAAACAGCTATGTAGTGCTTTCTTGGTTTTCAATATTGAACTGAGCGTTCACCCTGGATGGTGAGTCATACTAAGCAAAACCTTTAGCTCTCCCTTGATACCACTCAAAACCCAAAATTCCTAAAATCCAACTAGATTCTGTCAAATTATGTGACAAAACGTAGTTTAAGGGAAGAACGGTTTAAGCCTGCCGTCTTCGAAGTCCACACAATAGATCAGTTCTGTTCGGAGCTTGCTTCTGCGATTTCTGTTTGAGCAAAGTGCTAAATGTTTGACATCATCATGTTGCCTGTGTGGGCGCTCAGGATGTAGAAATGGGATGTGCGCTTTCGACGAAGATGAAATCAAGTCTACGTAGTGGAAGTCATTCCTGTCCTAGCAATGAACTGAAGACAAACCACTTGGGGCCAACTTTTGTGCAGTATTCTCAGCAGTTTAGAAGACTTGCGCCGTATTTCATGAGCCATGCACCACAGCCCACCAACTTTTCGAGGCTCTTGATCTACGACGCAATGCTTTTGAACTAACAGAAATACTGTAGTAGCCCACCAATGTAATTTACGACCGCAATGCTTGTGATACGATAGCTTTCAAAATCTTTTGGAAACACCAATCATGCACTGACCATCTCACCTCGACCGGTGATGAAATGTTTGCGATCCAAACACCAAGCGACCAGAACGTCATGGCAACCAACAACCTGAGCTACAACCAACACAAATATTTGAAACCACTGAAACATTGATCATGTTGATTTATGTTGAGTTAACGAACTCGATTCAAGTGTGACTGCAGCTCATTTAGCACATCGATGTATTCGCTAACCAAATGATTCACAGTTCATCAGTTCACAAAAATCGGAGAAGAATGTCGTTTCTCTCGTGCCTTGTACATCAGCTCTTTCAGTCAATCATACTGCTGATGAAATGCTTCACAACGCAAACATTCACATCGTGAACAATAAAGAAGTGAATAAAGAGGGCGGACCTCATTGAGCAATTATCTGGTCTCCAATAAATTATATTTCACAGGCCTGTAAATACAGTACTAAAATGTAGTAGGATTCATCATACAGTACCAGCGCTCAGTTCAATATTTACCTCGTTAGGAAACATCAGCAGTGCACATGCACCGAGGCCCTTACTGGGACTTGAACCTGGGAACGCAGTTTTGAGTAGAATACCGAAGCACCAGTCTATACGAACTGGTACTTAATGGTTAGAAGATAAAGCACTCTTTCATAGCTGACTCTTGCACGGTAGCTACCCGTTGCCTGCGTAACTCCTATGATGGAACACTTATCTGTTGAGGTCAAAAACCCAGCGGAAGAATTCAGTTAAACACAAAATACAGAGCCTGACAACTCTGTCAATTGTGTCGGCAGATTTGATTTTTTGTAAAATGAACCTGGTATTGCACGTTGATGATTACTAACAAGGATAAAATATGAGTTTCAATGATGAATTCAGTATTACTGCTGCATAACGAATCTCGTTATGTAAAAATCTAATCTATATTTATAAAATGGAATACAACATGCAGTCGTCTTTATTTTACATGCTGATCCGAACAGTTGACTTTTCTTGGTAACGAATACAGTCAACAAACTTGAATTGCTGCATAATGTATCATCTAGTAGCCACAAAGCTTCAACTCTCCCGGAAAGGCCTTGAAATAATCATGGCATGAATCTTCTGGAGAGCAACTGTGATGGGAAATCGAGGCATGAAGGTGAGATCATGTGCCATTGGCTCAGGCAGCTCGCTTCACTCATTGGAACTGCGCTTTGTGATTCTGATAACGAGCCGATGGTGAACAAGCTTTTGCCCATAAGTTCACCTTCTGCCTCGTACGTCTACACATAAAGGGTAAGAGCGCATACTGAACAGCCATAATACGAATTCCAAAACAAGATGGACCGACCGTAGGGAGAAGGGTATGTGAATAGCGAGCCTTCGAGAAGGGTGGGGCTGTCGTGTTTCGGTTTGGAAGAAAACAGTAACTAGTTTGGAATGTTGGCTAGATTAATTATCTCACTCCGATTTGACCGTCTTTAGTTACGTAATCTGATTACGCGAGGAATGGTACCATGTGCGTTGGCAAATCATTTGTAAGAACAAAGGGATGGATTGCGAGGTGCTCCTCTAATCCAGATTCAGAACAAGGATAGACTGCCGATGCTGACCTCATCAATAGTCGTATACTCTTTCAGATGTGTTTGTGGCGCATCTTATGTAGGTCGAACTGCACAACAGCTATCAACTCGGATTGAAGAGCATTATCCGCTCTGGTTGAGTCAAGGACAAACTGGATCGATAAATAGCGCAATCTTAGCGCATTCGGTTGACACTGGACATCAAGTGAATCCGGAAGCTGCTTTCAAAGTTCTTTATCGTGTCCCCTCAAACAAATGCAAAGGTGTTCAGTTGCGCTCTCTAGCGATAGCCGAGGCAATCGGAATAAGGAAGTAGACCCCTGACCTGTGCGCCCAAAAGCGTTTGGTCCGGGCACTCCAACTCCCCTGGCCCAAGATTGACCAAGGCCGCATGAATCTACCGTCCGGTTACCTAGAAGGCGTCATCTAGGTAAACCAATCACATGATAAGGATAATTTAACTGACAAACCCCTGCCCATGATTGGTGTTTACTCATTGTCTATGTTCATGATCTTTCGTCTAATGTCTACTATGTAATCTGTAAATGATTTGAGAATGAATTACTGAAAGACAATTGTTTCGCCGATTTGGACTTCTATATGATGCAATGGGTATTTTTCAGACAATAAAAATAATCATTACTGCACACTGGATCTGGCTTCAGCCATCGTGCCAACGGCACAATTACAAAAAGATGTAACGTGGAGGGATATGGGAATAATATTTACGAAGGAATTGGAATACACGCGAATTATTTCAGGTGTTGCGGGCTATTCTCCTGCTGGGTCACCCAGTCCAGAGTAGGAGGATGATTGACAGTACCTCATCCGGCCCATCATTCGAGGATCCACCTCTAACGTTTGAACAAGAAAGTGCGACCTTCAAGCCAGTGGGGGATATTCCGGATGAGCCAGCAACCGGTTTTGGTTCATGCGCCTCCTCTGAATTAGGGGCGAGCCAATTTCAACACGTCACAGTGCTGACCTTAAATTTCTATGGTGTTTCGAGAGGTAGGTTTTTGTCAGGCGAAAAACCGACTAAATCCTCAAACACTATCGATGAGTATTTGCCACCGCTTCCGCCGTTGCCTCTATCGGATTGTTTTGGGCGCTTTTTGGTAGACCCTGTAAATCTGTATGAATGCGTCCTCTTTTTTTTTTTTACTGATGCTTCCCCTTATGGATGAACCTCTTAACAGGAGTGTTGAAGATGATTTTCTTATTTCCCCCGTCCCACCGGGTCGGTCTATGCTGCTTGATCCATTTGGAAAACTCCCTTGATGATGTTGACATTAGTTTTCTTCAACATGGTTTTTTCATCCATGCATTTATCTGTATTAGTCAGGCGATAAAATGTGCTTCACATTTACCCAATCACAGAACTTCAATTTCTCTCTAGTTTTGGCCCAATGAACGCATATTTCAAAGAAAAGCTACCAAAACTGTGAAAAATTCAAAGAATAGAAAGACGATGCTAGAGAGCAGGATCGTTTTGAGTAGCACAGTTTAAATTCTTGTTTGGAGATATTTTTCTTAGATCAATGGTGTGATAGGTGTTGGGTGTCTAAGAAATGAGGAATTTTGTTGTTGTGCCGTTGTGAAAAGATCATTAGAAAATTGAACATACGCACGAATCTCAATGATTGTCTTTACTATGGTCATATTGTAACAAGGACGACAACACACGGCAGGATACTTGTATTTCACCGGCCAAACAAGTCAAGTCATGGAACACATACAGTCAATTATATAGGCCTTTTTCCAGACTGCGCAGCACCAAGATTGCTATTGCCGCTGCTTGAGCGATTCGGTTGCGTTCTGTCCAGTTGCCTGTGGCCGATGGCTTGCTTCTCTTGACCGTCATTTCCCTTCGGTTGGTCCGACTGTCTCAGTTGACGGCTCGATCGGCAGCCCTTCACTTGAGCTATCTTGCTGGTTGCCGGAGATCCCGCTGCTTCCTCTCTGGTCGTCTGTATGCCTCCTTTTGCCTGCTTCGGGAAGCCTCCGACATATTCTCCGCCTGTTCTTTTGTTTGTGGCCCTCGGTTGGTTCGTCCGTTCGCCTTGATGTTCACGCTGTTCCGTCGCCCCAGCATTCCCTGTTACAATATCACATCATTATTCATTTGCTCATGTTCCGCAGGCTACGTAGAATCAAGAAACACAAACAGGAATTACTGGGAAATTGAAACGAAAAAATCTCTAATACAGCCGAGAGGCTCTGTGAAGAAGAGGAAACTAGCAAACGGTAGCATCTTTCTAGTGATTCATAAAACATCTGTGAATTCACTGAATGCAGCCCATCAATATCAACTAACGAAACCAAAGGCCATATCGATCGGACTGATTTACTCATCCCTTTGATGGCAAAAGCGATTTGTCAGGTTGTTCCAGCCGTACACAATGTCTGCCACTGACCTTCAAATCCATTGTAACTTCGACTGAAACTCTTCAAGAAAAACCAGCAGTGACCGATTCAAATCATGCATCCATTGTCGATTGATCCAGCGACAGTCACCAATAAAAACAATCCCCTTTGCGCCCCAAACTACGCGATATCCCCCAATGATGGTCAACCTAACCGTGTCATTGGTGTTGTATCCATCTGTCAGAAACATGCTTATTTGTCATTAACATGTAGATTTTTTAGAAAGAGGATTAATTTTTCGAAAACAGTGCTGTTCGCTATTATGTTTTCTTGGAGGCAATGAGAACACTGAAGTTAATTGAAGCCTAGCGTTCGAGCAGCCGAATCTTCATATTCTCTTTCAGATTTTGATAACTCATGAGTAAACGAAGGTGTTATCCAGTAATCACAAGTCACACAGAATTCGTGTCGCGAGATTCCCTGTGCAGTGTGGAAACGATTATTGGTACCACTGTGTCCCCAAACCCATGTGCGTTCTACCCACAAAGTGATCCATGGACATGGAAAATCTCTGCTCACTGATCAAATATATGATTCAGAAGTCTCTCACTCACTCACTCACTCTCTCACACACGCAAATCCCCTCATCCTTAGGGAGAGTTGCAAAATTACTTAATCAGTTTGCTCGAATGTTGCTCGGATTGATTCGACTCCGGAGTGGGGCACAGACGTCCAGCTCGGAGTTATTTTTCAATTTATTTGGCTGCGTAGCACGTTGCTGGTGTTTACAGCCGAAGCTAACGTTAAACATGATTGGCCCTCGAGCTCTGTTACGAGACACCTAGTTGAATTTAGTCGGCTGGAAATTGTGAAATGTGATTACAGCTTACGTAAGATGAGCGTTTGGAAGTTTCGGAGTTCTTCTATGAAACGAGGAAAAACATCACAGAAATAGATCGACTTTTTGATGCTAATAATTCGATCCGTCACCTTCTCTTTCTTTCTCCCCGGAACTGCGTTCGCAATCTCATACGTGTCCAAGGTAATCGTCAGCCTAAAGCATACTCGTTAGAAGAGACTGAGTTAATCATAAGTCGAATTCCTCCTAAATCAGTCTGACTTTCGATTTTCATATTCATTCTGTTTAACATTCACCACTGCCAGTCAGAAATTTGCTCCAAAATGAGGTCACTCAGTAACCACTGTACTCCGCTGATCGAACCTCGAAGGATTGCAAACCAAGCACCAAGTTCGGGCGTAAAATGTGAACAGCTTTCTTAAATAAGAATCACTAGTGAGCTTGGAGCCTTTGATACAAACAGTTAAAATAGAAAAGCAATTCGTGGCGAACTTCTTCCAGTTTCAGTGTTTTCATAGCTTTGTGATGAAAATGAAGTTTTTTTAGTCAGACAACCTGATGAATACATACACATTCCATAACAATCAACACCCACTGAGTGCCAGTGGTATGGGATGCTCAGTCATGCAGAGTTGCGTACTACCGGGCGCGATACAAACCTGAGTTTGCCCTTCGTGATGTAGCAGGTCAGCTTTTCCCCGAACAGAGAAGAAAAATCAAATGTTGAGTAGAGTACTTTGACCGATTTCTCAGCCCACTTACCTATCGCACCACGGACCTTCCATCTTATCAAGTATGGAGATGTACGACTTCATCTGCGAGCTACCAAGTGTGACGGAAGTCGCCAGGTTCGTAAACCAGCTGTAAAACGGAAAGCTGTTGAAGAAGATAGCACATCACTGGTGGTTTATAAAACATGTTTGTCAACATTGGTGGACAGGCCCCACGTACTGTTCCGATCTACATGGGAGGGAAAGACATTTGCGAGGAATTGGGATGCGTCTATTCTGTTACCTATTTTCAAAAAAGAAGACAAGACAGTGTGCAGAAATCACTGGGGAGTCAGCTTGATTGATGTTGCTGCAAAGATTTTCTGCGTACCGCTACTCAATCGCTTCTTAGTTGCGAGAGACTCCCGCACTCGATCGAATCAAGGAAATATCCGCTGCAGGATAACCAGGGCTGCGCTGCCCGTTGCATCGAGCGGGGTGGGTAGGGATAAGTGTGCTACTGCTCAGAGTTCCCTCTCTTCTATTCAACCTTTGTCTTCTTTCTCCAGCCACCTCTTTGCCCCTCTATCCATCCATTATGCTCCCACTGATAACACGCTCGATACTCGCAACGGCTCGTTGTCAAGCAGTGTCGGGAATAATCGTCTGTCTGATAACTCACATTTTCTCAAGCCTCACCAACCTCTGAATGTGGGCTCCTTTACAGTGCGCACTCTCATGCAGGCCAGTCAGCAGCCGTGTCTAGCCCTCACAATAGACTCTCTGAAAGTTGATGTCTATTGCATAAGTGAAACGAGTATCCAGGATTCGAGCTGTGTGATTTAACTAACTGCTCCTGGTACCTCATCAAGGTATTTTCTGCGCAATTCAGGAGACGAAGCACCTAGAGCTGTGGATCAGTGTGGTGTAGGAATAGTCTTGACTGACAAGGCTGAGGCTGCCATTTTAGACTGGATCCCTGTTAATAGTCGTTTATGTGCTGTGAGACTCCAGGGGTCAGTCGGCTTTCGAAAGGATAGTTGTGTTAAGCGCAACTTGTTTGTAATCTTAACATACGCTCCAATAGACTGCAGCTCTGACATGCAGAAGGATGAGTTCTATGATGAACTCATTTTTCTCGTTCGCAGGAGCAAAGGTTCTGACATTGTAATGCTATCTGGTGACTTCAATGCCCAAGTTGGCAAAGTTAGTGTGTCGGAAGCTTGTTTAGGTGGGCGTTGGGGTTTACCCACTCAGCGTACAGATAACGGGGATAGGCTTCTCCAGTTTTGTGCAGACAATCGGTTATTCCTATCTGGTACGAATTTCCGACACAGCTCGCGTCGCACAGCGACATGGCGCTCTAACTCTACTGGTATTTTGAGTCAGACTGATCATATCACAGTAAGCTACTGATAGCACAGTTCTGTTCGGAACTGTAGATCTTACTGGTCCACTTACGTAGAGTCGGACCATGCATTAGTTTTAATGCGATTATCGCTCCAGATCCATGGTCATCTTTGCAAACCGCAGACCCGGTTAGCCATGAAACATTTGTCTGAAGCAGAAGTCCGCAATCGTTATGAACAGAAGTTAGCACATGAGCTAGGATCCACGACGAACAGTAATGTACATGAGCTTTGGGCTCACATCAAGCAGGCGATACACTTAACAGCAGGTTTCACCTGTGGTCTCAGATCCGATGTCTATCAAAGACACTGGATTTCTCAAAAGTCGCTGAGTCTAATGGAGCAAAAGCGTTAGCTTTCGAACTGTAAGATGACTAAGATACAAAGACATTTACAGAAGCAAGTCACAAAGAGCCTTAAGAATGATGGCGAAAATTGGTGGGTCAAGGTAGCCGAAGAAATGGAAGTAGCAGCTGCTTCAGGTAACAGTCAAAGACTGTTCAGCTTTACTCGTGACACCGGTGGACGGCGAACCCCGGTCAGCAAAACGATATGCGACAGAAATGGAGAGCCTTTTCACGGTAAACAGCGAAGACTTGACCGTTTGGCCGAATACTTCAAGGAGCAGTTTAGCTGGCCGCGCGCTAATGTAGTTACTCCTGTGCCAACAACTGCGATCCCTTGGGAAGTATCACTTGAACCCGCATCGGAAGTACAAGTAGAGTCGAGCACTCGATTACTAGAGCAAGGGAAAGCGGTCTGTCCTGACGGACTGCCTCCCATTCTTTTCAAAATGAGTAGTGGTGCTTTGTTAAAATCCCTTACCGCCTTGTACCTTGACATTTGGAACGAGGAGCGTATTCCGTTAATATGGAGTGGGTCGTTGGTTGTTCCCATCTTTAAAAAGGGAATGCATACTGACAGTAATCATCGTGGGATTAGCTCAATTCCCATAGTCACCAAAGTATTAGCTTCCATCTTGCTGAGTCACTTTACGCCGCCTCGCGGAAGGAAAATCAGCGAACAACAGGCGGGATTCCGCCCAGGTCGAGGATGCATCGACCAGATTTTTACTCTTCGTCAAATCCTAGAGGTGCGTCACGCCCAACGTCGATCAACAATAATGGTTTTGCTCGACTTAAAAGGCGCCTTAGATTCAGTTGACTGAACAACACTATTCAGTGCTCTTCACAGGAAAGGTTTGCCACAGAAGTTCGTGAATCTACTGAGGTCTTTATACTTTCATACTTCTGGCCTCGTAAGGGTTTAGGGTGAACTATCCAGTCCATTCGAAACGACGAGCGGTATTTGACAGGGATGTCCCATGTCTCCATTCTTGTTTAACTTCGTCATGGAAGAAATAATGGATAATGCCTTGGGAGATCTCCAGAATGTTGGCATCGAACTAGGAAATAGTGAGAAGCTATGTGACCTAGATTACGCAGACGACCTTGTCTGCTTGTTCGAATCCACGGAACATGCTCAACGTGCACTAGATAGACTCTCAAGAGCTGAAGCTCCATTCGGCATGCGCTTTGTACCTCCGAAGTGTAAAGTGATGTTGCAAGACTGGACGTCAATGATTCCGGACTTGATGCTCGATGGGGAGGAACTAACAATTGTTGACCGCCTTAGTTTCCTCGGAAGCAGCTTGACGACGGATTAGAACACGGTAGTAGAGGTGAACACGCGTATATTCAAGGCTCGAGGGGCGTACGCTAAACTGAAGCACTTGTGGCGACGACCTGATATTTCACTGAAGTTGAAAGGTCGTGTGTACTGTTCCGCGGTGCTTTCTGTTTTGTTGTATGGCTGCGAGACTTGGGGTCTGCGTGTGGAAAATGTTCGTCGCCTTTAGGTTTTCGACCACTGATGCATACGTAGTTTCGCTAAAATTGGATGGAATGACCGAGTAAGCAATACTGAGGTCAGAAACTGAGTATTAGGTACCACTTCATAGAGTTCTCTGTCACGGCATATCCAGCTCAGTAGGCTTCGATGATGAGGGCACGTGTTACGCATGGCAGGCACACGTCTACCATACCGTGTCCTATTCTCCGTTCCTCCTCAGGAGTGGAAAAAGTCACGTGGAGGTCAACAGATGAAGTGGCAGCTAGGAATGATAAAATGTACAGTGAACTCGGGAAAAGTGGGTGCCTCATGCCTTCGTGTTTGGGGTCCAAACGACCCATCAACCAGTTGGCTGAAAACATTGAATGATATGGCTGCGAACCGTGAACAGTGGCGATCGTGTTGTCACTTTCTGTCAAATCAGAATGATTGATCGATGTGCGTTTGTACGGTTAGACTGTGTATTCCGTGTGTTGGCTACTAGGGCATTCTTTTCTTTTCCCACCCATGTAGGTCCACTCCCTGTCCATCTTGTATATTCAATCTTTCTAATTCAACATGAAACATGGTGAGAAAGGCAATGATCAGTGGGGCTTGCCCTACTGATTAACGCTGTACGGTAAAAATGGTGATGTTTCCGCCGTAGCAGAGGTTGTGTGGACCAAATCTTCACATTGCTTCGAGTACTGGAACTATGAGTTCAAACAGCCAACATTAGCCTGCTTCATCGACGTGGCGTGCGCCGTGGCCACGGAGAGAAAATAGAGTTCGAAGGAAGATTCGTGTCTTCTGTGCCGTTGTCAAGCCCGTGCTCACGTACGGGTAAGAAACCTGACCACTCCGAGCTTAGGATGTTAGGAGGCTGGAGGTGTTCGATCAATGGTGTCTACGCCGGATTCCTAGAACAAACTGACGGGAAATGCTATCAAAAGACGAAATAGGGAGGTGATGCAGCGCAACTGACTAATTCTCCGTTCTTCTTCCACGCAACCACCCGCAGTGGTTCGGCCACATGCCCCAGCGACCCGACACGGAACTGTTCAGCTGAACACTCAGCCCTGCGCTAGGCACGGGGTGGCGCCGCCGCTTCGGTGATCAACTCAAACAATGGTTGAGCACCGTGGAGAAAGACATGGGGCTCCTAGGAAAATATACAGTCTGCAATACTGCTCTACGATTTACTCCGAGCTTGGATCCAGCCGCCGCGCATGGTCAAGGATATCCATGGGGCTGACTGATCCTTTAGCACAAGAAAGTCGTGTACAAGTATTCACAGCTACTGTCGTACTATGCTACGTGCCCGTGTGCAAACCAATCCAACCAGAATCACCAATGATTTCCCACTATTGCTGTTTATATATATATATATATATATATATATATATATATATATATATATATATATATATATATATATGGTTATGGGAAGTTGTGGTCACATCCAGCAGGACAAGAGTCACCTAATTAGTCTAATCCATCATGCCCCATCTAGTTATCTGTTAACCTACACGCAGTTCGTTCCATCCTGGTGCAGGCGATGCGACAAGCGACTTCCCGCTATGCATCATGCGCGTTTCAGTGGTTTCGGCTGGACAACACCGTAATGATATATCTGGAGGAGGGGATTTGCCTTCGAAATATGTTGTTGTTTATACGACGTGATAGTCTTCAGCGTGGTGCTTACTTCATGATTATGAATTTAACAAAACTCATTACGTTTGCACGGTGTGGTCAAGAACTCTGTTTCCCCAGTTGGACGTTTGAATTCCCATTTCGGCTACTGATAATAATAACAGTAGTTAGCTACCAACTGTACAAGTTATCTGTGGAAAAATACGTCAAGCCGTCTCGTCGTCAGCTGTAGGTTATTCAGGAAATTGCAGTGGGTCTTTGTGATAGTGTGGTGTGCCCCTTTGAAAACATGGAACAAATAGCCCCGTCACCCTGAAAATTAGAGTTGACAGGCATAAGGACTCAATAAATTCTCCAATTGACAGCGGCTTGAGATTTAAAATTACCCAGCTAAATGTCAGAACGCCGACTGCTTACTGATTCACCCGATGATGTGATTGAGGTTCGCGTTCCAACTATCTCAAGCAACCGAGACTGTCTATCGGTTACTCTGATCTTTCATGTAGTGACTGAATTGCCCGGAATGATATCAAAGTGCCTTCGAAATGGCAATGGAATGTAATCCTTCTTTTTGTACAAAGCGCGGCATATTTTTATAAACAAAAAACCCGTACACGGGAACATTTGAAAGCATCGGCTGAATTACAAACAGCATGGTTGATTAAGGAGTGTGTCGGATATTTGCATTTGATGCGGAATCGGGTCGTACGCGACGAGACACGCACGAATGAGAATAACAGTCAGACAACATATGGTGGACACATGGTATAGACACGCACAGTTATTAGACCTCACGCTGAACCAAATGAACTGCGGTTGGTCGTGTTCTTCCTTGTTTTCTCTGAAAACAGTTACATCATCTTGATATATTTAGCTCCGCTGAACCTCTTAATACTCTCAACAACACATATTTGGGACATTCCAGCTGACGGCAAGCAAATAAACGGGAAAATCCCCATTCAGTGCGAAGCTGTTGTTGCTTTCGATGATTCGTCGCTTAGCGGAATTCGCAGTTCGCTATGTCAATTTTGGAAAATATCCTATTCTTGCTCAGACATCGGGTCTCCTGTTGTTTGAGTATATGGCTGTGATCGAGGATTGTGTGGTCCTCAAGTGCTCAAAGATCCTAGGCGTAACGCCGTCACCTTAGATCAAACATGCCAAATGCTTGAGTAGTGATATTATAGCCTTAGTTCTCTGTCAGCGATCCAACTTTAGACAATACATTGACTCAGGTTCAACATACGTGAATGAACCATGAGGACTAGCTAATCGGATGGGTGCTATGCGGTTCTTTTCCACTCTAGTTATAAAGGACCCGGTTTCCGGCTATTCCTTGTGGTGTAGTGGGCCTTTGAGTGTATATGGAATATGCCTCGTTCAATGAACTCATGCTCAAGTATATAATAAAAAGGGCTAATGCAGACGACATCGGAAAAGTTTGACCTGCATCCCAAATAAAGTGCTGTTCGAGTTTGAACATTTGTTTCGTTTTCGCTGTCGCATTGACTTCTTCGGCTGATGCCTCAGTAACAACTCTGGTATAGGATCTGTGAGTACACGAACAGAAATGGAAGCACCCTTGCCAACTGAACTACCACGGGTAGGCTTAAAATAGGTATTTTTTTAATTACATGCTTGCGCTTGAGTGCAGTAGAAGGGGATATACCTCATGACCACAAAGGCTCACTGCACCATTAGGGGTGACCGGTAGACAGACCCTGAGCCTTGGAATGGAGAACCATAGTAGGTCCCAATAGGTCAGGTGTGGTGACGAATCGGACGACAGTGGGGTTACTTTCTACCACCAAAGCAACCGGTGGTGGCGGGGATTCAAACCTCTGACCTCCGAGGTGGTAATTAGATACTCTACACCACTCGACCACCTGGAGCCCCACCAGAGAATAATATCATAAACGGTTCACAGGCGTTGTCTTGAGCTGTTGTTTTCTGTCTGTCACTTTCCTAGATCAGACAGAATCCGATAGACTTCGAAATGCAAGTATACACAACGTCTTAAACAGCGGATAGTGAAACTCTGCAGTCAATACAAATCCAAGTGCAGTCGTTGAAACCGCCGAACTAGATATTAATTGTAGGTACTTCCAATCACACTGGGTTGTGCTAGATAGAAACAGGAGTACCCATGCTCTCGAAGTGAATATTTCCGCGTGAGACGTTCACTATTGTTAGTACACAGCGGGTCTGTTGCCAACACCAAAAATACAGAACGAGGTAACATGGAAGTAAATTTGAATGATGCTCGCAAAATAACTGGGGTCAACTTGAAGTATCTGAGGTTTTGCGGGTTGTTGTACTACTCGGTCGCCCAATCCAGAGTAGGAAGATGATTAAGGGAACCTCGTCCAGCTTTTCTTTTCGAGAATGTAGCTCTAACCTTTGCACAACCGAGTGCGACCGGCAAGGCAGCAGGTATGTTCTAAACGAACCGGTGGCCAGCAACAGTTCATGCGCCTCCTCTGAACTACCATGCCGGGCGTACAGCATGACAAAATTTGGTGGCAAGCCAAATTCACCTTCACTATATTGTCCTCAAATGTGTGGCGTTTCGAAAGGTAGCGCTTGCCAGGTGGAAAACCTGCCGCACTCTCGGGCACAGCCGCTGCTCGTCCGTGACCGCCTATTTGGCCGGCCTGGACTTGCTTTATTTGCAAAAAACCAGCATACTGGTGGCATGTATACTATCCGTAACATGGGGCGCGCCAAGTAACATGCAGTTGTACCAGTTGTATATTAAGGCGGATTTCGGTTGGGAGATGCGTGATAGTTGACAGCTGATTGAATGACAATAGTACTCATCACGAAGAGACTGGATCTTGATGTGTGGTATGATTATCCAATGGGCTATCGTGCGCGGTGGCATCCTCAAACTGGAGATGTAATCATGCCTCAAAGTTCAGCAAACTGAAGCAAAACGAAATTTAGTCGCACAGAACTTGACGGACAACACTTAGTTCTGTGATCAGCCGCTTTTCCTCCGGATGATATTTCAGGTGGCAAACACAATCAATGGTTTTGAATATTTATGTTGGTTGTAGCTCAGGTTGTTGGTTGCCGTGATGTTCTGATCGCTGAGCTTGGCGTTTAGATCGCAAACATTTCATCATCAGTCGAGGTGACATTGTCAGTGCATGTGCGCTGTTGGTAGTGATCTATTATATTGATAGGTTTGTCATTAGTCCTGACCTTGAGCCTCGTAGGCGACGTTGCGCCCAAAGCTCGACGTTTGATTTTCGGCTTTGCCTCTACTAGCACCTTTGACGGTTGACGTCCCGTTTGGTGAGCTTGAACTTTCGCTTTGTGCTACTGTTCCCATTTTTGATATTCGAATTCTCGGTGACTCAGTTCCTATGATTTATGAGTATGAAAAATTCAGCTTCAATAATACGGGCTGAATGATTTTGGTACACTGATTCCGCCTCTGACTTTCTTGATTAGTTCAACTGTCTGTTCCTCATCCTGTACACGTGATCCAATTAAATAATTCTATTGATTAATTTGTGGGAAGAGTACCAGGCTTCCAAAAACTCTTTTGCATGCCTCGTGGATGCTTGGTCTAGAATTTTAACCTCACTCAGATTGTACTTGTCCTTTTTGATCCTCGTGGACGGATATGAGAAGAAATGGGTCACGTCTGTGTTGTAGCCAGTTTATGCTAGTGCATTCGAGTGGCCACTTTTCTCCCGGTTTGACCGATATAGCATTCGTCGCGGTCCATGAAGTTGACCTTGTATATACCGTTTCTTCTTTCTTCTGTCTTGAGTTGTTCTTTTGATTTTGATGAGTTTTCTAATGGTTTTGGTTGGTCTGTGGGCAACTGTTTTCTTGAGTTTGAAGCAATTTTGCCGTTGTTTCAGAGACGCTTTCGACGTAGGGCAATGTGATCCTATTCATCCCATACACGGTTCTTCTTATGAAGTTTCTTGGATATCCGTTTCGCTGGAACATTCTGAAGAGGTAGTTTTCTTCTTGCGTTCTCAGTTCCGTTGTGCTGAAGTGGATTTTAGCTCTCGTGAACAGAGTCCGAATGCATGACCTTTTATGGTGATTTGGGTGATTGCTGTGAAAGCTTAATATTTGATTTGTGTGTGTTTGCTTCCGATACACAGATGCCTCCAGTGTGTCGTTGGCGTTCCTTTTCACGAGCACGACCGGGAATGCCAAATCTCCATTGTTTTCCGACTCCATGGTGAACTTGATGTCGTTGAAGATGTTATTGATTGCTTTTTGTGTGTCTTCAATATTTGAGCGTTTTATGATGACGAAAGTGTCATCCATATGTGGATGGTCAAGTTAGTAGAGGTTAAGCCGAAAAACAAACGTCGAGCTTTGGGCGCAACGTCGCCTACGAGGCTCAAGGTCAGGACTAATGACAAACCTATCAATATAAGAGATCACTACCAACAGCGCACATGCACTGACAATGTCACCTCGACTGGTGACGAAACGTTTGCGATCTAAACGCCAAGCTCAGCGATCAGAACGTCATGGCGACCTTTAGCATACAGAAGCAGAATTAGAGTGACCGAGATGTTTTTCGGTCGTGCCAGAAGCCATTACACTTCCCTGGGGAGCCATCGCTTACCAAAGCTAAATGAATCGCGACCCAAACGATGCCGACCTTTCCATGCTCCGCTAGCTGCTAAAGGTGCGTGGGGTTAAGGAGACGGGTCCACTGTTAGCATATCTACAAACAAAAAAACAAGGGCCGGTGGTGGTCGAGTGGTGTAGAGTATTTAATTACCACCTTGGAGGTCAGAAGTTCGAATCCATGCCACCACTGGTTGCTTTGGTGGTAGAGAGTAACCCCACTGTCGTCCGATTCGTCACCACACCTGACCTATTGGGACCTACTATGGTTCTCCATTCCAAGGCTCAGGGTATGGTTGCCAGTAATACTTAGTAGTGCAGAGGGCCTTTGCACTCATGTGCAAGTATGTATCAAAAAGGCATTTGCCAACCTCGATCAGTTGTGGTGTCTACTTGACCTCTGTTTGTCTATCAAGAGTCAAGCGCGCGCTTCAGCAGTAAGATCAGTACTTCTGTACAGTACACAGAAACCCGACCGTTGTGTGTTGAAGATGCACGAAAACTGCAGACGTCTTCGCAGCATTGCACGAATCGGTCGGGAACACGGAATTAACGATATCGAAGTTACCCGCAGAGCATTCAGTACATGCGGAAATTCATTAGATGAAAAACTAAGGTTCATCAGGATACGGTAGCTGGGATACTCGGTGTGTACTTTCACGGATATACTTCTTCGGTGAGCAGTGTTCACTAGTGCAGGTAGTGGTTGAACGATGGGTCAGTGTCCAGAAGATTATTTGAAAATCTTAAACTGGGAGTATTCTCGAGTGAGAAGCGTCACGGTTCCGGGCTGAGGTTCAAGAGCTCCGCCTACCGGATGATAAAGGACTCTAAGTGGCATGGCTAGACACCATGGGTCATGGCACACGTGCCCTTGAACTCACTTTTTCGTCCGCATGATTTTCACTTACACATTATTTCGCTTTCGATTCGATGATGCTGCGAGATAGAAACCAAAAGCAGAGGTCGAAAGTGAGAGATTACCGATTGGCAAATGGTTGCATATTCCAACAGGATTTGGCTGACAGACATCAAAATCGAAACCACCGCACTTTGTTCAAAGCTAGTAGTTATTGGAACTTCGATAAACTGCCCGATCGAAAACATGCTTTGTACGCTGTAAATGCCATTACAATACTTTACAAGATTTATTTTTTCCTGTAGTCACAAGCGCAGTACCAAGAAATGGGGCATAAGCTATACTGGGCTTCAATCACAGTCCAGCGGATCAAACATTCTCAACTGTTTCACGTAGCACCACATTCATCCCAGTACGCGGACGTGACCAGGCCTGTGTCGAACAATTCAAGCACATCGGCCGGTTTCGGTTCCACCGTGTAGGCAGTGAGCAAATAACCTCCGGAAGATGTCATTGTCACCTCGGGATGTGTGCGTTCGGGAAGTACCTGAATAGTTCGGAACCACGTGTCAGTCAAGCGGAGATGTGTCACACCACCACGCTGTTTGATGGCGTTGTACAAATCGACCAGGGGCTATAGGGAAACAGACCATAGAGAAGAGAAAAATGAATCAAATTGCGTGAAAAATGTGACAATAATTGATTGAGGTGTGTTTGCGTGCTGTTTCGCTCGTGTATGACTGGCTAAAGCCACGACACGTTCCGGGTGATGTTCAAACGTTATCACGGTCAAAACCCTTTATTTTTGCTCTCAACGATAGGTATCCTACAAGCCACCATTCTATCATTCTTTTCTTTTGCCCGTGTACATTACCCATGACTGTTGATGGTGGCTTTTAGCTTGCCAGGTGTGCAGATGATTTCCTCTTTGGTATGCAAGCTACGCACTGCGCGACAAAAGTACAAGCCCCTCCCTCCCTCGTATTTTCCCGCTTCTGTATTTTCTAACGACCGAATACCCACCAAGATGCAAAATGTAAAACTTCACGAAATAATTCATTATGAACTAATCCAAACAGAATATGCGGGAAAACGGAGGACAAAAGTATAGGACCCCTCAGTTGGGTCCTGATAGTTATTGGTCAAAATCGTGTGCAAGCGCCATTCTAATCGAGGACCTCGATACATCTTCTCGGCATAATTCTCGCGAGACCTCTGATTGTCTTCTGGTCAATATTCACTCAATCCCCTCTAACGGCGGTGGCCGATTCACTGCGACTGGTAAACCGTGGAATCCTTGTACACCTGGCGCGCAAGTATGCCCCACAGGTTCTGAATCGACTTTAGATATGGACTAGAGGTTAGTAAGTCTTTGACCCCATGGAAGAACAGCCAACATTTCGTAGTGCATGAGCAGTGGACGGAAGCATTACCATGTAGGAAGACGGCTGCATCATGTAATCTGTTGGTTACTAGCGTGAGCAAAAACTGTGCCGACGAACGAATACAAGTGACGGAATCTTATATACCCTCAAATACAATTAGTTCATTTTTGCCGCTGACTGATAAGGCTCCCCAAACTAACACTGTTGTTCATTCGACTGAAAATTCTTCCTTCTCTTTTGATATTACGCCGGTATTAATTTCAAGCCCCCGATCTATCCAAATTAACTTTTTTCGTCACTAAGGTAGACGTTTCCCCTCTTGCTTGTCGATATCTTGCACTGCCTGGAGATCTCATGCGACCTGAGTCCTATTTCGTAAAACGAGGATATTTCACCGTTCTCAAAATTTGTTAGTTTGTTCCCAAACGATATTGTACCGACGAAATTCGGCTTGAGTTCTGTAAGGTGTATACGTGTAACCAATGCGAATGAAGGTCACCTAGGTCACGTGCTCCAGCGCGCACGAACCACGTAATTCCGGTTCGCTTGGATTTTTTTACCCGCCAAATCCACAGACCAAACTAATCAGCTGGCTACCAGGCTCAGTGGTCCGCCGGGTTCTGCGACATTTTCTATGGGACAGTACACCGGAATAGGGGTCCTATACTTCTGTCACTCTCGATTTTTATATTTTCTGCTCCAATTCGCACATAGTTTCGTTCTGCAATTTGGTGTGCCGTTCAGTATTGTACATTCCATTGTTCTGACCTGATATGGTTTTGTCAGAAGATACAGAACCAGAAATATGTGGGGGATCGTATACTTTTCTGGAGGAGTATAGTGACAACTCCGTCATGCCTCATTTCAAAGTGGTGTACATGATATAGCCGACTGATCCGCCATTCAAAATCTCCTCTGAATGTGTGGACATCTTATTTCCGTATCTTTGAGCTAGTCAACATACGTTACTACTTTCAACTAGTCGAGGTTGATACATAAACAGAGAAAACGTGGACCGGTCAACGTCTATTAGGTAATAAGGGGTCATTCTTGACCGGTAATTGACACGGTCGAGTCATAACAATACTGATTTTGCTAGTTAGATCGTTCGTCTGTTAGAATTCGTACCCAAATGCATTTTACACACAACGCAACCTAACCAAACAGTTTGTTTTCGCATGCATCCTGTCAAACTGACTGCCTGCATCTGTTGCTATTTTTATCCGGGGCCTACTTAGTGAAGACTTAACTGATCAAACTTCTCTCTCATTGCAGTGAGGTACCCAAAGAGGAGCTTTTCCAGTTTAGTTAATTGTGCAATTTTAGAACATGAAATAAGGTTTTTTTTACCATATAATATTCGGTCTTCACACTGCCTGTACTGTGACGTAGGTGAATAGATTTTCGTACTTCACACCCCCTTCAATTAAAAGCCTAGGTGCTCGTGTTATCCGCTGGAGTAGGTCTTCTATTCCTAGCACGGCGATGCTATCTTATACGTGAACGGTGCAATTTCAAGCGAGGTCAATCAATCGTATCGCTAGACCAAACACATACTTTCGCCAGTCTTACTTTAGTGCGACTAATACCTGCATGAGGATAAATCAGTTTCTTGGATGTTTGTGATGGCGGTTGTCCATGCGTTGCCATCAGCGGCAAAGTCGACACAAAGTGAAATTCAGTTATTGCGCCAGACACACAGTACGAAGGCCGACTGAAGATCTAGATGTTCTATGCATCCGACTTGACTGTATTAATCCACAGATACGTGATTGACTCGGCAGTGGTCACTCGTCACCTGTCCACGGAATCTTTTGACCTAGTCTTGTGATCGGTGATGGTCAGAAGATAGAAGTTTCTATCACCTCGGATCGAATCTCGCCATCACCACCAGCACCGATCACAATGATGGAAGCCATTAATCCGCTATCACCCGGTTCGCCACTACCATGACTAGCATATTGAAATCTTCTGTGATTTTCCACTCCGATTCTCCGGGTTTTAGTAACCGAACCGCCACGACAGCACAGTGGATCCGAGTGACTACGTTCATGAGTTAGCAACAAATGGAAAAAACTTAAAATATCATGCTTTCCGGTGGTGAATACACTTTCCCACGCTCGGACTGATGCGTACAGGACCAGTTTGACTCGTCGACAGTGTGGCTTACCGTTCGAAATCTCACGACCAAAGTTGTCAATTCATTAACCCCCCCCCATCCCCTCCCTTCCCTTTAGCAGTAAACTAGACCCCTGTGACTATGCGGTTTGCGTTGTCCAGGGTACTCATGAAAATCCATGCAATGAAGACATTTTCACGATACGCTGATGATACATAACGTGGAAAGGTTTGTATCGGTATCGGAATGAGTTCAAACAAACTAGGCGGTGATAGAGAGCACATAAGATTCTGATCACCTTGGTTTAAGGGACTTACTTGAAGAAATTGGGAATAGACAACAATCGGTCGTCCAGACGGTAAAAACTGCATCAGAATCAGAGTTAAATCGACCGGATGGAATCGTGTTGCGATAATCAATGCATCCGGTGGTTTGGCGTTTGGGCCAAGGAGGCGTTCGAAACCAATTCGCCTTTTTTCCTGACGAATTAGGCGCCGTTCACACACTGCATCGCAACACTCACTTGGTTCAAGTGCGGATGTTGCTATCATATGGCAGAATTGAAGACAGAAGAAGTCGAGGTGATGTGAATGGGCATCGTGACCAAGGGAGTTGAGTCCAGGGTATTACTGAGTACATCTCACATGTCACTCAAACAATGTGATGCAATAGTAAAAAATTTTCTTCAGAGGCCTGATGTTTTACACTACATGCTTACACATCAGTGCAGTGGAAAGGGCATACCCCTTGGCCACGAAGGCCCACTGCACCGTTAAGAATAACTGACAACCAAAAACAATGAGATTTGGAGTGGGGATCCACGTACGGTCCAAACAGGTCAGGTGTGGTAGCCAACCGGACGAGTGGGGATTATCGTCTATCACCAGTGAACGGTGGTGGCGTGTATTCGAACCTCCAATCTCTGAGGTGAAAATCAAACGCTCCAAAACCACCGGTCATTTGTCAGTCTTTTACCCGGAAGTGATGATGCCGGCTAACTTGAAAAGCACGCTCCTTGACAAGGGAGGAAATTCTTGTGGTCAGGGGGTTTCGCTATTCTGTTGCGCTGGCGCCGGAAGCACAGAATAGAAAAGTCGATACACATCTGTTATCATGTCACCTTTGAACGACAGACTGATACGAAAAGACTCGTTTTCGGCTCCAAGTTCTCTATCTTCCTTCATGACGTTGTTGCATCTCATTAGCAGCAAAATGCCGAAGTTAGCTATTTTTGTGGGCATACGGTGTGTGAAATCAATTTATTTAAGTTCAATTTTTCATGACCGAATCAATAGACCAAGAATATATATATATATATATATATATATATATATATATATGTATATATATATATATCAGGTATGCGTACCCGGTACTCCTCTGCCCACTTGCTTCATACTTGTACACTCCGATGTTATATCTTCACTAGGATCTAATTTGAATCGTCTGAAGTGTGAGTGGATACTCTTCATTGAAAAGCCCACAAATGAATCACAACTGAGATTTCTCACAGTTATTCGTGTCTGGGTCACTGCTAACCCAACGAACAGCAAGACTGCGTGTGCAAGCGCTCATATTGATAGTAAGTAGAATGTTAACGTGTGGACAAAATTATAGAGAATTCAAGGCGTACACTGAGTGGTAAAACGTTCATTGTGTGACGTTTCGATCAAAAATAGGACTCGTGGTCAAACGTGAATGAATGGGACGGCTGGTTCCGCACGTTTCAGATGTGTTGACCGTCTGTCCGTTTCTCGATTTTTCGGTACCCGTTTCGCCAGGGTAACGTGGTATTTATCGACCTCGGCGTACCGAATGAAAGAGTTTAGCCAATGGAGGGCTTCAACGATCTTCTCCTTTGCTATCGATTTTGACCTCGTGACCTGTCTGTGGCAGCGATTAAAAATCCGTGAGTGTGGCTACTACTTGATCACTTGGGGTCACATGTGGTGTTGATAAGACACACCGCTGATGGCTTGTCAGGTAGGCTAGCGGTTACCGTGAAACAAGCAGGTACACACACACACACATTCGGGTTCGGTTCTCCGTTAGGGCTCGATGAACATGCACTGCATATGAATCCGATAAAAATAGACATGACAAAGCTGTACGGTCTTTCCGATAACTACAGCTCCACTTCAAACTGGTCGAATTTCTGTTTGGCTACTGAGGCTGTTTTCAGTAGTCAAAATGTAGATGAAGATCAAGGATTAGAGAAAAATCTTGGGGGGAGTACCTTCGACTGAGGGATCAAAGACCCCATAGTTTACTAAATTTTGCATTCAACCAAACGAACTATGACCTCCATGCGGATGAAAAGTGTACCGAGATGCCCATGCTGTTAGGATAGCTTATACTATGTGCGTATTTATTCATTACCTTGGTTACGAGCTGTATTGCGTCAAATGAGTAAACTTTGTGCCTGGTGCTGTACCACGTTTCGAATTACCGTTCTTATTTACTAACTGATAGCTTCCCTTGACTATTTCCCCTTTGACCTCATAACTCATCTCCGAGCTGTGGGACAGCATGAATTCCCAGTGATGCACCCAATAATGTGGATGAGTACCTTTTTATTTTTTATTACATGCCTATGCACAAGTGCAGTGGTGGGGATATACCACATAGCTACAAAGGACCACTGCACTATCAGGGATCACCGGAAACCAGACCCTGAGACTTGGAGCGGAGAATCATGTAAAGTCTCATTGGGTCAGGTGTGGTACCGGGCCGGACAACAGAGGATTACTTTCCACCACCAAAGTAATCGGTGACGGCGGGGATTCGAACCTCAGACCTCCGAGTTGGTAAGCAGAAGCTCCAAATAACGCAACCACCACCAATGGAATCAGTAATATGTTGCGTGATTTCTTCCGTATTTAGCATAAAAAATTGGACCAGAATTGTAGCATGTCACTGGAAATGTCTGACTGCCGTTATATGGGACTACCACAATTTAGTCCACTTTTTCAGACCGACATTATCATCACATCCCCAGTACAGTGTTTAAGTGATGAGTTGGGTGTTCATATCGCACACTGAATTATCCCATAAATAAATACGATGTAACAGCGTGACTGATATGCACTAGAAATTAACTTGACTGCCTATTTGTGGCGCTTTCGATGTTTTCATTTGGGAAATATACCGACATCTCACAGCGTTCACTATGTAACACATTGCGCGTGTTTTTCCATTTTCTATTTCAGTTGTCAGACTTTAATCTCACTGGCCAATCTCCCGGATCTCTGTTCTTTTCTGACTAGTCAGCCATCTTGAATTTGGTCACTTTTTCGCTCGGACCACTGAGTGATGGTTTTGCTTCTGTTATCCATTTTTCTTGTTTATCACTACATGTATCACTGATACAATTATTTTATTATTACAGAACTACACACTATTTAACGAGAATTTGACTGTCTTCTGGTACTATACTGACCTCAGGTACATCTGTTCAGGCGACATACTTGTATTTTCTGATTCAGTTGGATGAAGGCTCCTTTGTCATTGCCCTTGAGGTTTGCCTCATCGATCAGGGAGTCAATAAACGCACGTGCTACCATATAATTCTGTCCAAGCCTGTTTTTTAGTATTCGGCTGACCGAGATTTGCGACCCTGCACGCGAATGTTCTGATAAATCGGAAGGGTTCTTATATCCAATGGAGTTAGTCATACTCTGGAATTCTTGCTCGAAAATATTTGTAGTTACTTGAATAACTTTGTAAACCGAAAATCCCTTGTTGGCGATCTGTTTTGGTTTGTCACCTGAATAGATGCATCCGAGGTTACTATAGTACCAGAAGACAGTCAAATTCTCGTTAAATAGTGTGTAGTTCTGTAATATTAAAATAATTGTATCAGTGATATATGTAGTGATAAACAAGAAAAATGGATAACAGAAGCAAAACCTACATTCGAGGTGAACTATCAGCGGTCCTTAACGGGAAACACCGTCACTCGGTGGTCCGAGCGAAAAAGTGACCAAATTCAAGATGGCTGACTAGTCAGAAAAGAACAAAGATCGGGGAGATTGGCCAATGAGATTAAAGAACGAGAGCGACCCGAATATAAAGCCTGACAACTTAAATAGTAGTCGGTAGCATAAAACTCACAAAAAAATGAAAAACGCGCGGTGTGTTGCATGATTTGCTGTCTACACATTGTAGAATGAAGTTATTTGATTGTTGCACACTCGCCCGCCCTCGGTAAAGCTGGTGTCTTTGAGGTTGGCGTCAAGCAGATGCACATAAAACAGAGACGGAACAGTGACCGGTGTGACAACATTAGTACGTACGACGAATAATGCTTACATAACGGATCTGCATTAGGAGTTGAATTGTCGGTGGTTTCCGATGTCGCGGATGCCTGTTGAATAAGAAGGAAACACGAGACACTAGAGCTTAAGGACTAGAGAAGAGAATGGAAAAGTTAAAAGCAGTCATGATTATCCCCAGTCACTACTATCGTGCGTGGGGTATCACTCCGTGGTAAACCGAACGCTTGCTGAGCACAAGAATATCCGACGTCACAGTAACGCTTTATCGATTCGAGAAATTCTCCAAAATATGATGGTATGAGGGGGAATTGACTTACTGATATTTTCGTGATGTCATCACATGGAGATTCTTCGGGGGTAGAGTTGGGTTGGGTAGTGAGTACTGCAGGGCCCCCAGTTAACAAATGAACCACGTCACGGTAGGCAATTGAATTAACCTATCAGGGAGGATCAGATGGTTGGAGTGATTTGTATCCACCAACTTTTGTGAAATACTGCGGTATTCAACCCCACATCGCTGGAAATTAGATATTCTAGCTAACAAATCACTGGGTCACATACCTGCGTCTCGTAAGCAGCCGCGGCAACCGGATTCATTTCTGGACGAGGAGGAGCGGAACCGTGAAAAAACTGAATCACCGAGCCTCCGAATTCGGCCGGCCCAAGACGTTCCAGCACTGAACCCAGTATTAACCCTGAACACGTCTCAGCCAAGAGAACCGTGGAACCGGCGTGCACATTAGCGTAAGTTAGAATGTGGCAAAGGGTGTCGAAACGTAGTCCGCTATGACAGAAAAAGATATCAGCGACATGGAATAGAGGCAATATTGAGACCGGATTAGGTGAGAGGAAAACTCAAACATATCAACTAGTTGATTTATGTTGAATATACTGATATATCATAGTTATTTGTTACTGGGTGCGGATATGAGAGCCACCGTCGCGAATTAGAGCTTTACATCCACTGAAAAATTGATCGTGGACAATGATGTGACAGGATTTTCACCCGAAAAGTGTTTGCCGCATAAATCCATGGTTGGCAGTTATTCCGTATTGGGTGTGGCACGACACTAACTTCTGCCGTGTTCATGTACCCAACAAGGTTTACTAGACGACATGTGAACCCTGCTACTGGTCACAGGTTCGTCCGAATTATAAGAGTGAGTTGGAAATCCTGGATTTCCTCGAATGGCGTATGAGCGATCACCGTGGATACCGGCTTTTGACAGACGATATCTCGTCCCGCTGTCTTGAGATAAACCATTTGGTCAAACGCTTTAGTGTCTCGCAAGACAATTTCCGTCTGGGAAGTCGGGTAATAGTGAGCTCAAACAAAACAAAGGGAAGTGTACTGGTCTATGTGGCACTACCGCAATTGCGACCTGCGCCTTGACGTGGTGTGATGAATTGTGTGCCTCCGTGACCGCAAAAGCTATGCAGCATACCTCCCTAAGCCGGAGATGTATTCATTCCTGACAGGTCAATAGGTAGCGACCGGACGCAGCCATTTTTTGAACCAGTTCCTGGGCAACACCTGGTTCTAGAAACTGTCCTCAGAGAGATTTCAGTTAAGTTTAAACAACCGCGAACCTTGCACTTTTGTGCTCTGGTTTCGGTTGCTAACCTCCAGCATCGTCGAGTAAAGGGCAAAAAGAACAGAAGCCTCCGGTGAAAAAGATCCAAAAATCAAAGTAATAAGTGGAAATCACGAAAACGGAGAAAGAGCCCCAATGCAACTACGCCACTGGCCGTGACACCTAGTCATAGCCAACCATTTGGTAGGCGGATCACGTGGACCCCAACCCGGAACTCTAACATGGCCTGTTGGCTAAATCCACTGGTCAAGGCTTTCTTACCTTGCTACCACGTCATGGACTGACCACCTCGACTTACGTTCTAACCATTACGTGCCTCAGAGAACAGCGTATACCGACAAAGTCTATCAGTGGGCATGCGTAACACATGTCCCAGCCACCTTACATCTAACCTCAACACTGCTGTTACGGTGTTCCCATCATATTCGGGCAATGTTACGGAGACACCGATGCTTGAACACCGACAGTCCTCGTCTATATACCACCCTTAATGAACATGTTTCTCAGCCGAAGAGAAGAACGGACTTAAACACCGCAGTGTACACTCGACCCTTGACAGGCAACCGGACATCATGCCGACGCCACAAATGGCTGAGATTGGCAAAAGCCAAACGCACCTTCTGTATACGCGACGAAACTTCTTCTGATATCTGACCACCTGGTGAGATGCAACTTCTCAGGTAAAAAATGTATCTGCTTTAGCTAGAGCTTCCCCTATCAAGAAAAGGTTTGTGGTGGAGCTAACCCAATCCTGTAGCAGCATTTTAAAAATTGGAGGTGAGTATCTTCGCCTGTCACATTTGACTGACCAGTGACACGCAATATTCCGTGGTAGAATCAGTGATACATGCACAACTGTATTCGTTTCTCAAAATGTACGCAGGATAGATGTTAAATGTTAGCGATTTTTCACAAGAGAAGGGCATACACAGTCAAACCATAACTTTGAGCGCTAATAGATAAATTGCTGTATTCAGAAATAAGCAGATCAGCAACAAGACAGAATTGTATTTTAAAACGTGTACCGTAAACTGTACAGAAGCAACAAAAATTATCCACTTCAGCTAGAGCTTCCCCTACCAACAAGAGGTTCGGTGTTGAGCCAACAAAGTACTGCAACAGCATTCTACACTTTGAAGATGCAAAATGCATCCCAAACATTGCCACACTGTTCTTTGGGCTATATAAGTAAGCTTTCAACTTACCTCGATCCTCAATCGGAAGAAAAATATCGTCCGCGCATTCCAAGTCACACAGTCTACTGTCTGACCAAAGATCGATGCTACTATTCTCACACGAAGATAGGGCTATCTCAAGAATCAGTTCAATCACAAAATTGGAGAGGTAAGGCAAAAGAAGGAAACCTTGACGAACACCAGTTTCCGTGGTAAACTCGGATGAAAGATTGCCGTAAGCACGAACTCGGCTTCGACTGTTCGCATACAGGCATTGGAAAAGAGAAATAAATTTCTCTGGCACACCCTACAGTGAGAGGCAACGCCAGAGAACTGTGTGATCTACTGAATCGAATACCGCTTTCAGATCAAGAAAGACGGAGATTATGGGCTCAAGGAAGATGAGTCTGTGTTCTAAGATTTGTTGAAGAGTAAAGATGTGGTCGATACAAACACTACCAGGTCTGAAACCGGCTTGATTCTCACGCGTACACATTTCGCACGAGCTGGATAATCGGTGGAGAATAATACCACTGAGCTGTTTGAATGCAATAATTACCAAGCTAATTCCCCCTGTGATTTTCACAAGAGGACCTATCACCTTTTTTTTTGAATCAGCACAATCACCGATTGACACCATTCCCTGGGAATCTGCTCACTATCCCAAATGACGCGGAGGAGTTTTAACTCCGAAACCGAAGCTCCGCTTCTATCTTTGGAAAAAGATGGAGAAAACCCATCAGGTCCAGCAGCTTTGTACCTTTTAGAGTAGCCTATCTCCTGCATAATTTCCGTTTCTGATGGAGTAAGGACATTCACCTGTATTGTTTTTCTGGCAAGTATATGGGGAAGGTTAACCGTTGAAATGGACCAACTGAACTGTTCCTCAAAGCGCTCCCCCCAACGGTCCAGACGACGTCCTTGAGAGTGAATCAGCGAGCCATCGGATTCCTTGATTAACCCATCCCAGGCTTTCGTGGAACGGTACTTGTAATCAAACGGCAAGGGTTACTAGTATTGCCAATAGACGTAGCTTTTCACATTTCCCTATATTTCGCGATCTACCACTGCTCCCGGTCATTTCCCAGGCTCCTAGTCAGTTGGCGTCGCACGGATTTAGGCACTTCATTGAATGTGGCATCCGGAGGGACGGATCTGCGAGCATTCAACAGAGCAACTAATGTGGAGGATATCCGTCGTCTGTGAGGCCTACTTGAACCAAAGTTCCGTGTGGCATTAGACGCGACAAACAAAATCTTCTTTAATCTCTTGTCAGCGTTCATCTGGGTCCTGAACATCCGGCTGCATCGATAACCGAGTAGACAGCTACGACCGAAAAGCAGATCGCCGGTTATCGTCCAGAAGCAACGGCCCGGGACGAGTGGCTTTTATCTCGGTGCGACCACAAACATGAGGTAAACACAAGCGATCACGTACCAAGGCGTGATCTGAGTCCACAGGCGTAGACCAAAGTGAACGACAATCTTTAATTGATCCACGCCAGCGATGACCAATCACATTATGGTCAATTTGAGTCCAGCTCCATCTGATATAGTGTGCGGGCGTTAAAGGCAGCCAAGTGGAGTGAACACTTAGGCTTAAGAAGCGCATCTGATTTATACCCAACTCCTGAGTTACTGCTTCCATCACAGCCGCAATCGTCCGTGGCGTTTTGCATCGATCTTAAATTAAAAGAAGGAAAATCGGTAAGGCTCTTTACAGGAAAGATACTGGAGGCTTCAGGGCGAATCATACTTCGCGTCTGCGCACACCGCAGAGGGGTTTTTTTCTTGGGAACCCTAACCGGAGCCTTTGATTCAAACGTCTCATCCATAAGGCAGTGGGGCGTCCACCCAGCACGGGAACGTGACAAAAGCACCCGTGAAGGAACCTCGTCTAGCCTGTCACGTGAGATCTGATTAGTGCACTTAGTTTGTCTTGTCTTCGCTGGTGTCCTGTTATCGATCCGCTATTCGGATTTCGTCCATACACCCAATAGAGCAAGCGGAACGTGAACGGGGCAGCATCCTTTGGGCTGGGAGCTGCCCAGTTTAGGCGGGCGATAGCTGTCCAATGAAGTGCGATGACTTCTCCCACCGTCGAGAGAAACCCCAGGTACTCCACTCCTACGTCCATCTAGTGGAGGTTTTTGGCCGGTAAACTGTTTCTCTCCGAGTTTATTCGTTGGAGTGTCCCCTCCAGGGACATAGTGAATAGAACCAGATGTTGCCCAGGAACTGGTTCTGAGACTGGACTTCGTCTAGTCTCTACCCATTGACCTGTCAGGTATGATTGCATCCTCGGCTTAAAGAAGCCTTCCTGCATAGCTTTTTGGGCCCTGGAGGGACGCAAGCCATCACACCACGCCAAGAAGCAGTCTCCTTGTGGTGGATTCCGTTGAATGGTTCTGTGCATGTCAGCGCCACTATATTGAAGCATCGATGCCTGTTTCTCGTATCTGTGTACGTTCCAACTGACTGTAGCTTTGCTGAGGCTAGAGAAGAGTTCTACCAAGATTTGTCTCGACTGCTCCGTAGCGCACATCCTACGGACATGTTGATTGTTGCTGCTGACTTCAATGCTCAAGTTCGAAGTCCAGACGAGGCAGAAAAGCATATAGAAAGCCGATTTGGCGTTCCAGCCAACGACATTCCGAGGATGAGCTGTTTCTAGCGAGTAAACATTTCTCGCACAAAAAAGCTTCGTTCTGCGCCTTCAGTGTTGGACCCAGACCGACCACACTGCTACTGGTTACCGCTGGCGAGGATCAATTCAAAATTGTCGGGCATTTTGGTTCACGTCTGTAAGGCCTGATGACGCTTACGTTCGCGCGCATTTCAGCCATCGAACACTCAGCAGAGGTTCACGTGCAGCCCGCAGAGAGAAGTAGACGTGGTGCGACCATACTGTCGAATGTCCGGGATCTTCTGGGGAAACGAGATGAGTTGGACTGTTGGATGTTACACAATATACCAGCGCTGGTTGCCGTGACAGAAACATGGCTCGCGGTGGATGTTTTGAGCTCGGAGGTGGCCACTGCGGACTATGCACTCTACCGTGTAGACAAGAGCGAATCTAGAGGCGGTGATGGTGTCATTTTGTTCGTCAGTCCGGAAATACCATAGTTTCAACTGGATTCTTATTCCGACTCAGAAAGCCATGGCGAATCTTTATGGTGTCGATCATTTGGTTCTGGTTATATACTGGTGACGAGGAGCGCAGGCTTTACCCAGAGTAGAGGGCGCACCTAATATTTGGCTCATACTGTTTGAAGAAGTGCGTAGGTCCACGACATCTATTGCCTAGTATCCTATTGATCCGTATGACATCGGTCAGGCCTGGGAGTCTATTCAAAACGGGGTATTTCACTTGTGTCATATTTTCACCTCTGCCCCAGCGTCGTCCACATGTTAGGGGATCTCTTTAGTGTGAACTGGAGCTCAGAAGTCTACTTCGACAGGGAAATCGGGTCTGGAAACTCATGCAACCGAAGCAGAATATCCACACCATTGAGGCATTCGCAATCAATGCATTGATCTCAAATGCTTGAATCGATGTGCACTTGAGAAGATACTTGCGGTCGACTGTTTGTAGTCAAACATGTTTGTTTACACATCTAAAACGCAGAACAAGAATCGCGTTTAGTATCCCAGCACTGATGGAGCGCAATGCGCTGGTCGATGCGGATAATCGCAAAGCATATATCCTGACGAGTCATTATAAATCTGTGTATGCACCAGGACGTTTACCTCCTCCACAGGTGGTAAGTAATGCTCCCATTTTGTCTTTTTCGGAATCCGGCGAGAAAGACGTAGCTAAAGCATTGCGTTCAGTCAAAGCAGTTAATCTCCAGGACCGGACGATGTTAATCCTCCGATGACAAAAGAACTGACTGAAATATTAACCACGCCAATCGCAAGACGCTTTAACTCCCACATAATCTTCGTTGAGTTCAGTAAAGTATCCGGCAAGGTACCGCATGGATGATTGTTGCAGAAACTTGAGGCCCTGTTACTTCACTGGCTTGGGGACTTCTTAAACAAAATAATGCTTTCCGTGAGAGTCACGCAGCCGCTATCGCGTCCCTTCAGTACCTCCTGTGGAGTTCGCAGGAACCGGTTCTGGGGGCGTTACTTTTTTGATGTATATAAACGATCTGCCATCCGTTTGCTGATCGCTTTGTTTCAGCTACACAGATGACCTCAAAATCTGAAGAACTATGCGGTTAGAAGTTCATCGGTAGGTTTTGTTGGACGATTTTGATGCACTGGTCTGAGAGAATGTAGAAAAGTGCGCTTACATGATTGTCAGGAGGAAGGAGAGCGGGACATCCCACAAATCACGAGACGCTCATCCGCACGTCAACTTGTGAGAACAACCTTGGGGTAGCAGTGGTCTCAACCCTGAGGACCAAAGCCAACACGCACAAGTCCTCTGTCTCAGATTAGAGTATGTACGGAGCGATTCGTCGGTTTTTTCGGCAACTATCTGAATTCCTTCACCGTTGCATACTTCCCATGTATACCTGCGACTGGAATGTGGTGGGCCTGCCACACCCCTCTGTACGACTTCGGAAGTTGTCAGACTAGAACGAGTACGGCAGGCCACCGCTCAGCTCCTCAGTTAAGAAGATCAACCCCAAACCATCGAACTGACCTCAGAGGCACGTCCTCAAATTTGCAGTGTTCCCGTTCTACGCCAGGCGCATTCTCCGTGGAGATTCAGGGCCGAAGTTGATAACTATTCCCCTTGTGGGCGCATAACCGGACTCAAAGTCATCTGCTGAGACTTATGGAACAGCAATCAGTGGTCCTGCAGCTGGTATGCCGCCTCTCAATGAGGGTAACAAGTTAACGGAATGCTTTGCCAGCAGAAGCAGTGGAAGAGACGAATGACCGTCCTTTCAAGTGGCTTCTGAACGTCTTTCTGAAGAGGTGGTTGCAGGACAAGTACATCCAAATTTATGCCCTCAACAATGAAATGGCGAGGGTCTTTGGGGATACCGCCATGCTGCCTCTAATTTGAAAGACTGAAGGTTATTCGCGCTGTACCAGACATGCGCAAAAATGCTGAGAGCAAGTTGACTGTTTGATGCTGTGAATGTTGCCCAAGTTCTGAGAACCAGACATAGAAACAATAAGCACCTGCACCCTCATTTGTACCGCAAGATGTGCGCCAACTGATTCTTCCAGATTTCAGGTATGATGAGACACGGAGATAACTTAAACGTCGACTGATTCGGAGCCTGAGAAACGACAGTGAGGAATGGTGGGTTGCGGTGTGAGGAGAAGGAAAAGACTGCAGAGATTGGCAATCACCACGATCCTTTCTAATTAGAAATACCGATCCACGAAAGCCAAGCGTTAGCGAACTGATCAAAAAAGCTAATGGTCCACTGCTCCAGACTCAGGAGCGTCGTCTACTTCGTTGAGCGGGTATTTCGAGGAACAATTTAACTGGCCTTTATCCGCAACAAGTATACTGAGCAGACTAATAGTTAAAGTTCAGGATGCGGATACCAATTTTTCGTCAGAAGCGAAGGTTCTCCGTGAGGTAAACGACCTTAAACGACACGAGGCTGCCGGACCGGATGGGTTGTATCCGTCTATTTTCAAAAACAGTGGCTCGGCGTTGTCCCTAGAGCTGACAGAAATTCAGAGTAGTGTAAGTCGGTGATCGTACCGACTTACATAAAAGGCGACAGGTCTTCCAATGAAAACCCCAGGGGAATAGACGTGGTTAACAACGCATTTAGACTACTCGCTGGTAATACTCTCCACTGCTTATCTAATGCTCTCGAACAGTGCTGGCGTGAGAATCAAGCTGGATTTAGACATGATCGAGATCGAGCTAATTACATCTTCACTCTTTGACAAATCTCAGAACATAGGCACACCCTCCATAGGTCCATCATCCTCGTTTTTCTTAATCCTAAAGCGGCCTTCGACTCGGTCGACCGCATAGTTCTCTGGAGCTGCCTATTGTTGAAGAGTGTACCAGAGAAATTAATTTCTGTCATAAATTCCCTGTACATAAATGTACATAAATGAAGCTGAGTTCGGGCTTACGTTGCTCTTTCATCCGAGTTCACCACAAAAAGTGGTGCACATTGGGGTCGCCCCCTTTCTCCCTTTCTCTTTAACTTCGTGATTGATATGATCCCAGAGACTGCACTGTTTTCAGTGAACGTAGTGGTATTGAACCTTGCCTGGGTGAGAAAGTGTAAGACCTTGGGTATAAGGATGGTATTATTCTTCTATGTGAAAATCCAGGTAAGTTGCAAGATTTTCTAGACAGCTTGAGTAACTGCATAACAATGTTTGGTATGTGTTTTGCACCTTCAAAGTGCAAGATGTTGCTGCAGGACTGGGTTGGTCCAACACCAAACCTTTCAGTATCTGGAGAAACCATAGACCTGGTAGATAAGTTCTGTTATCTGGGCAGGTGCATTTTATTCAGAGGTCAGGTATTGGACGAAGTGTATTTGCGCATACAGAAGGCTAGTTTGAAAGTTGCCAACCTGGGTCATCTGTGGCATCGACATGACATCCGATTATCTGTCAATGGTCGAGTGTACGTTGCAGCAGACAGGCCCGTACGAAAAATGTCGGTATTTGGATACCGATGTCCTCATAGCATTGCTCGAATATGGCGGGAACGCCGTACCAGCAATGCTGAGGTTAAGCGCAAAGTACTAAGCACATGAACCAGGTCATTGTATGAAACACTCAAGCTCATCAGGCTAAAATTGTTAGGATATGTGTCGCGCATGTCCCCTGACAGGATTTCTTGGGACGCAATGTTCGCTGAGGCGGGTGACGGTTGGAGGACGAGCAAGAGTGACCAGTCCATGACATGAAAGAAAGGTATGAAAAACCCAACCTGTGCACTTTGCCTTGTAGGACATGTTAAACTTCCTGGGTGATGTCCAAGAGACGTTCCCACTCAGTGGTTTTATACAATAGAGGAAATGGCTAGGTGTCGCGATCAGTGGTCCTCTTTTAGGCATAACCTTTCTTTATCGACTTGAGATCAATACTTGTTGTTCTTTTATTGCTCCTTTCGGATTCATGTCCTTTCTTATTGTTTCCTACTGAGGATGTTGCCAGGAGATAGCAACGAAAGCCACCGCACACAGTGCATGGTTAACAGTTGTCCGAACTGACCTGAACTGACACTTCAGAACTTGGTGCTATTTCGCCGTCAACAAGTCAAGCCAAATTAGGATTTTGGAACTGAGTGCGTAATTCGTACATCGTTGTAAACTAGAAGCATTTTGTCACAAATTTAAAAGACAAACCATTTAAGTAACGCCTGAAAGAACATTTTTTTTTATCTTGGATTATCCAAAATTCTCAAAGAAGCGACGATTACTCAAAGTGCTTCAGGCATCAAATAGGCCAACAGTGGCAGCTTCCACATCTGCTTCCGTTGAGACAAGGGTTTGTTTGAGCCAAGTTGGTAAGATTTATTCAGCCACATGATGCCCATTTATAGCTTAGAGTTTCCGGAATACATGGATACTCCTACGTTTGTTAATCACGTGGCTAAGTTCGGGTACTTACTTCCACTTTATTGCGACTATCTTCTGCGAGAGGATAAGTCAGTTTCATGGTTGTCTCTGATAGCAGCTGTCCACGCTTTCCGGTCTGCGGCGAGGTCTGCACACCGTGAAATCCAGTTATTGCGCCAGCCGCGTACTCCGAAGACCGACTGAAGGTCTTGGCGATCCATTCCTGCCTTAATGGTGCTAACCCACGTCTTCAGTTGGCCACCAAGGCGACATTTCCAATCTGAGCAGGGTGGTGGGAGTAGACTCCTCTTCGCAGGTTCCGTTTCGGGTCGTCGTAGAACATGACTAAACCACTGTAGGCGACTTCGTCAGAAGAAAGAAGAAAATCGTTCTGTATTCGCAGTGTTGGCGCACGGCAGAGTTATGCAGCGGGAGCACCAGTGGTCAAAGCTTTCCAGTCTTTTCGTGTCACCCACTCTCAACGACCAAGTTTCGCAGGGGTACGTAAGAACTGGACGGACATCAGCTCGGTATATGCGCAGCTTCGTGTGGAGGCTTATAACAATGCGAGACCACAATGGTTTACGAAGTTGCAAGAATGCTCTCCTTGGACAATTTACACGAAGCTTAACCTCGTCCCTGACCTGGCCGTTTGGTTGAACAGTAGAACCTAGGTACTTGAAGTTGTGCGCCTGTTTCAGATTGTCACCACTGACGCGTATAGTGTGTTAGGCCTTGTGAAGTCATGACGAATTTCGTTTTTGTAGTGTTTATCTCAAGACCAACAACCTTAGCTTCACATAAAATACGGTCAAGAACCGGCTGCAGAGTTCCGAGATCCTCTACCAGAATGACAATATCGTCGACGAATTCCAGGTCTGTAACCTAAGAGTCACGACCAAGTTGTATTCCTCGAAAGTTGTTGAGGGCGAGACGCATTACCCAGTCGATAGCGTAGATAAATAGAACTGGCGGTAGAGAACATCCTTGGCATACGCCAGAGTCGGTTGAGAACTCTGGAGACTCTTTGTCGTAGGCGCGGATGCGCACCTGTGTTGCAGAGCAGTATGATCTTATCAATCTGATGTACTTTTCGGGCATCCCGTCATTTCGTAGTAAGCTCCAGAGTGACTGTCTGTCAATCGAGTCGAATGGTGCTCGAAAGTCAGTGAAGCACGCTGTGGTGGTTTGTTGGAATTTATAGCGGTGATCTAAAATTCGGCGTAGCGTGAAGATCTGGTCAACACAGCATTTCCTCGACGAAAACCACACTGGCTGAAGCATGTTCGCGAGTCCCGAACAGCAACAACGCAATTAAGCAGAATGACCGCAAAATGCTAAGCCGCTATATCAACCGGTCTTCGGGAAAAACTTCAGTGACCCAGATACGACGGAATAGCGTACTTGGTGGGTCCAATATAATTGGCAAACAGGATTTGAAGATTTCACGTGGTATGCCATCCTCTTCCGGTGACTTCTTGTTTTTCATTGTTTGAGCTGCGGGGACGACTTCCGATTCGTTGGGAGGCCCGAGGTCCATTGAATACTGTTTTATGTCGCTTGGTGCCGTTATACAAACGGATTGGATGAGAGAGCGACTCAGCAACTAACTGAAGCGTTCGACCCATCTTAGAAGCTTCTGGTCGCAGCCCGATATGAGATGGCCGCCATCGTCGAGTAGCGTGGGAGGAGATTGCATTTTCCCCGAAGAGGAGCGTATGAGTCGGGAAAGCTTCCCATAGTCTCCAACAGCGGCTGCTGTTTCCATCCAGCGAGCACGTCTAGACCAATATCGTTTACGATCGCACCTCTCTGAGCGTGGAGCCCCGCGGTGAAGGTTATGGTAATCAGGCGAATTAAGGAATCTTGAGTCCCTAGCCTTAGAGCAGAGGTTAAGGGTTTCTGCAGAGATTCAATCTTTCCCGTGCCAATTTGTTTTGCCTAGCTATTCAAGGGGGGCACTGGTGATGGATACTTTTAGCCCCGTCTATTTCTCATCTACGCCACCGTCCTCGTCGATCGCAGTTAGTCGGGAAGAGATCGCATTTGACAGGGCTTGAACGTTGTCAGAGATTGTTAGCTTGGAAGTATCTACTCTGCAATCAACACCATAGATCCCGACGACCCGGATTACCAGCGAAATTTACTACGACCAGCTACAATCAAGGAAGATGTTCATCTCATGTCACAAAGGCGGCGTGTTTCTCTCATTCTGAAATCTGATGCATTTCGGCGAGAATTGGAAGAGGTTATACGAGCTCAAACACAGCCTGGCGATTATCCAGGAATGAGCACTAGTTTGTTTTCGTTGCAGCACGTATCTGAGTTTTTTGCATCAGCTCCTGCTGGACAGTCATCATCTGGTTTCGGGTTGCACAAAGGTAAGTTTCAGCAATAACCTTTAGGATTTTCACTGGCGATTCATTTCGGTTGTATGTTGCCTTAACGTGTAGTTGGATCGTTGACAGAATACTATCGAGATTTAATTTCTGATGCTGAAGCTTAAAATAGCGCCTAATTGGGGCATATAAAACATGCAGTAGGCCGACTTGGGAGTATGCAGTAATCCCCACCAACCTACGGGAACTTAAGTGGTTATCGACGGGAATTCTCGAAGTCAGATTTCAAATTTTCTGAAGTTGAGCCACTGGGACACCCGTATGAGTCTCATTGCCGTCCACTCTTGGTAATAGCCTCACAATGGAAATTCACGCCACCGCTCCTTCCGATGTACGTCAAAATTCCAGCAGAATGGTTTGTAATTTATCTCTTTTACCTCATCAACTGGCAGCGGGTTCCACATTTTGACTGCCTTCCTGGAGAGATGGTAGACTAGTGGGTTGCAGCTTCAGGGGCGTCATCGAGTACTTCCTTGTGCATGAGTGGCCACGAAAGGGGAATTCCGTATGCAACTCGGCGTTTATTACGCCCCGGAGTATTCGTCGGACGCGTATCAGATCACCGCTCTTCGATACGCTTCCGAAAACAGCTTTCTTAGCCCCAAACGCCTGTCCTAACTAATCCCCCGCAGTCCAGCGACTAGGTGAGAAGCGGCTCGCTGCATACTTACCAGCATCACGAATCCAGCTTCTGAGACTGCACCTTGACGTGGTGTGATGGCTTGCGGGCCTCTAAGACCCAAAGAGCTATACAGGATGGCTTCCTTAAGCCGGAGATGCAATCATATCTGACAGGTCAATGGGTAGAGGTCAGACAAAGTCCAGTCTCCTGGTCCTCCGGGTTGGGGGTTGATTTGAGCTGGCAACTCAATCGGAAAAACCAGTGGAAGAATAATTGATCCAAGCAAATGGGCTTCCACTAAGCCATCCCGCTGCCTTGCGGATAGGTTCTTGTTAGAACTAAAGGCTTTGGATGAGGACCCTAATCGTTCTCCTTCTTTGTGGTTGGACACCCTAGCAGAACCCGTCCAACATCTCCCATGAACTGCACGAATACAAAGAATTCCATACTGCATCGATCGTCGCGCAGGATAATCAGGACCGCGCTGCCCATTGCATCGAGCGGGGTGGGTAGTGATAAGTGTGCTACTGCTCAGAGTTCCCTCTCTTTTAGTCAACCTTTGTCTTCTGTCCCTAGCCATCCCTCTTTGTCCCATCTATCGACCCATAATGCTCCCACTGATAACACGGTCAATACTCGCAACGATTCACTGTCAAATAGTATCGGGAATAATCCTCTGGCTGGTAATTCACATTTTCTCAAGCCCCATCGGCCTCTGAATCTCGGCTCCTTCAACGTGCGTACAATCATGCAGGCCGGTCGGCAGGCGTGCCTAGCCCTCACAATAAATTATCTGAAGATTGATGTTTGCTGCTTAAGCGCACTTCAGGAGACGAAGCAGCTAGAGCTGTGGGTCAACGTGGTGTAGGAATTGTCTTGACTGACAAGGCTGAGGCTGCCCTTTTAGACTGGATTCCTGTTAATAGTCGTTTATGTGCTGTGAGACTCCAAGGGTCAGTTGGCGTTCGAAAGGATAGTTGTGTTAAGCGCAATTTGTTTGTGATCTCGGCGTACGCCCCAACGGACTGCAGCTCAGACTTGCAGAAAGATGAGTTCTATGATGCCCTCGCCACTCTCGTTCGCAGCAGTAAAGGTTCCGACATTGTAGTGCTAGCTGGTGACTTCAATGCACAAGTTGGCAAACTTAGTGTGTCAGAAGCCTGTTTAGGTGGGCGTTGTGCTTTACCCGCTCAGCGTACAGATAACGGGGATAGGCTTCTCCAGTTTTGTGCAGACAATCGATTGTTCTTGTCTAGCACAAATTTCCCACACAGCTCGCGTCGCACAGCGACATGGCGCTTTAACTCTACAGGTACTTTTAGTCAAATTGACCATATCGCCGTAAGCTACCGGTGGCGCAGTTCTGTTCAGAACTGTAGATCTTACTGGTCCACGTACGTAGAGTCGGACCATGCCTTAGTTTTAATGCGATTATCTCTCCAGCTCCATGGTCATCGTCGCAAACCGCAAACCGGATTAGCCGTGCAACGTTTGTGTGATCCAGAAGTTTGCACCCGTTATGAGCAGAAGTTAGCACATGAGCTAGGATCCACGGAGAACAGTTATGTAGATGAGCATTGGGCTCATAGCAAACAGGCGATGCACGTTGCAGCAGCTTTTGCCTGTGGTCCTCGATGCGTTGTCCATCAAAGACACTGGATCTCACAAGAATCGCTGAGTATAATGGAGCAAAGGCGTCAGCTTTCGAACCGTAAGGAGATGAATAAGATTCGGAGAAAGCTGCAGAGACAAGTTACGAAAAGCCTTAAGAATGATCGCGAAAATTGGTGGGTCAAGGTAGCCGAAGAAATGGAAGTAGCAGCTGCTTCAGGTAACAGTCAAAGACTGTTCAAACTTATTCGTGACACCGGTGGACAGCGAACTCAGGTCAGTGAAACGATTTGGGATAGAAATGGAGAACCCATCCATAACAAACAGCAAAGGCTTGACCGATGGGCCGAGTACTTCAAGGAACAGTTTAGCTGGCCGCACGCTAGTATAGTTACTCCCGTGTCAACAACTGTGACTCCTTGGGTGGTATCACTTGAGCCCCCATCAGAAGTAGAAGTAGAGTCATGTATTCGATTATTAAGGCGGGGGAAAGCGGCAGGTCCCGACGAACTTCCTCCAGTTCTTTTCAAATTGGGTGGTGAGGCGTTGATAAAATCACTTACCGCCTTGCTCCGTGACATTTGGAACGAGGAGCGTATTCCGTTAATATGGAGCGAGTCATTGATTGTTCCCATCTTCAAGAAGGGAATACGCAATGACTGTAGTAATCATCGTGGGATTAGCTTAACTCCGATAGTCACCAAGGTATTAGCTTCGATTTTGCTGCACCGTCTTACACCGGCTCGCGAGAGGAATGCCCGCGAACAGCAGGCTGGATTCCGCCCAGGTCGAGGATGCATCGACCAGATTTTTACTCTTCGCCGACTACTTGAAACGCGTCACACGTACCGCCGACCGACAATAATGATTTTCTTAGACCTGAAAGGCGCCTTCGATTCAATTGATCGAACATCGCTTTTCAGTGTTCTTCATCGAAAAGGTATGCCCCAGAAGTTCGTGAACCTAATGAGATCATTGTATTCTCATACTTCTGGCCGCGTTAGGGTTTACGGTGAACTATCTGGTCGGTTCGAAACGACCAGCGGTGTTCGACAGGGATGCCCTTTGTCTCCATTCCTGTTCATGTTTGTCATGGACGAAATAATGGGGAGTGCGCTGCAAAATCTTCAAGATGTAGGCGTCGGACTAGGAAATAGTGAGAAGCTATGTGACCTAGATTACGCAGACGACGTTGTCTGCTTGTTCGAATCCACGGAACATGCTCAGTGTGCACTAGGTAATCTCGCAAGAGCTGTAGCTCCATTCGGCATGTGCTTTGCACCTTCAAAGTGCAAGGTGATGTTACAAGACTGGACGTCAACAATTCCGAGCTTGATGCTCGATGGGGAGGTGCTGGCAGTTGTCGACCACTTCACCTACTTCGGTAGCTGCGTGACGACGGATGGGAGCACAGTAGTAGAGGTGACTACGCGGATATCCAAGGCTTGAGCGGCGTACGCTGGACTGAAGCACTTGTGGCGCCGATCTGATATTTCACTGAAGTTGAAAGGTCGTGTATACTTTGCCGCAGTGCGTTCAGTTTTGTTGTATGGTTGCGAAACTTGGAGTCTGTGTGCTGAAGATATTCGTCGTCTTGAGGTTTTCGACCATCGATGTTTACGTAGTATCGCTAGGATTGGGTGGAATAGCCGAGTAAGCAACGATGAGGTCAGAAAGCGAGTATTGGGTACTAATTCAGAGAACGTTCTGTCACAGCGTATCCGGCTTAGTAGACTTCGTTGGTTGGGACACGTTTTACGTATGGCAAACACACGTCTACCGTACCGTGTCCTATTTTCCGCTTCTTCTAGGGAGTGGAAGAAACCACGTGGAGGTCAAAAGATGACGGCGCAGCGAGGAATGAGAAAATTTACAGCGAACTTAGGAAAAGTAGGTGCTTCACGTCTTTGTAGTTAAAGTCCAAAAGATCCGTCTACCAGTTGGCTGGAGACACTGAAGGATATGGCAGCGAACCGCGAACAGTGGCGATCGTGTTGTCACTTTCTGTCGAATAAGAACGACTGATCGATGTGCGTTTGCACAGTTAGACTGTGTATTCCGTGTGTTGGCTACTAGGGCATTCTTTTCTTTTCCCACCCATGTAGGTCCACTCCCTGTCCATCTTGTATATTCATACTTTCTAATTCAACGTGCAACATGGTGAGAAAGGCAGTGGTCAGTGGGGCTTGCCCTACTGTTTAACGCTGTACGATGATGATGATGACTCTGCAATGAGGACGAGATTTCTGCCGTACTGAAAGGTGAGGCTTGAAACGAGAACGTACCAGTGTGTAGTCCGTGCCGTTGGTGTTTAGGGTTTACACCGCCCCGGTATGCCAAACAGTTCTAGACAGATAATGCCCAACCGGAGCTCATCAAGTAGGATGCGTCCCTTAGAGGGACTTGAATATGTCGACTGCCGGAGTTGGGTAGGTGTACTTCAGACAGACAAGCTACGTCAGTTTCGTAGCCGTACTGTGCGCAAGGTAACACACTGTTCACCTGCATCTCGAAGAGTTCTCATGTTCCAGCAGGCTACGCGGACTCGTGATCTTGTGTTCAGGTTTAGGTTCCCAGCTCGTGTTTGGGTCACCCCATCCACCGGAGGAGCGCAGGGTGCGTCGCTTACTGGAGACGCCGAAGCACGATCACAGCTAATTATAGAGACAAAATCCATTGAGAAGCTTGCGAATAGTGTACGAAATGGCGTCCCCAGTGTCACGGCTTTTGTTCGAGGTTGCATTTCTAGCCCGTGCACAACCAAACGCTACCTGCCAGGCAGTATGAAGTTTTTGTGTTGGGAGCCGGTGGCCGATCGAGCAGCTCATATGCCTTTTAGATGGTGGTCTACCAACCCGGTATGATCAACGCGTCCTACTGATCTTGGTGTATGGTTGCGGGGGGGGGGAGGGCTCTCTATGAGCTCGCTCGCCATTCGGTAGAGGTCATCTAGACCCGAGGGTCCACGCAACCCTGTTGACTGGACGGATTTTCTTGGTAGCCATTGGATCCAACAGATCTCATCTGTCTATGTAGGAGCTACCGTCTTCGCATGCTAGGCGCCGTCTCATCGAGGTTTTTAGGCATCGGTTACCCTCAACCTGGTTTGGCCCGCCGGTTGAGCGGTTTGCCGGGGTGTGGCCGCCTCAGCTTCGTGGTGCCATACATGGGGGTAGGGTGAATGATGGAGACCAAAGAGATGGAAAATACCCCAGAGGGCATGACCGTCTAACAACTCAGAGGTGCTTCTACTCTCAGATACCCCATACACCAATTCAGGTCTAATATTATGAACGGCGCAGCATCGTTGAGAAGTAGTGGCAACATATTGTATGATACATATCTGCACTACAGTAAACGTACACGTGGCTAACGAACTTATAACGGTAGCTACAAGCGTTAAGTTCACACCTTAGCCAAATAACTCGCGATCCGCGCACGATTCTCAGTACGCCTCGCACACGCGAATCACGTGGCATCCCCGGTGGCTACTACGCACATTTGGGGTTATATGCAGCAACACGCTGTGAAGCCGTTCGCGTGCATCCATTACCTATCCAAATTTCGATTCCGATACATTTTGATGCCATGTGTTGCTTTGAAGATTTCACAAAACACATGGGCCATACAATTCCATATTTTGAAGCTTGTCGTTACCAGCTCCAGAACAAGTACTGAGAAGAAAAATCTTTCACCGTTTTTTGAGTCTCAATCCACACCTTCCATCATGCTGAAGTTATTTGAGCATTTTGCCCCTTGAACATTCTGCTCAGCGACGGAATTTCGTCAACAATGAAGGCTCCAAAAAGACTATCAGGAGGAATAGAGTCCAATTCGATTGAAAGCTATCGTACGGAGGCAGAGAGTACTCCAACTTGTTCTCAGTTTTATAGCCCATCAAGGTCTGTCCGTAATCCAATGAAGCAACGACTTCAGAAATTCAGCAAGATGTTGAAAGCATGGAAGGTACGTTTTTTGTGATTCCAGTAATGTTCTTTGTGGAAGATCTCAGACATGCATGATAAACGTGTCGCACAATAATGGCTACCACCCAGTGAAAAGGTCTATATATCCACGGTGGACACGTCAGGATTTACTGCAAGTCAGGACTTTCATCTGTCGTTGAATCAATTGATGATCTAGTGAAGACGAAGCAGCCACTTTTCTCCAAGCACAACCGAAAAGGCCTGCTGAGCCCATATAGTTACATATCTTCATTACTTCCGTTTTATTGGCGGCCATCGATACCCGAACATTTGGTGGAAACTGTTTGGGCTGTACTACTCAAAGTGCTGCATGCGAATCTTGTGAAAGAATGCGGCTTTTCGGGCAGAAACAAGAGAACAGCAGCGCATGGTAAGTTGTTATTCGGTGTAATGCGAGGTACGTTCTGTTATAAGTATCACTAACTCTCCGATATGCATGGTAGCTACACAACACCTGACAGCTAGACATATTTCCTTTTTTAAAGCCACAAAGTCACACGTTGCCTCCGCGGATCATTCGGAATCAGGGTTTCGATTTCACGCTCCCACGTGGCTGCGCAATATGAAATCACAGAAGTATATTAGGTCAAACCGAGATTGCCTAGTGATTTCCGTAGGTGGCATCGAAATATCAGACTAACGCTGTTCATTTTTAGACTACCTTGTATGAAATCGGGGGAGATAGAAGATAAAAATTAGAACTGCAAATTTTATAATATAACTACCATTATAATATCGTATCTTTCAATTGGTTAAGCGGTACCGTTCAATTCGAGTAGTGATGAATATTCCGACAAATTTTCAGGGATTCATCCAGTCATGCAGTCACATAGTGCTTCTTGAGATTTACTTTGCAGGACTTAATTAGTCATTATTGGCACGGCAATGCTGCTGGTAGAATGTCAAAATTCTGACAGCGCAACTGCTCATTTTATCACTGATCTATGTTTCTTAACAATAGTATAATAGACACTGGGAATCCAGTGCACAATTAGCTGAGTAAAGGGGGGTCTCGGTGAGTTGGTTTGAAAAGTTTTTTTATGTGGTATTTAAGTATTTATGGTAAGCGGTATTTAAGTGATGTGGTCGGGATAAGTGAACACAAAAAACGTCTTGCGGTGAAAAACATGTTCCTATCACGTTTTTTTGAAAGACTGGGGATAGCCTGCGTTTGTAATCACCCTCTGTGGTGATCAGCTGGAGTAAGTCGATAAATTCAAGTACCTCGTGAACTTGGTGACAGCTGGAGGTAGTGTTGAGGAGACCAAATCACGAATGGTGAGAGCTAGAGAAGTCTCGTAACTTATGTTCCCCGCTTTGGTTGTTATTGTGTTGGCATCTTGCTCCATTTCAAGCTGTAAAAAATATAAAAACATTTCTCCAAAGTAATACATCTCAACTTCTTCAGTGCACAAGGCTGGCTTTCTATTTCATTCCAAAAGCTTTACCTTTGACCATCAGTTAATTAAATTATCGTCACAAATGAATCCAGCATTCAGTTGTGAAGTAGATCTCTATCTACATATCTACCTTATTTCGGCCGAACTAGAATTATGCGGTTTCCCACTCCGAGTCTCAGGGTCAGCTTACGGGTTATCCCTAATGGTGCACTGGGCCTTGAGGTCAAGAGGTATTTACTTTTTTCACTGCACTCATGCGCAAGCATGCAAAGTAAAATAAAAACAATCCCTTCACTGCTTTTGACCTGCAGTTAGTGATCCCCTGCCGGACAGCTGTTTGACTGTCCACCATTAGGAGATCAATCATCTAGTCAAAACTGGCATTTTATTATCTTGATCACAGCGGTAGGATGTTTTTTTTTATTTCACGCTTGCGCGTGAGTGCGGTCGAAGGGATATTATCCATAGCCTAAAAGACCCACTGTTCTCTAAAAGATAATCAGCAACCAGTTCCTGAGACTTGGAATGGAGAATCACATAAGGTCCCAAAAAAGCCGAACAACAGTACACAATGCGGCAGAACCGCATCCTTCGAAACTGTTGTGGGAACAATGATATCCTTCCTAGAAGTGAGTCAAGTTATCTGACCACGGACCTTCAGATGTCACTTAAATATCTCATCTTGGGGATTTGTCAAATAAACAAATTTTTTGTATTTCGCATCTGTTCTGAAGTCGAGAAAAGCTCCCTGAGGCGAACTCATGAACCAGTTTAGGTGTCAGGTCGGACCAATCAAGGCTACACATTACATAGGACTTAACCTCGCAGGTGAGAGAACGCTGTGAGCAGTCCGAGAAAACTGTAAGTGAAGGAATCAACCAATCAGGCTAGCCGGTATCTTGGCAACCTAGTCGACCCGACAAGCTACGAATCCGACTGGACTCCCGGGTTCGAGATTATTCTATTTTTGCTTTAAATGTTATTTTCATTTATGTAACTGAGACTATCATTTGACACATGGCACTGTTGTTCTTTTCATTTACATTCGCAGGCTGGTGTGATAAGGACTGCAAGCGGAGGTCTAGAGCCTAGGCTGTCCAAAGAAATCCGGTAGAACTCGGGGGACACAATAGCATTAATTACCAGACTTCTCATGAGTGAACGAATGGTGATTTGAAAGATGCATACTTCGATGCAGCTTATCTTGTCATGGGACGACATTTTGGGAAGTTTGAGGAAGACTTTCTTGGTACTAATATAACGAAGTTGGATTTCATCTGTGGTTTTTCGCCAGCAATTATAGCCAAAATGAATGCCTACCCGTTTGTACTGTAACATTAATACAGAGAGTGAGTGATCAATCAGTGCATACCTGTAGAGTGCAGTGATGCGTCGATAACCTAAAATCACTCAACCAAAGGTAAAACCGCTTGATATGTCAGGCAAAGAACGAAGAAATCTATTGTTCGGAAATAGCACTCACAGACATTTGTCCCGTCGGAGCTTGGAGTACAATTCACAAAGAATCCTGGAACACGGTCGTTCGATAGAGAAGAGACCGAAATATCGTCTGCGTTTCTTTTTTAAATATTTTTCCTGAGAAAACTTAGTCTTCTTTACGAAGTTGGCATTGCCTTTCACCAATTCATTAACTATATCCTTAAATCGAAAAGTTCATGTTAGAAAATAAACTGGCACTCACTTCAGCCGTGCTTCCGGAAGACTGAAGCATTTTTATGTCCTCGAAATCCAGTTTTTGATTTAACGTGCAATCCATAATGTCACGATTGTCTTTACCACCCAATGGAACGGCTCCATCGGTTAACGATACGTCCGACGATGGCTGTATTGGTTGGTCGACCGTTTCTTCAAATGATATCGGTTCAATTTCCGTCCCCTTGACAGCAAACACAGTCCCATAGGGCAGACCGATGGCATTCTTTAAACATACTTTCATGCCATCGATAGATTCTACGCTGTAGTAGCTGTGAAAGAACGTTATTTCACAAACCTGTCTGGATTGAGCTTCACTGAGCGGAAATACAGTTCTTTCCGTATCAACACAAAGTCACCGGCCTTAATTGACATAGTGCAAAATCTGGGATGGAGAAACGTACAGATCCATCAAGAATGACCGCGCAGAAGAATGGAAATATGTCAGTAGTATAGAGATGGGTGGACAGAATTTCCCCGGTTTCACAACTACTGCTTCCCATCAGGTATGCGTACTCGGTACTACTCTGTCCACCCGTTTTCATGCTTGTACATTTCGTGTGAGTCTTATCCACAATGGATGGATTATATTAAAAAGAATCTCATTACAAACCTCTCTTCATCGGCGTGCTTGAAAATATGCTCACGTGAACAACTATCCGCGATAGTCTATCAGTGTAATATGACCACAACAAAGTGTAAGGGCTTATTAGTATCATGCCAAGAACACATAATATTCTATCCCACTGTGCACAGTTGGTGCTGGAGAAATTAGTCAGTCAATAAAATCAATAAATCTATTACGTGGTCTTCCGACTCACCAACCTTGCCTTCCATATGCGCCGCTGAAAACACTGGATACCAACCTAAATAGTTCAATCCGCACTGAGCAATGTTAATTTGCCAACTTTTTTCAAGTAATCATATAGGAGTTTATCTGCAGGTAGACTTTGGGCCTCCACACCAACGGCCGGTGCCGTCACGGAACCACCTTAGAAAGTTTACAATATGGAATAACCGATGCCAAATCACTAGACCTTCTCATGCGGCCGAAGTAAAGCGATAAACAAGCAAACCATGGGTCAAGTCAATTTATAAGCACAGAGAAACTGAGTGCGGAGAAAAAACATTCCGCTAATGCAGCATTTTTAAACTATTTGTCACGCATTATATCCCTTATACTGGACACCAAAAAGAACAGTCAGAATGGGGAAGCGGAAGGTTCGCAGTGCACCAGCAGATGTTCAACTGCACATCCAACGGTTTCTCACAATGGGGGATTCAAGTGTATACGAGCAAGTGGTTATTAATATTTCACGGTACATTCTATTTTTAGGGCAAATTTCTAAAGAGAAATTCCGGAAAACCCCCAAAAAAGTACCCAGGATGTGCTTCGTCAGTTCTGACACAAATCTACCGTTTACAACCATGTTCTTCTGTATTTTTTAACTTATATAATTATATATATTCGACGAGACTGCACCTTGACGTGGTGTGATGGCTTGCGGGCCTCTAAGACCCAAAGAGCTATACAGGATGGCTTCCTTAAGCCGGAGATGCAATCATATCTGACAGGTCAATGGGTAGAGGTCAGACAAAGTCCAGTCTCCTGGTCCTCCGGGTTGGGGGTTGATTTGAGCTGGCAACTCAATCGGAAAAACCAGTGGAAGAATAATTGATCCAAGCAAATGGGCTTCCACTAAGCCATCCCGCTGCCTTGCGGATAGGTTCTTGTTAGAACTAAAGGCTTTGGATGAGGACCCTAATCGTTCTCCTTCTTTGTGGTTGGACACCCTAGCAGAACCCGTCCAACATCTCCCATGAACTGCACGAATACAAAGAATTCCATACTGCATCGATCGTCGCGCAGGATAATCAGGACCGCGCTGCCCATTGCATCGAGCGGGGTGGGTAGTGATAAGTGTGCTACTGCTCAGAGTTCCCTCTCTTTTAGTCAACCTTTGTCTTCTGTCCCTAGCCATCCCTCTTTGTCCCATCTATCGACCCATAATGCTCCCACTGATAACACGGTCAATACTCGCAACGATTCACTGTCAAATAGTATCGGGAATAATCCTCTGGCTGGTAATTCACATTTTCTCAAGCCCCATCGGCCTCTGAATCTCGGCTCCTTCAACGTGCGTACAATCATGCAGGCCGGTCGGCAGGCGTGCCTAGCCCTCACAATAAATTATCTGAAGATTGATGTTTGCTGCTTAAGCGCACTTCAGGAGACGAAGCAGCTAGAGCTGTGGGTCAACGTGGTGTAGGAATTGTCTTGACTGACAAGGCTGAGGCTGCCCTTTTAGACTGGATTCCTGTTAATAGTCGTTTATGTGCTGTGAGACTCCAAGGGTCAGTTGGCGTTCGAAAGGATAGTTGTGTTAAGCGCAATTTGTTTGTGATCTCGGCGTACGCCCCAACGGACTGCAGCTCAGACTTGCAGAAAGATGAGTTCTATGATGCCCTCGCCACTCTCGTTCGCAGCAGTAAAGGTTCCGACATTGTAGTGCTAGCTGGTGACTTCAATGCACAAGTTGGCAAACTTAGTGTGTCAGAAGCCTGTTTAGGTGGGCGTTGTGCTTTACCCGCTCAGCGTACAGATAACGGGGATAGGCTTCTCCAGTTTTGTGCAGACAATCGATTGTTCTTGTCTAGCACAAATTTCCCACACAGCTCGCGTCGCACAGCGACATGGCGCTTTAACTCTACAGGTACTTTTAGTCAAATTGACCATATCGCCGTAAGCTACCGGTGGCGCAGTTCTGTTCAGAACTGTAGATCTTACTGGTCCACGTACGTAGAGTCGGACCATGCCTTAGTTTTAATGCGATTATCTCTCCAGCTCCATGGTCATCGTCGCAAACCGCAAACCGGATTAGCCGTGCAACGTTTGTGTGATCCAGAAGTTTGCACCCGTTATGAGCAGAAGTTAGCACATGAGCTAGGATCCACGGAGAACAGTTATGTAGATGAGCATTGGGCTCATAGCAAACAGGCGATGCACGTTGCAGCAGCTTTTGCCTGTGGTCCTCGATGCGTTGTCCATCAAAGACACTGGATCTCACAAGAATCGCTGAGTATAATGGAGCAAAGGCGTCAGCTTTCGAACCGTAAGGAGATGAATAAGATTCGGAGAAAGCTGCAGAGACAAGTTACGAAAAGCCTTAAGAATGATCGCGAAAATTGGTGGGTCAAGGTAGCCGAAGAAATGGAAGTAGCAGCTGCTTCAGGTAACAGTCAAAGACTGTTCAAACTTATTCGTGACACCGGTGGACAGCGAACTCAGGTCAGTGAAACGATTTGGGATAGAAATGGAGAACCCATCCATAACAAACAGCAAAGGCTTGACCGATGGGCCGAGTACTTCAAGGAACAGTTTAGCTGGCCGCACGCTAGTATAGTTACTCCCGTGTCAACAACTGTGACTCCTTGGGTGGTATCACTTGAGCCCCCATCAGAAGTAGAAGTAGAGTCATGTATTCGATTATTAAGGCGGGGGAAAGCGGCAGGTCCCGACGAACTTCCTCCAGTTCTTTTCAAATTGGGTGGTGAGGCGTTGATAAAATCACTTACCGCCTTGCTCCGTGACATTTGGAACGAGGAGCGTATTCCGTTAATATGGAGCGAGTCATTGATTGTTCCCATCTTCAAGAAGGGAATACGCAATGACTGTAGTAATCATCGTGGGATTAGCTTAACTCCGATAGTCACCAAGGTATTAGCTTCGATTTTGCTGCACCGTCTTACACCGGCTCGCGAGAGGAATGCCCGCGAACAGCAGGCTGGATTCCGCCCAGGTCGAGGATGCATCGACCAGATTTTTACTCTTCGCCGACTACTTGAAACGCGTCACACGTACCGCCGACCGACAATAATGATTTTCTTAGACCTGAAAGGCGCCTTCGATTCAATTGATCGAACATCGCTTTTCAGTGTTCTTCATTGAAAAGGTATGCCCCAGAAGTTCGTGAACCTAATGAGATCATTGTATTCTCATACTTCTGGCCGCGTTAGGGTTTACGGTGAACTATCTGGTCGGTTCGAAACGACCAGCGGTGTTCGACAGGGATGCCCTTTGTCTCCATTCCTGTTCATGTTTGTCATGGACGAAATAATGGGGAGTGCGCTGCAAAATCTTCAAGATGTAGGCGTCGGACTAGGAAATAGTGAGAAGCTATGTGACCTAGATTACGCAGACGACGTTGTCTGCTTGTTCGAATCCACGGAACATGCTCAGTGTGCACTAGGTAATCTCGCAAGAGCTGTAGCTCCATTCGGCATGTGCTTTGCACCTTCAAAGTGCAAGGTGATGTTACAAGACTGGACGTCAACAATTCCGAGCTTGATGCTCGATGGGGAGGTGCTGGCAGTTGTCGACCACTTCACCTACTTCGGTAGCTGCGTGACGACGGATGGGAGCACAGTAGTAGAGGTGACTACGCGGATATCCAAGGCTTGAGCGGCGTACGCTGGACTGAAGCACTTGTGGCGCCGATCTGATATTTCACTGAAGTTGAAAGGTCGTGTATACTTTGCCGCAGTGCGTTCAGTTTTGTTGTATGGTTGCGAAACTTGGAGTCTGTGTGCTGAAGATATTCGTCGTCTTGAGGTTTTCGACCATCGATGTTTACGTAGTATCGCTAGGATTGGGTGGAATAGCCGAGTAAGCAACGATGAGGTCAGAAAGCGAGTATTGGGTACTAATTCAGAGAACGTTCTGTCACAGCGTATCCGGCTTAGTAGACTTCGTTGGTTGGGACACGTTTTACGTATGGCAAACACACGTCTACCGTACCGTGTCCTATTTTCCGCTTCTTCTAGGGAGTGGAAGAAACCACGTGGAGGTCAAAAGATGACGGCGCAGCGAGGAATGAGAAAATTTACAGCGAACTTAGGAAAAGTAGGTGCTTCACGTCTTTGTAGTTAAAGTCCAAAAGATCCGTCTACCAGTTGGCTGGAGACACTGAAGGATATGGCAGCGAACCGCGAACAGTGGCGATCGTGTTGTCACTTTCTGTCGAATAAGAACGACTGATCGATGTGCGTTTGCACAGTTAGACTGTGTATTCCGTGTGTTGGCTACTAGGGCATTCTTTTCTTTTCCCACCCATGTAGGTCCACTCCCTGTCCATCTTGTATATTCATACTTTCTAATTCAACGTGCAACATGGTGAGAAAGGCAGTGGTCAGTGGGGCTTGCCCTACTGTTTAACGCTGTACGATGATGATGATGATGATATATAATCTTTATTCAGTTCAGTTTATCCGGCCACCTTGCATTGCTGTGCTGTTTTTTTTTACATGCTTGCGCACGAGTGCAATGGGGCATGTACCTCGTAGTCACGAAGGCCTACTGCACTATCAAGGATGACCGGCAACCAGACTTGGAATGGAGAACCCCATAAGGTCTCAATAGGTCGGGTGTGGTAACAATCCGGACGATAGTGGATTACTGTCTACCACTCAGTATGTTCTAATGATCAGAAAAACGAACAGAAGACTGCAAAGTGAACAAACAGGAAAGTAAGCTATGAGTGGAAATCATGAAGATCTAGTTTGAATGTAATTATGCTACTGGCAGTGCAAACTAGTTCTCACCTAATGTGGGCGGGCTTCGTGGACCCCAACTCGGAAGCCTAATACATCCTACCCGGCCAAGTCCACTGGTAAATGTTTTTACTTTTCGTATGCCATGGATTGACCACTTCGACCTACTCAACAACCACTAACTGCTTCGGAGAACAATGGGCACCGAGGAGGTCTATGGGTGGGCAAGGGTGACACGTCATAACTATCTTAGCCTGTTCAGATTAAGTAGTGGCTCTAGAGACTGGTCTCTGGTTCCCAAAACTCTATGCCTATCCTTGGCATACGGTGTTCCCGTCACATTTGAGCAATGCTATGAACACACCGATGCTCAAACACCGACAGGCTTTACGTATCTTATATCCGTACGAGCTATGTTTCTGAGCCGTCTAAAAAGACAGATCGAATTGCCGCAGTGTACCCTTGGCCGTTAATGGACGACCAAATGTCCCGCCGGCCTCACAGCTGGTTCAAACTGGCAAAAGCCAAACGAGCCTTATGTATACTAGACGAAATCACATCCGATATCTGACCACTCGGTAAGATGCAAACATCTAGTTAACAAAATGTATTTATTACAGCTAAGGCTTTGCCTGTCAGAAGGTTTGATTTAGGGCCAACCCAGTACTGCAGTGGTATTTCACACTTCGAAGGTATAAAACGCATACCAAACGTTGCTATACTGTTGCTTAGACTATCTAGAATAGCTTGCAACCTATCTGGAACTTCACTCAAAAGAACAACATCGTCCGCGCATTTTAAGCCAGTCAGTTTCTTGCCTGGACAAATGTCGGTGCCGACATTTTTAGTCGAGGATAGTGCTATCTCTCCTTTCAATTGCAAAGCGGAATAGGAAGAGTGATAAAGGGTCACCCTGGCGAACATCACTCCTCGTAGTGAAGTAGAGTGGAAGAGCGCCGTAAGCGCGAACTCAGGGTCCAAAAGATCCCTCAACCAGCTGGCTGGAGACATTGAAGGATATGGCTGCGAACCGCGAACATTGGCGATCGTGTTGTCACTTCCTGCCGGATCAGAATGATTGATCAATAAGTGTTTGTACAGTTAGACTGTGTAATCAGTTTATTGGTTATAAAGGCGTTCTTTGCTTTTCCTTTCCGTGTAGGTCAACCCCCTGTTTATCTTATATATTCATATTTCTAATTCAACGTGCAACATGGTGAGAAAAGCGGTGTTCAGTAGGGCTTGCCCTGCTGTTCAACGCTCTACGATGATGACGGTAAACTGTTTCGTATACAAAGACCTAAAAAGAATTTATTCAGAACAGCGCCAGAGAACTGTGGAGTTGACTAATTCGAATATATATATATATATATATATATATATATATATATATATAATTACATCGGCTTGACAACAAACATGGTCACAATGCAACAACAACAACAGAAAGAAAACTGCAAAGTCGGTGAGGGAGACTAAGAGTCAAAAAAAGCCTACATGAGCAAACATTTTCACCCTACACGTTCTGTAAAGCATGAATATATGATATGGATAGGGAGTGGATTTACACGAGTGAGAAAAGGAAAGAATGCCCCAGTAGCCAACACACGGAACACACAGTCTAACTGTGCAAACGCACATCGATCAGTCGTTCTTATTCGACAGAAAGTGACAACACGATCGCCACTGTTCGCGGTTCGCTGCCATATCCTTCAGTGTCTCCAGCCAACTGGTTGATGGATCTTTTGGACTTTAACTACAAAGACGTGAAGCACCTAATTCTATCAAGTTCGCTGTACATTTTCTCATTTCTCGCTGCCAAATCATCTGTTAACCTCCATGTGGATTGTCCACTCCTGAGGAGGAACGGAGAATAGGACACGGTACGGTAGACGTGTGTTTGCCATACGTAAAACGTGTCCCAACCAACGAAGTCTACTAAGCCGGATAAGCTGTGACAGAAAGTTGACCGAATTGATACCCAATACTCGCTTTTTGAACTCGGAGTTGATCGCTCAACTAGTCTACCCAATCTTAGCGATACAACGCAAACATCGACGAAAATGCGGTCTCTGGGATCATATCAATCACGAAGTTAAAGAGAAAGGGAGAAAGGGGGCGACCCCAATGTGCACCACCTTTTGTGGTGAACTCAGATGAAAGAGCAACGTAAGCCCGAACTCAGCTTCATTTATGTACATTTATGTACAGGGAATTTATGACAGAAATTAATTTCTCTGGTACACTCTTCAACAATAGGCAGCTCCAGAGAACTATGCGGTCGACCGAGTCGAAGGCCGCTTTAGGATTAAGAAAAACGAGGATGATGGACCTATGGAGGGTGTGCCTATGTTCTGAGATTTGTCAAAGAGTGAAGATGTAATTAGCTCGATCTCGATCATGTCTAAATCCAGCTTGATTCTCACGCCAGCACTGTTCGAGAGCATTAGATAAGCAGTGGAGAGTATTACCAGCGAGTAGTCTAAATGCGTTGTTAACCACGTCTATTCCCCTGGGGTTTTCATTGGAAGACCTGTCGCCTTTTATGTAAGTCGGTACGATCACCGACTTACACTACTCTGAATTTCTGTCAGCTCTAGGGACAACGCCGAGCCACTGTTTTTGAAAATAGACGGATACAACCCATCCGGTCCGGAAGCCTCGTGTCGTTTAAGGTCGTTTACCTCACGGAGAACCTTCGCTTCTGACGAAAAATTGGTATCCGCATCCTGAACTTTAACTATTAGTCTGCTCAGTATACTTGTTGCGGATAAAGGCCAGTTAAATTGTTCCTCGAAATACCCGCTCAACGAAGTAGACGACGCTCCTGAGTCTGGAGCAGTGGACCATTAGCTTTTTTGATCAGTTCGCTAACGCTTGGCTTTCGTGGATCGGTATTTCTAATTAGAAAGGATCGTGGTGATTGCCAATCTCTGCAGTCTTTTCCTTCTCCTCACACCGCAACCCACCATTCCTCACTGTCGTTTCTCAGGCTCCGAATCAGTCGACGTTTAAGTTATCTCCGTGTCTCATCATACCTGAAATCTGGAAGAATCAGTTGGCGCACATCTTGCGGTACAAATGAGGGTGCAGGTGCTTATTGTTTCTATGTCTGGTTCTCAGAACTTGGGCAACATTCACAGCATCAAACAGTCAACTTGCTCTCAGCATTTTTGCGCATGTCTGGTACTGCGCGAATAACCTTCAGTCTTTCAAATTAGAGGCAGCATGGCGGTATCCCCAAAGACCCTCGTCATTTCATTGTTGAGGGCATAAATTTGGATGTACTTGTCCTGCAACCACCTCTTCAGAAAGACATCCAGAAGCCACTTGAAAGGACGGTCATTCGTCTCTTCCACTGCTTCTGCTGGCAAAGCATTCCGTTAACTTGTTACCCTCATTGAGAGGCGGCATACCAGCTGCAGGACCACTGATTGCTGTTCCATAAGTCTCAGCAGATGACTTTGAGTCCGGTTATGCGCCCACAAGGGGAATAGTTATCAACGTCGGCCCTGAATCTCCACGGAGAATGCGCCTGGCGTAGACGGGAACACTGCAAATTTGAGGACGTGCCTCTGAGGTCAGTTCGATGGTTTGGGGTTGATCTTCTTAACTGAGGAGCTGAGCGGTGGCCTGCCGTACTCGTTCTAGTCTGACAACTTCCGAAGTCGTACAGAGGGGTGTGGCAGGCCCACCACATTCCAGTCGCAGGTATACATGGGAAGTATGCAACGGTGAAGGAATTCAGATAGTTGCCGAAAAAACCGACGAATCGCTCCGTACATACTCTAATCTGAGACAGAGGACTTGTGCGTGTTGGCTTTGGTCCTCAGGGTTGAGACCACTGCTACCCCAAGGTTGTTCTCACAAGTTGACGTGCGGATGAGCGTCTCGTGATTTGTGGGATGTCCCGCTCTCCCTCCTCCTGACAATCATGTAAGCGCACTTTTCTACATTCTCTCAGACCAGTGCATCAAAATCGTCCAACAAAACCCACCGATGAACTTCTAACCGCATAGTTCTTCAGATTTTGAGGTCATCTGTGTAGCTGAAACAAAGCGATCAGCAAACGGATGGCAGATCGTTTATATACATCAAAAAAGTAACGCCCCCAGAACCGGTTCCTGCGAACTCCACAGGAGGTACTGAAGGGACGCGATAGCGGCTGCGTGACTCTCACGGAAAGCATTATTTTGTTTAAGAAGTCCCCAAGCCAGTGAAGTAACAGGGCCTCAAGTTTCTGCAACAATCATCCATGCGGTACCTTGCCGGATACTTTACTGAACTCAACGAAGATTATGTGGGAGTTAAAGCGTCTTGCGATTGGCGTGGTTAATATTTCAGTCAGTTCTTTTGTCATCGGAGGATTAACATCGTCCGGTCCTGGAGATTGACTGCTTTGACTGAACGCAATGCTTTAGCTACGTCTTTCTCGCCGGATTCCGAAAAAGACAAAATGGGAGCATTACTTACCACCTGTGGAGGAGGTAAACGTCCTGGTGCATACACAGATTTATAATGACTCGTCAGGATATATGCTTTGCGATTATCCGCATCGACCAGCGCATTACGCTCCATCAGTGCTGGGATACTAAACGCGATTCTTGTTCTGCGTTTTAGATGTGTAAACAAACATGTTTGACTACAAACAGTCGACCGCAAGTATCTTCTCAAGTGCACATCGATTCAAGCATTTGAGATCAATGCATTGATTGCGAATGCCTCAATGGTGTGGATATTCTGCTTCGGTTGCATGAGTTTCCAGACCCGATTTCCCTGTCGAAGTAGACTTCTGAGCTCCAGTTCACACTAAAGAGATCCCCTAACATGTGGACGACGCTGGGGCAGAGGTGAAAATATGACACAAGTGAAATACCCCGTTTTGAATAGACTCCCAGGCCTGACCGATGTCATACGGATCAATAGGATACTAGGCAATAGATGTCGTGGACCTACGCACTTCTTCAAACGGTATGAGCCAAATATTAGGTGCGCCCTCTACTCTGGGTAAAGCCTGCGCTCCTCGTCACCAGTATATAACCAGAACCAAATGATCGACACCATAAAGATTCGCCATGGCCTTCTGAGTCGGAATAAGAATCCAGTTGAAACTATGGTATTTCCGGACTGACGAACAAAATGACACCATCACCGCCTCTAGATTCGCTCTTGTCTACACGGTAGAGTGCATAGTCCGCAGTGGCCACCTCCGAGCTCAAAACATCCACCGCGAGCCATGTTTCTGTCACGGCAACCAGCGCTGGTATATTGTGTAACATCCAACAGTCCAACTCATCTCGTTTCCCCAGAAGATCCCGGACATTCGACAGTATGGTCGCACCACGTCTACTTCTCTCTGCGGGCTGCACGTGAACCTCTACTGAGAGTTCGATGGAAGGCGCGGCTGGCAAGTTACAGCTAGTCGCTGCCGCGTGACCCACAGTCGACTCGGCTGAACCTGGAAATCCTTTGTGAATAAGTTCGTTTCTCTATTTGTGCGGCGCGCCCGAAGCTCCTTGGTAGCCTTCTTCATCTCATCCCTCGCCTCCAAGTCCAATTCTCTCAGAAGTCTTCCGGGTTCTCTCTTGAATGTGTGGCCGTTAGAACAGCAGAATAGCCTTCTTCTCAGAGGGGAGGATTACCTTGGTTGACTTTGGGTCACCGTCTCTTCTTATTTCTCCCAACCTAAATGCTGCTTAACCCGCGCTTTGTTCACTAATTTCTCCTCGTCCAGAGTGGGCACTCCATGTAAAAGTGTTAAGTCCTGATTAGGGCGTTCTAGTGAACCTCACGGCATAATGCCATTTCCTGTCGAAATTGATGAATTCCTTCCACTGTAAAGTGTTGACTGGTTTTGCTTCTCTCCTTTGTAATTTACTTGGTACTGCTAATTAATTTGACTTGGTGAGTTGTGATTGACCCATCGGTCAATAAAACGTTTGTGAGCAGCTATTCCGTCAGTCCATTGTCACGTTCTGTGCGGCCCGCTGGGCCGTTGAAAGGTGGTGTGCATACCTGCAGCGTATGTTGAAAAGAGGAACTATCGATGGGCTTGGGTGAGGATGTTTAATAAATCCACAGTGCGACTTGTGGACAAGGGGCACATTTCCATTGAGCAGCGCTTCAAAACGAGAACTACTGTTGTGTTCGCTGCACGGCTGGAACACGTGAAAGCACCTCAAGGCCCTTTTTGAAGCCACGCCATACTAATTGCCATTCCTTTTGTTACTTTTCTACAGGTGCAGTAAAACGTTGGCACATGAGTCTCGTTTCGTGTGCAAAACTAGATGATGGGACTCAATAAGTGGTAATTTAGTGTTTAAGATCAAAAGATTGAGAATACTACACCGGTATTTTAAGCGACCGAACGAAGTCGGACTTATTGGCGAGAATGAAGTAACCACTATCCCAATGAATATCTTCACACAAGGACAATGAGTATTGTAGTACGGCGTAATCTAGAATAGCGCGCACTTTATCCTCGCAAGGCTTAATACCCTCTCGAGTGATCTTGTGGCCGAGGAACACAAGTTCCGGTTTGCCAAGTTCACATTTATCAGGATTGACTACTATTCGATGTTCGGACAAACGTTGAAATAGTAGCGTCAAATGTTGGAAATGTTCATCTACGCTCGACGATACGATTAGCAAGTCATCGATATAGACGTGAACAAATTCCAAGTCTCGTGTAATGCTATCGATAAACCTCTGGAATGTCTGAGCAGCATTTCGCAAACCAAAAGGCATACGTAGGAACTCAAACAAACCAAAAGGAGTCGTGACAGCGGTTTTCTCGACATCTTCAGCGGCGACTGGGATCTGGTGATAGGCTCGCACCAAATCGATCCTAGAAAATACAGTCGTGCCGTGAAGTGATGCCGTGATGTCGTGTATGTGGGGTATCGGATAACTATCGTAACGGGTAACCGAATTTAGTGCGCGAAAGTCGCCACATGGTCGCCAGCTAACGCCATCTTTCTTAAGAACCATGTGCAGAGGTGAGGCCCATGGACTGTGAGAAGGACGAACGATACCTTTAGAAAGTAAAGTGTCAAACTCACGTTTGGCGAAAACCAATTTGTCCGGTGCCAGTCGGCGAGGTCGTGCCGTGACTGGTGGTCCGTTAGTGACAATGTGGTGTGCCACACGATCGGTCACTGTCTCTATCTCTTCAAATGGTTTAGTCAATATGGGGGATTTAATAAACAAAGACTGAAAATCGTGCGGAATGTTAGAAAACAATCCTGTGATTCGGTGTGCATCTTTTCGAGCTGCAATACCCGTAAATTTAATGTCCGACGAAGGATCGATAAGCTGCAGCCTACGTGAATCAACAAGTAATTCATAGTGCTGCAGAAAATCGATTCCCAGTATGCCTGTGGGAACATCCGCAAGAATGAACGTCCACAGATACCGTCGTCGTGGTCCCAGGTTGACCGCAAGCTGTCTCGTGCCGTAGGTAGGAATGGAGGAACCATTCGCCGCTGACAGCCGAAGCAAAGAAGCTCGTGGCTTGTCTTTACCAACCGGCAAGACAGAAACTTGGGCCCCAGTATCGACTAGGAACCTAGCGTTAGTGCACGAATCATGCACGTAAAATAAACGGCCAACCTGAGACTGATTGCCGGCGAGTACGGCTGCTTCTACTCGCCGGCCGTGGCGTTTCCCGCCGCGTATGAACACGGCTGTCTGCACCTACGGGCGGCTGGTCCGAAAACGCGATGGAACCAACAAAAGCCGCTGGTAAGATGATCAGGTTTGGATGAGGCAGGTGAGGCGGATTCACGGCGGACGTGGGCAGTGGAGGGCGCCCGTCCGTGCCGTTGTTTACGTGGGCTACTGCGAGGAGTAGGTATTTTAACTCTGTCCTTGAAGGACAGGCGGCGCTGGATGGATCGAGAGTGCCGAGGCCTCTCCGGCGATTCATCCGGGTCGACACCCCTAGGATTGCGCGATGTCGTGGCAATGAGGGGATTAGCCCCACTGCCGACACGTGCGACAATTTTGTCAGCCACGGCAGCTGCTCGTTCCAAGGACGAGTCCTCGAGGAGAGCAGTAACGGTGGTCTGAACATGGAAGGGTAGAGAGTCCAACCACAGTTCCTTAACTATCTCCGAATCCTTATCGGCGGGCCCTGCCAAAGACCGGAGATGAGCTAGGTGGCGGCTGGGTTTAGTATCCCCTATGGGGTGCCGTGCTAGTAGCTGACGTAACCGTTCCTCCCGAGAAGGAAGGAAATGTTGCAGTATAGCCTCCTTAAGCCGATCGTACGGCTGCAATTGAGGAGGATTTAACACTAAGTCCCTCACCGAGGCGATAACATCGCCTGGAATTGCCTCTAAGGCATAGGAAAATCGTTGTCGTTGGCCAACAATCCTACGTGCCTCAAATTGCAGTTCTAAGGCTGCAAACCAAACCTCTGGATCATGAGGGATAAACGCCACTGGTTTAAAGGCAACCGCAGACAGAGTGAGATCTGTGTCGAGCTGCGCCTTATCCTCTGACATGGTTACGTTGCAATAATATATCGTAACCATGTCAGAGGATAAGGCGCAGCTCGACACAGATCTCACTCTGTCTGCGGTTGCCTTTAAACCAGTGGCGTTTATCCCTCATGATCCAGAGGTTTGGTTTGCAGCCTCAGAACTGCAATTTGAGGCACGTAGGATTGTTGGCCAACGCCAACGATTTTCCTATGCCTTAGAGGCAATTCCAGGTGATGTTATCGCCTCGGTGAGGGACTTAGTATTAAATCCTCCTCAATTGCAGCCGTACGATCGGCTTAAGGAGGCTATACTGCAACATTTCCTTCCTTCTCGGGAGGAACGGTTACGTCAGCTACTAGCACGGCACCCCATAGGGGATACTAAACCCAGCCGCCACCTAGCTCATCTCCGGTCTTTGGCAGGGCCCGCCGATAAGGATTCGGAGATAGTTAAGGAACTGTGGTTGGACTCTCTACCCTTCCATGTTCAGACCACCGTTACTGCTCTCCTCGAGGACTCGTCCTTGGAACGAGCAGCTGCCGTGGCTGACAAAATTGTCGCACGTGTCGGCAGTGGGGCTAATCCCCTCATTGCCACGACATCGCGCAATCCTAGGGGTGTCGACCCGGATGAATCGCCGGAGAGGCCTCGGCACTCTCGATCCATCCAGCGCCGCCTGTCCTTCAAGGACAGAGTTAAAATACCTACTCCTCGCAGTAGCCCACGTAAACAACGGCACGGACGGGCGCCCTCCACTGCCCACGTCCGCCGTGAATCCGCCTCACCTGCCTCATCCAAACCTGATCATCTTACCAGCGGCTTTTGTTGGTTCCATCGCGTTTTCGGACCAGCCGCCCGTAGGTGCAGACAGCCGTGTTCATACGCGGCGGGAAACGCCACGGCCGGCGAGTAGAAGCAGCCGTACTCGCCGGCAATCAGTCTCAGGTTGGCCGTTTATTTTACGTGCATGATTCGTGCACTAACGCTAGGTTCCTAGTCGATACTGGGGCCCAAGTTTCTGTCTTGCCGGTTGGTAAAGACAAGCCACGAGCTTCTTTGCTTCGGCTGTCAGCGGCGAATGGTTCCTCCATTCCTACCTACGGCACGAGACAGCTTGCGGTCAACCTGGGACCACGACGACGGTATCTGTGGACGTTCATTCTTGCGGATGTTCCCACAGGCATACTGGGAATCGATTTTCTGCAGCACTATGAATTACTTGTTGATTCACGTAGGCTGCAGCTTATCGATCCTTCGTCGGACATTAAATTTACGGGTATTGCAGCTCGAAAAGATGCACACCGAATCACAGGATTGTTTTCTAACATTCCGCACGATTTTCAGTCTTTGTTTATTAAATCCCCCATATTGACTAAACCATTTGAAGAGATAGAGACAGTGACCGATCGTGTGGCACACCACATTGTCACTAACGGACCACCAGTCACGGCACGACCTCGCCGACTGGCACCGGACAAATTGGTTTTCGCCAAACGTGAGTTTGACACTTTACTTTCTAAAGGTATCGTTCGTCCTTCTCACAGTCCATGGGCCTCACCTCTGCACATGGTTCTTAAGAAAGATGGCGTTAGCTGGCGACCATGTGGCGACTTTCGCGCACTAAATTCGGTTACCCGTTACGATAGTTATCCGATACCCCACATACACGACATCACGGCATCACTTCACGGCACGACTGTATTTTCTAGGATCGATTTGGTGCGAGCCTATCACCAGATCCCAGTCGCCGCTGAAGATGTCGAGAAAACCGCTGTCACGACTCCTTTTGGTTTGTTTGAGTTCCTACGTATGCCTTTTGGTTTGCGAAATGCTGCTCAGACATTCCAGAGGTTTATCGATAGCATTACACGAGACTTGGAATTTGTTCACGTCTATATCGATGACTTGCTAATCGTATCGTCGAGCGTAGATGAACATTTCCAACATTTGACGCTACTATTTCAACGTTTGTCCGAACATCGAATAGTAGTCAATCCTGATAAATGTGAACTTGGCAAACCGGAACTTGTGTTCCTCGGCCACAAGATCACTCGAGAGGGTATTAAGCCTTGCGAGGATAAAGTGCGCGCTATTTTAGATTACGCCGTACCGTCCTCAATCAAGGAGCTCAAGGCATTTTTGGGGTTAGTTAATTTTTATCGTCGTTTCATACCCCATGCCGCTGAACGTTTGCTTCCATTAACTGACCTACTTCGTGGCAATCCACGTAAGTTGTCGCTTACGGATGCCGCACGAGTAGCATTTTCGGAGATTAAAGCGACATTAGCTCAGACCACGCTCCTCATGCACCCAGTTCCGTCCGCCACGCTAAGCATAGCGGTGGATGCACTCGACTTTGCCATCGGAGCGGTCCTGCAACAGTTTGTTTCTGGGATATGGCAGCCATTAGAGTTCTTCTCTCGACGCCTCAATCCCACGGAAACCAAATATAGTGCTTTTGGTCGCGAACTGCTGGCTGCATATAATGCCGTTAAGCACTTTCGCCATGCAGTCGAGGGTCGATATTTCATCCTCTTTACAGACCATAAGCCTCTGACGTATGCATTGCATACTAAGTCTGACCGTTACTCTCCACGAGAAGTCAGACATTTAGACTATATTTCTCAGTTCACGACTGACCTACGACACGTTAAAGGTGAGTCGAACTGCGTTGCAGATGCTTTGTCGCGTATTCCGCTTAATGCCATTAAATCTCCGGTTTTAGACATCCCTGCCATGGCTGCCGCACAGGCACAGGATTCTTCATGTATGGAAGCAGCTAAGTCATCGTCGCTACAGTGTCAGTCCGTACCTCTAGCCACCAGTGCTGGGACTATACTCTGCGACATGTCTACTGGCATACCTCGACCAGTCGTACTCTCTGCATATCGACGTCTCGTGTTCGATACCCTTCATGGACTCTCACATCCAGGCATCGCAGCCAGTCTCCGATTAGTAGCTGCACGATACGTCTGGCCGTCCATGAATAAAGATGTTCGTATGTGGGCAGAACAGTGTCTACAATGTCAACGACCTAAAGTGCATAGGCACGTAGCTTCGTCTATCGGTACTTTTGCTACGCCTGATGCTCGCTTCGATCATATCCACGTAGACATTGTGGGTCCATTGACCCCATCACACGGGTATACCTATTTATTAACGTGCATCGATAGATTTACGAGGTGGCCCGAGGCTATTTCCATCTCTGTCGTCACGGCCGAATCAGTGGCTCGACATCTGATAAAACGATGGATAGCTTCATATGGTTGTCCTTCCACAATCACTACCGATCGGGGGCAACAATTTGAGTCCGATCTATTCTCTTCATTAACTCACATGCTGGGTACGGAACGCATCCGCACGACCGCGTACCATCCGGCATCGAATGGTTTAGTCGAACGTTTTCATCGCCAACTCAAAGCGGCTCTTAGAGCACACGAGAGCCCCGACTGGTACGAAACGTTACCGCTAGTTCTGCTTGGTATCAGGACTTGCATAAAGGCAGATATCCAATGTTCCGCCGCAGAACTTGTCTACGGCACGACATTACGACTGCCTGGGGAATTCTTTACGCCACGGAGTACAGATTTACTTGCCGTACAGACTTACGTTCACCGTTTGTTTACGTACATGCAAAATCTCGCTCCGGCGCAGACTCGAATGCAGCGACGACAGGTTTTTGTTCCGACCGAACTCGAAACTTGTTCGCATGCATTCATCCGTGTTGATTCGGTACGGAAACCATTACAACAGCCTTACGAAGTTCCATTTCGCGTGATTTCTCGTCACGATAAGATCTTTAAGGTTGATCGACACGGTCGCGTCGATACCGTTAGCATCGATCGTCTCAAAGCCGCGTATGTTGATGATAGCGTGTCGCCCGCTGACATGAGATTCGATGTTAAGCCTGCACTACCTGTTGACGACACTTCCGTGTCACGTCAAGGTCTGCAGTTAGCGTTGCCTGCTACGACTTCGAATGAGGCTATCGTCTCACGTTCAGGACAGCACCCAGTTGGTACTGCTACGACTTCGAATGAGGCTATCGTCTCACGTTCAAGTCAGCAGCCAGTTGGCCCTGCTACGTCCTCGAATGAGAATACTGTCTCATGTTCAAGTCAGCAGAGCACGCCTACGCACCCGTCCGTGAATGAGGCTCCCGTCTCACGTTCCGGTCGGAAGATCGTTTGCCCAGCACGTTTTCGCGACTAGGTCAAACACGATCTTAACCATTGCACTTCGCAGTAATAACTTTCGTGTTTATCGTTTCGACACGATTTAACATACCTCATTAGTTATCACTGTATTCTAGTCAAGTCCATTGCGGTTGCTAAACCAGTTTTTCGTTTATTTTCGTTTCATGGAACCCCGCCATATGGTACGCTTCGCTGGTCCCACGAAATCTGGAGAATTTTGGCACCAACGTTTGCATTCTGGATCGGCCTTGTCGTTCTCGTTCCTGGCCATTTACGAACCTATCGATTTGGCTTCCGGATATCATATTGGTTAACGGTTACCCGACGCTGGACGTTATTGGTGTGGCACACCTTGATGACGATTTACGCAACCGACGTCATTGGCAACGAATCTGGTTTACGCTCGACCATCATCCTACGGTTCCTGCATACCACGGATTCTGCCCGTCAGCATCCTACAGCACAGCTACATTCACGTATTTTGCACGCATTCGCGCACACGAGTACCCTTCGTATGCTTTTTCCTCCTTGACATTTTTTTCTAGCGGGGGCTGCTGTAGTGACCTCGATCGTTTTGAGAAAATGACTATTTTCTGGACACCATTTTGGATCTATTTTCTCCACGATCTCTTCTGACGTTTGACATTGACCTCAGTGTTCTCCGGTTGCCTACGTTTTACTGGACTGACTTTTCCGAGGTTTCCGTCGACCTCGTTTCAAATCACTTTCACTTTCGTTCGTTCGCTCGCGGTTCGCTCTCTGCACAGCGAATACAAGATACATATAACCTCATTCAGTGTCACACTGTGGACAGTGCCTTAAGCTGAGTGAGGGTGCGGCATTCATGAACATATATGCGATAAAAGACAACTATTTTGTTTGTTTTTTTGACAAAGGGAATTATTGGGAGAGACCCAGGTAGAGGTCTAGCTTTTTCTTGAAGATAGTCTTGTTCTGCGAGAGAACAATATCTTCCGGAAGTGCATTCCACATGGTAATAACCCTATAGCTAAAAAAGTTAATCCTTAGTGAAGTGCGTGGCCTCGGTTTGAAAACTTTCCTGCTGTGACCACGGAGAGAGGAGGCTGGACAGACGGAGAAGAAGCAATCGCTTTGACCTGTTTCAAAAAGGTGAAACATAAAAAACAGATCACCTCTTACGCGTCTTACGTCAAGGGGATAGAGGTTGAGGAGTGAGAGGCGGACGGGATAAGGTAGATGGGATAGACCACTTACTGCCTTGGTGGAGGCCCGCTGAACCCTTTCTAGGATCTCACGGTCTCGGACAAGACCAGAGTGCACTATTTGACTACCGTACTCCAGCAGAGGTCGGATATAAGTGCCGAAAATTATGGGGAAATCATCCTTAAATATGCGCGGGAAGGACCTTCGAATCATGTTTAGGACTCGAAAGGCAGACTTGCTCGCAAGTTCGTGATGATGAGAGAAGGATAAGTTACAATCTAACCAGAAACCGAGCACCTTGTGTCAGTCAACCCTTGGCAGAGTGGCTGCTCCATTAATGGAAAACGTGTGACCAGTCTCTCTGCCGAAAGACATGCTCACGCATTTGTCATCATTAACTGGGAGGTTCCAATCCTCGGACCAGCGTTTTGTTTCATAAACTGCAATTTGCAGGTCTTCAACGCTTGAACTCCAGAGGGTTACGTCATCTGCGTACATGGCAATGTTCGCAGGAAGGGCTGTCGGTAGATCGTTTATATAGATCAGGAAAAGAAGAGGACCTAAGACCGACCCTTGGGGGACCCCAGTTGTTACTGGGGAGGGTTGAGACAAAACATTCCCGACTTTAACCACAAAGGTGTGGTCGGTAAGGAAGCTACGTAGGATGGCCAACATGGAGCCTGTGATCCCGTACGTCTGCAGCTTATAAAGAAGAGGGGCATGTGGGACCTTATCGAAGGCCTTAGCAAAATCGATGAATACAGCGTGTGAGAGCTGGCCATCATTATAGGCTTTCGTTAGACTATCCATGACAGTAAGCATATTGGTGATGCATGACCTGCCAGGATGAAACCCATGTTGGGACGGGGAGAGGATCTTATTTCTATGAAGATGGGAAAGAACTGCACTCTTAAGAATTCCCTCAAAAATTTTGCTAGGGATGCTAGTGAGGCTTATGGGTCTGTAACTAGAAGCAAGGTGTCTACTACCCTTCTTATAGATGGGTGCGATCACTGTTTTTTTCAGTTACGGGGGAAACTCCATCGTCAACACATTGCTGAAAAAGCGAGGCATAAGGAGCAGCTAAGGTATCCGCGGCTTCCTTGAGAACACGGGGGTGGATTAAGTCAGGACCCATAGAGCAATATTGGTTGAGCCGTCGGAAACCTTGAGCGACTGCACCAATGGGAATAGTTACGCGGTTAAGGGTAGTGGTCAGAGATAACTGGTGCATAGTAGGGTGGGATGATATGGGAAAGGAGCTAAAAATTGTACGGAAGTAGGAGCTGAATGCCTCGGCTACTTGGCTAGGGGAAGTGATTGGAGATCCGGCACTATCTTTGAGAGCTAATGGCGTCGGAGCTGTGCCCCTTAGACGGCGCATGTACTGAAAGAAAGACGCCTTATTGGTCCGTGCTCGATCAAGTACAGATCGCTGGACTGCATTCTGATAGGACCTAATCTTGTCTTTGCATATGTTCCTTATGATCCTGAAGTCTTCTGCATCACGGGCAAGGCCTGTGGCTTTATATCTAGCAAAGGGGCGTGCGCGTTCGTCTAGAATGCGCCTAATGGGGCGAGGGAGGGGTCGCTTAGCGGTCTGTGGGCGACGAATTCTGGGGACAAAATGCCTATCAGCTAAGGAGATTAACTCTTTGAGATTCTCTGCCATTTCATCCGCAGAGTTACCTGGGTTAGTTAAATTTAGCTGAGAGCGAAAAAATGCACAGACTTGGTCAAAGTTGGTCCTTTTGAAGGATCTCAAAATTTTAGTTTCTGAGGGAAGAGGAGGCCATTTCACGATATAATCGAATCCAATGAGAATGTGATCACTTTTGCTGAGGGGCGGCAAGTGATGCACCACATCTATTAGGAACCGATCATTGGTGATGACCAGGCCTAGTAGGAACGGGGCGTGGCCTGTGCGATATCTAGTCGGATCTCCTACGTTCTGCACCCATGAGTTTTTCAGTACGAGATCAAGGAGGGGTTTACCGAAAGTGATATCCGGGGCATCAACTCTTTGCCAGTTTGTACTGGGAGAGTTGAAGTCACCAGTGACTAACAGATGGGTTAAGTTTGTATAGCTTTTTAGGGAGCCTAATAAGTCTATGAGACCTAGGCTGTCAGTTGAATTGCATGCGGGAGGACGGTAGACAACATCAAGCAATAGGGTATCTGTCCTAAAGAGGTTAAACACGGCCCACAAACAATCAATACATGAAAAGGTTGGTGTTGTCAGTAAGGTGGGAGGAGGGATCGAATTATCGTAGTATATGATGACCCCGCCGGCACGACCTCTACTGGAGTCCCGCCTTACTGTGAAGTATCCCGGAATGGATATTTCGGCATCAAGTATGTCAGGGGTGAGCCAGGTTTCTGTGAGGGCTATGATCTGAGGCTCCTTATCCACTGCAAGCTGCCGAAGCTCCGGGATCTTATTCAACACACTCAGGCAATTGCTGTAAAAACACTTGAGCACATGCTCAGGAGTTGTTGCAGAATCGCCAGAGGCAGCTGGTTTTGAGTTTGAGGAGGGGGAAAGAGGGGGATTTGAGGATGGAAAGGAGGTCCTGGGAGAGTCGGGGGCTGAAGATATTAGGGGGCTAGAGGATAAGCAGACTGCTGGGGGGACCGGTAGGTTTTGATGTCTAGTAACCTGGGGGGTATCAATCCAGGTGGACGGCCTACATCCTTCGGTCTCCGAAAAGGGTGGGCTGCCTTTTGTGGTTTGCCCTTCTGCGTACTGCTTGATGCCCTGTTCTGAGTTTTCCTGTTGGTGAGCTTATTTTTCATGACAGCACCAGATAATATATCTGGTGCTTTAACCTCCTCACTGCTTCTTTCAGTAGAAACAGGTTGCAGGTTCATGTCTGGGCTCAAGGATGAGTGAGCCTCGTCCGTTGAAACAGTCTTGTTGGCTATGATGGGGCCTGGGATGCATTTCGTAGGCGACAGATGTTTAGTGGCACTAGGCCTACTACTGGGAGTACTTTCGGCGACGGGAAATGGTGTCAGTAGGGAAGCGAGGGATGGTGGGCATGCAGCTCGGTCCTCAAGGCGAGTTACCTGGACAACTGGCAGCACTCTGAGCTTAGGATCGGCTTTTTGTGGAATTTTTGGCTTAGCCTTCTCACTGCGGAGCCTCAGGTGAAGTGGCTTATCAATGGATACGCCCTTGAGCCCTTTAATTTCCTCCTTGAGCTTTGCGGCCAAGGAAACAATTCGTTTGGCTGCATCTGTGGAACTCATTACATTAAGAATACCGTGAACCCGGTTGGTGCGTTTGGTTACCAACCCAGTGGACCGACCTTTAAGTGGGAAAGGGAGCTTAGGGCGGTTAAACAACTGGGCGTAGGTGTCATGAGGGTGATCTGAACTGAGGAAGCGGCCCCAAAGGATGACTCGCTTGGAGCAATTCTCGGTATCTTGTAAAATCTTTGCGGCGTCAAGAATTTGCTGCTCAGAAACTCTACAAACCTGGTCGGCTGCCTGGGACACTGGGAGGGATTTTATTACCAAACTCCTCAGGCTGGACAGCTCATCCTTAAGGGTGCGGACGGTGGCCCTTAGCTCGGCTATCTCTGCAGCCTGACTTTCGACTGCACATTTAAGTGCATCCGTTTCCAGCGCATTATGAAGGACCGTTTCGTCCGGATTGAGGAGTGAGGCATTGGCCACGGAGGGGGAATCGCACGGCCTCATGGGGAAAGTAGTCTCATCTGAGCAAGCGGTTATATCAATGGTGGGGGCATTGACATTATTCAGGATCCAGTCAGCACAGATAAAGATAAATTTGAATGGGGGGGGGACGAGCTGTGTATTCTAAAAATTTCAAAAACAGCTACACTCACCGAGGGTGACGACCGCACCGCTGGTGTACCGCATTTCAGTTCAGTTCAGTTCAGTTTAGTTCAGTTCAGTTCAGTCTGCGCAGGAAAGGTAATGGCCACGGCCAATCAAGCGTCCAGAATTCCTTCGATGGTATGCACACCAGTTATGCACCCACCACTGCCGAGTGTATTTCGTCGAATCCCCCCTAAAACTGAGAGGAAAACGGAAAACCTCATCGCACATCAACTGCGAGAGACATTAGGCATCATGAGCTTTCGTGGGACTATATGCAATGAGCACAAAAGTCTGTTAAAACATACTCCAGAAGGACCACAGTGCTACCCGTCATCTATCTAGTTGATATACTCAAGGCTCACTAGGAGGGAATATCTCGTACCACTTGCGGTCTAGGGCTCCCTTGAAGGATTGGACTGTCTGCAGATCTATAATTCCATCAGGGAGGCCCTTCCAACTGTTCACAACGCTGTTGCTGAAGAACTGCGATCTAGCCATCAACCTAGATCAGGCTTTTATAAACTTCTTTTCATGTCCCCTTGTTCTGGAGTCTACGGCTAATTGGAATAGACTATCCGGTCTAAAGCCAGAAAAGCCCTTCATTACCTTGAACGATTCTGTGAGGTCTTGAAGTCTTGAAGTACTACACGGGTTCGAGGCTTTGAGCCCAATTGTCCCGGTTCTTTAGGAAATCTTTGATCTTCTGTCGGATTCACCGAGCTGAAACGAGAGTAAAAAGAAGCGGGGGGGGGCGGGGGTGGCAGCGAAAACAAGATACATATAACCTCATTCAGTGTCACACTGTGGACAGTGCCTTAAGCTGAGTGGGAGTGCGGCATTCATGAACATATATGCGATAAAAGACAACTATTTTGTTTGTTTTTTTTTGACAAAGGGAATTATTGGGAGAGACCCAGGTAGAGGTCTAGCTTTTTCTTGAAGAAAATTTTGTCCTGCGACAGAACAATATCTTCCGGAAGTGCATTCCACATGGTAATAACCCTATAGCTAAAAAAGTTAATCCTTAGTGAAGTGCGTGGCCTCGGTTTGAAAACTTTCCTGCTGTGACCACGGAGAGAGGAGGCTGGACAGACGGAGAAGAAGCAATCGCTTTGACCTGTTTCAAAAAGGTGAAACATAAAAAACAGATCACCTCTTACGCGTCTTACGTCAAGGGGATAGAGGTTGAGGAGTGAGAGGCGGACGGGATAAGGTAGATGGGATAGACCACTTACTGCCTTGGTGGAGGCCCGCTGAACCCTTTCTAGGATCTCACGGTCTCGGACAAGACCAGAGTGCACTATCTGACTACCGTACTCCAGCAGAGGTCGAATATAAGTGCCGAAAATTATGGGGAAATCATCCTTAAATATGCGCGGGAAGGACCTTCGAATCATGTTTAGAACTCGAAAGGCAGACTTGCTCGCAAAATCGTGATGATGAGAGAAGGATAAGTTACAATCTAACCAGAAACCGAGCACCTTGTGTCGGTCAACCCTTGGCAGAGTGGCTGCTCGACTTCTCCTGCTTTCCAACGAGAGAAGGTTCAGGTCACAGAGTCTCTGCTCGTAAGTTCATTTCAGTTCAGTTCAGTTTGCACAGGACTTGGTGTGGCTAGAGCCAATCGTGTGTCCAGATAGTTGTGTTGTCGGCGCGTTTCCGTAGCTCCCAACACTGCGTGATTTTCTTTTTCTGAAAGGCAGAAATTTTGTGCAGTATCAGCCCTGGCAGAGTAAGCAGGAAAAAATAAGTAAATTGCATCTGACCCTAAAAGCTGCTTAACATATCTCGGGGAATACTGTCACCCATCATAGGTCTACTGCTTTCTTAAAAGCCTTCACGGTTGTGGTATTTATGACCTCTTCAGGGAGCTTATTCCAATAGGGTACCACTCTATTTGAGAAGTACTTCGCCCTAATTTGGAGCCTCGAATGCTTCTTTTGTAATCTAAGGCTATGCCCCCTTGTGCCTCTGTCGGGGATTAGAGAGAAAAGGTCTTCTTGATTTATTCCTGACAGTCCCTTCATTACTTCGAAGGTCTCTATCAAATCCCCCGAATGCGCCGTCTTTCCATCGAGAACAGATCCAGGGCACGGAGACGCTCTGTGTAGTTAAACCCCCTTTGCCCAGCCACCATTCCAGTGGCTAGCCCTTGCACCTTCTCCAGACAGCCAATATCTTTTTGGTAGTACGGTGCCCAGGCTTGCACGCAGTGCTCCATATGCGGCCTAACCATGGCCTAGTATATCGGAACGAAAATCTACGGATCTCTACACGACATATTGGATCTAACTCGAAAGAGTTCTCTCCTGGCCGTATTGGCTGCTGAGGTGCACTGCTTTGACGGCTTGAAACTGTTGTCCATTATCACGCCCAAGTCTTTGACCTGCGAGACCACTTGCAACGAACCCCCACCATTCTCACTAGTCCCTGTATTTGTGGTCAAGCATTGACACTTGGTGAGGTTTAGTGGAAGGTCCCATTTGCGTGCCCAGTTTTGTGCTGCTAACACGTCAAGTTCTATATCTACTCTAGCTATCTTGACTTCGTCGGCAAACATAAAGGTGGGGTTTGTAAGCCCACTTGCTAGGTCGTTGTTGAAGATGAGGAAGGGCAGAGCGCCGAGCACCGAGCCCTGTGGCACCCCACTTGTTACACCTTCCGGTTTTGAAACATGACTCCCTACCTTAACACTAAAGGTTCGCCCTGCTAAGAAACTACTCATCCATTGTCTTGCCTTTCCAACAATTCCCATGGACTGCAGTTTGACGTCCAGAAATCTGTGGTTCACGGAATCAAACGCCTTGCTGAAGTCCAAGTAACAGACCGCAATCGGTTGCCCTTCGTCCAGACGCTTGGTTACCTCATCGAGGAACAGCAGGAGATTCGTCAGACAGGATCGCCCTGCCAAAAACCCATGCTGAGCATTTGATATGAGGTTGTGTTGAACCAAATGCCTAGAGATCTGTTTTCTGACTATTCGCTCCAGGCACTTACACGGTGCTGAAGTCAAGCTAACCGGCCGGTAATTTTCGGCCTTTTGCTGGGGTCCACTTTTGTAGATTCCTACCACTGTTGCTCTCCTCCAGTCTCCCCGCACAATTCCCTCTCTAAGTGATGTTTCATACAGCTTCGTCACCGGAGCCTTCAGGACCCCGGCCAGAGGCTGAACGATTGCTGGATGAATCCCGTCTGGACCTGCTGCTTTGTTTCTATTCAACGTTTGCAACTCCGCGTACACTTCTTCTCCTATAGTAAGTTCGGGTATTGGAGGCGCCTGCGGGCCCTCCATTCTTTCCTCCAAACTATTTTCTGGTCGATATATGTTCTTGAAGAATTCCAAGAGCATGTCAGCCTTGTCTTCGTCGTTTAGAGCTAGTCGTCACTGTGCTCATTCCAAAGTCGCTACGCTCTCTCATACGTTTGTGAGATTGCACGTAGGCGTAGAATCGCTTCGGGTTTGTGCGAACCGGCTCAGCTAACCGACGCTAGAAGGCATATTTCTCCACTCTTTGGATCTCTTGAGCTCTGTCCCTGGCCATCTTATAGCTATTCCATGCCCCCTGAGTTAAGTACAGCTTGTATGCCGCCCATCGTTGCCTACGAATAACTATGGCCTTGCGGACCTTTGACTTCCACCATGGGGGTAGGCTTCTACTGCTTGCTATCGTCAGGGGTGCGAACTCATCTGCAAGTTCGAGTGGTCCCATCTTGATGGTCTCAGTTCATTTCAGTTCAGTTCAGTATGCACAGGACTTGGTGTGGCTAGAGCCAATCGTGTGTCCAGATAGTTGTGCTGTCGGCGCGTTTCCGTAGCTCCCAACACTGCGTGATTTTCTTTTTCTGAAAGGCAGAAATTTTGTGCAGTATCAGCCCTGGCAGAGTAAGGTGGAAACAATAAGTAAATTGCATCTGCCCCTAAAAGCTGCTTAACATATCTCGGGGTATACTGCCAGTTCAGTTCAGTTCGGTTCAGTTCAGTTCAGTTCAGTTCAGTTCAGTTTAGTTCAGTTCAGTTTGCACAGGGCAGGTAATAGCCACGGCCAATCGAGCGTCCAGAATTCCTTCGATGGTATGCACACCAGTTATGCACCCACCACTGCCGAGTGTATTTCGTCGAATCCCCCCTAAAACTGAGAGGAAAACGGAAAACCTCATCGCACATCAACTGCGAGAGACATTAGGCATCATGAGCTTTCGTGGGACTATATGCAATGAGCACAAAAGTCTGTTAAAACATACTCCAGAAGGACCACAGTGCTACCCGTCATCTATCTAGTTGATATACTCAAGGCTCACTAGGAGGGAATATCTCGTACCACTTGCGGTCTAGGGCTCCCTTGAAGGATTGGACTGTCTGCAGATCTATAATTCCATCAGGGAGGCCCTTCCAACTGTTCACAACGCTGTTGCTGAAGAACTGCGATCTAGCCATCAACCTAGATCAGGCTTTTATAAACTTCTTTTCATGTCCCCTTGTTCTGGAGTCTACGGCTAATTGGAATAGACTATCCGGTCTAAAGCCAGAAAAGCCCTTCATTACCTTGAACGATTCTGTGAGGTCTCCTCGACTTCTCCTGCTTTCCAACGAGAGAAGGTTCAGGTCACAGAGTCTCTGCTCGTAAGTTCATTTCAGTTCAGTTCAGTTTGCACAGGACTTGGTGTGACTAGAGCCAATCGTGTGTCCAGATAGTTGTGTTGTCGGCGCGTTTCCGTAGCTCCCAACACTGCGTGATTTTCTTTTTCTGAAAGGCAGAAATTTTGTGCAGTATCAGCCCTGGCAGAGTAAGCAGGAAAAAATAAGTAAATTGCATCTGACCCTAAAAGCTGCTTAACATATCTCGGGGAATACTGTCACCCATCATAGGTCTACTGCTTTCTTAAAAGCCTTCACGGTTGTGGTATTTATGACCTCTTCAGGGAGCTTATTCCAATAGGGTACCACTCTATTTGAGAAGTACTTCGCCCTAATTTGGAGCCTCGAATGCTTCTTTTGTAATCTAAGGCTATGCCCCCTTGTGCCTCTGTCGGGGATTAGAGAGAAAAGGTCTTCTTGATTTATTCCTGACAGTCCCTTCATTACTTCGAAGGTCTCTATCAAATCCCCCGAATGCGCCGTCTTTCCATCGAGAACAGATCCAGGGCACGGAGACGCTCTGTGTAGTTAAACCCCCTTTGCCCAGCCACCATTCCAGTGGCTAGCCCTTGCACCTTCTCCAGACAGCCAATATCTTTTTGGTAGTACGGTGCCCAGGCTTGCACGCAGTGCTCCATATGCGGCCTAACCATGGCCTAGTATATCGGAACGAAAATCTACGGATCTCTACACGACATATTGGATCTAACTCGAAAGAGTTCTCTCCTGGCCGTATTGGCTGCTGAGGTGCACTGCTTTGACGGCTTGAAACTGTTGTCCATTATCACGCCCAAGTCTTTGACCTGCGAGACCACTTGCAACGAACCCCCACCATTCTCACTAGTCCCTGTATTTGTGGTCAAGCATTGACACTTGGTGAGGTTTAGTGGAAGGTCCCATTTGCGTGCCCAGTTTTGTGCTGCTAACACGTCAAGTTCTATATCTACTCTAGCTATCTTGACTTCGTCGGCAAACATAAAGGTGGGGTTTGTAAGCCCACTTGCTAGGTCGTTGTTGAAGATGAGGAAGGGCAGAGCGCCGAGCACCGAGCCCTGTGGCACCCCACTTGTTACACCTTCCGGTTTTGAAACATGACTCCCTACCTTAACACTAAAGGTTCGCCCTGCTAAGAAACTACTCATCCATTGTCTTGCCTTTCCAACAATTCCCATGGACTGCAGTTTGACGTCCAGAAATCTGTGGTTCACGGAATCAAACGCCTTGCTGAAGTCCAAGTAACAGACCGCAATCGGTTGCCCTTCGTCCAGACGCTTGGTTACCTCATCGAGGAACAGCAGGAGATTCGTCAGACAGGATCGCCCTGCCAAAAACCCATGCTGAGCATTTGATATGAGGTTGTGTTGAACCAAATGCCTAGAGATCTGTTTTCTGACTATTCGCTCCAGGCACTTACACGGTGCTGAAGTCAAGCTAACCGGCCGGTAATTTTCGGCCTTTTGCTGGGGTCCACTTTTGTAGATTCCTACCACTGTTGCTCTCCTCCAGTCTCCCCGCACAATTCCCTCTCTAAGTGATGTTTCATACAGCTTCGTCACCGGAGCCTTCAGGACCCCGGCCAGAGGCTGAACGATTGCTGGATGAATCCCGTCTGGACCTGCTGCTTTGTTTCTATTCAACGTTTGCAACTCCGCGTACACTTCTTCTTCTCCTATAGTAAGTTCGGGTATTGGAGGCGCCTGCGGGCCCTTCATTCTTTCCTCCAAACTATTTTCTGGTCGATATATGTTCTTGAAGAATTCCAAGAGCATGTCAGCCTTGTCTTCGTCGTTTAGAGCTAGTCGTCACTGTGCTCATTCCAAAGTCGCTACGCTCTCTCATACGTTTGTGAGATTGCACGTAGGCGTAGAATCGCTTCGGGTTTGTGCGAACCGGCTCAGCTAACCGACGCTAGAAGGCATATTTCTCCACTCTTTGGATCTCTTGAGCTCTGTCCCTGGCCATCTTATAGCTATTCCATGCCCCCTGAGTTAAGTACAGCTTGTATGCCGCCCATCGTTGCCTACGAATAACTATGGCCTTGCGGACCTTTGACTTCCACCATGGGGGTAGGCTTCTACTGCTTGCTATCGTCAGGGGTGCGAACTCATCTGCAAGTTCGAGTGGTCCCATCTTGATGGTCTCAGTTCATTTCAGTTCAGTTCAGTATGCACAGGACTTGGTGTGGCTAGAGCCAATCGTGTGTCCAGATAGTTGTGCTGTCGGCGCGTTTCCGTAGCTCCCAACACTGCGTGATTTTCTTTTTCTGAAAGGCAGAAATTTTGTGCAGTATCAGCCCTGGCAGAGTAAGGTGGAAACAATAAGTAAATTGCATCTGCCCCTAAAAGCTGCTTAACATATCTCGGGGTATACTGCCAGTTCAGTTCAGTTCGGTTCAGTTCAGTTCAGTTCAGTTCAGTTTAGTTCAGTTCAGTTTGCACAGGGCAGGTAATAGCCACGGCCAATCGAGCGTCCAGAATTCCTTCGATGGTATGCACACCAGTTATGCACCCACCACTGCCGAGTGTATTTGATCGAATCCCCTCTAAAACTGAGAGGGAAACGGAAAACCTCATCGCACATCAACTGCGAGAGACATTATGCATCGTGAGCGTTCACTGAGGCAGTATGCAATGAGCACAAAAGTCTGTTAAAACATACTCCAGAAGGACCACAGTGCTACCCGTCATCTATCTAGTTGATATACTCAAGGCTCACTACAAGAAAAGATCTCGTACCACCTGCGATCTAGGGCAGTGGGAAGTCATCCCTTATGAGCCCCATCACATCTTTCTCTATTGACTCGGCTGGATGTCGGTGCTCGGCCAATAAACCTTCAGGGTCTGACCCAATTTCCTCTTGAATGGTGTCTCGGTTTCCTCTTCCACCACTTCGGTCGGTAGAGCTTTCCAGAGATTGGTCACTCTCCTTGACAATCGATAGATGGCCGGTAAGCCGGTGGAATGCACCTTACGAAGCTTCAAGGCGTGTCCTCTGGTACGATCTATATTCCTGAGCGGGAATTCCGACTGTAGTTCCCGGTCCAACTCACCACGGATTATTCGCCTGGCGTAGATGAGGTCGCCTCGAAGACTTCGACAGGCAGTGGGAAACAACTCGGTGACTTCTAAACGTTCCTCACTGCTGAACCCACGCAGTCCGGCCACAAGTGTCCCGTGGCAGCACGTTGCACTCGCTCCAGTTTGGCTACTTCCGCCGCCGTGAACGGGTATACAGCCGGACCGTCATATTCCAAACGAGGACTTACATGTGAGACATAAAGCGGTCGGAAAGTGTCAAGGGGTAGAGGCCCAAATCATCGGCGAACGAGACCAAGTATCTTCCACGCTGAGGTGCACACTCTGTCAGTGTGTGCTCCTGTCTTCAGATTGTTGATGACATCAACTCCGAGGTCCTTTCCTTCCTGCGTGTGACGGAGTACGATACTCCCAAGGCAGTAGCCGGAAGTATCGTTGGAGCCACCAGTCCTCATGCTCGCGTTTGTCCACTTTTATAGGTAGACCCCAGGTGGTCAGCCAGTTGACGAGAGCCTGCCGATCCTCCTGTAGTATCTCGCTATCCTCTGCCGATCGAATGGTGCTCCAGATCTTTAGGTCATCGACGTAGGTAAGGCATTGGGATCGAATGCTCTGCAGTAGGTCGTTCACAAGCACCAGAAACAACAGGGGTCCTAGCAAGGAGCCTTGCGGCAAGCCACTGCCAACTAGATACCACGCGGACTGGGACTGTGCAGCTCCCTCGGAAAAGGTTCTTCCGACCAACAAATCCCCAATCCAGTGAAGCATGGGCCCTGAGATGCCGATGGTCCGGAGTTTCAGCAACAGCCCATTGTGAGAAACTTTATCAAAAGCCTTACCAAAGTCCACAAAGATGACGTCCGTGACGTATCCCCCGGCCTTGGAGTTCGACCAACTTTCACGGGCAGCCAACAGGTTTGACAGACATGATCTGTTCCGACGAAAACCGTGCTGCTCTGCGCATAGCAGTTGACAGCTCTTCAGATGTTCGCGTATGCTAGCAGCCACCAGCCTTTCCATGACCTTTCCAGCTACGGAAGTGAGGCTAACTGGGCGGTAGATGGCCAAGGTGGATTTTGTCCCACCCCTGTACAGCGGAATAACGACTGTTTTTTCCACTCCCGAGGTAGACTGCCAGTAGCCAGCGATAAATTGAACAACCGCGTCAGCGGTGCAGTTAGCTGGTCCGCCAACTCCTTCAACATCAACGGATGCTCGTCCTCCGGTCCCGGTGACTTATGGGTTTTGATGGATTTGAGCAGCTTATTCACTTCCGGCTCCCAAAAATCTGCGCTACACCACGTCACTAGCCGTGCTGTTATTGGTATAGTTTCCACTGATGTATCTAGGGAAGTAGTTCACAAACAGCTTTGCAAGACATCCCCATTAGCTAAAATAAATCAGGTTTTTTTTCTAAACAGTAAAATCTGAGGTTAGTATTTGACCTGCAAACCCACTTCTATCAAATTTCTTTCAAATATCATGCCTAGATCGACTTCAAATCGCCTCATTCACCGAGCGGCAAATCGAACTCCACTTACAAGCACTAAACGCCCCCGACTTTCTACCTCCTCCGTGCCGTGTTCAGTACCACTGGTCGATATATACAGTGAAGCCAGTAACAAATATAATGCGCTTCAGGAAAACTTATCGTCCTTAGAGAAACAGTTACGATCCATGGACGATGCACTGACCATGCTGCTGCCACTAGCATATATTGTTGATCCTTTAAAACATCCAAACACTGAAAGTCTCCTATCAGCTGGCCACTTCCTGGACTCTGTTGCATCTGAAGTCCATAGACGGATAAAAAATTCCAAAAATGCCGTTGTTTTTAATGTTCCAGATCGTTTGCCCCTTTCCTCGGTCAAACAGTCACTGCTCATGGCATGTGATATGTCACACCACGAGTGCTACTGCAAAAGACTCAGAAAACGGTCACATCGGAACATGTGCCCGCTACTGTTTCAATTTCTAGAAGAGAGCACTGCCGTGGAATTCGTCAGAAAGAGAGAGTCCGTCGCAAAATCGACATCATTTAAAAATATAAAAATTGCTCCAGACAAAACCCCTCTGCAGAGGGAGGTCCTTAGATCGAATGCCAGCATCCAAGTACTCCCACCACCGTCTGACCCAGTGCCACAAAGCTCCCCTGAGAAACTTCCCACCGTAAACAACTCGTTACCACTTCCGCTAACCAGTGCACCAGCTCAAAATGTGGACCTAGATTCGTCCCGTTCACCTCCAACACCTCAACGTCCCCCAAAAAGGCTCCATGTTGCACTCCAGTCTCCACCACTGTCTACCCACAGCCGAGCAATACAACCCCCTCTCTCTGCAAGCAGCCATCCACGCTCTGGTCTGTCTGCCAAACGAGCAAATAAACCGCCAGCTTCAAACACGCCACCCCGCACCAACCAGCCAACTGCAACGTTGTCTCCCATCGCTTCGGCCACAACGTCACCCTCGACACCTGTTGCTCCCAGAGGCAAAAACCTCGTCTGCACTGACATAGTCACGCTCCCATCTTTAATCGACAGTCGACATAGGACCTCTCGCGCTCCAGCTAACCGGCCTACTACCCATTCACGACCCCCACCTCGGCCATACACACGAAATCTCGTCGCTCACCCTAGCGCTTGTCCACCAGCGCATTTATTTGGTCCCCCGGAGATCCGCGTACCCCACTGCTACATCCCACACCCACAAACCCAGACCCCGCCGTCTTCACGTCCACAGATGCAGTACCATATCACAAATTTTCCACTTAATGTACCACCTCCAAACTCGAACCATGCAGGACGAGTTACCAGCATCGTTGCCAACCGGTACCACAACATGTGGCCCGCGCCCGACCATTTTCCGCCTCATGGTGTGCCCCATCTTAACCCTCCGCAGCTTCAACATCCTCTGCTCCCCTACCACCCAACATCGCCGTATTCTACTCCGACACCACTGCACGCTATGCCAACTGACCCTTCACACCAAGGCCTCTTTCATCAACAGCCCTTTCGCTACTACTCCACCCCCTCACACTCTTTCCATGGAGCCTTGTGAGATGCCTCCCACCTCAACAAACTCTATCCGAAACATCATACCTGTTCCATTAAAGTCCCACTTACCCTGCCTTTCGTCCTTCTCCTCACAAGGCCTCCATCAAAACCATGGCTGCCCTTCCTCTACTGCTCCCCGCCCCCTTGCTGACCCCCTGGCATCCTTACAAACTCTCCCCCGATTCATACCTGTTTTGCCTCAAAGGTCCCGCCTAGAGCCACCATACTCCCCTCCAGATCTATTAGCCCGCGTTACAATAACACCTCAGCATCCAGTGTTAATCTCTGCTGAAAATCATGAGTGTTTGGCCCAATGTACAATGTGCGGCGATAAAGATAGAGCTGTCCAAAAGGAAGTAGCAACTCACATCCTGTCCTCCTGCATGGGTGGCCCGCCCATTAATCACCGCCTTGCAACGCACACCCTTGCTACCAAATCCACTGACGCTTCAAAGCCTCCTACAGAAATGCTTACCATAGCACTATTCAACTCCCGTTCCATCTTGAACAAGCTTTCCGCTATAAAAAGACTGGCCGTCGTCCACAACTTCGACATAATCCTGATTACTGAGACTTGGCTCACCGAGAACATACCTTCTGACCAAATATCACTGATCGGTTATCAAACCTACAGGACTCAACGAATCTACCGCCGCAGTGGAGGTTGCGTGGGGTATGTCAAGAGCGGCCTATCTGCCACCCTACTGGAAAATACCGTGCTCGCAAATGTTGAAGATTCTATATGGTTTACAATTTCTTTATCCCAGATGAACATAGTTGTCGGTTGTATATATCGACCCCCCAGAAATGACACTTCCACATTTAATCCCATCATTGATGCATTTAATTACATCGCTGACCTGCCATTTGGAGGTAAATTTATAGCAGGCGACTTCAATGCCCCGGGCGTAAACTGGTCCTCCTTTTCTGCCCCCTACAAGTATTTGCAATTTGCCTCATGCATTCGCCTGGGCCAGTGGGCCCAACATGTAAAACAACCTACCAGAAAGAATAACATCCTTGATCTGATATTTACCCTGGGTCTCACGAACGTCTCTGCCTCCGTACTAAACGACTACACAGGCAGCGACCATAAAATCGTCAGTTGCAGATTTCAAGTCAAGCCACGTACTGTTAGCCTACCATGTAACGGTCCCTCCTTCCGTCACTTTAAATGGGACCATATTCCCTCCCAAATTCGCTCCAGAAACTGGGACGAGTTCTTCCTAACAGCAAATCCCCAGTTCGCCGCTGACCTCCTCTACTCAAATTTACACTCATGCATCGAAAACATATCACGCCCCTACAATCCATCCAGACCAGCAGGTTACCATATAGCCAGGCTAAAGCAGAAATACGACGAGCTTCGACGGCAGTACCAACGAAATAGAGACTTTTCTACAGTCTTCAGACTGGAACGCCTCTATCACGAAATCCACCGCAAGGCCCGTGACCTACAACTAAAGCAAGAAACCAAAGCGTTACGCCAGCCAAACAAAGCTCAAGAGCTAGCCCGGCTACACAGGGATCGTGCCCCACAATCAACTCGATGCATAAAACAGATCATCCATTTGGATAACCTCATAACCTCACCTCGAAAGATAGCTGACACGTTTAATACTTTCTTCACAACCACCGTGTCTCTCGGTCCATCGTGTACCCAGTTTGTCACCCCGTCTGTCACAAACTCCTCACTAAGTTCTATCACGGTTACCACTACGGATATAAATAGATACATCCACACCTTCAAACCGACCTACTACCCCGGTCCTGACGGCCTACCGTCAGCAATATTCGCTCTAGGCGGCCCGGATATTCCCCTACTACTACTAAACCTATACAATTTATCTCTGCAAACCGGAACCTTCCCCAGCCAATGGAAGAAATCCATTATTATCCCCAGGCACAAGAAAGGCGCAGTGCATGACATTGCCAATTACCGCCCGATTAATCATACGCCAATGATCTCGAGGCCGCTAGAAAAAGTCGTAAAACACTACCTGACCGACTACCTTTCTGCACATAAGCTCATCAGCAGAAGACAGCACGGATTTCTCAAATCACGGTCGTGTTCAACCTGCCAATTTGACTTTCTAAATTTGGTAACAACAGCTGCCGACAAAGACAGAGCACTCGTCATCATCTATCTTGATATGACAAAAGCCTTCGACAGAGTGCCACATCTGCAGTTACTCAACAAGATCAGGGGATACGGTATTGAAAACCCCCTACTCAGTTGGTTTAAATCCTATCTACAAGACCGTCACCAAGTTACCTGCATCAACGGTCAGATATCAGACCCCCACCCAGTAAACAGCGGGGTTATCCAAGGTAGTGTTCTAGGACCACTGCTGTTCTTACTATATATAAACGATATTTGCAATGTCATCACTTATGGCGAAATTTTCTTATTCGCCGATGATATGAAGATAGTCTATGAATTCGAACGAGGAGACCTACCTGCAGCACTGAATAACATCATGGTCGACGTACAGTCCTTATCCTCCTGGTGTGATCGCTGGAAAATGGAATTTTCAGTGAACAAAAGCAGTTATCTCTCGCTAAACTGCAATATCCCTTATGATACGCTTAAGATTGGCGGTGTCTCACTCCCATATTCCCCAACAATTAGAGACCTTGGACTGCAATATTCTTACACTTTCAATTTCTCTGAACACACTTCCTACATAACTGCACGGGCAAATAAGTCCCTTGGCTTGTTGCAGAGAAATTTTCTTCTCACGAACAGTAAGTTAGAGATATACAAAACTCATATTCGCCCAACCCTAGAGTACTGTACACTTGTGTTCTCAAATATGCATAAACGTGACATTATCGACATTGAGAATGTACAGCGTCGATTTACCAAAAAACTGTTTGGGCCTTCTACGACCCTGACCTACAGACAGCGGTGTACACTCCTGCGGCTTGATCCCCTATGGCTTAGGAGAATAAAACTCAACCTCGCATTTTTGTTTACTTTGCTCCACAAACAAGCTGTATCCTCCAGCCAAGTTCAGTTCAGTATAAACTCGACACATCAGCTGCGTAATAGGGAACACCTTATAACGATCCCTACTTCTCGGAAATCCTTAAGGCAAAACTTCTTCCTCCTGAAATATGCAACTCTGTGGAATAAACTCCCAGCTGATGTACGTTCCGTAGATTCCCTAAATATGTTTAAGTCTAGACTACACGTAGCTCTGGACATCCAAAAACTGATAGCTCTTACGAATCCTTATATGTCTTTTGACAGAGCTTATGAGGAAAGCGTTGGATACTAACCCGAACCCTTGATAATCTAGGATGTGCCACACCATACGACGTAATTGCCATCACCTAAGCGTAAACCTACCAGTTTACAATGCCTAAACATAATAACTCTCACGACTGAGGCCAGTGCTTCAGAAGTCGTATTTGAATTATTATTAGGTTTTTACCTCTGTCTCTAACCCAAGACGCAGCACCTGTCACACTCCTCAACCTCCACCCAGTAGTCACCATAAGACATTCACAGCTCAAATTCTGTCCCTATCACAGAACTCTAGCATCCTCCACGATAGGCCTATACAACACTTGATACTTAGCCAGAAAAACTACTAACCATCTGTGGATCGTACCGACGAATCACGTTGTCAGTGCTGCAAGTTGTACCCCATCTTTGTGCAGACTGGCGTTTTGTTGAACGTAAACCCCATCGAATAATCACAGGCTGTGGCTGACCCTACCTCCCTCTGCATTTTTTGTCCCATGTAAACGGCCTGGGTGTTCTGACTTCACGGATAAGGCGAGTGTTAGCGCGGCACTTCTGCAAACTTTCCTGGCCGTGATGGTCTCCCTGCACAGAGTTGACCACCAATAAGACATAAACACCAAAAAGTAAGAGATTGGCACAAAAAAGTGAGAAAAAAATACCCCACTGTTTTGTCTTCCAGGCACACCAGCCCTGTCACATGTGACCCATGTCTCTGGGTTGTAGTGTCGCTACGGATTGACTGGTGTGGTTGACCTATTCCCAACGCGGCTTGTTACATGCGGTCCATGTTTCGGCCGGGGCGTGGGAGCTTTGGTCGCCCACCAAAAGCAGCTCCGCCTTCTCTGACAGCCAGATACCTGACTGTGATAAAACCATTAAAAAAAGAATAATAAGAACGTCTAAAAAGTGTGGATCATTCTTGGAGAGCCACGTGCTGGATGCCAGTAGTTGTGTATCGTGCTACCTCTCTACCTGAAGCTGGCCCTTGTGCCGCCTATCATGAGCACCAAATGTAGACCGTTAGAGTTTGCTTCCCTGACGAAAATTCGGACCCACTGTTACGAACGTTTGAGCAATGCGTAGCCAAATTCGCAACGGATCCCGAAATCAGAAGGCGATTATCCGTGATAATTCTACGATACTAGATTATTAAAATAAACAATGACGTAAACAATATACAAACCTCAATAATACGATCACAAAGTCTCAACAACGAGAAACCGAATAGCAGCGTGTGAGCAGACAGCACGTGCGTCACGCAGGTCCTGAACAAGGATGTGCCAAAATAGCGCTCTGGGCGCGAACAAACAACAATTGGTCCAGAAAAACAACCAGTTCGTAAAGACAAGTCAATAGTGTATGGAAATGAGTGATGTTGGGAAAAAAACACTGAATCGCGAGGGTTCAAGGGGGATTTTCCACGACCGGCTGTTACACCGCCCACCAAAATCCTCCTGGATCCTTAGCAGAGTCAAAGGTTCGGTATAAAGGTACTGATTCTTCCTACCTGCCTTGGCCCTGCTGTCAGTGCGCGCGTCTAATGCTCGTCGTCGACGTTCTACTACTGGTCGCACCTAACCCATTGGCTACATAGACGTGAGGCTAGTCTACATCTTCCACAAGACCAAATGACCGATGGCGGGCGTGAATGGTCACATAGACGTTGTCCTCGTAAGGGGCCGTCCGGTCCTGGATGTACTCGCTTAAGTGTGTGTGTGTGTGCGTGCGTGTGTGTGTGTGTGTGCCGGGGTTACAATGAAATCACAGTTATGACTACACATCAAAGGAGGACTTTCTGCAATGTCAACAAAAGACCGCGTGGCAAGAAAACGAGTAAATGTAGCATGCATGTGTGACCTGAGCTCCACTACTTCCACATGTGCAAGGGGCATTCGGTAGCGTCAACAAAAGGCGAACAAAGAACACTGTCACATGTTTGATGGGTTTACGGGATGTAGAGTGCGTCGTGCCTGCGTGTATGTATCGGGATGTATAATGGAATCGCACTCATCACCACATATCGGAAAGAACCTTCTGTAATGTCAACGAAAGGACCGCGAGCACCTTAACGTGTTTGACGGAGATTGTGTGGTATATATGGTGTTTCTTTATCCACCTCGATTACTGGTGTGAAAAAGGTTTACTAGGCCACAGGGTTATCAGCTCCTCCGTCTTCGCTCTCGAGTAGGTTAATACTGCGTATGTCACGAATGAGCACTCCGTTAGCTGTCTTCACCTTCACCGTTGTTATCATTTCGTCGGTGCTTTTGATGGTTTCCGTAACTACTCCCAAAGACCAAGCGCTGAAATGTGCGCGTTCGTCGGCGATCATAACCACGTCCCCAACTTTGAATGGTCTTGTTTTGGCCATCCACTTCTGTCGAGTCTGCAAAGCCGGTAGGTACTCCCGTAGCCATCGCCTCCAGAAGACCTTGGCCAGATAGTTCGCTTGCTTCCACCCATGGAGGTAGCTCCCACGAAGGTTTACCGGCCCTTGGAAACCCTCGTTCGACCTTAGCGTCAATAAGTCGTTTGGGGTGAGCGCCAGGTGGGTGGGGTCGCCGTTCAATACTGGAACCAGGGGGCGGTTGTTCAGGATTCGCTCCACCTCAGTCATGACGGTGTTCAGGGTCTCGTCGTCGGGCGGCTGCTGCTCCATGATTGACAGCAATATCCGTCTGGCGGACCGGATCATGCGTTCCCATATGCCGCCTCGGTGACTGGCCTGTGGGGGGTTGAAATGCCAGCGTATGCCGTAGGCCACGGTTCGATTCTGCAGTTCGTCCCTGTTTATGTTCTTGTGCCAACGCTGCAATTCCCGTTGAGCGCCCACAAAGTTCGATCCATTATCTGAGTATATGTCGGCCGGTACGCCTCTTCGGTTGATAAATCTTTGCAAGGCCCGTAGAAACGAATCGGTCGTCATCGAATGTGCGACTTCTAGGTGCACCGCACGTGATTTCATGCACGTCATGATACATCCGTATCGCTTTTCTAATCTTTTCCCGCACTTGATCCACAAGGGCCCGAAATAGTCCAACCCGGTGTCACTGAACGGCCACCAGCCCGTAGTTACCCTGCATTCTGGTAGCGGGGCAATGAGTTGTTTGCCTGCTGTGGCATTGCGTCTCCTGCATTGCACACACCGTCGGATCACGCGTTTTACAGTCTCTCGTCCTCTCAACAACCAAAAACGCTTTCGGATGACGCTCGTCACGTGACTTTCCCCGGCATGTCCCTCTACGGCGTGGACGTGTTGAATCATTAGCTCTACTACGGGTTGTCTCGCAGGCAGCAGTATAGGATACTTTGTGTCGAAGTTCAGGTGGGCGCTGGTCAGCCTACCATCCACCCGCAGCAGTCCGTTGATGATTTTGGGGTTTAAACGCTTCAGCTCGCCTCTTGGAGATGGCATGTCTTCATTGGTCGGCCCCACTTCTTCCGCCCTCTTGAGTTCTCGGGCGAAAGCCTCGCGTTGTATCATTTGGAAAATATCGTACTCTGCCGCTTGTAGCTCATCGGGACCTATCGGGCCGACCGGTATCCGACCTGAGGGCCGTAGCCCTTTCATGACTAGTAAACTTATCTTGAACCTGGTTAACCAAACTAGCGAACGAAGCGTCTTCATCCAGGAAGAAAACCTGACCAGTCGCGATAAAATGGGCGACGCTTCGACGACGTTGGTTGCTATCACTACGCCTTTGATCTCCAGTTCCAATTCCGTAGGGGGTTTTAATTCGAACACGGGCCAGTCCTGTTTGGGCAATTGCAGGAAGTTCGGCCCTCTCGTCCACGTGTCCAGTTGCCTGAAGTTGTTCGCACCTCGAGAGCACAGGTCGGCCGGATTATCGCCAGACCTGACATGACTCCACTGGTGCGTGGCCGATTCATCGTGGATAATCGTGAGCCGGTTAGCAACGAAAGTACTAAACCGGCTCCGTACGTTGTTAATGTAGTAAAGTACTATCGTTGAATCCGTCCAGAAGCTCACCGACCAAATGTAGAGATCGAAACATCTCTTCACAGCTTGCACCACCCTGACTGCCAACACGGCTGCGCTGAGTTCGAGGCGTGGGATTGAGACCGACTTCAGTGGAGCAACGCGGGCTTTGGCGAACAGGATCCTCGTGGTATATTGTCCATCTCCTGCGCACCATCGTCCGTACACCACAGCTCCATAACCGACTTCGGATGCATCGGAAAAGGCATGTAGTTCTCCAGTCCGTGTCGTATGGCCAGGAGTCAAACATCGTGGTATTCTTATGTCCCCTAATTTCTTCAAGGTGTTCAAAAATTCCTCCCAGTCCAGCCGGTCCCCTCGGTCCAGTGACTGGTCCCAATCAACTTTCTTACGGCACAGCCGCTGCAGCAAGATCTTTCCGGGTAGCAGCCATGGTGAGACGAAACCGAGCGGGTCGAACAAACTTGAGACGGCAGATAGTATGCCACGACGGGTTATTGGCAGCTCGGGAACGTTCAGTTCGAAAACAAAATCGTCCGTTTCCGCGTCCCATTGTATCCCTAAAGTGCGCTCGATTGGAAGTGGGGAGCCGTCCAAATCTCTTACCCTTTCGGCCTTTTCGTGATACGGGATGACCTTCAGCACTTCCGAAGCGTTCGACATCCATTTAGTTAGATGGAAGCCACCCTCTTCCAGCAATCTCGTCAGACCCCTGAACTGCTCTAGAGCTGATTCCACATCATCGAATGACCCAAGGTAGTCGTCGACGTAGAAGTTCCTGCTGACGCTTTCTACCACCGTCCGATGTACCAGATCGCCATGTTTGTTCGCTGATTCTCGGAGGGCGTAGTTGGCACAAAATGGTGACGATATGGCTCCGAAGGGGTGGACGGTCATTCTATAATTCACCACTGCGTTGTCCCGGTCGCTCCCTTCCCACCACAGGAAACGCAAAGCATCTCGTTCTCCTACCGGAATCTTCACCTGATGGAACATTTCCCTAATGTCGGCAGACAAAGCCACTTTACCCACTCTGAAACGGCACAGAACATCGATCAGTGGTGTGGTCCAGTCAGGCCCCTGTAGTAGGCGATCGTTTAACGACTTGCCCTGGAACTTGGCCGCACAGTCGAAAACCACGCGCAGTTTATTGGGTTTTTTGGGGTTGATAACCGGATGGTGAGGCAGATACCAGATACTCCTTTTGCTGTCGGTGTTAACAGACACCCTTTCAACGTAACCGAGGTCCTCGTTTCGCTTCATCAAATCCGCGTATCGTTCCCACAGATTCTGGTCTCGAATGAAGCGTTCTTTTAGTCGTAGTAATCGTTGGAGAACATAATTTCTGTTGTCAGTCCACGGGTCGACCGGTGTGCGCCATGGGAGGGGAACCTCGAACTGTTTTTTGAGGCCTCTAGAGCCTTGCCGCACCGTTTGTAGAGCGAAGTGATCCTCTTGAGACAACGTCGGTCTTTCGTCTCCAATGTCATAAAACTCCTTTTCATAAAGCCGTTGCAGATGATACTCTATGCGGTCCGTTTCGGCGGATAAGTAATTCACGGAACCGCGTACCCCTACTGGACCGTATAACATCCACCCCAGAGCCGTGCGTACGGCATAAGGTGCCTGGCGGTCGCCCACTCTTTGGTCAAGCACCCAATGCGCCTCTGGCACGTCGCATCCGATGAGGAGATCCACCTCATCATCTTCCCAGTCTACGACGGTTACATCCTGCAGGTGGGGCCATCGAGTCAAGATTGCGTTCACCGACCTTGGTGCTCGCATGGGAAGATCCGCTAACGTGAATGCCTCCGTTGGTTCAATTTCCTCGTTAGTGTCTAGAGAGAGGAGTTGCAGCCTTAATCTACCGGCAGTCATTACCTGTGTTCCGCCCACCGTGCTCACTGCTAACGACGTCGCACCTTTAGCCAGTTGGTGTTTGTCGGCAAACCGCTCTTTCACTAAAGTGGTGTCGGATCCACTATCAACGAAAGCCAACGCCTTGACTATCCCAGTCGGAGTCACTACTCCCACGGCCACTACGCCTAAACGTACCGGTTTACTGGCAGATTGTGAAGTTGAACAGATCACGCTGGGCTTGGCACTCGCCTCGGATATGGTTACTCTCGCCTGATGCAGCAGCCGATGGTGTCTGCCCGTGCAGCCCTCGTAACCACATCGATTCCTTGTTCTACAGGCTGCTGCCCGGTGCGTGGTGTTGAGACAGATGAAACATGCTTCTGCCATCCTCGCCATTCCCCACCGTTCGTCTATTGTGGCATTGCCGAACTTGGGGCATTCTGGTAGGCCATGGCTAGTACCACAGGATCTGCAATTTGGTTTCGCCGTAGCATCTCGTGAAATGACGTGTGTGTTGGTCCAAGGCTGGTACTTTGGATGTTCCCGTACAGGGGTTTGGACTTGGCTAGTACCGGGCTTGTTTGCTCGGTTGCTGTCCCGGATGAGTCGGCCGAATCTGCTGTCAGCTATCTTCGTTTGCCTGTATAAGTATTCAGTCAGGTCTTCGAAGTTGGCTTCTCTGTCGCCTCGGCTTATCCGTTCAGCTTCTTCCGCCCACCGACCCTGTAGTTCGGGAGAGAGGTGACGGACTATGCCTTCCAAAGTGTGCATGGCGTCTAGGTCAGCTCTGTAACCTAAATGGTCGAGGGCTATTGAGCAGTTCTGCATCTTGATCACCAGGTCGGCCATGGTGTAGACGTCGCCCTTGGTTTTCTTTGCCTCTGCCATCACGCCCTCTATTAGGTTACGGGCTACTTTGAAAGGTTGGCCGAACAAGTCCCTCAGAATCTTTCTTGCCCTAGTGTAGCCTTGTTCTGGATCGAGCATGGTGCATCCGTCGATAGCTTCTCGCGCTCGGCCTCGGCAGTAGTGAGTAAGGTAAAGAAGCCTTTGCCCAGGGTCGGTTACCTTGTTTTCAACGAACGTCTCGAACTGTTTGACAAACTTGCAATATTGCTCAGCTCGCCCGTCGAAAACCGTTAACTCCACTCTAGGCAGATCGATCGATGGTGGTTTGTAGTCGGCGACCTGCGTGGGGTTCCCTACCTTATTGCACTCTAACCTATCGGAAGTGTCGAAGTCACTGGTCCTATACTCTCGCTGTTTCTGTGTACACTTCTCTGCTTCATGCGCCTGTAGTCTAGCCGAAAGTAACTGTTTCTCTAGTTCTATTATTCTCAGCTTATATAAATCAACGTCCTTACGATCAATATTGCTTTCAATAACACATGAGCTAGCACTGACAGGACTAGGCGATCTAGCATTAACTAAAGAATCATAAGTACCCAAAACCTCCCCAGAGACTTGCCGTATTACTTCCTGTCCGGGTTTGACTGCCTTTGATCCTTTCCTTGGCATTTTGCGTGAATTTTCCTCGTTCCAAATAGATCTATTGAGTATTGTTACGAACGTTTGAGCAATGCGTAGCCAAATTCGCAACGGATCCCGAAATCAGAAGGCGATTATCCGTGATAATTCTACGATACTAGATTATTAAAATAAACAATGACGTAAACAATATACAAACCTCAATATTACGATCACAAAGTCTCAACAACGAGAAACCGAATAGCAGCGTGTGAGCAGACAGCACGTGCGTCACGCAGGTCCTGAACAAGGATGTGCCAAAATAGCGCTCTGGGCGCGAACAAACAACAATTGGTCCAGAAAAACAACCAGTTCGTAAAGACAAGTCAATAGTGTATGGAAATGAGTGATGTTGGGAAAAAAACACTGAATCGCGAGGGTTCAAGGGGGATTTTCCACGACCGGCTGTTACACCCACCTCTCACGGTTCCCCAAACCAGTCCTCACATTGGTGTAGTCCTGCTTTGCAGCACGATAACAGCGAAAAAGATACCACAGTAACCATGCAATCATATCCGCATCAGATTTCCTTGCTCACATTGGAGCTTAATCTCAGTACGATTGCACTATCGAGGAAGAGCATAGATGAACTCGCGTCAATGTTCCAAGACAAGTGACCAATTACCTCTAATGTATCACTACTGTCACCCTAATAGTTCCTTCTACTTTGACTCCTCAGTATAGAATAACTACTATACAGAAAGAGACAGTAACAGCATAGAGCCACGCAAACAGTACGTTAGTCCTACTCGCTCAGTCTGTCACTTCAAACCTATCCTGTCGCCTCGTTGCCTAACCACGTTCTGCGTAAGCAAACGGTATCGAGGGTTATCATTACTAACCAATCATAACCGTGAAGCCCTAGGTATTTTATTAGTATCCCAGCGATGCCATGCTCACGGGCAAATCACAAATCCTTTTAAACGCATACAGTTACCAAGCCGGTGTACGCAACTTCGTCGGCCTGCAGCAGTATAGCTCAAATCCACTGCGAGTCTATTTTACCCATGCCCTACTCACATAGACCTAACCAATCCATTGTTTATTGTCTTCATATATTATCATAACCCACAGCTGGAACCACGTCCAGACTGAAATCTCCCTTTATTTCAGGTTCGTTGTCTCTCACCATCTCAGCCGCCAAATTGGCTAACCAAGGATGCCGCTTTGACTCGCACGGATAGAGACTCAAGTGGAACCTACCATAGCAACTGAGACTGAAATCAAACCACACAACAGGAGATACCCCTAATTGCTTATCAGATCGTTCAGCGTTTTCTAACGCAACGAACACGAATTCCAGTTCACGCGCATGCCGATAATATACAGCCACACTCGGCTGATCGACCGACACATACCGTGCCCTGCCAGAAGAAACTTACGCATTCAAAGCCGTACATTGCCAGAAATGACGCTAAATAACACTGAAGGCAAATGCATCAACACATACATATATTTGTCAGTGAAACAGCATAATAACGCTGAAGTCCATGCGAAGATTTTCCCACTTTATTATCCGTTACCACAGGTTATCCTTCCTCCGAACCGTAGCCGGCTGGAAATTGACTCTCCACTTCTCGAGAACCTTCCAGTTGCGCCTTCTTATTTCTGAATAGTACATGTTATTGGCCATGAATCTAAACTTACCTTTTTATGGACTGCTGTTTCGCCCACACCCACCAGTTCACTTTCACGAAATTGGCCTCATGTCCCCTTGATTCAAAGCTCATTCCGTTTCTCAAACTCCGGTAAATCCGTCATTCAGGGTCTTCATGGATCGCTATCCTCTTCGCATGCATCGATTTTCCCCCCTCTTCTTCTTGTTAAAAATTTACTCCATCTGCAGAACCTTAGTTGGCCTCCGGTTTCCTTGGCTTGCATCATTCTTGTTCATAATGCCTCCTTAGCACTGCGTTAACGATTTCTTCGACATCTCCACCGCGCACCACTGCCTAGCCCGGATTCGAAACTGGTTCAAAACTGCCGCGCAAACCATTATCAAAATGATCCATTCAAACTGTTGCTGTCTATGTTTTTCCATTTCTGATACTCTCGACTTTCATACTTAGAATTTTGTGAATATTTTACCATATTGAGTAACATGTTACACCATGATCATGCGTTAGCGCGTGCCTCTTGACCATGGCCGAGAAATATACCAATATTATTATTATTATTATTATTACTTCCGCCGCCGTGAACGGGTATACAGCCGGACCGTCATATTCCAAACGAGGACTTACATGTGAGACATAAAGCGGTCGGAAAGTGTCAAGGGGTAGAGGCCCAAATCATCGGCGAACGAGACCAAGTATCTTCCACGCTGAGGTGCACACTCTGTCAGTGTGTGCTCCTGTCTTCAGATTGTTGATGACATCAACTCCGAGGTCCTTTCCTTCCTGCGTATGACGGAGTACGATACTCCCAAGGCAGTAGCCGGAAGTATCGTTGGAGCCACCAGTCCTCATGCTCGCGTTTGTCCACTTTTATAGGTAGACCCCAGGTGGTCAGCCAGTTGACGAGAGCCTGCCGATCCTCCTGTAGTATCTCGCTATCCTCTGCCGATCGAATGGTGCTCCAGATCTTTAGGTCATCGACGTAGGTAAGGCATTGGGATCGAATGCTCTGCAGTAGGTCGTTCACAAGCACCAGAAACAACAGGGGTCCTAGCAAGGAGCCTTGCGGCAAGCCACTGCCAACTAGATACCACGCGGACTGGGACTGTGCAGCTCCCTCGGAAAAGGTTCTTCCGACCAACAAATCCCCAATCCAGTGAAGCATGGGCCCTGAGATGCCGATGGTCCGGAGTTTCAGCAACAGCCCATTGTGAGGAACTTTATCAAAAGCCTTACCAAAGTCCACAAAGATGACGTCCGTGACGTATCCCCCGGCCTTGGAGTTCGACCAACTTTCACGGGCAGCCAACAGGTTTGACAGACATGATCTGTTCCGACGAAAACCGTGCTGCTCTGCGCATAGCAGTTGACAGCTCTTCAGATGTTCGCGTATGCTAGCAGCCACCAGCCTTTCCATGACCTTTCCAGCTACGGAAGTGAGGCTAACTGGGCGGTAGATGGCCAAGGTGGATTTTGTCCCACCCCTGTACAGCGGAATAACGACTGTTTTTTCCACTCCCGAGGTAGACTGCCAGTAGCCAGCGATAAATTGAACAACCGCGTCAGCGGTGCAGTTAGCTGGTCCGCCAACTCCTTCAACATCAACGGATGCTCGTCCTCCGGTCCCGGTGACTTATGGGTTTTGATGGATTTGAGCAGCTTATTCACTTCCGGCTCCCAAAAATCATACACAATAAGCAGCTGCAAACCATCCACCATCGGGATTGGCGCATCTTCCTCCACAGAATAAACTGACAAATAATGCTTGGCTAATGTATCAGTCTTTCCATCATCTGTTGCAACCATTTCGTCGTTGTTCATCAGCACCGGGATACCTACCTTCGCTCCGGTGCTGCGCTTTAAGTATGCAAACGGGCGCTTGGGTGCTAACACTGCATCAACCGCAAGGGCCTCCTCGAACGCCATCAGCTTTATCCTTTTTTGTTCGGTACATTGGGTACTAATCCTGCGATAGAGATTATAATCCTCACCTGTAGATCGGAACCGCTGCCAGGCTCGATTTCGTCGTTCCAGCAGGCTTCTGAGCTCCAGATCGAACCACGGTGGTCCCTTCACCCGGGGTCTACGCCGGTTGAGGGGGCAGTAGGCATTCAAAAGGTACAAGATACCGTCACGAATAAATGCTCAAGCTTCGTTCACATCGTGGTGGAAATCTGAATCCGTGGGAAACCAGTTGACGTCCAACGCCGCTCTCCGGGCATCTTCGAAAGGAGTGCGCCAAACGTTACTTCCAATGTGTGGCCTAAGGGATGGACAAGAACCACTGCGCCAGTGAATATCTAGCACCATATGATCACTGCTTCCAAGTGGGGGGAGATGTTCAACCTTATCGACGTCCGAGCTCTTGGGAGAAATCACCAGATCTAGAATGGAACGGTGACCGGTTTGCCTCCGGGTTGATTCCTAAACATGTTGGCGTAGTGCCAGTTCTTGGACCGTTGTCAGCAATTCCCGAGAGAAGGGGTCTGCCCAGGCCGCTGTCCTGCCTGATGTCCAATCGAAGGAGCCACGAAGTTGCCCAGGAGGAGGCAGTGGCCGTAGCACGCCCATCCCCCCAATAAATTCATCATATATTTCTTGATCGTGGTCATGACACATGCCCAAGGCATGATGAGAGAACACAGCCATTCACAGTAATGTAGGGTAATCACAATTTTGAATTTAATGGTTCACACAATTGCAGTATTAGAACTATCAGCTTTGACGGTGTTTAAGTGAGCTACGAGGGGAAGGGTCAGCGCGGCCATTGCAAATCGGTTTTGAATTCGGAACGGGGACGATGGGTAGAGGGGTAAGTTTCGACCTGGATATTTTTGAATTGGCGCGTAATCCTGGAATTCTGGGGCGCCAATTTTGAAACACAAGAAATTGATCTGCCAAGCTTATTTTGAAATACGAGTTACTTGCTGGGTTTTAAGTGACTTACTTGGTATATTTATAAAGAGAAAAAAATGGGCGATTTTTCCTTGGTAGAAACATCTCGATCAACGAAATGGTCATCATTGTTGTATAGCGGACTCTAAAATTGAAGTGGGATGTCGATTCGTATCTGGCAATGGCAAAAAAGGGTGAAATATTTTGAAAACGTTGGACTGTTTCTTAATTATTATTTGAGAAAGTGGTCCTCACTTGTCATTGTCCCAAAATCCCTGTTTTGTGTGAAAAACGTGCCACTGGTGGGGGTGCGCTTTCCGAAGGACTACTGGCCAATGTGATCTGACCCAGTGAAGTTTGGCTAAAAGAATAACTGCCAGAATACCTAAACTGTGTTTTTCCACCTGCGTGTACACCATTGGCGTAATGAGTTACGTAAGTGATGGGTGTTTCGCGTCCACCGTAACCGAAGGATATTATATATATATATATGCATAATTATACGCATACATATATATATATGACCGTAGTTATATATATATATATTTAGTTATACAGTTATGTCCCACTGTACGAGCTCTCTTCCATGTATCTAGCAGCAAAGTTTCACTGAACTAACTAAATGATCCTCTTGTCTGAACATAGTAGATAACTGCGCTCCTGATACCAATGCTTTCAGTACTGTAACTTACGTGATATGGTTAACAGATTGAATCGAATACTAATTTCTTTCCATCTTCTGAAGCTGTTAAACGTCAGTCGATCTTCACGAAATGTTTAACAAAGCACGGAGTTTTCTATATACCACGCCCAAACTCGCAAATGATCGCCCCCTACATGAAGCTAGTATTCCCAGGCTTGCGCACGTGAAACGAGACTCACATGCAAGAGAAATGAAAAGGCAACAAAAAACGGCTTCAGAGAAGCAACACGGTAATCAAAATGTGATGGCCCCATAGGGACCATGTTAACAGTCACGTAGTCCTCCACGTTCGTCATCGAGCCAGACAGTGTACGCATTCCTCCCGAGCCGGTGAAGCCATTCCACTTGCTCGCCAATCGTATACGTAGAAACTGGTTGGTTGGAATTCTAGAAAATCGAAAGCAAATCAGGGAACTGGGCCGGATCTTCCATTGCACACCGAATAGCCGGTACCCGCGTCGCAGGGAACGGCAAGTGGGGACTGGACTTCGTGCAGCAGGTTATATATGACCACTAACCCAATCAACAACCAGCAACAGCTAAGCCAATGACTGGAGGGCTAATTACCAAGATTTGACTGAGAAAAACAAGATTCACCAAAAATAAAGAATATATGTTTATAAAAGCCACTCCCATTACGCACACTTTCAAGACATTTTTGTTCCATTTTAATTCAGAAGCTTTTCTGTCAGCTGTATGATGTCTGCATTACATTAGGCCAGGTCGGAACTTACCCCACTCTCGGGACGATGCCGTTGGCTGGACGGACGTAGGGATGCAAATAAAGCGATACTGAAGAAGGGTAAAAGTGCAGTGTTTGCAATAACCCATAAAGAAACTGGTGTCGGACATCACAACATGAACAGGGAGTTGAGGCAAGAATAATACACAACTTGCCTTATGGATGCCGATAACTGTCTATGACGGATCCGATAGACCAGAATGGATCACGGCGACCTACGGAATTCGGTGTTCAGTCGATGAAGATAGAGAGAGAGCTGTGGAGGAAAAGAGATTCAAAGAAGAGTCGGGAAGTGTAGAAGGAGTCGCGGTGTGGCACCAACTGGATACTTGAGGAATCGGTATTGAGAAACTGGTTGAGAGTGTTACCAAAAGAAGATTAAAAATAGAGTTAACATGGTGTAATCAAAGTGCAGTCGGAGATGCCTACAGGATATAGAAAAGATTGACCCTCCTTTGGATAACTCATTTTCTGGGGGGGGGGGTGCATGTGATACAAATGCAAGTGAGTCGAATGGAATAATCATATTGGCCTTTCTGTATAGGTAATTCCGATATTATATAGGAAATCACATGGAGCAGAAGCCCTCACCAGAAATGGGGTGTGCTTTTAAGGAGCGTGAATGGTAAATGGACACAACTGTGAATTTCAGCAAGCCGTCGAGGAAACACTGCTGGAGACAAACGCTGCTGATGCAACCAAGCGAATATGCACAGGTGGCGAAGAGGAAGGAAGACTGCGGTGACTGGGAGAGGCCAGACCCGAAGAAACAGAGGAAGTTGAGTGTAAAAGTGAGGTTTTCTGCGTACTTGATAAAAGAATGAATAACCAAGTGGTTGGTATTTGGTTTCATGAAGACATTGGTAGCTGCTGATGGCAGGTAGTGCATGATGAGGGCAGAAGTCTAAAAGGGCTAGGCTGACGAACTAGGGAGAGTAGTTGCGGAAGGCAACGGCGAGGGCCGGACTCCGGTCCTGCAAGCAGAATGAATTGAACTATTCGTGTGGAGTACGGGAAATGGATGCTGATGGGTGATGTCAGGAATCCGTCCGGTGGTCCGGTGAGACTATCATGAATGATTGTAATCCTGGTTATGGGATTGTGATCACTGGTTAGCCATGTAAGGTGCTCCATATAAAACGCCGTTAGGTGTGAGTATAGGTTTGATCACGGCCAATCCTATGGATCAAGTTGTTTAGTCCGTTTGGTAATCCAGGGATAACGTCGATTTGGTTGACGGGCTATCCAGGTAACCACTAAGTTCTGGAATAGAGGAGAAGAGCGGCAGTCTGGAGAATGCTCCAGCCGGGGGCTATGGCTACCGGCCTAACGAAAATTAGAGTGATAATGCTACTTGATGGCCAGTGGGCCGATCTACTAGGGACTAACGGGCGGAGGCTGGTAGTATTTTAGGGCATTTAGTGGATGATGGAGATATAAAGCGCATGCTTTGCCAGAGTGCAAAATGGTTGGGCTGATAGGTGGTAGAATAGTAAAGGGGCTCAGTTGAGGGTCAAAAACGAAACAGTGGAAGAGGTTGGGGTCAGAAATGGGAATGGGAAAAGGGAGGACAGCAGTCACGTTGTTGACCAGGCTGTAGGTGAGGGCGGAGAAATTATAAAAAGAAAAGGAAACGCTCAGAGCTAAGGTGAGGCCATTTTTATGTGAATGCGAATGTGCTGGTTTTCGGTGGGGTCATGAGTAATCAGATACATACGCTTGCTAGGTGGAATGGGGTGCTAACATACCGTGAGCAAATACGCCGATCGGTAAGTATTGGCCATTAAAGGATGGTAATCAGCATGGTAGGACTCGAGTAACGGAGGAGTGCAAGAAAAAGGACGATGAGACCACTGAGTTATAGCCTGGGACAAGAGAACTAAGCGAAGGTGAGCACCTATCAATAAAGAAACAACAGTTTACTAAGGGAATTGGTGTCAGTAAGAATTTTGGTTTTGTAACTGGGTCCACATGGTAGCAGACAAATCATCGCTGACTTTGGACAACATTATTAGTGCTTGGGCTCGAGGGGGATAGGAAAAGTAAACTGGTGGATAATAAATTATAAATGTGCAGTGATTACGTTCCTCGTTCCGACAACCGATAAGGCGAGGCTTTGCGCATAGCTGCTAGGAGTAGGCGTATCAATGCCGGGGTGTCGTCAGAGCAGAGGTCGCATGATGTTACTATTCAGACCGCGTATCGACTACCGCATTAAACATCAACTAGCTGGTCAAGGATTTTGCAGGGAACTTAAAAGGGTTGAAGCTGAGTAAGGCGGAATCGGCAAGTATATGTCGAAAGTTCGGACGGTGTGCTGCCACCCCGCACTGGTCTAGACAAAAGGAACTGCAGGTTACCTCGAAAGCGTGTGGTTTCCCATATGCAGGGTCGGGTCTAGGCCGTTATCAGAAATCCATCTGTAATGAAGGGGGCAGAGAGCATTAGCCCAAGACCTTCCCAGCCTGAAGTGAATTTCTTCGTCTTTTTTATTGAGGAGAGGGAGAGCGAATTTTCGCCGTAGGGTATACTTCCCTTTTCTCCTTGCCCCGCCTTTCTTTACACGTGGCCCATTTGGTCCGAGACTGTTAGGGATGGCTGTTTCCCCTTATTGTGAGACCGCTACAGACCAGGTGTTATAACTTTCAGGGGTGTTGCTGCCACAAGCTGTGAAAGAAAAAAGATAGGATGGAGCAATCACTCAGATAATGGCAGCATTCCTGGGGCTATCACTTAACAGCTTGCCCTTGCCAATAACAGAGTCGGACGGGTTCCAGTATGTATGCGAGCCATCTGGTGAACGCTCCTCCGATTTTGATATGTAGGGCAACTTCACTGGCAGGACGAAGTTGGTGGAAAGGTAACACCAGTGGCTTTTCAGAGGTTGGCCACTAGCTAGTGCCGTAGCAACTGGTGATTGGGACAGATAAGCCACCGATTTTAGGTCGAAAGGCGCACGCTGAAGGTGAGAACTGATGAGCTGTAAAGATCACAGGATTCAGTATACCAAAAACTGGTAAATAAGGGAGAGAATGGTTTCGGTAGAAAATTGGTTGTAGGTCCGGATGAAACAACTTCTTGATGAGTCGCGGGTGAGTGTTGCTTAGAAAAATAAGGCATTGTTTGAGGAGCAGATTTATGGTGGAGAGCTATCTCAAAACCCTGAGCCCCAGACGTAATAGTGAATCAAAGCCAGGTGACTTCTAGCGGGTAAGTATTGTCTTGATGGAGCTTCGAACTTGATTTATAATTGCGGGCTAGGTATCCGTATGCAAATTAAAGTGTAATATGGCAAGGTCTGATAAGGGGGAGAAGAAGAGTGAGTAGATGAATGTCAAGAAGCCGGTTATTAATAGCCGTGCCATGGCTATGGGAAAAAAAGATGAGAAGATGGGGGGAACTGGAAAATTATTTGATGCCAGATTCAGCAAAACAGATGAAGGTGGAACAGAAGTACCGGACTGAAGATAAAACCATTCTGTAGGAAATCGTAGAACGAAAGAAAGTAGAAGTTACAGAATGGAGAGAGATAGGATAAGAAAAAGGAAATGCTGCCATAACTGGGGCTCGAGTCCAGTTAGTGCGGCACTCCAGAGAAATTTCAACTACCGTGCCTGTCGGACTTTGTCGGGGGAGAATTAGAAACGCAAATGGCAGGATCATATTTGGAACAGAAGCAAAACGAATGGGTGAGTAACACTGGTGGAGGAATCAAGCGCGGCTATGGCCCAAAAGACAATGGGGTCCACAAAAAGGGGTCCGAAAACCATTAGAAACCTAATCCAACTTAGAAAGCCCTTTCTTCACTTATGTACGGATGTACAAGTTGGATTACAGTTTGTACTGTGAGGTATTTGCTTATGTGGGCCTTAAACGTCTTAGATGGCCTTATAGGACGTATATCATGGGGTAATTTGTTCCATAAAGCTGCATACTTAACCGGGAAAAAGTTAGATCTAAGAGCAGTTCTACCGATGGGAACAGCAACTGTGTTGTCTCTCAGTCTTAAAGAATACTGTGAGTCCGTTAGGTTTCTGAACTGCGGTGCTGATTCGATGATTCGATTTACAACAACACCGTGAAAGAATACGAGGTTCAGCTTCATGCGTCTAAGCCACAGCGGATCTAGTTTCAAATGTTCACAGCCTTGGTTGTAATTGAGTTGAGTGGTAAAGCCAAATAACTCTTTTGTCGCTAGCCGTTGAACCTTTTCAATAGCCACTCTGTCACACTGGCGCATGTTATAGTAGATTATGGAACAGTATTTCAGAAGGGGCCTAACGTGGGTCTTATATGTGCTGAATTTGCTTTCTGGGAGGCGGAATGTCCTATGAGGCAGGCCTATCAGTCTTCTAGCCTTGGCAATTTGAGTGGTAGTATGTTCAGAGAAAGTGAAGGTGGCTGAATATTGCAAACCTAAATTTCGTACTAACGGACTGATGGAAATCGGGTGACCGTCAATACTGAACATACCTGGGGGGACATTGCATTTGAACTTAAGAATGTTGCTTTTCTCCGCAGAAAATTTCATTAATGAAAAGGTGCACCAAGAACTAAGAGCTGTTAAATCTTGCCGTATTTCACTGAAAACTGTACCAAGTTGACTAGAATCGAAACTATACAAGATTTTGATGTTGTCCGCGAAGAGGTGGAGATTGCCATGGCGAACGACACTGAAAACATCATTTACGTAAATGAGGAAGAGTAGTGGACCCGAAAAGCTGCCTTGTATGACACCACTGGTGACAGGTTTGGGTTTGGAGACAGAACCATCAATCTGACCCAACTGATGGCGGTCGGAGAAATAAGAATCCAACCAACCGAGTAACAGGTCCATGATGCCATAAGATTTGTCATGTGATAGGAGCCGAGTGTGTGAGACTCGGTCAAAAGCCCTCTTCATATCGGGTAGTATAATAGTCATGGACATGCCTTTGTCAGCAACCTCCCTGACTGAGTTCAAGAAGTCAACCTGACAAGTAGAGCACGAACGGTTTTTCAGGATACCGTGTTGGCCCATACTGAGCAAGTTATTTGTTAAGAGGTGGGCCATTATCTTATTCTTACTGAGCTTCTCCATGATTCAGGAGATAATTGGCATATGACTAATAGGACGATAATTCTCGAGAACATGAATAGAGCCTTTTTGTGCAAGGGGATAATTGTAGAGGTTTCCCATTGATTAGGGAACGAGCTAAATTTCATAGACAGGTTAAATAAATTGGATAGAAGGATAGGAATATCTGGACCCCCCAGAGTAAAAGCAACCGGCGGAATGTCGTCCGGACCTGGGCGGCAAAGTGGTTTCATAGAGACTGGAAGTGGAGAAATATCGTTGGGGTGAAATGGAACCATAGACAGAGTCTCACCGGGTAAACATTGAGAGTGTATTCCAGGAGTGGGAACACTGGCCTTTAGGGCTGAAGTGAAAAATGTGTTGAAAGCTTCAGCTATTTCTTCCGGTTTATCCAGATGAGAGTAGTTAACAGTGATGAAAGATATAATCTTGCGGGGTTGGGGGTTTCTTGTTATCATCAACCTACTCAGGATTTCCATCTTCTTGGAGTGGCACAAAGCTTTTGATTCTTGCTGAGTAAGCATGAGTTCAGTTTGTGATTTGATTTTCGCTGACAGTCGGTCCATTTGGATACATACCGAAAATTCCCGGGTTTTGATGCAAGTCGTTGAAGTTTGGAGAGTTTAGATTTCATCCGCAAGAGTCTGTTTGTTCTAGAATTCGTCATTGGTGGCATAGTTGGGGTGATGGTGTTTAAAGACTGATTGAGAATAGAATATAGCTGATCTGCCACCACCTGAGGATCGGGCGAAAGAAACGATTTCTTACGATTGTGAGATCTGAATATGTTTGGAAGGCTGCTTCAGTGAGCCAAGTGATATGACCTGGGAGACGGTACGGAGGAAATAACGATTTTTGGTACAGAGAACGCGCACGAGACGGCTCTGTGGTCACACCTGGGGAAGCTATCTCCTACAGAGGTGGTTACCTCATTAAGCCCTTGAGAAAACAGATGATCTAGAGTGTTGTTTCCTGTGGTAGGTGATTGAACATGTTGAGTCCAACCACCGAGGTGTGTACAGGTAACGAAATCCTGATAACGTTATGGGTCAGAGTGCGATGGCCAACAAACTCCTGGAGCGTTGAAATCCCCTGCAATCAACTTGTGATCGATGGGGTAGGTAGAGGCAGAGTGGAAGGAGTCAGTAATAGGTACAATATTGTCCCCGGTTGATTCAGGTGATCGATCAATGCATCCGAGCAGGAGTTCTTGTGACTGCGGTTTAACTGTTACCCAGACTGAGCCATCAACCGCGTCGAGGACTGCGGGTTGCATCAAAGAAACATGAAAAGATTATCTGCAGTATATTAGGCAACCCCTTCCTCGACAATACATTCTAGAGTTGCTGAAAGCATTAAAACCAGATATTGTGAAGTCTAAGATGGGAGTGTTTGCGTTTAGCAACGTTTCCGTGATGAGGATGAAATCGTAGCCAAACACAGGGACCCAGGCACGCAGAAGATGAATTTTTGCTGGTAGTGAGCGAATATTGAAGAAAACAGACATACTCGTTGTGCTTCCTTTTACTGCCGCAACAGGCAGTTGTCCGGGCTTTGGGGCTGGAGGAGATAGAGGTAGTGGTGTTGCTAGTCCTGGTACAGATGAGGTGGATGAGACATTCCTGGGTAGATTACTGTGTGTGAAAGTCGAGGACCGATAGAGGGACTTTTGGTCGGTATCAGAATGACCAGTAAATATTGGGGGAGTACTGGCAGGACAGGTAGTACGATTGAATTCGGTGATTTCTGAAATCGATTTGGAGCGCATGGAGTGGCCGGTCGCCGCAGGATCAACCAAGAACGCAAGGGGAGCTTCGTTAAAGATGAGTGGGGAAGTCTGAAGCGAAGAACCAGTGTGAAGTGGATGGAAGTTAGAAGTATCTTCTTCATTTATAGAGGCAGGGCCCTGGTTTGTGGATGAAATACGAATTGGTGCACTGATGGTTATGCCACCATTAGGGAACAGGTGAGGACGAATATTCTGGGATAGAGCTATGGCATGGGGCCATGCTTCGCCCAGGGTATACGATGAAAAGTTGGCATTTTGCGTCGGTACTGAGTAACCGTGGGATGTACCACCGGTTGTTTGGGTAAAGTGGGAGCCCGATTCGAACGGGTGGTTGATGGTGTACTGCCTCGGTTGGATTGAGTTAGGTAAGTTGCTGGGATACAGGTAGGGGCTACAGCGGGGTGAGAGGCCCAAAGGAAGGTCTGGCAATTGAATTCGACCGGGTGAAACATTGAGCGAGTAGAACGAACGCTGTGCTTGGTGTAGCGGAAAATGAGAAGGTTCGAATGGTGGTGACAAGGGTGGTGGTGGTATGAACACGGGCAAATTTGCGATATGGTGAGACATCGGTAGACAGGACAAAGGTGACATACGAGTAGTTGGTCGCACCTCGTTGGGGTTGGCTACATGGGTCTTTAGATGTTTATTTAGGTGCAGAGGTGGAATACTGATGGACGGACCAAGGAGTTTTGGTGGGTGTGCCGGTGACGGAAAGGGTTGGGTTAAGATTTGTTTGGCTCTTACACGAGAGGCCCCAGGCTAGCCTATGAGGCAAATTGGGGGCGTGGTGATGTCGATGCTGAGATGATCTAGGCCACGGGAAGCAACAGGAACGGGGGAAGGGGTTGTGCTCGATTTCGTTGGGGACGACGTTATTGCTGATTCGTTTGTAGCGGTTGCCATCTTCATCCGTACTTTTACCACTTGTATTGTTTAACTGAACGCTGACTGCCAAGCGCGGTTGCCATTTGACCGTTGCCCTTGCGCACGCTCTCACGCACGCTCCCAAAAACACGCTAACCACTATCTTTCCCAATCGCCTTCTCGTTCTCACGGGTCGTGGAGAATACTGTTCTGGTTGACATATTCGTGCAGTGCCGCACATTAGAGTAACGTGCAGGTGGTCCACGCAGTACAGAGGACCGAAGCACGAGTTTTCTAAGGAAACCGCAAAGTAAGGTCTAATCAGCCCTACACGTTGGTACGGGGTGGTGAGTTGGAAGCAATCACTTTCTCGGCTTGCTTGGAAGACAAGTCAGTAGCTGAGCGACAGCTGTCTTTGACAGATGATTGTATCACCCGGTACTTCCTATAGGCACTGGTGGAGATTGGGTTGTAATTTGGAGCCGTTTGGATGGGCGCTAAGGCGTTGGCGACGAGCGGGATATATCGAGGTCTATATCCATTGGTGGTGCATTGGTCGGTGGTGCGCGTGTGAATGTGTCAACTGTGGGGGGGGGGGTTGTTGAGAGGGGTTGGGCGGCCCTGGATCAGGAGATTGTGACGATGAAGGATTGCCGATTACCGGCTTCAGGACGTCCCTCTGCAATGGGGTCTTGTCGGTGACAAATTTTACGCTTTTGAATGGGGTGGCTTTGGCGATAGCCTCTCTCTTTCTGATGAATTCCGTGGCAATGTTTTCCTCACGGAACTGAAACAGAAGTGGGCGCATATACCGCCGTGACTTTTTCCCAGTAGTACGCAGGCGCACTCGTGGTGTGACATACCGCAGGATAGAAGCAACGATTGTTTATTCGAGGAAAGAGGAAGTCGGTCCGGAATATCAAAAACCACAGCGTTCTTGGATCTTTTAATTCTTTGGTGGACGTCAGGAGCAATTGAGTCCAGAAGGCCACCGGAGGTTAGCAAACTTTGGGTGTTCGGATATTTTGAAGGATCCACGATAGACGCTAGCTGTGACAACGCGGTCAGAGCATTATCCGTGATACGTAACTGTCCTTCCAAGGATTCTAGGTTTCGTTCTAGTGCCCTTAATTTGATACCAGCCTCACTGTGGATATCAACCAGTGGTACCGAGCAAAGTACCAAAGCTGTGGGTAGTCGGGGGCGTTTGTTGCGCGCGCACTGGAGACGGCTTGTCATTCGGTGGTGAAGGCGGACGGAAGTCGCTTTAGGCATTCTTTGGAAAAGTATTTTTATAGCATTGGAGTTAGGCGTGTTGATAATGGGGAACACCCAACTATCTTACACTGGCAGTTGGGAAGATATTCTAACAAGGTTTTGTAGATGAGCTGGTTGCCTATGAATTTATTGTTTAGAAAAGATATCCCCGAATTATTCTGAGTTGTGGGGATACTCCTAAGGGCTCTCACTTCCAATATCACCTTAGATAGCTTAGTGGAAACTAAACCGATAACAGCACGCAAACCGACGCGGTGTGGCGCAGGAGGAGTGACCGCAGGTGTCCGATAGTTCAGTTCATTTCAGTTTGCACAGGACGGGTAAAGGCCACGGCCAATCGAGCGTCCAGAATTCCTTCGATGGTATGCATACCAGTTATGCACCCACCACTGCCGAGTGTATTTCGTCGAATCCCCCCTAAAACTGAGAGGAAAACGGAAAACCTCATCGCACATCAACTGCGAGAGACATTAGGCATCATGAGCTTTCGTGGGACTATATGCAATGAGCGCAAAAGTCTGTTAAAACATACTCCAGAAGGACCACAGTGCTACCCGTCATTTATCTAGTTGATATACTCAAGGCTCACTAGGAGGGAATATCTCGTACCACTTGCGGTCTAGGGCTCCCTTGAAGGATTGGACTGTCTGCAGATCTATAATTCCATCAGGGAGGCCCTTCCAACTGTTCACAACGCTGTTGCTGAAGAACTGCGATCTAGCCATCAACCTAGATCAGGCTTTTATAAACTTCTTTTCATGTCCCCTTGTTCTGGAGTCTACGGTTAATTGGAATAGACTATCCGGTCTAAAGCCAGAAAAGCCCTTCATTACCTTGAACGTTTCTGTGAGGTCTCCTCGACTTCTCCTCCTTTCCAACGAGAGAAGGTTCAGGTCACAGAGTCTGTGCTCGTAAGTCTTACCCCTCTGCCCTTCAACCATTCGCGTGGCGAGACGTTGTACTTTCTCCAGGCAGGCGGCGTCCTTTTTGTAGAAGAATGACCAAGCCTGCACGCTACCTTTTAAGTGAGGTCGTACTATAGCCATGTAAATGAGTATGAATACCTCCGGCTGTCGGCAACACAGTGCTAATCGCAGTCTAAAGAGCTCCCCATGAGTCCCATGCACAGCACCTTTGCACTGCTCCGACCATTCAAAGTCACTGCTGATGTTGAACCCAAGGTCTTTGACCGTACTGACTGCTTCCATGGTGAATAGCTCTTGGTCATGAGCGAAGGTTAGGCTCTCTTTTGCCCTCGACAGAAAATGGCTTTTTTGAGCGTTCAAAGGTAAGTCCCATTTGTATGCCCAGTTCAGGACGGAACCTGTATCCCTGCCCAAGTCCATCATACCTTCAGAGACAACAATCTTCACATCATCCGCAAAAATAAAGCTGGGCGATTGAAGAGCGGATTCCAGGTCATTAATAAATAACAAGAATAGGACCGGGCCTAGGACGGATCCCTAGGGCACACCACTGGTGACGTTCGCCCAACTGGAGCACCTGTCCCCCACTTTGACGTAAAACTTCCTGTGGGAGAGGAAGTCCTCCGGCCACCTAAATACGGGCCCACCTATACCGAAAGTCTCCATCTTGCATAGCAAAAGACGATGATTACCGGAGTCGAACGCCTTGCTAAAATCGAGGTAGCATGTCTCAACTTGCTTACCTTCGTCCAGTCATCGAGTTACTTCATCTAAGAAGCACAAGAGATTGGTCAGACAAGATCCCCATTTCAGGAATCCGTGCGGGGCCGGACTTAACATAGAGTGCTGCAGTAAGTGCTGGCGGATATGGGCACGGATGATCTTCCTAAGGATTTACATAGGATGCTAGTTAGACTCACCAGCCTTTAATTCTGCATAGCCTACTTAGGCCCACTCTTATGTATTGCCACGAGGGCCGCAACGTTCCAGTCCTGAGGCAGCTTACTCTGGTCCAAAGTGGACCTGTACAGCCTGCATACCGATGAAGCTATGATATCCGCCAACGGCTTGATGATAGCTGGATGAATGCCATCTGGGCCCGCTGAATTGGGGCTGTTTAACTCCTATAGGTACTTACGCACGCTTTCCTGTGAGAAGCTTGGCTCGTTTAACTGAAGAGGATGTACCAGAGCCAGATCTACTCGTGCCACACTATCCATTCTATATACGTTACAAAAGTATTCCCCCAGGGCGTCTGCTTTGCCTTGGTCATCAGTGACAATACCAAAGTCTCTAGTGGATAGCGGACCTACGGCATTTCTTGTTGAGCCTTTAAACTGTACATAGCTGTAGAATGTTTTCGGCTGTTGTCATACACACTGGGCCAACTTGAGCTCAAATTCCCGCTTGGAAATTCTCAAAAGGCTCACAGTCTCGTTTCTCAGCTTCGTATAGCGGTTCCAGGCTAGCCGACTGCCGGAAGATTTGTACTGGTTCCAGCTGCGGTTTCTACGTCTGGTGGCCTTGGCTATTGCAGCCTTCCATGACATAGGTTTGCTCTCCCCACTCCTTCGTTTTAAGAGTGTGGACTCTTCCTGTAGGGCAGTCAGGGATCCCTTTATGGCCTGCCAACACTCCTCGACAGTAGCCTCTATGGTGTCCCAGATCAAACCCATCGCCCTATTACGAAGCCTATCTATGCCCATACTACCGAAACTCCTAGTCAGCCTTGAGGGTACCTTCGGTTGCCGCATGCATAGGACTATTTTGACACACACGTGGTCACTCTTTCCCAGCGGTGCACAGTAATGCAGTCCAGCCACATCGTTGTGGAAGTTCATTATAGCTAGATCCAGCAAGGATGGAACGCATCCAGTCCTATATCTGGTATTCTCCCTAATACGCTGGCGCTAAGCGTTAGCATGCAGCCATTCTAAGTAGGTTTGCTCCTCCGATCCCGGCACGCAGACCTCAGCCACCCAGTTGATGTGCGGGAGATTGAAGTCACCCACTATGAGGGTCTTTTGTGCTTCCTTCACTAGTTCAGTCAAAGTCCGCAGTAAACAAACGTCTTGGTGTTTAGTGCCTGGTGCCCTGTAGACACAGACGACGTTGACCCTTCTGCCTGGAAGGATGATCGTAACGGCGCATAACTGGATATTGCGAGTGCACATCTTGGTCTGAGACTCAAGGTGGTTTGCACCTGACCTAACGAGGATGGCTACTCCACTACCAAGGCGATCCTTTTCCCGATTCTGCCTGCAGATTGCAAAGCTGTTACTTATTAGGCCTGGCACATGATCTTCTTCAAGAGGCCCCGTTTCCGTGGCGGCAACTATTGACACTTTCTGCTCGTCAGCGGTTTTGGCGAGTTCCACTCATTTGTTTCTGATACTACACGCGCTAGTATATAACACCACCGCGTTTGCTCTCTTGCCTAGGTATCTCATATTATTCACTCCTGACTGCCTCTCAGGCGCAACGCCTGAGATGATGACACGTTTTTTGCTTCGGATGTCCCCAGTGGGGTGCATGAAGCCGGCTGGTGGTCGATAATTTCCGACGACTCCCAGTCCATCTCTGTAGGAGTTGCCACATTACCCAGACTGGTCAAGGTCGTGCTGTCATCTATCTTCGGACAGTACGGCCAATTCACTTCTTCCAGCACGTCCTCAACTACAACTATTCGCTACTCCGCAAGCGGCTTCACTGCTGTCGTGGTTGGGGCCTGAGAGCCGAGAACGGCACCCCGCTGAATTTGCTGGTTTCTCATCAGCGCCCTGGATGGTCCAGCAAGGTCACCCCCCGGAGCTAGACCACTAGGCCGTATTTTATGCTGGTAGGGCACAATTTGGTATCTACCCTTGGTAGTGTGAGCCACTATTGCTGCCCTCGCCAGCAGTTTATCCCGGGTGGCCTCATCAGCTAACTTCACTAGGATTGGTCTTGCACGATGTTCGCCTTTTTTCCCAAGTGGCGAATCCCACGTCCCCACTCTGTGCACCCTTCTCAGAGTAGTGTGGCACGGAACACCTACGATTCGCAGTATATCGTAGACCCTCCCCCTATCTATGTTCCGCCTGGCTTTCGATTCCCTTGTAAAGAATTCTGCCCGGTTTAAGATCAAGAGCCTGTGGCTTGAGACCCCGCCCATCGACGAGATCTGCCTCTGCAGATCCTTCACCTTGTTTTCCAACACCAGAGGAGCAGGGTCGTCCACCCTAGCTAGCTCATCCTTAGCTTTAATACAATCGAACTTCTTTCTGGGCTGCTTTGCCCTTCTTGGCTTCTGTCCAGTCCACTGGCCCTCGTCGGTCTGCTTCAAAAGAGTTGAAGCAACAATCGCCTGCCAAGCTCTCGGAACTGGTCCACTCGCTCTGATGACTGTCCTCTCACGCGTGCCTATTACTTCCGCCAACGAATCACCGCAACCTGATTGCTGTAGTTTGGGGCTTATGGCTGAGGTAACACTTGGTGGACGTTGGTCCTGCCCTTGGTCCTGCAGCTTAAAGGCCGGACTGGCCGCCTCCTTGCAAGGAGCACAGACCCATTCAGCCCATGGGTTCTGTTTGTAAAGGACATAGATGTCCTTTGCCACTCCTGAACACCTTGGATGAGGGCAACTCTTGCATACCTCCTACTCTATCACATATACCACACGTTTTACGCACTTGAGTGCAAGACAAGGGTCAGACACGCGTGTCAAATCGAAAATCACAAAACTAGGGCGAAAACGGCTCAAGTGCTCTTTAATCAAGCACAAAATAAACGCTCTGATACTTGCAAGTAAGGCCCGCTAACACAAAAGAACAAAAAGAAAGACTCAAAGCGAGAAAAGATCGCTTCAAAAAACACCGAACACTTCTCGGCAATACTACAAGGAGAATAAAAATTCTCTCCGGATAAAAAGCACCTTAAATGCACTACTGATACGCTCGGTAATGTGAAATAAACTAGGTTATTTCGCAAAACTACTCAAAAACTCAGTTTAGGGACCAGAGAACTACGAATTCAAACTGCGAGGCGCACAGCATTCCGTCAGTTTGTTCAACTCAGTTTAGTTTAGTTTAGTTACCACAGAACAAAGGCGGCCGAGACCAACCGAGCGTGATCATCGTTGTGCTTTCGGTGAGCTTCCTTGGCTCCCAACACTGGGCATTGAATGTTTTGTCCGAAAGGCAGAATTTGCGGGGAAGTATCATCTTCACGGTCACAAGTTCCTGGACAATATACAAGGGGCGCAGCACCTCACTCGTCGTTCGCACAGCCAGCACTGGGAAAACTGTGTTTCACCGTGAATCTAGGGCCTACTTGAAGGATGTTACATTGCTGCATCCAACAGCATCCTCCGACAGTCTATTTCACATAAGTACAACCCTGCTTGTAAAACCTTTAGCCCGTATGTCCAACCTCAGGTTTACCCTCTGTAGCCTAAGACTGTGTCCCCTGGTGCCACACTCAGGGGCAGAGACGAAAAAGCATCCCCGCCTAAACCCGACAAACCTTCTATGATCTTGAACATATACTTCCCTCACCACCTCTGCGATTTCGAACTGAAAAATCCAGCCTGATTCATCTCACTTGGCGTGACTCACCAACTGAACTCAACACCCAGTTATGACATTACCTATTCTGCTCCTACCCTATGCCCCAGCTAAGGTTTTTCTGTAATTTCATGCAGAAGTTAGCCTTTACTCCTGCTCAATGACCACTCTAGGCGGAATACTAATATTCCCATTGAAAGTTTTAGCCACACTTAGGGGTTTCCCTTTTAGTCTCACGTTTCACGGCCTCAATCTGCCTTAGGGATACGCTGCACCGATGAGCCCGTGCTTAACTTTTGTTCTTCTTTCCGTTAACCGTTGGTCCTCAGCTGCGTCTCTCTACCTTACTTTTCTTGCCACAGTCTTTTGCGTCCGACCGCTTTCGCATGACCCGTCCGATGACTGCACCCACGTATACAGCAATATATATATATATACGTACATATATATATATATATGTATATATATATATATATACCTTGAGTATGCTCCACTCACGTTTCTCCTCCTTCCTAACTAGATTGTGCCATTTTACAACATAATTTGCATACATATAAATAAAACCGTTCCGTCCTTTAGCGATAGGTGCTCGCTTTCACTTAATTCCTGTCTCAGGCTAGAACGCAGTTGTCTCATCCTGCTTTTCTTGCGCTTTTCTCGTACATTAATGCCTTGCCACGCGGATTACCATTCCTTGGTAACTAGGCTTCAATTCTCTGCGCATATTCCCATGGTAAGTTAAGACCCCATTCCAACCGGAATCCGTATGCCCCTGATTTCTCTTGACCCTGCGGAATACCAGCACGTTTGCCCCCACATAAAAAATCCTCATTTTGCCACCCAGTGTTTTTCTGCCCTTTTACTGTTTGCCGTCCTTGGCCACAGCTGGTGAACTGACCAGACTGTTATCTTCCTATTTTCTCATTCTTCTTCCAGACCATACCCTCTACTATTGTTTTATTCCTGGTTCCCAAACTGACACCCTCTCCTTATCCACCGCCCACCTGATATCGCCCTAATTCTCTACTATCACCCAACTACCCTAGAAAGCTATCAGCCTTCGTCTAGGGATCCCTAATAGACCGGCCCACTAGCCAAACGATAACTAATTGTTCAGATAACAAAACGTTTATTTTCTTGTTTCCATCAAAACGATAATCATAATCCACAGCTGGAACACTCTCCAGACTGCAGCACTCCTGATCTCTTCCACATTGCATTGGTTACTTGGGTATCCATCGGCCGAATCGACGTTTATTCCGGATTACCGTAAGGATTGGACGATTTGATCAATGGTTTAAACCTATACTCTCGCCTGCTGACGTTACATGGGGCACCGTACACGGATTAAGAAAACCTCATGAAAGTCTCACCGGATCGCAGAGGTGATTCCTGACACCAACCATCAACACATCCGCTCAACGTCTATTCCCAATAATCAAGCCCAACAGTTCCATTCCTTCCGCGTTGCAGTACGAAACCAATGACCGAAACTCAGCCCTCGCCGCTGTCCACTTCGTCAAACCAGCCCTTTTTTACCTGCTACTCTCAACATTCTACCTGCCACCACCTGTAACCAAGGTCTTCATGGAACAGAATACCAGCCATCTGCAGCCAACCACAATTTGGTTAACAATTTTCTATCACATACAAAAAACGTTTTTACACTCTTCCAACTCCTGCCTAGCCGAACCATTGACGTTTGTCCCCACTAATCCGTTTTATTGACGGCTTTTCTTTAAAAGTCCGTTATACGTCCATACACCATTCATGCTCTTCAAAAGTTTACTGAAATCCCTGCGAAGCTTTTCGCCTTCATGTGAATTTCCATATGACACTGTAATCACCTGCACACAAGGTCCGTTTTATTATCACCTTTGACTCACTTGCCTTTATTTCACATGCTTCCTCCAAAACTAGTTACGCAATGCTGGATCAGTGTCCAATATTCCGCTGGTATCTCTGACTGCACGTTGAAAGCTCCACGCTTGCTTTACTTCTAACAATGTTCTTTGGCATCTCTTCCGCCCAGTTACTCGCTAGTGGCCGTCCAATTGTCGCTTACATCAGCAATCCCACGATTGCCCAGCTATCCACACCGCCCCCAGCGATTTCGAACCGATTCGGAATTCCCGCCTCAACCATTGCCACTTTCGTTACTCAAACACTACATGACTTTACTGGTGTATTTCGGTTGCTGTGTGATTTATGAATTTAGAATTTGTGAATACCTCACATTGACACGTACTGCTGTATACTCTGATCTTGCCTTGTGCGTGTGTATTGACCACGGTGACGAAATATACTATACTGTACTACACTATAGGTCACCTCGCCCCCACGCCGCCCTAAAGAGAAGAAATACAGATCCTCTAGACTCTGCGAGTAAGGTTTCTCTCTCTGAACGGTGATCATTCTAGTTGCAAGTCGCTGCACCCCTTCCATGCATTCCTTATCCTTGCCTCAATAGGGAGCCCATGCCTGCGCACAACACTCCAGAAGAGGTTGCTCCAAAACCTTGTAAAATGTGATGAAGACTTCTGGTTTTTTCACGTGGTCGTATTGCATACCCTAGTTGATCCCACTTTGGCCACATTGGCAGCTCTCTGGCACTGATTTGAGGGCGTGAAGTCATAGATCTTCTACCTCCGACACTCTTTTAAACGGAATACTGCTCGTTTCATCTATGTTAGTGGTCAGGACTTGACATTTGGTGAGATTCAGCGGTAAATCCCATCGTTCTGCTTATCTGAGGACCGCATTTACATCCAGTGCTAAATCGCTCCTCGCTATCCTCACATCATCTGCAAATATGAAACACGTGTTGCTCAATTCTTCCGCTAGGTCATTTATGGACAGAAGGAGGGGCAAGGACCCCAGTACTGAACCATGTGGCACACCACTGGTAACCTTCTCCGGCCTTGGTAGATAATCGCCCACCTTAAAGCAGAAACTACGATTTTCTAGAAAGTGTGCTACCCAATCACTTGCTCACCCACTTATCCCAAAGGTCGGCAATTTATAGTCCAGCAGGCGATGTCTCACAGAGTCGAAAGCCTTGCTGAAGTCCAAATAACAGACCTTTACTGTCATCCCTTTATCTACTCGTCCTGTGGTGTTGTCCAAGAACATCAGAAGCCTGTCAAACACGATCGTTTTTTAACAAGCCCATGTTGTGCAGGTGTCAGCAGATGGTTAGTAACCAGATGCAGGCACTGCTACCTTCTGATTATACCTTCCAAACACTTGCACAACACTGATGTGAGGCTGACCGGTCCATAACTCTCCGCCCTCTGCCCCGATCATATCTGATGTATTGCTACGACAATGGCTTTATGCCAACGCTCTCGCACTCCACCCTCCCTTGTAGACGCTTCGTACAACTGGGTAATAGCCCCCGAAAAGATGTTGGAAAGAGGCTGAACAATCACCGGATGAATTGTATCCTGTTCGGCTGCCTTGTGCTTGTAAAAAGATTTGGGTTCATTGAGCACCTCGCCCTCACTTACTGTGAGATCCGGAAGCACTAGTGCACTCCCTTTTTCTGCATTTGCCACACTAATCATTTGGTCTTGACGATACACTCGTTTAGATAACTCAAATGTTGTTTCGGTATTGTCTTTATCATCGAGGGCAATGCCTCCGTCGAACATCTTCAAGGTGCTTTCGCTCGCACGCGCCGTTTTCTTGGACGGCACGTGAGCGAAGAACTTCTTTGGGCCTGCCTTAACATTGTTGACTAGTTTCTTCCCATAGCCTCACTTTGCCTCTCTTTGCAGGGCTTGTGCCTGTTTCTGGTTGTCTTGCAAGCCGCCTATGCGTAGTGCGTGCCATGACGGTTGTAGTGGGCCCACAGCCTTCTACGAACAGTTAATGCTGTTCCTATCCTGGGCTTCCACCAAGGCCGTCGGCTCCTATTGTCCCCCATCAGTCCTCTACAGATGGCTCCGGGACATGCGGGCACAAACGTACGGTTCGTGCCCTCGCCCTCAGTTGATCCTCATCCCCTCTAGCCTAGTTCCTGACCTACCTAGATCCTGGTTTGTTGTGCTTTACAGAAAACGTCGCACGAATGACTCCATGACAGCTCTTACTCAATGGCTCCTCTATCACGAAAGAGGCGACTTCGGACCGATAGCTGGTTACAAGCAGATCCAGTGTAGATGAACTTTGTCCGTTGCGGAAGCGCGTTACTTCTCTTACGTGTTGTGTAAGGGTATGGATGGGGAGCCCCGTCACCAGAGCATTTCCGGTGGTTCCCCTAGGGACACATTCATCTTCCCAATCTATTTCTGGGGGTGTTTATAGTCTCTATAGAAGCTGGAATAGTTCAGAGTCTTCTTCCCCACCTACGTGCTGGGCTCTATAGAAACGGGACATCTCCGCCGGTCATCGGCCTGAGCGGAAGCAAAAAGCAGTGCCTTGTATGTTGGGTGTTACAAGTATAAACGGGACCTCCCACTGATTATAAACAGCCCTCACGAGGAGGAGTACCCCTCAACCAACCCACCGTCTATTCTATCCTGTCTGTAGGCGGTATAGCCACGAACTTGTATGGCACTCTGTTACCTTTTCAGCCATGTATCCGTGATGGCTATGATCAGTGAACCGTTCCCCCTATTTACCTCCCAGGCTGCAGGCATTTATGTACCATATAGTGGCACCTCCTGCCAGGTTGTCTGCTTGGGTTTTTCGGTTTTGAGCCTTTGAACCTTCGGGAGCAATTCCTGAGGAGGCGCTTCGTCATTTTACAATAATGGCCAGTGGGCCGGTATTTTCCTGAACCTTCAAGACCACACCGTGCATATTAATTGTAATGCTATCGAAGGAAATTCCTTGTCTCGTTACTTGGCCTTCTGTTGCCCCTCGAGGGCTTCAGGGACCTACCCCTGCTCAACGGTGTGGGTGTTCGTACAACGACTGTTGTCCAGCTTTCATCCGTATCAGTGACGTTCCGCTTGACCTGGATCGGCATCGCCTCTACTTCCGTTTTCACTACGGTCACTCCTCCTCAATGGTTGGTACGCAGCCGCTGAGTGTCCACTTGCTTTACGCCCCCTCTGTGTAACTTTTTACCCACAGCCCCACTAACCTCCTTTTTTAGTTAGCAACTTCACCGTCGGCTGTCCAGCTTGGTTACTGCTGATGATTGCTGCTTTAGGTGTAGATTTGCTTGGAGGTGTGACGTCAGTTTTGGCTATCATGCGAACCGGTGGCTTGAGTTCCGATTTTGATGGATGCGGCAGTTTTTGTGCCAGTGCCACCTTTCCACTGAAAGGAGTGCCCGGCGTGATCCTTATGTACCCCCCCCCGTGGCGTGCTCCAATCTTGGTGTTCGGCCCAGCAGTAGGTCTCTGCTGTATGTGTTGGCAAAGGTGATAAGCAGCGGCCTAGGATCTAGAGCGTTGTTTGCCTTCCGAAGCCCCACTCTGTGGCACGTTGTGTACGTCAAGTCAGTGGGTGGCGCAGTCACTCTCAGTACATTTAAAACATGCCCGTGTTCTGCCTCCCTTCTGATCCGCGCCTCTTTATTCACCAGTTCTGCACAATTATGCAAGAGGAGACGTTGGCCCTTCCCAACAATTCCCTCGGCGATGACCTTCAATTTTTGAGCTATTCTTTAAATCTCCTCCTCTACCGCTTTCCTGGGTTTGTTCGGAGTCTTATCACTGTCCTGTTTGCCATACTTTGCCTGCTTTTCGTTTTTCTAGCAACTGTGCGCGCTGCTATTACCGGGCTATGCCGTAACCTTTCCCCAAGCTTCCTGCTGTGGCCCCTTTTTCCCGTCTCGCGATCCCCCAAGTATACGTGAGCATTTCTCCGCCCAAACAACATAGCGAACACATATCTGTCGCAAAGATCCATGTTCCCTGAGCAGCTCATAGTTCTTCTTGGACAGGGCAGAGCAGCTCTGGTGGTACCACGCGTTGCTCCTATCACATTGTATACCTGTCATAAAGCACTTTTTGCAACTGCTAGCCCCACAGAATTTTCGTTGCAAATGGTCGCCATGCAATCAGAGGGACCAAAAACGTGTAAACCAGGAAAAAGAGTAAACATTGTATGCCAAAAACACTAGGCGGTTGAGATAATTGTGTGATTGAACACAATTATCAGGAGCACAACGAATAAAACTTTTTGCCAAAATGACGGTACTTTATCAGGAATGAGCTAATTGGGGTAAAACGTTCCCCGAATAAAAGGCGCACTTCAGTAGGACTGCAGTACTTAGTTTTTGTGAAACACATATTTTTAATTCACTACCAGGGCAAAAAATGAGGGCGGGGTAGAGAACTTCGAAAATTCAAACTACGCGACAGCTCACAAGGTCATTTCAGTTCGGTTTGCACAGGGCGGGTAATTGCCAAGGCCAAAAGAGTGTTCTTAATTCCTTCGGTGTTAAGCGGACCAAGTATTCACCCGCCATGACGACCGGTCGTGGACCCCCCCAAAAAAAACACTGCAGTTCCATGTTTCCCTAACGTTTCTCGCTTATTTACGCTATTGGTTTGTTTTTTGCGCTGCTTTTTGTTTGTTGGCTCCCAGAGCGCTGCGCTGTCATATCCTTATTCTGGACGTGTGTGCCGCACGTGCTCCTTTCTCGCACGCCGCAATTTGGTTCTCTTTTTCCGAGTCTTTTTGATGGCATAATTGAGGTATGTATCTGTTTCGTATCACTGTTCATTCATTAGTCTAGCGTCGTAGAATTTTACGGATAATACTTTTCTGATTTCGGGATCCGTTGCGAATTGGGCTACTCATTGCTCAATGGCCTATTACAATACCCAATTGATCAACTTGGAACGAGAAAATACGCGACTTGCCAAGAAAAGGGTCGAAACAATCGGAATCTGGATAGTAAGTAATACGGCACTTCGCTGGGGAGGTTTCGGATGCTTTTGGTTCTTTAGTTAATGCTGGGTCATCCAGTTCTGTCAGTGCTAGCTCATGTATTACTGAGGGCAACATGGATTGCAAGAACGCCGATCCATTCAAGTTAATGGTAGTAGACCTAGGATGATGACTGTTATTGGCTAGGCAGCAGGCCCATGAAGCAGAAGAGCGGTGTGGACAGAACGAGCGCGAGCCGAAAACCAACGACTATGACCTATCCGACAGACTAGGACAAATCAAGAAGGAAACTCTGCGCCGGTCGCCGAATATAAAACGTCGGCGCCACCAACAATCGATGTGCCGAAAGTAGAACCGACAGCTTTCGACGGACGATCTAAACATTACTGCATTTTCATCAGGCAGTTCGGAACTTTCGTCGAAAGTAAGATAAACGACTCCGGGCAAAGACTGCTCTACCTGACTCATTACTGTTGAGGCCGAGCAAGAGAAGCTATCGATGGATGCACCATGCTCGACCCAGGACAAGGCTTCCCACCAACAAGGAATATTTTGAGGGACCTGTTGGGCCAGCCATTCAAAGTAGCCCGTAATCTAATAGAGGGCGTGATGGTAGAGGCCGAAAGAACCAAGGGTGACTTCCATACAATGGCCGACCTAGCGATCAAAATGCAGAACTGTTTAATAGCCCTCGACCATTTAGGTTACAAGGCGGACCTCGATGCAATGGACGCCTTGGAGGGCATAGTCCGTCACTTCTCTCCTAAACTACAGGGTCGGTGGGCGGAGGGAACGGAACGTATAAGCCGAGGTGACTGTGAGGCTAACTTCGAAGACATGACCGAATATTTGGACAAGAAAACCGAGATAGCCGACAGTAGGCTTGGCCGACTCATCCGGGACAGTAACCAAGTAAACAAATCTAGTACTAGCCAGGCTCAAACCGCTGCACAGGAACATGCGAAATATCAGCCTCGGACCAGTACACACACCATTTCACGCGAGGCTGTAGCTAGATGTGCGGAAGAGGTCTCGCCAGGTTGGATGAGACTGGTAGTGCTCGGGGCGAATCGGGCCTCCAGACTTCTGTCGTAGGTATGCGCGGAGATTGTCACGCACTACCGCGACTTTGTTTCGTTACACGAATGGACTTGTTCCTTCTGTTGGCTGAAAAAAGAAGTGGAAGAGCTATTCTCATCACCCAGAAGAGAGACAACTGTGACATGCCTTTAAGCAATACGTAGCCAAATTCGGAAAGGATTTAAAAATCGGAACGAGATTATCAGTGGAATTCTACGATACTAGATTATTAAGTGAACAATGACATAGAAAGTATACGAACCTCAATTGTGCTATCACGCGGGCTCATAAAAAGAGAACCAAGTTGCGACTTGCGAGAGGCGGGCACTTGCTTCAAGCAGGTCCAAAATAGGATACGGCTGGGCAGAGCTTTTGACGCGAACAAACAAGGGATGGTTTATGAAAACATACGGTGGACGAAAACAAGCTCATAGTGTATCTGAGCGAGCTATATCACGAAATAATAAGAATATTGTGTTTTTGGAAGGATTTTCCACAACGAGTGGGTGCAACAACTATGACATTAGCGTTCCACGACACTTCGTGCCTCAGGTCGTAGGCACGGACAGAGGATCCTAAAAAGCCCGAGGCAAACTTCATTTTTCTCCTACTCCTCATCATTCAGCTTCTGTGAATAACTAGTCCCACTCAACATCCAGCTTCTTTTGAAAACGCCCTACACAACGTGGGCTAGCTATTTTTTCCGTCGGTCTATTCCACGCTCCTTCTACACTACTGCTGAGGAAGTTCGCCCGCATACTTAGCCTGCAAAGTGGCCTCCACGATTTTATAGTATTTCCTCCCGTTCCTTGATTAGTGGCCTGTTCAAATAAATTCATTAGACTTAAGCCCGATAAACCCTTCAGGATTTGAAGCTCTTCGATAGGGTCTCCTCTGAGTCCCCTTTTTTCCGATTGAGAAGAGTCCCGTGTCCTGCAGTCGTTGTTCAGTTAGCATAGGACAGATGAAGGTCAAGGCCAACCGGGCTTCCAGATTTCCCTCATTGGTATGCACACTAGGCAGGCACCCACCACTGCACAGTTCATTCCTTCGAATTCCAGCTAAAATTAGGGGAAACAAAACTTCACCGCGCACCAACTGAGAGGGTCATTATGCATCATGACCCTTCACAAAGTCACGAAGTAGCAAATGGAAACATGCAAAAATTAAATACAACACATCCTTCCGTCTAGCTACATGCCCAAAGCTCACCATCAGAATGATCTTATTCCACTTAAGATCTAGGGCCCCATGAAATGTCTGGACGGTCCCCAGCTCTATTACCTCTTCCGAAGGCCTGTTTTAGTAGTCAAACACCCTGTTGCTAAGGCAGTGGGATCCAGTTATCGGCCTGGATCGAACTTTCGCCGACTTCTTCCAGTGACCTCTTGTTCTGGCTCCTTTTTCCATATGCTATAGACTCTCCGGTCTAATCCCAGAAAAGCCCCTCGTAGTCCTACCTCTCGAGAGAGGAACGTCTGAGGTCCTAGAATGTCTGCTCATACGTCTTACTCCTCTGACCCTCAACCATGCGCGTTGCAAGACCTTGTACTTTCTCCACACAGGTGGCATCCCCTTTGTGGAATGGTCACCATGACTGAACACCGTTTCCCAAGAAGAGGTCTAACTATAGGCCTGTACTCTGACATAAAAACCTTTGGTTGTCTGCACGAAAAAGCTAATCATAACATGGAGAGCGCACGGCATGCCCTTTATGCCGCTGCTTCACTTTAATCCGACCACTTAAGATCACCAAAGTCCCGGGGTATTTCACCCTGTTTTCTGCCTCTATAGTAAATAGGCCTCGACCATGTACAATCATCAAGCTTGTCGCCGTCCGTGACAACAAATGGTTCTTCCTGACATTGAGAGGTAAGTCCCAATACTGTGCCCAGTCAAGAGCTACTAGTATGTCTCTGCTCAGCTTCTCTCCCGCCTGAGCTCCCACTAACTTCTTATCATCTGCGGAGAGGCTTGGCGACTGTGGGACTGAGGTCAAATCATCACGAAACAGAAGAAACAGCAGTGAGCCCGGTCAGGAACCTTGCTGTACTCCACTAGCGACTATCTCCAATTTAGAGTTCTTTTCACCTACCCTACAGCAAATGTTCAACCGGTAAGGAAATCTCTTAACCACTCCTAAATCTTCCCAGTTACACCAAATAACCTCACCTTGATTAGTAGAAGCCGATGGTTTACCGAGTCAAGTGTCTTGCTAAAGTAGAGGTAACACTTCTACCCACCTACTTTCACCGGCTTCTCGACTGACCTCGCCTAGGAAACTCGAGAGTTTGGTAAAACACGACCTGATTTTAAAAACCTATGCTGAGCTGGGCAAAGCATAGAATTCTTTAGCGCGTGCTCGCGGATGTGATTCCGGATGATCTTCTCTTACACTTTGGGTAGGACGCAGGTTAGGCTAACAGGTCTGTGGTTTCCCATTTCAGAGAGGGTCCCCCTTCATGAACAGCCACCGGCGCAGCTTTTTCCAGTCCTGTGGCAACCCTCGATGGCCCAGGTCAGTTCAGTTCAATTCAGCCAGGTTTGCACACGATGTACAATGGCCACGGCCAACCAAGCTTCCGGAATTCCCTTGATAGCGTGCGCACAAGTTGGGCCATCACCACTTCGCGGATTATTTCGTGGAATCCCCGTGAAAAATGAAGGAAAAGTAATACCACCTCGCACATTAATTGCGAGAGGCATTCACAAAGACAGCATGGGGCAAAGAGAAGCGTCAGCTGCATTACACCTCAGAAGGACCGTAAAGCAACGGCTCATTCAAATAGTGAAAGAGCTCAAAACTCACGGTGAGGGGTAACCTGGTTCCACTCACGATCCAGGGCTCGTTTGAAGGGCTGGACGGTCCGTAGGTCTGTCATTCCACCAGACAGACTGCCACATATATTCACTGCCGTGTTGGTGAAGAACAGCTGTCTGAGTAATAAAATAACTCAAGCTGTCGTAAGCTTCGTCTGTTGTCCTTTTGATTGTGAGTTTGAAGCAATCTGGGATAGACCTCCCAGCCTAAGACCGGAAAATTCTCTCAATACACTGAACTTTTCTATGAGACCTCCCTGAAGTCTCCACCTTTCCAGAGAGAAAAGCTCGGGATGGCAGGGCCTCCGTTAAAAGGTCTCACCCCCTGCCCTTCGACCATTTGCTTAGCGATGTTGACCTTTCTCTAGTCTGACGGTGCCCCCTTCGTGGGAGGGTGACCCGGCCCGCACTGTACCTAGTTGACGACGTGAATGGGTACAACTGTTTCCGGGTTCAGACAAGACGACGCTGGTTGAAGTCTGATGAGCTAACCACAAGCCTTTTGTACGGCAGCTCTGCGCTAATCCACCCATTTAGAATCACTGGTCACTTTGACCCCGAGGTCTTTGGTACTACTCATTTATTTTTTTGTGAACCGCCACTGGTCATGGACGGCAGTTAGGTTTTCTGTTGCGTCAGAAAACAAATGGATCTTCCAAACATTCAGTGGTAAGTCCCATTCGTGTGCCCAGCCTGGGATACACCCGTAGCGGCAGCCATCTTCTTTCGTGCTTCTAACACGTTTGTTATTTGCCTGAAAGCTGATTTTCAAGCGCGGTCGTCACTTGGAAGTTGCTGCTGCGCACGCCCTCACGCACTCTCCCAAATACACGCTAGCCACTACCTCTTCCAATCGCCTTCTGGTTCCCACAGGTCGTGGAGAAGGCTGTTCTGGTTAACATATTCGTACAGTGCCGGGCATTAGAGTGGCGTGCAAGTGGTCCACGCAGTACAGCGGACGGAAGAAAGCGTTTAATAAGGAAACCTCGATGTGAGATTTAGATGCCTTACAGATACTATATACCTGCCTAGGTGAACACCGCCACGAGATCCGACAACTTTCACGCCATCCGCTGGAGAAAAACTAGGCGCTTGATGGACGGGAGCTGGGTAGTCACCAAACAATAACTATAGTTTTGGACCTAAGGCGGATCCTTAAGGTACACTACCGATGGCTTTCGTCAAACTAGAACACCTGTCTTCTTCCTTGAGGCAAAGCAACCTGCGGGGAAGAAAGCCAGTCAGCCGGCCGTGTGCTGGTCCGCGTATATCGAAAATCCTCATCTTTCTCAGCAACAGACTGTGATTAACAGAGTGAAACGTCTTCCTGAAATCAAGACAACATACTTCGATTTGCTTGCCCTCATCCAGCTTTTGAGCAACTTCAACTGAGGGGCACGAGAGGTTGGCAAGTCATGATTTATTCGCTAAAATTACATGCTAGACTGGGTTTAGCTGGGAGCACTCCGGTGAGTGTTGACAAACGTGGATGGTCTTCTCAAGAAATTTACGTAGATTGCTAGCTAGGCTTGCCGGCCCACGGTTGCCCATAACCGACTTAGGTCCACTTTTGAGTAGTGCCGCCAGCGCCGCGTACCCCCGAGCCTAGAGCAGCCTCTTCTGGTCCAGAGTGGACCCATACAGCCCAGATACCAATAAAACTATGATATCCTTAGTGGCCTGATGATGGCTGGGAGGATATTACCTGGTCTCAATGACTTGTGAATCTTTAATTCCTACAGATATTTAAGCGCGCTTTGTCCCGAAAGATTCAGCTCATTTAACGCCAGCGAAGAATGTGCCGGCGTCAAACAGTCCAGTACCCCACTATCTGTTCTGCATAGATTACCAAAGTTTTCATTCAAGATGTCCGCTTTGCGCTGGCCACTGCGGTGGAGCAATAAACAATCCCACGTTTTTTGAGCCTTCGGCTATGCAATTTCTGGGGCCGGTTTTTCAAGCATTTTATCAAATTAAGCTAAATCTGTCACCTGGTAGTTAGCAAAAGGCTCGCCGTCTCATTTCGAAACTTGATACAACTAATCCAAGCCAGTCGACTGACGGGAACTTTGTAAAGGTCCCAACTTCGGCTTTCAAGTTTTTGGCCTTGGCTACTTCAGCCTTTCTCCGTACTGATTTGCCTCCTGTCACTTTTTAGTCTCAAGAGTGTGAACTCATTCAGGAGGGCGATTGGTTTAGCTCAGTTCAGATTTCATACGGCAGACGATTGCCACTGCCAGTCGAGCCTCCAGAATTCCTCCGATGGAATACGCACAAGTTGGGTACTCACCACCGGCCAGAGTATCACGTCGAGTCTCCGCTAAAATGAGAGACAAACCTAAAAAATCATCCCATATCAGCTGCAAGAGACCCTATGCATAGTGGGTGTTTACCGAGCTATGTCGCAACAAATGGAAACTTTCAGTAGTGAAACAAATCAGACGGACTTTAGTATTCTGTCTGGTGATATGCTCACAAGTCAGTGTCTGAGATGATCCCGTTCCACATGCTAACCAGGGCTCTTTCTAATGCCTGGATGGTCCCTAGCACCAATACCTCTCCTGGAAGTCTATCTCACCAGTTTACTATCCTATTGCTAAAGAAGTGAGAGCCGGCTATCGTTCCACGTCGAAATTTCGACCCTCTTACAGTGGTCTCTTGTTCGTAAGAATGGGACCATCTGAAATAGACTCTTCGTCCTCAGCCCAGAAAAGTCCTTCAATGTCATAAACTCTCTATTAGGTCCCCTCGTAGTCTCCCCCCTCCCTAAGTAAAAGTCGAAGATCATAAGACCCCTGCCGTTTCATCGTGCCACGGTGACCATCGGCCACGTGGATTTCGAGGTGTTTGAGCTTTTCAAAACAGGTAGCATTCCCTTGTATAAGGGTGGCCATGCTTGAACGTAGGCTTCCAAAAGAGGTCTATGGACATATGCACTTATGCGAAAAACTCTGGTTTTATACAGGAAACTCTGATCTCCACCTGAGGAGCTCACTGCTTGCCTTTCGTGCTGCTGCTGAACACTGATCCAACCATTTAGGCCCAGAAGTCACCAAGGCCACACTTTTCTCAATCCTGTTTACCTCGTCTTTAGAAAATGGGCTACGGTAGTTTGCGGCCGTTAGGCTTGTCGCTGTCCGTGAAAACGAGTGACTTTTCCGGCACTAAGAGGTAGTCTTACTCGTATGTTCAGCTTAAAAAAGCAACGTTTGTCTCTCCCAGATCCTCTAGCCTCTTGGTCCCCACCTATTTCACGTCGTCTGTAGAAAGAGGCTCGGTGACCATACTACTGAGGCAGGATTATTTATAGATAGACGAGAACGACTTAGCCTAGAAGGAACATCTACAGTACGCCTCTGGTGGTGTTTTCCAATAAGGAGTGCTTGCAACCAAATTAACCACGAAGCTTCCTACCGATAGGGAATTCCGTTAGCCACTCCTGAACATGTTCCCCTATATCTATCGAACTCAGCTCTGTTAGTGAAAGCCGATGGCTCATCTAGTCATATATTCTGCCGAAGTGAAAACAACACTTCTACCATGTTACCCTCATTTACCCTGCAAGGGACTAAGGCTAAGAAGCTCAAGAGATTGGTTATGCATGACCGGAGTTTTAGAAGTTCATGCTGATCTAGCATAGCATAGAAACCTATCATAGGAGCCCGGAGACTGACGCTCTAATCTCCCACGAAGCTACTGGTGAGACATACGTAAAGGGCCACTAAGCGGACTGCCACGAAATAGGTAGAGTAATGGAGGCAAACGTTCTGCAGACAGAGTGAAAAGTGGCGATAGAAACCAACTAGGCCCCAAGGATGTTTCAAGCTGCTTGATTGAGGAGGCACGCAGTGAACTAAAATAACGCGTGCATCACTCTCGCAGGGTTTAGTACGTAGCAAGTGAACTTGCAACTGATGAAAATAAGTTCCGATTTGCCAAATTCCACGTTTATCGAGGTGGCCTTTAATTCGACGTTGGGACAAAAGCTGCAATGGCAGTGACAAATGTCGGAAATGTCCTTCTACGCCCGACGATCAAGTTAGCTGGTCAGTGACACAGACGTAAACAAATCCAAAGTCCGGTGTAGTCCTAGCGATAAACCCTTGGAATATCTGAGCAGCATTTCGCAAACCAAGAGGCATGAGTGCAAACTAAATAAACGAAAAACAGTCGTGACAACGGCCTTCCGATAATGGGTCGGCTCTAAATAGATCTTGAAAAATGCAGGCGCACCGTGAGCCGATGCCGTGATGTTGTGTTTGTGGCGAATCGAATAGCTATCATAATGGTCAGCAGTGCTCAGTAGTTACCACATGGTCGTCAGCAGATGCCGTCTTGTTTGGGGACCATGTGTAAAGGAGAGACCAATGGGCTGTGAGGATGATTAACAATCTATTTAGAAAGTGGTATCAAACTCACGTTTGGCATATGTAAGTTTGTACCATGCCGGTTGGAGGGGCCTTGCCGTGACTGGTGGTCCATCAGTGATAATGTGGTGCCACACGATTGGTTACTGCATCTACCTCTTCGAATGGTTTAGTCAAAACGGGGAATATGACGAACAAAGACTGAAAATTGTGAGCAATGTCAGAAAACAAATCCGTATTCGGTATGCTTCTGTTCGAGCCGCGAGATCCGTGAACTAAGTGTCCGATGAAGAACAGATGTGCTGCATAATACGTGAATCAACATGCGTTTCATAGTGCTGCGGAAAATTGATTCCCACTATGGCTGTGGGAAAGTCCTCAACGACAAAAATATCGCAGATTCCGTCGCCGTTCTCGCTGGTTGACCGCAAGCTGTCTCATGCCGCAGGTATGAATGGATGAGCCATTCGCCACGAACAGCCAAAGCGAGGGAGCTCGCGGTCTATTCTGACCTACCAGCAAGACTTAAGCTGAGGCCCAAGTATCAACTGGGAACCCTGGTTTAGTACATCAATCATGCGTATAAGATGAAAGGCCAACCTGAGACTGATTACCTATGAGTGCACCTTCCCCTGATCTCCGGCTAGAGCTCTACCTGCAGAGTGTGAGGGAGGCTGTCTGCGCCTACGGGCGGCTGGCCGGAAGACGCGGTGGAACCAACAAAGACCATTTGTAAGTTTTCGGGTTCGGCAGACGCAGGTTAGGCTGATTCACGGCGGACGTGGACAGTGGAGAGCACCCGTCCGCAACGTAGCTTGCGCGGGTTGCAACGAGTGGTGGGCACAGCCACTTCCTCTATGGAAGACAGCCTGCCATGGATGGATCGAGAGCGCCGAGGCTTCTTAGGCTATTCATCCGGGTCAACACAAGGATTATAATGCGATGTCTCGACTATGAATAGAATATTCCTACTGCTGGCGCAGCGACAATTTTGTCGGCTGCAGTGGCTGCTCCTTCTGGGAAGGAATTCTCGAGGTGAGCAGTATTTGTAGTCTGGAAGTAAAGAGGCAGCGAATCCAACTGCATTCTCTCAACTACCTCCGAATCCCTATCGACGGGCCCTGCCAGGGGCCAGAGTTGAGATAGGCGGGGGCCTAGTTCATTGTCTCTGGTGGGGTGTAGTACCGGTATCTGACGGAAGAATACCTCCCGGCAGTGTAGAAAATGCCTAAGAATGGCCTTCTTAGGCCGATCTTACTGCTCTTCTTGCGGAGGATTTGAGACCAATTCCCCACCAGGGCGATGAAGTCCCCGGGGACTGCCTGTAAGGTGTGGCGAGATCTTGGGCGTTGGCCGCGGGTCCTACTTGCCTCAAATTCCAACTGTAATGCTTCAAATCGAACCCCAGGGTCGTAGGGGGTAAAAACGGATTTTAAGGTAACCGCAGACAAAGTGAGGTCTGTTTCGAGCAGCGCCATATCTTTAGATGATGCTGTCTTGCGATGATATATCGTAAAAACCAAATATATCGTGCATCAGAATGAGTACGAAGAAAACAAAAAATCGCAGACTCAGCGACTCGAAGAACAAATGCGAAAGTGTTTTCTGCATACCGTGGTATCAAAACAATACCGATAAGGTCAGTACACGGAAAGGAAACGAATGCAACGCCGGAGTAGAAAGCCAGCCGCGGGCTTGAATAATCGGCCACACAGAAAAATTAAAGGTGATTCAAAAAAGGCCGGAAAAGTCAGTTCAGTTACACACAAGCGGCCGAAGAAAAAGGCGAGGTCGAAATAAAGCGTGACGATGGATCATAGAAAAAAGGGATCCAAAATATTTTCCGGAAACGGTCATTTTCTCAGCACGATCGGGGTCACTACAGGCGAAGGCCCAGTAACGCCAGTGTGAAGAGGAGGAAAGATTTGAGATGTAAGACTATTTATAGCTAATGGAAGACGTGATGCGGGAACTGGACTGACTCCACAATCAGCACTCAGAACAAGTTCGCAAATCGGCGCACAATGGGAAACTTTGGGCTAAAGTTGGACTACTTGCTGAGAAATGTCGCGCAGTGCTGCGTGATTCCAGCTGAGGCCGTGTAGGTCTACGCCAGTGGTTTTAAACAACCGTGATTAATCACTGGAAATGGGCGCTTAGGATTCTTCTAAGTTAAGTCACGACAAGCTGCCGTATAGAGTCTGTAATCGCTGGTCCTCGGTTCGGGACACGATAACGAATATACTCAGCAACTTTAAAGAGCACAACTCAAAACGCTGGAGAGGGACAACATGTGTACTGGAAGAACGGAATGCGTGTAGACGGAGTGCAGAGGAGGAGAAAGTGGCGCCACCAAACTCAGTAACTTTTGGGGCAAATAAATTTGTTTGTCTTTGTAGTCTTGCTTCATATCGGCAGCACAACGGGGGTCTCCCCCTAGGAAGCCGATGCCGTGGGGCAGTTACGGACATCGGCTTTTGTTGCGAGAGATGTTTCCCGTGCCTACCGCTGAGATCGAATACAACAACAAAGCCAGCACAGGCCGCTCTCCATGTCTCACATCAGCTGTTGTGCGTCGACCGCAAAACCGCTTTCTCCTCAACACTGAGTCTGACATGGGTAGACTTTGCCTGATACTATGCAGTGGTGACTGTATTGTGGGGTTTGTTTTCGTCAGCGTATCCCAAATTTTCTTTTGCCTGTAGTTGTTATTGCCTTCGTAAACGAGGCAGCACCCGGCGTAAAATGAGTCCAGTCATGATCTAATGAGCTTTGTGTATGAGACAGGCGAGATCTCAGGGGCCCATGTGGTTCAGCCCGGTGGGTCGACCTGAAAAGCGGAAACACAAGAAAACCGAGCCTGGGGGCATCGGACGGATTTCTGGCTGACGGAGACACCTGCGATACCTCTACTTCCCCTGTTGTAATAGCCACTTGGTCGTGCAGTCATTCATAACCAAACTATCTACAAGTGGTATACGAAGAGTATACTTAGATATATACAGCTGTTACAAATTCATAAAGTCTCGTAGGCCGTCGCAGCTCGCGGCCGCGTCGCTTTCTCCTGTCGACGAGGGCAGTCGTGTTTTCCGTGGAACTTGGTGTTGCAACTGGTGATGAGGAGTCATTAGTGGGAGCAGCAGGCGCCGACTCGGGAAGACTAACCGAAGGTCGTGAGCAAAGGGGCCAATGGGTGATACGTTCAGGGCGGGTTTCACTTCGACGAAGTCTGGCTAAAGGCGATCTATGCTGATGGTCTCGTTTCTGCCTTCGGCGTCCACGAAGTATTTGTTTTCCTTCCGGTGGATGACGCAAAACGGGTCAGGGTGGGCCGCTTGCAGTGGGGATCGCACTGCTAATGGATGACGGTTTCTAGAGTGTTAGATATGAAGGTGCTAAGATTTTGTTCTCCTGGCTGAATGAGCTTTAGCGCCTGGATTTGGTGTGACAGGCATTTTGCGCAATCCACGTAATTAAAACTCACCGGTGGTAATGGAGAAACCAACTCACCTGGAAGTCGTAATGTGCAACTGTAAACCAGTTTGGCCGCTGTAACAACCACGTCGGCTTTAACTGCATCACGCGGTCCTAAGAGAACGATCAGTAAAACCTCACTCCAAAAAGGGTTATCACGAGCAGAAAGGGCAGCTTTCAGCTGGCGATAGAATCGCTTCACCATGCCAGGCCTGAGGAAGATAGGCCGTCTTCCTATTGTGTATGCGAGCAACTGCTTCTAGTAGTTCGTGGAAGGCACCGTCAAAATTAGAACCGCAGCCGGTGACCACGATAGCAGGGAAACCGAAATGACTTACCCAGACAGTTAGAAACGTTTTTGCAGCTTACTCTGAGGTAAAGCGGAGAATAGGTGTAGCCTGTGGCCAGCTGGTGAAACGATCCAAACATGTGAGGATGCAGACTTAGCCGTTGGATGGTAGAAAGAGCCTCACGAAATCCACATGCTCGTGATTAAAAGGTGCTCCGGGCTCACAGAATGTGCTTGGCTTTGGCCCAACGTGAAAATGTATTTTAACGCGCTGGCATTGAATACAACCTCGGGCCAAAAGAAGAACGTTGCGCTTGACGCAGGGCCAGACAAGTCGCTCAGTGACTAGTTTCACTGGGGCGGTTATACCAGGGTGCGATAAGTTGTGGAGCCTGACAAAAACCTGTCGGAGCAAAGTGGCAGGAATTAGTGGCCGGGGTGGACCCCGTGACACATCGCAAATAATAGTTACTTCTGAAGTTGGAAGGTTCACTGGCCTAGATGCAGGGATCTGCTGTTTCTGAGCTGCTCAACCTCAGGATCAGTGGTTTTAGGCTAGCAGGTTGTTTCCAGGTCCATGCCATTGGGCAGTGGGTCGCCGATATTGTGAGGACGTGAGAGCTCGTCTGCTACTGGTTTATGTGTCTCACAGACGTGTCGTAAGTCCGCAGTAAACTGTGAAACTTAATCTAAGCAGTAAATCTCGCGTGGTGAATATCGATGAGATGCTAACCGGAGGGAGTGCTTAATGAAATGTAAGCACTGTGAACGTTTGGTCCTCTAGTGTGTGTCGGAAGTGTCAGATACCCAAATAAAATGCTGCTGAGAGCACTATATCGGGACGCCGCAGGTCGAAAAAACTTCGAGAAGGAAGAAAATTGATATCCATGAATAGTTGACGAAAGAAAGCAACACTGCTGCAACAGTGGTGTCCGAAGCGTCTGTCCCTAACGCCAGGGGGTGGAAGGATAGGGATGTAAAATAGTACCATGTTGGCGACAGCCTCCTTGATCAGAGTGAAAGCTTCCTGCGCCGTGACGGGAAAAATGAATTTCTGATTAACTTATGGTTAGAAGGCTGTGGCGGTGTGACCGCCAGCGTGTTCATTTCGAATGTTTATGATCGAACCATCACACAGAAAGACCGTACGTGCATGTGCGTGCATCAAAAGAGTCAGCTGACTGCGGGGTGATGGGCTCACGAGGCAAATGAGAGTGAACGGTATGGCCGGGATGAGAAAAAAATTCGAAACAATGAACGTCCGGACCGAGGTGTAAAAATCAATACAAGTTCTGCCGTACTCCCCTCCCAGAGCATCAGACAAATGTGTATAGATGCTCGTGGGAAAAAACTATAGAAATTGAAAGCGTACTGGCCCAAAAACCGTGAAACTCGACCTGGCTGCAGGAGGAACAGTGTAAGTTTCTTGTAAAGTACCCGGACCGTGTGAAGTATGGGAACTGGCATCATTAGAAACGGAAGCAGAAGCTTCCATGCAGGGAATTGAAGTCGTATATTCCAAATCAAGGAATGCTAATTTAAGGCGATCGGTACTGACAATGTCTAGCTGAACAGCAATATCAATGACAAAAACTTTTTCTCTGGGGAAATGAAGCGGAAATGGCCTGAGTATGCTGGATGCAACTGGGGTTTACCGGCATCACAAGGGGAAAACGCGAGAACACGTAGTTGTCTTTGGGGATGTAAGTAGGACGAACGGAGAGATGAGTTGGAGGCAAAAGGAGCGATTTCATGCACAACTGTAATGGCCGAACAACATTTAAAGGGTCAACAGGTCAGGACTGCGTACAAAAACTCACCAGGCAATCGTAGGGGTGTGCCGAACACCAAGTCAGATGGACAGGACCCAAAATCTTCCCTTAGGGTAGTTCGTACGGGCAACATGGTTACTGTAAAGGCCTCCTCCCACTTAACTGGATGAGCGGTGGAGGTGATAGAGGCCTTTAATCGTCTATGAAAGCTCTCCACTGATCCATTGGATGATGGGCGGTACGCCGTTGTACGAATGTGTTAGAATCCAAGGAGACACGTAAGATCACGAAAGAGTTTGGTCTAAAGTTGTTCTCCTTTATCCGTGGTGATCGTAGATGGAACACCAAACATGGAAACCCGGTGGCGTAGAAATGCATTGGAAACTGTTTTACTGAAGGTGTCAGGTATGAGGACAGCCATGGGCCAATGCCTAAAACTATCCACACATGCGGGCAGGAAACAGTATCCGCCGACCAGTGGTAAGGGACCGACAACATCTAAATGGATATGGGGAAAACTTGAGTTGTTTGCAGGTATTTGGACGGGTGAGGAGAACGAATGTTCGTGAATCTTGCTCCACTGACAGAATACTCATGTTCTAGACCAGACACGAACATATCTGCTCAAATTCGGCCAAACATAGCGATCGGAAACAAGTCTGATGAAAGCCCGTTCTCCGGGACGAGATATGGTACGTAAATTCATAAAAGTCAAGCAACTGAGGAAACAGTAAAAAAACGGGCGAGTCTTGCCAGTGGAGAAATCGCAAAAAATTGTGCGATTTCCCTCAAGTGTGAATAACTCTTTCAACGTCGAGGAGGACGTCGAGTGGTAGCCCTGTAGTTCTTGGTCATTCTTCTGAGCCTATGCTATATCGGACCAACTGAATGCCGTTGGGTTGGTTAGTGGGTGGATACCTGGGTAAAAGAGGGCGTCAGCCACAAGATAGCCAGATCCCTCAATACACTCTAGGCTGGTAGTATACTGGGAAGTGTAGTCGAGGTGTCTTATTTCCCCGGGCGAATAGCAATGGTTGCTTGAAGCCAATGCATAAGTCGAAGGCTAATGATCGGTGTCGACAATGATGCCTCTACCTTTAAAAATGTGTCGATAGTGTTTTATTGCAAGGCAGATTGCAAGCAATTTACGGCCAAAAGTGATGTAACGCGTCTGTGGCGGTTGCAGTTCTTCAGAGGAAAAAATAACGGCTGTCTGACCCCCTGAACAATCTGTAGCAATTCGGAGCCAAAGACTATTTAGGAGGCATCTGTCCGCAATACGAGAATAGCGTTATAATCGATGCTCAGGTGTGTGATCGTGGGAACTTTAGACAACTCTTGCTTAGCCTCTTGGAATGCTGATTTAGCTCCAGAAGTTGTTGAGAACTGGAGCGGCTTTTTTCAAACAAGAAACAACCTTTCCCCGTTACAAATTTGAAAACAGAAGTCAAAAACATAGATTGCACGATGTGTCCTGGATCATTTCGCTGCATCTTTACAAAAAGCATACTGCGGTCGAGGTGATTAATTTTATAGCAAAAAAAATGAACGAAATGTTTATAAACAAAGGCAAAATCACATGACGCACACATTCACACATGTCCGTCGGATGATCACACAACAATTATCACATCTCATTACCACGACAATGATAAATTGATTACAAGTTCGCGTTGTTTGCGAAGTTCAGGTTTGTGTGCACGGATCGACAGGGCCTCCATGTATCTTAATAGTTTGGTACTGGTGGTCCAGTAGATCACTTTAAACGCTTGACTTGCGTTGACGCAATGTTTAGTCTCGTAAATATGCCGAGCAATTGATGATCTGATTGACCTTCGCTCGGTTGATGATGCAATTGTGGTAAAATCGCTGCTCATTGCATTCTGAAATCACACTATAATGTGTTCAGCCATTCGATGACGTAACTGCCTTTCCGTTCTGCCTATGTAGGTGGCTGAGCACTCACATTTGAATTGGTATATGCAGTTTGATGTGGCGTGGATAGGCAAAGGTTCTTTCATCGATGGCCTAGTTAACCGATTAGTTGTGAATATAATCACCGGATTGGCTGCATAGTAGGTGCAGCTGACAGCTGATTTCAAGAGTTTTTTGATCAACTCACTTACAATGTCACCTTTCTAGAGGAGTTTTAGATATACTTTCATCTTAGACACTGTGATTGAAATATCCTTTCTTGGTTTCAGGTGACGATACTTTGTCAAGAATGATGTTGGGTATCCATTTTCCGTCAGAATTTTAGTGATGTAATTTATTTCTTCATCCAAAATGTTAGCCGTGCAAATCTTCTGTGCTCTGCGGAACAGTGTTTGTGCTGTGTTGATCTTGTACTTTATCGGGACAAAGCTGCTGAAGTGGAGATATTGCCCCGACCAGGTGTCTTTTCGATAAACGGACCTTCTGATTGAACCATCTTTTCTGCGGAAAATTTCAATGTCTAAAAAGCTTTTGGTGTCATTGTCCCCATTGTGGATTGTCAGCTTTATATTTGGGTGTAGATTATTAAGCAAGGCATGCAGCTCTTTGCCTTCTTGTTTGTTCTTTGTGATGGCAAAAGTATCATCCACGTAATGGCGACAGAGTATCATGACGGATATTTTGTTCTCAATCTTGTTTTCTAAGTGAGCAACAAAAACAACCGCCAGAATAGGGCCCAATGGACTGCCCATGGCAACTCCGTCAATTTGTCGATATCCTTCATTGAGAAAGCGGAACTTCACAATAGATTTGCATAGCAGCAGTAAACTTGTCAATTCGGTATTCGGTAGTCCGATATGAATATTAGGCTTGTCGATTATTTGGCATATAAGACCGATAGTTTCTTCCAGTGGGATATTTGTAAATAGTGATGTAATATCCACAGTAAGCATATGTCGGTTCTGGATATTTTCTTTTTGCAATAGGTTACACATTTCGAAACTGTCCTTCACTGCATGGCTCGCAACCGTGTCTCTGACTGGCTTCAGTAAATGAGCTAACCATTTGTGTTGTGGAGAGTTGACCATTGATAAGATTGGCCGCATTGGTATATTTGTTTTGTGTACTTCTGGTGGACCGTACAGTTGTGGTGTTTGACTCCCTCTGGGTCTCATTGACTTGGCTCTTGACTCGCGAATAAGGCTTGCTTGAACTAGAGTTGGCAGTTCCGTGTTAATTCGCTGTTCTAGTTCACTTGGATCATCTGGCGTTGGGTCCTTCCGGAATTTTGTTTCATCTTCTAAATTAGTTAACACTTTTTGCACGTATGACGATTTATCCATAATGACAAAGGTTCAGTAGGTGGTTGCCAGATCTCTAGACAGCTTGACATGAATCGATAATAGTGGAAGACACAGTCGAGAAAACGAGGCACACTCTTGAAAAACGGGGTTTTGGACAGTTCTGGGTAGCACTTACTTCGTTTTGGAGTGACCGGATACTTTCATCGTCAACATGGAGGCCAAGAACTCAACAGATTTGGCACCAAACATACATTTAGAGTTACTGACCGAGATGCAGTAATCTTGAAGGCGTTGGAATACCCAGTGCACATGTTCGCGATATTAGTTTTTATCCCTACTAGCAACAGGGAAAGTCGTTAATATAAACAAAAGCAAAATTCAGACCACAGAGAACTTGATTCATGAATCGCTGGAACTTTTTTGAGCGGCACTGCGCCAGCCGAAAGCCTTGCGCAGGAATCCACACAGCCCAAGGGGCGTCGGGATTACGGTCTTGGGGACATCTTCAGGAGCTACGGGAATATGGCAATGCGTCCTTATTAGATCAAGTTAGGAGAAAGCGCGTTTGCCACAAAATCTGTTGCAGAAGCCGTGAATGTGTAAGGTTGGGTAACAGTCGGGCACCGTGGCTTTATTAAGGGCATGGTAATCACCACATGGGCGCCGGTCACCTCTGTGCTTTGGAACCTTGTGGATTGAGGAGACATAGGAGCTACTTGATGGGCGAATTATTCCTAGGCTTAACATACCTTCGAGGCCTGCTTTTGCTATCGATGGGCGCCCGGGTGATAACCAACGGGGACGGGCTGAGACTGGTGGACCTTTGGTGACTACGTGGAGTTGGACGCTGTATGTTGCTTGGGAGGAATATATTCGTGGTATGATGACTGCCACAAAATCGTCCAAAACGGAGGACCACGGAGAGCCTACTGTCGCTGGCAGTACACCGAGAGAGTTGATGGAGGTGCTTGTGCGAATGTTTGAGTAGACGTATTGCTGTCCAACAGGACATGTTGTCTCACATCAACCATAGGAGAAAAGACAGGAGGGGAACCAACTCCGAGAATAGAGCAATTAAAGTCGGCAATCGTGAAAATCCAAGGGAATTGTTGGGGTAAACCAAAGTCAAGTGGCAGTAGCTTCTCACCATATGTCTTTATTTGGGAGCTGTTGGCTGCTTGTGAAGTGGGAATAGTAGGTCGCAGGTCGTGTTCATCAGAGAAAATGGGATGAAACTGATCTGAGCACCTGTACCAACCAGAAACCACACCCAAGTAGGCTGATGGAAAATGTAGAAAAAAAGGCGACCAGGTACGAAGCCAGCGGCAGCGGTAGCCATTACTGACTGGCCGCCTCGTTTCCCGAAGCTGTCGTTGAGGAAGTGCACGGTGATTTCCATCGAAGAGCTTGCCTCTCAAGGCGTCGGGGGTACAAACAATGTGACAGTCGAGACGAGGAGGCAGAATTATCGCGAGAGGGATTTTAGCGGGACACGGAAAGGCTGCTGGTGACACGTCGGAGGACAGTATTCATCTGATAAGTAGGGTTAGCGATTTGCTCTTTTAGGCAGGAGGCACCACAGGAAACCAATGTTTGCGACGTCGTAGCGGACAGCATGTTCGTGTGTTTCGCTATCAAGAGTCTGTCAGCGGTGGCCGCTAGTTCCTCAACCGAAACCGCTGGGTTGAAGGACGCAAGAATTTCCTTCATCGACGGAGGAAGTTGTTTCAACCACAGATGTCTTAGGAGAGAGTCATTCATTTGATGTGACCCCAACAAATGCTTCATGTGTTATGGAGGTGAAGAAGGCCTGCGATCACCGAGGGGAAGCCTTGTGAACTAAGTTTCGATGCAAGGATCATCAGACAAGATGATCTGATGGATAATTACCGCTTGATCATCTCGTTGGGATTGTTTAGTGGGGCTTCACAAAATAAGTCACACGATTCTCACAAAACTTCAACAGGTAGGCCTTCGTTAACGTGTGAATACGTTGTAGACTGAAAAAGTACACCATGGACGTGGAAAACCGCCCATATTTTTGCTGGCCGCAGATGGGGATTCGAAACACAAAATGGAGATATTTTCACGGTGACTGAAGCTTCGAGGCAGATATGGTGGATTTCGGTACCATTAGAATCCATATCAGACGAGGATGGTGCACAAACTGTAGTGGTATGATTTGTGAATAACGAGCGGGAGGTGCAGCACCCTGAAGCACAAAGTCAGGCTCACCAACTCATAGCCAAAAGGCTGAGGCGGTGTGACCGCCAGCGTGTTCATTTCGAATGTTTATGATCGAACCATCACACAGAAAGACCGTACGTGCATGTGCGTGCATCAAAAGAGTCAGCTGACTGCGGGGTGATGGGCTCACGAGGCAAATGAGAGTGAACGGTATGGCCGGGATGAGAAAAAATTCGAAGCAATGAACGTCCGGACCGAGGTGTGAAAACCAATACAAGCTCTACAACCTTCGGGTAAGAAGTTTGTAACAGGCTGCATTATTTCGGGGCATTTGGGGATAACCGGCGATGATGGTTAGCCAAGTCTAAAAACTGGCTCAACTGCCTGTGAAAGTAAGGCTCAGGATAGTCGTGAATGGCCTTCGTCCTGTCAAGCAGTGGTTTTATACCCATGGCTGAGATTTCGTGACCTAGTAATGTGAACGTTGTCCTAATCAACTCGCTTGTCTAGTATCAAGCGACGTGGACAGCTAAATGCCTTCAGTAAATATACGGAGGGAAGCGTTGGCGGCCACCGCAGAAAGGGGTCCAGATTGCTTTATTATTTCCTGATGTGCTGGAAGAAGGCCTGATTAGGGGAGTCTAGCTTTGGGTTTGATTTATCTAGGCTTGATGTGGTTCACGGAAAAATACGAACCGGCAAAGGAAAGAGGAGTCTGTCGGTCGAAAACTTTCCGGGATAGTGCACTCATCAAGAGGTGGAAGCGGTCAAGGAAGTCGATGCCCAGTGTGGGAAAGGGGACGTCAACTGCCATAAACTCCAAGCGGAAGGTGCAAAATAGGCCTAAGCAAAGTGTAAGTGACTTACTGCAGTGTGTAGCAATAGGAGTGCCGTTGGCAGCAAGAAGATGGGACTGAGGGAATAGAAGCAGTCAGGGGAGGGGCTTCTGAGACGCTCACTTCGGTCAGAGTTATGATGAGGTTCACGTCCTCTGCTGTGAGAAAAAATGGGAGTGGAAAAAGTCTGAAAGCACTTTTGAAAGCGGTCATCAGACAGTCCTCGGGGTGTATTCCGAAGGTGGGTCCTGTTTAAGTTCGCTAAACCTTACTTCGAGGTTTCCCTATTAAACACTTTCTTCCGTCCGCTGTACTGCATGAACCACTTGCACGCTACTCTAATGCTCGGCACTGTACGAACGTGATAACTAAAACAGCTTTCTCCACGACCCGTGGGAACCAGAAGACAATTGGGAGAGGTAGTGGCTAGCGTGTATTTGAGAGCGTGCGTGAGAGCATGCGAAAGAAAAAGGGTCAAATGACGACTGCGCTTAGCAGTTAGCGTTCAGGCAAACAATAAATGTGTTAAAAGCGCGAACGAAGATGGCCGTCGCTACAGGGGCCTCCTTCTATTAGTCCGAAGGATTTGGGCTTTGATGGTGGAAGTAGGCCAGAAGTATTGATGGTCCAGAAGCTCCTGGTAGCCTGCTGGTCTTACTGTTGGTTGTGTCGAACAACTGCTGGTGAATATGACAGCACCTGCACTTTCGCCGTCAGACGTGTCTCGGTCCAGCGGTGTTTTGGCGCACACGGGTATCATACGTTTGCGAGCCGGAGGGCGCAGTTTCAGGTTCATCCAAAATGGTGTCCAGTTTGAGTCTCCATGGGAAGCTGACAAATTGTCCAGTTGTACAGATAGTGGTTCGCTCCTTGAACGTGCATGAGAGTCAGTGAGGCCACGGTTGAAGTTAAAGGGACTGTTCGAATCCGTCTGAGAAAGGGCAAGGCAAACTGGAACAAGATAGCGCCTGAGGGCGCCGGCTGGTTTTGGGTTGTAGTAACAACACAGGAACGATGTTCGGTGTCAAAGTAGTCTCTAGGAGACAAGAGGAAAATTAAGTTATAACCACCGACTGCAAATTCTCAAACGAGCTGACTGGTAAATCCATGGGGAACTTCCCAAATTAGTGCTAACAATCGGTTGTAAAGATGGTCACGAAATCGGCGAAGCATACGGAATTTAGTAGTTCGCTACCACGACGGCTATTTCGCGTTGTGGGTGCGGTTGAAGATCCTGGCGGACTATTTTCCGGGTTCTCACCAGGCATAGGTGTTTGTGGTTAGAGTAATAATTCAACCGATGCGGGTGACTGGGCAGATTGATTAGGCGTAAATTGGTCGGCGGCTATGACGACAGGTTTGAGGCGGTTGACGAATACGGTGTCAAATCGCCGCTGATATCTAAGACACATTTTTGCCCCTACATTTTACCACCCGAAACAAACCAGTGTATAGCTGTTGTAGTGAGGATCAGACAACATCGATGCAGAGGAATACATGTGTAGCGGTTTCTAACGCAGTTGGGACATGACTTGTAGACTGCCGTACACGCCGCGGACTGGCTTTGGGCACTCGCATGTGCTGCGTAAGGCGCTCAGCATAGCGGCCTTGGTCAAAATTCACGATCGACGAGGGGCTAACAACTCTTCAGGCAGACGATGTGTACAGCTATACCCTAGTATGGCCGATGTTGTGTGCAATTCTTCCCTACCTGCACTACGCAGGATTAGGTGTACTAATGGCAGTGTTTCACTCCAAAGGGGGTTACCGTTTGCTCGCAGGGCGGCTTAAACTACCGGTGGAACCTCTCAACCGTACCATTCGCCTGAGGGTGGTACGCTGAAGTCCGTATGTGTTGGCAACCGGGCGTGGCGAGTAGGGTGCTATGAGAGCCGGTAACGCGTGCGTAACGACTGGTCGTGGAAAATCCCCTAAAACCCTTGCAATTCAGTGTTTTTCTTAACACCACTCACTTTCTTACACTATCGACGTGTCTTTACGAACTGCTTGTTTTTATGGACCAATTGTTGTTTGTTCGCACCCAGAGCGCTACTTTGTCATATCCTTGTTCTGGGCCTGCGTGATGCACGTGCTCCTTGCTCGCACGCTGCAATTCGATTTCTCGTTTGTTGAGTCCTTGTGATCGCATTGTTGAGGTTTGTATCTTTTTGGTGTCACTGTTCATTCAATAATCTAGTGTCGTAGAATATCACGGATAATCGCCTTTTGATTTCGGGATCCGTTGCGAATTTGGCTACGCATTGCTCAAACGTTCGTTACAACACTCAATAGATCAATTCGGAACGAGGAAAAACACGCAAAGTGCCAAGAAAAGGATCGAAAATATAGGACGGCAAGTCACTGCGGAGGTTTTGGGTACATTTGTTTCTTTAGTTAATGTTAGATCGCCCAGTCCTGTCAGTGCTAGTTCATGTGCTAATGAGGGCAATATGGATTGTAGGGATGTTGATCTTTATAGACTGAGAATACTGGGCCTAGAACAACAGTTGTCATCGGCTAGGCAACAGGCCCAGGAAGCAGAAAAAAAGTATATACAGAAAGAGCGTGAGCATGAGACCAGCGGCTACGACACTTCCGATAGATCAGGGTGCAATAAGATGGGGAACCCCACGCCGGTCGCCGGCTATAAAACACCATCGATCGATTTGCCAAGAGTGGAACTAATGGTTTTCGACGGGCGATCTGAACACTACTGCAAGTTTGTCAAGCAGTTCGGGAAGTTCGTCGAAAATAAGGTAACCGACCTCGGTCAAGGGCTTCTCTACCTGACTCACCACTGCCGAGGCCGAGCAAGAGAACCTATCGACGGGTGTGCCATGCTCGACCCGGAACAAGGCTACACAAGAGCAAAGAAGATTCTAAGGGACTTGTTTGGCCAACAGTTCAAAGTAGCCCGTAACCTAATAGAGGGCGTGATGGTAGAGGCAAACAGAACCAAGGGCCACGTCTACACAATGGCCGACCTGGTGATTAAGATGCAGAACTGCCCAATAGCCCTCGACCACTTAGGTTACAGGGCTAACCTAGATGCCATGCATACTTTGGAAAACATAGTCTGCCACCTCTCTCCCGAACTACAGGGTCGGTGGGCGGAAGAAGCAGAACGGTTAAGCCGAGGCGACCGGGAGGCTAACTTTGAAGACCTGACCGAATAGTTATAGTTATGGTATATTTCTTGACCGTGGTCAATACACATGCACAAGGCAAGATCAGAGTATACAGCAGTACATGTCAATGTGAGGTATTCACAAATTCTAAATTCATAAATCACACAGCAACCGAAATACACCAGTAAAGTCATGTAGTGTTTGAGTAACGAAAGTGGCAATGGTTGAGGCGGGAATTCCGAATCGGTTCGAAATCGCTGGGGGCGGTGTGGATAGCTGGGCAATCGTGGGATTGCTGATGTAAGCGACAATTGGACGGCCACTAGCGAGTAACTGGGCGGAAGAGATGCCAAAGAACATTGTTAGAAGTAAAGCAAGCGTGGAGCTTTCAACGTGCAGTCAGAGATACCAGCGGAATATTGGACACTGATCCAGCATTGCGTAACTAGTTTTGGAGGAAGCATGTGAAATAAAGGCAAGTGAGTCAAAGGTGATAATAAAACGGACCTTGTGTGCAGGTGATTACAGTGTCATATGGAAATTCACATGAAGGCGAAAAGCTTCGCAGGGATTTCAGTAAACTTTTGAAGAGCATGAATGGTGTATGGACGTATAACGGACTTTTAAAGAAAAGCCGTCAATAAAACGGATTAGTGGGGACAAACGTCAATGGTTCGGCTAGGCAGGAGTTGGAAGAGTGTAAAAACGTTTTTTGTATGTGATAGAAAATTGTTAACCAAATTGTGGTTGGCTGCAGATGGCTGGTATTCTGTTCCATGAAGACCTTGGTTACAGGTGGTGGCAGGTAGAATGTTGAGAGTAGCAGGTAAAAAAGGGCTGGTTTGACGAAGTGGACAGCGGCGAGGGCTGAGTTTCGGTCATTGGTTTCGTACTGCAACGCGGAAGGAATGGAACTGTTGGGCTTGATTATTGGGAATAGACGTTGAGCGGATGTGTTGATGGTTGGTGTCAGGAATCACCTCTGCGATCCGGTGAGACTTTCATGAGGTTTTCTTAATCCGTGTACGGTGCCCCATGTAACGTCAGCAGGCGAGAGTATAGGTTTAAACCATTGATCAAATCGTCCAATCCTTACGGTAATCCGGAATAAACGTCGATTCGGCCGATGGATACCCAAGTAACCAATGCAATGTGGAAGAGATCAGGAGTGCTGCAGTCTGGAGAGTGTTCCAGCTGTGGATTATGATTATCGTTTTGATGGAAACAAGAAAATAAACGTTTTGTTATCTGAACAATTAGGTATCGTTTGGCTAGTGGGCCGGTCTATTAGGGATCCCTAGACGAAGGCTGATAGCTTTCTAGGGTAGTTGGGTGATAGTAGAGAATTAGGGCGATATCAGGTGGGCGGTGGATAAGGAGAGGGTGTCAGTTTGGGAACCAGGAATAAAACAATAGTAGAGGGTATGGTCTGGAAGAAGAATGAGAAAATAGGAAGATAACAGTCTGGTCAGTTCACCAGCTGTGGCCAAGGACGGCAAACAGTAAAAGGGCAGAAAAACACTGGGTGGCAAAATGAGGATTTTTTATGTGGGGGCAAACGTGCTGGTATTCCGCAGGGTCAAGAGAAATCAGGGGCATACGGATTCCGGTTGGAATGGGGTCTTAACTTACCATGGGAATATGCGCAGAGAATTGAAGCCTAGTTACCAAGGAATGGTAATCCGCGTGGCAAGGCATTAATGTACGAGAAAAGCGCAAGAAAAGCAGGATGAGACAACTGCGTTCTAGCCTGAGACAGGAATTAAGTGAAAGGGAGCACCTATCGCTAAAGGACGGAACAGTTTTATTTATATGTATGCATATTATGTTGTAAAATGGAACAATCTAGTTAGGAAGGAGGAGAAAAGTGAGTGGAGCATACTCAAGGTATATATATATATATACTTCTGTATACGTGGGTGCGATCCTCAGACAGGTCATGCGAAAGCGGTCGGACGCAAAAGACTGTGGCAAGGGAAATGAGATAGAGACACATTCTGGGTATAGCCCAGCTGAGAATCAATGATTAACGGAAAGAAGTACAAAGTTAAGCACGGGCATATCGGTGAAGCGGATCTTTAAGGCAGATTGAGGCCATGAAACGTGAGACTAAAAGGGAAACCCCTAAGTGTGGCTAAAACTTTCAATGGGAATATTAGTATTCCGCCTAGAGTGGTCATTGAGCAGGAGTAAAGGCTAATTTCTGCATGAAATTACAGAAGAACCTTAGCTGGGTGATAGGGTGGGAGCAGAAATGGTGACGTCATAACTGGGCTTTGAGTTCAGTTGGTGAGCCACGCCAAGTGAGATAAATCGGACTGGATTTTCCAGTTCGAAATCGCAGAGGTGGTGAGGGAAGTATTTGTGGTGCGACCTGGTGCGGAAAAGAGGCATTGTAAGCTAAGGGATATCGAGGAGTGTTGAGTTACTCACTTTGCTTGTGGTAATAATTACAGAGCAGTGGTGAGTATATATATATACATATACATGTACATATATATATTGCATATACAGATTATATATATATATATACGGTCGACCAGAGCTTGGCTACTGATACAGTTTTTATAGCGTTGTTGAGGTTGGTTTCAGGGCCGCAGACGCGATATAACTAGATAAAGGTAATAAATCGTAGAGCAGGTGAGACATATTGACAATCTGTGGAGAGTAATACGGTGATCTCTGTAAATGCGAGCGCATCTGGAAGGATTTGTTTCAAAGTTGAATTAACAGGATCCTATAAGTTGGTATGGAAAAACAGTCAGTGGATCCATACGTGCTTTACATATGTCGATGGCGAAGTCTAGGAGAAGCCGTCAAACAAAGCACTCAGAATTTCAAAAGCGGTGAGGTTATTTAGGTGGGTAAGGTAAAGAGCGAAAGCAGAGCAATGGCTTAAATGTTGGGACAGAAAGGAATTTATCAATAGCATGCACGAATGCATACTTTGACTGAGAAGATCTGATGTGCAAGGAAAGTTTATTCCAGATTCTGGAGTGCGTGAAGAGAAAGAACTTAGAGCGTAGAACAGCCCTCGCGGAGGGCGTGGTAATAGTATGCTGTCTATTACTGAGTGAATATCCAGTATCCGGGGAGAAGCACAACTGGTTGGAAGAACAGAACTGCTCAGTTAATAGTTTATACAAAAATACCAAATTTAGCATGATGCGACGAAGCCATAGAGATAAGCATCGGTCCCTTTAGTTTAAGTTGGACGACCAACCAACAAGCTGTTTTGTGAATCTTCTTTGAATACATTCGATAATAATGCTGTCGGATTTTCTCACACTAGTGAAGATTACGGGACATTATTCGAGAAAGGGCCTGGCATGTACTTTGTACATGTAGAGAATTCTCTGCCTAAGCTAAAAGGATCTGAACGGAAGAACAAAACACCTTTTAGCCTTGGCCGTTTGGAAGACAGCATGTTCCGAGAAGTTGAAAGAGCAAGAATAACTTAAGCCGAGGTCTATTACTAAAGGCTGGCTGTCGACAGATGAACCGCCAATGCATAAAGAACCAGGAGGAACCTGGCATTTGTAAGTAAGAAAAATACACTTGTCGGCGGAGAAGTTCATCGCCCAGGTTGAGCACTATTCATCAAGAGCGGCTAAATCAGCAGAGATTTTAGGGATAGTAGTACTGAGGTTGCCAGGCAAAAAAGTGTACACTATCTTAATGTGTTCCGCAAACAAAAACGGCGTGCCATTAGGCATTGTCGGAAACATATCATTTATATATAGGAGGAAAAGCAGGGGGCCAAAAACACTGCTCTGAGTAACACCGCTAGTAACAGGCTTAGGATTAGAAGTGTGCCCGTTAATTAAGACAACCTGTGAACGATGAGATAAGTAAGACGAGAACCAAGAAAGAAGTGGATGGACAATGCCAAAAGACAGTAGCTTTGTTAAAAGGTGGGGATGAGGTACACGGTCAAATGCCTTGGATAAATCAAGATAAAGAACAACAAGAGATTTCCCACTTTCAGCAGAGTCGGTGACGAGATTCAGAAAATCATACTGACAAGTCATGCAGGACCGTGAACGGAGGAATCCATGTTGGTTGTGATTAATAAGACTGGGGCCTAATAAATAGCTAATAATATTATATATAATATGATTCATCATGCAGTTTGAACGCTGAACTCACCATTGAAAACCATGGAAGCACAGTACAGCTGTTTCATCCTTGTTGGGAATCATCAGCAGTGCACATCCATCAAGCCCCCACGGGGACTCGAACCCGGAATGAACGACTGTGAATCGAACACCTTAACCGCAAGGCTATCCGGGCTGGCTCTCAACGGTTTGTTGAACATTTACGCTACATGATATAGCACACTTCCGTCATATTATTTACAAGTCTAATCTCCTACTACTCAATTGCAAATAGTATTCAAGCTCTGTAGGTTGTTCATAACGGAATGCCTTTGTTAAACTTAGGCCCCCTACAGAGAAGTCATTCATCACAGGAGTCGATCGCTGTATGGGAAGCGGGTCATTACCGTTCAAAAGCCAGTGACGGAAGGGTGCTTTATCATGTGGTGTAGACATTCAACAAACCGATGAAAGCCAGCCCGGATAGCCTTGCGGTCAAGGTGTTCGATTCACAATCGTTCACCCCGGGTTCGAGTCCCCGTGGGGGCTCGGTGGATGTGCACTGCTGATGATCCCCAACAAAGATGAAACAGCTGTACTGTGATTCCATGGTTTTCAATGGTGAGTTGAGCGTTCAAGCTGCATGATGAATCATATTATATACAAATCCAATCTCCTACTACTCAGTTGCTAATAATATTATTTTTAACTATTTTTTCCATTTTTCTGGATAAGATGGGGGTATGGTTCATAGGGCGATAATTGGATATCTCATGTAAAGGTCCCTTTTTATGGATGGGAACGATTACCGAGCGTTTCCAGTTAGCAGGTACGGTGCTACCATTAAGTGAAAGAGTGAAAAGGTTAAGCAACAACAGGGGGAGATCCGGTCCACCATTGACGAGTGCAATTGGTGGTAAGCCATCGGGGCCTAATCGAGGAGAGGGTTTGCTATTGGATAGTAGCTTGGAAATACTCCTGGCATCGAAGGGTATCGTAGAAAGGACAGAGTCGGTAAGTGGTGAAGATGGGGGCGGGGCAATGACAGTAGCTGGAGCCATGGCTGAAGCAAAGAATGCATTGAAGGCTTCGGCTATACAAGGTGGGGAGGTGATAGATGAGTTATTATCCAGAATCAGAAGTTGGAACTCGTCCTTAACATCAGCGTTTCTAGACTTATGCAACACTGAAAGAAGTTGAGACTTGTTAGGATGACTCAAAGCCTTAGCTTCTTGGTCACGAAGTCGCGTATTATCTTGTCGTTGAATAAGTGTGAAGAGGCGGTTTAGACGAATAAAAAGTGAAAAGTCGTTGGAATTATGTAGTTGTTTGAGAAGTTTATGATACTTCTTATGGAGTGGCGAGACAGGTGACCTCTTTTTAGGTACAGCCTGGGCAGTATTGGAAAATTTTTCCAGACAATCGGAAAAGAAGGAGTAAAACATATCCGCAGCATGCTGAGGGTCCTGGGTGGGGAAATAACCACTCCAGTCTTCCTGCCGAATAGGCGTGACTAGCAAAGCCCAATTTCTGCGTAGGAATGTGTAGTTGGAGGGGTGTGCGGGATTAGGTGGGCCACTAAGGGGCAGGTGGCAGATAACCATTTTATGGTCACTGCCGGGGAAAGTTCGTGTAACGGTCACGTGGATGAGATGCATGTTTTGAGTAAATACCTGATATAGTATGTTCCCATTTCTGGCAGGTTCGACAGCATGTTGTGTCCAGCCGCCAAGATGAATGCTAGTGATCAGGTCCATAAGATTGGAAGAAGCCGAGGGGGTAGGCCAACAGATATGAGGGAGATTAAAGTCACCCGCAATAAGCTTGGTTCCAGAAGGAAGCAAAGAGAAGTATTCGAAAGACCTAATAAGAAGCGGAAACAAGGAACTGGGGGAATTTGGTGAGCGATACACGCAGCCAATGTAAATATTAGTGCTTTGGAGATTGATAGTGAACCAGAGAGAATCGTGAATAGAATCGAGTGCCGTATGTAGAAGAGGGGTCGTGGTGTAGACTTCCTTGACGTAAGCTAGGCACCCATCACCACGCCGGTTCGGTCTGTCGGTCCTTAGAAGACCGTCCCCTACCAAAGCTACTTGATCATTGGGAGTGCTCTCAGAAAGCCAGGACTCCGTTATTAAGATAATGTCCTAATTATTTGTGAGGACAAGTTTTTTCGGTGCAGGAGTTTGTCAAGAATAGAAAGCGAGTTGAATAAAGCTAAAGATATACCATTTGTGGGAGGTGGTATAGGCACATCAGGGGGGTAGTGTAAGTTGGAAGGAGGCAGGCTGTCTCGATTGGAAGGAGTGGAGATCAGGGTCAAAGGGGAATATGTTGATGTTGAGGCCAGTGAAGGTTCAGATGGAGTGGCTTCCAGCCAAGCTGGATTAAATGTTCCAGTAAGGGGGACTGTTGAGGGGTAGAGAAACTGGGCATCAACGTAGGGGGAAACATCGGAGCAAAGGGTTTGGCGGGTCGATATCAGATAGGGGCGATTGGGGGCAGTTGAGAAATACCGGCCAGTAGGAATCGAGTATTGGCAGAAGGGAGGTGCAGAGGGCAGGGTTGAAAATGTGTGAGTAATAGGGGTGTAGGGTGGTAGATTAAGCTGCACGTCGTGGGAGGGGTAACTCAAGTCCGGTGGAACACCAAATATGGAGCATTTAGAAGCGGGAGCAGTGGAGATAGTTGTCAGATGAGAAGTACGACGTGAGGCAGAGTGGACGGCATGTGGAGGCCGTATTTTGGTATCTACAGGCAGTGAGCACGGTGAATTTGTAGGGATCACCGATTCATTGGAGCAAGGGGTATTTTCTAAGGTCGAAACCTTATTTGGTGAGTTAAGGCGAGTTGATTTAAGAGGAGACAGTTGAATGAGGGAGGAGCTTGTGAGAAGAACGGGAAGACTGTTAGACCTATTCCTCTGGACGGCGAGTAGTTTATCACCGGAGAGAACAGAGGGCGAGTTAGAGTTGGGGGTGTACCGAACAGGCGATGAGGTGGGAGAGCGAGGCAGTAGTTGGCGTCTTTTACTGGTTGGCAGTAAGAGAGGAGAAGCGGAAATGTCTAGATCAACAGTAATGGGATTAGAATTTAAAGAGTTCAGTAAGGGAGCAGATGAGGGGGCAGTGGGCGGTGGTAAAGAGGCAGGAGGCGCGTGTGAAGATAAAGCAGTAGGGACTTGAGAAGAAGAGATGGAGCGACCAGCCGCCTGTGTCGAAGGCTCAGAACTATCAGGCGTCATTCTAGTGGGGAAGATCGAAGGAGATCTGGTAACTTCCCTTTGAAGTGGGGTTTTATCTTCGGCTATTTTTTTTTATAGGGGGAATTAGAAGCTATAGTGTTACCCATTTTAATGAAGCCTTTGGCAGATAGATCATCTGCAAATCGCACAAGGATTGGACAGTTGAAGCGCTGAACGCGCTTACGCAGCCTTGTTATTTGACAAGAAAGGTGGGTCACACCGCACGCATTCAACAGTGTATGCTTGACATGCTGCAGAGGTATTCTCTCTGGGATATTAAACACGGCTGCATTACGAGAGTTCCTCACTCTTATGAGAGCTTTGGATGCAACAGAGTCGACAAAGCGGCCAGCCGCTGCCAGGTTTTGTAAGGTAGAATGTTCTATGTCTTCAGTGATGCACAGTAGGAGGGCGAGTTTAGATATCGTATCTTCCAAATTCAGAAGCTGAGACTTCATATCTGAAATACTTCGGTCTAGAACAGCTGTTCTTTCCGTCGCCAAGCCTACAAAGTCAAAGAGGTCAACCGAACATTGTTTTAAGACCGCGGAAGTTTGAAGAAGCCTATTTTTCCTAGTAACCGGAGTATGAGTGGACGGGGTAGTATTGGAAGTCTTCTTTGCTACACATGGCATTTTAAAATATCAAAAAGACGCTGTGAATGAGGTGGAAAAGTAACGGCAAACAAGAGCTGGGTTAGGATTTAACACTGAGAAAAAATACCTGAATTTCTATGGGTTAACGGAATACCCTAAGAAACTATAGTTTTTAGTATTTCCTAAGACATATGAATGAAAACTACATCGATAACAGCAAGCAAAACGACCTGGTGCAGCGCAGTTTGCTTCCCCCTTGGACAGGCAAACCAAAATAGCCGACAACAGATTCGGCCGACTTACCCGGGAGAGCAACCGGACAAACAAGCCCAGCACTAGCCAGGCTCAAACCCCCGCTCGGGAACATTCAAAATACTAACCCTGGGCCAATGCGCACGCCATTTCACGCGATGCCACAGAGCAACCAAATTGCAGATCCTGTGGTGCTAGCCATGGACTACCAGAACGCCCCAAGTTCGGCAAAGCCACTATAGACGGACGGTGGGAAATGGCGAGGATGGCAGGAGCGTGTTTTGTTTATCCCAACACCACGCACCGGGCGGCAGCTTGTAGGACAAGGAACAAATGTGATTACGGGGGCTGTACGGGCAGACACAATCGATTGCTGCACCAGGCGAGAGTAACCATACCCGGGGCGAGTTCCAAGCCCAGTGTTATTTGTTCTACGTCACGATTTGCCAGTAAACCGGTACGTTTAGGCGTAGTTGCCATGGGAGTAACGACCGCAACTGGGGTGGTCAAAGCGTTGGCTTTCGTCGATAGTGGATCTGACACTACCCTTGTGAAAGAGCGGTTTGCCGATAAACACCGACTCGCTTAAGGTGCGACGTAGTTGTCAGTGAGCACGGTGGGCGAAACACAGGTAATGACTGCCGGTAGATTAAGGCTGCAGCTCATCTCTCTAGACACTAACGAGAGAATTGAACCAACGGAGGCATTCACGTTAGCGGATCTCCCCATGCGAGCACCAAGGTCGGTGAACGCCATCTTGACTGGGTGGCCCCACCTGCAGGATGTACCCGTTGTAGACTGGGAAGACGATGAAGTGGATCTCCTCATCGGCTGCGACGTGCCAGAGACGCATTGGGTGCTCGACCAAAGAGTGGGCGACCCCCAGGCACCTTATGCCGTACGCACAGTTCTGGGGTGGATGTTATGCGGTCCAGTAGGGGGACGTGGTTCCGTGAATTATTTATCCGCCGAAAAGAACCGCATAGAGTACCACCCGCAGCGGCTGTATGAAAAGGAGTTTCATGACATTGGAGACGAAAGACCATCGTTGTCTCAAGAGGATCACTTCACTCTACAAACGGTGCACCAATGCAATAAAGGCCTTGACAAGCAGTTCACGGTTCCCCTTTCATGGCGCACATCTACCAACCCGTGGACCGACAACAGAAATTATGTTCTTCAACGATTACTACGACTGAAGGAACTCTTCATCCGAGACCAGGATCTGTGGGAACGATAAGCAGAATTGATTAGGCGAAACAAAGCTCTCGCCTACGTTGAAAAGGTGCCTGCAAACACCGACGGCAAAAAGGGTTTCTGGTGTATGCCTCACCACCCAGTCATCAACCCCAAGAAACCCGAAAAACTGCGGGTGGTTTTCGACTGTGCATCAAGTTCCGGGACAAGTCGTTAAACGATCGCTTACTACAAGGGCCTGACTGGACCACACCACCGATGGAAGTTTTGTACCGTTTCAGAGTGGGTAAAGTGGTCTTGTCCGCCTATGTTAGAGAAATGTTTCATCAGGTGAAAATACCGGCAGGAGAACGAAACGCGTTGCTTTTCCTATGGTGGGAAGGGAGCGACCGGGACAACGCAGTGATGAATTATAGGATGACCGTCCACCCCTTTGGAGCTATATCGCCACCATTCTGTGCAAACTACGCCCTTCGGAAAGCTGCGACCAAACGTGGAAATGTAGTCCATCGGACGGTAGTAGGTAACGTCAGCAGGAACTTCTACGTCGAAGGTCGAAAGGGTAAGAAATTTGAACGGCTCTCGACTTCCTATCGAAAGCTCTTTAGGAATACAATAGGATGCGGAAACGGGCGACTTTGTTTTGAGCTGAACGTTCCCGAACTGCCAATAACCCGTCGTGGCATACTATCTGCCGTCTCAAGTTTGTTCGACCCGCCCGGTTCTATCTCACCCTGGCTGTTACCCGGAAAGATCTTGCTGCAGCGGCTGTGCAGTCACTGGACCAAGAGGACCGGCTGGACTGGGAAGAATTTTTAAACACCTTGAAGAAATTAGGGGACATAAGAATCCCACGATGTTTGACTCCTGGCCACACGACGCGGACGGGAGAACTACATGCCTTTTCCGATGCATCCGAAGTCGGTTATGGAACTGTGGTGTATGGACGATAGTGTGCAGGAGATGGAAAATATACTACGAGGATCCTGTTCGCTAAAGCCCGCGATGCTCCACTGAAGTCGGTCTCGATCCCACGCCTTGAACTCAGCGCGGCCGTGTTAGCAGTCAAGGCTGTGCAAGCTGTGAAGAGTTGTTTTGACCTCTACATTTGGTCGGTTAGCTTCTGACGGACCCAACGATAGTACTTTACTATATTAATAACTTCCGGAGCCCGTTTAGTACTTTCGTCGCCAACCGACTCACGACTACCCACGATGAATCAACCATGAACCAGTGGAATCATGTCAGGTCTGGCGCTAACCCGGCCGATCTGTGCTCCCGGGGTACGACCAACTTCAGGCAACTAGACACGTGGACGAGAGGACCAAGCTTCCTGCAAGCGCCCAAACAAGACTGGCCGGTGTTCGAATTAAAAACCCCTACGGAAGTGGAACTGGAGATCAGAGGCGTAGTGAAAGCGGCCAACTTCGTCAAAGCGACATCCGTTCTATCACGATTGGTCAGGTTTTCGTCCTGGATGAAGACACTTCGTTCGCTGGTTTGGTTAACCAGGTTCAAGAGAAATTTACTATTCCTGAAAAGACTACGCCCCTCAGGCCGGATACGGGTCGGCCCGATAAGTCCCGATGAACTAAAAGCTTCAGAATCCGATATTTACAGATTGATACAACGCGAGACTTTCGCCCGAGAGCTCGAGAGGGCGGAAGAAGGGGGACCGATCAACAAAACATTATCATCTCCGAGAGGCGAACTAAAGCGTTTAAACCCAAAACTTGCTGATGGACTGCTGCGGGTGGACGGTAGGCTGACCAGCGCCCACCTGAGCTTCAACACAATGTATCCTATACTGCTGCCTGCGAGACAACCTGTAGTAAAGCTAATGATCCAACACGTCCACGCCGTGGATGGACTTGCCCAGGAAAGTCACGTGACGAGCGTCATCCGAATGCGCTTTTGGTTGCTGAGAAGACGAGAGACTTTAAAACGCGTAATACGAGGTTGTGTGCAATGTAGGAGACGCAGTGCCACGGCGGGCAAACAACACTAGACCCACTACCAGAATACAGGGTGACTGTAGGCTAGTGGCCGTTCAGCGAACCCGGGTTGGACTATTTCGGGCCATTGTGGATCAAGTGCCGAAAGAGATTAAAAAAGCGACATGGATGTATCATGACGTGCATGAAGTCACGCGCGGTACACCTAGAAGTCGCACATTCGATGACGACCGGCTCCTTCCTACGGGCCTTGCAAAGATTTATCAACCGAAGAGGGGTGCCGGCCGATATATACTCAGATAATCGGTCGAACTTTGTGGGCGCTCACAGTGAACTGCAGCGTTGGCACAAGAACATAAACGGGGACGAACTGCAGGATCGAACCGTGGCCTACGGCATACAATGGCACTTCAACCCCCCACAGGCCAGCCACCGAGGCGGCACATGGGAACGCATGATCCGGTCCGCCAGACGGATATTGCCGTCAATCATGGAGCAGCAGCCGCCCGACGACGAGACGCTAAACACCATGACTGAGGTGGAGAGAATCCTGAACAACCGCCCCCCGGTTCCAGTAATGAACGGCGACCCCACTCACCTGGCGCTCACTCCGAACGACTTATTGACGTTGAGGTCGAACGAGGATTTCCAAGGGCCGGTAAACCTTCGTGGGAGCTACCTCCACGGATGGGAGCAGGCGAACTATCTTGCCAAGGTTTTCTGGAGGCGCTGGCTGCCGGAGTACCCACAGGCACTGCAGACTCGACAGAAGTGGCTGGTCAAAACAAGACTATTCAAGGTTGGGATGTGGTTATGATCGCAGACGAACGCGCACATTGGGAGTAGTTACGGAAACCATCGAAAGCAGTGACAGAATGATAAGAACGGTGAAGGTGAAGACAGCTAACGGAGCGCTAATTCGTGATATACGCAGCATTAGCCTACTCGAGAGTGAAGGCGGAGAAGCTGATAACGCGAAGGTCCAGTAAACTGTTTCGCATTTGTCCTCAAGGTGGGTAAAGAACCCCCATATATGGAAACAATTCCGACACGCTGACATATCGAACCATCAAACACCCCGAAGCAGACTCACTCACATTGTACTGGTTATACCACATGGTCCCCGTCAAACACGTTACATTGCTCACAGTCTTTCGATGACATTACAGAAGGTTTTCTCCGATATGTGTTGATAAATGCGATTCCATTTTACATCCAGACACATACGCACATACCCGATGTACGCTATATCCCTCAACCCCCATCAAGCGTATGGCAGTTTTCGTCGTTTGTTTTTGTTGACGGTACCGAATGCCTTTTGCGTACGTAGACGTAGCGGAGCTTAGGGCACGCACACGTGCCTACATTTTACTCGTTTATGCCACACAGTCCCCGTCAAACACTTTACAGTGCTCATAGTCTTTCGCTGACGTTGCAGAAAGTCCTCCTTTGATGTGTGGTGATACTTGTGATTCCATTATACACTCAGACAAATACGCACATACTCGATGCGCGCTATGTCCCGCAAACCCTATCAAACATGTGACGGTGTTCGCAATTTGCTTTTGTTGACGTTACTGAAATGTCCTCTGCATGTGTGGAGGTAGCGGCGATTACATCACACACACACTTACGCAAGCACAGCCAGGACAGGACGGCCTTTCCAAGAACAGAATCTATGTTTCCCCTTCACGCCCACCATCGGTCAGTTGTTCTCGTGGAAGATGTAGAATAGCCTCGCGTCTATGTAGACAACGGATTAGGTGCGAACATGAGTAGAACGTTGACGACAAGCATTAGGCGCGCGCACTGACAGCAGGGCCTAGGTAGGTAGGAAGAATCAGTACCTTTATACCAAACCTTTGACTCTGCTAAGGATTCTGGGGGATTTTGGTGGGCAGTGTAACAACCGGTCGTGGAAAATCCCCTAAAACCCTTGCAATTCAGTGTTTTTCTTAACACCACTCACTTTCTTACACTATCGACGTGTCTTTACGAACTGCTTGTTTTTATGGACCAATTGTTGTTTGTTCGCACCCAGAGCGCTACTTTGTCATATCCTTGTTCTGGGCCTGCGTGATGCACGTGCTCCTTGCTCGCACGCTGCAATTCGATTTCTCGTTTGTTGAGTCCTTGTGATCTCATTACTGGGGTTTGTATCTTTTTGGTATCATTGTTCATTTAATAATCTAGTATCGTAGAATATCACGGATAATCGTCTTTTGATTTCGGGATCCGTTGCGAATTTGGCTATGCATTGCTCAAACATGTGTTACAGCATGGACCACGATCGCTTGTCAATAGTGCTAGGCAACCGAAATGTCTAACCCAACCGGTCAGAATAGCTTTCGCGGCCTCTTCCAACGTGAGTCGAGGGCTAGGAATGGCCTATAGCTAGTGAGTAAAACGATACACACGTGTGAGTATGCAGATGTGCTCAAGTGAAAGTGAAAGTGGCCCTGCCAGGTCAGCTTGCACATGATGAAAACTTGTTTCAGTTTCGGGGAACCTGGCTAACGCCGCCAGCGGGTATTAACACATTGCCACTGTGGGAAACCACGGGTCCCTTGACAGACGCCTCGCACGATATCGTGCTGAATAAGGCTCTCCGTTTCCAGTTTCACTGAGGCGGTCACACCTGTATGTACCAGATTATGAAGTGTCGGGAAAGAAGGTGGGCTGCAGGGACCACCTACCTAGGGCGACATTGTGTCACATCGCACACGATGGTATTCTGGAAAGTTGTGATATATACCGTCGTCAAACTCAAAGAACCGTTCCGTCGAAGTTGTTCGATGTCAGAGTCCGTAGTTTGGGCCTGTGCCTTTGCGCCTAAGTCGATGTTAAGCGTCCGTGACAGACATAGTTGATGTACGCGTGATAAGGCGTCGGCGACGGGAATAAGTACCCTAGAGACGTGTCGTATGTCCACAGTAAACTGTGAGACAAAGTCTAAGTGGCGAATCTCGCGTGTTGAGTATCGATCGGAAGCTGACTTTAGTGCGTAAACCAAAGGTTTGTGGTCTGTAAACACAGTACACGAACGGCCTTTGAGTGCGTCAAAAATGACGAATTCCTAAGTAGATGGCTAATAACTCCCTACCAAATGTGCTGTACCTAGATTCGGCGGGTTGTAGGCGCTTGGAGAAGAACGCTAAAGGTTGCCAAGAATCGTCTACGAACTGTTGCAGTACTGCTCCAACCGCTGTGTCCGAGGCATCCGTCACTACCGAAACAGGAGCCAAAGGGTCGTGGTGGGTAAGGAGTGCTGTTTTGGCGACAGCATCTTTGACCAAGGCAAATGCGACTTGTGCCGTATCGGGAAACACGAACTTTCGCTTTCCTCCGTGTAACAGGTCGGTGAGGGGTTGCATCATTTCCGCACAGTAAGGAATAAATCGGCGGTAGAAATTCACCAGGCCGGCAAACTGACGCAACTGGCGGTAAGGTTGGGGCTCATGGTAGTCGAGAATGGCGGAAACTTTATCTGGCCGCGAGCGTATTTAGTCGAACGCACGACTTGTGGACTCAATTCCCGTTCAGCGATTAAAGACGCAGAACGACAGCGATTGATGGTTTTTGTACTTGTATTGATTGCCCTGTATGAAGTACAGGAGAAGGGAGGCTGATCGAGCTAATCACCAGAGCTGATGAGCTGGAGCGCGCCTTGCCGTTTTGACGTAGTGTGACGAAGGTTCTTCTTTTTTTAAAACGTGTTCCTATTTTTTCACACCGGTGGACTTAAACAAGGCGCGCCTAAGCTCTAAGCTCGCGATTGTATTTTATTGAATTTGGTGTCTGCGAAGCCGCTACATCAGTCCCCCTCCAGAAGGACGACCGAGTAGGAGAACTTCGACCTAAGAGAGCGTCGTGAGTTGAGCCAAAAACCAGCTGGATAGTTCCAGCTGGAAAAGGTTTGTGCTCAGCACCTCTAAGGTGATCTAAGGACCTCTGGGCCATATATAGCCGCAGAGAAGGTTACTCACGCGTGAACTGGTGGGGTATCCTCTCCCCGTGCTCTCTATCTAGAAACCTTAAGTGGGGACAGGGACGAGCCAAACCATGTACAAGGCACGTAGGCAACAACAACAACAACAAAAAATGGTAATGTTCATATAGTGACACATGTCCATTGTTAGTGGTGTGCCAGATCCTTCCTAGGTAAACAACGACTGACCCTAGAAGAGATAAGAAAAACTGGATACAGTGTGCAATCAAAAGGGAAAATCTATGTAAGAACAATAAAGTCAACGAATCGTGCAGGGAAACGAACATGCCTACCAGACCTGGTGGAACGTGATGGGGGGTCGACCTGTGACTCACGCGTGCTGGAGCTAGATGTTGTTGGGGTCGGGCAAACGTCTGTGTTTTTACCATCGACGGGCAACGGCGTAGGCTGGGTTTCCGAGTCGACGAACGCTGGCTTAAGGCGGTCGATGCTGACGGTTTCTTGCCGACCATTGAGATCGATGATGAACGTTTTTTCTAAACGCCGAATGACTTTGTGCGGGCCAGAATAAGCTGGAGTCAACGGGCGGCGGCTCGGCGTACGCAGAAAAACGTGCGTGCACGTATGTAGGTGACTGGGAATAAACGACGACCGATCTGTCGAACGGACAGGAATACCAATCTTCTGACGCATGTAGATCATGAGACGTTGAGTGTAGTCTCCAAGGTTGGGGAAAGGTGCGCTCACCTTGGGTGCGACAAATTCACCAGGGAGACGAGCGGTGGTGCCGAATGTCATGGACGCAGGTGTGCAAAGGGTGTCGCTGCGCAACGTATTGCGAATGCCCAATAAAACCAGTGGTAAGACGTCCGTCCACTGAGGATTGTTGTGAGCACTGAGCGAAGTTTTGAGGTGCCGGTGAAAACGTTCGACCAAGCCATTTGCCTGGGGATGATAAGCTGTGGTGCGAATACGCTTAGTGCCAGTCAGTTGGAGGAGATTGTCGAAAGTGGCAGATTCAAACTGAGCTCCTTAATCGGTGGTTACTGTGGTAGGACAACCAAAGCGGGAAATCCAGTGTTCCATGAACGCACGGGCGACAGTTTCACTGGATACATCCGGAATGGGTATGGCCTCGGGCCAACAAGTGGAACGATCAATACAAGTGAGTAGATAGATCATACCTCGGGATGGTGGCAAGGGTCCCACAATGTCGACGTGCACGTGAGCGAACCGGGCGTCTGGAGTCTCAAAATTTCCGACTGGACTGGTGGTATGTCGCTGTATTTTGGCTCGCTGACAAGCAATGCAGTTACGTGCCCATTGACGAACGTCGCGATCCATGTTTGGCCAAACAAATCGGGCACGGACTAGTTTGCATGTGGCCTTGATACCCGGATGGGATAGACCGTGCAACACATCGAAAATTGGACGGCGATGTGAAAGTGGTACGATTGGCCTTGGGTGATCCAAGGTGGTGTCGCAGAGGATAGTGCCAGCAGATGACGGAAGAGGCAAAGCCCGCACTCGGAGACTTGTATCGTGAATGGTTTGTTGAAACTCAGGATCCTGCTGGCTTCGTGCCAGGTCCTCGAGATTGATACCGAGAGCAGCGGGCGACCCGAGACTGTGGATCCTGGAAAGAGTATCTGCAGCCACATTAGCTGACCCGGAGATATGACGAATGTCAGTAGGAAATTGTGATATGAAATCCAGCTGGCGAATTTCTCGTGAAGAATGACGATCAGACGCGTTGCGGAAAGCATACAGTAGTGGCTTGTGATCTGTGAAAATGATGAATTCCCGTTCTTCCAGCGCGTGGCGAAAGTGACGTATGGCGGTGTAGACGGCAAGTAACTCACGACCAAACGCACTGTGTTTGGATTCTGCGGAAGACAGGCGGCGTGAGTGAAAAGCCAGAGGCTCCCAGGCGCCGTCCACGGCCTGCTGGAGAACGCAGCCAAGTGCGACATCGGAAGCATCAACAGCGATACTGACGGGAGCATGGGGATCCGGATGGCGGAGAAGAACCGCAGACGACAAGGCCTGTTTGAGCTGAGAAAAGGCCTCCTGGGCTTGATCGGTCCAGATGAGGGTTCGTTGTTTGCCCCGCAAAAGATCAGTGAGCGGTTGCATCAGGGTGGCGCAATGTGGAATGAACCGGCGGTAATAATTGACAAAGCCGTTAAAACGTTTGAGCTGTTTGAAGGACTGTGGAAGTGGAAATTTAGCAATATCACTGACCTTGGTTTCAGCCGGACGAATGCCGTTGGCGTCGATGATGTGACCGAGGAAGAGCAATGACGGCTTCCCTAATTCAGTCTTGGCGGCATTGATGGTAACGCCGTGTTCTGTTAACCGCTGGAAGAGCTGTCGAAGATGAAGCTGATGTTCGTCAACGCTGGGGCTAGCGACAAGAATATCATCGATGTAAGAGTGAACGAAGGGCAGCCCGCGGGTAACACCGTCAATAAACCGCTGGAACGTTTGGGATGCGTTGCGCAAGCCAAATGGCATACGGAGAAACTCAAATAGACCAAACGGAGTGGTAACGGCGGTTTTTGCAACGCCCTCGTCGGCGACCGGAATTTGATGATAGGCCCGGACCAGGTCGATTTTGCTGAAGATGGTGGATCCAGCCAGAGCAGACGTGATATCATGAATGTGAGGCACAGGATATCGATCTGGCGTTGTGACCTGATTGAGGCAACGATAGTCACCACACGGACGCCAGTCGCCCGAAGTTCTCTTCGGCACCATGTGCAATGGAGAGGCCCACGGGCTGTTCGAAGGACGGATGATGCCTAGGTCCAGCATTTTCTGGAATTCAAGACGAGCGACGGCCAGTTTGTCTGGGGCTAGGCGACGCGAACGGGCAAAAACAGGAGGTCCAGCGGTACTGATGTGATGTACAACAGCCGAGCGCACCATGGGTAAGTGGTTTGCCGGTCCGGTTAGAGACGGAAACTCAGCTAAAATTTTGGCGAAGGTATCGTTGGCGATAGGAGCTACGGACGGTCGAACAACGTTGACCAAGCAGACAGATCCAACAACAGCACGATGAGTCACAGGGTCGGTTAACTTACGAGAAGCGGGGTGTAACGAAAGGTTGAAATGATGCAGAAAATCAACTCCTAAGATGGGCTGGGAAACGTCAGCAATGACAAAAGTCCACTGAAAAAAACGACGCGACCCCAGATCTAACTTGAGACGCCTAGTACCAAAAGTGGATATACGAGACCCATTGGCGGCCTGAAGCTCTAAAGTTTGCCGGTGCTGACGATCAGAAGGGTTAGGGGGAACGACACTGATCTGTGCGCCAGTGTCAATCAAAAACTGACGGTGGGAGATGAGGTCCTTGATAAATAGAAGACGGCAGGGTGTAGGGAGGCCAACGAGCGCTGCCGTACCTACACGTTGGCCGACGAGTTTCCCTGGTTGTCGTGGAACGTGCACGGGGGTGTACACTTCCTGGCGCTGGCACGATACTGGCGGTGATACCAACACCATGTCCAAGTGTGTGCATCGGGAGAGGATGGCCTAGGAGGACTGCGAGCGGCAATAGGCCGACGGGTGCGAGTTGGGGAGCGGCTACGACGTGCCGAACGTGAAGACTGAATAGCGGTCACGTCCGCCCGAAGGGCACTGAGTTGTGCAGCTAAATCTGTGAGAGTCGCCTCCGTAGTGGTTGTGGACGAACGAACACACTGACTAATTTGGACGGAGGCGGTTTCCATAAAGCGGTCCGCCGCCAAAGCCAGTCTGTCTAGTGAGACTTCATCTACGAGAAGGGCCAGAGTGCATTGCGCTTGTTGGGGTAGCTGCTGCATCCACAATTCTCGCAACATCATGTCACCAACTTGGATGCCCTTGGCCAGCTGTCGCATACGACGCAGAAGCTGTGAAGGCTTCTGGTCACCGAGGGAAATGCCACTAAGCAGCTGACGAAGACGGTTTGAGTCGGAGACCCCGGTGCGATCTAAGATAGCCTGGCGAAGCATATCATAAGGCTTGTCCGCGGGTGGGTTGGAGATGATATCCTCGACAGCTTCAAGAACATTTAAAGGAAGTTCGGCAGTGAGATGCACATACTTCTGTTGCTGGGAGGTGATTCTGGAGGCAGCAAACTGTGCTTCCAGATGAGTCAGCCAAAGAGAGGGATTACCCGGAATGAAAGGTAACGCTTTCACTGGGCGCGCAATAGAGAGCGTTTCAGGCACCGCAGGGTCAGACATAGTTAACTTAGCGTCATCCATATCAAATAGACAGCAAAATAAATATACGATGGCTGATCGAAATTATCACCAAAAAAGGCTCAATACGTATGTGCACAACGAAAACAAAAGGAACGCTGAAGGGCACGGACGATATAATAAATAAATAAAAATTATTATTAACTTGGAACGGGCTCACCAATTTGGTCGAACGCACGACTTGTGGACTCAATTCCCGTCCAGCGATTAAAGACGCAGAACGACAGCGATTGATGGTTTTTGTACTTGTATTGATTGCCCTGTATGAAGTACAGGAGAAGGGAGGCTGATCGAGCTAATCACCAGAGCTGATGAGCTGGAGCGCGCCTTGCCGTTTTGACGTAGTGTGACGAAGGTTCTTCTTTTTTTAAAACGTGTTCCTATTTTTTCACACCGGTGGACTTAAACAAGGCGCGCCTAAGCTCTAAGCTCGCGATTGTATTTTATTGAATTTGGTGTCTGCGAAGCCGCTACACGTATACCCGAGGATGAAATGGATTGTCCTATGAGGGTGATATTAGACAGGCTTAATTAGCACTTCCCAAAATTGATCTCAACACCTTCCTGGCTGAGTTGTTCGAAAAGTGCTCTTAAGGGTGCAGAGCGATCTAGCTCTAAAGAACTGGCCGTCAAAATGCCATCCAGGTATAAGTAGACATTTTTTAAACCACTGGGTTGCCTCGTTTATGAGCCCCGGAAAGGTCTCAGCTGCACCGGTGAGTCCAAACGGCATGCGCAGGAATTCGAGCGGCCAAAAGGCGTAATGAGGGCAGTTTAAGGGATATCGGCCTCTGCTACAAGGATCTGGTTGCATGCACGAACTAAATCGATACTGCTGAAGACGGAGCAACCTGACAAAGACGAAGTAAGGTCCTGTGTACGTGGAATCGGGTATTTGTCAGCGGCGTCGAATTTGTATACTGCCCCGTAATCACCGCAGGGTCGCCATTCGCCTCTGGACTTGGGGATCACGTGGAGAGGGCAAGCCCAAGGGCCACCAGAAGGGCGTATTATACCCAGTTCTAGCGTGTTCGAATTCTGCCTGTGCCATACGGAGCTTGTCTGGTGCTAACCGAAGCCGCCTGCCGAACACTAGGGGTCTCTTAGTATCGATATGGTAAGTGGCATTGGTGGTCCATTCCGGGAGCGGCCCGGCCTGCGGAAACATGTCTGAGTGGGCGGCAATGGGCCTCCCATAAAGTTGATGTACCTGTGGTTGAATGCAAAAAGACGTGATGATTCACCCGCGAATTATGGCCAGCAATAGCGAGAGGTCCGACGATCCACCACCATGAGGAGCCGTCTATCAACTAACAAGTCAAAGTGTTGCAGGAGGTCAGTACCCAGAACTGGGTGTTGGACGACGGTGACGGTGGACACCCAAAGAAAGTAATGCTTCAAACCTAAATTCAAGGCGAGCAACCTCCGGTCAAACCTTAGGGTGGCCGCGCCATCAGCAGCTCGCAGTGTTTGGCCTGCGGTGTGCTATTTTTGCCTTCTGGTCGGGCGATGACACTGTTCGGCACCGGTGTCCACAAGAAGCGGACTATTTGAAATGACGTCGAAAAGATGTTCAAAAAACGACTGTTGGCCTGATACCCGGCTTCTTGGGTCGCCACCACGGGCCGGGTGTTTAGCTTCCCTGATGAGCACCGGGAAACGTACACCCTGGTTTGCATCGTTTGGCTCCCTCACCAAAGCGACTGTGGTATTTACAACGCCCTTCTTTTGAAGGGCTGAAACGTCGTCGCAGTGACAGAATATGGTGCCTAGGTGAAGGTGCACGGCACCGCTCCTGTAAACCACTTCCCCTCCCCCCTAAGCGTCACAGGCTGGCGTCAATCCTAGACAAAACTGATGCGAGGTCGTCAGATGTTGGCAAGGCAGGCACCGTTGTAACGGAGGACCTGGTTACTCCAGCTACAGTGGGGTTGTATCATGACATAATGTCATCGGCTATCGCTGCAGTTTCCTCCAGCGAGCCTTTACTCGTGACTCTGAGTAAAACTGGAATGCTGTGCGGCAAAGGCTACAGCCAAAGCTCCCCTGGGAATGGGCCGTTGCCTACCGTTGGTCCTCTCAAGCTCGGCATCTCACGCAGCAAGTTGGAGGGCTTCCTACTTCGAAGCTTAACGTTTTTAAGTTGTTACATACATTGGTCCTGCGTTGGGGTCGTGCGGGCAATGAAGGCCTCCTTTAAAGCCTCATAGCTTCGGGAAGAGATTATCACGTCTCTTACTTGCATTGTGACCTCCGGCGGAAGGCGGCCTGCTACCCACCTGAAACGGCTGGCGTCCCTAGTTATACGGCAGTTTTCGAATGCTAACTCGGCCAGCGTGGACCAGAGTTCTGGATCAGCAAGCGTGAACGCTGATATGTGCAGCTTGGCCACCTCAGCGGTCGGGTCTGGGTAAGGCTTCCGCTCATTTGACATGGCAACTATTTTTTCGAGTAAAGACAGGAAAAGAAATCAACGACCGGTGTGGCAATAGGGTTTAAAAATAATTACGGGTAACTAGATATCAAAAAATGTATTAGGGGAACGATTTGGGGAACCGACCGAAAATTTCGACAGTTAGGGAAATAATGAAACACTCAGAAAAGTACGCCAACGGGACCTTGAAAAGCGGAAAACGGGGGTCACGTCTGGCTCATCAGTTGTAAGGTCGTCAAAACCCACTTCGAGGTTTCCCTATTAAACACTTTCTTCCGTCCGCTGTACTGCATGAACCACTTGCACGCTACTCTAATACTCGGCACTGTACGAACGTGATAACCAAAACAGCTTTCTCCACGACCCGTGGGAACCAGAAGACAATTGGGAGAGGTAGTGGCTAGCGTGTATTTGAGAGCGTGCGTGACAGCATGCGAAAGAAAAAGGGTCAAATGACGACTGCGCTTAGCAGTTAGCGTTCAGGCAAACAATAAATGTGTTAAAAGCATGAACGAAGGTGGACGTCGCTACAGCGGCCATCTGGGATCCACTCAATTTTTGTACTGCAGCAATATGTAGATAGTGCCGCTCCATATTACTGTCCACCAGCTTTGCCGTCTGTGTGGGGTTGAGATGGCTGCAAATCTCCAGCGGTGCTTGAATATTGGCTGACAATGGCTGCACCCACCAGTCCTCAAGGATGTTTTCCTACCAGCTGCTGTTTTTCGCTCAGTGAGACGGAGGGCCTCTTGCCACCTAACTCTGTCCCTTGGATCGGCCGCTTCGGTCTTGACGATTCCGACGGCGGGAGACAGGAGATTACCGATTCTTTCGCTGCTGTGTAGGAATAGTCACTGAATATCACGTTGCGTATCTGGGTGGCAACCTCACGGAGAGGACGGCCCACAGTCCACAAGTGACGCGTACGCCCGCTTGTGATTCTAAGTGTTTCACACTTTGCCTCTAACGTATGAAACCGGAGTTGAGGGTCAGCAATAAAAACTCAGGGACTGTTGGGGAGACTGGTAAAATGGACGGCTCCGGATCAGGCTTGCGGTGGTCGCTAGCCATAAGTGCAATGGTATACCAAGTGTAAAGCGATATATGGAGGTCAACTGAACAACCGCGAAACACTTATACTATCGATATAAGAAAAACGTAAAACGAGCTCCGTAGCAGGAATGGGGATTTCCCATTTATAAGTCGGAAAAAGTATATATTTATATACATATCAACGAATAAATGTTATTCAAGGACTTACGAGTGTCCATGATGGAATGAATTTATTGCCCGGGCCTACCAGTTTAGAATTCTTCTAAGTTAAGGCACGACAATCTCCGTTATAGATTCTATAGCCTCTGGTCCTCGGTTCGGGACCCGGTAACAAATACACTCAGCAGCGCGCTAAAGAGCACAACTCAAAACGCTGGGGTGGGATGGTGTGTGCTCTGAAAGAACGGGACTGCGTGCAGACGGAGTACTGAGGCGGAGCTAGTGACGCCACCAAATTCGGCAATTGTTCAGATAAATACTTTTGTTTGTCTCTGCAATCGTGCGTCATGTCGGCAGCACCACCAATGTCCCTTCTCTTCTTCTCCATCTTGACTTCCCGTTTCTGAGTCTGTTTGGCCATTCCCCACCCTTTAGATCAAAACCATCTAATTGACATAGCTAAGAAGCATCGTTTATAAGAATCATATAGTTCATTGTAAAAATGCGTACTGAAAACTTGCACGACAAAGTACACCGTTTTCACAAAGCAGGCATATTTAGTTAAATATTACAGTACTTCTACCGCAATATTTCCTGTATGAAATTCACAAGCTTCTGTGAAGCCTTTGGAGGAACATGTTATGAACTATTTCAGCCTGACGTCAGCTCAAAATCCGTTCTATAGCGTCCGCTATTAAGCTGCTTGGGTCCTGAGGGTCGGCTATCATTTCCATGGCAGACCTGACTGCAGAAGACCAGTCACAAGCAAGATGCGCTTGACCTCTAGAACGGCAGTTGCATTTTAAATGAGCAAAATGTAAGAGAAGAGCATCTACAAATTGATATAGTGTATTTTATAAATTGTGGCACCGGAATATATGCCACGACAGCCTGTTCTCGATTGTCTAGAAGGGCACGAACTCGATTCCGATTCGTTGTATTGCAAATTGTGAAGTAAATCCACTCGAAAAACAAAACCCTGATTACGCGATAACCGAGGCATTGCCTATGTTATCAGTACAGCATCTAGATATACGATGTGTAAGTTCTAAAGACTTCACAGATGTCCACTTGACAGTAGTTTATCCCAGGTTGACGCAAGGACAAAATCCAATGAGAAACCAAATTTCAGTCTCAACCGAACCTTGGACGTTCAATCAGAATGGAACAACACGTGCTCAATCTGAGCGAACTGAAGGTAAAAATGCTGATTTTGTAGTGTACTGATGGGTCTACATGGTACACTAAGGTAGTGTCAACACTATCTAACACGACATTAGCAAACTGAGATAGGTGGAGGAGAGTGTTGAGAATATAGAGCGAAGGGTATGTACATTGGAAAATAAGGTGAGATGAGAAGGTGTGATATAAAGTCACAGTTGTCCACGATCTTGTGATTGGGATGTGAACGCTAGAGAACTAATGTCAGCGAACATTTTCAGTTCAGTACAGTCTGACAACTGTTCGTCAAACCGATTAGGATGATGTTTGGATGAGTGCCAAGAGGTACCGTGGGAGCTTCTGAAATGGTTTATTTCTCACAGTTAGACACGGTTGAGGTAACTTCAAGGCACACAGCTGACAGGAAACCTTTGAAATTTAAATGGAACAAAAATGTGAAAGTGAGCCCAATAGAAGTGAGGTTTTTAGAATTACATTCTTTATTTTGCAGAACTTTGTTTTTCTTGGTCAAATCCCGGTCATTAGCTCTCCAGTTATTGGCTTAGCCGTTGCTGATTGTTGGTAGGGTTAATGGTCACATAAAATCCGTTGCACGATGAACGATGCTCGCTTGTCATTTCCTTCTGCACGGTAGCTGGTTTTTGAAATGCAAAGGAACATCGCTGATGATTCGGCCCATTTCCCTAATTCGGATCCGATTTTTGGGACCCCTAGCCAGCCAATCGTTCGAGTTTTTCGTATACAATTCACGAACAAGGGAAATGGCACCTTTCAGAAGGGAGAGGAAACGTCCATGTGTGAATCCAGCGGCTTCACTGATTCGGGAGCATTGCGTACACTATCTGGCTTGATGGCGAACATAGAGGACCACGTGACTGTTAACCTGGCCCCTATGGGGCCATCAGATTTTGACTACCGTGTTGCTTCCATGAAGCCATTTTGCTGTTGTCTTATTGGGCCCCATTTAACGTGCACTACGGCGGGTATACAAGCCTAATGCTTGAGTGTTCCTTCACGTGAAATGAATTGGCTGGGTATGGCACGAAAAAAACTTCGTGCCTTCGATTCCATCCGTTAGCTATTTAATGTAAGTTACAATAATATATACGGAAAGGGACAGACCAGAGGATCAATCAGTTAGTTCCGTAACCCTTTGATGGGGGCTTTAGCTCTCTCTCTCTCTCTCTCTCTCTATATATATATATATATATATATATATATATATATTATTGTTCGGTGAAAGCAAAACCCAACAAACTCAATCACGTAGCTAGACTTCGTACCCTGACAACTCGTAGAAACCTGCTCCACTTTCACCAAAAACTTGAGCAACCGCATATGCTCACTGTGTTCCAGCAGAAAACAACACTTTACCGTGTACTAGCAGTAATTGTTTACACTGAACTTCATTGGATGAGATCGTCTGCATTGTTCGTCTACCTCTTGCCACAGCAAAATCCTTGTATCACGAGAAAGCATAAGTTTCTCAAAGATGTTCGATACATATTCAATGTTTACATGATCCTATTAGCCTTCTCACCAAAAACAGTGGCTGGTTTTCACAAAAAAACGATTTCGGGGCAATCGGAGCTCAGGACCTTCCTTCCAAAACGTATTCAAGAAACATTGGATAGTTCCTAACCACTTAGCTTATTTTTAGCCAATACTAGACAGGAATAGCCTCTATAGATCAGTTTTATGGTCCGTACACATAAATGACAATAAATAGGTTGACCAAAATATTTTCACCAGGGACAATTGCCCGATTTTTCCACATAACAAATATAAAAGGTAAGCAACTGCCTCGTGTTTGGTAGGACAACTTCGATCTTTTCAGAATAACTGCTCCAAGAATGCGGCAGTCCGCGCCAATTTAAATATCTCCAGGTCGGAACCTACGCTCGTACCTGATATATTGGCAGCCTTTTGTATTGCGCGGTGGTGGTGTTCGAAAAGATGTGTGATGGTTTTACATTAAAAGTGGGAACCTCAAAAGAGTGGTGCACCAAGGGATACTGAAGATCATGGAAAAAACGGAAATGTACAGGTACCTACAACTTCGACCAGGTGGGAAGAATGAGTGAATGAGCAGACCAACTGAAGAGTAGAGAGGGAAAGTTGGAAGCCACCACCTTGGAGGGGTTTCTAACGAATTTTTATTCCAGAAGTGAAGTTGTCACCACGACTTTCCAGTGGCCGAAACACTGCCCCGAAGTAATCGAGGCGGATCGAGAGTCATTTGTGTACACCTGTACTGCCAGCACAATCTGTGCCGATTCCGTACCAATTCTGTGATGCTACCGGTATGACACATTAGAGCAAGGGCTAACAGACTTGTCCGTCTGAACGATTAAGGAATTTGGTGGTGCCACTTTTCCCGCCAGTATAGAGCTTCTACACGCAGTTGCTTTCTTCCAACATACACATTGTCCAGCCCCAGCATTTTGAGTTGTAGCCTACTACTCAGTCTATATGATACACTACGTTAGTGTCAACAATATGTAAGATGACACCAGCAAACTAAGATAGGTGGAGTTGTGTGTTGAGATAAAAGGTCAAAGGGATATGTAAATTAGAAATTAAAATGAAACAAAAGGTATGCCAAAAACTCACAGTTGTTCGTTGTTCATGTGATTAGAAAATGAGCGCCAAAGGGCTGACATCCGCCAATATCTTCAATTCAGTTCGGTCTGACAACGATTTGTTGAACAGAACAGGATGGTATTGAGATGAGTGCTAAGTGACGCCGTGGAAGTTTCTAAAATTTCTTGTTTCTCACAATTAGTTCCGACCGATATAATTCCAAGACAATCCAAATCAGAAGATGAGACCGTGCCAGAATGAAAGGTTTATTGACAGCTTTTTCATACTGCGCGGTGGTGATGTTCAAAGAGATGTGTGTGTGTGTGTTTTAAATTAAAACGTCGGTACAACAAAAGAGAGTTGCACCAAGGGACGTTGAGAATCATGGAAAAGGTTGGGTATGTACAGGTACCTACAGTGCTCGTATTACAACGTCGGATTTATGTATGCAACCGCGAAGTGATTCCGATAAATGAAGTATGCGGAATTTTTGGTTACATGAATCTGCTAAATTATGTTAGAAGGTCGCAGTTTGAATGTAATCTCCAGCACAGTCAAGCTACTCTCCGTTCCACACGGAACTTTCATTCTCCTTCGTCATATACACTGTTGTGGCGGCTCTATAGAGATTCGAGAAAAAAAGGAAGTGTATTAACGAAACACTAGTGTACAGGAATGCGGTGCAACAGAAATAAAAAAGGGTAACTCACACCATGTCCACAATGTTCAGTGAGTTGACATCAACAGGAGCCACATAAAAATTGCTCCTCAAGTTATTTCGACGTAGTTTTCCGTCAGGAGGTGATACGCCGTCTGAATGGACCCTAATAATTCCACAGTTGGCTGGCGAGTGGCAGTAGGTGCTTTTGGAACGGTATAAGTTCGGTCTTTATTGCCACAGGTCACACTACTCTCACAAGCAACGCAGAAAGAACAACCCGCGGTAACCACTTGCCGGTCGGTTGAAAATGTGTATTTATCAATTTGATAAAACAATAAAACTCGAAAAATACAGTGAAAAGCAAATGGTAGAATATGTGGGATACACAAGGTACCACGCAGTCTAAAATGAAATTGATAACAGGACGTTATTCGGTGCGATAGCAGTGCAATTTAGGAACAATGAAGGAAGACCAGTATTTTATACAGGATAGCGCATTCACAGTGAATATTTTATCATACAGCTAACGTTAAAAGGCTCATCTGTTTTCAGTAATGTTTGATATTTCATGGGCACTAACCATTAACAAGGAAGACAGCAGTCGAACGCACTGTAATTCAGTATTTCACTACTTAAAATAATTCCGTCATTCATTTGTTAACCTCTGATGTATTCCATTTTACACGTCTTTCGCGTATAAACTCTTTTTACCGATTATTTCAACACTACAATAGTAGCACGTTCGTAAATAAATTAACTGGCGTGTTCTTGAAATTATGGGGACTATTACGCCTAAATCCATTGCGCGGCTACGCACAGCGCTGCGTTGACGAGCGCACTACCTACGCGTGCAATGTTCGTTTGCTGATGCGTAATCCAACTGCGTGCGGCAAAAGTGAATTAATCATGTGTCAGTTGCGCAATACATGTAATTGGTCGTAGTGGTTTTCAAGGTGTCAGCATGTTTCTTTCTCACACCTCAACAACCAATCAGGCTGCTGTGTGGTCAATTCAGATGAAATTCCTCTGGTTACTCGAATTTGCCCGGGCCATTTACCCGCTTTGTGCTGGCGGTGGTGGTCATAAATTGCACGGGTATCACGCCAATTGACGGTGTTTTTCTATTCTATTTGTCGGCGGCTGGGAGCCATGGGCCTTTGGTCCCATGAAAACCTGTTAATAAACACGTTTTCATAAAGAAATTGCGGAATTAAGGCCTATTTGAGCGCACTTTACAAGTAGACATTGAAGTTTTATTCACCGCCTAATGCAGTAATTCATAGGACAAATTTATCATTTCTTTCCCTGTGGGGAATGTGCTTAATAAATGTTACTAATAGAATAAGTCTAACAACTCTGATGTCATTATTGTCCCTGTTAGCACAAGTAGGGCGAAATTTCGCGAGCTACTTGAGTGTTAACTAATCTGCGATCTGATTGGTTGTTATGTTGCTGAAATGCTTGGGCTAATGTCGTTCTTATACCGTCTACCAATGGTGACAAATTGGATTGGGAACACGTACCCACGTGGGTGATATCCTGTTTCAGCTAATTATCAACCAGTGAATTGGAGATACTCTTCCGCTACGCAATGTCACCTCACTCAAAGGAGGCAGTGACACCTGACAAAGTTTGTCACATGTGAGCACGTGCTACTACGTAGTGGTACTATCGTAGCAAAACAAAAGTAGGCGAAGTTGTCGATAAACGCCGTGAGAAACAAGTTCCCTTTGTGTATCAATGGATATAACTATCTGGGGTTGAAGGAAAGAACCACATGTACGTGACGCTCATGGAATTTAAACGTTTTCGTAACACACCGTCCAAAACAAGCTACTGTAGTTTTATGGCACTGATCAGAGCAGGAAGCATGTCAAGTAAAAATGTATTTCAAACGACGTTCAGTTAAATTAACAGCAGCTGAAGTGGCTAAATACTACCATTTTCCAGGTGGCAAATGGTTTCTGAATATCAACATGAAAATGCCGGTGCCGTAAAATAAACTGTTGTCCAACTGAAACTTATGAAGTGGTTTACATTATTTGGACAATCTTGTTTTCCCAGTCAAGTCTTTGGTTTCTGTTGTACTTCAGGAACTGTCAGATGCTCCAAAACACGATGACGGAGGATGAAAATTCATTATCACAGTTTACTGTACAAAGTGATATTTGTTTTCTGATATATGAACTTTTTATAAAGTTAGGCTTTTGTGAGCAACAGCAAACTGATTCCGCTAAATGATGTATGCGGAATAGTGGACAGGAATCAGCTGAATTGCTTTAGAAGAGTGCACTGGGAATGGATTATCAAGTATAATAAAAATTCTCACCGTTCAGCGGTCATAGGTGGCACGGGTATAACACCAAATGACGATTTACTGTCTACTTCATTTAGAGCCCATTAGGATCCATTAAACTAACACAAGCTCTCTTAAGGAAGTTATGGAACTAAAATGATATGATTGCACAGCATGGATACACGGCAAATGCTTATTCACTGCCTAATCGCCAGTTCCACTACTTGCTACATTCATTCTCTCCTACTAGTGAGACTAGGGATATATTCATCATCTACCTATGAAATGTACTTAGTGCCAAAACACTATCTTCTCAGCCAGTAATATACCCCTCCTAATAGATCTATAAAAACTATTGCCTCTCGGTCCGCTTTCATTTATTAGTCACTCCTCAATGGCTGTAGTCTCTTTACCAGTACCTCGAAGGCAACTTGTCACTTCCGTTGCACTGCAGAAACCATTCTGTGTCCAATGGCAGATTCGACTCACACCATCGAAAGTCTATATTTAAGCTGAAGGAGTGCATTAAGAACTTCTGAATGATACTGGCTCAGACAACCTGTCATATTTGTTGGACGTAGTGGACCGCGTATATTTCGTCATTTTCCTTTGAGGCATGATGAGAAAAGCCTTGATGTGAACCACGTGAAAGGGTAACATAATGTGCAAGTAATTCGAACACGTAAGTTTCATATGGTGAATTACCAATGACGGAAGAAAATAGACCGGTTAGTAGATTATTCGCTGAAGTGTAGAAATAGACTTTAAAAGGAGCACTATATGTGGGAAAGAAACAGAGTGATAGGATGATATCCTGAAGAACTTTTGTCCTAATAGATTACACGATCTATCTTCCAGGCAGAGAACATGCACTCGCATTACGGATCCCACTCTAGCATAATACAGGGTGTTTTTGTGGAACTAAGGCTGATTGTATAAACATGTTACCGCTCAGGATGAAAAGAGAGCAAATTCAGTTTGCACCCTTGGCGAAAACCTGTATGAACCACTGACCTTACCATACTCCATCTTCTTTAGTACCCCATATAATTAGAAAGAATGTATCACCTATAGACTCTTCCTTTAAGGTTAGTTTGGAGGCTACAACCATTATTCGACATTATATACCAGTCAAATCTGCTAATTTACTTCTCTATCATCCAATTTTCGTGTTCTCTTTTGTATTTAACTTTGTTATTTACTTTGTGGCATTTGCTTCATCTTGTCTACTAACAAGATTTTGAGTAGTAAGTTGTACAATTCAACCTACCCAGGGTCTATACACATCTTTACTCCACACATCGATCATGAAATAAATCTGAGGAGAAATCAGAACTGTGAGTTGCAACAAAATGTCAATCATCAGAATGTTCCAAGAGATGTTGTTTACCCCAACTGAATAAAACAATTCCAAAAGAAAAATCAGCTTGGGATTCACTTCGAAGGAAATGACAATTTACGTACCCGCGTTATGTTCTTGATGTGCCAACCTTCCAGGGTTCAACCTTATTTATAGTCATTCAGTCATCTTTCTCCGTGGGCAGTGATCAAACTAATAAGACCATTATTTACCGGTAAAACCGCTAAACAGACGAATGAACTGCTGTTTCACCAAGATAATTAGGAATTATCTGTAACATCCTGCCTAAATATCAAGGTTTTTGGCAGTTTGTAAATGTGTTAGATGAACCAGATTGCTAGTACCAGATCTGTTTCATTTCTTAGCGTAAAATAATCCATTCTTTCATTAATTTTGCGCCACCAGTCCTCCGACATTCAGGAATAGTTGTTTTTCTAAAATAAAAGATGGAAAAGTTGCTAATCGTTGCACATAACATATATATATATATATATATATATATATATATATATATATATATATATATATATATATATGTTTACTGGATGCATGCTGATCACTATAGTCAACTACTCCACACGTTCCGAATTTGGACTTATCCCATCCCGCATAAATATCTATCGGAACTCTACAGTACCTTGCTTAGCACGTGTTCTGGTTAACAAAATAAAAGTCACAGAGGAACTTCGGACTAATCTCGGTGGCTGAACCGGTTTTATTTCTAAAGTACCTATTTTTATGCGTATTTCAAAGTGTCATTAATCATTTTTCTTCCATTCGGCTGAAATGTGACTTTTCGGCTACTTGCTAAAGTCTTCAATGCAATACAAAACAATACTTATGAACTATGAATCCTTGGATGATGCTGTTATTAGTCCAAAGGTCCTTATGGTAAACATACGCCTAACGTGTGTCAGGGTGCACGTAGTATTGTGTATTTTAATAGTATACGGAGAGTTTTCTATCACAATAAGTCGAAATAAAATACGACAAATTTTAACAAACCAATGAAGATTTCCACGTTTATTCTCCAATGACTTGCAGCTATTTCATATAGAATATATAAGTTACTTCCCAATTTCCGCATTGCCCAGTGATACTCCAGGCTAGAGCTGGACAAATTCAGCAAACGCTGGACTGTAATGGGGTACCGTTGGACAGAACATTTTGTTGTATTTATTTGAAAAACCTACAAAGTCCGAGTGAATTTTCATGAGATTTCCAGACCGTTACAAATATATTTGTAATAGTCTGGAATAATCACTTCAGATGTCTTCCGTACTGGTCATGTCGTCCTTCCCCAAGCACCACCCAAGGGCGTGGCTCCAGGGGACCCAAATGCCGTTCTACTCCTCGATACATTAAGAAATTATTTATTCTGTGTTATGACATCTGAAGTCCAGATCGCGACACCGCATAAGTCCGCTTGAAATTGCTACCGTTGTTACTGAAAATCACCTTCGGTTTTTCTCTCCTAGCAAGGAAACGCTTTGACGCGGGCATAATAGGATCGGTGGTGAGACTATGTGCCACTTCTACGTGCACTGATCTAAAATTCAAACGGGAGAATATGCAACCGTAACCCTTTTCTTCATCTCCCACGTTTAACCAGAAGAGGTTCAATATGGTCTATGCCTACCTGGGAAAATGCGTATCTGCTGAAACACGTACGTGCAGCCATTAGGTGGCTGCAAAAGAGCGCTGGTTCGAGTCTACAACGGAGGCATCTGCCTATAACTCGGAGCACCAAAGCCCTGTCTTGGGCAGTCCAGAACCTTCTGCGATTAAATTACAGGACCTGTGTGCAGCCAACATGTCCATCGACCTGATGATAATGACGAATAACCATTTGGGAAAGATGTATTTAGCTGGCATAATGATACGATGCCTTTCATCTTCCGATAAACTACTCCAGTTTAACCAGCCACTTTTACAAATCATCCCGTTTTTCAGAGTAAGGTTGAGCCTACAAAGATGGTTATGCTTATTCAGACCGATGCCCTCAGACAAACGGCCTATTTTCCAAAGCTTTCTGCTAGCTTCAAGTTGACTGCTTCGCCAAGACTATCTCTCTTCTCTTCTACTGTTAGTGATCTTAATTTCACACAAAAGTCGGCCTTCTTTTTCATAAGGAAGGTTAGATACTATGGTAGAATTTTATTGCTCAATAACACAGCGTAGTCGAGATCGTTGGTAGGTTGTCGACGTTTCGGTCACCACGGGTAACCTTTTTCAAGACTGGTTTTACAACCGAATGAACCAGTCTTGAAAAAGGTTAACCGTGGTGACCGGAACGTCGACAACCTACCAACGATTTTGACTACGCTGTGTCATTGAGCAATAAAATTCTACCATAACATTTCACATGGCGCATCAATTTTTCGATACACTCGGAACCGATCTCGGTTCTGACACTTCAAGGTTAGATGCTGTTAGCATCTTAACATCCACGACACACACATGAACAGCTTGATCGTAGATAAAGACTTACCAAAGTAGCTGACTTGGAGAACTGACGACTACTTTCTGTTTAAACTCCAGTACATCCGATGGCATACATAGTTTTCGTTATACACACTAGTAGCATCCGCCGGTGCTAATAAGAGTCCAGGCCCCTCGACTCACAATCATTTATTTTCTTTAGCCATTCTGCTTCCCCTGGATGCAAGATCTGCCAGTAGTGATTTCACTGATCCGAAGTAGTATTTTCTAATGTCCGACATGATATCCAAAACGAACTTTCGTTTAGGATACAAGAGAGAACGATTGCAGAATCAGTCCAGAAAATAGTTCGTTTGAGCTACATCTCGCACTCGCCATTTGTAAACTCCGTATTTCAACAGCTATGGTTGTACGGGAGACCTTCGCGAGGCCGCTTACCAACGGGTATTTTATCAGCTATTCACCAAGGAAATCCGCTCGATCGAATAAATGGAGAAGATTCGACTTGGTAGTCAGATGCGGTGGTGTGTGCTTATCGTGACATCGGAATAATTGTTACGACAGCCTGTTCTCGATTGTCTAGAAGGGCACGAACTCGATTCCGATTCGTTGTATTGCAAATTGTGAAGTAAATCCACTCGAAAAACAAAACCCTGATTACGCGATAACCGAGGCATTGCCTATGTTATCAGTACAGCATCTAGATATACGATGTGTAAGTTCTAAAGACTTCACAGATGTCCACTTGACAGTAGTTTATCCCAGGTTGACGCAAGGACAAAATCCAATGAGAAACCAAATTTCAGTCTCAACCGAACCTTGGACGTTCAATCAGAATGGAACAACACGTGCTCAATCTGAGCGAACTGAAGGTAAAAATGCTGATTTTGTAGTGTACTGGTGGGTCTATATGGTACACTACGTTAGTGTCAACACTATCTAACACGACATTAGCAAACTGAGATAGGTGGAGGAGAGTGTTGAGAATATAGAGCGAAGGGTATGTACATTGGAAAATAAGGTGAGATGAGAAGGTGTGACATAAACTCACAGTTGTCTAAGACCTTGTGATCGGGATGTGAGCGCTAGAGAACTAATGTCCGCGAACATCTTCAGTTCGGTACAGTCTGACAACTGTTTGTCAAACCGATTAGGATGATGTTTGGATGAGTTCCAAGCGATACCGTGGGAGCTTCTAAAAGGGTTTATTTCTCACAGTTAGATCTGGTCGATATACTTCTAAGGCACTCCAAAGCAGAAGGTGAGACTGTGCCAGAATGGAAGATTTATTGGCAGCCTTTTGTATTGCGCGATAGTGGTGTTCGAAAGAGCAGTGTGGCTTTCACATTAAAACGTCGGTACAACAAATGAGTGTTGCACCAAGGGATGTTGAAGATCATGGGAAATGTCGAAAATGTTCAGGTATCTACAAATTCGGCCAGGTAAGAACAACGAGTGAATGAGTAAACCAACTGAAGAGCAAAGAAAGAAAGGTGAAAGCCGCCACCTTGGAGGTGTTTCTGACTAATTTTTATTCCCAGAAGTGAAGTTATCTTCATGACGCTCCAGCTGTGGTAGCAATATCACTGATACGACCAATGGGCTTCAAGCAAACGAGCGCAATACCGAAGCGAAAACGGATCATTCGCGTACAATGAACAACTACCAAAGCTGTGTCAAGGTCAGGGTCGACAGAAACCCCTCGAATGTCAGTTGCGTAAAAAGTACGCAGCAGAGGGAAAAGCAAATTCATAAGTAAACATCAGAACAGATCGAAGGGAGAAGAAAAGAAATCCGATATGATTTTCGGAAAGTTTTCACTTTTTGAGGACAGTCGAGGTCACTCCAGATACATCAGGAGAGAGATGAAATGCCTGAAGAATGGTTCTTCAATCTGTGACTGTGACAGCTGGGGCTGTGATAATCTTTATCTGAAGACAAAAGTGACGTGGTTGTCGTACACAAATAAGAATCAGCCAATTTGACGTTTAACACGTTCAGTAGCTAGCACTTCCGTTAAATTTAGGAGATCATCCATATCGAGTGTATCTCTTCCCAGCTAGCCTCTTTGTGTTTGAACGAGTGTTTAAAACAGTCAGTCACCACAGGCGCTCATTCGGGGAAGGCAGTCGGTGTGTTGGCCTCCATCTTATTTCAGTTAGCCACCTGAAGTCCCTGGTCACCGAATCAGTTCAGATGATTAAAATTATCCTCTTGTTGCCTTCGAACGAGTTAATTGCTCTTTACCCCAAAAAGGTCCCTCTCATTCTTGAATTGCTGCCCTCTGTAAAAGTGTGATTCTCTTCACAGCCAATTGTCTATGTATCTACCAATTTATTAGTTTATCAGAAGTAGGAGATCGGTTTTGTATAATATGCATCTTTATGCAGTACGAACACTCAACTCCCTATTGAAAACCATGGAAAGATCAACATTGCAGACCGTTGATACTGCTCGACGTATCATTTCATAAAAATCTAATCTCCTTCTTCTCTTATGCACATAGTAGCCAAGCTCTGAAGGCAGTCTGCAACGACATGCTTTCAAGGTACTTATGCCATTATGGAGAAGTCATCCGTAGCTGGAGTCGATCTCCGTGCGGGAAACTGGTTGTCACCGCTCGAAGCCTGTGTTGGAGGGGTACTATATCATGTAGTGCATATGTTCAACAAACGGTAGAGAGCCAACCTGCATAGCCTGATTGGTTGAGTGTTCGACTCACAATCATTCACTAGCTGCTTGTGGTGACCCCGATCGTGCTGAGAAAATGACCCTTTGGTGGACACCGTTTTTGATCAGTTCTCTCTACGATTTTTTTATGAAGCCTGGTTTCGAACCCACCATTTTGTTCTGGTGCGTACGTTTAAATAAACTGACTTTTCCGAGATCTCAGTTGACTTTGCTTTTGAATCACTTTCACACTGGGTTTCTCGCCGACCGTACACGCGTCGATTTGCTTTCCTCTTCAACGTAGTGTTCGCTTGATTTCGTGTACTCCTCGTATCGGTACTGTTTCGTATCACCACATATGGAACACACTACGGCATCTACCTACCGAATTGCGTCTCCTTTATTCTTTCGATAGAAGGGATTTCGTTGGTAAATAGTTGTGACACCTCAGAGAAGACCCGTTCATAAGCTGCACTCGAAAGTCTTTTGTAGGTTCAAGCCCCAGTATGAGCTCAGTATATATGCAATACTGAGGATTCCTAACAAGGATGAAACAGTTTTAGAGTACTGCTATGTTTTTCAGTGGTGACGGAAGCGTTGATACTGTATGATGAATCGTAGCTTAGCAGATGGTAAAAAAGCAGATCCCGTCGGATCAAATTCCCACCCAGTACAGGTTTGATTCTGACTTTGGGACGTGACTTTCAAAAGACTGTTTAAACGGTACTTTCTGTTCGCATGACTAGTTAGCAGGTAATTTTAATTCCCTCTGTAGTGGTCCACAAAAAGTGCTGCAAAATGGGTCATTCCATGCTTAACTCCCGTTAGGCATAACCGAAATCATTGAACGATATTAACAACATTTATTTTCAAACGTGTTGTCCAGTTCATTTGAAGACAGTCGTTATCTAGTCGGAAGATACAGTCGTACTGCTTTCATGTCTTGCTACACTCTGCTGCGTCTACTCCGTCTGACTTAGTCGTATTTATAGTCTCTCCATTAATGCCCATAATTGTGTTTAAGGCAATCAGTTGCTTTCCATTTCAGTAAGTAGTATGGACACCCCACTCCTCTACTCCCCAGACAAAATCATCCGTGTTCTGTGGACTGCCTTCAAATCGCTGTCCACTCCGAGGTTCACTCTTACAGTGCCGGTTCCTGGTGGTGTGGTCGCGAAGCTGACAACCCCTTCAGTGGCATGCTTCGTTCAGTGATTCGAGTCCGTTCAGACCATAGGACTTAATGCTTGGGCTAATGGATCTGACCAGATTCTTGCACCAGAGTTCTTCCGGTTGATTCGCACCGGGCTAGGGTTTCTGTGTTTACTTCTATCTGTTTTCTTTTTTTCTAATCCGCGTGGAAACAAGATTAGGAGTAGGCTGGCTGTTAAGATCACAGCAACTCTACGGTTATTGTGATCTTCAATAAGTTAATAAAGTATTATCCCGTGAAGGATAACACGATATCAAAACACAAATATACACACTATGGACCGTAGTATTTCGTATATTGTGCACAAATATCCATAATATCGTGGTATATGAATACAATAGAAATCTCAAGAGTCACGTGTATAGTCAGTCGCTAATACCGTATCATCCACATGTTGAATTTAGTTTCGGATGCTTGTAGTCCTCTGCAGGTATTGCTTGTATTCTTGCTGATCTGATTCTTTAGACGCTTCCCCGGATCCGGATTGAATGTCACTATCTGGAACGCGATCTTTCGTGGGGGAAACCACGGTGGAGTTGTTCTCAGACAGACGTGTGAGCTGAACTGTGTTTGGTCGATAGGTCTTCGGTGAATTAAAAAAACCATAACCAGCAAGTTTCGCGCCAGAACTGTATCACTGGATGGCCGCAAATCATTCCCTCTGAAACAGACTATATCATCAGCAGGAACACATTTAAAACTGGTTCTCATACAACGAGATTTGAACAACTGCGCTGGACTCTTACCAGTGGCACTTTGACAAGAATTTCGGTATTGCATCAAGAAATTATCAACAGCTCGGTCTAGTTCAACAAAGAACTGGGGGTTGATAAAATGTATGGCACTTTTAGGAGTAGAAACGAAGTTCTCAGAAAGTCCATCAGACTGAGGGTTGGAAAATTGAATAGGAATGATAAATGAGACTAAAATAGATACATAATGATCAGTAATACCCCGGATCGTGATATCAGTAGGCCGAATATGAGCATCTGGGGAGGAAGATTCTAGATGAGACTTCGAAATGATAAATTCGGTACTTCCTGTACCAACAATAAATTTAGGAGAATTATCGCTCAGAGAAAATAAAATCTGAGTAACTTGGGACGAAGAATTACGGACAACAACTAAATCAAGGGAAGAAATTTCACCTTCAAGTGAAGCATATGTGGAATTTGAATTAGCGGCTATGCGACAAAATTTACGTTGCTGACAAACATTCTGTACATGACCAGTCTTAGGAGAGGAAAAACACTGAGAATCTCAAAGTAGACGAGAAAATCGGGTATACAGACGTTCACAGGGAACATTTTCCTGACAATTTCCGCAAGCAAGCATGAGAACTTCTCTAATCCCTGGGAGGAACATCGCTGACATGGCAATTACTCGAAGGTTTGAATCGTTGCTGAGTAGTACTTGTATTTATTTGTGGTCTCTGGTTGAATAGAATAAGCCTGTATACCTCACGGGTGAGGTGATGAATTTAATGTTCTGGTACTGTCCATAATCAGTTATAATGCTCTGAAATGTTCGGTCGCTCTAAATTAGTAGTATTTGTTATTATTCTGGTATATTTATTCCAACAATAAAACGATCTCAGAGTTGATCATTCGGTTGAGCATGGTAATCTAAATTAGAAGCTTGCATCTGAAGTTCAAGAATGAATGCACAAAAAGGACTGGTTCCCTGTACGGACGAGGGAATTGAACTTGACTGGTTCGGCTACTATAAAATTAAGAGGTTTAAAATGGTGCAACAGAAGCGCCTTCAGTTTGTTATAAAAGGAATTCACCATGGACTCCGAAAACGCACGATTTTTTACCGACAAATATGCATCTTTCCGAATAAAATGTGAGAAAAATGCCGTTTTCTTTTCAGAATTCAATCCATTCTTAGTCAGATACTGAATTTCGAAAAGTTTGAAAAAGTGTTCGCAATCTCTGGAAGTACAATTCAAATCCACTGGTTCCTTATCAGCTAAATCCAAGATGAAGTTTCCGTAAGCGATGCCAAATGTGATCTTCCATCGATTAGTGAGATATTATCCTGCACAAAATACCGCGGGATCGAAACATGGATATGGCTGGCCACGTAAGTTTGTATTTCCTATATTGTGCACAAGTATGCAAAATATCGCGGTAAGTGAATACTACAGAAGAGTCAAGAGTCACCTGTAAAGTCAGTCATGAATGCAACTGTTACGAACTGGGTCATCGCCCAGTTCTATCAAGCGGGTTATTCATACGGGAGAGATTGAAATAAGGTGTCAGCAGGTGGAGGTTGGGTGTAAGTGGGATGACGAAGGGCTTTGGAGAGGAGTGAAGTGGAGAGGTATATGTGGTGAAGGGGTGACATCCGTAGGAAGAACAATGGTACAGGAAAAGATGCAAAAGGCTCAGCATTCAATCTTGTCATATGTATGTTAAATTAGTTGCCCTTAGGAATACTCCCGATCAGTAAAGATCCAGACGAGTTTTTAACTGCATTACCGAGTCCGTAGCCACCACCTCGGCCTCCAGACCATCCCATGGATTGATGGCCTGGCAGGCCCATCGTTGTGCTCTAATTTTCCTCAATGTTCTGGGCTTTACCAGTTTGCACTCATAGCCCGTGGTTCCAGAATCCATTGTCATCGCTACAATTAGCTCCGTTTGGATGGATAACCCTCTGATCAGTTTGAAGACTTCTGCCGGTTCATCTCTAAGTCTTCTATGCATTGAATGGAAGTGGTTCAGTGCCACAAGCTCCTCCGGACACGGCTTGTTTCTCATTCTGTTCACCTTCCCAATGAAGTGGCACTGAAAGTCTTGAAACGGTACAGCTTTTCGCACAAGGGCCGGAGCTCACGCTTGACACAACATTCGAGACTTGGCTTGGCTGTTGCTTTGTAGGTTGGTAACAGTACATGCGCTATTTTTGATGCAACTCTTCGCACTATTTGGTGGTGCTCATTTTGCTTTGGCTGCGGTGGGTAAGCACTGCTCAGATGGTTGGAAGCAGTTGTTTATCCGAGCCTCATGGTCCGTGATATATGTGGCCCGCGTTATCGTTTGTGGGTCACTTCGGTCTAAGTATTTTAAATCTCCACCGGCTTCCTGGGTCAGCTGCCTGCACTTCTTCACACTGAGAGGCAACTGCCAACGGATGGTCCAAGAGTGAATCATATTCAGGTCTTCTGGGACGCATGAGGTACCTGTTTTGCCTATCATTCTTAGATCATCTGCAAACAAGTAACCTGGGTTTTGTGCAACTCCCTTTAGGTTATTCTCACGGATTACGAATTGAAGTGGACCCAGCAGTGACCCCTGTGTGACCACACTAATGGATCTCACCTTCATGGATATGCTGTTCTCCACCCTTACGTAGTACGTCCAGCAACTAAGGAATGCCCGGGTCCATTCGAGAACCTGGGGAGCGATTTCGGGGGCCCCTGTCTTTTGTAAGAGCAGTTTGTATTCCACGGATTCGAAGGTCTTCTGGAAGTCCAAGTAGCAAACATCAACTTCCTCTCCTCTATCTATTCTGGCCGTCACTTCGTCCAGGAACGAAAGCAGGTGGGACAAGCAGAATCTGTTTTTGACCAGTACTTGTTGTCTGTTTGGGATGGCCCCATTTGTACCTAAGTGACTGGTCTTTTGGCCCCTAACTAACTCCTCCAGAGGCACTGGTAGTAAGCTGACCGACCGGTAGCTCTACACTTCTCCCTTCTTACCACCTTTGTGTATAGGAACGACCTTGGATATTATCTAGTCTCCCGGTTGTTGTGCAGCGGACAGCAACCTAGTGTGCATGTGAGACAAAGGTGCCGCTAGAAGGCGTAGAACCGCTGCACGGACTCCACCTGGGCCAATTGCCTCATGATATTTTAGTCCTCTGAGTTCTTTTTCAATATCATCACGAGAGACTGTGACTAGCTGCATCGCCAGCTGTCGGATGTGAGGTTCGAAAGCAGGTTTCAGCCTATGGTCAGTTTTATGCACCATCTCGAAGTGACCTCTCAGTGATTCAGCCCTATTCTTATTGTGATGGTATTCGCTGACGCATTGATAGACGGCCTAGTTTGCAGACAGCACGTCTTCGTCTGTCCAAAATCAATGACAAAGCTCAGGCCAGCGAAGCGGTTAGATAGTTTAGTCGGTTCGAGATGAAACAGAACGAAACCATCCAATCACCCGAGAACGGTCGCCCTTACCGAAGTGAGCAGAGTCAACCAGTCAGCGGCGAAGCGTAGTTTTAACTGAAGGCAACGGACTCAACCAATCGGAAGCCAGCAGTTGTTTCAACCAACTGTAAATGAATCAGCCAATTGATGACTTGAACTACATAACCGTTCAGAAGACCCGGTTATGGGAACAGCTCTGAACCAATGAGCTTCGTACCGGGATTTTGATTTCGGTCACCAAGTGTTCTATATAAACTGTTTGGTTTTGCAAAATAAACGAGATGGTTCGAAGGCAGAAGAGCTTTCTCACTAGAGCTAGTGGAACGGAACAAAACACCTATTGTCTAATGCATGAAAACCGTCTCTATCCCAGGCGTAACCTATAGCTACGAGTAACCCATTACGTGATCCTATTTGTGGTGGGCCTTTGGGTATCGTTTGGCTTTTTCTAACAATAGACCGCGTACTATAAGCATCGAACCCAACTTTGTATTAAGGCTGTTTCCTCGATATCCTGTAGAAGTTCGAGATATTTGAGCCAAACATATTCCACATTTTCACAGAAGGAATCACGGATTTCACTCTGCTGTTCAACCTTTACCGTCCTCTCTTTCATGTTCAGAATTTTCGGTCCTGATGTCTTCTACACAAGTTCATTGTTCATACTTAAATCCTAGACAGGGACCATATTTACCAGGGATACGTCAAGAAAGACCAGTACATGGGCGGAGTCCGCGAGCTAGAACACCTCCATGGAACGACTGACACGGGCGATGCGTACCATCCCTACCCAGGGCTCCGGCATAATGTCCTCAAATAGATCAGCAAACAGTTCAGCCAATGACGCTTCATCCATCGTGGGCAAAGCAAATTCCAGGAGTGAACGGAATTCGACCAAAAGCACCAAGTGGCCCGTAGCAACTCCTAGCTGGGCAGCCTTGAACCACCACACCACATCCTGACGATCGGTCACGGTTTCGAATCCCGCGATTAGGGCGTCCCTCGCCGCGGCGCACTTTATTTCCTCCGGGCCCTTTCGCACCGCACCTAACACAGCCCTCCCCCCCCTCTACCTATGAAAAGCGCTCAAAGGGCTGTCAAATTATCCCGATCAGAATGGATCCACGAGAGCTTCGCCAATTCTTCGAACTCCTCCAGGAAGCTCCGTAAGTCCCCGTCCTTGAACTGCTCCGGTCAAGGGAGATCGAACATAATATCGACCCCAATTGTAGTGGTCCAAATAATGTGCCGGTGAAAAGGTCGTTTATAGATAAACTCTCGGTCGGACATCACCAGAATCGACCCAGTAGGAGGATACCACCATGTGGTAGGCATGTCTTGCTTCACCTTATGGCGTTTAGTCTGCTTGACGTAGTCCTATTCATTGTCACTCCACTAGTGTCCATAACTGGGTTCTTAGCGATCAAACACTTACTTAATCAGTAAGTAGTATGCACACTCCACCACACCAGTACCCATGCTCCCACCTCGAAAAATGACAGTTTCTAATTCAACTGTGATCTACGGAGCGTGACTATTCATAAAGAGAACTTTTCTTGCGGCAAGCGTGCAAGCAATGATATCCAAATATAAGAAAATGGTCAGAGAGAGGAATCACGTTTGAGGGAGACGAGCGAGACTGAAAGATCATCCAGTAAACACGACGTGCGTTATTGAAACACCACAGTGTGTGTGTGTGTGTGCGTGTGTGTGTGTGTGTGTGTGCGTGCGTGCGTGTGTGTGTGTATAAGCCTAAATTTCGACGGAAATCACCACCGGGCAAAATGATTGGTTGACGATTGGGTGAGACAAAACAGAGTTGGTGACAGCAACTACGACGAATGATAATTGTTTGTGCTATTTATGCCTATGAATATGCATTGTTGCAACGCACCGGTGGATTACACGTTGTTAACGGAACACTTTACACGTCGATGGTGCGGTCGTCAACGCACCGCAGTGCGTAACCACACAGTTGATACTACCGTAACTATCCCGAGAATTTCAATCACATGCATGTTCTTTCACGTACGGACGTGCTGTTAGAGTAGTACCCAAATAATCCACAGAAAGAAAGTGTACACGAAGCTCGAGTAAAATAGATTATTCTGCTGTTTATCGGGCTGAATTACGAAAATGTTGCAAGTAACAAAATGATGAGTTACGATTTTACCAATTAATGCGCTGCATTTGATGGCTGTCTTGTGTGTATTCGGTTAATGGCCACGAAATATCCGATGTTGTTATAAAAAAATAGCCCAAGCAGCAAACCCAACGTTTACCCAAATGGGATAGGGCTGGGATAGGATTCGTTCGTCCCATTGGAACGTTAGGCTTCTCATTGAAAACGTAAGAACAGGCGACCGGCCTCCAATCGGGATACCGATGGGCTCGCCCAACGCATGGGAAAAAGCGCGCGGAATTGGTCCACCCTGTTGTGTTGCAAATTCGGTGAGTAGAAGGAAGTCGCACATGTACGGGTGAACGCATATCCTGTAACAACATACGGTAAACGCCAGTACATGCAAGTAACTGAAAGTGCAAACACGTATGCAAGTGCGTGAGTCAGCGATGTATGCAACCGAAAGTGTAAAGCAAAAGTGCAGTCGGGTTAGGCTGCGCAAGGTCGTGCAGCAAGTGGTGCCATCTGATTGGACGAAGCATGACAAGTGTCAATCGTACGTGTGTGTACGATTGCAGGCTCGTGTCCATGACGCCACAGGGTGTAGATCAAGCGTGCGTGCGTGAGCACATGACTGTACAATCCAAACAATACACATTTTTACGTTGTTCACTCGCAATTCGTTTCACCGTTCGGTCTGACGCTATTATATTCTCCAGCCATTAAAACTTAACCATTAATTTACCAATATTTGAAAAAAGAACACATTACCGTAAAGAAGTGTATGGCGTAAATATCTTGTGCATATGCACAAAAATCCGGTAGTTTTTCGGATTTCGTCATTCTCGTCTTCCATACGATGTTCCAAGTCTTTTTGGAACTTGTGATCTGTATAAAAGAGAGTGTAAATGTCGTACAAAGCTGTGTTATCGAGGTGAAAATTCGCATTGCTTATTAATGGAACGCGATGAAATAGCATCAAACTGTTGAAAACAAAAGTCAGGAAGAAGTATTTAGATTCCGATTATAGAACCTTACACAAGGAACTGGGGAAACGAACAGAAACAAAAACTGTAAATGAAATGCGATTGACCATATATATACATTACATAAATGGGTCGATATATCGATAGTAAGTAGTATGTAAAGGTGTGGAAGTAAACCCGCCGGGAGCACACGACCGGTGCCGCGGTCACTGCTACCCATTGAGTGTGCGTACCCCGTACTCCCCGCCCCTCCCCCCCCCCATCTTCATACTTGTAAACTCCGATGTTATATCTGCACTAGAATCTAATTTGAAGCGTCTGGAGTGTGAATGGATACTCTTCATTGAAGAGCCCACAAATGAATCACAACTGTAATTTCTCATAGTTATTCGGGTCTGGATCACTGCTAACCCAACGAACGACGAGGCTGCATGTGCAAGCACTCGTTGATAGTAAGTAGTATATAAACTTGTGGACAAAATTTTCCTTGGAGCACACACACGTATATATATATATATATATATATATATATATATATATATATATATATATATATATATATATATATATATATATATATATATATATGAAAAAAGTTTGATCTCATGTATGTAAGTTGCTTTTAGAGCGGAAGTATTAGCAATGGAAAAAACCATCGTGAATGATGGAATAATTTGGCAACAGGTAAATAAATTACCGACCAGCGCATTCTTTTCGATTCGCAGTGATCTCGGGCATTGATAGACTAGCGCTTGATATGTCCGTCTGTGATGCACACGGGTTCCTCCGTTAACATCTTCCTGACCACGAACAGCATCTGGTGGTTATGTGTTAATGAAATTGATCAACTAAGCATTGACAACCACGATTACTTTATGATTCCAAACTGGTTGTCAACTAGGGCCCCCGAGTAAACAACCATTCATCGCAAACTAGTTCACCGATACCTGCAGTCAACACGTTCCGCATAGTCTTAGTCAAATCTGTGAGGACATAGCGTATGAGCATTGCTACCGGAAGTTTGGGCACGCCAATTTACGATCCTACCGTGCAAGCTCCCGGCAAATTTGCCACTTGCTCTCTGTTGGCTTTATGATGTACAGTGTGCTTTTCAAGTAGTGAAGAAATTGTTCGAGACTTGTCTAAGCCCATTTGAACCACATTCTTCACTGGACTACGTTCATGCCTGTCAGTAAGCAACAGAAACAAAGATCTGTAGCCATGATGTGCGCTCATTTATCGCTTTGTACTCACAATCGTCTTACCTTAATACAGAAGTATGCTCAAACCTACAATATAAGCGCAAATAATCGATCACGCAATAATTGCAATAACTATGTATTCCACCGGAACAAAAAAAGTATTCATCATCTATTCTTCTTTTACAGCCCTATAAAACTGAATCCATCAGTTCATTATTGAACACGCTAAGACACTACACGGTTTCCAATGCGCGGGAGAAAAAAACCTATGGTGTCAGAGAGACTGCAATATGTGATTTTCTGTGTATTTGGTAATATTCATAATGGTTCACATCAGGGATCTTTTGCTTTGGGATTTTGCATGTCTTCAAGGTATTTCACGTGCATCATACGGATCGCACTTTTCATTCTATCACTAGTTGGACAGATTCAACTTTGTACCTGTCTTACATAATCAGGTGGAATTAGTATTCATAAATTTAACTTGTTACTGCATACAATAAGACTGTCGGAAAGCAATCAGGGCCACTGTCTTCATAACCTTGACGTCCTAGGAATCGACTGTATGCTTGTATTTATCCGTCCACAATTTTGGTTGCACAGCAACTTTTACAGACCAGAATGGTGTCAGTATGCAAAATTTACGGTCTAGGCAATCAGGCCAGCCACTCAGAGCCCAAGTGGATTTTTCGATAATTTGCTTACTGACAGGCATGAACGTAGTCCAGTGAAGAATGTGGTTCAAATGGGCTTAGACAAGTCTCGAACAATTTCTTCACTACTTGAAAAGCACACTGTACCTCGAAGTTAAACTACCTTGTACATTTTATAATAACACGTCTGTGGAACAGTGAAAGAATGGAAATGTACCACACAGCAATATTTATACAGGCTAAAATGTCTGCTATACGTGACTGCAGTAACCTGTCCCATGAACGAGTTTGTTTTTAGAAATACTTACTTATTTCACATATGGTGCTAATATATCGTGGAAAGTACGCAAAAGTGGACAAAACGCTACCTTCATGGTACGTGTACACACAATAATAAGAACATTCGCTACTGGACAACGTTTTTTCACAACAGACAACCGCCTACCACCACGAAACAAACCGTACGAATATGGCACTGTCTGGTCTCAAGGGTAATGATTGAAACCAATGCGCCCAACTGGCTCGTAACTTGGTCTCCGGAACTTTCACAAGTACTATCGCCTTACAGTGTTTGGTAAATTTACTAACAGTCTATATAATAATTTGTGAAATGTACAGTTTCCATGTGACACTCACTCCAACTTTTCGTTGGGAAGCTCCCAACAGCGTTGAGATTTGTGCCGTTTGGGTGACAAATTACCGCTTCCGGTGCTTCACAGTGACAGCCGTTACTAAATTATCATGTAGAAGCATTTACTCCCGTTCAGAGTTCATAAGACGAACGGTGGTTTCCACTAGGATTTGGAAATAGCTTAGAAAATGGTTCGTCTGAAATACGCAAAAGCAGCACTTTTCCGAAGGAATTGCAAATGTACAGCATCCAGAGTAGATGCGGGGGAAATCTTCCCGTATAGACCTCGTCACAAACAACTCATTGGTAAGAACTTCTAGAGGACCTTCGACTGGTGGCTTAGGAATGCGTCTTCTATCAGGTGTCGACGCGAACTACGAACGAAATCTCCTCAGTCAAACGAATAGAGAAGACTCGTGTCCGAGGCATTTGTCGTGGCACTGAAATTGTACCTGTTTTGTTCCGTCCCACTAGCTCTAGTGAGAACTCAGTTCTACCGCAGAATCATGTCAGTTTATTAGCACAAAACAAATAATATATGGGTTTCTCTCACATTCGCCCACTCGTTGTACACAATGCATTGGTCCGACTGGTGTGGGTGACCATGTCTTGAGGCTTAAACAAGACTGACAAGACTGACAAGACTCATCTCTCATCTATCGATCCACTCCAGCGATCGGCTGTCTTGTCACTCGAGATTCCGTTGTCTTAAACTTTGAGCTTGGTACCGCACCAATGCTGACTGCCTACCCGACTTGGTTGTCCGTCAACGATGGGTTGACACATTCCCTCACAGTACCGGCACGAGAAATACACAGGAAGCAAACGAGGGCAGCGACAAGGCTAGAAACGGACCGCGTCCACATTCGGCGAAAACCGAAAGTGTCTCCAAGATGAGGTCGACGGAAACCTCGCAAAGGCCATTCCAGTTAAACGCAAGCAATGGTAGAAAAACAGTGCTTTCAGAATCAAGCGTCAGAGATGGTAGAGGAAATGAAGCCATAACGATGTCCGGAAAATGTATTCTTACTCCACATGATCGAGGTCACCACAAGACCCCCCCCCCTCTACTAGAAGGCGAGTAACCCTTTTGAAGAATGTTACGAGAAGAAGACGTACACGCTGTATTAGTGCGCGTGAATGCGTGCAAAATACGTGAAGGTAGCTGTGCTGTAGGATGCTGATGGGCAAAATTGGAAGCATGCAGGAACTGTAGAATGTTGGTCGAGAGTAAACCGTATTCTTTGACAACGTCGGGAAATCGTCAACCAATATGATAATCGGAAGCCAGTTCGGCAGGTTAATCAGTGACACAAAACGACACCTGACAGAACAAGAATGCGAACTTTGGTGCCAAGAGTCTCCGAATATTGTGGGACCAGCGAAGCGTACCACAAGGCAAGGTCCCGGAAAGAAACGGAAAACTGGTGTAGCAGCCGCAACGGAAGTGACTTGTATACGGTCATAACTAGTAATGCACGTCAAATCGAAAGCTATTACTACGAAATGCAGCCGTAATGATCGTGTTTTATCTAGTGTCTAAAACGTGCCGTGCAAACAATCCTGTAGCGCTACGGATATGACAGACACGTATACACACTAACAAATTTGTTTATCTGAACGATTGCCAACTTTGGTGGCGCCACTTGCTCCGCCTCTGTACACTGTCCGCTCGCTTTTGCGTTCCTCAAATACATACTTTATCCCACTCCAGTGTTTCGAGTTATTCCAATTTGCGCGCTGCCGTGTAATACAGTTAATGTGTCACCACCGTAGGACCAGGACTATAGACAGTACAAGGTAGCAGGTGCTGACTAAGATCAGGGAACTCTAAAATCTTCCGACCGGAACGGCAGGCGCGAATGTCATTCGTGGACAGATTTACGGGAGTGCTCTGCTAACTTGAAAGTGAGAAGACAGTCTCATTCGAAGCCTTAGCAAAACTAAATGGTTGCTGTCTTGAACGTGAATTTATGGTCCCATTCAAAGTCATAGCATGCAAAGGCGACTGCAGTCCCTGGCGTGAAACGGAAGTGTTGTCAACGGCCAGCGCAGGGTTAACATTGAATCTCATGTCAACAGGCGATATGCTATCACCAACGTACGTGGCTTTCTGACAACCGATGCTAAAAGTATCAACGTGGCCGTGTCGGTCAACCTTAAAGGTTTCATTGTGACGAGAAATCACTCGAAATGCACATTCGTAAAGCTATTATAATGTTTGTGCACCAACTCATTACGAAGGGATGCATGCGAACAAGTTTTGAGTTCAGCCGGAACAAAGATCTGCGGTCACTGCATTCGAGTCTGCGCAGGAGCAAGACTTTGCACGTACATAGACAAGGTAAGTCTGTAGGACAAGTGAATCTATACTCCATGGCTTAAATAATTCCCAGGCAGATGTAATTTCTTGCAATAGACAAGTTCTGCGGCGGAACATTGGATATCTGAGACCGGCTTACAGCAAGTCCTGACACCAGGCAGAACTAGCGGTAACGTTTCATACAAATCGGGACTTTCGTGTGCTTTAAGAGCTGCTTTGAGTGGGCGATCGGAACACTTGACTAAACCTTTCGACGCTGGATGGTACGCAGTCGGTCGAATGGGTTCCGTACTCAGCATATACATTAGTAAGGAGAACAGATCAGATTAATTCGTTACCCTCAATAGTTAGCGTTTGTAGAGAAACAACCATACCGGGCCATCCATCGTTCTATCAGGTATCACAGGTGTGAACAGTCGGTGAAACTCGATAATGTCTCCAAGGTGAGGTCGACGGAAATCTCACGAAGTTCAGCTCAGTAAAAGGTACCCAACGGAAGAAAAATGCAGCAGTCAAAATAAAGCTTCAGAGAAGATCGTAGAAAAAATAGATCCAGAATCGTGTTTGAAAAAAGTGCATTTTCTCAGAACGATCGAGGTCACTACAAACTCAAGCTTAATAAGCACACCACTGCTCCAGTAGCTTATAGTCAATTTTCCTCTTGAGCATACTATGGTTCATCTCTTCGATCACATCAGTAGGCATCAAATTCCAAAGGTTGGTCGCCCTACGGGGAAAGCAATACACAAGCTATAACTCAGCTCAACGAATCGTTGGGAAAGCCACTGAATCCCCACATGTACGACAAGTCCGTGAAGTGGGAAATCAACTTCCAGTTCTGGTCCTATGTCACCCCTGTATTGTGACGGACGTAGATGAGATCGCCACGCATTCGCTTACCAGTTTCTAGGAACAAGTCAGTCTCTTCTAGGCGTCCTTCCTAGTAGATCCCAAGTAGTCCTGCAATGAGACTGCTAGCGGCCCTCTGTACACTCTCCCGCTTGGTCCATTCGAAAATCATACTTGAATATGCTGCCACACTGCATTACTCAAATAGAGAACGAGTGGGAATTACACAGCACACAATAGGCGTCGTGGGATAGTTTCTCAAATGAAAGGCGAATTGTACGGATGATTCTGCATGTGTTACGTTTAGGAGTGACGATGGGAGCACGTATTGCACTGGGAGCTCACAATAAAGGTGGAAATCAGAATTAGAATTCATCCAAGAAATAGAGCACACAATACCGAAACCGAGTTTGAACTGTATTCAGCGGACTTCAAAAGTACTACAAATCTACAATTCGGTTAATCTAACGAGTCCACAGTTGACCTACAATCAACATATCCGCCACATGTTGAGTGGAATTCAGAACTCCCGTAAGTTTGCTGTCCTTTGTTACGCACTCTTTCGAACCTTCGAACTTGTTCTGTTTGATCACCGCTGTGATTCTCTTCTGCAGCGGACTCGGAAGCATCAGAGTGAGTAAAGTCGGAAATACATTCGCGCATTGGCTAATAGAATTTAATTTGATTTAAGAATAAATTATTGCCCAATTTGATTGAACACAGTACCTCGTGAGAGTCTTAGCTCATTCTCCCAATGACAAATAACTTCAGCAGATTCCAAACTCAATAAAATTGTCTTCAGGACTCGATTGTTGAATAGCACAGCCGGACTGTCGCCTGTAATCGAATGAACAGCAGAGTGGTGCTGCGTCAGCTAATTGTCAACAACCTTGTTTAACCGTTCAAATGTATCGGCACATGTAGAGGCGACTGGACTCTTTAAAGTCTGTACGAAAATCTCAGTCACCCTGTTTGACTTTGGGTACCTAGGCGGAGTTAACGCACGATGGCAACTTACTGACCTCAGCCAAATCTGAAACGAGTGCACATGGAACAGAAAGCCGCAATGGTAAAATCCCTGGGTGGAGGTTGATGAAAAGGGGTTCCGACCAACGAGACTGTGAATCAGAATTGGCTATTGCGTAATTCCTGCCCAATAATGGGCCACGGGAATCGACGCGAACGAGTTGCTAGAGCTCTGAGAACATCTGCCAGTGGATCCATTTTGATGGTCGTGAAAGAAATTCGTGCAAACAACTACTGCATGATACGGCAATACGACATGAATCACTGTTCAGCTTCTAGAGCCAAAACGGAAGCCTATTTTGCTTTCTCCATACCCAATTGTCCAGAGTGTAAATTTGCAAGACTGCTGAAAGTAACGCTGGAGGTACAGTAATTCTGTTGTTCAGGCATAAAATGCCGTCGCACGTAACAGAAATTTCCCCACAACTTTTGTAGAACTCCGAAAACTTTCATTTAATTTTTGCTCGCCATCCTCGCTGAACACAACCGATGATTGTATGATAGTACTTCTTCGTGTTTCGAACTAGATCCGACCGACTAGCAGACAGTGGCTGTATGGGAAGACAGTCGGACGTGGAAGCCTACTCTGACTGCGCGTAACAAAACAAGTGATCAGTAGCAGGAATGGATTGCGCTTTCCTGGACTGGATGTTTTATGAATAAGTAGCCAAGGCAATACCCGGTCGTTGTGCCATAGATTCTGTTGATCTGATAAAGAACGGTGCAGACAGCAAACGGATTTCAAGGCTTCATAGTTTGTCTCGGTAGCGTGGTTGGTACCAAACAAATATTCATGCATGCGAGTAACAACGCAAAGTACAACTAACGCTTCCTGTTGGGTTTGAGAAATATCCGAGTTCAGCTAAACTGAGGAGTCGGAAAATTCAAAAACAACACTGATCGGCCATCCTGTTCTAAAACGGCTCCGATGCCGACCGGTGGAGGTCGAGTGGTTTAGAGCGTTTGCTTACCGCCTCGGAGGTCCGAGGCTCGAATCCCTGCCATCACCGGTTACTTTGGTGGTAGACTGCAATCCACTGTCTTCCGGATCGTTACCACATCTGTTCCATTGGGATCTTATGTGATTCTTCGCCACTCCAATTCTCAGGGTCTGGTTGCCGATTATCCCCAACAGTGTGGCGGGCTCTCGTGGCAATGGGGCAAGTACCCCTTCCATTGCACTCATGCGCAAACACGAAATAAAAAAGATGACGTGTCCGCAATAAGTTTAGAGGGAAACGTGACAGAAAACGAAGTAGGTTGCGTTAGCTTTGTTCACGTACTAATGATCAATGAAAAGTACATTGAGTGACAAGGTGTATTAATTCAGAATTGAGCTTGAGTACATGGACTATTCACAATGGACGCAATAGTGCTCCTACCCAAACTGTGCTCACCTAAGGATCAAGAACACCGGCTGAACGAGCACACAATAGAACTTGTATTCCGTGCACTTGTGATGTACACGTACAGTGTGGACAAAGAATGTGTATACACCCTGGCAAGGTCGAATTTTACAACTTACTACTCAATACCATGTTAGTGTGCAAAACGAAGCCACTGCCACAAAGTAAATAACAAAGTTAAATACAAAAGAGAACGCGAAAATTGGAGGATAGAGAAGCAGATTAGCGGACTTGACTGGTGTTTAATGTCTATTAATGGCTATAACCTCCAAACTAACCTTAAAGGAAGAGTCTATAGGTGATATGTTCTTTCTAAGTATATGGGGTACTAGTGAAGATGAAGAGTGATGAGTTCAGTGGTTCATAAAAGTTTTCGCCAAGGGTGCAAACTGAATTTGCTCTCATTTTATCCTGAGCGTTAACATGTTTATACAATCAAATTTTGTTCCGTGAAAGTACCCTGAGTGGGATCCATAATGCGAGTGCATGTTCACTGTCCGGAATATATATTATGCAGTCTATTACTATGGACTTGTGTGTTCAAAGACTTATGTAGCAAGGAAGTCCTCTGAGATAAGAAAAAAAACTGGTCCATTCGGCTTGACAATCGTCATTTGAGTACAAACAAATACTATAAAACAACATGAAGTACTGCTAATCACAATCACCACAGAAGGACCAGCAATGGGCCAGCTTTGGTTGAGAAATCCGGGAATAAATAGGAATTAGTGCTGTAGGGGACCCAAAAGTGAATCTGTTTTGGCAGTAGATTTTGAAGAAGGGGCATTAGACAAAGATGCAAAACTTTTGGGGTCGGGACGAAAATCCTGTTCATCAATCAAATAGGCTCAAACGGGAGAACTTGGTGAGTGGAAAATATACACACCTATCAAGATGGCTAGCAACGTTATCTTTTTGTAATCTGTCACACAAATAGAGTAATCGTTTTTCGTGTGACTGTTTAGAGGGAACATGTCATGTGATCAACAGTGTCATCGTGATATACTGAAACGCCCTACAGATATGCCACCATACAATAGATGGTACTTTGAAAAATGGCGAGTGAAATACTGAGACAAAAGGCGAAACATTGTACCGGAACAACACAAAAGGCGTAAAAATGATTGTCAGATAGTGGGATTGTCCATGAAGTGGAAATTGGTAAAATGCTCCTTTCAAATCAAGTTTTGAGGAGAATTTAGATTTGGGAAATTGATAAGGAATATTCTCTGGCTCGATAGTTCCAGGGGACACGGTAGCCTTCCCATTCCTTTTTAAAGCGGTCACGATCGAAGTAACCGAAGCTGAAAAACTCACGGGTGCAACTGTTACCTTCGAGCCTAAATAGTCCAACGCTTCTTTTACAGGTTATATAACCGGAGGGGAATGATGTGGCATTTCATAAAAATGAGGAAACCCGTTGCTACAAACCCCACGGGCATCGTAGCAATACCACCAGAAGCTTTTGAACAATCAAGTACGAGGTGTATGCAGCGACCGCGATCGTTCTGAGTAAATGATCACTTTCCAGACATCATTCTGTGTCCATTTTCTCTACCACCTTCTCTGACGCTTGGTTTTGATTGCATTAGTTTTTTCGGTTGCGTACGTGTAACCGAACTGAACTTCGTGAGGTTTCCGTCGACCCTGCTTTGGAGACACTTTCGAGTTTTGTCATTTGTGCGCGGGCTGTCCGTTTCTCGCTTTGTCGCTGCAACCGTTTGTTTCCCGTGTATTTCTTGTGTCAGTACTATTTTCCTGCCACAATATACTTCTCCGGGCAGGAGTCTTCTCTATTCGTTTGCTTGAGTGGAGTTCGTTCGTATTTCGTTTCGATATCGGATTCAAGACATGTTCTGAAACCGCTAGTCGAACTTCTTCTGTATGTCGAGGTGAAGACCGACGAAATTCGGACAAAAATGACAATGGCACACGCGTACAGCTCATGCAATTTAAACAAATGACGGAAATGTCAGATTCCGTCACAAGAGACGAGCACGCAAATGTAATCGAATGATCATCAGTGGAGCTTAATTCACACCATCTCAGTACGGGTATTCGATGCCCAGTAATACGTCTAACCGAAATGGCAGTGGTGTGGAGTTGTACAGTGCGATCAAGATGTTTAAAAACCCTGTTAGAAGTAAACGAGTCTATACTCCCAGTGCCTATTATGAGACAGTGGCGTATACAGCTGTTGACCAGAAATATACGGGTTATGTGAAAGTAGAGGTAAGAAAAAGAACTAACTAACGTGAGCGACTGTTGATTGGGAAATATATATGTATCGTCAAGAGGATGTTGTACAAAGTGTGGGTGTGTCTAATATTACCATGTTTATGGTGCTTGGAATTACGGAATCGGTAAGTTAGTCTGAAATGTCTTTGGCCAGAAGACGTACACACCGACAATAGTAAATGGATTTGGTGTTCTTGACAGTGAACTTAGCTGATTATCTCCACTGAGCCGGAACTGACTGAGTTTCCTGCCTTAAACAGAGCTTGTGATTGATTGCGGACGATTCTGTGTAGCTTCTGGTATTGCTCACTGACCTGACGGACTAGAATGTGCATTTCTGGAGGTGGGGGGAAGCGTGTTGCAGTAGTTGTTGTTGAAATTCAAAGCAGTTTTTTTCAGCAATTAGTCTATCACGTGGTCGTACCTCTAGTCCGTCGCCTAAATCACACTTGGATGGTTGGCATCTATCGTCAAAGATAAACTTAGCCCTCTCGTCCTCCCCAAAGTCTACCGGTAAGGAATGTTTCAAAATCAACTCCCTTATTGGAAGGTATGGAAAAGATATCATGTTTGTGAAAGCCATGTTCTCGACTAAGAATCTGGACTTCCTTTCCGCTAACAGTCAAAATCAGGCAGTTTTTTCTCGGAATTCACTTCTTTCCGTGTGGGGCACCATAATTCGAGTCGTTCTAGATGGTCTTCAATTTCTCCCTTGTTCGAGTGAATATTCAATGTCTCCAAATTACAAAGATTCACGATGATCAAATTGACCGCGATGCCAGTTTTGGTGTGTCGGAATAACTCTAGGAGTGAGTAATCCGCCGTAAACGCTGAGATTTGTCTAAGAAATAGAACACAAAATGGCGGGGTCGAATTCTAACTTTAGACAACTGACTGCGAAAGCACAACCAATCGGTAGTACCGTTAAACAAACAAGTTCACGGTTCATTTGCAATCACCAAGTCAGGCTGAAGCACAAAACCTATCCTTTTGATCTCTGGTTTTTAGAAGGACAGATACCAAAACCCCTAGATGAGGTTCGAAATCCCTTGTTTGTAGTGAAGTCCTAGACGGGTTGTAACACGCGTGAAAATGGGAATGACCTACAAGCTTGTGAACACTCTTGGCCAAATTCAATGGAATGGTCTACGCAGAGGCACACCAAAATCTGCTTGCTGAATTTGTCTGTTCACATCCGAGCCGGGTGCGCGCCACAGTTTCAGGTCATCTGCATACAGTAGACATGAAAACGTGAAAACTGCCGCGAGATCATTGATGCTAGCTAGAAACAGCAAGGGTCTGAGTACTGATCCCCGTGGGACACTGTTGGAGGCTGAGTACCACCTGGATATGGTTTTGGGTAATCTGACCGCAAATCGTCGTCCTCTTAGAAATTCCTCAATCGACTACAGTAAGGGATCAACTGGAAGAGACTGTCAGTTTGGAAGTTTGTCGCATACTTTGCTAAAATCGTCGAAGAAGACGTCCATTGGATATCCTTTAGCTTTTGCTCCAGTCCAAAGATCACCAGCCATAAGAAGATTGGACAGTCAGGGACAAGCCTTGCGAAATCCGTTCGGTTGGAGACTGAACTGGTAGTGAATGTTCTAAGTATCTTTGCACTTGTTTGGCTGTGAGTCCCACCAAATCCTTGAAAACGGGACAGATGAGACTCCCTGAGTGGTAGTTGACGGCTGCACTCTTGTCACGAGTGGGACCACAGTCGAGTCTTTCCGATTATCCGTTAGTTTCCAAGCTGCCAGAGAGCTGGTGAAAAACTTGTTTATCGGTGATGATATGACGTCAGCGAGTTCGCATAACACCGGGTGATGGAATCAGCCAGGATCAGATAGATGATGGAGCTGAGCGATAGTATTCGTCTCTTTGCTTAATTCGCGTGAAAATAACGAGATCTTTCACGAAGTTCCATGAGGGCTTGTTTTTAGTTTCTCGTGGTCCTCTCGGTCAGTTTCATGAGGCAGTCTAAAGGTCCTCTATTTGAGACGTGTAATTCATTGCAAAACTTCTTGCGCCTGTTCACGAGGAGTATAAACTACTTTCAAAGGTCAAGGCTGTCCAGAATCATGTGTCTTACCCAAAACGAAAAGCTGCTTTTACGCGAGGAGACTTTGTTATCATCTCTTCACTCGCCGTTAACAATTCATCAAAGGCGATCCGTAGTTGGAGTATGTCGTGATCGAGGGGATGCTACGAATACCCCCAGGATATTGTTTAGCAGTTTTATTAGAGATCGAAAAAATTGGTGATCTCATCTGATTATCTGACATTTTAACCCATGTGCCTTCTTCTTCTGATCGAACTTCCGGCTCACATGCAAGTGATGGAACGGCGACCAAATTCCAAACTCGTAGTCAGAATACCAACACTCGGGTGACTCTAACTCGACAGATACGTATAGTTTCACCGACGGCGGTTCAGTCGCGGCACCGGTGAATAACGGAGCAATCCTATGGTTCACGTCTTCTGGGGGAGCAAGAGTCTTGATCGTGGGCAGCGGCTACACTATGAAAGTTTCTTTCTGTGGGTGGATACCCTTGAACCTGGCACACATAGCTTGATCTGAAAAAAAAAACAGAAACACCGAAAAGCTCCATAGAAGGAAGCTTGATAAGTGCATCAATTGGGTTCTCAAGTGCATATCAAACAAAAGCCAATATTGTCGCTATTACAGAGACATTCGCAGAACCGGTTAACACACACTGCTTTCATCTTGCCCTGTCTGTCATGACCTTTTTGTTCAGCCAACAATTAATCGAATAATCAATATTGCCCAGTTTATTGTGTATTGATTGGAGCTCAGTTTGTCAGTCACGTTAGTTCATGTAGTGTACTGAGATAATATTTCTTAGTTGACATGTTGTTTGTCAGTTCTGTGATAAATAGTTGCTAGACACCGTTGTCCTTCTGATTTGCGAGCTATCGGCTTCAACAGTTTAGCAACAGAGATGGCACAACAGAACAGTTTCACCCAACTAGTCCATCAGCAACAGGAGCAACTCCATCTACGACAGCGAGCTTTAGTAGAACAGGAACAGAGACAGACAAAAACTGTTTCACTTTAATGACTGAAGAAAATCGTGTCAATGTCGTGGAGCGATGCCCAGACCAAATCGAAACCCGACCAGAGAATCAAAGAATCTTCGACCACCTCATTTCCGGAATTCAGTTATGATGCTAACAACGGAACAACATTTGCGTCCTGGTACGAAACATATAAAGACCTATTTCTTGTGGATTGTACCACCCTGGATGAAGCTGGGAAAGTCCGCCTCCTGGAGCAGGAATTGGGCACAACAGAACACATCCTGTATTACAACTAAATTCTACCAAAACATCAACGAGATCTCACTCCAAACGAGACTGTTTCCCCTCTCAGGACTATTTTCGGCCAGCTAGCATCAATATTCAACACTCCCTACAACTGCTCAAAGATCATCAGACAAACAGGTGAGGACGTGGTTACATATGCAGGCAGAATAAACCATGAGTGCGAGGGATTTCTGCAGAAAAAATTGACTGATGATCAATTTAAATCACTGATATTTGTCTCAAACCTAACGTCTCATAATGACAGTAATATCAGAACCCGTTTGCAGGCTCGATTGGACTTAGCAGACTCTTTTTTGCTTGAAAGTCCTCACCTATTGTAACAAGGACGACAATACACTGCGGGATACTTGTATTTCACCGGTCAAACAACTCAAGTCATGAACCACATACAATCGTCTATATAGGCCCTTTTCCAGACTGTGCGGCACCAACTTTGCTCTTGCGGCAGCTTGAGTGCTTCGGCTGCCTTCTGACCAGTTGTCCGTGACCGACAACTTGCTTCTCTTGGGCATCATTTCTACTCGCTTGGTCCGATTGGCACCATTGACGACTTGATTGGCAGCCCCTCACTTGGGCTATCTTGCTGGTTGTCGGAGACTCCGCTGCTTCCCCTCTGGTAGTCCGTATGTTTCCTTTTGTCTGCTTCGGGAAGCCTGCGACATATTCTCCGTCTGTTCTTTTGTCTGTGGCCCTCGTTTGGTTCGTCTGTTCGCCTTGATGTTTACGTCGTTCCCTTGCCCCAGCATTCCCCGTTACACTATGAATATCTCAGACTAATAAACCTGAAGAAAGACTCACAAATGCTCCAAGCATGAGAACTAAAACAAACATTTTGAATGTGGATACAATTTCCAAATCAAACTTTTCACCTAGAAAAAGTCAAATAAAGACAGACCTTCAATGGTCACCTTCAGCTTGCCGATTGTGAGGTGCGTGGCATTATTTTGTGCAGTTTTGTTAGTTCCGGTGCCACAAGCGCGAACGTTGTGGTGAGATGGCACATAAAGAAGATTATTGTGCAGATTTACGCCGACGAACAGGTCCCCATCGAACGCAGTCATTTGAATCCAGACAGCAATCTAACCTTGTATTTACTACGTTCAACGAAACAGTACGTCAGTGTAGAAAATACATCACCATTAGGATTGGTGCTTTCTCTGTGTCCCTGCAAATCGACACCACTTGGGACATTATTATTGTTTCGAAATCTTCCTGGTGAGGTAGTGGCAGCCCAACACTTGAACCCACGAGCCGTGTAGCTTAAAAGGCCTCGAGACAACCCATTTGGTTTCTTGATGAATTTTAGTGTAAGTTTTCACTTCGTCATTTCCATTGCACTAGTATTTGTTATTTTGCATCTTCGAATGACCTGAACCTAGTAGGAACTGAGTGGATAGAACAACTGCATCTTTGGGATGTCCCTATTAGTTCAGTTTGCAATTCCCTCCATCCCATCTTTACCGTAATTTTCATTCACCGTTGATGCTGAAACTGTCGATTTAAACCTACAGAAAGACAGTGTGTCAGCACTGGAAGCAAAATATTCAGACAATTTCAAACCCTGCTTAGGCCTATGCACAAAAGCAAAAGCAAGTTTCTACATCTTTTCAGGAAGCACACCTATTTTTCGTCCTAAAAGACCTGTTCCCTTTGCAGCCACCCCACAAATCGACGCCGCGTTAGATCGTTTGGAACAGTTAAATGCAATGAGTAGTCACCTGTTCTTCCTGGGCCGTCCCTAAAAGTAGCCGTTAGAAAGGTCAATAGAGCTGTAAGCGTCTGTGGAGATTACTCAACCGGTTTAAATGACGCACCCCAAACGCATTAATATCCATTGCCGGTCCCTGAGGATCTTTTTGTCAAACTACATGGAGGGCGTGTGTTTTCTAAACTAGACTTTTCGGATGCCTAACTGTGAGTAGAAGTGAAAGACTTATGCGAGGAACTACTAACAATTAATACTCACAGAGGATTGTACTAGTATGATCGGTTTTCTTTCGAGGTTAAATGCACACCAGCACTTTTTCAACAAATGATGGATACAAAGCTGAGTGGTCTGTTCGACGCCATGGCGTACATGGACGACGTCATGATTATCAGTACTTCCGTAGACGAATATCGGTTACATTTGGACGTATTCAGTCATACGGTTTCGGTCTTCAAATGCAAAAATGTGTTTCTGTTGCAGAGTATCAGTTACTTTGGACCTATAATGGATGAGAGCGGTCGGATCCAGTTAACATAGCGGCAATTCAAAATGTACCTGCTCCCACTAACATGACAGAGCTTTTATCTTTCTTAGGCAGGGTAATTTATTACAACAATTTCATGCCAAGTATGCAGCCGTTACGCGCATCTTTAAATGATCTATTGAAGAAGGACACCAGATGGTTTTGGTCACCACTCTGCCAAGACGCGTTTGAGAAGATCAAGAAAATACTTACTTCCGATCTTGTGTTAACCCATTACAATCCAAAGCCTCCTATCACTGTTACCGCGGATGCTAGTGACTACGGCGTAGGTGCAGTTCCATTACAGAAATTCCCAGATGGTAGTCAGAAGGCAGTGTGTCAAGAGCCTCGTGTATTAATCCCCAATGAGAAGAAATTCAGCTAGATCGAAAAAAAGGTTGGCATTAATTTTTGCCGTTAAAATATTTCACTAAATGTACATACCGCAAACCTTTACTCGATATTTTCCCCTCCAAAAAGGCGGACCTGTCGTACGGGGAACAGCCTACAGCGCAGGGCTACTATGCTAACTGGTTATAATTTTAACATACAGTGCATACAAACAGAAGGCTTCGGACAAGCTGATGCCTTATCATGCCTGACAGCTACCAACTCACAAAATCAACCAGACGATGACGTGGTCATTTCAGTGATAAACGTAGACGTAGATGTCGAACACGTATTTCACGGTTTTAAAAGCAATTTACCAGTAACGTTCGGTTCTGTCCGCAATGCAACTCAAATTGATCCCCCTAGGCGGCGCGTCATGTCCTACTTACGAGGAGTTTGGCCGACCAACGTTGTGGACCCTGAAATTCGGTTGTTCTACAGACGGAAACAAGTACCCATAATAGTAAGTGACTGCCTGATGTTGTCCCGCCGTGTGGTAATTCCCCATTGCCTTAGAACCGAGGTCCTTCACCAGCTACAAAAGGACCTTCCAGGGATAACGCGAATGAAAGCCACCTCTCGCTCTTACGTGTATTGGTCTAACATAGACTCAGACATCGTTGAGCTTGTCCGCAAGTGCTAGCAATACACACTAGCCACGGTAGCACCTGTGAAATATGAACTTCACACATGGCCCTTACCTTCTGGGCCTTGGGTACGAATCCATGTAGACTAAGGCGGACCAGAGGAGAATCAGTACTTCCTAATCATTACAGTAACCGCACCCAGTTGTCTCTTCTCCCAGTTCGGGGTCCCCGAAAATGTTTTTAAGGATAATGGTGTGCATTTTTCCTCAGCGGAGTTTAAACAGTTTTGCAACAGTATAGGTACACGTCTTGTGCGCAGCCTCACGTATCATCCCCAATCCAATGGAGAAGCTTCACGATTGTGGACACCTTCAAGAGGGCTCTCCATAAATTGTAGAGGGAGGGAAACCTGCCGCTCATTTGGGATACTTTCTTACGGACCTGTTGCTCAACATTCAACCCGTCGGCGCCAAATCCGAAGTCATCAGCGTAACTGTTCTTGGGAAGACGTATGAGCACTTCTCTAGACGCAAAGCTGCCAGATACTTCCATTGGTCTCCGAAATTTCATAATGGAAGCTCATTTTGACCGAAACCACGGATCGAAGAAACGGGTTTTCAAAACAGACGACCCGGTCTATGTGCCTGTGTTCCGTGGAGATCAAAGGAAATGGATTCCCAGTGTTGTTCGGCATCCGATTAGCAATGCCGTGTATGCAGTCAGGTGTAATGGGTGAACCTGGATAGGGCATGTAAACCATTCACGGCATCGATATACATCCGAAGCTAACCTTCACTGTGATTATCAAGAACTGCTACTTGACGTATTGTTAGACACATTTGCACTTACCCAACAGGATAGTGAAAATTCTGAAATCAGTACTAAGTCAGCTTTACAGTGCAGGCATTCGTCACGAACAAGTGCACCTATTCAGCCACAGGAAAAACATATGCATGACTCCATAATTTCGGAGGGTGGTGTTACAGTGGCATTCGCATAACCCGTCATCAAATATTGCTTTCATATGACCCTGTCTGTCATGACCCTTTTGTTCAGCCAACATTTAATCGATAAGTCTATATCGCCCAACTATTTTTGTATTGATTGGTCCTCAGTTTATCAGTCACGTTAGTTCATGTATTGTAATGAGATAATATGTGTTAGTCGACACTTTGTTTTTTTATATTTTTCCGACAAATCTTTCCTTGGCACCTTTGTTTTTCTGATTTACGAGTTATCCGTTTTTACAGCCGCATTATCCCTGATAGCACAATCCGTGCGTTTGGTTATGCCTAATATGCGCAACGCACAGATCACTGGTTTCAGTCACTACACTTCTGACTGGCTTCTGCGGCGCCATAATGACTGGGGATCACATTTCAGCTTGCAGTGTGAAGAAAACAATGGCCAATGAGAGCGCGTTGGAACAGATCTCGCCGGAGGCAACCGCACATATGTGATATATCCCAGGTCTATGCTATAGTGACAGACCCATGGGTATGGGGAATGTTTATCACATAGGGGGGGGGGGGGGCTGTTCGTCGGACGCCCTCAATTCTGTCGGGGGACAACATTTTTTAGCAAGCTGTTCAAAGTATGCTACTGCAGTTATACAACAATGGCCAACGAAATTAGCGTGTTTGGACGAAACCATGAGAATAACAAAACAGATCCATTTTTCTTAATCTTCATTGTAGCATGTAACTGAATGAAATATCTGTAATGTCCAATAGTGGACTGGATAACTACGGACGAGTTCAAATTTTACACACGAATATTTTGTACGGTATGCTAAAAACCTTTCCTCTATTACTCATATTGCATGAATAAAAAACTGTCGGACAATGAACATCATAGTATATCAACCAATAACTAGTCACATTTCCTGTTTTCAAGTTGTCATTATAACACATGTTCACAATAGCGAATACCTTTGCTCGTTAATGTCCCGATCCCGGAGCTGAAATTCTCCAATGTGGTGTATAATAATCGACCTTTTTCATTGGAGAGTAACGAATGTTTCACAAAGCTTTACTGTTGACGCTACATATGTGGTGTCAAATGTTAGAAACGATCAAAGCGTCCGCCGAATCTTGTTTGGCACTCCATAGACTTCTAGGTCAAGCACTATGGGAAATGGCAGGGAGAACACAACCTGTAATATAAATTCAAGCAAGCTCAAAGCGATATTATGAATTCAGTCGAAGTTTGAAGACCTCTCAAATGGAACAAAAATTAATAAGTAGAATATTATATGAACTGAACTGACTGAGCCCAGCGCAGACCTCCGGAAAAATACGAATTCCAAACCAGTATGGCCTACGGCATATTATTCCATACACGCTGAATACTGTAATGTACAAGTGTGTAGTGGGAAAGTAAAGAGTAGAATAAAGTATTGCAGAAACAATCACTCGAACATCACAAAAGATCACATAAGAGCACACACACACACACACACACACACAAACCACCCGAATGAGAAACGTGTGCACATTGGTTTAGTTCTGCGAACTCTTCCTACTGGTACAATGGCCATCCACGATTGAATAAAAAGAGGATAGGATATTGTAATAATTGTAATGAGCTGAACTGACAGGACGTATTGAAACTGCCCCCACCCAGAACTAGGCGACCGAGAGTAGCAAGAAGATCAGGGCTGCGAAAAAACACATCAGTTGTATTGCAGAACGGGTTTGTATAAATATGCTAAATTAGAGAATATAACTGGTAGACTCGAAGATGACCAATCACAGGCAGCTTTTGTCGGACTTGTACTCGGCCATCCTGATTGGTTGTGGCTCATCCGCGTACGTTGCTACGACACTGTATCTGGCCATATCACGTGTGACAGCTGCTGAACCACCACAGATACTATGATTTTTGTCAATGTTTTGTCTGTCCTTTGGAGCTAATAGCTAGTGGGAATCTGTGATAGCCGACGACCGCAGTCAACGAGCTAAGGTGCGCCAGTCTTTTGGATCCATAAGAAAGCAGTGGCGGTGGGCGAATATCGGACGGCACCAGGTAGACTGAAACAAGCAAACTTCAAACGACCAGTCGGTTGTTAAGACGGAAGCTAACGTTAATTCTTAACCTTCGAACGATAGATGGACAGTGTAAGATTGACCACTGCGTTGTACATTAAGGAGAGACTGGTGAAAGTCACCTGCAAGTCACATAGCTATTCAGTGAAGAAACTATCTGCTCTGCCGTTGAAACTGGATATCTTGCACCTGACTGTAAGTCGCTTCCTGAGGGAAGATAACTTAGTCGGAGACCTGATGCCGGATCTGAACAAGCTCCTGAGTAGCGGCTGTCGTTATGATAGCAGACCTAACTACCAATGCCTGTTCAAGAGAAAGCGCGATTCAAGCTCTAGGCTGAAAAAATGAATTTACTATTTTAGTGTCAGCGAAGAATCGGTGTGCTCGTACAAAAATAGCATGTTGCAACGGAAAAAAGGACAAAGCAAGAGAGAAGGAACATTTATGTTTATCTTGTGAAGTTATATGGCCTGATATGGAGTGTCTGATAAGTTTAAATGATCGCCAATAATCTTTCACCCCCTTCGTGTCAATCCAGATGCCCCAACGATGACTGGACCTGAAGAACATGATGAAACATTGAAATAATGAGTGAACCAACGGAACAGATTTCTGTTATTTGATTCGATTTTTGCATGAACTGTGTTTGACTGTGTTCAACTTGCGCTCCATCTACGTGTGCCCCTGTAGTTCAACTACACGTCCTATCTCCATCTGGGTTCTCTCATTTTTGGAACATAGGCACCGCTGGCTGTTGTACTGAATCGTGTGAATTTACCGTGACACTTTCTCATTAGAGACTGTGTGAACCATTGCGACCGCCTGAATGAATTCTGTTTATTGTCCTTATCGAGAGTTGACCGTTCCTAATTACTAGACTAACGCCAACACGTGTCAGACAACGGATGAACACGTACCTCAAGGTCACAAAGTTCAGCCGATTTGTTTGCGTAACTTTCAACCTGCACGTAGATTTTGCGAATGCAGGGCCGTGTGAACTGCGCTATGAAACGAGGTGCTATTGCGCAGTGCTATTCGTTAACGAGCAGTAAACGCCCTCAACAGAAATGTAATGCCGTAGCATTTGTCGTTGTGGATCTGTGGATGAGAAAATTGTCCACTGTCCTACCAAGACAAAGTAAGACTGACAAGTGAATCCTTCTGTTTGTTCATTTCAAGTTTATTTCGGTAGATAGCGATCTCTTCTACGAACTCATGAACTGACTGAGTAAGAGGGAATTGTGAAGCATCAGTGAAAGGACTGTTCAGAATCACAAATCGTTTAGATGATCGTCCTCATTTGTATATGTTGAAGTAATACTATGTTCTTTGAGTTACATAAGTGGGTGAGAGAACAACTAAACTTCGCGTCACTCGGCTATGATCGTAGAAACATAAAAATGTAGATTCTTCGGTTTGTTTTCTTTGGCTGAGGAAGGCAGAGAGTAGGTATATAATGACTATGTCGTTCGACTATATATATATATATATATATATATATATATATATATATATATATATATATATTATATATATATATATATATATATATATATATATATATATAATGTGCACAAGAATCTAATTTGAATCGTCTGGAGTGTGAATGGATACTTTTCATTGAAGAGCCCACAAATGAATCACACTCCAGACGATTCAAATTGGATCCTAGTGAACAAATAACATCGGAGTGTACAAGTATGAGGACTAGTGGGCAGAGAAGTACCGGGTACGCATACCAGATGAGCGGCAACAACCGCGAAACCGGTCGTGTGCTTCCGGGGAAATTTTGTCCATACGTTTACGTACTACTTACTTACAAAATACGGGAAGGGGCATATAATACTGTGAAACTGATAATTGGTGGGAGAGAGAGAGGAAAAATGCTGATTTATTTCTTGATTTTCATCGTAGACATTTTGATGTTTTTGTCATTTTATTTGTTGACTATGGAGCTCGTGATTCGGTCATCTGGTCCTGCTTGTCCTCTCACCGTATAACCCGGTAGGAAGAAAATCAAACCGATTCATAAATAACATATAAACAAAAAGGGGAATTATAATTGGAAGCCTTCTAGGGTTTCGAGTGTAGGGACGCCATCACCCTGGTACTTGGTTATGTTGTTTAGTATCTCGAGTCGTCGGGAAAGGAGACCTCGTAAACCATTAATACCGTCTAACTCGATCATGTCAACATAGAAAGGTCCTCATGTATATTTTCTTCCCCTATCCTGAACCTATCCCTTTGATCTAGATTCCAACCACTGCCTATCTCGATGAACATAGTTAACCGGGGTAATTTGGCTATAGGTATATATATATAAAGCATCTTCAAATCTTCTGACATCTTCGGGTTAAGCATTTTGTCGACAGACTACCTTTCGGTTCTCAGAATTCTAAGCCTGACCTCAGTATTACTGATGCAGTATCCCCACCAGATTCCAGTAAAGCAGCGAAAACATGAATGTTCTCACGAAACAGTGACCTTTCCAAACCGTATTGTCCTGTGTTCCATCGAGAGGATATCATTCCGTTTAGTAATCGCATCCTGAGAGCTCGATTGTGTCAGATTTAGTCGTGCCTGCCATATCTCAGTCACAGCTGGGGTGATCAGCTGATTGGTAATGTGCTGTTTGTTAACCGAAAAGTTAAATGTACTTTGTAACACGTGACAAAGTGGATTCGATTGGACATGCAAAACAGCTGGGGTTGATTAAACCAAAAAATGATTTACGGGCGCAAAAATCTGTCGCCGTGTATGTTCACTAGTTTTAATGGATGGACTACTTATTCGATCAGAATTCTGCATCTGTTTTCCCTGTGGCTCTGACGTCTATTGGTTCAGTGGTTGCATGCTACCTGCTCCGTTAACCAGCTTGCTCCTACGGGGAACCGCACTTAATTGGGGCGGGATCGAGCTGTCGGCATTTTGGGGGACTTAAGACTCGTTTAGTTCGGCACCAGTTTTGACTTGTGCAGACACGTCTGAGGCAGGTGGGATGTTTATCTTAGACGCTGACGCGAGTGATAATGCTTTCGGCGCGATCTTGTCACAAACGACATTCGATGAACAGGAACGTGTGGTTGCATTTGCAAGTTGAGCTCCGTCTCGGCAAGGAATTGTTGGCGGTGCTCCTGTTCTCGAGGCATTTCTGACCGTACTTATTGGGACTACAGGTTCTACTTCAGACGAGCTACATAGCCCTTGTATGGATCCAGAATTTCCGTGACCAGGAAGCACAAATAGCTCGTTGGAAGGAGATTCCCCAAGAATATGATTTCGTCTGTGAGCACCGACCGAATAAGAATCCCCGTAGTGCCGAATCTTTTATGCCGCTCTATTGGCGACCACGGGGAGTGTTCTTCATGCACGGTTGCCACAGCCACAATGTTACAGCACAAAGCGGAAGCGGAAGACCGAAGTGTTGTACAGTGGACCGATCCAGAGATCCGTCGGCTGTAAAACCTGTTGTGCCGGTGCGCAAACCTCTGGACTACCCCGAGAAGTGTTTCCTCGATCGTTCAATACCAACGGAAAAGTAATCACGAACAAGTAAGGAAACTGTATTCTATTGTTACTAAAATAAACACTTTATGCAGCGTAAGGCAAGAAATGCATGGACGCATATGGTGTTGTTACTGACGACCCAGCTTAGTGCGCAGATGTGATTGGTTAAGTCGGATCACTGTACGTCAGAAGTCTGACTGGCTGGCGGGTTGCTGTGAAAGATAAGCAGTAGGTTGTCTGTCAGTGGTCGGTGTGAACAGTGACGTGTGATAGAATGACTGGTTCATGAGCACACACGTCACGAGTGTACTGCTATGTGGGATATACGGGCCTTGACATTGGTTTGTGTTTACCAGACACATTGTCCGTGGGTTGGAAGAATGCAGCCTCGCTGATGACTTGTTTCCAGGGAGATTTCCGGCTCCCTGACACCTCCTTATTTTAGTCGACTGGCCTGAAGCCAGAGAGCACATGCATCATGTTGTGTGGAATGCGCGGGCCTGTCTTTTTCTAGTGTTGACAAAGCACTTCCCTGTGGGTTGAGAGAATGATGATGGCCACCCATATAATGACCTATTTTCAAGTGGACTTTCGACTCCCTGACACAACCGACTGTCCAGCCAACAACTGAATCCGTCTTTAAAGGAAATGCAAGGGACCAGCTATAATACCAAATGCCTTTGGGTGCTGTGGCCTCACCTAAAAACGATTGATGGTGTTTCTATTTATCAGAATGGTCTTGATTACCTTCAACAAATCGTCGTTCCTTTTTCTGCTGTGAACACCCTACTGGGAAGAATATATATATATATATATATATATATATATATATATATATATATATATATATATATTCATTAGGATCTAGTTTGAATCGTCTGGAGTGTGAATGGACACTCTTCATTGAAGAGTCCACATACTACTTACTATCAGTATATATATATATATATATATATATATATATATATATATATATATATCAACAAGTGCGTGATTTCATGCTGTGTGCCAAGTAGAACATGGCGCAATCGGGGAGGAATGAATATATGAAGTCATATTGGGGGAGGGGGAACAAATGTGAAGGATACACGAGGAATTGGGCCATGCGAGTTAGAACAGGCTAGGAGATTCTGCCTGTCGTCGCATTTGGTGGACTCACGTGAATATGGACATCGCAAATTTTTGAAACCCCTGTACAGAGTATGATCAACTCAAAAGTCAAACCTCAGGCCGACGAGCCCCGGTGAAGCCAGTGCAGGGCGGATTTCCCAACGAACTAGTTGCAACAGGTGATGTTGAACCTCTGCCTTTGACAAGGAATGGCAACCGCCACATCCCGGTATTAGTGGACCATTTCACCAAATAGTGCGAGTCAGTACCCCTGAAGAAGACAGATGCTTGGAAGGTCGCGAAGGCAATTTTTCTGAATGGATAGCACGATGGGGAGCACCTTACCAACTTGTAGTGTACTAACCAGTCTATATGGTACACTAAGTTAATCTCAACACTGTCTAACACGACATTAGCAAACTAAGGTAGGTGGAGGGGAGTGTTGAGAATATAGGGCAAAGGGTATGCACATTGGAAAATAAGGTGGGACGAAAAGGTGTTACATAAACTCACAGTTGTCTAAGACCTTGTGATCGGGATGTGAGCGCTAGAGAACCAATGTCCGCGAACATCTTCAGTTCAGTACAGTCTAACAACTGTTTGTCAAACTGATTAAGATGATGTTTGGATGAGTGCCAAGAGATACCATGGGAGCTTCTAAAATGCTTTATTTCTCACAGTTAGATCTGGTCGATATACTTTTAAGGCACTCCAAATCAGAAGTTGAGACTGTGCCAGAATGGAAGATTTATTGGCAGCCTTTCGTACTGCGCGGCGGTGGAGTTCGAAAAGACGTGTGTTTGTTTTACATTAAAATGTCGGTACAGCAAAGGAGTTTTGCACCAGGGGACATTGAGAATCATGGAAAAGGTCGGAAATGTTCATGTTCACTACATTTTGACCTGTGTTCCAATTTTGGCAGTACATTATTGCGTGAAGTATGTCGTATCCTAAATACCAAGATGACTAGAATAACACTGCATCACCTCGAAGGTAATAGACTCGTTGAACGCACTAACGGAACCTTAAAATACCTCTCACAAGCATTTGTCAACCATCAAACGGTCTACGAGTGGGACACCGCACTTGCACGATGACTGCTGGTGTACCAAGCGACGATTCAGAAATCGACAGGCCAAACACATCACCGTATAGGTTGCGCGGCGCGAAATGCGTCTACCATCAGATGCTTGTCTCCCGACCGACTTGGATGATATTCCGTGTGCATCATCGTATGTTCGTCAGATACAGTCTGATCTTTAGCGAGCACACGATTTGGCACGTCAGCATATGCAGACCACCCAATGTCAACAAAGTCTTATTACGATTGACGAGCAACGTCATTTGTGTTTAACCCAGGGGATCGTGTTTGACTGCTGGAGATGATGCCGCTTGACTGGCGTACCCTCCAAGCTTCACCGACAATGGAAAGGTTCTTACACAGTCTATCAGGCTCTTACTGGCGTGACATACTGCCCCCATTGGATCGTGGTGCACCCCAACCGCCTCAGAACGGCCCAGGGAGTTTTAGATAGCGCTCTTCTGTGAGGGGAGCAAATGTAGTATATATTATGCGGTTGAATTAGCCGCCACTAACTTTATATATCTTACCCTCATCTTTGAGACGTAGCAGCACCGACGGGAATGACCAAACGAACGAGCAGTCCAAGAATGCGCACGAACATTCTCAATGAAAGAGACTGTATTAATGTTGTTTGAAGTGAAACGACAACTGAGCCCCTGCCTTTGGCGTTGACAACCTGTTTGTTACCCGTCCCGGTGTTTCATAATAGACCGTGCGGCCTATCAGATGGTCTCATTGCGTGATTCCGATTGAACGTAATATTCGGTGTATGTTCGCTCACTGCAAGCCGTCTATTACGGGCACTGCCATTTTCTATGTAAATTACATAGAGAGTTCCGGAGCAATACTACAAGCACGAACAAGTTGGTCGACTAATCGATATCTAACTTTAAAATGATCTGGCCAACTAGAGATCACAATTGAACTTCACATGATGCGTCACCAGTCGGATGATTCCGTTTGGTATGATCGTGTCACATTTTCTTGTGAACGCGCTTGTTAGAATTAATGGGCTCAATGAATTTGAATGATCGGCTCTCCCACACTGCTTCTATTCTCATAAATTGGGTAGAACAGATTACGCACAACTTCAAGCACCTAGTGAATGACATTTCGAACAAAGTTGGAGGCTAACGAGTTTGACACTGGGATATATTTTGTCTAAAAATTGGTTTGCAATGTGGTTTTTTATCAGTTTTAGTTGAGGAAAAAGAACGAGGGGTGAACTGGTATTAGACCATGCTGATTACTGGGACAAAGAGACTGAGATCAATAATAGTGAGTTGAGCGTTTATCCTTCGTGACGGATAGTTTCAGAAATAATTTGAATATCTTACTACTCAAATTTGTTTGGTAGCAGAGCTTTGTTGGTTGTTTGCAGATGGAATATCTTCGTTTCACTTAGGCTTTCTACGGAAAAGGCATCTGTCATAGGAGTCGATCGCTGCATGGGTGACAGGTTGTTACCTTTTAAAGTCAATACCGGACGCACACTACTTCGTGTGGTGGTTACATGCACCCGATATTACGGTCCCAGTCGAGACTCAATGAATATACCTTGCTGTTGATGACGGAGCTGCAGTAAATTGCTCCAGGTGTTATGGATGATGGGCTGATCGGTGATCCTGCATGGGGAATCGTTCCGTAAATTCCAATTCTGTCATCTTTGAGATTCTCAGGCACACACACATTTTCGTGAACTCCATTAAAACGACCGGAAAAAAAGAATGAATAAGAACGCAACCTATGTACTAAATCTGCACAGTAGACAACAAATAGCCAGTGTGGAGGCTTTCATGAGCAACGTACAAGGATAGGCAAGCATGAAAGTTTCCATGGGGCTTTGTTCACCGCTGTTATAGATTCCGTATCGGGCTATTTGATTTGCGCGCAAGATCAAAGTGAATCCGCTGGAAACTGAAAACGAATTCCGAAAGTAAACTCTAGAGAGACAAAAATAAGGGTGCAAAACGACAGTTATCGGTCGGTGAGTAGTACAAATGGACTAAATCATTTGTCCCGCAGTAGATCAGGCTCAACTGGCGTGGTACCGAAAATAACGGGGGCGAGTGGTGAGGATAAGGAGATATACCCGCGCTGAAGACAGTGATCGTTGAGGTTTATCCGATAGTGAAGTAAGAGGAGCAGTTCAAGTTTTGGATCTAGATATTACTACCTGCGGGATAAAATGAGATGGATATTCAATCATACATCCAATGAACGCTGCAACTGCCAAGGAATGTGCCAGTGAATTCAGCGTATACGATCTGAATGACCTAGACTGGAATGAGGCACAACTGAAGACGATGTACCTGTAATGTGTTATCATACTGACTGAATCGATCAGAGCACGAGACACGCTGGTGTGATTCTATTGCTGAAGTACTACAAACGAGTATAACCGTGTTTCTTCAAAAACAGGTTTGAAATGTGGTCCGAACAGTCATCACAACTGCAATCGATAGACGAAAATGCCCACAACATTTTACCAACGAAAATCGGTAAACTTGAGACCTAGCACGGGAAAATCTTCATTGACTCAGTTGATTTTTGTTACATTGGTGGTTACATTTCACCTGGATATCAGATGAGGTGTTGTCGCGCATACAAAACTGGTGTATGGATTTGCCACTTAGAACCACATGTGGTGCCGGTCGGGATATCCGACTGTTCATCAGGGGTCGAGTACGTACTGTGGCATTTGGGTTCGTCCCTTTACACCGCTCAGAAATTCCATCTTAATGAATGGTAGCAATGCTCTTGTATGATGGGGACGTCATATCAGCAATGGTGAGGTTAAGCTCAGTGTTTTGGGACCAATAGGCCGGTTATTCTAAACAGACTATGGTGGTTGGGACGGGTGACAGATGGTTGGGTGCGATTAGTCCATGAAATGGTGCAAACATATGAAAGCGTTAGCCAGTAGGTTTTACGAAATAGGACCTGCCACATTTTGAGTCCATTGCCTACGAAATTAGCCCACCGCATAGCTGGAGATATTCGGAGATATGGCCATATGTCGCTGTTAGCAGCTTACTTTCAAAAACTGCGCCGAAGGGTGAGGTTAAAAGTTGGAAGAAATGAAGTAACTCAGCTTGAAAAAGATAAGGAGGTGGTTTACTGGTAGAACGGAGCGGAAATAGAAACGGAAAAGAATAAAAACTTCCGGCTGAAATTATTTACTTCTTCGTTACATCGATTCGTTTGATAGTGATCCGATAACGGCACCTGGAGGCTATTGGTATTCGTCATTTAAGCCAAACGATATTCCGGCTAATGAATTAGGCGTCCCATATTCTCTAAACGAAGCCAATCTCGGTCCCTTGAGCCCCAGCGAGGTACATATGAGGAACCAGCTGAGGCTGGGATTAGGGATAACTTCGTTATGCTCATTGTTCAAGCTAAAGTCTGAGCGCTGTCATGTTTTCTATCCACTCATAATTGGGGAGTGTCAAAGTGAGGTCGGTGTTACGGACTGATGTGAACGGAACATTCTCGATTCACCTAGTTTTCTGAGGCGTAGTTTTCCGCTTGGTGAGCGGCTACCTGTACTCATCACCTCACGGTGTACCTCATCCCCATTCATTCGGTGGAGCCAAAAAACACGAAACTCGAAGGAAATATTCCCCAGATAAATCCTATCCCGTTCAAGCATCACAAATAACCCAATAGTTATTCGCTCAACGTTTATCACACTTCATTACCGTCGTTGTTATCGCAACCCTTCTGAATCAGCATTGGTATATTTTTGTTTCTGCTATCCTTGGACTGAGTAGCAACTCTCAAATCTGAAAAACTAAGCCCCGCGTGCATAGCTCATCTTTAACACTAACTATATAACGTGTTGGAGGGAAAACAATCACTCTACTTGCTCTTCTGGCCCATCTAACACGGTGTACCGCTGCTCAATCAACTCAAAATTCAGCACAGACAGAAAATCATACGACCATCATCGCCTCTCAGTTCGTGATATCTTCATTGAACTCCACTGATACTCGCTGGTTAATGAGCCGTAAGATAGGTAAAACGAATCATTTCATGGAGGAATTTTGTTTGTTGACTTCATTGCGTCCACAGATCTGTTGACAATACCTAATTGTGTGTGCATTTATATTCTATCTGTACTCTGATAAACTTTGGATTGTCAGTACACAATAACTTTAAATCTGATTCAACGAGATCTCTGAACCTGTCCGTCGATAGATTCTCAACCGTAACCCACACTGCGCCAAATGACTTTTGTCCCTTCATGTCGTGTTTGGTTTCTGTCTAATCCGGGTTTATTGTCAACATCTTGTACGGCCTTCTCATCTACAATTGTTTCTCAATGGAGTGAAGACAGTGGTGCGAAAATCCATTGTTCTACTCCTATCCCATGATAAACTATGCATGATCGAAGATTGTTTTTCGAACGATTGATCATGTGGTTTATGAGCACCGAGAATGGTCCTGCCGACTACGTTTTAAAAATCTTCACCAGCACACCCAAGCGTGTGATAACCAGCCCTAGCTTCGGTCGAACCGGTACATTCAACATTGCGCAAATCAGTTCATGTTTTTGGTTTGGTTTTTAACAGTTCAGTTCTGTGATTTATTAGCCAAACCAAAGGAAGCCATCAAATCACAAATTTCGTTTCTCCATCCGAATCAATATCAACCATTGATAAGCAGCGGAGACAATATATACGCAATCAGACTTAGAGCTTGGACCCTTTTCATTTGAACTGACAAATCTCCTCTAACTTTCTAACATTCTAAACGTAATGAAAAATAATGGAAAGCAATGTCGAGTTATCTTCGAATGATTTTTCATCAAAGTGAGTAGAAGTGATAAATTCAACTCTCACAGTATCATCAAGTTTGCTACCCGTTCCGTTGCACTCACATTTCACTGTGAATTTGTAAAAGCAACACTGAAGGCGATCAGGGAATTCCAATCTCGAGACTTTCTTCTAGGCGATATCGTGGTGCAACCTAGCTAAAAGGAGACCATACCAAAACATTCCCAAGGGTCCTCCAGTGGCAGTTGTTTGTCCAGATCAATGACTGTCTTCTCAGCCACCACATGATCATGGGTTAATCGCCCCCTCAAAGAGATCGTCACAGAAGTGAAACGGCGGATTTCAGCTAGTCAGGAAAACTTCACATGAGCTACCCCATCACCAGAGGGGTTGGAACCAATACGGAATACGTAGCAAATGCCAACTGGTACCTCTAATGAAGTGAGTCTTTACCAGACAGACTTTATGCATCGGTTGTTATCTTGGTCTCCCGCAATCTCAAAGTTCTAGAGATTTGTAAATTGTCGAGAACCAAAAGTAGTGTAATGCAGGAAAATAGGATTATTTTCAGGGCGGTTCTCAGCATGGTTGGTGCGAGGAAAAAGTATCCCAACTCCACTGGAGCTTTCTCAAGGCAGAAAGAGAGAATTGCCAATCGTCCACGTAGGCTGAAATCTATGAACTTGATAACCGCCGCTTCATTTCCAAATCTTAAACGTTTTTCCGGATAGGGAACATCTACGAAATCACTTGTTTTGATTTTCTCAACCGTTGTGTTGACTTTGGCTCTAAGTTACTTGCTTTCTGATCGAATACGGTTTCATTAACTTGTGTTTGGCAATATGAATGATTCACAAGTGCAAGAACATCTTCAGGTCAAACTGAGGAGTCAATTTGTACACTAAGTCGTGTGGCGTTTACTGTGACGTCTTGGTTCAAACTAGGGCCAACCGCCAGCATAAAAATGCAACGGAACTGCAAACAGTAGTAACAAGCAGACGAAAGAAATAGGGGGAATAAAAGAACGCCAATGTTTATGACGTTTATTGACCACTCAGTGTCGAGTTCTCTTGGACCCTATCCACTGAGCCGATTACATCAGCTCCTACACGGGCCAGTTCACCTTTCGGGCATTCCATACTTTTATTTTCCATAGACCGGCCACCTTTGATTTTTTTCCCACTACTGACCATCGCAGCAAACATAACACAGGGAGACCTATCAGGGAAATGTGCTCCAACTGTCAAAGCCTTGAGTTTCAATTTATGATATAATTAATATTTGGCATTTTACCACTCTGCGCATGAACTAAACACTACTGACCCAATGCTCCCATCAGATTTGAGCAATGCTACGATGGCATCGGCATTCAAATACCGACAATAACCATGTATTCTCCATCCCGGGGCCATATTTTTGAACAATACGGATCTGGTAGGGCTGCTACAGCGTACACCGGGCCTTTGATAGATAAGCGGACACCATCTCAACGCCACAGGTGAAAGTCAAATAAGCCTCCTTTGTAAGAGGAGACACTTTGTCCGATATCCGACCTCCGGGAGGAATTCAGCTACCTAGACAAAATAACATATCCACTTGGCCTATGATTTCCCTAAATATCGAAAGGTTTGGAACGGAACCAACCGAGTCCTGCAAAAGTAACTTGCACTTTGGAGGTACTGAAGGTTTACCGAACGTCGCTTCACACTGTTCAGAAAGATTTGAGTTTTAGCAGGATCTTCACCTCTTAGAATCATGTCGTTCGCGTACTCAAATCTTACATTTTTCCACCTGGAAGAAGTTCGACATCACTAGCCCAACGTGACAAGAAGGCGGTCCTCAGGACCGTGTCGGCCAAACAGAAAGAGAGAGAGATGAACCCTGGCCTATCCAACTTCTCGTAGTGGACTCAGGCGTCAGAACACAATGATCCCAAACTTCGATTCAGCAAATCATTTGCAGGGACTTCATGACAGAGGTGAATTTCTCTGATACACCCTCAAAAAGTCTCAGAGACCCGTGCAGTCAATTGATTCGAACGCCATCCTCCGATCCACAAAAAGGACTGTGGTCAGAGGCTTGTCAACTCCAATAGCGAACCAGAGTCACCCTCGTTTGATAGTTGACGGAGGCAATCCATCCTGCCTTATCCGTGAGAATGATTGAACTTCAGCCATCCCGTTGCGATCATGTTACTTTCTCATAACCATACTATTACGTTTGTTCTTCATCACGCTTGTGTGTTCCCCTAGGCAATCACTTATATTCTGACCGCTGACTAGTCAAAATGCTTTCCGTAAATGAAGATTTCCTCGGTAAATCACGTGAGTCGTTCCTGCATCGTCGTGTCGAACATTTCTTGTTTATTGTTGCCTGGGCGTTTTGAAGCTCGTGTTAACCGTCTAGGTTCAGTGGTCGGTTTGCCCACAATTTGAGGTACGTTATTATTACTGTTTGATAATTTGTCCTGTAGTACACGTATTAAAGAAAGTCAGTATTCTCTGCTTCGGGACTTGGGGTTCGTTTATCTGCAAGTCACTCAATTACGGGACAACAATTCTGCGCAAATACCACGAGTTATAATTTGCGGCGGTTTCCTGCATCAATTTAAAACGGAATGATGAAGAATGGAGATGGTAGCATTCTGAGGGACCGGTGCAAAATTTCTGTGTGAATGGTGCTGTGCAGCTGTTCGAGAACCCATCCCGGGGCGTTCGACTTAACGGTCTCACCGGCAAAGCAGTGGAGCGTTGAACCAGTACTGGGACAAGACCAAACTGGCAGTGAACTGACCGGTGGTGGTCGAGTGGTTTAAAGCATTTGCTTACCATCTCAGAGGTCCGAAGTCCCGCCATCACCGCTTACTTTGGTGGTGGACAGTAATCCATTGTCGACCGGATCGCTACCAGACCTAACCTATTGGGACCTTGTGTGGTTCTTCACCACTCCAAGTCTCAGGGTCCGGTTACCGGTTATCGCCAATCGTGCAGTGGGCCCTCGTGGCTATGGGACATCTATCCCTTCTACCGCACTCGTGCGCAAGCATGTAATAAAAAAACGATACAACAGTATAGCACCTAGTTTTTTTTCAATTTTAGCCAGAACGACCGAATGCCCGTCGCGATGCAGAGTTGAAAATTTCACAAAACAATTTATTGAGTTAACTATATCGGAGTATGCAAAAAGGGGTGACAGCTGGTCTACAATGAATGCTGCTTAAAACCGTGTGGAGCCGCCATTCTGTTTATTAACTTCGATACATCTTCTCACAACACTTGAGATTTCCCTTGGTCAATATTCACCCATTCCCGTTTAGGGGCGGTTTTCAATTCACTCTTTGACTGGTAAACCGTGGAATCTGCCGGTCAGTAGTGACAGAAAAATTGTCCCCACTTACAAGTAGAAGCAACGAAATCACGTGTGTCCTCAAGTAAAACTAGATCACTTTGGTCGCTGGCTGAGAAGACTCACTAGACCATCAATGAGCTCTTTTGTCGTTGTTCGGTTGACTGAAAAATTCTTTTTCTTTTCTGAAATCATGACAGTAATAGTTCCAAACATCCAATTCACTCAAATTGGTCTTTTCGTCAATAAAGTAGATATTGTCCCACTTGTATGTCCATCCTGCGGATGCATCAGCTCGTGACAAACGTTGTTCCTTATGCAGCTTTGTGTGAGCAATATATCATTCATTGTTTTATTCCATCCACAATACAGCTCACAACGTTCCTTTCGAAACGCTAACTCCGATCAAAGCATTCAACGTCGACAATGAGTACGCGTGTTATTGCAGGCTAGATGAATTAGTCTGCGTCCGTCCGATTTCATTAGTTTTCGAAACGGCCCATTTGCTTTTTGGCGACACATTGATTGTAACATTCCAGATGCCACTGTACGACGTTTTTCGATCTACTCCATTCCTGGGGACTTCATGAACTCTGTCCCATTCGGTAAAACGTAGTTTTTCGCCCCTCGCAAAATCCGTTGACTTCTTCTCGGTGAGGTGCGTAAGTTACACCAACATGAATGAAGGGTACCGGGAGCGACGAGACAACAACTAAGGCGCATTACATGCGCTGGTGCACATGACCCATGGGATTCCGATTCTCGTGGGTTCGTCGGTCGCCAAACTCCACAGACCGAACTAATCAACATGTTGCCACGCTCAACAGTTCGTCTGATTCTGCGAACTTTTTCACGGGACAACGAGCCGGAATAGGGGGCCCTGTAATTTCGTTGTTTGCTTGTATTTTCTGTTCTAATTAACATGTAGTGCTCGTTCTGAAATTTGGTATGCTGTGTTGTACTATGTATTCGGTCGTTCGGACCAGATATGATTCCGTTGGAGAATACAGAAGCGAAAACATGGGGAGGAGTTCCTATACTTTTGTCGTATCCTGTACGAGCTTTAGCTCCAAGTTTCCGGTTATGCGTTCGCTAGTGCAGTAATTATCGACCTACTTTGTCTCAGTTTTGTCCTATACACCCAGTGGAGTAAACGGAATGTGAACGTGGCAGCATCCTTTGGGGATAGGTGGTATACAGCTCTGGCGGGTTATATCTGCTCAATGAAACATGATCCGTTATGGCAATTTCGACAGGAATCCCGGGCAATCTACTTCTACTTTTGTCTATTGAAGGTGTCCAGCCCATGACATATAAGAAAAGTATGAAATACCTGACCAGTGGTCTTGAGTATGTAGGGCGCTTTAGACTGCTTGATTTGGGTCCAAGAGTGTCACTCACTCAGTGTTTGAATACATTAGAGGCTAAGGCCTGGCGTCGCGAACAACAGCCCTCTGACATTCACAAACTTTATCGACTTGGTACTACTATTTGTAGTTTTCAGCTTACTCTTTTTATTCTCTTCAAATTTCCAATTGAGGTTCCCTCTGAGAGATAGCAACTATAACCGTCGCAGTCAGTACATGGCTAATGGCCATATCAACTGAATTGAATTGGAGGACCGGTGACCCGATTCTCTCCCAAGTGTCCTCTCCGGGGGCAGTGGCTGTCCGCACAGAACTAGATTTCGCCCCTCAGTCGGTTCATTGAGAATGGCTACACTTCGCTTGGTCTCTACCCGCTGATCTGTCAGGAATGATCGCACTCGCGACCATAGCTGTACTACTGAGGCACAGAAGCCACCACATCATCTCCAATTGCAGCCCCGTCGTGATGGCTCTCATCATTATGCATGACAGGCGTCCATTTAGTTCATCTGAGGACTCCGTAATTTCTATTTGAAATGGATGGTAAGATGTATCTCTTACAAATTTTTCTTTCTTATCCTTCGACTGCGCTGATGATTTCATCATTATTAATCTCTTTTCTTTTTTGGAGCGAAGAAGCGGTTACTCATAGAAAAGCCACAAATGAAAATCGCCGTAAGATGACCGCACAGAGGCAGTGCGTGAGCAAAACATAGTGGGTTGAGGAGTAAGTTACTGCAGTTATATGAAATTAGATTGCAGCTTTTATCGTACTGGCAATGTGAAGGCGGGCATTAGGATGCTGTAAAATGACACTATAAGGCTTATCAGGTAGCCTTTCCTGAGGCCTTATCAAGTCGATAGATTTGTTGAACATAAAGATCAGTATTGACACTATGATCCACAATGACTTATTCCTCAGCCCAGTGATAAACGGGGAAGTGTAACCGATACACACGGAATCCCAATTCATCCTGTGCGGATGTCAAACTATAATACTGCTTGGTACTCTCATCTAGCACGATGCAACTGTGATGAATGCATACAAAACCACGCTCCCACAATAATGTTTTTGCTGGCGCTGATGTAACTCAGTTCTTGCTTATCTAGGTAACTGAGGAGCAACAAAGCTGTGCGTGTGGTGCACTTCACAGAGATATACGGTTTTTACTGGAGTCTGATACTGCTAGTGATACTCGTCGTAAAAGTTGTCACAAGGCATCGTACTGAGTGAAACTGAGTCTTGACAAGGCTGACAAACGTATTACCAAGATGACAAGTTCCAGGACAACTGTGGTTTTAGAGGAAGAGAATTGTGACAATAAAACTGGTGATCCGTGTTACTCTTGAGCTTAATATGAAGTACTGTTGAAGTCAAAATTCAATAATCGTAACTCCGATCAACGAACAACAGTGGCATATGACGTACTGTGCAGTCATTGGTGCTACATGATCAAAGTTTGTGATTACGTCCAACTGGAAGTTTCCAACAGCTTTGCTGAACGGTGCGCTTTTGCGCATCGATCACAGAGCTAATTTCTAGCTAAACAAAAGCGAATCTATTTGGGAGTTGAGACGCACACTTCGTCCAACGACGGCCGTTTTCCTATGTAATCATTGTCCTGAAAGTCTCAGCTAGATTTAACCACGACTTGAATCAGACTCTGTCTAGTTGCTAGAAAGTGACGACAACAGACCCGATTATTCATGTTGTTGAACGGAAAAACTAGCAAGACCTGCGGACGTAACAGCGATTGACCGGCCGTGGTCAAATGGTCAGCATGGTGAGCTTGTGACCCATTTGTCTGGAGTTCGAATCTTCGCGTCGACGAAGGACGCTTCGCCAATTGACAACCCTCAATTGAACGCTGTCCCTGCCTGAAATACTGGACTATCATTCCATAACAAAAAGTAAATAAAGTAAAAATCTTCCGACAGTTCACTGGAGGTGGACAAAGCTCACGGTAGACCTCCAGCTTCAGCTCGATCCAATCAAGTTGTTTGGAAAGGATTCAGGAAGGATGGACACAATGTTTCCTGGTTTCACTCAGGTCGTACGCGGAAGGGGGCGCCTGTAAATAACTTTTTTCCCCACATGAATGAGACCCACACCACATGATTTCAATAACTGGTGAAAAACTTATTGGTTTACTCACTCCATCACCTTCAATTCGGTGGTCTGATTTGAATGTTGTTCACATTACAAAAAAATCCCTTATTGGTTCTGGCTTTCTCTACCGGTAGTGCTTGACGGAGACTCCAAATTGATATGAATAGAGATCTCCGTAGAGAATTTAGGTTGATGTGACAACAGGAAACCCCACGGGATGGAACGAAATTGATGGATCACAAATTGCCAGTTCGAATTAGTACAGTCACGGGGATAGCACAACTGAGGATTGAAAAATCAGGAGGACAGAACACATGAACTTCATACAGATGACGAAGTGGATGGACAGGCGATCCATGAATTCAATGTCAAATTGAGGGCAAAAACAAAACTGTTCAAGTCTACCGCGGTCCGGGGACTAGAGATCGTATTGCATTTCGGATATTACTCACACTGAGCATATTTCCACTAGACAATAAGACCAACACAACGACGACACGAATGGGACGCACAGATTCGTTAGGTGGACATTGGAAAGTTTCACAGATATGGTTACCAGTTCCGATCGGTGGGAATGAATCTGACTGGATTGACGGCGAGAACAGGGTGGGTTGGCGCAGTGGGTGGTAGATTGGCCGCTGCAGTTTGACTAATGACAGCACTGCGGAGATCGAATCATCAGAGGACGATTTCGGGAAAAGATAAAGTAGCCCAGTGTGAATCCGAGTAACACGGCTATCAGCATGTACACGTTGTAGGTCATCACAATCAACATGAGCATGTAACTGATGAACATTTGGAACATGTGTAGCATGGTCTGTAGTAAGTGTATTGCGTCACAAAATCTGAAATGGAAATACGGAAGGGTGGGAAGAAAACAAAGATGTTAGCAGAAGTGGGGCAAAACAAGGTGATAAGAGAAAAAAACATTGTTAGGTAAGATCACAGGGAACCCCGCGCACGAATGAGCTGCTTGAAAGACCAGGCAAGTGGGAAGCAAAACACTGAGTCGGAAAAACGTGTTACCACAATTAACAACAACCTCAACAGTACAGGGACCATAACCAGTTGAATTTCAATTAAGAACAGTTTGTTTTGTTGAGTGAATTCGGAGATACACTGGGTGAAACAAGGCGTCAGCCAGATTGACAAGAGGAACATCGAAATTTTCACAATGCACGATCCATTGTAAGAAAGCAGCGACAGCATGCGGCACATGAATCTGACTATACGGCAGGAGTGGTTGTGAGTGACCAGACATCAAGAACAAAAGCATGACAATATCCCTTACCGTGAATGGGAAGGCTCATGATAAACCACATCTTGGTCCCACTCCGCAGTAGTCCTATGAAAAAATGGATGACTAAAACATGCATGAGGTTGTACACGTGTACCACACAAACGAACAGTCGATTTAGCCTTCCAAAATTTAGCATTTATTCTGTATGATGAATCAATTCGCATACAATTAAATCTCCTACCACGGAGACTGATCAAGTAACCAATCTCTGTTGGCTGACTGTCCTTTGGAATTCAACTTTCACGCACTAACCTCAGGTCGTCTGATCGATCAACTCTGCACTCGGAAGGACAAGATGAATTCACTCGATTTTTAGAGCTAATTCATCGGTGGTGCATATCCTCCGCCACATCCGGGGTTTGAACGGGACCTTCTCACCTAGAAGACGTGTGTTACCACTGTGCCACTCCGTTCCCGTCCGGGCTGATTCGAATCATCGAGTTGAGTTTGTTCAGAGAGTCCCGCTATGACAGCCAGAAATGCCCGGCAGCTTCGAAGGTAGACATGGTACCTATCCCGTTAACTCCAAGTGAATGCCTCCTATCAAATCAGATCATATTCACGAGATGAGCTATTGTACCCACATTTAAACCTGTTTCAAAGTTGGTATATATATATATATATATATATATATATATATATATATATATATATATATGTATATATAACTAGGATCTAATTTGAATCGTCAGAAGTGAGACTGGATACCTTCAATGAGTGGATAGAGGGGTAGCGGGTACGTATACCTGATGAGCGGCAATAACCGCGAAATCCGTCGTGTGCTTTGGGGAGATTTTGTTCACACCTTTGCAAACTACCTACTATCAATATATGTTCACATATATCGCCATTGCTTGCGGGTAGTGTGTGGGATTGATGATACTTTGCTTGATCGATCAGGTGACCTGAGGTTAGTGTGTGAAAGGTAGAGTCCAAAGAACAGTCAACCAACAAAGTATCAGCAGCCCCAGACGCTATTCGCAAGTAATTGCGAGATACATATAACCAATCTTTGTAGGTTATTTGGAACGTGATACCTTTGTTTCGCTTAGGCTTCCCGTAGAAAAGACGTTCATTGTGGGAGTCGATCGCTGCGCAAGTGACTAGTTGTTACCGTTCGAAATTCGGTACGGACGAACTTTTTCGTTCGCAAGTATCCTTTTTCCTTAACTTGTCGTAATATACCACAACACAAGGCCGAACTACACAATTCAACAGAACTTGATGTCGGTCACGTTAGTTTTGCCGGGATTCGTTGACACTTGAAATTGCGGGCGACCCTGGCTATCATGATAAATCCCTATGAAGTTAAGAAATCTGAATTGTTAAATGCGGTTCATTGTTAAACCGACGAAGGTGAAATTCGCCATGGATTGTTTTCCCCATGGATCCATAAATGCTGATCCTAAAAGGAACGCTTCTTCTTTCTGATATATATCTGCCATGTTTCTGCCTAACAGGAGACCAGACGAAGCGAACATTCATGGGGAATACTCTACTGTCTAGCAGTTCGACTGGGTAACTCACGATGAATGGTAGCCTTTAGTTTATTTTGAATGCGTGACCTGGGCTTCAAGGTCGTTAAAGCACGACCAGGTGAATATCTAATTGCGGTACGTTGTAATATTTACTGAAAACCGGAAAATCCTACTACTTTACTTTGGGGAAGCGATGACATTGCGCAAGCCCATCGAACACGTCTTGCCTATCTCCCACTCAGCTTATGAACGACAGCACGTTTTGTCCTCATTATTCACGCAAAACGTGGAGGAATAACGAGATAGGGAGTGAAAAAACCGAACATATCCGAGTTGAATAATGATGTGTGTATCATTGGAATAAAAATAACAGCCAGACAGCAAATAAGTATTTGATCTGGGGGAACATTTGATCAAAAAAATTCCCATGCGGCTTCGCAAACAGGATTAAAGAAAAAACATAGTCGCCTTAGCCTTCAGCCGTTCGAAAGCCAGTATTACACGAACAACAAAGGTGACTAAATGTTGCAACCACGAGAAAATATCCGAATGGCAACGTTTTGACCATCGACTCACTTTGGACAAACTGTGGTGAGAATAAGACGACCCCGAAATACGTCGGTCATAAAAATAAGTCTCCAAAGAAACTCATTTAGGTGACTTCGAGATCGCAAAAACTCACCACACCAGTTGAAATTGGCTTTAAAAGGTCACGAACTACTTTGTTGACCGGGGGTTATTGAAAATACACTGAACAACGTAGAATTCACCGTGCTTCAAAGATGAAAGTTCTCTGTCTGTCAGATGAGAAGCTGTTTTGGCAAAACTGTCTTATTGTAAAATGATGCGCAAAGCCATGTCTCACACGAGGCTGTACATCTTATCGACGTAGATGAATCTCGCCATTTGTAATAAAGTTTTACAGTAGCGAATTTCCTGCTGAAGGTCACGATGTGAACAAGATGAGGAATTTATTTATTGTGTACAAGGAAGAAGTTATCACAAGTTTCCCATGTAGCTAAGAGAACTTTACGAGGGTGCAACCTTGCGTTTTGGAGATAGACTATTTTGAAAAACTCTGGTATTATATATATATATATATATATATATATATATATATATATATATATATATATATATATATATATATATAGTCCATATAGAGTTTGCAATTCCTTCCTCCTGCAAGAATAACAAGTTGATACCTTGTAACAAATCTCTTTAAAGAACCACGTACTACATAGAATCTCAAATCAGTCAGGATGTGGAAAATTATAATGAGAACACAACCGGGAGAGACAAGCTACACTCGCTGATACTGTCACATAAACTCAATCGGATTTGTGATGCTTGTTAAATTCAACTATCGCCGAACCACACACACCGGTCGAATTGAGAACGTACGCGAACTGATATAAACATGATGTATTACAATGGAAATATATCACACACCGAAGAACAAATACATGTACGTCACGAAACACAGCCTATTGCCTGTGCACCCATTATACCGTAGAAGTAGGATAACGGGGACTGTGAGACAAACACAATGCTACTGTTAAGTGACATCCGTTACTGATGAGTACACGTTTTTACCAAAATCCAGTCTCCAAAAAAAGCAGCGTAAGAGGCTAATGTGACGCATTGGGGTTGTAAGATTTTGTCAGGTAAATCGACTGTTTGAATGGTTAGGATGATCATTCTCAAAACTGCTGCCTTTACTCGCGCCGAAAGAAGATAAACTGTGCAGTGATTGAAAGAAAATTGGGATCGATCAGTGATGGGAAACGCATGACATGAGCAGAATATGACCTGAGTCACTACAAGCTGTCAAGTTAAGCTGAGAAAGCAAGAACTACATCATTGTGGTAACAGAGTTTTTCCACTGATATTGTGAGGTTTCTGCACAGAAAAACAGCCTAGTACATACTCGCAATGAGATGGCGAGTTTTTGTGCAACGGAATAGCGCATTATGAAATACTATACTGGTAAACCGTGTATGAGTCATAGCTACCGTCTATTAATTCATTCATGAAACAACGCGCTGATCTAAAACAGGTTCATCAGTCACGATACGAATCTGGTTGATAACTCAACCGACAGATTCCGGATAAAACCGATAAAGCTTCAGTTCCTTCTGTTCCGTATATGGCGTCTACCGTTCATCGGTTCAGTTCATTCAATCATTATTCTCGCATTCCTGTGCTCTCGTTTTGATTGCTCTCTTCCAGTGTCGCCGAGTAAAGGGCAAGAATAGAAGCATAAAGTCAGAAAGAGCCGAAAACAAAGTACTAGACGGAAACCATGGAGAAATATAGAGAGACGGGATGCCACAACGTCATTGGCCGCGACGCCAAACATTTGGTAGGATGGTCTGGTGGACTATTATGCTTACCTTACTGCAGTTGGCCCCTTGGAGAGGATAAGCCGGCTTCGAGAATATCTCTGGTCGCGAATGTCATGCTGGTTAACGCCATAGCAGGGATAACAGAGCATGCAGATGACATGATGATGAATTTTCATGGATGTTTGGTACAAGAGATGTCCCAGCGTCCCTCGGCTTTTTCCGAGGATGCACCTCCAGCCTTTGCATAGCCAAATCAAGGCTGCAGTATGCTGCTGCATGGTCCCCGGTGGCTCCCTAGAAGCTAGTTCGCTACTAGGTTGAACTGAATCCAACCCAAGGGTCCATGCAACCCTGTTAGTAAGACAGAATTATCTTTTCATTTACCTCCTTAAATTACGTAATGATGGTGCAATATTTCGGGGAGGAGATCGCAGTCAATTAGAGGCTGCCAATTGGGGAAAGGGACCGGCGGCGGAAGCAGGACTTGAATCCAGGACAGAGAGGTTTACCGCCCATCATGATGACCGTTTGACCACCTCCGGTTACAGTCGTTGGATGGTACAGTAAATCTCTGCACATTCAGCGGTAGCTGCCTTCGCATGCCAAACACCGTCTCGCCAAGGTTTTTCGACCTCGGCTACCCTCAACCTGGTTTAGCCCGTCTGCCGGGCATGCTTCAGCTTTGTGGAGCTAAAAGTGAGAGTTGGGTACCTACTGGGAACTACCAAGACAGACGATGACCCAAGGATACGACAGTCTTCCAGCTCAGAGGTGCTACTCCTTCCAGACGCTCCAACCGGGAAGTCAAACATGTCTTACTTAGCCAAGTCTGCTGATGAAGGTTGTCATACCGTTCATGGGAGAGCATATCGAATTCGGATATCACGGGTTTGTCGATTAGTCATTAGTGGTGCCACACAACAAAGTTATCAGTGTCTACAAGTTGAATAACAAACGTTCACACCCGAATGGTTGTTTCTGTTACGGCGGAATGCCGATTGTGATCGGCCCTCGGTAAACCAAAGGTTGTAGATTGGAAGTCGTAAAGGGTTGCTCGTGGAGTAGTCTGGTTTTTAATCTGGTCCAGAAGAGTCAAGGGAGAAGACAAGGCAGTGATCATGGATAAAATAAAACTATGGTCACTGACTTGTCCTCTTCTAGAGTGGGATAACGTTGGCATCGTGTTTGATTTCAAGCCGGTGTAAAATATATAGAGTGGGATAGATAAGTGCCCTGCACAATGGGTAGGAGAGTGGGCGAGGGGAGCAGGAAATAAAACCAACACCGTGTCTAATACTAGAAGCAGGTGGTGAGTGCTTTGAAACATACACACAGAGAGAGAGAGAGAACAAGTGTCAGTAACGGAACAGGAAGAACGACGAATGGTCGGGTCGAATTCAGGATGTGCATTGATTCACGCCGTAAAGCTGATAAATATATCCTTTACGAATGCTGATTTGCGGTAAAATGTCCCATGTCAACTAGGCACATTCTGTCAATCAGTCAGTCAATCAATCAATCGATCAATTTCTGTGAAAAGCTCAAGTCAATTCCACATATATGATAAAACTCCGGTGTAAAAAAATCACAGAAAACACAGCCCGAGATGTTCGACCAGCGAAAAGTAGAAGCAACGTGTGAACACTGAAGACGAATCACCCCGAATCCGGTCAGATAAATAAAATGAGATAGTTGCCAAGTCACGCGAGCTTGTTGTACCGACCAAATGAAAGATATTGGCAAAAAAAACACAAAGTGCAATACAAAATTAGACTTCTGAAAATTAAACGCACCAGTGAGAAAAGAAAAAAAAACTAACACGGGAACGACGACGATGAGAAGGAGGACAAGCCTACCTGGTCTGTGAGGGAGATCTGTGTGAGCACAACAATCAGATCAGTGAGATATAGGACAAGGTTTGGTAGTGATATATAATGGGTCGAATAAAAAGACTACATAAACATTCTCGTAGATCAAAGGAAAAACAAATCTCCGGAAAAGAACGTGATAAACTGGTGCTGTACTATCGGGGTTGCGCAAATGAAAAGCAGAACGCTGAAACTTTGTGCAGCCATCTTTTGATTAAAGAAACAAAAAATTGGTTGGACAGGAGTCGATTTTGTGATCTGTTGATCTTGAATCAACCGTAAGTACTCCCATGTGTTTTTTGGTCACTTCATTCAACCATCAAAGTCAGATGTTAGTATTTTGACCTTCCTTGCCATCTCACACAGTACCAACACCGTTCGGAAGTGGAGTAAAGTGAGGCGTCCGGGACAGATAAATCAACAAGAAAGGTATGAGTGGAAATCATATACACGGAGAAAAATTTCCAATAGCCATGAGCCACAAACCGTGGCACATAATCATGTCATTTAGTGTATGCTATCATCGAGAAGGGAGGGGGGGGGCGGGTGGAGACTTCATGGACTTTACCCAGAAAGTCAAGCACATTCTACCCCATCACGTCTGCCGATGGAGGTTATCATACTTTTTTCGATGTCACGAAACTGAATAGCTCGACCTAACGTCAAACCGATCCCTATCCCGGAGAGTAGTGCAAACAAAGGGAGACTTCTGGCCGATGTAATATATGTCCCGAACATCTAAACCTATTCAAATCAAGCGTTTGGTCTAGAGAGGGATCTCGAGTCCCAAAAATGTTAAACATGACACCAGCATTGCTGAAACGGCAATCCAGCTGTATTCCGGTAACGCTACCGTGGTATCGGGTGGTTTACTAGTGACAGCCACGGTTCTGTACACAATTGCTTGTCGATCAAGGCGACATGTTTCCGTTCCGTGATTATATTGCACTGGAGACTGCTGTGTGGCAGCAGAAAGAGACGGGTATGGTGCCGAAAAGGAAGAGTATTTTAAATGCCGCGCGGGACAGACAAAAAGACGGAACCTACCGACAATGACCAGCGGACCGCACCAAGACCTGTAGGTACCTGTACATTTCCGACTTTTTCCATGATTTTCAACGTCCCTTGGTGCGACACTCCTTTGTTGTACCGACGTTTTAATGTAGAAACACACACCTTTTGGTCGTCACCACCGCGCAATACAAAAAGGCTGTAAATAAATCTTTCACTCTGGCTCGATCTCATCTTCTGGTTTTGAGTGTCTTGGAATCATATCGGTCGGAACTAACTGTGTGAAACAAAACATTTTAGAAGCTTCAACGGCGTCTCTTGGCACTTCGCCCAATACCATCCTATTCTGTCCAACGGATGGCTGTCAGACCGAACTGAACTGAAGACATTGTCGGACATTGGTTCTTTGATGCTCATTTCCTGATCACAAGAACACTGAACAACTGTGAGTTTGAGTCACACCTATTGTTTCATTTTTATTCTTGATGTACATACCCTTTTGGCCTTTTTATCACCGCACGCTCCTCCGCCCGTCTTAGTTTGCTAGTGTCGCCTTAGATATTGTTGACAATAATTTAGTGTACCACATAGACAGAGTAGTACGCTACAAAATTGGTGAGCCCAGGTTGTTTTTCCATCATTTGACACTAGCTTCATTCTCTCGGTCCAAGTTTCACACCATTCACCATGTCTGACAGTGAATCTATTGACATCCACACGGTTGCTCTGAAACTGCCAGTTTTTGCCCCGACCAACCCTCGAGTGTGGTTTCGACAGATAGAAGCCGTATTTGCCACTCGACGTATAACCAGCGAGCGCGTGAAGTACTCTCACGTTGTCCAAGCACTTCCCTTTGACATCGCTGTTGACGTGGAAGATCTCCTCGATCCCATTCCACCAGAAGCTCCTTACACGAAGCTTAAGGAAGCAGTCATTCAGCGTACCGGAAAATCAGCCGGAAAAATGCTCCGTGAACTGTTCACGTCGGTGGAGCTCGGAGACCAAACTCCGTCCCAGCTTATGCGCCACATGCGGTCGCTATTGGCTGGACGGCAAATGGACGACGCCATTTTCAGGGAGATATGGGTTGATAAACTACCTCTCCCGATGCAGCAGGTCCTATCAATGCTGGAACCCACTACTCCACTTGACAAAGTTGCACAGCACGCCGACAGAATAATGGAATGCTACCCGGCTGCTAGACCTTGCGTTCACATGACATCACCCGCCGAAACCACTCCGACGCACGAATCCCCTACGACATTACCAGTTCCTGCCCCAGATCGCCGTGGCGACGTCTCTCGCAGTCCTGATTCTCCATCCCATCACTCGCATATCGATAAGGACATTACGGACCTAAAAGAAACCGTTCGCATGTTGTGCAATCAGGTCAGTGCAATGTGCAGCGCATTTACTACTCATCAATCTGTGTCCACCGAAGTACCTCATCGACCTAGATCACGGTCCAGAAACCGCCGATCACAAACGTGGTGTTGGTACCACCGCACTTTCGGCTCCAAGGCACGCCGCTGCGATCCTCCATGTTCATTCCGCACTTACACTCCACAGTCAAACGACCAGGCCAGCCAGTAACGGCGACGACTTCGGCTGGCCCCCCACGCGAAAGTCGCCTGTTTTATATCGTTGACCGATCCAGTGGTCTTCGATTCCTCATTGATACCGGCGCCGAGATCAGTGTAATCCCCCCACCCAAACATCACAGCCTCAAACCATCTCACTTTACACTGCAAGCAGCAAACACAACAACTATTGCTACATTCGGCCAACGGTCCATCACTCTTGATTTAGGCCTCCGACGCTCTTTTCAATGGGTTTTCATCCAGGCAGATGTCCAGACTCCCATTATTGGCGCGGATTTCCTCTCACACTTTGGTCTAACAGTGGACCTCAAAAATCGCAAGCTGGTAGACACCACAACCAGGCTTTGTGCAGTCGGCATTGGTAAATGCACCAACTCTCTGGGTATTCGGCTGGCGATCCCGCAATCGCCGTTTGCTGACATTTTGAAGGAGTTTCCATCCCTCACTAAACCGTGTCAGTTCACCGACCCAGTCTCTCATGCTGTGCAGCACCACATCGCCACAAAAGGCCAACCTGTCCACTTTCAACCACGACGACTCAACGCCGACAAACTCCGTATCGCACGCCTTGAATTCGAACATATGATGAATCTTGGCATCATTCGACCGTCTTCAAGCCCATGGGCCTCGCCTTTGCACATGGTTCCAAAATCATCTGGTGATTGGAGACCCTGTGGAGACTACCGTGCTCTCAACAATGTCACCGTCCCCGACAGGTACCCGATCCCACACATTCATGATTTTGCACAGAATCTCTCTGGGAAGACAATCTTTTCCAAGGTTGACCTCGTAAAGGCATATCACCAAATCCCCGTGGCCGAAGAAGACATTGCCAAGACAGCCATCACCACGCCTTTTGGCCTGTTCGAGTTCATTCGCATGCCATTTGGATTGAGAAACGCTGCTCAGACGTTCCAACGATTCGTCGATGAAGTGCTTCGAGGTCTACCCTTCGCGTTTGGCTACATCGACGACATCTTAATTGCCAGCGCCTCTCCATCAGAGCATGCCAGCCACTTGCGCCAACTCTTTCAACGTTTCCAACAATACGGACTTCAGCTGAACCCTAGTAAATGCGTGTTCGGTGTTCCGTCCCTCGACTTTCTCGGGCACCATATCGATCAAAAAGGTTTGACACCCCTCCCAGATAAGGTGCGCAGCATCCTGTCATTTCCTGCACCTCAAACGATCACACAGTTACGACGTTTCTTGGGAATTTTGAACTACTACCGTCGCTTCATTCCCCATTGTGCGACCATCGTTTCACCTTTAACCGATCTTCTCAAGTCCAACGTCAAGACGATCGATTTCACTCCCGAGGCTGAGACAGCTTTCGCAGAAGCCAAAAAAGCTCTCGCGGATGCCACCATGCTGCACCATCCACATTCAGATCCAAATACTGAGTTAGTCCTAACGACTGATGCATCAAGTACTGCAGTCGGTGCAGTGCTTCACCAAATAGTGGACAACCAATTACAGCCCTTAGCGTTCTTCTCGCAAAAACTCCAGGCGGCACAGACAAAATACAGCACATTTTCTCGCGAACTCCTAGCCATTTACTTGTCTATCCGTCATTTCCGCCACCTTTTGGAAGGACGACAATTTCGTGTGCACACTGACCACAAACCCCTGACACACGCACTTCATGCCAAGCCTGACCGACATTCACCCAGAGATATCCGCTATTTGGATTATATTTCTCAGTTCACAACAGACATCCGCTACGTGCGTGGAGTTGATAATGTTGTGGCTGATGCATTATCCAGACCTGACATCAACACGGTGCAGACTAAATTCGATCTTACGGAACTGGCAAACCTCCAGCGTGATGATCCATCTTTGCTCGAACTGCGCACATCCTCCACACTCCAGCTCAAGGATTCTCCCCTACCTTTAGCCGATGGCACAGTCCTATGTGACTGGTCTACAGGTAACCCTCGTCCTATCGTCCCAACTTGCTACAGGAAGATCGTTTTCGATCATTTTCATTCTCGTTCCCATCCCGGTATCCGTGCATCTCGCAAACTCATTTCTGCCAGATTTGTTTGGCCCAATATGAATTCTGACATTGCATTATGGACTAAACAGTGTTTACAATGTCAGAGAAACAAAGTCCACCGCCACACTTTTTCTCCGCCCAGTACGTTCACCGTTCCCGACGTCCGTTTCACACATATTCACGTCGATCTTGTTGGTCCACTACCACCATCAAATGGACATACCCACTTATTAACCGTTGTTGATCGTTTCACACGCTGGCCAGTGGCAGTACCCATTTCCGACACCTCGGCAGAAAATATTGCGAAAGTACTACTCCAGCACTGGATTGCTACATTTGGTGTACCGTCTACCGTCACCACAGACCGTGGCAGCCAATTCCAATCGATTTTGTTTCGTGAGTTCACTAAACTGCTTGGCTGTAAACACATCACAACAACCGCATACCATCCTTCGTCCAATGGCATGGTAGAGCGCCTACACCGTCAACTTAAAGCAGCACTGATATCACAGCCAAACCCCAATAACTGGAGCGACAACCTGCCACTAGTTCTCTTAGGTCTGCGGTCATCAGTCAAAGACGACCTCCACAGCACGTCAGCTGAACTCGTTTTCGGTACCACCATATGCCTTCCAGGTGAGTATGTTCAACCCAGCACCGATGCCAGTCCTAACCCATCCCAATTTGTCCAACAACTCAAGGACCGTATGTCACATCTACGTCCAACACCCACTCGCTCGTCATCCACACACGTTTTTGTACACAATGATCTATATACGTCACCTTTCGTTTTTATTCGTAACGATGCTGTTCGCAAACCACTCACACCACCGTATGATGGTCCATTTAAAGTGCTTAGTCGCACAGACAAATATTTCGTGGTTCAAAAAGCCGATAAGCCAGACACAGTTTCCATTGACAGATTAAAACCCGCGCATTTTGATACACCTCCATCACCAACCACACCGACACCATCACCATCCACGGACACACCACCAACAATTCCTGTTGATAATCCAAACTCTTTCATCACACCAGACACTACACCACACCCGCCAGCACCACCACAGCAAAAACCCACCCTGGTAACCCGCCGTTCCGGCAGAAACGTTCGACATCCTGTCAGATTTCAAGACTTTGTTAGTTGACGTTTTCCTTCGCTAACCGTTTCCTCTTTCTATTTTTCTATCGAGCGTTTATTTTGTACAACAAACGCTCTGGCGGGGGAGTTGTGTAGGTACCTGTACATTTCCGACTTTTTCCATGATTTTCAACGTCCCTTGGTGCGACACTCCTTTGTTGTACCGACGTTTTAATGTAGAAACACACACCTTTTGGTCGTCACCACCGCGCAATACAAAAAGGCTGTAAATAAATCTTTCACTCTGGCTCGATCTCATCTTCTGGTTTTGAGTGTCTTGGAATCATATCGGTCGGAACTAACTGTGTGAAACAAAACATTTTAGAAGCTTCAACGGCGTCTCTTGGCACTTCGCCCAATACCATCCTGTTCTGTCCAACGGATGGCTGTCAGACCGAACTGAACTGAAGACATTGTCGGACATTGGTTCTTTGATGCTCATTTCCTGATCACAAGAACACTGAACAACTGTGAGTTTGAGTCACACCTATTGTTTCATTTTTATTCTTGATGTACATACCCTTTTGGCCTTTTTATCACCGCACGCTCCTCCGCCCGTCTTAGTTTGCTAGTGTCGCCTTAGATATTGTTGACAATAATTTAGTGTACCACATAGACAGAGTAGTACGCTACAGACCTGAGGTAGGCATCAGGATGGCTCAAATTGAGAACTCCAAGTAAAGGCATCAATGAGGAAAACTGGACTAACACAGTAAGAATGGTGCACACAGGATCAAATAAACGGCGCGTGCGTGGCCAAAAGAGAGTCAAAGTACGAAGGAGGATCGATCTTGCTGGACTGCATGGGTGAGAATGAATTACCCGAACGACTGCACGTGCGTTAACTTTTCGAACCATCTGGTTTAGTAAATATGTCTGCCCCGCTTCATTTCCAGCTATAACATCCCGCAAATCCAATGTACCTTGTACAAGTCAATATCAACTAATCTCATGTGACTAACCCGTATTCGATGGTTCATAATGTGCTGTATGCAAAGCCGTAAACTAAATTTCATCGGTAATACATGAGGAATTTAATTCGCGTGGAACGGTAGGAACAAATTTGACTAACCGACCCGAAAAACACACGATGAATGGGTGCAAAGAGCAGTGACAGTTTGTGTACACCAGTTGCAATAGGTGAACCACTTATTCGTGTGACTTCCGCATCAGTGTGCCCGTAAAATTGTAACACTGGCTGGATCAGTGACTGCATATTACCAATAGTATTGATCGGCCAGTCGATGTCCACTTCCGAACCGCCCTAGTCAATCAAACTTCGAAGCAGAACTTCACGTGCTCATCGATTTGGCGTTAGCCGGGTAACTTTGCCCCGTGCAGAGCGTGCACACGTGACAGCTGAATGAATCATAATGAGCAGTTTACTGAGATTGTGCCTTCTCTCAGTCCTACTGCATATATAACAGATAAACAGACAGCGCACACTAAATGAACGAGATTCTGGACAGATATGGAGCCTGACGAAACGGGTATTATACGATGTTGTCCAAAAGTTGGTTTGTAAAGCAGTTCTTCATCAGTGTTTATAGAGAACAAGGGAAACTGATGAGGTAGCGAAAAACCACGCATCGTATTGAAATAAAAGAAACTGAGTTCAGTAGTCCTCCCGAAAGAAACTTGAAAAAAAAAAAAAAAAAACAATCTCAAGGTCAGCGCTATTTGTAGTCAAGATTTGGGGGACAAGAATACGATTTTCCGCGCAATGTGTCGGTAACGGTGAACAATATCGATCCAACTTAGGCGTATGCGGTCTGAATGACCAGAGTGGGAATGAAGAATCACTGCAATATGTTGTTGTGCTGATTGAATTGATCAGAATACGAGGCATTCTCTTTTGGATTTGAATTAGTGCATTCCAAATGAACTAATGCAACCGTCTAGATTCACGAAATTACGTTTGAAACGTACTTCGGAGAGTTGTTCTAAATGAAAATTGACAAGTGAGAATGTTCACAACCAGTTCACGATGAAACTGGCAAAAATGAAGCCGTATCTGAAACAGATAAGTTCTGAGGAATCGATGTATACTACTCATCTGGAGGTCGAATATCAGACAACATGGAAAGCTTGCTTAGTCTTTAATAATCTGAGCCATTTGCAAGATCGACGCGCCATACGTTTGTCTATTAAGGGCTCTGTGTGTGCTATAGCGGTTAGGTCCCTCATTTTATGCCGCTCAGAAACGTAGCCGTTGTGGGTCAAAGATGCGCGAAGACTATCAGTGTTCCAACACCGGTGTCTAGAAAGAATTGCAGGAATATGGTTGGAAAAGCGCGCCAGCAATGATCAGGTCAAATAGTGTTTGGAACCAGAGGCCAGTCTGTACAGCAAGTGCCTAATCGAAACAGGTTTCCGTGGTCGAGACATGTTCTACTTGCCAGTAGACCGACTCCTTGGTTCTACATTTTTTATAAAGTCAGGTGCTCGTGGTAAATGAAATTCGCATCGAGGATGATCTAAATGATTAGGCGACAAGATGCCGCCATTCATGGCGTGCATGCAGTCGAACAAGCTCTTCATCTAGATAATGTTCACTTGTATATTTACTCTTCAGGGACGGGTATACGTCACCGCGGTTCGAAGTGCTTTATTCTACAGTTGCGAGACTTGGCTACTTTGCTTTGAGGATGCTCGGCGACTTTCTGTGTTCGACAACCGATGTATCCAAAGCATTGCTTCCGTCTGGTGGGAACATCCAGTGAGCAATGACGAGGTGCGCTGTCGATTGTTGGGCACGGATCATCACCTTTTTAACGAGGTGATCGCTGTACACCGCCTCCGGTGGTTCGGTCCTGTTTTACGAATATTTTTCCATCACCTGTGTTTTTGTGTTCAATTCGCGAGTGCTGCAGGAAGCGAGGCGGCGATCAGATCATGATTTTACCTATAAGTATGAAGAAGCTAGCATCAGCATTGGCTTCGGTTGGTGCTTCCCGTCTTCCTGGTTGGGGCCAAAGGGACGAGGATTATCGTTAGTTAGGGACATTGAAAGACATGGCTCAGAACAGAAATTAGTGGCGCGAATGCCGTGCAACCTGTCTGTCGAACTCTGGTGCCTTGTAATCACGTAAATGTCCTTCTGACAAACAAAATGACAAAAAAAAACATCAAAAAATATACGGCGGAAAGAAAAAAACAGAACACTTTTTTGTATTGTGTTCTACTTCTCCTTCCCCTATTTTCGTATATATATCCAGGCTTTGATTTATTTTACTGCCAACTAGACAATACTGTGAGGTAGTAAACCAAACCAACACACAGAAATACGGATTAACCGATTGGAAACACGAAACCGATTGAATCAGCATCTCTTATTTTCGTTTTGTTTTGTTGAGCAACAACTGTATCGAATTAAAAAAAAACTAGTGTAAAAGCACATTAGAATAAAAAAACAATGACCAAACACGCTATTTGGAGAGGGCAATCCAGTGCACGATTTGGTTAAATGGCCGACAGGAGTACTAACCAGAACGCCGTAATTAGTCATGAGAACACTACAGTGACCTTCAAGATATGAAGATGACAAAAAAAAGACAATTACGTGGTAGTCAACGGCTTAGCAACCAACATATCAGCACCATCCACAGTACCAGTCAGACAACTGGGAAATGGGAGATACGAGTCGGGTCACTGAATAATGACTGTGCAGGCGATAGGGATGATACTAATGTTTATTTATCGCAACCGACAAAAAGATACGGTCACTGAAAGAGATACATCTCGGAAGTGATCTGGAAGCCGGAATAATAGCGAAACTTTGTCACGTTGTATTTATGATATCATCTGTGAAACTGATGACGCCTGTTTATTCAATTTACTTGAATGCTTATGAACAGAAATTCTGTTTATCAGAAGGCAAACAGAACTGGAATCGATTTTTTGTGCATCGAAGGTTATCTCTGGTCAGATGAATTGATTCACCTTTTCACAGGAACAACAACATGATCTTGATAATATTTGAGACTCGTTCTGATGTGATATAAAAGCCTTAAGTGAACACACATGTGCACAAATATCAGAAAAAGTGGATGGACAGAGTACCGGATACGCATACCTAATGAGCGGCAATAACCGCGAAACCAGCAGTGTGCTTCCGAGAAACGTTATCCATCCATCTGTGGATATTACTTAAATCAGAAGTGTTAAATCGCGACCAAAATATTGTCGTTCTTCAGGTTAGCTGAGTCTAACACAAAAATAGAGCTATCAACGAGCCACCGTTGTGGTTCCTCAGTGGACTCTACGAACAGGAGCTTACACTCACACGCTTGATACACAAACTGAATTGTCGTTAGGGTGAACGTTGTACAACGAAGCATGCGGAACTAGCACAACAGATACGACAGACTGAGAAAGAATGAATCAGTCCCAGTTGTCTAAGAAGCCAGCTGTACTGAACATTGATACCACATGAAGAACAACTTCACAAAACAAGTTCGGCCTCCTACCGCAGCTCATAATGATGAAGCAGCCGAACTGTGTCAGGTGTAGACTTTGGGGAACTAAGTTCAGAATCGAAGTTGGTAACAAAAATACTACAAGGACGTCAAACACCCTCGTCAATTCAAAAATAAAACAAACGTGGACAAGCAAAAGAAACGAAAACTCCGCTTGAATAATCTTTGGCATTTTTCATTCCCCCAATCCTATCATATACACTATCATTGCCATTGTTCTTGCGATGTTGACATGCCGCCTGTAATCAGGATGCTTCTTCAGTATATGGACAAATGACACACTCGCACACATGGCGTTATAAATCAAAATGAATCGATATGGTACAACTACTCGTGTGAAGCACCAGTGACAGTCGAACCGACCAGTAAACAGGTTTTCAAGGTTTTGCGCTGCACTCACGCAAAGGAAGCTAGTGCACGTCCTTGAACATGCCTGGTCCGGGATCGATGACGCTACTCAAGAGTAAGACATCAACCTTGATCACCGTTACATCTAAACATTCGCCTAACCATCCCTGACTGGCCGAGGGACTGATTAATTGACCGAGTGCATTTTGCGTTCCCCATCGTACAGAAAATGAGTGAAATGACTTTGCATCACTTATACCACCACTGAGAGGATTTTCATCACAGGAGTCGGTCGCAGTGCAGATGACAGGTTGATACCATTCGAAATCAGAGACGGATGGTCGATCTATCATGTACTGTTGCTGACGTGAAGCAATTCGATGACAACCAGCCGGAACAGCCGGGTATGACTCGCAATCATTGTACCGGACTCTAGTCCAATGGTTGAGTGGCTTGTAATCGACGAACACCGAATCCTTAGTCAGAGAATGCGAAGTCGGTAAACTACGTGTACGGCAAAAAAAAGAACAGATGTCAAGCGATAGTGAATACATACACCTATTTGTGGGCAATCCGGCCACAATGTACAGATCAATCAATGGAGATCAAATAACCCTTCAAAAGGGGTCGCAAGTGCACGCAGGTAGGGTCGAGAGCTAAGTTGAACGATAAACAACGGGGCAGGCAATTATGAGACAGGTGGGAAAGAATGACCAATCACGATCAGTGGTCGGTGACAGTGTGGAACGGCAGTTCAAGTCATAAAACACAAAGGTGAGGGAGGGGGGGGGGGGGGGGGAGAGAGAAGAGCGAAGATGGCTCCGACAAACGAACAACACAAAGATTCATTGAACAGATGGCCACAGGTATGAATCATGATTTCGAATGCATGAACATTAGACGGCGATGAGTTCGGAATGAAAAACAGTGAGGGGGGTAAGCAACACGACAAGAGAATTTGGTTAAACAGGCACGAGCTCGAGAAACCACTTGATCAATGAACGGGAGGACACAGCTGTACTAAAGAATGCGCAAACTAAGACCGTTTAGGAACCACAGGTCTTTAGAAAGCAACGTGAGAACATAAGACCATCTATCGGCCAAGTACATGCACGGGTTAAAGATAGATAACATCTACGCGGTCACATACAGGGGGTTAGAAAATGTGTGACACACTGGGAGTGGATAAACAAATAAGCGTACGGGAGTGAATGTGAGTCGGATACATGTGCAGTTCATTTGATCCCGGTTACTGCGTCAAAAGCTAACACAATCGGTGGTAGCAACACTGGAGATGGCCTCCAGGGGTAGGTTAGAAGGTGCATGTGGAGCAACGGCAGTTGACCGAGATTTGGTTCAGTGTGGCGATTTCAACAAGTTAACTGGAAATCACACGTAATCACGTAATCCGGGTTGGAGCGCCAGTTGGCGTTCAGAGGACAGGCATTGTCGATGATTCCCAACAAACCGTATGAAACAGCTGTTCAGGACTTCGATAATTTTCAACAGTGAGTTGCGAGTTGATACGGTATGTTGGACCGTTTTTAGAGAAAAGTCAGACGGGAGTGGCTTCCCAGTTGGTTTTTATGAGCTAGTATACAGAGGCATAAAGGGGAAAAGCTGGTGCTTGAGGTGGCAAACAACAAGTTATCTTTGTGTCCTAAAAAGGAGATTACCACGGACTGATAGTTCCCGGATTCCACGGAACTAAGAAATTGACTGCGAAATCATCGAGGTACCTTCACGTTCGACGAGAGAGCCACTACTCCGCTGCACCAAATTCAAGTGCAGTTATCATTTCATGGGTGAGGATGCTCAATCTCATGCATTTTTGGAATACAGTATTCATCATCCGCCTGCGCTGCGGCATGAGAACCACTCAGGTTCTTTGGTACACAAGTCTTCAAACAAGATATATTCACTCATTTCGAGTCGCGAGGTAGAGGCTATTCAATGCAACACCTACACAAAGAAGTTGGACTACACAGAAGTGATTATCATTCGTGACAAACACTCCCATTCATGAAGGCAGTGTTATTGCTCTATTAGTCCAGTTCTACATTGGTTGCAAGCACTGTCATCATTTGCCTTAGAGGTGTGGTGATTGAGAGCACTTGTAAATGTCACTTTTCCAAAAGGAACGTTGTTTCTGACCATGCAAACTATTGCGACTACAGTAAACACTCGTTAAGATGTAGTGAAATGGTCCTACTCACTGCCCTCTCGTGGCTGTGTTCCCCCTAAAGTAAGAGAAAGAAAGCGAATGCCCAGCGGCCCCCAAGCCGGTTGGCTGACTGATAATCAGGTTAGGGAAGATGGTTAAACCCTGATTCCAAACCAACCACGAGTGGCGCATAAGGCGTACAAAACTATGTTCACCTGCAACTGTGGCAGAAGGGTGTACTGGGAACCCAGGATGTTTGGCCTCATCCGAAGGACGTATGAACTGAGCAATTAATCACCAGCCCCCAGTGGGTCACGGACTCCACGCTTCGTCCCGCTGCCTTATGGATTAAGCTTAGGATAGATGAAAGCTCCGGTGGTGGACCCCTAAGAAAGCCACCTGCTTGGCCGGGCAACCTGATAGTGTTGCTCCCGCAAACAAATCACGACATCGGACTCTATCTATCCCTTCCTCACCGATTGTACCATAGTTGGTTTGGCACACAGCCTGAAAGCAGACGTGTGTGGAAAAAAAATAAGTGAAATGGTCTCGAATACATTGGTAAACCGGTGCTAGTAGATTATTTGTTCGCACCTAGTTCTTTTCAACGACGGAGATCAGCGAAATACGTTTCCTGCCAGGGATGAACTGTCACAGCCCAGATAAACGTTGGTCTTGAATTTACTTGCATTAATCAGACAGTCGAACTCATATCCTGTATATCAATTTGGATTCACTGACTCTGTTTATACATTAGTCAGTTAAATTTGGCGTGGAGAACCGTTTATCTCACTCGATTTAGCATATGTATGTCGTATTATATTTGTATATTGTACTATTGAGTTATTTATGATGCACATCAAAAGCTCTGTTCAACTAAAATGAGTTAGTAACTCATCACGTCTGATGTGAAGACGCATTTTCGCCAACCTTTATTCAGAGAATCCGAGCACTTACTACCCATATCGGACAGTATCGTCAATTGAAGGGACTGAGTGAATACAGACCCTTAAGTCTGTGCCTCATACAAGTGGGGCAAACCGTAGAACTATAAACAAAAAACACCGTAATGAATTAGTAAAGGGTGTCCGAAGCAAATTCGGAATTTTTTCATAGGGACCAAAATTCGAATCAGTCAAGTGAGACGATGCTCGTCCATATGAGTGAACGTGGTGGCTAGGTACGCATGGATATCCGTGCGGCGAGCAAAGCCCAATAGCTTCGATTACGGCTATAGGACGAAAACGACGACAGCAAAGTGGACAGTATGGTCAAAAAGCTCTTTTTCTGTGAAGTACATAAAGAGAATCTGAACTGGTTTGTGCACGTTGAATTCAGTTGCAATCGATCAGTCAATGAAATATGAACGAACACAATTCAGTCTCTGATTTGACACACACACACACACAGACACACACACACACACACACACACAAGTAGCGTCTCCGTCAAGACACTAATACAATACACACGGCCTGGAACAGTGTCTGAATCATACCGGATGGTACTGACAACGGTTTTTATCACGAATCCGAGACCAAGTTGTAAACGTAAACGACCGACGGATTATGGCGGGTTATGTGAACTGGGAAAAAGTAAACACCATATCTTGACAGAGTGAACGTGTACCGGGGACACAAAGAGAGCGTCCAGATGAGTATGTGAGACGAGTTCACATGTGTAATTCGATGGCAAAAGGGTCACCCTATTTATTAGTAATAATAATGGCATATCTCACAATTACTTGCAAGTTGTGTGTGGCATTGATGATATATTGTTTGGCTGATTGTACTTTGGACTCCAACTTTCACGCACTAACCTCAGGTCGTCTGATCGATCAACTCTGCACTCGGAAGGACAAGATGAATTCACTCGATTTTTAGAGCTAATTCATCGGTGGTGCATATCCTCCGCCACATCCGGGGTTTGAACGGGACCTTCTCACCTAGAAGACGTGTGTTACCACTGTGCCACTCCGTTCCCGTCCGGGCTGATTCGAATCATCGAGTTAAGTTTCTTCAGATGACAGCCAGAAATGTCCGACAACTTAAAAGGTAGACACGGTGCTTGTCCCGTTAATTCCAAGCGAATGCCTCCCACCAAATGAGGTCTTCTTCACGTAATGGGCCATTGTACCCACATTTAATCCTGCTTCACGTTTGGTATATCGCAGTTACTTGCGAGTAGCATGTGGGAATGATGATGCTTTGCTTGGGTTGGTCGGACGACCTGGAGTTAGTGTGTGAAAGGTGGAGTCCAAAGGACAGTCAGCTAATCAAAGTAATAATAGTCTTCTTACTTCCGTTATTTATTATACGACAGTGCACGAGATTTCTGGAACGGAGCCACGGTCAACCGAAGGCTGTCGAATGAGGAAGTGACCGCCGATGGCGGGAACTGAACTCGAGACGTCACAATTCAAATTCGACGATGAGATAGTGAATAGGTCACTTATCCAAACACCCACCGGGGAGGTGATTCTCGGGGTAAACAAAATTGGGCAATGACCGGAAATTCCTTGTTTTCGCAGCAAGAAATGAGACACAAAGTAGTTTGTCAAAGAAATAAACTAGTACCTCGTTAGCTGTAGTCCCAGCGCTCCTGAGCTTGACTCCGAAAATATTGTCCTAATAATTAATTAGCTGGGAAGTACAATAAGGCCTTAAACAGAAAGATCCTTGTCTATGTGACTGATACGGGTCACACACTAACGCGAAGTGGGTAGTTTTGTGTCACTTATTGAGTGTCGCCAAACTGATCTGCGGGTGCAGACAACAAATACCGTCTTTAGCCAAGGTACTTGAGATCAGATTACATCAGCGGTTGGAAAGCAAAGTACCTGATTTTGTATATTTATTCACTTGTTCCAGTGGAACTGTGCACAGAAAATTGAGTTGAAAAAGGCAACATTTTGTAGTCACACACTGATGGCCACCGGTGTCAACTGTGTATTAGCACAACGACCACAAGAGATTCACGTCAGCTCATCAATGATCTATGACTCAATCTAGGCAGCAGTAAGTGGTTATAGGAAAGCACATAACACACATGCAGCTGCATCGATTGAGGTTTACCAAGAATGTGATCTAAGTGGAATTTTCAATAGTGTTGACGGCGAGCGCCCTCCAGTAGGGCTTGTGAAGTACACAATCTATACCGATCAACCAACCAGTGTCGACAAAATGTAGAACATATGGCTTACAGAAAACGTGATTACACAGTGCCATGACCCAATTCGTTTGGGTATCACCACAAATATAATTGTGCTCCAAGATATATGCGCGAATGGAATTCATCCGGACCACATCACGGATAATGCGAGGCTGCGGTTTATAAAAATCAATTGTATCATGATAACAAGACGGAAATTGAGTAATGTACGAACAGATTTCTAGCGAAGGGCTAAGGTCATCGGTCTCAGGGTGAACAAGATGAAACCGTAGCAACACAGTAACACATCTCGGAATCTGGGAGAGAAAGAGAGACATAAGAACTAGGTTTTGGTATGCGCTAGCCTCACCACTGTTCGACATAATGTGGACAGTTACTGACAGAAGTATATTCATCCGCACGCAGAAGTACACATGTATACAAACATAAATGCATACCACCGTTGATAAAAACAAAGCAAACGATGCTGTGAGCGCTCTCAATTGTAAATAAGATACACGGAATTCCAGTCCCGTAAACCTAGTAATCAATTGTCGATTCTATTGCTGTTTCGAGCAAACCCCAAGATTAAATTGAATTATTCGATTCCTCAAAAGAAAATTAACTCTATCGTGCTGAGAACCAGTCTGAAAATAATCCCGTCTCTCGGTAACTCTCGATAATGGCTGTCTGTTACTCAATGACCAGCGGTGGTCAGTCAAACGAAAGTTCACGTGGCCTTGGGTTCGAATCTCATGGTGACCAATCGACACGTTCGATTTTCAGCCTACAACCAAATGCTCTACAATTTCTGGAAAATACTACCTGATTTCCATGGGAAAAATGAAATAAGGCAAAAGGTAAATTTTAAAAAATATCCCGAACTTTTTCCCACCGGGTCGAACAAACACATTAAAGGAAAAATTATTGAAATCCTAGGCTTCAAAAATAGCCTGAGATGGGGCCACGTTATCAGTACAATTAAATAAATATGCCGGAGAACTGGATGGAAGGTCACTAATATTGGTGGAAAATAAATGGAGAGAAAAGACAATTCCCGGAAGCACTCCTGGTTTATTCATCGAAGGTCTGGATGTTTTTTAAGCCTCAGTAGTGTGCACTGAGTTCTGTCGGTAAAATAATCAGATAATCACACCAATAAACATGGGACAACCGAAAGCTTTCATTTTGGAACGGAGGGGGGACCACGGAATAGAATTAAAAGCGTATGATTAGTCAAGTAAAGCAAATCGTACACTCATGGTTGACGCCTCTAAAGATTTCGTTACATGGTGGACTAGAGACGCGATATCATCTTCACAACGGACCTGTTTGCTTGAACCGGGTAGTCGGGAGGACTTTCAGAGGAACTCAAGCATTGGAGAATGGCACGCTACCAGTTTAATACCAGATGAAATTAGAGCAATGGGAGAAGGGCGGTTAACCAGAACATCAGTTATGTAGCCGGGTATGGGAACAACAGTCAGATATAGAATACAAGCAAAAATTGTTTGAAAGAGGAGCACATGCATCGGTCAAAGCAACAGCACCGCGTCTCAAAATTGATGACGATATGCCATCGGTACAGACACCCGAAGTTACCTTAGACGTACGAGCGAGCTTAAACACTTCCCTGGAGAACGGGATTATGTGCACGCCATCTTCCGACCATTATTTACTAGGAGTAATTGAATGTCAGAGGAAAATCCCCCGTTTACATGGGAAGCGCTTTGAGCAATCACTTATCTGCAATCCACGTGGTCGATCGGTAGAAGAACAATATTTCACCAGGAAGGCATCAACATAGATTAGTGCACGCTTGTTTGCACTTCATATATAGAATTGGGAGTAAGTGAGTACTAGGCATAAAAAAACACGAGATGCAGGGGCAAACGTCATTTGGCGCGTTGAACGAACAGGTGTAAAGATTTCCTCGTTGAATAGAGACGGTTTGAAGTCACTTACTTCAGATAACACAAAGTCTGTTAGAATTAGGGAAAAGCATACAAAAAAACCCACAAACACACACACAATTGAGCACTGAATCAGTAGTACCTTAGTACAAACAAAATGTCTCCACGAAGCGATTTGCTTTCTCATTTACACGAGGACGACATCTGAACAGATCATCATCATCATCATCGTACAGCATTGAATAGCAGGGTGAGCCCCACTGACCACTACCTTTCCTACCACGTTGCACGTGGCAACAGAAGGAATGATCTTGCAAGGTGGACAGGGGGTTGATCTACAGGGGTGGGGAAAAGGAACAACGCCCTAGTTGCCAACACATGGAATACAACGTATACATGTACAAATGCACATTGATAAATCACTCTGATTCGACACAAAGTGACAAAACGATCGCCACTGTTCACGACTGGCTGCCATATTCTTCAGTGCCTCCAGCCAACTGGTTGACGGATCTTTTGAACCCCAACTACGAAGACATGAGGCACCTCCTCCTAGGTTTGCAATACATTTTCACATTCCCCGCTGCCACGTCATCTGTTGACCTATGCGCGACTTCATCCATTCCCAAGGAGGAACGGAGAATAGGGCACCGCACGGTAGACTTGTGTTTGTCATACGTAACACATGCCAAACCAACAAAGCCCACAAATCTGAAAACGCTGTGGTAGAACATTCTCTGAAACAGTATACAATACTCTATCTCTGATCTCATCATTGTTCGTCTTGCTATTTCATCCTATTTTAGCAATACTCTGCAAATATCGATGATCGAAACACTCAAGACGACGAATATCTTCCACACGCAGACCCCAAGTCTCACAATCATACAACAAAACTCAACGCACCGCGGCACACCACACATAATCTTTCAACTTCAGTGAAATATCAGGTCAGCACCACCATTGCTCCAGTCTAGCGTACACCGCTCCAGCCTTGGATATACATGTGCTCATCTCTATTACCGTGTTCCTATCCGTCGTCACGCTGTTGCCGGGATAACTAAAGCGGTCAACAATTGTCAGAACCTCTTCATCGAGTATCAAGCTCAGAATCGTTGACGTCCAGTCTTGCAACACCACTTTACACTTTGGAGGTGTAAAGCGCATGCCGAATAAAGCTACAGCTCTTGCGGGTCTGTCTAGTGCACGTTGAGCATGATTCGTGCTTTCGAACAAGCAGACAAGGTCGTCCGCATAATCTAGGTCACACAGCTTTTCACTATTTCCTAGTTTGATGACCACATCCTGGAGATTTGGCAAGGCATTATCCATTATCTCATTCATGACGAAGCTAAACAAGAATGGAGAAATGAAACATCCTTGTCAAACACAGCTCGTCGTTTCGAATGGACTGGATAGTTCACCCTCAACCTGACCCACAGCTCTAGCTGCTCTGTGGCCTGAAGTGCGCAGTAAATACCTTGGTGAGATATCAGGAACAGTTAGTTGAATCACACTCCTCGAATCCTGGATACGTGTTTCACTTACGCAACAGACATCAATCTTCAGAGAAGCTATTGTAAGCGCTAGGCACGTCTGCTGACCAGCCTTCATGAATGTACGCACGTTAAAGAAGCCGCAATTCAGAGGCTGACGAGGCTTGATAAAGTGTGAGGTACAAGATAGAGCATTATTCATGACACTAAGTGACAATGAACTGTTGCCAGTATCGGGCATGTTTTCATTGGGAAAATTATCGGTGGGTAAAGGAAGCGAAGAGAGGTGGTTGGGGACAAAAGACAACGGTTGAATAAAAGAGAGGATAACCTGAGCAGTAGCCCACTTATCACTACCCACCCCACTCGATGCAATGGGCAGTGTGGTCCTGATTATCCTGTGCGACGACCGATGCAGTATATAATTCTTTCTATTCGTGCAGTTCATAGGAGATGTTTGACGGGTACTGCTAGGGTGCCCAGCCGCAAAGCAGAAGAACGATTAGGATTCTCGGCCAAAGTTTTTAATTCTAACGAGAACCTGTCCGCAAGGCAGGGGAATGACTGAGTGAAAGACCATCTGCTTGGATCAATTATTCTTCCACCGACTGAGTTGCAAGCTCAAATCGACCCCTAACCTGGAGGACCAGAAGATCGCTTCGTCAATCCTCTATCTATTGACCTTCCAGGTATAGTTGAATCTTCGGCTTGGGGTAAGCCATCCTGTGTGGCTCGTTGGTACGCTGAAGCACGCATACCGTCACACCACGTCAGCGTGTAGTCTCGTTGCGACGGTGATTCGGATCAGCCCAGACGGGAGCGGAGTGGCACAGTGGTAACACACGTCTTCTAGGTGAAAAGGTCCCGTTCAAACCCTGGATGTGGCGGAGGATATGCACCACTGATGAGCTCTAACAAGAGCGAAACTCGAGTATCGTGCTTCCGAGTGCAAGGTTCAACGGATGACCGGAGGTTTGTGAGTGAAAGGTGGAGTCTAAGGGACTGCCAGCCAGGCAAAGTATTAGTAGAGTCCAACGAAGGTATCACGAATTGAGAAAAGGTGATGATTGTATGATCCTCTGTCTGTGTTGAACTTCAAGCCAACTGAGCAACGGTAAATCGAGTGAAATGTGGCAAAAGCGCAAACACGCCGTTGAATGAGACGTAATTAGAGTGACTGATTTGTCGCCAATGCACTACGTGGTTTGTGTTAAAGATGATTTTTGCAGGTGGAACTTGGTTGTTCAAGTCTGATAATAACTGCTCAATTCAGCGTAAAATATCGGTGAAATTCCACGGCACTTACAAGAACCACAACAACAAAGGTGATAGTATTGAAAGACGTTAAAAAACAGGTGACGTGAAACGAGCCGATGACAACCAGCCCAGGTAGCCGAGTATGCGACTCACAATCATGTAATCCGGGTTTGAGCGTCAGCTGCCCCTCACAAGATATACACTGTCGATGATTCCTAACAAACCGTATGAAACAGTTGTTCAAGGCTTCTGTGATTTTCAACAATGAGTTGCGAGTTGATACTGTACGATGAACCATTGTTTAGCAAAGAAAAGTCAGACGGAAGTGGCTTCTCAGTTGAATCTAAAGCCAGTGACGAATGGGTGTTTAATCATTTAGTGCTGTTGACGTAAAATGAGGCGCAGCCAAGTAGCTCGAATAGCTTCGTGCTAGTCTGTGACTCACATTACCTCCGAAATCCCCCTACCCTCCGGTTTCGATTTTCAGTTGGAACTCGGTACAGCTGACGGTTTCTAACAAACCAAATGAAACGGGCATACAGAGCGTTCCCAATGTTTTCAGTGGTACGTTATACATTCAGTTCAGTTCGAACAGCCATTTACCATCCACTGGGTATTGTGGTTGTTGTTGTTGCTATCTTATAGCGCGAGCCTCAATCGGAAGTAGTAAAACAAAACAAGAATAAGGAAAGAGTAAAAAGATAACTACTAGTGCCACCATGAAGCCGGTAAGGAAAGTTTGTGAACGCAGGAGGGCCACTGATCGTGACACCGTGTCATATCCTATAATGAATCCAACCATTGTGCGGAGAGATCTCTTGGACCCAACTCAAAACGACTAACATGCTCTATATGGCCGAGTTCAATCGCTAGTCTTTTCATAGTTTCTCATCATCAAATAACATTATTCATAGCCCAAACCCTTTTCGTGTACTGACATTCTTAGCCTTGCTCTTCTCATGGTGTTGACCGTACTTTCGTCTATTTTCCGCCGCCATTCGCGTAGTCTTTTACTTCTCAACCATTGCTTGAATAACATAAGTTCATTTATATGAAACAACTTGTACTAAGAGTGGCTGACCCATCTGGTGTTCGAACCGCTATCCTTTTTGGCTATAGCTTAATATCGTAACTTTCCGCCAATCCGGCCACTCTGGACGACCGGCCAATCGTGTACTACCACATGCATGCACTCATGCACGCACTTCATTGGTCTTCATTCGCTTCGCTTTCCGATTGCCGTTTAGCACAAGGCGCGCAGTTTAAAGCCGCAGAACCGCACACTGCCTTCTGTAAGCCATGTCCGACTTCTCATTTTGCATGGACTTTCTTGCAGCTGTTCACTTCATTACTGCCCCTGCTGTCCGTTTCCGACCAAGACTGCCGATTTATCACAATTGACAGTACGTTCCGCTTGAAACTATGTTAATTTTCACATTCAGTGCCAGTTCCAACTGTTATAAGTACCTATTGATCGCTGCTGTCCCAATCTGCCGTAATTCTATATTTTCTGTCGTCTTGCCGTTTATAAACGTGTTCAGTCCGTCTTCAAGGTTTCTTATTGACCATCACCATTTTGGGATTGCGTAAGACCGAGTGATCAATACCTGCAGGATCCGTAGACGTTCGGGATTCCACACACCTTTCTTCCACGTCATGGACTGATCACCTTTGTTCACCTTTCAACCACTAATCTTCCCGGTGAACAATAAGAGCCGAGCAATCCTATCCGGGGACATGCGCAACAAGTCGTTGACCTGGACCCCGTTCGAAGCCACACATGAACGCCGACTACGCCTCAGCACTGCGTGTTTCGAGGTCACACACACACACACATACACACACACACACACACAGACACACACACAGGGTTCAAGAGTAAATCATCCCCAGAACAGCCAAGGTTACACCACACGCATTGAACGAAAGACAAAACAGTGAACTAACAGTCAGACAGAGTTGGACGGGAGTGAAGCGGGCAACCGAAATGGGGACATAATATCGTTATCAACCACGCATCAAAAAGAAGTGAAGGGGAGCGGGGGACCGAAAATAGCCAGTTGCTACATACGACAGGGGAGTCAGTTCAACTTACCGACCAAAACGCCTGAATCTTTGTCCGGATAGCAGGTGAAACTGCTGATTCTCACCGACTCCGTTCGGTTGGACCAAGTGTTTCCCGGAATCGTTCGGATTTGGGATTGGGCAAGAGGGGCAAGATGGGCCCGCATTCGAGTCAGAGATCCTCATGGGTGGAGGGCATTCGGATCGGCAAGCGGCATGCAGCAGTAGCCGTTCTCGAACATTCTGAAACAAAGACATGAAGAAAAGTGACACCTAGTGGCGTATTTACATAGAATGAATCTGACGGTCCCAGTATTGAGAAAAACTCCTGAACAAAAAACAGCCCACTTTGCGATTAAGGTTGAGCACACAAACGGAGTACAACACGCTGAGCGCAATCGTGGAGCAGACACAGCACAATGGCTTATTGATTTAATAACGCATTTAAATAAGAATGAAGAACGGGCATTAGGGGGGAGGACGGGAGAGCTGCTTGAGATAACACGCTCCATTAACAAAACTCTGTTCATCGCTGAGGAACTCTTTTGAAAAACTATGGATCTGTTCAACTTAGCTTGAGTTTCGATTTCAGTCTGACTGACCGTTATACCATGCACTGGGTGCGGCAGTTTCGACTTCTATCGTTTGGTGAAATTCCTCTGATCGGGGACGAGGCGGCTGAATATTAAATCAGCCAGAAGAGAACAACAAAGGACGCTAACGAGTAGGTGAAATGTGTGAATACGAGTATATTATTGATCGAGAAATGTCATTCTGCTCCTCAGTCGTCAGATTTTGCCAGATCTCCTGGGCTCCGTGTAATAAGACTAACACGCACTGCATGACCAAAGAGTGGTAGGTTCTCGCATGGCTAATTCCCATGAACATAGGAACGGCTCGCGGCGTCCGACTTTTCAATGTGAAAAATGCAAGTGGATTTTCCATTACATGGGATTCAGGCTCCCGCCAACAATACATCCTGTGAATGTATTTCAGAGTGTTTTTGAGAGGCTATCGCGTATTTGAGTATTAAAATATTTACTAAATGTAGAAAAATTGGAAGACGACTTCCCCAGTGCTCTTTTAGCGCGAGCAAAGCCAGATAAGCGCCACACACACGAGGTATCGGAGCTCAACTTAAGTCCACGAAACCATTAAACGGGAGTCTATAGAATTCATAATTACACAGTGGCATGGGTATCACGGCAGGTGGGTCACGAAATAATCCTTTCATCCTACTAAAGTCAGCCCCGTGAGCTCCAGACTAATGAGTGTCGGTTTCTCTGGGTTTCGTTGTCCATCGTTCAGCAGACAGTTCACTAACTATTCTCACATAGTAGACGACCATGCGGATTCAGACAGAGTGAGTAAGTTGCAAAGTGCAATGGTCCGCCGATATGAACACCCATCGCTTCTGACGTACGAGGTTCGAGTCCCGTCGCCGGTGGTGGCAGACTGAAATTCACTGTCCTCCACACCTAAAGAACTGGGGCCGTTTGAGGTTCTTTACTTCAATTACCAAGGTCATTGTTGGACTTGCGGATAAAGGCTCAAAGCCCCTTCTAGTGCGCGCCGGTACGTAAGTATTTAGCTTAAAAATAGTTGTCCCATCAAAGACCGCGGAGACGAGAGTTAGAATTTCAACGCAGGATACTCTGGTTGACAAACTGCTGCGATTTTTACCCAACTAGTTGTGATATTTTCTAGTATGACTTTAATATGCAGCCATCTACTTCGGAAGATCAGCACCAGTATCGAAAACAAGATGAGAACGGATGAGAACGATCGATAAAAAATGTGGTAAAAAATTTGTTCGTGAGTAGAATTCACACCCGATGAGCTCGGCAAAAAAAATGATCACATGTGAGAGTCAAAGGACAAATAAAAAACACCGTACTTGTAGGTTACCACGAGACCACTTTTCGGATCTTTTGCGCTTTGTATTTTTGTTTGCTTGACAGTTTTACGTTATTACGGGATACGGGAGTTCGACAGAAAGGCCGTACGTCTTTGCCATATCCCTCAACGGCCCTAAAAAATCATCCTTTGGGCCCTAAACCAGGAAGACAGGAAATACAAACAGAATACAGTGCAAATGACAACTTCATACCTTTGTACCAAGTCAGGATCTGACCACCGCGTCGATTTCTTTAGTTTGACCCACCGCATGCGAATAGAGCACGGAGCGGTTAACGATGGACAGGCAAACGTCAAACAAGTCCGAGCCACTGGAGACGGCGTAGAGTGATTACGTCGATCAGAGGGCAGCTAAACACAGCCAACACACGACGGCGCATCTCGCCATTACTCACCTGATGTTCCCACTAGACACGAGTACTGTCTCGGAGATGACGGTTGTCCAACGCGGGAATCAGCCGAACATTCTCAACGTGGAATGGTCAGGTCTCGCAACCATTGAGTAAAACGCTAGGAACCGCGACATTGTGTATCCGTTATCTAAAGGAAAGCTGTATGTCTCGGCGATGCCAAAGATTGGGCAAATCTGCTTTGGTTCTCCCTATTCATGATTGCATGTACATATTTCTGACAGTCTGAAAAAAATACTTTGCACTTGAAAGATGCAGGGTGGATAGCCAATCTGAATACCTCGATCGCCATGCGGTTCAGAACACACTGGACAGTCTGGGTGTTGTCACTCAGCAAGGCGATATCATCGGTAACTTGAGTATATAGTTCCCCTTGACAGTTATCCGGATACGGTATGCGAATCAGGTTACACCAATATCAAAAGCCACAAACCAACTAGGGGGTTAACGCATCATCAATAAGTTCAAAGATGCCAAAGACAGAATCAATGTTTATACTACCCTGCGAGATCGTCATATCTCTGGTGATGAGCAAAGCCCTTTATCATCTGGCGAAATGCTCCAGGAAAACAGGTGTCTTATGGTAACCAAAAGGAGAAATACTTTCCCTAATACCCGCTTACTGACTATGTGAGTATCCAAGTGTTACCATTTTGTAGACCAAACAAGCTTTGAATTGATACCGACAGTTGAATGAGAACACGAATTCCCCCCCCCCCCCACATCGCACTTGACACTTAGCTTTCCTATAGTTGCGTACTGACCTCGACGGCTTCCATATTCAATGAGATCAGCTCGCTTAACCGACAGAGAAACGCGCAGTTTAGTGCTCTGGTTTGACCTACCACCTCGTATTACATTACTCGGGCAGAAATAAAATGAATCGAAGCAAAAGGTACAAACTGAGTCGGCTGTGAGGAAAATTTCCCGGATGAATGCGAATAGACCATCGACGACGGAACCTAGTCGAATCATCTGACGGGTGGGTCTGGTGGACTCCCGAGTCCAGAAGCCTAACACGTCGTGGTCGGCTAAGTTCACTTGTTAAGGGTTTTATAACTTTCGGCCATGTCAAGGGATGATCTATCGTCCAATCGCTATCAAACTAGGTAAAACAATGCATACCAAGACAGTCATCTATCTGCGGACTTTTGGGAAGTCACAAACGGTTTGTATTGTGTCTGGTCTGGGGACTGACTTCTGGACCCCTAAACCCTACGCGCAAACTCAGCGTTGTTGATATGGCATGTCAGTCAAACCAGCGGCTGTATTTTGTGAGTACTACTCATTTTGCTGTGACATGTACCACAAATCGATGGTTTATTTTTAGCAGCTGCTATGCCACATCGACCGTCTGATTTGTGTAATCATTACCGGCTTATGCATTTGATCGAAACGTCTTTTGGACGGATAAAATCCGACTGTAAGCGAGACATAAAAACGGTGCGGTCATATTTGAGATGGTTAAAAAATCAACGGTGCATTTCGATGTAAAATGTTAAAAGTAAATGAAACTCCGAGAACCGAAGTCAATCAGAAATCCACTGAGATTCAAGGGACATATTAGGTTGTGAAAATGCCAGCACTGCTTGGTTTTTGACTAACAGATTAGGCGCGTAACGATAATTCATTCCATTTCACAATGTGGTGTGATCAACGTGCCGCGAAAAGTGCAATCATGGAAGGTGGATGATTTCAAACATGCGAGTTACGCAAATATTAATCATGCTAGGTGAATGGTCAAACGTGTAAAGCCTGGCCAAAACAAGAGACGGAAGCACAGGTGGGTAAGAGGCGACTTACAAGGTATGCACAGCACCAAACCACAGTTTTACGTTTGTGTTGTTATTCACAGCAAATCTAGAGGCGATTACCCAAGGACGTGGTGAGTTTTCACTTGGCAATGAACTCCTTCAACATCAAACAAGCACAAACGTCTATAGACAGCATTATGGCGTGTGCGAGTGTGGCTCATCACCAAAAAGACCACTGTGTCTTCCTATCGCTTGGATACCCAAGGCAAGATTAACGAAGGAGCAAATGCACCGAGAACCGGCCCTTTCAAACCCCTCGCCAAAGATACGCTGAGTATCCTCGATTGTTACATGACCTGATAGAGGTATGGGCCGCTAGTGATCACCGGCTCCCAACAAGATGAGGTGCTTCTCCCGTGAAAAACAGGCCTAATACAAGTTTGTACTCTATTCTCATGTATCTGTATGGACTTTCTACCTTCAGTGCACACTGATTTTGCTGCGGCGTCCTGCGTAAGCGGCTGGCCCTGTGCTTTTCCAGTGTTCGGGTTGATCTAGACACTAGCTGGGAACCTTAACACCAAGTTACGTGTACACAGCTAGCTGGAATATGAGAACTCTTTTGGACATTATATATATATATATATATATATATATTATATATATATATATATATATATATATATATATATATATATATACTATTACCATGGTTAGTAGGAGATTCTGGATTGATCATGAAGCGAGTCCACATCCAGTATCAACGATCAAACAATCATCGAAAACCACGGGTAGTCTGGTGTTAAGGTGTTCGACTCAAAATCGCTCACTCCAAGGTTCGAGTCCCAGTGGGGGCTCGATGGGTGTGCATTACTGATGATTCCTACACTGCAGTGGTTAGGTCCACTCCTTTAAACGGCTCATATACGATGCCATTACGGGTAGAAGATAGTGGAACTGTCGGTGTCTGAGCATCGATGTCTCCGTAGCATTGTCTGAATATGATGGGGACAGCGTATCAGCAATTTCGAGGTTGGACGTAAGGTGTTGAGAAACAGAGGTCAGTCTGTAGATCAAGTACTCAATCCAAACACACCAAGGTGACTGAGACACGTGTTACGCATGCCCACCGACAGACTTCCTCAGTGTATGCTGTTCTCTGAGGCAGAGGTGGTTAGAAAGTAGGTCGAGGTGGTCAGTCCATGACATGGCAAAAAGGTACAAACTTTTTGACCAGTGGACGTGGCTAGGTAGGATGGGTGAGACTTGTGGATCGGGGTCTAACAGACCCGCCCACCAAATGGTTAGAGACATTGTGATATAACTTCACTTCTTTTTCTGGGAACTTATGTGATATTCAGAGGTTCTCGTTTCTTTTTGGCCTATATCTTAACACTTCCAAATGTTCCGAGTGTATATTCAGCATTTGTCGATCACCTTATCTCAATGAACAATCGGTCACTAACTCTGTCCTGGTCTCCACAGCTAACTTGGTCAAGTACTTAGCTGTTATTATAGAAACCAACTTGCCGTGGTCTTCGGATATTCTGCAGTGTAAAGAAATTGCGTCGACTCTGTTTTCAAATTCACGGACTGGGGCAGTTGGTGCAAAACAAGCTCTTATTATTTACTGTGCCTACTAATTTTACTTTACTGCTCTCCTGTAAACTTTTCTGGTCTACTTAAAAAGGATTTTTATTAACTATACTACGAATTGCTTCTGGTCAGTCTGTTTTTTGATTCCCATAGTGTGATCTACACATTTTACAAGCGAAAAATTCGCCATGAAGGCTCTTGCGGACCCGACTTATTCTCTTTACCATGACTTGTCTCTTTGCTGTTCGCATCCTACTAAACGTTGCAAGTTTAGAGTAATCTCGTTCCGCAAAAATTTTAATCGCAACTCTACAGCGTCTTATTTAGCACGTGTACTTGTTGGCAAAGTGAATGTCGCAGAGGAACTTCGCACCACCCTCGGTGGTTGAATCTGATTTTAGTTTTGTCCGCTTTTTTGTCCCTTTTGGAGATGTTTTCAAATTGACAGTAAACGTTTTTACTCCTTTTTATGGCAGATGTGAGTTATTAACTTACAGAAGCCCGCAGTACAATACAATACTAGATGTTGCGGTCAGTGGTATAACTGCATTCGGGCTCTGTCATTGTTTTCGTGCTTTCAGTCAATTACTTTGTTTTCGGCCATCTTTCACTGCATGCTTTCATTCATTCTGCCCTCAACTGGACGATGCTTCGATGTGGCAATCTAAAACCGGAGCACAGCAGTGTGAGGTTGATGACTGAATGAACTGTGCTGCACCGAGTTCACATCCCGCTACGTGGGCAGTGTCTATGTATAGCAGCGTGACAGTTACACCAACGATTAGGTTAGGTGTATGTGTTCTTCCGAAGCCTGGCATATTTTGGTATCGGGTCATATAGTCTTGATCAACTGCTGCTTGTAGTTTCACCTGATGAATAGCTTAGGTGTTACTGATACATACAGTCTCTCTGACTTGTTCTTTTTCGATTAAAGGGCACGTTCTCCATTCGGTTAGTTTTTGTTGTTGTGTGTGAGCGGTTAGCTGATTGTTGTTAGAGATTAGGTGCTTTTAATTTCAGATTGAATTTATATGACACGTTAGATTAGTTTGACCTGACACTACCGTTCCAGTTTTCGCCTCCTGTCTGATCTGGGAACCATGGCATTTAAATGCTACCTTTTTTCTAGGGAGAGGACAGTGTCTATGCTTTCTTTTAAGGGGGAAAAACTTGCGAACCTCTCACGTCCGGTCGCTATGGCTGTAATTGCGCAATATGAAGCAGAAGTATTTATGAAAAACATAGAAACAGTGCACGTTAGGTACCACTAGCACTGACAACCCACGTAGTCCCAACTGCGCCTCGCACCCGTCGTGCATGCTTTCAGATCCTATACGATAACCTTTAGACAAAGCGCCGGTGGTTGGGTGGTTCAAAACGTTTGCTTATCACATCGGAGGTCAGAGGTTGCAGTCCCACCTCCAACAGTCAGTTTGGTGGTAGACAGTAATCCACTGTCGCCCGACTCGTTAATTCACCTGACCAACTGGGATCTCATGTGGTTCTCTACACCAAATCTTAGAATCTGGTTGCCGGTTATCCTTAACAGTGTAGTGCGCATTTGTGGCTATGGTGCGCGTCCATTTCTCTGCAATCCTACGCAAGCATGTAATAAAAGACTAGGAATTTATGAAATTAAACACTGTGTACTAGGGAGAGGAGAGAAAGAAAGAAGAGAAACCTGTTAACGTCTAAACACAGAGTTGATATTAAGCAGACTTGTTGATAGTCAGATGGAATAGTCTGGTGGTAAGCCGCACATGACCCACAACTATGCACTCTGGGTTTGAGCCTTAGAAGAAACACAGTATAAACGGATTGCTGATGGATCCCAAAAATCGCAAATGGAACCACCCTCTTGGTTTTCAATAATAGTCGGTGTAGATAATGCATCATGAATCATTTTATGAACAACTTAGAAGTCCTACAGCAAGAAAACCTCGAGCCTTGTGCCCACTCAGTAGTTAGTTGGTAGTTCGATTATTCCATTATGACGAGACTGCACCTTGACATGACGTGATGGCTTGCGTGCCTCCATGACCCAATGAGTTGTGCAGGATGGCTTCCTTAAACCGGACATGCAATCATACCTTACAGGTCAATTGGCAGAAGCCAGAGGTCCAGTCTCTGAACCAGCTGCTGGACAACATTTGGTTTTAACCACTATGCCCCGGCAGAGGACACTCCAGCGAATAAACACGGGAAGATTCAGTTTACCGGTCTATAAGTCACCACTAGTTGGACGTGGGAGTGGAGTAGCTGGGGTTTCTCTCGACGATGACAGAAGCCATCGCGCTTCTGCGGTCCCTCGGGAAACATTCATTGTATGTTTGCTCTTCATCCTTCATGTTCCAATTCTAATTGGGCACGAAGAGCCACAATGAGCCGTGACCGAGAACTCGTAGCTTTCGGTATAGGCAATAACTTGGAGACAGGGGAAAGTAGAGGATCGATTCTCAGATCTAGGCATTCTTTTCACTTTGCTGCTTTCAACGTCCGCACACTGCGGAACGAGGCAAAACGTAGCCCTAACTAGAACTCTTGAAACCTTTAAAATGGACGTGCATCGTGTCTCCGAAACATGCACACAAGACCCAACTTCAGGGCAAATACTTCCAGCTCCAGATACTCTTCGCGTATCAGGTGAATCGGTGTCTAGTGCTCGCGGTCAGGCTAGTGTTGGCATAGCTCTGAGCATGCACTGGTCGACTGGACCCCAGCCAGTCGCCTGTGTGCAGTTCGACTGAATGATTCGGTGCATGTCAACAGTACTAGACTGAAGCATCGATGCCTGTTTGTCGTATCTGTGTATGCTCCAACTGACTGTGGCTCTCCTGAAGATAAAGACGAATTGTACCATGATGTGACCCAACTGGCCCGCAGCGTGCGCTCTACGGACATCATGGCTGTTGCTGGCGGTTCCATTCAGGTAAGCTGCAAGCTTTCTAGACAGCCTGACGGATTGCGTTTTGCGCTTTCAAAACACAGGATGCTGTTGCAGGATTGGGTTGGTCCAACATAAAACTTTTCTGTGGCTGGGGAAACTATAGACCTGACAGATAATTTCTGTTACCTGCGCAGCTGCATTTCACCCGGAGGTCAGATATCGGATGAAGTGTCTTTGCACATATAAAAGGCGCGTTTGGAAATTGCCAGTTTGAAACATATGTAACGTCGATATCAAATCCATTTATCTATCAAGGGTAGAACGCACGCTGCAGCAGTCGGGCCCGCGCTTCTTCATTGTTCAAAAACATGGCCACTGCGAGTGGGGAATTTACGAAGATTGTCGGTATTTGAACACCGATGTCTTTGTAGCATTGCTCGAATCTGGTGGGAACACCGTATAAGCAATGCTGAGGTTCGGCGGAAAGTCTTGGGTTCAAGAATCAAATCATTAGATGAAACACTTAGGCTTACCAAACAAAGATGGTTGGGACATGTGTTCACATGTCCACTGACAGGATTCCTTGGCGCGCAGTTTGCTGAGGCGGGTAACGTTGGGACGGTGAGTAAGAGTGGCCAGTCCATGACATAGAAACAAGGTATGGAAAGTCTAACCAGTGAACTTGACCATGTGGGGCGTATTAGACTTTTTGGGTGCGGTCAGAGAGACCCCCCCCCCCCCCACTCTATGGTTAAATATATTGGAGGGTATGACTAGGTGTCGCTCTTGTATCTACAGCCTTTCTTCATCGACTTAATACCGATATGTGTAGTCTCCCTATTACTCCTTCCATACACTTCTTTTTCATTAGTTCCTTTTGAGGTTGCCGCTAGGAGACAGCAACCACAACCACTGCACCGCTACGTTCCTCTCTATGACGACTACAAACATTTATAGCCTACGGTCTCGGGATCGGGAAAAGAATATGCTCAAAATTCAGCGCCGCGTAGTGCGTTGTTGTCACTGTGATTTCTATACTTTGCCAATACACAGGTCGGAAAATTGGGAATTCACGCAGAGGAAGCACACAACCGAATAGTGACAGGACAGGGCAATGGGAACGAACTCAAACACGGGGTGTACGACAAGCGTGAATACTCCTCCGTGATTTTGAAATCTTCTTTTTCTTTACACATTCCGTCTCGAATAAAGGTGTTTCACTGTCACGATAGTCCAATCGACCTAGTAATCACTGCACTAAAAGGGAGTATTTTGGCAGAGAAGATCAGAGAGACAGTGCAGATTAATTCAGCTTTCAGAAAACCTCTAAAGACGTTAAATTTATCAGTGAGACGTTTTTTTTTGTTCTTATACTTCACTGATGGCTACTTGCATTCTTCACATCGTGGTGTTTGAAATGAAACGTGCACATTTCACGCCGGACAATTGTCTGGCTATTTTAGATCCCGGAGCGCCGGGACAGTTCAGTTCAGTTCGAACAACCATCAACCATACATTGCATGTGACGACTCTTATTGGTATCTGTCAGCAGGAAACACGATTAGAAATAATGAAAAAGAAGCTTGGAAAGAGTAAGAAGAGCATCGAGTCAATGAAGTCCGTGAATGCAAGAGTGCCACTGTTCGCGATACCTACCCAAATCTTACGATGTATCCAACTAGAGTCGGTGGAGCTCTTGGACTCCACGCAGGAAGCCTAAAACACCCTACATGACCAAGTCCACTGGATAGGCTTTTACACCTTTCATCCATATCGTGGACTGACTACCATTACCCATCTTCCAGCCACTACCAACCTCAGCAAATATTGCGCACCCGGAAAATCTACCCGGAGACAACCGCAACACATGTCCCAACCGCCTAAGCCTACTGAGCTTTAGCATACCTTATCGGTATTCCGCAAATTATAAAAACAAAGTGTAGTAGAGGAGAACAATGTGTGTGATGGAGCAAGTTTGGATAATTCAAATTACCTAGACAGGAAAGCCTACATGTTGAGTAAGTTTACGTGATTGTCTACTGCCCTTCACGTTCGTTTCAATTATATTATAGAAATTCCACAACTCACGCCAGGAACTTGAATTCAACGACGAGCTGATCAACATGTGGATCACCAAAATAAACGGTCGAAACAAATGAGACGTTTTGGTGCGAAATAATGTGTACTCTGCATGAGAAATAACATGATGTGGTCGATCTGGATAGATGTTTTGCCTGAGTACAATCCTGGACGTCTTGGTTACCACCACACAAATCGAAACCACACCAATGCGTTAACCGCACCGACTAAAGTTGTAGACAACGGATCCGAAAAAAACTACAGTCTCGCAGATAAAAAGCGGCAGGCATCCTCGTAAACTGCACCATATCTGGCTGCATACTGTCATCATAATAACGGTAGGTTTAGTTTTAGGTTACCACACACACACACACACACACACACACACACACACACACACACACACACACACACACACACACAGGACTGAAAACAAACAGAATACACCAACCAGGCGATCATTGGTGTCGTAATAGAAAGACGATTTTATCGTAGCGAAAGTGATAACAAAGTCAACGAACTGACAAAAAATGCTCACGTTAAAAGACATCAGTTTGGAAAGCTTAAATACTTCGGAATTTTGATGGTCAGCAGAATGTCCACCTAACTGGATCATGATCAGTGAAAACGACTCATGGGTGGTTCGAATGTGGCTTAGTTACACAGCCGGCTAGCTAGTTTATTCAGTGTTAGCTAGCTAGTCACCAGAAAAGTCCATGTTATCAACAACAATTCAACTGAACAACTGACCAAGAATCAGTCATATGTATCTTGTGAGGTGGTGAAATTTCAAACAGTTATATCATCTCATTCCCAGATGGCTGAACCCCGGGAGCAATAACCAGCTCGAATCAAAGGCACGACCCCTGTACTATAACTGCCCGAAAATATTGTGACTAGAACTTGGTGCGAACAGGAATATGGGACAAAGTGGTTACAGTTCGTCGAGAATAAAGTACATCTTTGTCGAATTATTAAAGGACCAAAGTGAATGAATGAACGCGCGGATTAGCACATAGATGGAATATTACGTTGGAGCTCTCGTTATAACGTGAGTTTGACATAGGATATCTAAAATCAATGTGAAAGATTTTTACCCACTGGTCTCAAGGTGGCAGACAGTCCTGTCGTCTTTTTTACTGAAGCTTTATGTGGTTCACCATCCCAAGCACCAGGGTAAGGTTGCCCGTCCAACCAAAAAACACTTGAAATACACAACTTACAGAAAATCATCGCTCACGTGCACTCAGCAATCACAAGAAAAAATCCTAGCTCTCAGCAACATTCGCGGTTTGGACAAAACATTGATTTTGAGCACCATTTTCTCCCCTTGAATTATTCATCACTGAAAAACAAGTCTCCCCCTCGTTGGATACTACCTATCTCCAGTTTCCGAATGACATTCTCCATTCCTCGTTCTCACTTAAATCTGGTGGCTGCGCTTACATCCACCAATCTGTCACCACCTCCCGTATCACACTCGGACTTTTGCCAACTGCGAGTCCCAACTGATGAGGCTGAAATCCCGATTCCCTTCTTTTAACCACAACTTCTATACCGTTTATCGCTCGTCCAACAGTAGTAACCCCCATTTTTGATTTAGTTTTCTGGCATTGAAAACTTTTTTGCATCAGACCCCAATCACCAATTTACCATTCTTGGTGACTTTAATGCCCACAACGGGAACTTCCTATTGGACTCTTCTAGCACTACGGTTGTGGGGCGCGAAGCCGAAGTTTTCGCAGCGGTGAACAATTTAAGTCAACTCGTTGATATCCCCACACGTATTCCCGATCAGGATGACGACCGCGCACACACCCTCGATTTTCTTCTCACTTCCTTTGTCTCTTTATTCTCCGACAATACCTCCCTTCATCTAATTCGCTCATCGGAACAGTCTTATCTCCCTCTCCACCACCTTTGCTCGATCAATTCCTATGTGCATTTCCAAACGCACCTTTTGGCGTTACGATTCAGCCAACTGGTTTGGTTTTCGTGATTTCCTGGTCTCCTATCCCCGGGATGACTGTTTCTTTATTTCTGATGTTTCTATCTCCGTTTCAAACTGTACTGAGACTATTCTCCTAGACGAGCTTCACTTTATTCCTCACTTTTTCAAACCCAGAAAACTACATTTTCCTGAGTGGTTTATCCACACCTGCAATCGCGCCATGCGTTTGAAGAACTCAACATTCAGACGGTGAGATCGCTCCGCTAATCTTCAATTCCGCAGTCTCGTCGTGTAGGCCAGAAACATATGCTTGTTTGCCCATTCAGAAAGCCAAGGATTATTTCATCCACCACAAAGCCGAACATTTAGCGCCTTCTGCTACTGGTAACCGGTCATTCTGCTCTCTCGCCAAAGCCGTTTCCCGTATTCCCCTCCCATTTCTGACTCATCTAGCTCACTAGTCTGTAAACCCCATGAGAAAGCCGGTGTATTTGCTTCCCGGCTTGCCTTTCATTCTATTTAACCCAACTCTTATTCTTCCGCCTCCAGCTAGCCATCCTTTTATCCCCTTAATCACAACCAGAAAGGTCCACCAGACCTTATAATCACTCCACCAAAACAAATCACCTGGTCCGGACGATATTCCACTCATCGTCCTGAAGATGTGCCCCAGAGTTAGCACCAATTCCACTATTTTGTCTTTCTCTTCAATCTGGTACGTTTCCCGTCCCATGGAGAAAACCCGTAATTTTTCCGATTCCCAAACACGGCGGCTACTCTGACCCGAAGAAGTACCGTCCTATTTGGTTAACGTTTGTCAGTTATGGAGACCATAATTTCCAACTAGTTGCGACTGTTCCTTGAACGTGAAGAATTGACAAACGATCGTCACTACTGGTTTCGGCCTCGTCGATCCACGGGAGATTTACTAGCTGTTTTCGCAATTATGGCTAGCAAAACTCGATAACCACGAAAAAACACACCTTGTCTCACTAGACATATCGAAGGCTTTTGACTGTGTCTAGCTTGCTGTCTAAACTTTGGGTTTCTTCCAGCCCTTGTCTTCTGGACGCCGTTTTCTCAGTAACCACGGCATCCCTGATCGAGTCGATGGGGTACAACCACAACTTTTTTTCCGTGAATACCAGTATTTCTCACGATTCTGTACTTTTACCTACCTCTTTCTGCTTTTCCTTATTGACCTTGTGTCTACCACTTCCAACCCCACACACGCTTTTGCAGATGATGTTACCCTAAACTGCTCTTTTTCCCATCCCACTTCTTTCCATGTCCCCACCAGCATCGATCGTGGCCATTGTACTTTTGTATTGGAAGATCCACTTGCATTTTTCACATCGAAAAGTCGGACACCGCGAGCCGGAATCGAACCGGCGACCCTCCGCCTATCGGGCAGATGCTCCACCAACTGAGCTATCGCGGTCCGGACAGTCGGCTGTGAATAACACAAGTGAATAATCGATAATGCGCGAACCACTATTCCGATGATACACAGCATCTGTCCTGGTTTTAATCATTGGGCTGGCCTCGTCGGACAATTTTCAATGGGACGAACAGCACACGGATGAACGTAATCCACTGGACATTAATATATATTCATAGAATGTATTGTTGGCACGAGGAGCCTGAATCTTATGTATTGGGAAATCCACTTGCATTTTTCACTCTTGTTACACCCTCTTGGGGCTCCCAAAATCATGTTTTCTTCAATGTCTCTAAAACATTTCCCCTCACGATTTCTCTCGAACACCATTCCTTTCCTTCTCACTTAAATCTGATTCGACTATCTTTCGTTCCTCCAACTCGATGCCTCCCCTGGGTCTTTCGATTGTCTCCTCTCTATCCTGATCTTCATACATATTAACTTGCTTCTCGTGCTGCACTCAAGATTGGTTTTCTATTTTGCGCCAGACGTTTCTCTAAATCAACCCACCTCCTCTTCCTGTAAAAAGCCCAAATTCGTCCAACTGCTGTCCCGTGTGAGGTGGAGCTCCATCTTCTTCTTTATCTTTCCTCGACCGGGTCCAACGTTAGGCCATTCGTCTGACAGATGACCCAGTTTTAACACCCACTTTGCAGACGCTTGCACATCGCCAGGCTGTACCTATTCGACCGCCATCATTTGGGGTTTTGTTTCTGTGAACTTGCTTCGACTGTCCTTAATCCCACTACTTTTCAACGCCAATCCCGAGCACAGGTAGCTAGTCACCCTTATCAGGCCTCTGTAGCTTAATTTCGGACCTGAACCTTCTCATCTTCCTTTTTTCCCGGAAGGCTGTTATGGAACACCCTTCTCCCCTTTGTCTTTCCACCCACCTAAAACTTTTCTGTGAAAAGAGCACTTTTCTTATTATATGCTTGCGCATGAGTGTAGTGGAAGGGGTATATGCCATAACCATAAGGGCCCATTGCGCTAAATGGGGATTACCAGCAACCAGACCCTGAGACTTGGAGTGGATAGTCACGTAAGGTCTCAGTAGGTCAGGTGTGGTAACGATCCGGACGACAGTGGGGATTATTGTCTACCACCAAAGTGACCGGTGATGGTCGGAATTCGAACCTCCAACCTCCGGGGTGGTAATCAAATGCTCTAAACCACTCGACCACCACCAATGATCGATCATGGAATAGCGGTCAGCATTTGTCAGAATAACTATTTTTATTACGCAAAATAAACGGAAAACAAAGTGATCGCCTGAGGTAACTTTCCCAAAGATGTAAGATGGAGCACGAAAACCAGTTTAAGGCACATTGGACAATCATGAGACTGCACCTAGAAGTGGTGCGGCAGCTTCCTTGTCTGCATAATCAAGTGAGATAAGCAGGAAGGCTCATTTTGAACTAGAGAGTCAATCACACGTGAAGGCCAGAGAGAGTTTAATCTCTCCCTTAGTGGTCCGACATCTTGGTAGTGACCTTCCCGTTGCTCAAATGAAAAATAATGCGGGAAGCTATATAACATATCAATCATCACGCAGAATAATCGGGATCGCGATGCTCACCACACTAAACGGCGGGGCGGGTAGTGATAAGAAGGTACCGACCAGTCTTCCGATAATTCTGTCGACTCTTTGTTTTCCGCCTTCAGCTAACCCTATTGGCATCATTTTCCACATCGTAACACCCATCCTGGCAACGCGATCGCGGCTTACTGTAAAACAGAGTTGTAAGAAACCTGTTATTCATGACTCCGAAGTTTGTCAAACCTAGTTAATAATGCCTAAGTGGATTGAATCCAGTACAATGAATTCCGTGTTGTTCAGTTTCTTGGTAATTGCTGCATTTTATCAGTTAAAAAGATGCAAAACAGAGGGGAATTTCGTGGTGTATTTATAACTTCTGCCTCATTCTCTCAGTTCCAATTGTAAACACTTGAAAAGTGTCAGTCAGGGAAATCCATGATCATTGAAACTAAAAGGTAGATCAGAATATAAATATACCTCATAATAGGTTATGCTTCTGTTCTATTGCCATACCATCGATTGCGTACGCTGAATCGAGAAAGTGGAAACATTCGGCCAGCATGGCAAAGAAGCGATTCATGAAAAACTCTAAATGACCCTGCCTTTGTCCATATATTTCAATGAGAACTAACCCTCTTTCGCATGTTCACATATCGGACAGACGTGAAAAACCCACGGTTCGCATATATAAATCAGACCCAGAAGAGCAGTATCAAGCTATGCAAAAAGGGTGACGCATGGTACTGTGAGAATTTAGATGAATTTCCCGAGGTGAATAAGCCATCCTCAGTTTTGGAAGAACCAGAGCAAGCATCAAATCAACCGTTAACCTATCCGGACTACTGGATGCACGGTACGCGCTGATACTGAATGTAAGTTTGACGCTAGTGGATAACCAGGATTCGTGAGAGATTTTACCTCGGTTGATAAAAAAAGGCATTTTAAACCATGAAACTATTGAGATCAAACCATGAAACAAGATATTATAATCCCGTGCTAGTTTTCCTAGTGAAAAATAACTTGAGAAACGCATTTTGTGAGCTTTCTTCTTTCGAGCTGAAAGCATCCAAAGCTGACAAATTACAATGGCAACGTGGGTCGGAGCTTAACCCATTATTGTTTATTTTTGACCAAATTCAGTGTAAGAGTATTCGTTCATTCAACTAACTCTTACTACAAGTATCATTTTTCACATCAGCTACGAGAACATGCAAGTGGTAAGTCACTTTCCTTACTATATAATTACTATACAATGATAGTGGCAAAATGCCAACACCACAAACTCAGAAAAGGTGTGTAAAACAAACTGTTTTTGGCTGTTTCACCGCATCCATATTTTGTGATTTCTTCAACCTTTTTTAGTATTTAAGGGCACAACTCAGTTCTATCCGCCTAAGTCACTTGTGACCTTGCTTTTTCGGTAAAAAAACGACTTTTTTCGACTTCATAAAGATGTATTACTCTTTTTTTGAAGTACGTCATTATTCAGGTTTATTTCGCTATAATATTGCTATATTCATCCGTGCAATGAGAAAATTCACTAGCGCAGAAACATTTTCACTCTCACTTTGAAGTTGGGGTTACAAAGTTTTTCTCAAATGCGATTCGCTTGTGTTCAAGTAGACACATCTTGCCAGAAGTACTTGTATGTATGGAAATGAGGCTAACGACTTTATAGGGAACCAAAATCGGGAATCCGAAAACAAACAACACCATAAGAAGAGTAAGAAGCGAACTACAACTCTACAAGGAAAATGTGTGAATGCAACAGCATCGGTGGTAGCGACACCTAGGCAAATCCTCCAATGAATCTAATCATAGAGTGGGGGATCTTTTAGACCCATTAAGGAAGTCAAAAACACCCTACATGGCCAAGCCCACTGGTTAGGTCTTCCATCATTTTCTTCACGTTATGGAACAACCACTTCTACTGGCTTCCAAACCACCAACCCCCTTCTCCCTCATGAAACATTGTGCGCCGAGGAATCCCAACCACAGACAACCGCGACAAATGTCCCAGAACACCTTAGCCTGGTGAGCTTTAGTGCTTTATCTAAGGATTTGCTTCGCGTGCCTAATGCTTTGCGCCCAACCTCAGCACTGCTTATGCAATTTTCCCACCAGATTCGAGCGATGCTACAAAGACGTCGGTGTTCAAATGCTGATAAACTGTGTGTACCCTCATTTTTGGTAGTTATAAGAAGAACCGACCTGAGTGTCGTAATGTACAGCCAACCCTTGATAGATAAATGGATGTCATATCAACGCCACAGATAACTGAGGCTGGTAAAAACCAAACGCACCTTCTGTATGCGAAAAGACATTTTATCCGACATCCGACCTCTGAGTAAAATGCAGCTGCCTAGATATCAGAAATCATCCACCTGGCTTAGTCTTCCCCAGATGCCGTAAGGTTTGGTGTTAGACCAACCCCGTTCTGTGGCAGGACCCTGGACATTGAAAGTGGTTCAATCTGGTTCGAAAAACTTGCAACTACTTACCTCGATCTTCACTTAGAAGCACAGTTATGATTGACGCTTTTTCATCCGGGAAAGGCTCAATACCACTATCGACACATGAAAAAAAATGTGATTTCTAGGACCACATCCACTACGAAGTTTAACAGAAAAGAAGCGAGAGGACATTCCTGACGTACAAACTTATCGTGATGTACTCGGGTGAAAGATCACCGTAAGACCGAACTCGGCTTTAACTTTGGAATTTTTGAGCTCCAGCTAAGAAGACAGAGAGCATCTATTGCGCCTTGCTATCTTCGTGAGGTTGGTCATAACTCTAACCCGAGTAGAACAGCGAAATGAGGCTCTCCGAGCTTTGAATTCCCTGTGGGTTGCCTGTTTGTGTGTATTTTTTTGTTCTTAGTTAAATTATGGTTCTTTAGTTCAACACATTTTAATAAAGGGTGCACTTATTCTTCCTGATAACATGTGAAACAATGTTTAAGAAGTGATTAAGAACATCTCACGCTTGAGAATTAAATGTGTACTTTAACACCATGAGCTGATTGACGAAATAAAAACATAATTGACTGGATACATTAAGTCACCTGGGATGCAAACACAAACACACGCGCACACGCAAGTACAGATGACAAGAAATAGATTTCGTTTAAGTAGATAGGGTAAAGGTGATAAAGATACGAGAAGACACACAGTGCAATGATTCAAGTTAGAAGAGTAGGTAAACAGTCACTTGTCTGAGAATACCGCGGTTCATAGTGCTTTACTGTACGGTTGCGAGACCTGGTCGCTGTGTTGAGTGTGCTCAGCGGATTTCTATGTTATAACCGATATTTCTGAGGCCCTGGCTGAACCTGGTGGAAACATCGAGTAATGGCACGATTTGTCGTCGTGTGTTGGCACAGACAGTCGCTCTCTGACCGAAGTGGTCGCTCTACAAAACCTCTGATGTCTCGGAGATGTATAGCGCATGCCTACCCATCGTCTTCCCTTCCGTGTTCTGTTCGCAGGTGCTGGACAAGGCTGGGAGAAGCGGTGCGGCGGTCAAACTATGACTTAACCTAGAAGTATGACGAAGCTAGCATCAGCATTGGCTTCGGTTGGTGCTTCTCGCCTCGTTGGTTGGGACCCAAGGGATGAGGACTGTCGCTGGCTAGAGACGTTGAGACAAAAGTCAGTTGCGCGAATGCTATGCAGTCCGTCTGTTGAACTATCGTGTCCCATAAATATAAGTGTCTTTCAGACAAACACAATGACAAAAAACATCAAAAGCGCACAGTGAAACAGCAAAAGTTACAACGTATCGTATCGTTTCACTATTTTTTTCTTAAAAGATGTTTCATTGTTCTCTTCCATTTTTGTGATCGTTGTGGTCGCGTCGGCATTATGCTTGATTTCAAGCCTATATATATATATATATATATATATATATATATATATATATATATATATATATATATATATATATATCGATAAATTGCATGCGGTACACGAATACAATGAAGTGATGAACTTTCGAGGACAATAAGATGCCGCAAGTGAATGAAAAGATGCACCGTTAAAGGGTTGTCACCCAGGACTTAAAGAATCACAACAATATGGTGCTGACCCAACAAATGCAATAAGTGCTCTGTAAAGGCGGAGCAAGAACGCAACAAGTTTCCAAAAGAGCAATTTGGCTGTGATGCGAGTTGAAGATTGCAGAATTCACTATCTGGAACCGATTCATCTCAGACGGCAGCTCAGAAGCAACATTATGCGGAATTTTTTTTAATAAAAAAGATACGTGAGTGACGTATTCGTTGTGAATGGCTTACCTGAGGAATTTCAACTCTCAAACACTGCAAGTGAGAATACCAAACTAGAACCTTTTTTAGTACGGAAAATGCCCTGATTCAGTTGTCACTAGTACACACAAGTAATAATCTGAAACAATAAGGCATGTTAGACAAAAATCAAAATTTCCATCACGGGTGTCAACAAACAAAAGATCATAATTACAAGCATGTAGGCGCTAGAATACAACACTTCAGGGTTTTACAAAAAGCCGAGAACAAAAATCAAACGAATTTACTTGGTCTCTCTCCGGAATCAAAAAGCACTTATTTATGTACATACTTACCGTGCATGCCTCATAAAGCATAGCGAGGAGGAGAGATCCAATGAAAGCTGCAACAACTTCTAAAGAGATAAGCCCGGTAGTATGATTTCAATACTACATACTTCCAGTGGTGTCCACTTCCCATGGTTTGAAAAGGAGAGTAAATGGCAGTTTTGTGGTGAAAAACATTTGCATTGACATGGCATGATCCTTGGTTGTCATATGTTTCATATGTTCCGCGTGATTTGCACTTATTTCATTCATGTTTGTCAGGTCCACTGTATAGTATACGAAGTATTATTGAAGGTATCTCTATTGAGGGAACCAAGGAGAGGCTGAAAGATGTATCCAATCAAGAATAAAAATAAACAAATAATTCGGGACAAAAAAACTGTTTGACGAATTCCCACTCATGATTTAAACAGTCCTGGACAGTGAAGGAGCACATTATTGCAGTATCTATTGTCCGAAACTCCATAAAATTCAATATGGCCCGGTCTCCGTCATTACACCAACTACATTCGGGATAGGTATTGTGAGGCCAGTATCACGTTTCAGCGGGGGAGGAGGAAAAGACGGACTAGTCAGAAACTAGTGGCTCGACCAGCTGTAGCTGAGCGCTTTAGAACGCCTACATACTACATCGGAGATCAAATTTTCAAATCCCACCACCAACGCCGATCACCTAAGAGGTAAGTAATGATCTACTGTCGTCCGGTTTCTTACTATGCTTGGCCTGTTGGGATCGTACGTGATTCTCCACTTCAAGTCCCAGCGCCAGGTTGCCGGTTATGCTTGATAGTAAAATAGATCTGTCGTGGGTTGGTTTTCTACTGTTTGTGCTGTTCGTTCTCCGTATATTCTAAGTGTTACTGCACTTTATTTTTCAGCTATATGTACAACTGACAAGTTAATTAAGGCCTTACTTTCAGGCGGACTTCTTATTCTGCTACTGGTGTTGAACGCACATTGTAAACTCATTACAATTTATTCGACTTTTCAAATGGAGCGAGTGCGTCGACCAGAACGATTTGATGCTGATCCTTGTTCGTCTGATGCAACCCATCTCCGAATTCACTGGAAGAAAACTCTTGCCAATCATCCGACCATCATAAAGGATCTGGATGTGGATAAACTCACAACTCTGACTAATCTGGTTACGCTCCCTGTCTACAAACACATCGCCGAATGTACAAACTTTGATTCTGTCATCGAACCGTCCATTAATTTGTACAACCAACTCAAGGTTGAGATTTCCACTCGACACGTCCTCTCAGCTGCTCGTCAAGTGGTCAGACTCTTGACCAGTTCCTTCAACGTTCAGGATCTCTCGCCGTCGATTGCAGCTTTAAGGCAATTACGGCTGAAGTACACCGTGATGAATTTATTCGTGGTTTGCTGTCCAATGAAATTAACCAAAGATCTTTAGAAAATAAACAACCCGATCTCAAAACAATGTCTGATCTTGCCAGATATCTGGAACTAGCTCACATACAGTCTTTGTCGTACACCCGTGATCGATCTATGTCCTTCACACCACAAACAATACAATCATGTACTTCTGTTTCACTCCAAATGCCGACTTTGAAAGAACTGACTTCAGCTTTGAGCAATTCATCCTGCTATTTCTGCGGTTTTGCTCATCATCCGCGCGCTTGATGCCCTGCCTGAGAAGCTGTATGAAACATTTACGGAAAAAAGTGACGCCTTCAGCGTGACTGTTGTGCTCACCTCCAGTCGAACCGCAATAATGACCGCGGCGCTTCTGCCGCAAACTCACTTTTTCTTGGTGCTACTACTACTGCAGCACCCGCTTGTCTATCCGATGTCATCACAAGTACACTTGTGAGCGGTGTTTCTGCACATGCATTCATCGACATGGGAAGTTCCGAGAACTTCCCTGATGCAACTAGTTATGACAGCTATGTGACTACGCGTAATACGCAAAGTTCTTTGGTGCTAAAATCCAAAATCGACAAAAACCAACCGTGGATGTTCCATTGGTTTATTTATTTGGAAAAACTTGTTCAATTACATGCTCGCGCATGAGTGCAATGGAAGGGGTACATTCCATAGCCACAGAAGTCCACTACACTATGAAGTAGAACTGGTGGCTTCATAGGATTTCAACAACTTATCATGAGACCACTTCCTTACTTTCGAATTGTCCTTTGTAAAACTCGAGCATCCTGAAATAGAATGACGTTCCAACATTAGCTCAGTGGGATATACGCCCCACAGCGATCGCTCATGTCCCAACTATCTTAGCCTGGTCAGCCTAAGTGTTTCATCTAATGATTTGATCGTTGAACCTAAGACTTTCCACCGAACCTCGGCATTGCTTACACGGTGCTCCCACCAAATTCGAGCAATGCTATAAAGACATCGGTGTTCAAATACCGGCAATCTTCGTATGTCCTTCATCCGCAGTGTTCATGCCTCCGAATCATACAGAAGCACAAGCCTTACTTCTGCAGCATACACTCGACCCTTGATTCGTAAACGGATGTCATGTCGACGCCACAGATGACTCAGGCTGGCAAATGCCAAGCGATCCTTCTGTATACGCAGAGACACTTCATCCGATATCCGACCTCCGGGTGTGTTGCAGCTCCCCAGATAACAGAACTTGTCTGCCACGTTTATAGTCTCCCCAGACACTGAAAGGTTTGGCGTTGGACCAACCCAAACCTGAAACAGCATCTTGCACTTTGAAGGTGTAAAACGCACACCGAACATTGCTTCGCAATCCGTCAAGCTGTCTAGAAAAGCTTGCAACTTACCTGGATCTTCACTTAGAAGAACTTTTTCGTCAGCATACTCAAGGTCTGATACCTTCCCACCCGGGAAAAGTTTATTGCCGCTATCCTCACCTGACAAAAGTGCGGTCTCCAGGACCACATCAATCACAAAGCTAAAGAGAAAAGGGAGAGGGGGCAACCCTGACATGCACCACTTCTCGTGGTGAACTTGGGCGAAAGATCACCGTAAGCCCGAACTCAGCTTTGGCTATTAATGTAAAGGGATTTTACAATGGAAATGAATTTCTCTGGTACACCTTTCAGCAAGATTCCCTCGGCGTACGCCGTTCCTCGAAGCAGGTAGTAGGTGGAGGGTAGGTCGAGGTGGCTAGTCCATGATATCGCAAAAAGGTGTGAAAACCTTGACCAATGGACCTAATTAAGTTGGACGTCTTAAATTTCCGGGTTGAAGTCCATGAGATCCACCTCTCAGATAACCGGAAACACTGTGATATGACTATATGTCGTGAACAGTGGCGTAGTTGCATTCGGGATCGTTCTTTGTACTCGTAATTTCTGCTCGTTACTTTGGTTTTGGCTCTTTTTCTCTTAACGGAGTGGATTACACTCTACCACTGAAGTAACCGGTGATGACCGGAATTGGGACCTCCGATCTCCGAGGTCATGATCAAACGCTCAAAACCACTCGACCACCACTGGTCAAAGTAATCTATCTTCCGGATAACCTACATTTAGATTCTAGTGAACATATAACATCGGAGTGCACAAGTATGAGGACGAGTGGGCAGAGTACCGGGTACGCATACCTGATGAGCGGCAACAACCGCGAAACCGGTCGTGTGCTTCCGGGGAAATTTTGTCCACGCGTTTACATACTACTTACTATCAATATGAGCGCCTGCACATGCAGCCTCGTTGTCTGTTGGGTTAGCAATGACAAGGACACGAATAACTATCAGAAATCACAGTTGTGATTCATTTGTGGGCTCTTCAATGGAGAGTATCCATTCACATTCCAGACGATTCAAATTAGAAGTAGAGTACAGTAAAAGAGACAGTTAGTAAATAAATCAAATAAAATGATTTCGTTGCTTTTCACCGTGCACTTCTTGGTGCTTTTTCAATAACTTGCCTGAATGACATTTTTGTATTTATGGGACATGAGAGTTCGGCAGATAGACGCATGGCATTCGCGTAACTGAATTCTATTCTCAGTCACGTCCCTCAACATTCCTAACTAACGACAATCCTCGTCCTTTGGGCCCCAATCAGCGGAACAGGAAGCACCAGCCGAAGCCAATGCTGATTCTAGCTTCCTCATACCTCTAGTCACCGCGTTGTTTTTTCCAGCCTTGCACAACACCTGCGAACAGAGCACGGAAAGACAGACGATGGACAGGTATTAGCAAAACATGACTAAGTAGCCTCGGGCGATGCAGAGCGATCACTTTGTAAAGAGGACAGCTATCCGTGTCCAACATTACTCGATGTTTCCATCAGACACGGGCAGTTCTTCGGAGACATCGATTGTGGGACACGAAATAACGCCGAGCATCCTCAACACAAAGTGGCTGGGTTTCGCAACCGTATATTAAAACACTACGAACCGCGATAACGTACACCCGCCCCTTAAGAGAGAGTTGGATTTCGCGGTGACGCCACAGATATCGCAGGATTGCGAAAGCAGCTTTGGCCCTCGCTAATCGTGAACTGATCTCCTCCCCAACACCACCTCCAGCTGTCATCAAGGTTCCAACGCATCGTCTGACCGGCGGTGGTCAAATGGTCATCATAATGGGCTCTCAACTCCTCTGTCCCGAGTTCGAATCCTGCTTCCGCCGCCCGGTCATTTTCTCCAATTCGCCGCGACCTACTTCCTGAAATGGTGTACCATCATTATAAAATGAAAGGAAATAAAGGGATAAGATGAGCTAATTCAAGCTGATTGTCACAGAGGTTGAGAGCAAACACAGGCTCCTGCCAACCTTGTAAAAACACTTTGTACTTGGAAGGTACAAAGTGCATACCGTATCTGGATACCTCAATCACCAAGCCGTCTAACGCGTGTTGTATTGACTGTGCATTAGCGCTCAGCAAGGCGATATAATTGGCACATACCAAGTTGAAAACTATATTTCCTGACAGGAATTCAACTCCAGCGGTTGGAAGATCAGACAAGGCATTCCGTAGAACATCCTCTATGGCACACTTGAAGAGAAACGAGGACACAGAGCAACCTTGTCGTACTCCACTGGAGACAGCAAGAGGAGGCGAAAGCTGGCTGTAGGCCCTTACCCGACCTGAGGTGTAACGACAAAATACCATGAGAGTCGACACATAATTATCAGGTACTCCATTTCTCAACAAACAATTCCATGGTGCAGTTCTACCGACAAGTTGAAAGCCGTGTGAATGTCCAGCAAGATGACTATCTTTGATGGAAAAGTGATATTTGACTACCTTTCAGGTATATTCGGAAGGTCCGCTGTAGAAGTAGGTCAACTGAGTTGTTCTTTAAAGTGCTCCGCCCAACACTTTAGACGATTTTCCTGAGTGAATGAGTGAGCTTTCGGATTCATTGGTTAGCTCACCTACACCTGGCTTCCGTGGACCGGTACTAATGATAAAACAGTAAAGGTTGCGATTATTGCCAAGACACGGCATTCTCCACCTCGCCACCTTCTGGAAACCATCATCATTTCTCAAACTCCTAGTCAGTTAGCCCTTCATTGATTAGCGATCTCATTGATTGTGGCAACGGGAGGGAAGAATCTGCAAGCATCCAATAGAACAACTGATGTCGAAGACATGCATTGTTTGAGATTTACCTGAACCGTATTCAGCGAGGAGTAAACAAAGGAGCACACGATTAAGATGTTAACTGGGTACAGCTAAGAGAGTGAAGGCTGTATGCGAAAGGAGAAAATAAAAACGCACGATCAGTTGTACATTTCTGGTCTTTAACTTTCATGCTAGATATCAAGGGAATCATCCACTGTAAATCTGTAAACGGTTCTTGTGGGTTCCAGCTGGGAGTGAAACGTTCACCTACTTTGCTTCGAAATGTCCATCTAGACAGCGTCTGAATCGGTTGTCGTTTTCTCCTTCAACCACGGCCGCAAGTAATGCGTTTCAGATGTTCGCTACCCTCTGTGAAAGTCAACAAAGGGTTAACCGGTCAAGCGAACTTCCTGCAGCGTAAGGGAATGACACCATATCCAGTCGTTCATCCGACGAGTGAACTCCCCTTACAATTCCGAACTCATATCACCAAGAAGGATCTTCCGCAGACTAATGATATCTCCGCGAGTTTACCGATAGTATTCGGGAAACAATCCGTCTCAAGTAACTTGCATAGCTAATCCCATATAAGCCATGGACGAGCCACGCTGCGAAGCGTTTCACCTCTAGTTTTACCATCTCGCCGAAACTGCAATGGAAGGTAGTAGCAAACCCTTATTCAAGTCTCAAACTAACGTTGGCAAGTGTGGGAAAGCGTGGGGATAGCCTACACATGCTGCGGGGAAGCGTTGGGATAGGCCATAGAGTTGTGGGCACGCCTGGGGGATTGCCCAGTGCTATGAGCACGTGTGAACAGCTTACGGTAGAAATATGCACATACGAGTAATAACGTCAGAGACGGTGGTGATGGTTACCGTCTGCGCAGGTATGTACCGAGCTGAATTTATGGACTTGGAATTTATTTTTCTTCGTGACTATCGGTTAGCAGTCATAACGTAAATCAAAGTATAATTTATTATGCGATTGATCTCCGCTACATTTGTGTATTTAAAGATTGGGGACTCGTGATAATTACCAAGTCCCGTTTACCTGTCTACAATTCATTTAACATTAGCTTTCTACAAGTTGAGTTCACCTATATGGAGTACGTACACATTGCCCAAGCAGCACACCGGTACGGGTCACATGTGGACACGGTATGTTCTGACTGTGGGGAAGCAGCGGGCACTGGTCACGATGTTTGGGCAGCGCAACCGGGGCCAATGTAAGGCTCACATTTGCATGCCCACACTTTTGGGAAAAGACGCAAGGGAAATTAGTAACCTCTCCACGACTTTTAGTTGCTTTACTTAGATAAATCTACACAAATCTCCCTATTCTGTCATTCGAAGCTACTACTTTGCCTATCATGCTCGGAGAGAACATAATTCGTGTGATTTCATGAAAATTTACGAAGTACGGTAACTAAAAACGGTATGTTCATTCTTGTTCGTTCAGTCAGTTGGTGGTGTATTTTAGTCCTTTACACGCTGTTGGCATCTGGAATTTCAAGCGAGTCGGTGACTACATATATGTAGTTCCTCATTCCCATATGGGCCCGTATGGAGGTGCCGCTTAGGAGAGTTATTCCGGGGAATCGTCTTTCAGAAACTTACCTTTCGACCGACACACCAGCAAAACGAGCACCCATAAACATAATCGGGTGGAATAAAGAGGACACAAGTCCCCCTCCTTTCAATTCGATTTAATCTGCACATGAATTTGTGTGGCCAAAGCCAATCGTATGTCCAGATAACTGTTGTCGGCGCGTTTCCGTAGCTCCTAACACTGCGTGTCCGTGACGGAAGTAAATACCCGCCTATCCAGATTTAGACCCTGTAGGGGTTAAGAACGCCTATTAGATTAAGATTTTGCCAAGCTTTTCTAGCTGAGGCGAACTGTTGTTGAAAATCGGTAGTCTCACGGTCCACCATAAACTCCAACCAGCTGACGGTAATCACGCAACCTCTTGCAGCATACAGCTGTTTGTAACATCGGTTTTCGAAAGGTTTCCGATCGGCTTGTTTAGCAGCCATTTTCCACGGATCAAAAGCGAATTGATACAAAGCAAATCAACGACCGGAGTACCGTACACTGTTCAGCAGAAATTTTAACATATTGATTTTAGTACACTAAAATTCCTTCAGATACCAAGTTACAGATCGTTCCGTTTCATGCGCTTAAGTGGGTAAAATAAGGATGATAGTAAGGACTTCATAATTTGGGCAATGAAAATGAGCAAGGAAAAACCCAATTTGGGAAAAGTTTTAGAACTGAACGAAGCATACGACGCACTCTACACGAGTGATGCAAAACCACTCGGAAACCGTTCAGAAACTGTTCGAAAGTCGGTGAATCTAATAGCGCAAACCGCTCAAAAACCGATCGGTTTCGGAGTAGATTCTGTACTAGGGATGCTACACTAGTCGCGAAAAACCTGGTCGCTCAATTCAAGCATATTTATGTAGTTGATTAGGATTCAGAGTGAATCATTAGTTCGTCAGAAATAAGTTTTAGGTATTTTTACTGAGTTTACCGGCTGACTGAAATGGCCGAGGTAATAAGACGTTTTACTCGTATGTGCCCTTGGGAGGCTTATCAACTCTTTACAGCGTTTACAGGAACTTTCCAGAGTCGCGTGCACGTTTAGAGGGAACACCTCCCTGCTGCTCACCACCCTCGCGCACGCGAGTTGCTCGACCCTACAGAAACTATAGTATGAGAGATGCAAGGTTTTGCGTGGGGGTTGCACGTGTACGATCTTCAAAGACAGAAAGAAAACCCGGTGAGCCGGAGCTCAGTAAGTGCATCAGCAAGCATCAACACTTACACCGATAAAGATGGGAGTGGCGATCTATCCGGGAATATTACAAAACCACTGAGCTGGAACTACGCGCGCACTTTGAGGGTCACGCTCTAGCAGCCTCGGCAATTCAGTTCAGATCAGGTAGGATCAATGGACTAGCGGCTCCGACAAAGGGGGTCCAAATTCATCCGTTTTTTCGTGAACAGCGAAGACTGTGAGGCTCCTGAGACGTAAGTGACTTTTCTTGTTTTTCTCATTTTTTGATTAGTTTATTTGAAGTCTCGAAGTCTTGAAGTCTTGAAGTAATACACGGGTTCGAAGCTTTGAGCCCGTTTGTCCCGGTTCTCGGGGAAACCTTTGATCTTCTGTCGGATTCGCCGAGCTGAAACTAGAGTAAAAAGAAGCGGGGGGGGAGGCAGGGTGGCAGCGAAAACAAAACACATAATATCATGCAGCGTCTCACTGCGGACAGTGCCTTAAGCTGAGTGGGGATGCGACATTCATGAACATATATGCAATAAAAGATATCTATTTCGCTTTTTTGACAAGGAATTATTGGTAGAGACCCAGGCGGAGGTCTGGCTTTTTCTTGGAGATAGTTTTGTCCTGCGAGAGAACAATATATTCCGGAAGTGCATTCCACCAAGTAATAACCCTATAGCTAAAAACGCTAATCCTTAGTGAAGTGCGTGGCCTTGGTTTGAAAACCTTCCTGCTGTGACCACGGAGAGAAGGGGCTGGACAGACGGAGAAGGAGCAATCGCTTTGACCTGATTCAAAAGGTGGAAAATCAAAAACAGATCACCTCTTACGCGTCTTAAGTCAAGGGGATAGAGACTGACGAGTGAGAGGCGGACGGGACAAGATAGATGGGATAGACAGCGTACTGCCTTGGTGGAGGCCCGCTGAACTCTGTCTAGGATCTCACGGTCTCGGACAAGACCAGAGTGAACCATCTGACTACCGTACTCCTGCAGAGGCCGGATAAAAGTGCCGAAAATTCTTGGTAAATCATCCCTAGATCTGCGCGGGAAGGACCTTCGAATCATATTTAGGACTCGAAAGGCAGACTTGCTCGCAAGTAGGTGATGATGAGAGAAGGACAAGTTACAAGCTAACCCGGAACCGAGCACCTTGTGTCGGTCAAACCTAGGCAGCATGGTTGCTCCGTTAATGCAGAACGTGTGACCAGTCGCTCTGCCGAAAGACATGCTCACGCATTTGTCATCATTAACTGGGAGGTTCCAATCCTCGGACCAACGTTTTGTTTCATAAACTGCAATTTGCAGGTCTTCAACGCTTGAACTCCAGAGGGTTACATCATCTGCGTACATGGCAATATTCGCAGGAAGGGCTGTCGGTAGATCGTTTAAATAGATCAAGAAAAGAAGAGGACCTAAGACCGACCCTTGGGGGACCCCAGTTGTTACTGGGTTGAGACAAAACATTCCCGACTTTAACCACAAAGGTGCGGTCGGTAAGGAAGCTGCGTAGGATGGCCAACATGAAGCCTGTGATCCCGTGTGTTTGCTGCTTATAAAGAAGAGTGGCATGGGAGACCTTATCGAAGGCCTTGGCAAAATCAATTAATAGAGCTTGTGAGAGCTGGCCATTATCATAGGCTTTCGTTAGACTATCCATGACAGTAAGCATATTGGAGATGCAAGGTTGTGGCCAAGAATCACTGTAGTTACTCAAGTGTCTTTTCACGCTTTCCAGTGCTCTGTAGCTTCATTCGAAGCATACAGCCAATCGAGAAAGCTGGACCGTAAATTTTAAATCGCATAGAAACAGAGAGGTCTCCTTGCGATTGGTCAGGTCGTTATCTGCCGATGAACAAATGTCCATCTCTGTAGATAGGCGAGTGAGCACCAACCAAATGTAAAAGGATAAATCCTCGCTGTTTTTGTCCCGTCTTGTCGTTCTTACAGCGCGCGTAGTCCCAGTCCAAGTTATTTCGTTACTCACGATTGACCGGTTAGGTACGATTCCTATGCGCATGCACAAAGCAAGATCACAGAATACAAGAATACGTATCATTGTGAGGTTTTCACAGGGTTGACGTTTTGAGGTTCACAAAGTTTCAGCAGCAAAACAAGAAAGCTGGACCGTGCTTGAATTAACCATAGTGGAGACGGCTAACGCGGCAATTGTAAATCGGTTTCGAATCCCGGCAAAAGACGTTGTGGATATCTAGCCAAAACTGGGAAAGCAGATAGAAGTGATACCGAAGAATGCCAGAAATGCAGTGTTTCCTAGAACCAGTAAAGCTAAAGGAGTCAGGCATCACTGTAACGACCGGTAGTGGAAAATCCCCCTGAAACCTTTGCGATTCAGTGTTTCTCTTAACATCACTCACTTGCTTACACCATTGACGTGTCCTTACGAACTGGTTGTTTTTCTGGACCAATTGTTGTTTGTTCGCTCCCAGAGCGCTAATTTGGCACATCCTTGTTCAGGACCTGCGTGACGCACGTGCTGTTTGCTCACACGCTGCAATTCAGTTTCTCGTTGTTGAGTCCTCGTGATCTCAATATTGAGGTTTATATATTTTTTATGTCATTGATCATGTAATAATCCAGTATCGTAGAATATCACGGATAATCGCCTTCTGATTTCGGGATCAGTTGCGAATTTGGCTACGCATTGCTCAAACGTTCGTAACAATACTCAATAGATCTATTTGGAACAAGGAAAAATCACGCAAAATGCCAAGAAAAGGATCAAAAGCAGTCGAATCCGGACAGGAAGTAATACGGAAAGTCTCTGTGGAGGTTTTGGGTACATATGATTCTTTAGTTAATGCTAGATCGCCCAGTCCTGTCAGTGCTATTTCATGTGGTAATGAGGGCAATATGGATTGTAGGGATATTGATCTGTATATCCTGAGAATACTAGACCTAGAACAACAGTTGTTATCGGCTTGACAACAGGCCCACGAAGCGGAAAATAAGTGTTTACAGAAAGAGCGAGAGCACGAGACCAGTGACTTCGACACTTCCGATAGATAAGGGTGCAATAAGGTAGGGAAACCCACGCCGGTCGCCGACTACAAACCACCATCGATCGATCTGCCTAGAGTGAAGCTAACGGTTTTCGACGGGCGAGCTGAGCATTATTGCAAGTTTGTCAAGCAGTTCGAGAAGTTCGTCGAAAATAAGGTAACCGACCCTGGGCAAAGGCTTCTCTATCTTACTCACCACTGCCGAGGCCGAGCGCGAGAAGCTATCGACGGGTGCACCATGCTCGACCCAGAACGAGGCTACACAAGGGCAAGGAAGATCCTAAGGGACTTGTTTGGCCAACCTTTCAAAGTAGCCCGTAACCTAATAGAGGGCGTGATGGCAGAGGCAAAGAGAACCAAGGGCGACGTTTATACAGTGACCACTCTGGTGATCAAGGTGCAGAACTGCTCAACAGCCCTTGACCATTTAGGTTACAGGGCTGACCTAGAAGCCATACACACTTTGGAAGGCATAGTCCGTCACCTCTCTCCCGAACTACAGGGTCGGTGGGCGGAAGAAGCAGAACGGACAAGCCAATGCGACCGAAAAGCTAACTTCGAAGACCTTACCGAATACTTGGAAAGGCAAACGAAGATAGCTGACAGCAGATTCGGCCGACTCGTCCGGGACAGCAACCGAGCAAACAAGCCCGGTACTAGCCAAGTCCAAACCCCTGCACGGGAACATCCAAAGTACCAGCCTTGGACGAATACACACGTCATTTCACGAGATGCTACGGCGCAACCCAATTGCTGATCCCGTGGTACCAGCCATGGCCTACCAGAATGCCCCAAGTTCAGCAACGCCACAATAGACGAACGGTGGGGAATGGCGAGGATGGCAGGAGCATGTTTCATCTGTCTCAACACCACGCACCGGGCAGCAGCCTGTTGGACAAGGAATCGATGTGGTTACGAGGGCTGCACGGGCAGACACCATCGGCTGCTGCATCAGGCGAGAGTAACCATATCCGAGGCGAGCACCAAGCCCAGCGTGATTTGTTCAACTTCACAATCTGCCAGTAAGCCGGTACGTTTAGGCGTAGTGGCCGTGGGAGTAGTGACTCCGACTGGGATAGTCAAGGCGTTGGCTTTCGTTGATAGTGGATCTGACACCACTTTAGTGAAAGAGCGGTTTGCCGATAAACACCAACTGGCTAAAGGTGCGACGTCGTTGGCAGTGAGCACGGTGGACGGAACACAGGTAATGACTGCCGGTAGATTAAGGCTGCAACTCATCTCTCTAGACACTAACGAGGAAATTGAACCAACGGAGGCATTCACGTTAGCGGATCTCCCCATGCGAGCACCAAGGTCGGTGAACTCAATCTTGACTCGGTGGCCCCACCTGCAGGATATAACCGTTGTAGACTGGGAAGATGATGAAGTGGATCTCCTCATCGGCTGTTACGAACGTTTGAGCAATGCGTAGCCAAATTCGCAACGGATCCCGAAATCAGAAGGCGATTATCCGTGATAATTCTACGATACTAGATTAATAAAATAAACAATGACATAAACAATATACAAACCTCAATAATACGATCACAAAGACTCAACAACGAGAAACCGAATAGCAGCGTGTGAGCAGACAGCACGTGCGTCACGCAGGTCCTGAGCAAGGATGTGCCGAAATAGCGCTCTGGGCGCGAACAAACGACAATTGGTCCAGAAAAACAACCAGTTCGTAAAGACAAGTCAATAGTGTATGGAAATGAGTGATGTTGGGAAAAACACTGAATCGCGAGGGAAATAGGGGGATTTTCCACGACCGGCTGTTACACCGCCCACCAAAATCCTCCTGGATCCTTAGCAGAGTCAAAGGTTCGGTATAAAGGTACTGATTCTTCCTACCTGCCTAGGCCCTGCTGTCAGTGCGCGCGCCTAATGCTCGTCGTCAACGTTCTACTACTGGTCGCACCTAATCCATTGGATACATAGAAGTGAGGCTAGTCTACATCTTTCACAAGACCAAATGACCGATGGCGGGCGTGAATGGTCACATAGACGTTGTCCTCGTAAGGGGCCGTCCGGTCCTGGATGTACGTGCTTGAGTGTGTGTGTGAGTGCGTGTATGTGTGCCGGGGTTACAATGAAATCACAGGTATGACTACACATCAAAGGAGGACTTTCTGCAATGTCAACAAAAGACCGCGTGGCAAGAAAACGAGTAAATGTGGCATGTGTGTGTGACCTGAGCTCCGCTACTTCCACATATGCAAGAGGCATTCGGTAGCGTCAACAAAAAGCAAACAAAGAACACTGTTACATGTATGATGGGTTTACGGGATGTAGAGTGCGTCGTGCATGCGTGTATGTATCGGTAGTATAATTGTAGCGGTTGCCATCTTCGTTCATACTTTTACCACGTTTATTGTTTAACTGAACGCTGACTGCAAAGCGCGGTGGCCATTTGACCGTTGCTCTTGCGCACGCTCTCACGCACGCTCCCAAATACACGCTAACCACTATCTCTCCCAATCGCCTTCTCGTTCTCACGGGTCGTGGAGAATACTGTTCTGGTTAACATATTTGTGCAGTGCCGCACATAAGAGTAACGTGCAGGTGGTCCACGCAGTACAAAGGACCGAAGCACGCGTTTACTAAGGAAACCGCGAAGTAAGGTCAAATCAACCTTACATAATGGAATCGCAATCATCACCACATATCGGAAAGAACCTTCTGTAATGTCAACGAGAGGACCGCGAGCACTGTGATGTGTTTGACGTAGATTGTGTTGTATATATGGTATTTCTTTATCCGCCTCGATTACTGGTGTGAAAAAGGTTTACTAGGCCTCAGGGTTATCAGCTCCTCCGTCTTCGCTCTCGAGTAGGTTAATACTGCGTATGTCACGAATGAGCACTCCGTTAGCTGTCTTCACCTTCACCGTTCTTATCATTTCGTCAGTGCTTTTGATGGTTTCCGTAACTACTCCCAAAGACCAAGCGCTGAAATGTGCGCGTTCGTCGGCGATCACAACCACGTCCCCAACTTTGAATGGTCTTGTTTTGGCCAGCCACTTCTGTCGAGTGTGCAAAGCCGGTAGGTACTCCCGTAGCCATCGCCTCCAGAAGACCTTGGCCAGATAGTTCGCTTGCTTCCATCCGTGGAGGTAGCTCCCACGAAGGTTTACCGGCCCTTGGAAACCCTCGTTCGACCTTAACGTCAATAAGTCGTACGGGGTGAGCGCCAGGTAGGTGGGGTCGCCGTTCATTACTGGAACCAGGGGGCGGTTGTTCAGGATTCGCTCCACCTCAGTCATGACGGTGTTCAGCGTCTCGTCGTCGGGCGGCTGCTGCTCCATGATTGACAGCAATATCCGTCTGGCGGACCGGATCATGCGTTCCCATACGCCGCCTCGATGGCTGGCCTGTGGGGGGTTGAAATGCCATCGTACGCCGTAGGCCACGGTTCGGTCCTGCAGTTCGTCCCTGTTTATGTTCTTGTGCCAACGCTGCAATTCCCGTTGAGCGCCCACAAAGTTCGATCCATTATCTGAGTATATATCGGCCGGTACGCCTCTTCGGTTGACAAATCTTTGCAAGACCCGTAGAAACGAATCGGTCGTCATCGAATGTGCGACTTCTAGGTGTACCGCGCGTGACTTCATGCATGTCGTGATACATCCGTCTCGCTTTTCTAATCTTTTCCCGCACTTGATCCACAAGGGCCCGAAATAGTCCAACCCGGTGTCACTGAACGGCCAACAGTCCGTAGTCGCCCTGCATTCTGGTAGTGGGGCCATGAGTTGTTTGCCTGCTGTGGCATTGCGTCTCCTGCATTGCACACACCGTCGGATTACGCGTTTTACAGTCTCTCGTCCTCTCAACAACCAAAGGCGCTTTCGGATGACGCTTGTCACGTGACTTTCCCCGGCATGTCCCTCCACGGCGTGAACGTGTTGAATCATTAGCTCCACTACAGGTTGTCTCGCAGGCAGCAGTATAGGATACTTTGTGTCGAAGTTCAGGTGGGCGTTGGTCAGCCTACCATCTACCCGCAGCAGTCCGTCGATGAGTTTGGGGTTTAAACGCTTCAGCTCGCCTCTTGGAGATGGCATTTCTTCACTGGTCGGCCCCACTTCTTCCGCCCTCTTGAGTTCTCGGGCGAAAGTCTCGCGTTGTATCATTCTGAAAATATCGTACTCTGCCGCTTGTAGCTCATCGGAACCTATCGGGCCGACTCGTATCAGGCCCGAGGGCCGTAGCCCTTTCATGGCTATTAAATTTCTCTTGAACCTGGTTAACCAAACTATCGAACGAAGCGTCTTCATCCAGGAAGAAAACCTGACCAGTCGCGATAGAATGGATGTCGCTTCGACGACGTTGGCCACCATCACGAAGCCTTTGATCTCCAGTTCCAATTCCGTAGGGGGTTTTAATTCGAACACGGGCCAGTTCTGTTTGGGCAAGTGCAGGAAGCTTGGCCCTCTCGTCCACGTGTCCAGTTGCCTGAAGTTGGTCGCACCTCGGGAGCACAGGTCGGCCGGATTATCGCCAGACCTGACAAATTTTCCACTGGTGCGTGGATGATTCATCGTGGATAATCGTGAGCCGGTTAGCAACCAAAGTACTAAACCGGCTCCGGACGTTGTTGATATAGAAAAGTACTATCGTTGAATCCGTCCAGAAGCTCACCGACCAAATGTAGAGATCGAAACATTTCTTCACAGCTTGCACCATCCTGACTGCCAACACGGCTGCGCCGAGTGCAAGGCGTGGCATCGAGACCGACCTCAGTGGAGCAACGCGAGCCTTGGCAAACAGGATCCTCGTGGTATATTGTCCATCTCCTGCGCACCATCGTCCGTACACCACAGCTCCATAACCGACTTCGGATGCATCGGAAGAGGCATGTAGTTCTCCAGTCCGTGTCGTATGGCCAGGAGTCAAACATCGTGGGATCCTTATGTCCCATAATTTCTTCAAGGTGTTCAAAAATTCCTCCCAGTCCAACCGGTCCCCTCTGTCCAGTGACTGGTCCCAATCAACTTTCTTACGGCACAGCCGCTGCAGCAAGATCTTTCCGGGTAGCAGCCATGGTGAGACGAAACCGAGCGGGTCGAACAAACTTGAGACGGCGGATAGTATGCCACGACGGGTTATTGGCAGCTCGGGAACGTTTAGTTCAAAAACAAAATCGTCCGTTTCCGCGTCCCACCGTATCCCTAAGGTGCGCTCGATAGGAAGTGGAGAGCCGTTCAAATCTCTTACCCTTTCGGCCTTTTCGTGATACGGGATGACTTTCAGCACTTCTGAAGCGTTCGACATCCATTTAGTTAGATGGAAGCCGCCCTCTTCCAGCAATCTCGTCAGACCCCTGAACTGCTCTAGAGCTGATTCCACATCATCGAATGACCCATGGTAGTCGTCGACGTAGAAGTTCCTGCTGACGCTATCTACCACCGTCTGATGTACTAGATCGCCATGTTTGTTCGCTGATTCTCGGAGGTGACGGTATGGCTCCGAAAGGGTGGACGGTCATCCTATAATTCACCACTGCGTTGTCCCGGTCGCTCTCTTCCCACCACAGTAAGCGCAAAGCATCTCGTTCTTCTACCGGAACCTTCACCTGATGGAACATTTCCCTAATGTCAGCAGACAAAGCCACTATACCCACCCTGAAACGGCACAAAACATCGATCAGTGGTGTGGTCCAGTCAGGCCCCTGTAGTAGGCGATCGTTTAACGACTTGCCCTGGAACTTGGCCGCACAGTCGAAAACCACCCGCAGTTTATTGGGTTTCTTGGGGTTGATAACCGGATGGTGAGGCAGATACCAGATACCCCTTTTGCTGTCAGTGTTGACAGGCACCTTTTCAACGTAACCGAGGGCCTCGTTTCGCTTCATCAAATCCGCGTATCGTTCCCACAGATTCTGGTCTCGAATGAAGCGTTCTTTTAGTCGTAGTAATCGTTGGAGAACATAATTTCTGTTGTCAGTCCACGGGTCGACCGGTGTGCGCCACGGGAGGGGGACCTCGAACTGTATTTTAGGCCTCTAGTGCCTTGCCGCACCGTTTGTAGAGCGAAGTGATCCTCTTGAGACAACGTCGGTCTTTCGTCTCCAATGTCATGGAATTCCTTTTCATACAGCCGTTGCAGAAGATACTCTATGCGGTCCGTTTCGGCGGATAAGTAATTCACGGAACCACGTACCCCTACTGGACCATATAACATCCATCCCAGAGCCGTACGTACAAGCGTAGGGTGCCTGGCGGTCGCCCACTCTCTGGTCAAGCACCCAATGCGCCTCTGGCACGTCGAAGCCGATGTAACAGCCGGCCGTGGAAAATCCCCCTATTTCCCTCGCGATTCAGTGTTTTTCCCAACATCACTCATTTCCATACACTATTGACTTGTCTTTACGAACTGGTTGTTTTTCTGGACCAATTGTTGTTTGTTCGCTCCCAGAGCGCTAATTTGGCACATCCTTATTCAGGACCTGCGTGACGCACGTGCTGTTTGCTCACACGCTGCTATTCGGTTTCTCGTTGTTGAGTCCTTGTGATCGTATTATTGAGGTTTGTATATTGTTTATGTCATTGTTTATTTTAATAATCTAGTATCGTTGAATGATTCCGGATAATTGCCTTCTGATTTCGGGATCAGTTGTGAATTTGGCTACGCATTGCTCAAACGTTCGTAACAATACTCAAAAGATCTATTTGAAACGAGGAAAAATCACGCAAAATGCCAAGAAAAGGATCAAAAGCAGTTGAATCCGGACAGGAAGTAATACGGCAAGTCTCTGGGGAGGTTTTGGGTACATATGACTCTTTAGTCAATGCTAGATCGCCTAATCCTGTCAGTGCTAGCTCATGTGGTATTGCAAGCAATATTGATCGTAAGGATGTCGATTTATATAAGCTGAGAATACTAGAAGTAGAGCAACAGTTACTATCGGCTAGACTACAGGCGCATGAAGCAGAGAAGTGTACACAGAAAGAGCGAGAGCACGAGACCAGTGACTTCGACACTTCCGATAGGTTAGAGTGCAATAAGGTAGGGAACCCCACGCCGGTCGCCGACTACAAACCACCTTCGATCGATCTGCCTAGAGTGGAGTTAACGGTTTTCGACGGGCGAGCTGAGCAATACTGCAAGTTTGTCAAACAGTTCGAGACGTTCGTTGAAAATAAGGTAACCGACCCTGGGCAAAGGCTTCTTTACCTTACTCACCACTGCCGAGGCCGAGCGCGAGAAGCTATCGACGGGTGCACCATGCTTGATCCAGAACAAGGCTACACAAGAGCAATAAACATTCTGAGGGACCTGTTTGGCCAACCTTTCAAAGTAGCCCGTAGCCTAATAGAGGGCGTGATGGCAGAGGCAAAGAGAACCAAAGGCGACGTCTACACCATGGCCGACCTGGTGATCAAGATGCAGAACTGCTCAACAGCCCTTGACCATTTAGGTTACAGGGCTGACCTAGAAGCCATGCACACTTTGGAAGGCATAGTCCGTCACCTCTCTCCCGAACTACAGGGTCGGTGGGCGGAAGAAGCAGAACGGATAAGCCGAAGCGACAGAGAAGCCAACTTCGAAGACCTGACTGAATACTTAGACAGGCAAACGAAGATAGCTGACAGCAGATTCGGCCGACTCGTCCGGGACAGCAACCGAGCAAACAAGCCCGGTACTAGCCAAGTCCAAACCCCTGTACGGGAACATACAAAGTACCAGCCTTGGACCAACACACACGTCATTTCACGAGACGCTACGGCGAAACCAAATTGCAGGTCATGTGGTACTAGCCATGGCCTACCAGAATGCCCCAAGTTCAGTAACGCCACAATAGACGAACGGTGGGGAATGGCGAGGATGGCAGGAGCATGTTTCATCTGTCTCAACACCACGCACCGGGCAGCAGCCTGTTGGACAAGGAATCGATGTGGTTACGAGGGCTGCACGGGCAGACACCATCGGCTGCTGCATCAGGCGAGAGTAACCATATCCGAGGCGAGCACCAAGCCCAGCGTGATTTGTTCAACTTCACAATCTGCCAGTAAGCCGGTACGTTTAGGCGTAGTGGCCGTGGGAGTAGTGACTCCGACTGGGATAGTCAAGGCGTTGGCTTTCGTTGATAGTGGATCTGACACCACTTTAGTGAAAGAGCGGTTTGCCGATAAACACCAACTGGCTAAAGGTGCGACGTCGTTGGCAGTGAGCACGGTGGACGGAACACAGGTAATGACTGCCGGTAGATTAAGGCTGCAACTCATCTCTCTAGACACTAACGAGGAAATTGAACCAACGGAGGCATTCACGTTAGCGGATCTCCCCATGCGAGCACCAAGGTCGGTGAGCTCAATCTTGACTCGGTGGCCCCACCTGCAGGATATAACCGTTGTAGACTGGGAAGATGATGAGGTGGATCTCGCCATCGGATGCGACGTGCCAGAGGCGCATTGGGTGCTCGACCAAAGAGTGGGCGACCGCCAGGCACCTTATGCCGTACGCACGGCCCTGGGATGGATGTTATACGGTCCAGTAGGGGGACGCGGTTCCGTGAATTACTTATCCGCCGAAACGGACCGCATAGAGTATCTTCTGCAACGGCTTTATGAAAAGGAGTTTCATGACATTGGAGACGAAAGACCGACGTTGTCTCAAGAGGATCACTTCGCTCTACAAACGGTGCGGCAAGGCACTAGAGGCCTAAAATACAGTTCGAGGTCCCCCTCCCGTGGCGCACACCGGTCGACCCGTGGACTGACAACAGAAATTATGTTCTCCAACGATTACTACGACTAAAAGAACGCTTCATTCGAGACCAGAATCTGTGGGAACGATACGCGGATTTGATGAAGCGAAACGAGGCCCTCGGTTACGTTGAAAAGGTGCCTGTCAACACTGACAGCAAAAGGGGTATCTGGTATCTGCCTCACCATCCGGTTATCAACCCCAAGAAACCCAATAAACTGCGGGTGGTTTTCGACTGTGCGGCCAAGTTCCAGGGCAAGTCGTTAAACGATCGCCTACTACAGGGGCCTGACTGGACCACACCACTGATCGATGTTTTGTGCCGTTTCAGGGTGGGTATAGTGGCTTTGTCTGCTGACATTAGGGAAATGTTCCATCAGGTGAAGGTTCCGGTAGAAGAACGAGATGCTTTGCGCTTACTGTGGTGGGAAGAGAGCGACCGGGACAACGCAGTGGTGAATTATAGGATGACCGTCCACCCTTTCGGAGCCATACCGTCACCTCCGAGAATCAGCGAACAAACATGGCGATCTAGTACATCAGACGGTGGTAGATAGCGTCAGCAGGAACTTCTACGTCGACGACTACCATGGGTCATTCGATGATGTGGAATCAGCTCTAGAGCAGTTCAGGGGTCTGACGAGATTGCTGGAAGAGGGCGGCTTCCATCTAACTAAATGGATGTCGAACGCTTCAGAAGTGCTGAAAGTCATCCCGTATCACGAAAAGGCCGAAAGGGTAAGAGATTTGAACGGCTCTCCACTTCCTATCGAGCGCACCTTAGGGATACGGTGGGACGCGGAAACGGACGATTTTGTTTTTGAACTAAACGTTCCCGAGCTGCCAATAACCCGTCGTGGCATACTATCCGCCGTCTCAAGTTTGTTCGACCCGCTCGGTTTCGTCTCACCATGGCTGCTACCCGGAAAGATCTTGCTGCAGCGGCTGTGCCGTAAGAAAGTTGATTGGGACCAGTCACTGGACAGAGGGGACCGGTTGGACTGGGAGGAATTTTTGAACACCTTGAAGAAATTATGGGACATAAGGATCCCACGATGTTTGACTCCTGGCCATACGACACGGACTGGAGAACTACATGCCTCTTCCGATGCATCCGAAGTCGGTTATGGAGCTGTGGTGTACGGACGATGGTGCGCAGGAGATGGACAATATACCACGAGGATCCTGTTTGCCAAGGCTCGCGTTGCTCCACTGAGGTCGGTCTCGATGCCACGCCTTGCACTCGGCGCAGCCGTGTTGGCAGTCAGGATGGTGCAAGCTGTGAAGAAATGTTTCGATCTCTACATTTGGTCGGTGAGCTTCTGGACGGATTCAACGATAGTACTTTTCTATATCAACAACGTCCGGAGCCGGTTTAGTACTTTGGTTGCTAACCGGCTCACGATTATCCACGATGAATCATCCACGCACCAGTGGAAAATTTGTCAGGTCTGGCGATAATCCGGCCGACCTGTGCTCCCGAGGTGCGACCAACTTCAGGCAACTGGACACGTGGACGAGAGGGCCAAGCTTCCTGCACTTGCCCAAACAGAACTGGCCCGTGTTCGAATTAAAACCCCCTACGGAATTGGAACTGGAGATCAAAGGCTTCGTGATGGTGGCCAACGTCGTCGAAGCGACATCCATTCTATCGCGACTGGTCAGGTTTTCTTCCTGGATGAAGACGCTTCGTTCGATAGTTTGGTTAACCAGGTTCAAGAGAAATTTAATAGCCATGAAAGGGCTACGGCCCTCGGGCCTGATACGAGTCGGCCCGATAGGTTCCGATGAGCTACAAGCGGCAGAGTACGATATTTTCAGAATGATACAACGCGAGACTTTCGCCCGAGAACTCAAGAGGGCGGAAGAAGTGGGGCCGACCAGTGAAGAAATGCCATCTCCAAGAGGCGAGCTGAAGCGTTTAAACCCCAAACTCATCGACGGACTGCTGCGGGTAGATGGTAGGCTGACCAACGCCCACCTGAACTTCGACACAAAGTATCCTATACTGCTGCCTGCGAGACAACCTGTAGTGGAGCTAATGATTCAACACGTTCACGCCGTGGAGGGACATGCCGGGGAAAGTCACGTGACAAGCGTCATCCGAAAGCGCCTTTGGTTGTTGAGAGGACGAGAGACTGTAAAACGCGTAATCCGACGGTGTGTGCAATGCAGGAGACGCAATGCCACAGCAGGCAAACAACTCATGGCCCCACTACCAGAATGCAGGGCGACTACGGACTGTTGGCCGTTCAGTGACACCGGGTTGGACTATTTCGGGCCCTTGTGGATCAAGTGCGGGAAAAGATTAGAAAAGCGAGACGGATGTATCACGACATGCATGAAGTCACGCGCGGTACACCTAGAAGTCGCACATTCGATGACGACCGATTCGTTTCTACGGGTCTTGCAAAGATTTGTCAACCGAAGAGGCGTACCGGCCGATATATACTCAGATAATGGATCGAACTTTGTGGGCGCTCAACGGGAATTGCAGCGTTGGCACAAGAACATAAACAGGGACGAACTGCAGGACCGAACCGTGGCCTACGGCGTACGATGGCATTTCAACCCCCCACAGGCCAGCCATCGAGGCGGCGTATGGGAACGCATGATCCGGTCCGCCAGACGGATATTGCTGTCAATCATGGAGCAGCAGCCGCCCGACGACGAGACGCTGAACACCGTCATGACTGAGGTGGAGCGAATCCTGAACAACCGCCCCCTGGTTCCAGTAATGAACGGCGACCCCACCTACCTGGCGCTCACCCCGTACGACTTATTGACGTTAAGGTCGAACGAGGGTTTCCAAGGGCCGGTAAACCTTCGTGGGAGCTACCTCCACGGATGGAAGCAAGCGAACTATCTGGCCAAGGTCTTCTGGAGGCGATGGCTACGGGAGTACCTACCGGCTTTGCACACTCGACAGAAGTGGCTGGCCAAAACAAGACCATTCAAAGTTGGGGACGTGGTTGTGATCGCCGACGAACGCGCACATTTCAGCGCTTGGTCTTTGGGAGTAGTTACGGAAACCATCAAAAGCACTGACGAAATGATAAGAACGGTGAAGGTGAAGACAGCTAACGGAGTGCTCATTCGTGACATACGCAGTATTAACCTACTCGAGAGCGAAGACGGAGGAGCTGATAACCCTGAGGCCTAGTAAACCTTTTTCACACCAGTAATCGAGGCGGATAAAGAAATACCATATATACAACACAATCTACGTCAAACACATCACAGTGCTCGCGGTCCTCTCGTTGACATTACAGAAGGTTCTTTCCGATATGTGGTGATGAATGCGATCCCATTGTACATCCCGATACATACACGCATGCACGGCGCACTTTACATCCCGTAAACCTATCAAAAATCTGACAGTGTTCGTTGTTTTGCTTTTTGTTGTAGTTACCGAATGTCCCTTGCATATGTGGAAGTAGCGGAGCTCAGGTCACACACATGCCACATTTACTCTTTTTCTTGCCACGCGGTCCTTTGTTGACATTGCAGAAAGTCCTCCTTTGATGTGTAGTCATACCTGTGATTTCATTGTACACCTCGACACACACACTCATTCACACACACTGAGGCACATACATCCAGGACCGGATGGCCCTATAAGAGGACAACATCTATGTGATCCTTCACGCCCGCCATCGGTCATCTGGTCTCGTGGAAGATATAGACTAGCCTCACGTCTATGTAGCCAATGGGTTAGGTGCGACCAGTGGTAGAACGTTGACGACGAGCATTAGGCGCGCGCACTGACAGCAGGGCCTAGGTAGGTAGAAAGAATCAGTACCTTTTCACCAAACCTTTGACTCTGCCAAGGATTCGGGAGGATTTTGGTGGGCGGTGTAACGACCGGTCGTGGAAAATCCCACTAAAACCTTTGCGATTCGGTGTTTTTCTTAACACCATTCACTTGTTTACACCACTGACGTGTCTTTACGAACTGTTTGTTTTATTGGACCAACTGTTGTTCGTTCGCACCTAGAGCGCTACTTTGGCACATCCTTGTTCAGGACCTGCGTGACGCACGTGCTGTTTGCTCACACGCTGCTATTCGGTTTCTCGTTGTTGAGTCCTTGTGATCGTATTATTGAGGTTTGTATATTATTTATGTCATTGTTTATTTTATTAATCTAGTATCGTAGAATTATCACGGATAATCGCCTTCTGATTTCGGGATCCGTTGCGAATTTGGCTACGCATTGCTTAAACGTTCGTTACAGGGTGACCAAGCCTGCACGCTACCTTCTAAGTGAGGTCGTATTATAGCCATGTAAATAGGTACGAATACCTCCGGCTTCCTGCAAGACAAAGCTGATCGCAGTCTAAAGAGCTCCCCACGAGCCTTATGCGCAGCAGCGTTGCACTGCTCCGACCATTTGAAGTCACTTCATAGATAGTGGCTCGGATGCCACGCTAGTAAGGAAGGAGTTAGCTGAGAGATTTGGAATTAGAGGGCATCAATCTTCATTAGAGGTGAGCACAGTGAGTGGCTTCGAAGTCATCCAGTCGATCAAACTGCACCCAAAACTCTTTTCCTTGGTCAGCAACGATATAGCAGAAACACTAGAAGCATTCACCATAAAGGATCTGCCGACGAGAGCACCTCCGTCAGTGCAATCGATTCTGACTCAGTGGTCGCATCTCGACGGGGTTACGATCGAGGAGTGGCAGAATAACGAAATTGATCTGCTGATTGATTGTGTTGTACCGGAAGCGCATTGGGTCCTGGATCAAAGTATAGGAAGCCGCAAAGCACCGTATGCAGTACGCACTATATTCGGTTGGGCATTATATGGCAGTACAGATGGAAGATGCGGCAAACAAATCCAAGTCAACTGCATTTCGGTGGAAACGACGAACATTGAACAGGCATTCCAACAATTTTATAGCGCCGAATTTGCCGACCTGGCCACTGATAGAGATGCCCCATCACGAGAAGACAGGTCGGCTCTGGAAATGGCAGCTGAAAACGCTAAGTATGTAATAGATCGTTTCGAGGTTCCTGTGCCTTGGAGACCCAACATGAAACCTATTCCAAACAGCTGAGAAATGGCTCTGAAAAGATTATGCTTCCTCAAAACTAGGCTAATTCGGGAACCACAATTAAGGACAGAATACACGCGAGCCATGCAACATATCATCGACTTGGGCTACATGGAAAGAGTAGATACAGCGGTTACCAGCGCAAATTTGAGGTGGTACCTACCCCATCACCCGGTCGTGAACCCAAAGAAACCGGGAAAGGTCAGAGTGCTTTTCGACCGTGCCGCGAAATGTCGGGGTCTGTCACTCAACGACCATATACTACAGAGCCCAGACTGGACAACGCGACTAGTCGAGGTTTTATGTCGTTTTTGGCTAGGAAAAGTGGCCGTCTCTGTGGACATACGTGAAATGTTTCTACAAGTAAAGATGCCCGTTAAAGATAGGGACGCCTTTCGTCTTCTCTGGTTGCCTGAAAACGATGCGATTCGCGCACCTGACGAGTAAAGGCTGACCGTGCATTCCTTTGGGACGGTATCATCTCCCTTCTGTGCTAATTTTGCCCTCCGGGAAACCCTCAAGCGCTTCGGCGGCACCAGCAGTTTGCTAGGAAGAACAACGGACCAATTCTACGTGGACGATTTTCTGTGTTCCTTCGACGACCCAAATACAGCTATTCTCCATATGACCGAACCGATCGCCACTCTAAATGCCGGAGGATTCAACCTCACTAGATAAACTTCGAACAGCCACGAGAGGCTCGATGTTATCTCATTGTCCGAGAAAACGGAGTGCAAGAGAGAGCTTTCTGGACCATCTTCGCGAACGGAGCTCACGCTTGGTCTTCAGTGGAAACCCAGAGGTGACAAATTCATTTTTACTCTAGACCTACCCAAAAGACCAGCCGTACGGAGAGGAATCCTATCATCAGTCTCAAGCCTCTATGACCCCCTGGGTTTCGTTTCTTCATGGCTGTTACATGGAAAGTGCTTGCTGCAATCGCTGTGCCAAAGAGGGACGGGTTGGAATGAACCTCTTCAGGATGACGACGATAAGCGATGGCGCGACTGGCTGCACAGCCTGGAACAACTTGGTGAGATTAAAAAACAAAGATGCTTGACAGAAATCAAGTGCACAAACGATGCCTTACTCCACTTATTCTCCGATGCATCAGAAATAGGCTACGGGATAGTTGCTTACGGCTGCTGGGCTGACGCAAATGGTGGGCGGCACAGCCAGATATTATTCGCAAGGTCGAGAGTGGCTCCACTGAAAACGGTGTCAATTTCAAGGATGGAACCGACGGCAGCAGTACCGGCCGTGAAAGCCGCCAGGCTGATTAGGAGATGCTTCGATTGGATAAACTGAGAACCAAACTTTTGGACGGACTCAGCCACCGTACTTCATTACATAAACAACATTACCGCTCGTTTTACCACTCTTGTGGCCAACAGACTCACTATGATCCACGAGTCAGTTAAAACCGATCAATGGCACTATGTACAATCCACCAGTAACCCGGCCGACTTCTGCTCAAGTGGCCTGAAAACACTAAAGAGCTTGCGGATGTGGACAATGAGACCGGGCTTCCTGACTGCTGCTAAAGAGATGTGGCAACTGCTATTGATACCTAACGCTAATGATGGCAATATTGAGACTAAAAGACTGATACTGGCTGCAAACTTCACGGGAAGAGTAAGCCTAATAGAAAAACTGGGCCAATTTCCGAACTGGACAAAAACGTTAAGAGCCGTAGTCTGGTGGACACGATACAAAGTACTGTTATTGATTATGAAAGGCGCAAGACCACAAATAACACGGAATGTGGGGACGATACTACCGGGCGATCTGAATCAAGCCGAATTCGACGTTCTACGCTTACTGCAACTAAACGCTTTCCCGTTCGAGGCCCACGAGCTAGCCAGGATAGATGATAACACCAAAGAAAGCAGGCTGTTGCACAGCAGTATCCGAAGGCTAAATCCCATGCGAGCCAACGGAATACTGACAGTTGGAAGGTGGCTGGCGAATTCAAATCTAGAGTACGAAACAAAACACCCCTAATAGCCCCTAGTGACCACTACATAACGAGATGCCCGATAAACCATGTACATCGAGGAGAGGGACATGCAGATTTGAATCACTTATTGAACAACGGCAAGGTCGAGGTCACCCCCGCGTGAAATTCAGGTTCTCTCGTTTTCTTTTTTTGCTTATACCACTGTTTAGACTTGTAGCTGTGTCCACCCTAGTATATACCACCTAATAACCTGAAACCTTGACCTAGTTATGTAAACCACTGCGGCACACCACCGTGCAGACGCTAGTACTTATCGCGAGTTAGAGTTATAGACTATATTGATTATTCACTGCTCCAATTCCATTTAATTACATTCTACATGGCTTATCTAGCAAATCTCCCCTGATTCTCGCCACAGTGAGATGTATCTAGCGTTTTTACATCCCATCGCTATAACCTAACTCCTACCTTATTTTCGCTGCGCATCCACCGGTGCACCTTCTGAAGTTTCTGTCCCACTGTGCTTCCATTTATTTGTTTTTTCTGCCATAAGAGCGCACTTTCGTTCCACCTCGTCCACCGACCCCATACTTACAACCCAGGCAGCACAAAGGGGCACTCGACCGTCACCTGAGTGTCCCCTAGGGGACGGTCGTAGGAAAGCAGTGCAATGCCCCCAAAAACAACTGAAACCTATGTAAAAACCGGAGAATCCGTCACAAATGCAAAAGATTTCGAAGGAGAGTCCCCAGTCAGCACAAGGGGTCGAAAAAACGCCCCCAAACGGTACCTTCCGGGACTGTTTTTCAAAATCCCATTTTTATGATTAATAAGTTTGGCAATTGTACTAATTAGCCCTGAAATTGCCAACTGCGAAGTTTTATCACCATAAACGTCATGGTTTTGGAGATATACGCACTTTATTGTTTCGCTGCTTTTTATCATTTCCCGGTGATTGCCTTGATTTTTCAAGCATATAAGCACCCAAATGTACCACTACAAATGAGTACCTTTCTTTTTTTCGATAACTCGAGCATGCTTCTTCATGAAACACCGTCACTGACGTTTTTCTCTTTTCGTTTGTTTTACTGAGGTGCGCCATTCTGTCACGTGATCCGTCGAAGGTTACACGCTAGCAGTAAGTCGTCCTGTACCGAGTCTTCACTTTCGTCAATAACGACGTTTTATGTCACGTTTATGCTGTTATTTCAGTCAATGAATATCGCCTACATGTTTAATGTCTACTGCATTGTCCGTCTATTCCTTATTAGCTCATTATTGACTAAATAACGGAATGGCTGTATTCGTTGTCATGTTTGATGGAAGATACTAAGTTTTTCACGTGATTATTAGATTTTTACAATTATTCACGAGATACGCTTTATGTACTGCTATATGCCCTTTAAATTCGAACCATATCTAGTAGCTATCATTGCACAAAATGAGACGACACCGCCGTAAGCAAGTGTCACTTCCTGGGTGCTCGAGAACTACAATCTGGCGACGTCAAAAGGCTTCAGTCAGAGCCGCTTATGCCACAATGGAATCTTTGAATGCCTCGGACATTGACAATTGGTTAAACGCTGTAAATGGTAATGATTTCCACGCTTTGTGAACCTTAATGGCCATATAAACCAGATGATTTGGTGAGGATGTCATCATCCGAGGCAATAAATGCGGACTGCGAGGTTGAGCCTAATGCTCTCCATCAGCCGACCGATGTCGGTGCACCGGACATTTCTACAAGCTTTTATGGGTATTCTATTCAAATTATTCTTCTAGTAAGATATTAAGGAACGCTGGAGATGATGCACAAGACTTACAAGCCAGTGAAGACGAGAAGAACTCGTGGTTTGCACATACTTTTCACGCCTCAGGTAACTTGACCGCTTAAAGCATAGACCTTTATTAAAAGACGGCATCCCAGAAATCCCTGCGGAGAGCACAAATGTGAAGGAAGACGGTTCGTTGTTGTGTCTACTTACTCCACCCATTAATTCAGACTTAATTTCAAGACCTTCGGCACGTTCTGTTGCACGACAGGCAGCCGTACAAATGCGTCTCTCAATGGCGAATGTGAGAACCATGCTTCGTGTATTCAGGCAGGTTCTCCCGGATTTGCCGACAGATCCACGAACGTTGTTGGGATCACCACGTCAAACCCCAAAGAAGTCCGTAGGTAACGGCGTTTCTTATATCAAGCTATGCATCTATTGCGATATTTTCCATTTCCATACAGCAGGAGATTCCAGTTTCTGCCTCAATGGTTTTCATATTCCCAGTAAAAGTATATCGATTCCTAGTTCATAAAGATGTTAAAGTTTTGCTCACTGCACTTTGTTTTACAATAAGAGATCAATTTAAAATGTCTCTTCCTATTTCAGGCATTGGAAAACAGCAATTCCAGCGAACAGTTCTCATGCAACTAACGAGTACGAACGAAAAAACTCGTGAGATATTGTAAATCCCTTCTACCACTGTGAAATTTACCCATCAATACATTTTTTTATGCGTCAAAAGTATGGTTCTTTTTCTTCCGAAATCAGTAATGGAAATGCAGCTCGTAATTACTGGAAAGGAAGTGATTTCGAAAGTGTTAAAGGTACCTTGGAAAGTGAGAAATGAGAGCGATGAAATGGGACGTTTCCGTTTAGTTATTTGACGCACCGGACTAGTATCGTTCGTTCTGGGGTCGTTTGTGTAGTGCTATAAAAATAGGTACGGGAAATTGAGTTTATATTGTAATGCAGAAGGTACACAAATATCGGAGGGTTTTTTGCGTGGTCGGCCGAAAAACGCCCCCAAACCGACCCTTTTTTGTTTCAGTGGGGTCATTTTGGGGTCGTTTTGGGGATCAAACGGGGTCGACCTAGGGACTATTTCGTGACTATTTGGGGACCATTGTGCTGACTGGGTCTCTGTCAAGCCACATTTCCGAATATTTAGTAGCTTGGTCCCCATTGGATTCGGATACAGAAATCTCTAGAATCGTGAATGCATGAGAATTGTGAACCTAATATTATATGTTAAAAAACCATAATAAGAAATTTTCTTGGCATTTACTGTCCATTTCGTAGCGTATTATAAATTTAGATGTCTTGTTTGTTTTATTGCATTCCCATCGTGGCGGCCAATTTTTGGCGGTGGCTGTTCTTTGTCGCCTCTGAGACTTCACTTCTAGACATTGCGCTGTGTGTGGTCGGTTTCTAACGTTCTTCGGACGGTAAATCCCATTTATTTTTACTTGTCTCTGCGTCCTTAGATGAAAAAGATGCACCCAAAATTGCGTGGCTGTTCCAAAACTACAATATGGTTGGGGGGCGATTTCAACTCGTCCTCATATGCGATGATGGTGTAAAAAGTTAGCTGATATGAAGTTCGTTACAAATTAGCAGGCATATGTTCCGTTTCAACGAACAACGAGTCCGATGATTTAATTGATGACATCGACAGTCCTGAACAATCGAAGGCCTCATCGGCAGCAGTTGAGGAGCACCAAGTCACAGCTGCTACAACCTCTACCGCTGTTAGGTAATGCACACTGGATTTCTAAATGTGGGTAGTTGTGAGAAAACGATGAGGAATAACACGTACGTACCAGAGGAGTAGGAGTCAACATTTTGGCGGCGACTACCTCCACGAAAGGTACGCTTTATGGTGATCAGCAGTATGTGCAACAGAATCATTATTTATAGATGGAGAAGTGAAATTTACAACACCGGCCAAAATGATAACTGCCCTCACAGAAGGTAACTGAATTATTAAACCTAATTTTTCCAGCTATTCCTTCGGCCAAAGATGTTGTGAGGCAGGCTGCTGTACAAATGAAATCATCAATGGCCGACTTGCGGATTTTATTACGAGCTCTGAGACAGCTGGAGCTCGAATTGCCATTGGATCCAAGGTCGTTGTTGGGGACGCCCAGGAGAATCCAGAAAATAAATGTTGGCGACGGCAGATACGTACATTTTGGGCTAAGTGAAACCTTGCAACGATCCCTTGAGTGTAGACCTCTCACACCCGGCAGCTGCTTTTATATCCAGTTGCACATTGATGGTATGAGCTTGTTTCGTGGCTCATCGCACCAGTTGTGGCCTATATTGTGTCGCCTCTTGGACCCAACGTCGCGAGTTTTTATCGTTGGTCTATATTGTGGAATGTCCAAACCTACCGACGTACATCGATATTTGGAAGACTTGATACGCAATTGGCATCATTATTATCCGATGGAATCATTATTCGTGGAAGTGGTGTTCATTGAAGAATTGTATTGCGGGTTGTTGGGGCAGATAATCCAGCCAAGGCAATGCTTAAGCGGGTTAAGCATCATTCTGGGTTATACAGCTGCCACAGATGCACACAACGCGGCTATTGCGTCCATCGCCGTCTCATTTTCCCTTCAACCACGGGAAGATTACGCAATGACAATGACTTTCGAAGTCGTCGCCAACGTAGTCATCATACTGGAAGTTCCCCGTTCGAAGTACTACCGGTGGATATGATAGACCGGTTTCCTAACGACTACATGCACAGTGTCTGTCTTGGAACAATGCGACGATTAATCGGTCTTTGGCGTAAATCTTGTTCTGGACGTAGACCGATTTTGGATTTTAATAGTGTGAGACAGGTAAACGAAAACTTGAAGACTATAGAGAAACATATGACGTGTGAATTTCCCCTCGTGTGTCGAACGCTTGAAGACATCGAATAATGGAAGGCAGCAGAGTACAGGCAATGCCTGTTATATCTCGGACCCGTGGTTTTCAAGAAGGTATTGCCGGCGGATCATTACAGGAACATCATGTGTTTCTCTGTATTCACTTACATTTTGTGTAGCACCAAGTGGTCTCCCCACTACTAGGACTATATTGAACGCCAGTTGCCTAGGGTTGTCCAGAAATTCATGATGTTGTACGGGGGAGAAGAGGTAGTATTCAACGTGCACAGTTGGCTGCACATCGGTGCTGATGTGCGGATTCACGGGCCGTTGGATAACTTCTCAGCTTTTCCGTTTGAGTCATACATGCAGATCATTTGCAGTTGTGTGACCAGTCGACACATGATTGCTGAACAAGCGTTTCGTCGCACTCAGGAACGATGTGCTGAGGCCAAACTGTACACGGATGCAAGATTCGGGGACAACACTTTCTCCGGGCTGAATGGGGTCTGAATGGTCAACTGATGGACATTGGTTCAACAACTTATAGCAATGAAACCCCAAATAACTGTGCACTGATCAACCGCAGACCGGCCGTCATCCAAAGAGTGGAAGGCGCGCTATTGCATGCTCATCTATTTGAACACTGTGACGAATTCTTCGACTACCCAGTTCCCTCTGGACATTTGGGCATATTCCTTTGTCACAGTTTGTCCGAGAGCACGGTCTGCTACGGTCTAAGTGAGGTCATGTGCAAATGTTTACTGCTACCTTACGGTGAAAAGTGGGTAAATATGAATATAAATATTGGTATATTTCTCGGCCATGGTCGAGACGCACGCGCTAAAGTATGATCATGGTGTACACGTTACTCAATAATATGAAATGTTCACATATTCCAAGTATGAAAGTCGAGAGTATTAGAGATGAAAAAACAATGACAGGAAAAGTTTGAATGGATCATTCTGATAATGGTTTGCGCGGCAGTTTTAAACCAGTTTCGAATACGGATCAGGCAGTGGTGCGCTGTGGAGATATCGAGAGAATCGTTAACGCAGTGCTAAGGAGGCATTATTAAAAAGAATGATGCATGCCCAGGAAACCAGAGGCCAACTAAGGTTCTGTAGATGGAATAAATTTTGAACAAGAAGAAAAGGGGGGAAAATCGACGCATGCGAAGAGGATAGCGATCTATGAAAACAATGCAGACCCTGAATGACGGATTTACCGGAGTTGTGTAAACGGAATGAGATTTGAAGCAGGGGGACATGAGGCCAGTTTCGTGAAAGTGAACACCGGTGGATGTGGGAGAAACAGCAGTCCATAAAAAGGTGAGTTTAGATTCAGGGCCAGTAACATGTACTATTCAGAAATAAGAAGGCGCAACTGGAGGGTCCTCGAGAAGTGGAGAGTCAAATTCCAGCCGGCTACGGTTCGGAGGAAAGATAACCTGTGTTAACGGATAATAAAGTGGGAAAATCTTCGCATGGACTTCAGCGTTATGCTGTTTCAATGACAAATATATATGTATGTGATGACGCATTTGCCTTCAGTGTTATTCTGGTAACGTACGACATCGAATGCGTAAGTTTCGGCTGGCAGGGTAAAGTATGTGTCAGTCCATCGGCCGAGTGTGGCTGTACGTTAGCGGCATGCGCGTGAGCTGGAATTCGTGTTGGTTGCGTTAGAAAATGCTGAACGATCTGATAAGCAATTAGGGGTATCTCCTGTTGTGTGGTTGGATTTCGGTCCCAGTTGCCATGGTAGGTTCCACTTGAGTCTCTGTCCATACGAGTCAAAGCGGCCTACTTGGTTAGCCAATTTGGCGACTGAGATAGTGGGAGACAACGACCTGAAATAAAGGGAGATTGCAGTCTGGACGTGGTTCCAGCTGTGGGTTATGATGATATATGAAGACAATAGATAATGGACTGGGTAGGTCTATGTGAGTGGGGCATGGGTAAAATAGGCTCGCAGTGGATTTGAGCTATACTGCTGCAGGCTGACGAAGTTGCGTACACTGGCTTGGTAACTGTATGCATTCGAAAGGATTTATGATTTGCCCGTGGTTATTAATGATAACCCTCAATACGGTTTGCTTACGCAGAGCGCAGTTTGGCACGAGGCGATAAGATAGGTTTTAAATAACAGACAGAGCGAGTAGGACTAACACGCTGTCTGCGTGGCGCTACGCTGTTACTGTCTCTTTCGGTATAGTGGTTGTTCTATACTGAGTAGTTTCTGAGAAGTCAAAGCAGAAGAAACTATTGGGGTGACAGTGGTTATAGATTAGAGGTAATTGGTCACTTGTCTTGGAACATTGACGTGAGTTCATCTATGCTCTTCCTCGATAGTGCTATCGTACTGATATTAGGCTCCAATGTGAGCAAGGAAATCTGATGTGGATATGATTGCATGGTTACCGTGGTATCTTTTTCGTTGTTATCGTACTGCAAAGCAGGACTACACCGATGTGAGTACTGGTTTAGGGAACCGTGTGAGGTGGGTCCGAATTTTCGTCATGGAAGCAAACTCTAACGGTCTACATTCGGTGCTCATGGTAGGTGGCACAAGGGCCTGCTTCAGGTAGGGAGGTAGCACAATACACAACTACTGGCATCCAGCACGTGGCGCTCCAAGAATGATCCACACTTTTTTAGACGTTCTTATTATTATTATTGTTTTTTTAATGGTTTTATCACAGTCAGGTATATGGCTATCAGAGAAGGCGGAGCTGCTTTTGGTGGGCGACCACAGCTCCCACGCCCCGGCCGAAACATGGACCGCATGTAACAAGCCGCGTTGGGAAAAGGTCCACCACATCAGTCAATCCGTAGCGACACTACAACCCGGAGACATGGGTCACATATGACAAGGCTGGTGTGCCTGGAAGACAAAACTGTGGGGTATTTTTTCTCACTTTTTTGTGCCAATCTCTTACATTTTGGTGTTCATGTCTTATTGGTGATCAACTCTGTGCAGGGAGACCTTTACGGCCAGCAATGTTTGCAGAAGTTCCGCGCTAACACTTGCCTTATCCGTGAAGTCAGAACACCCAGGCCGTTTACATGGGACAGAAAATGCAGGGGGAGGTAGAGTCAACCACGGCCTGCGATTATTCGATGGGGTTTATGTTCAACACAACGCCAGTCTGCACAAAGATGGGGTACACCGTGCAGCACTAACAACGTGATTCGTCGGTACGATCCACAGATGGTTAGTAGTTTTTCTGGCTAAGTATCAAATGTTGTATAGGCCAATCGTGGAGGATGCTAGAGTTCTGTGATAGGGACAGAACTTGAGCTGTGAATGTCTAATGGTGACTACTGGATGGAGGTTGAAAAGTGCGACAGGTGCTGCGTCTTGGGTTAGAGATAGAGGCAAAAACCTAATAATAATCGGCGCTGGAATTGTTCAAAGACTATCTTTCATGCTTCCAGTGGTATTTCATATAATCAAAATACGACTGCTGAAGCACTGGCCTCAGTCATGAGAGTTATTCTGTTTAGGCATTGTAAACTGGTAGGTTTACGCTTAGGTGATGGCAACTGCGGCGTATGGTGTGGCACATCCTAGATTATCAAGGGTTCGGGTTAGTATCCAGCGTTTCCTTCATAAGCTCTGTCAAAAGACATATGAGGATTCGTAAGAGCGATCAGTTTTTGGATGTCCAGAGCTACGCGTAGTCCAGATTTAAACATAATTAGGGAATCTACGAAACGGACTTCAGCTAGGATTTTATTCCACAGAGTTGCATATTTCAGGAGGAAGAAGTTGATGGTAAAAGTTGGGATTGTTTTGCTGTCCTAGATCGTATGAATGAACCGCTGAGTTCCATAATTGCTGCAGCGGTGGGGCCAACCCTATGCGGGTCTAATTGAGCCTAGGTTGCTCAGAGCGGTTATTCGATTTATTAGTACCCTATACCTACCTCAAAGGCCTGAGCCCTTGAAATATACGGATTGTATAACATAGTCAGCGTGTCCACCGTTAGGGCTATGCTTATTTCCTGTTTGAAAGCCACCGATGTGTTTTATCCCATATTGCACACGTGGGCGAATTAATGGTAACTCTACGAAAGTATCCTGTTTGTATTCCATTTCAGATGTTTGTCGTTATGGAGTTCTTAATTGATAACTCCGTTGCTATTGTTAACGAAAAGTGGATGATTGGCCACAGAAAGGTTAGGTAGCCTCGTTGCCCTACCGCCAGAATCCAGAAGCTCGTTCGTGGGGGCCAGCCACCTCCACCTATCACTTCTGTTTACGATGTCAAGGTGCATAAAATGTTCGGTAAGTTCCTGATCAGTGTTCGCAACTTGTAGATGCATTCGACGATGCTGTGCCTTGTCAAAGACTTCTCGAAGAATTGTGCGAACTACCATCTTCCGACGCTACAGCGGCGGTGGATTTTTGTGCTAAAAGGAAAAGGTATGCGAACTTACGTTGACAGAATACCTTTTTCAGGAAACCGAAACACTTTTCAGATACCAGTTCCGACGAGGAACCCAAGCGACGGAAAACAATACCAGGTGACATTGATCTCTCGCCACCGCCGGTTCTCGAAGATATGTCCACCGCAACATCTCCGAAACGGAGTCAACCGGAGGCAACTGCTAATGTCAGCTGTCTTTGGGATCCAGTAGTCACCACGTACGTTTTTATCTATTTTTATAACGTGTTCAGATCCCAAGTCGCCACTCATTCTATTATACCGGCAACATCAACCCCTATTCGAGACACTGGGAGGCACTTTGTACAGTACGTGCATGTTAAAATAGATTGTCACCTTTTCTACATTTAGGAAAACGGAAACAGTAACGAAGGTGAAAAACACAGACAGAGTTTCGGAACACGTTACCTATGGAAAAACTTTGGTTGGTATGTCTAACTTCGGATGTTACGTTCATTGATTACAGCTACGGTGAATGATCTAACCAATCGGGTTGTGGAACTGCAAAAAACAATGGAGGACCTCAAGTCCAAACTGTGCAGGTTTGAACATGTTGCCGGTGCATCCGTACAGATCATGCGTTGCTCTATTCCTGTGCGAAACGCATGGGAGTTCAAGAGTTTGAATAAAAAAGTGGAAGATGAAACATTCTACGAAAAAATGGTAACTTTTATTATTCATAACTTTCTGACTAGCAGTTGCACTTCCTTGTTGCAACGGGAACGCGAACAGTTGGGGATTGTGTACGTCAGATAATGCGTACACTGATCGTCGATTGCTTTTTGCATAAATTAAACTGGCGCGGTGTCCACGGTCGTCAATCATTTGCCAAAACAAGAGTCTGTAGAATAACTGTCGGTGAGTATGCCGGTCCGTGTTATCCTATCCTTTTTTCGTAGACGCAGTAACGAGGCACAATTTTCCCGGAGTTACAACACTTTTTATAAGCGAAAAGATCCAACATTGGATTCAAAGGCGCAGACCGACTGAGGTTATTAGCACCGAATCGCCATTTCAGGACGTGGCCGTCCAAACGGACAGTGTTGAGGTCAGTTTTGGCTGGGTCATCGTTTATCTATTATGTATTGCTGAACCCTCTCATAAGCCGATTTCTAACGTTGACAATTATAACAACATTTCTTACTGCACCGATTCAACAAGTATCTCTTTTCTTCGTTCCAGGTACTAGAAAGTTCACCAAAATGAACCATGGATGGATGATGCCTGTTCCCTAACAAGCCTAGTGTACACAGATTTACAAATAGCGAAATATATACTTATCACCTTTGAAACCTGTATTTTATTTTAACTCCCGGGGGATTGATTCCGCTAAATGTTGTATGCGGAATTATGGTTAAGTTTACTGTAAGATGGTCGTGCTTATGCGCTTGCGCTGACCTTCGGCTGTTCCGTAGGTTACCAGTATATTATTTAGTATGTACGTATTTCGGTGTTGAAGTTAGCGTTACAAATTTAATGGTGTCAGGGGAGTCCGTTTCCATAAGCTTCCGAGACCGTCACCTGGGTGTCCCCTGACCGTCACCTGAGTGTCCTCTGACCGTCACCTGAGCGTCCCTTTTTTGTTTCAAAAGCGACACTCAGGTGACGGTCGAAGGACTCTCAGGTGACGCTCAGGTGACGGTCACGCTGCTTGGGAATATACTCTCCCGCCAAACCCTTCCGTTGTGATCCAAGGAACAGCTAAGTACCTACCGTATACTGTGGGGTTCAACCTGTGCACATCACACAGCAAAATTTCTTCTGCCTCACTATTCCTCATCGTCCCAAGCCTCCTAATCCCAATTATATATATAGCTGGTCATATAGCTCATTGCCCGTACCACACTCCCGCATAGGTCTCATCTAGACCTTTGCGCACACAGCACCCAGATACACTCCTGGTCTGCTCAGACCTTTGGCTTGTCTTTGTCTAGTTGACCGACTTCCTGCTACCTTTTTACCCCCGTCATATGTTCCTACTTATCGTGCCATCCCGGTCGCCAACCAGTACTCGGAAAATCCGTATAGCTAAAGATGGAAAATCCAAACACACCCAACCCCTCCCAAAAACCAGGTCGTACTCTGTCACCCTCGTCAACGTCGACAGCGAAGCTTCTAACAGTCCTAATGGCTTTGAGCAGAGTTTCGTCGAACTTAGCAACAAGGTCGAGCTGATTGATGAAATCCTTTCAAAGGTTTCACCCCTGGCTACTCTCCTTGATCCTGCAGCCGCTACATCGCCCAAGAACTTGGTATCGGTGGGACACCTTCTCGACTCCGTGTCTACTGAAATATACCACCGCATTGCCAATCCAAGAACGCAGTGGTTTTTAATGTTCCAGACCGCTTACCACTTTCCTTAGCGAAACACAACATACTCAGTTCGTGCAATATGGCTCACTATAGAAGCCATTGCAGGAGGCTACGTAAAAAGTCCCAGCGATATAGTTGTCTCCTGCTATTTAAATTCATGAACGACCCAACAGCTACAGAGTTTATTGGCAACAAGTCGACAATTGCTGCCCTTTCGCCTTATAAGGACATTAAGATATTCTCTGATAAAACCCCCTCCAACGGAAAATACTTCTTTCGCTGAAAAGTAACCCCACCTTGCCCATGCAGACTGACCCCACTGTAAACGACGTGAAGGTTACCCAATGCCCCTCTGTCAAGAAGTCAAAGGCGAGTCCAGCGCCTCACCCTGCCTGCCTGCAAACTGTCGACTTAAATATGCCTAACTCCCCACCCCTAGTTCCGCTTCCACACAAACGCCCTTTTTTACCATCTCCCCCAGTAGCCTCTACTAGCAGTATCTCTCGCTCCCCGACCATAGGCACCAAGCGGCACTCCACTTCAGTTTTAAAGCCGCGCTCCCCCATCGTATCCTCAGAGCCAAGACAAGACCCTGGTACAACCATCAGCCCTCGCCGTACTACTTCCAATCCGTCCTCCGAGCCGTTGACAAGTGTTTTCACCCGCCGCTCTCGCTCTAACGACTCTACCAACTACCCACCAGCTGCTAGCCCAGCCGTGACACTTAGTTTTTGTCGTCATGAGTGCCGCTCCAATCCCCCCATAAGCCTACTTGGTACTCCTACCAGGTCCGCACTTGTTTAACTAATCACCCCACCAATTACCCCCCGCTCTCAGTCGGCTTCTGCTTATAGCGTGCTCTCGGATCCTCCAGATGATAACCAACTGGGCCACCATCCGGATTCGTCTAACGCCATCGTACCTTTATGTAGGAGTGACCTTCATGGCCTGGCCAGTGCCACTCACCCTTCCATTGCCTCGCACCCCCTTCCACTGTCTTTCCCTCTCTCTGGTCGAATGGGTCACACCAATCCTCCATCTCCGCTGCTACCCTATATCCCTCCCTGCCCCCCAGACACCAACCCTCCATACTATAGCCCCAGCATGCCTCCGCTGTTTCCCCCTGCTCACCTTCACCAACCCTGAATTACCACATACATACCTTAGCAGATACTCCAGGTTCCTAGCTGTATCCCGCCTCCTCGCCCCACCTCCACACTTACCGGCTCCCCTGCCTCTCATGAGCCTCCAAACCTTTCCAAATTTCGCCACTCCCTTCCCCCCCCACCCCACACTTCGTCCCAGTTACTCTCCTAAATGCCTTCCTCCCATACCGACCTACCGGCCTTATACTGACTCTGCCCACCAGGTGGGTTACCTGCAGTCAAGATCTCGTTTTTTCCTGACCGGTGCCCTCCGCACCCGTGGCTATATCACTCCCCACTTGATGTCATGTCACTTAGCACCTTACATCACGCACTCCACCCTGTCCACTCCGCTTCGGCAGATATTCTTAACCTCTCACTTTGCCATATGGTGCCCCTCCCCCTGCACAGCGTGACACCCCTCCGGCCCACATCAGCGGTGTGCTGCACACCCACCGTATTGATCACCCACAGCGATCGGCTGCGCCTAATGCTAACGCTTCTCCTACTTTCCGTCCCCCACCCAACTCTGCCTGCCCTCCCCCTTCTACTGAGTTTCTATCCCCACCGAGACCCAACTCCTATCGCCACAGCGATCCCAATAGTCTTGCACCTGGCATCCATGCTTTGCGCGCACCGACACTGAACTCATTCCTACTAGTTCTTATTAACTCTCGATCAATAATTAGAAAAATATCGTACCTGCGATCTCTGGCATTTACCTCAACCACTGACATTATACCAGTAACTGAATCCTGGCTGTCAGATGATGCTTCGCTTGACCTTGTTCGCATAGCGGGGTATCAATGCTTCTCGAACACCCACCAGTTCAGGCGTGGAGGGGGCTGTTTAGTCTTTGTCAAGTGCACTATCCAAGCTAGTGTTATCGACCACCCCTCTTTTCTCCTTATTAAGGATTCGTTATGGCTATCCATTCACGCCTCCGGCCAGAACCTCCTCCTTGGCTGCGTCTACGTCCCCCCGGGTCTGGAGCCTGCAAAAATTGACTCTGCCGTGGATGTCTTTAAAGTTGCGCTTGACTACCCTGCCAGTGCAAAAATTATTGCGGGTGACTTTAACCTTCCTTCAATTTGCTGGCCCTCCTATACTAGCCCTCCCGCCCTCTTCACCTTCCTTTCTTGTGTCCGTCTTGGTGGATGGACCCAACATGTCTCCTGCCCTACTAGGAGGAACAATATCTTGGACCTAGTATTCTCCATTGATGTTCCTAATATGATCACCCAGACTACTGATCACTTCCCGGGTAGTGACCACCGTATTGTCAGGTGCAAGTTCAGCTGTTCTCAGCCGAAGCAATCCTCTCCCTCTGTTCTGACTTCCTACCGTTCCTATAACTGGCCTCTAGTGCCATTGATAATCCGCTCCCTTAACTGGGACACATTTTTCTTTCATCCGATCCCCTCACTGTTATGAACTCTCTCTACTCCAACCTTCTACACTGCCTAAATACCGCCAATCCATGTGCCCATCCACGCCCCAAGTCCAACAGCTCACGCCTGTCACTTTTAGAGCGTAAACTGTCTAAGCTGCAACTTACCTCCGCTAGATCACGTGACTTTACAATTCTCCTGCATATAAACCAGCTACAACTGAGGCTGCAATGCGTGGTCGATTCGCATCTGAGAAGGCAAGAGGCCATCGCCCTAGCACACCCTAACAAAACTGGCTACCTGTCCAACCTGCTTAGTAAAAGGCCCAATCACTCCAATTATACCTCGCCCAAGTTCCTCACCTGTGACTCATCTACCGCTAATACTCCAGCATATATTTCTGAGGCCTTCAATGAGCATTTTTCTTCCTCCCTTATAAGCTCTCCTGGTATTCCCCCTCCTACAGTCCATCGCTGCACCTCTGCCTCTCTTTCATCGATTCCCTTCACCCATCTAAAAATTGGAAAATCAGCTTCCTCTATTAAACCTTCCTCCAAACCGGGACCAGATGATCTCCCACCGGCCCTTCTCCATTTCGGTGGTCCTGACCTCCCTTTATCGTTACTTAATATGCATACCACCTCCATGCTTCACAGTTTCGTTCCACCTCAATGGAAATCCTCTGATATAGTTCCGCGCTTCAAAAAAGGCGCTTTACTCGACCCACATAACTATCGGCCCATTAATCACACCCCAGTAGTCTGCAAAATTATGGAGAGAATTATCAAAAAACACATTGTCCAGTACCTCTTATCTAACAACCTGCTGAACCCTGGTCAGCATGGTTTCTCGAACTCCCGTTCCTGCTCTTCCTGCCAGATTGACTTTCTCAATGTCCCATCGTCTGCCGCAGACACCGGCAACTCTGTAGTTGTCCTGTACCTCGACATGTCTAAGGCTTTTGACCGTGTTCCTCATATTCGTCTGTTGGCCAAAATCCGATCTCTCGGTATTACTGACCCTCTCCTGTCCTGGCTATCCTCCTATCTCTCTCACAGGTCACAAGCCGTGTTCGTCGACGGCCATTTATCTTCCGCCAAACCAATTACTAGCGGCGTCATCCAAGGCAGTGTCCTAGGCCCATTACTATTCCTTATTTATATCAACGACATCTCTTCTATTCGACATAGCACTCCTTTCCTCTTTGCCGACTATATAAAAATAGTGTACTGTTTCTCCCCTAATGACCTATCCGTGACTTTGTGCAACATATCGCGTGACTCGCTCGCTCTCCAAACTTGGTGCGTCTCGTGGTTCATGAAGTCCCCTGCGGAGAAAAGCTTCCTCTCACCTTACAAGTGCACTGAACCATCAGACAAAATGTTTCTGGACGGCCTGCCCGTCCCCATACACCCCATGGTTACCGATCTTGGCGTAAGCTACTCCTGTTCCTTTAACTTCTCAGAACAGGCATCGTTTAAAATCGCTAAGGCTAAGCTAACCCTAGGCCTGATCAATCGGTGTTTCTTAATACCGGCCAGTCGCCTCTCCATGTATCTCTCACACGTGAGACCGCTCCTAGAGTATTGTCCCATTACCTCCAGCCTCTGGCCACGTTCCTCTATTGCATCTCTTAAGAACGTCCAGCGTACCTTCACCTAAAGGCTGTTGGGCGTATCCCTAGCCCTAACATACCGCCAAAGCTGTGAGCTCCTAAAATTGAGCCTCTATGGATTCGTCGCGTGAGGCTCAACCTGATTTTCCTCTTTAAGCTAATTCATAACCTGGCCTACACCTTTTATCGCATCTCATTCGCTGCGCCCTGCTCCTACCCCATCCGACACCGTGCCTTCTCTCTCTCACTGTCCCTCATTCTAATCTCTGTCTGAGGTCCCGATTCCTTCTGTCAGCCTATTCCAAAATCTAGAATAAGCTGCCCCTTAGCGTACGCAGTGCTTCCTCAATGTTCGCTCTTAGGCGCGCACTTGTATTATACTTGACAGTCCCCAATGCTATATTTCTCACCAATGAGCTCGTCTCCGCCGAACTGGCCTTTAAAAGAGGCCTCACACTGTAACTCTACTACCTCTGCGCCACAGGCCACTAGGTACACCCCAAGGCCGACACCTCCCCTCTCTCTAGTGCCGCGAACTAAGGCCATTGCCTTCACTGATCCATAGCGAACCTACCTCCTGCCATCATAAGATAACCCTATTTCTCACCTACGTTCATCTCTTATCCATAATATTCACTTTTTCTCCTCAGTACTCGCTGATACTCAGCTGGGGCACACCCAGACTGCGCTCCTCTATCCCTTTTCCCTTTCCAGTGATCCTCGATGACGGCCAACCACTTCGGGCACTGTACTTACCATCTCCCTGGCAGGTGCACCTGGATAATATTGCTACACGGTCGTCTACCACTCGCTGTTTCCGTTGGCTTTCCTGTCCAAGGTCTCGCGTCTTGGTCGATTGTTCCTGGTTCACGCACCACCGTCGCGGTCGTTTTGTCCCCTGTACACTTATCAGTGACCTCTCGTGCCACTCCAAACAGTGCGCGGCGCGGTCAGATCCACCACTTTGGCCGGCGCACATCGGGCGTGCAGGCCGTCTTCAACGATGTGCGAGCGCAACTAGACTGGTGGATCACACCTCCTGCGTTCACTTCACGAAGTGATTTTTAGGTTGGGTGCCCAGCGCACGGCCAGTTCCACCCACTAGCACCGGTTACGGATGGCAGCCTCTATTTTTTCCCGGACTACCGAATCCAGTGCTGTTGGTTGAAAATTGCATACTCCCCATCTCTTTTCCGCCACAGCTTGTTCACCTATAGCTCTTATCATCTGTTACCACTTCCCATTTTTGTCGCCCTACCACGGTATACACACCTACCCGTTTTGTCCTTCCTCCTATCGCCTCTCTCTACATCAACTTTCATTGCATTGAGTCACTACCGTCCTAACCACTCTTCTTTGTCGACGCTTGCCAATATATCTTTTCCCACTTGCGTCACTGCTGGCTTCTATTCCCTGTGCGCTTGGTGTTACCCTCTGCTCAGAACGCCTATTGATAGCTTCCTTAAACCTGTCGTTCTGTTAAATCCCTCCTCGTTCTCCCTCCTCAAGCCCGATGCCATTATGCACCAATCGCACCCGCACCCATGACCAATCCGCATATTAGAACTTTCCGCTCCAAACTTCGCATCTTTTATAGTCGCATTTATTATCTACTCACCACCACCATTTCTTCCTCTCTTGGCTCCGCGATTCCTCTGTGGTATCCTGTTCAATTGTCTGCCGGCACACAGCTCTCCAGCTCCATTGCCCCAACTCTGTTGCGCATTTATTTTTTTGTGGCCTTTTTGTTCTATTACTGGTTCACTTATCTCGGGGAGTCCCGCTTCCTTGTCCGCCTCCTTTGTGTTTCATCTGCAGTAAAATGATCTGATTGGTGATTTCTTACCTGTGTCTCCTCGGTCATTGCTTTCATCCCTTGATCCGTTTATTGCTCGCTACAGGCATTTTTTTAACCTTCCAGTGTGGTCCGCTTTTCCGTGTTCCACCATTGTAGCGACAACGTTACGTCACCGTGTTCTTTTACAGTTCCAAATCGTTTGACCTGTCACTACCCGATTCCTCTAGTCCGTCACTACATCTCGCACCTGTATTGATCAGATAATTAGACCCATTCCTGCCTGTTTTCCTTGATCCTGTCTTTCATCTTCACTCTTCCATGAACTGCTCCTCACAGTCTTCAATACTTCTGTGCTTCCGCATTCTGTTTTTCTCTCCGTTGAGCTGCCATGTGCACTTGTCATGAAGTAAGTCCATCACGATATTCCAAAGTTAATTCTACAACCATTTGATCTAACCTTACCTACTCCTCCTAATGACTGATAATTTCTTTCTAGGACCCCGTTGTTATTGCTCCTGCCTCTCTTATACCTATATATATATATATATATTATATATATATATATATAAACTTACGCATATATATCTATGTGCACGCGCTCTGCATCTTGCAGTTCCTCACCGGCCATTTCTCCTGCTATCATCCCAACGACCGTCATCATAGGCATCCATCAACTCTACATCTGTGCCTCACATCTACCGTATCCAATCCTTCTAAGTCGTTTTTGTCATCTGATCACCCCTCTACGTCCTGCATTGCTCGCTGCCTGTTTTACGGTGAGTTTTTTGTCCTGTCCGCCGACAATCCATTGCAAAGTACCAATGCTTCATTGATATCTAATGCACTGCAGTGCACCTCACTTTTGTTTCCACCGTTCCTCGCGACTGCAGTTCCATATACCGATTTCCAGCCTTTCTCATGTTTACCAGTCGGCCTCCACATGTAATTACCCGGACCAGCTATTCAGTCCATCTGAGATAGTGTCTAAACATACAGGCTTAAATATAGCCCGACTGAAGTTGTGGGATTGTTATGTGTGAAACGGTTTGAACAGATGAGTTGTTGCCCGTAGAAAATGAGATTGAAGTGAGATGTTGTAGTTCGATATTTGTTTGAGTGTATGGTATGAGAGTATATAAGCGATGTGATCAAGGTTATCGTCGCAGTTGGCCGTAATGGCGTCCGGCGCTGCGGGCTCGGTCGCGGTCAATGGTTCTGGAAAGTTCGCTCGTTTGGTTCGTGATGCGTACACAACTCTTTCAGATTTTGACAATGATTTTCGTGTTTTCCAGAGGGAAACTTTAACTTCTTTTTATATTTATGATAGTGAAAGTGGTTCAAAGTGGCTGAGCACGCATCCCGGTGCCTTTCCGAAATCGTTTCCTTATTATCGTGTAAGATACTGCTACGTTCACAACCGCAGGCCTCAAATGGCTGCCACAAGGGAGTGCAGTGGTGCAGATATATAACAATTCCCACGGATACCGTAATACTCACTGTCCTGATTTGTCATTGTCCGTGCTGTCGGATCTCAGTAAAAGTTGGTGAACAAGTGTTTGGTGCATAATCAGGACTTTCATCTGTTTAATGACATAATGTTCGTTAAGAATAGGAGGCTATGTGCTGATCAGGAGACAGAGGTTGCCAGAATGATGGCAACTTTTCATAATGCTAGCGAAACATGTACTTACGCTCGGAACAACTTCAATAGGTTGTTTACGGTGCAAGATGTGCACGCCTTAAGGGCTAGGCAATTGCATCTCGATGCTCGGGCGGATGCACTGAAGATAAAGGAGATGGTAAAAGATAAGGGGGATTTGCGTATAGTATCGGAGGACGGGGTTGTGAGATACGTTTTCTACGTGCCTCATTCGGGTAAAGGGTTAGTGGCTAGGTATTGTGAGGTAGTGTTGGCTGATGCAACGCATCAGTCAAACCGGGGTGGGTACGTCTTATGGTACGCAATGTTCATAGACGAGAGTGGTTTAGGTAGGTCTTTTTCTACTCCATTCTACCAAATTAGAGTGGCGTAAGTTACAGTCGTGCTATTAAAGAAATTAAGGAGCACCTACCCGTGTCTGTCAAGCCGAAAAGCATCATTGTAGACCGAAGCCTCGCACAGTATTCCGCCCTTCGGGAATCATACCCCGAATATCGGATACTGTTTTGTCAGTTCCATGTGCTTTGTAATGCGAAGAAGCACTGCTTTCAACTTAGTCATGCGACATTGAAAGACAAACGACGCACCCATCAGTGGATGCGGAACATGGTTTATGCGTCTACGAAGATGCTTTTCGATAGGTTCAAGGCTGCAATCGCCAGTAGCAGCCTAATGGCGTTTGCGTATCTAAATGGTACGTGGTTGCCCTATGAAGACATGTGGGCTACTTATAGCGTCAAGTGGGCAACCTCGTTTGGGACGTTCACCACCAACAGAGTGAAAGTTGAGAATAGGTATTTGAAGGCAGGGTTATCCACCAGGTCCTCCCTGGTGGATGTCTTCGCCCGGATCCTGAAGCGATCCGAGGAGTTGGAGGAAAGTAGGCGTAGACGGACTGGGAAGGAGTTAGTCGGTTCTTTTAAGCCAGCAACTGGGTTCCATGTGTATTCCGATTACCTTGGACGGCTTACCAGCTTTGCCCGTGAAGCCGTTCAAAAGCACATCAGTAGGCATGCGGTTTGCAATGTAAGTCACGATTCTGGCCGTTGGAGTGTCGGGTGTGTGCGGGCCTGTGCGGCTGTGGTAACCATCGGGGTTAATTCAGCCTGCACATATCCCTTTTCCAAGTAGTGGCTGCTACCATGCGGCCACATTGTTGCCGTTACAATTTTCATTAAGTACGACCTATGAAGGCTTCCTGTTGGTCGTTGGGCAAAAAAGACGGGCAGCTTGTTCACTCGTGTGCTGCCTGTACCAATAAGGGCTACGGCGGTAGAGAAGTCGGCCAGAATTAGTCCCAGTGATACGTTGTCTATAAGTGAGGAGTTAGGGAAGGACACTGCCGTAGCGTTGAAGCGTTTGGAGTAATCGAAGTTCACGGAACTTGTACCTCAAATGAGAAATTTGGCTTGAGTGTTAGGTTCCGGAAAGGACGTAGACTTTTTTGTAGGGATAGGGCACAATGTATAAGCGTAGTTTTAGGCAATGACACATTAGTTTCTCAATTTATCAGCAGCGTTCCGAGGAACATCTTTCCCCGTAATCGACCTGTTGAACCAGTTCCAAGCACATCACACCACACGCCAGTCCAACCGTCTTCAAAACGTAAGGCTGTCTTGGCCCTTAGAAATACCGATGATGCAGATTTGCAAATCATCGGTGACCCTCTGCAGCTTGTGCACTTCCGACAGCTAAAGGCAAAGACCTCGGCGCAGTATAGACTACACGAGAAAAGGAAACGCTTCGACCTGGCAAATTCACCCATACGCTAGGACATTTGCAGCATCTGCACATGGAAGACCCATCCATGGACCTGGGCGAAACGACTAATTGGGTCCAATGCTGCAAATGCATTCGGTGGGCGCATTACCAATGTGCCAATTTTCAAAACGAAGAAAACTATTTTTGCGTACATTGCATGTCGCAGCCACGTAAGTGACACACAATTCTTGAGCACTAAATCGCTTTCCTGCAGTTTAAAACCAGGAGGAGAGTGGGGAGAGGATACCCCTTCGGTCGAGTCTTGAGCGATTGACTCAATCGGTCGAGTCGTGAGGAAAACCATCAATCGTCAGATCATCTCAGAGGTGCGGAGCACAAACTTTTTCCAGCTGGAACTATCCAATTGGGTTTTGGCTCACCTCACGAACCTCTCTTAGGTTAAATAATTAAATAGAAACTTCCAATTCACTTCACCGAGTTTTCTTTGTTTTTCGGCACACGCCGGAACATTCGGTTCGTTGCTTGTTCCGTAGGCCACTAGCTACGGGTGGTTCACAAGTTTAGTTGCAGCGGCGATTCGCATATATATGCAAATATGGCAACCTAGGTGTGCTTATGTGTAAAAGAATCATATGTGGATATACATATATATATTTATGTATACAGATATCTGTACATATATGTATATATATATGCATATATATATATATATATATGTATATATATATATATATGTATATATGTACATATATATATACATATATATATATATGTATATGAATATATAAATATATATATGCATATCTATATACGCATGCATACATATATATACATATATTTATATATATATCTATATACATATATATGCATATGTATATATATGCATAAATATATGTATATATATATATATATATGTATATCTATATACACTTGCACATTTATACATGTATATATACATATGTAAATATATGTATATATATATGTATATATACATATACATATATATATATGTATATATATATGTGTACATATATATATATGGTTACCTGGGTGTCTTTAAGTGTAAAAGAATTATATATTTATAAATATACATATATATATATACATATATATCCATATATATGTATATGTATACATTTATGCATATATATATGTGCGTACGATCGCATACACGTGTACAACAAGTCAAACCTGGAAACAATAGTTCCCTTTACTTTTCCAGGATAATAACGCGATTCAATTTATCATCTACACTTCGGGGCTACCAACGTTGCACGTAACAAGTTATCGTGGGCTGTATCTTTGCAGTTATCGTAGACTGTACGAATCACCACAACAGGTATCAGTTATCACGTGCGTTTGGAAGCTGCGCCAAAATTAGCGCTTTCGCACGCCCGGATGTTCAGATTATACCGTCTATCTGACCTTGGCTTTCAAACTCACCGGGCATCCATTCAAATTCGCTCTTGAGCTCATTTGAACTCTACACAATCTCTATGGTGTGCATACGTTTGTCCTATTTTCATCCTACTTTATTTCCTTTTCTGAGCTTTTTTATCCAATACTTCCATGAGAGTTTTCATATTACCATGAATTATATCTGTCCATTCCATCATCTGTATCAATAAGATCATGTACATGGCATGTTTCGGGTGTTTTCGAAATAAGCCAATATTATTATTATTATTTTAATATACGTCGACGAATTTGGGTGACAAAGGGACCAGCGACGGTCAAGCGAGTCATAGGAAACTGCATAACTTGTCGTCGCCGGATAGCGGTAGCAGGCCAACGAATGATGGCCTCCCTTCCAGCCGTAAGAGTTCAACCGGGATAGTGTCCGTTCGTGGAAATTGGCGTCGACTGCTTTGGCCCGTTACTTGTACGACAGCAAAGGAGCACCCAAAGAGGTATGGCTGCCCGATGACATGTTTACGATCCAGCGCAGTTCATCTTGAAGTAGTTCATTGATTCATTTCCAATGGCCTTTCAAAGGTTCATCGCGAGGCGGGGGGTCCCCAAGAAGGTATACTCAGACAATGGCTCCAACTTCGTTGGGGCTCATAAAGAGTTAGAAAAATGGTGGAGCCGCTTGGACACCGCCAAAATACAAAAACAGACCGTAGCAAAAGGGATAGAGGGGCACTTCAACCGACCTTATGCCAGTCATCGTGTTGGCGTTTTAGAAGGGCTGATACGATCGACCAGGAAAATACTCACAGCCCTGACCTCACAACAAAACCTCGATGACGAGACGTTGACTAATTTAATAACAGAAGTAGAACGCATATTTAAAAACGGACCCCTGGTGCCGATCGTCCCAGACCCGGAAGGAGAACCGGCACCCAACCCCAACGACCTGTTAATATTGCTGTCAAACGCAGGAGCAACCACACCGAAAACCCCGCGTGGAACGTACGTAGTTGGATGGAAACAAGTGAACCACCTGCACAGGCTTTCTGGAAACGATGGACGAGGGTGTACTTACCGACACTGCAGCATTGGCAAAAGTGGATTTCCAAACAAAGGTCGTTCAGACGTGGCGATGTGGCCATTCTTTTGGAGAGCCACTTACATGAAGACGATTGGCCGGTTGGAGTGATCAAGGACTGCCGCACAGAAATGAATTGCCTCGTGCGCACGGTGGTAGTGAAAATGCACAAAGGAGACGTATTGTGAGATATCCGTAAGATATGTCTGCTTGAAGGTGGCAGTGGCGTGGGCGAGGCCGAAGCTACAGTCCAAGCCATACCCATGTCTGCTGATACCAGATGAAACTGAATTCATTTATTTATTCCTCATGCATTCTCCCGTAGGACACAACCCTGCACACCGTCTTTGAAGTACATTTGTGTTTAATTTCATACGGTACTCACGATTTACCAAGGAGTTGTCCAAACTTTAGTTTATTACACGACACGATATTGCATGTAGAAGTAGCGGAGCTTAGGTAGCGCACACACACGCCTACATTTTACTCGTGTATGCCACGCAGTCTCCGTCAAACACTTTACAGTGCTCATAGTCTTTCGCTGACGTTGCTGAAAGTCCTCCTTTGATGTGTGGTGATACTTGTGATTCCACTATGCACCCAGACACGTATGCACACATCAAATGCACGTAATGCCCTGCAACCCCTGTCAAACATGTGATGGTGTTCGCAATTCGATTCTGTTGACGTTACTGAAATGTCCTTTGCATATGTCGAGGTAGCGGCGACTACATCATACACACACACTCAAGCAAGCACATACGGCCAGGGCAGGACGGCCTTTCCAAGGACAGCATCTATGTGCCCCCTTCACGCCCGCCATCGGTCAGTTGTTCTCGTGGAAGATGTGGACTAGCCTCGCGTCTATGTAGCCAACGGATTAGGTGCAAACATGAGTAGAACGTTGACGACAAGCATTAGGCGCTCGCACTGACAGGAGGGCCTGGGTAGGTAGGAAGAATCAGTACCTTTTCACCAAACCTTTGACTCTGCCAAGGATTCGGGAGGATTTTGGTGGGCGGTGTAACGACCGGTCGTGGAAAATCCCACTAAAACCTTTGCGATTCGGTGTTTTTCTTAACACCATTCACTTGTTTACACCACTGACGTGTCTTTACGAACTGTTTGTTTTATTGGACCAACTGTTGTTCGTTCGCACCTAGAGCGCTACTTTGGCACATCCTTGTTCAGGACCTGCGTGACGCACGTGCTGTTTGCTCACACGCTGCAATTCAGTTTCTCGTGGTTGAGTCCTCCTGATCTCATTATTGAGGTTTATATCTTTTTGGTGTCATTGTTCATTCAATAATCTAGTAACGTAGAATATCACGGATAATCGCCTTTTGATTTCGGGATCAGTTGCGAATTTGGCTACGCACTGCTCAAACGTGTGTTACAATCACAATGTGGACGGTAAGTTGGGACAGGAATAATTATACTATGTGCCTAATGAGTGCCGAAAACTAGCTGCAGCTGGTCCGGTAGTGAAGAACGAATCACGGCCGAGCCAGGGCATTCTGTGTGCAATCGGCTAGTGTGAGAACTGACAGAGAATGAGAGTTGGTGTGCAGGGGAAAGATTCAAAGGAGGGTCGGTATGTGCAGAAACAGACGCAAGGCTGCACAAACTGAGTAGTTTAAAATTCAGTATCGGAAAAACACGGTTAAAAATAAAGTCCACATGGGGTTACTAAGGTGCAGTCAGATGCCAGCTGGATATAGAGAAGTTTGGCCCGACACCAGACGACCAGTTGCTGAGTAAGCCTGTGATAAGAACGCAAGTGAGTCGGTTGTGGTAGCAAGATTGGCCTTTTGTATAGGAAATTTCAGTGTCATGATGAAATACGCGTGGAGTTAAAAACTTCATCTGCAATGCAGTGTGTTTTTGAGAAGCATGAAAAGTGAATAGAAGCAGAACATAGAACTTCAAGGTGGAGCCGTTGAAAAACAGTCTACTGAGGACAAGTGCTGCTGGAGCAACCAAGCTAATACGCCGAGATGATGAGGAGGGTAAAAAACAGCCCTGAATGGGGGAGGGCTAGACCCGAATGAATGGGAAGTTGGAGGAGCGTAAGGATGAGGTTTTCTGTAAACGCGATACACGAATGAATAACCAAGTTCTGATTGGTCACAGGTGGTTGGTAGCTTGTTCCATAAAGACCTCGGCTGCTGTTGACGCCAGGTGGCAAATGATGAGGGTGTCAGACAAAAGAAGTTTTGATTGACGAAATGGTGAGTTTACCTTTGGAATGCAACGACTGGGGTTAGATCCCAGCCAAGCTTTTCTGTACCGAATGCAGAATGAATTGAACTGCTTCCTAATGAAGGCTGCTATAGCTATTGTACGGCCATGGATTACTAGGCCAAGGCAATACAGCAGTCCAAAGCCTATGGGACTATACTTATTAGTCGACGTTTGTCTCAGTAAAACGTTTTCGGGGATGTTTGCACCCAAACACGGGCTGTACTTCGCCGGTTTACTTTTCTTAGGAATATTTGGTAGCTTTGCAAAGTGCATTTGTGGAAATTCTCCCCAGTCCTTGCCATATATCTGGATCATTTGGATTATGGTATTTATTTTATTGCTCCTCAAACAAGTACTGCAAACCACCAACCACTACACCTAAGCACTTGTTATTATTTCAATCACGTGCGCCGCGAAATTCTTCTAATGTGTCCTCTGGTTGCCGTGACGCTCTTGTTCGACAGTGACCTTTGATGTACTCTGGTTCTCGTTGGTAAACATAGTGGTCACACAGTTGAGGTTTGTGCGCTATTGTTAATTCAGTGCCGTAGAATCAGCAAATCAATCTTCTTCTTACTTCGGTATTCATTAATTGGACCACTCACTGCTCACTGTAGGAATAACCATTACAGCACTCATCCTGGAATCTTCACTAGAAAACCAATGAGAAATGTGAAGGAGGGGGACAAAAGCAAACCGAAGCTGATAAGGAAGTAACTTTGCAAGTCCCCGGAGTACTTTTGAGTGGTACTGATTATTTAGTAATTGATACGTTTACTAGTTCTGTCAACGCGACCTCATGTACCTAGGCAAATTACATAGGATTTGGGTGGACAATGTTTGTAGATTGAAAACAGTAGGGTGAGAACATCAGCCTAGGCTGGATAAGGAAGAAGCCGAGCCAGCCAGAAGGAGCAACCTTTAAGACAGGAAAAAGAGATGATCCTGGCAACCACAGTGAGTGAGGCCGTAGTGACCTGGATCGTTCTGAGAAAATGACCATTTTCTGAAAACCATTTGGGACTTATCTTGTCTACGGTCGCTTCTGACGTTTGATATCGACCTCACTGTTTTGTTCGGTCGCGTACGTTCACCTGGACTGACCTTTCCGAGGGCTCTGTCAACCTCGCTTTTGAATTACTCTCACTTTCGGTTCTTCGCTGATTGTACGCGCTCGTGGTCTGCTTCCTGCTCAGAAGTTGCATTCATTTCCATCCGGTGTATATCTCGTATTGGTACAGTTTCAGTGCCACGATATATAGAATACATCTTCGCACCTGTCAACCAACTTCCGTCTCCTCTATTTGTCTCATAGAGGGGATCGCGTTGGTATTTCGCCAAGAGACCGAGAGGGAGACACGCCGCTAGGCGCGGTCGAACGTCTTCTATATTAGTGAGCCAGATCACTTCCTAACCTTCCTGGATTATTCGACCGCCCGATGGGTCTGTGATTTTCGCTGTTTCACGTCCTGTTGAAGTTGAACGATATATAACTTTACGATAGATCATCGCGAGATACTCATGCCTGAGGATAAATGCAGCTCGAAACAGACTTCACGTTACCTGCTGCTGCATTCGGGCCAGTTGTAAGACACATTTGAGCAATGCGCAGCCGAAGTTGCAACGGATCCGGAAATCAAAAATACGATATCCGTGAATTCTACGATACCAGGCTACCAAATGAACAATGACACAAAACAAATACAAATCTCAATTATGCAATCAAAAGGACTCAAAAACGAGAACCGGCTTGCGGTGTGCGGGAAAGGAGCACATGCGACACGCAGGTCCAGAACAAGAGTATGACTAGGCAGCGCGCTGGACGTGAGAAAACAAACGTTGGTCCATAAAAACACAGTGTGTCAAACAAGTCAGTAGTGTAGATAAGTGAGTAATTTTAAGGAAAGCATGGAACTGCAGTAGATTTAGCGGAATTTTCCTCGACCATTACTTACACTGCCCACCAAAATCCTCCCGATTCTTAGTAGAATCAAAGGTTGGGAATAAGGGTACTGATTCTTCCTACCTACCTAGACCCTGCTGTTAGTGCGCGTACCTAACACATTGTCGTCAGCTTTCTATCCACGATCACACTTGATCCGGTGGCCATACCGAAACGATGTTACCCTGCATCATCCATGAAAACGGCTGATCGATGGCGTGCGTGAAGGCGAAACATAGGTTCTGTCCTCGAATTAGCCTTTGTGCCTCGGCCGCGTGTGTTTGTGTGGGTGAGTGGGTGTGAGTGTCGTGGGTGAGGTCGCTCTCTGGCATACGGGCAAATAGTGAAAACCACGACTTACGGGAGATATCTTTTATAATGTCAGTGATAAACTGGGAAAAATCGGACCTGCGTCACGTTTTGATGTAGTTCATGAAGTCTAAACTTGTTGTGTGAGTGTGATTGATGTGTGTCTTGGTATATGATAGAATCACAACTACTATGACACATGGGAAATGCCTTCTGTAACGTCAACGAAAAACGATGAGCACCGCAACTTGTTCGACGAAAGCACGAAGTATAAACGTTTACCATGTAAGTGTGTATGCGTCAGGGTGTATGATAGTTCAACAAGTCAGTGCGTTGTAAATGCCCCCCCCCCACGTAGGTGTTCTCTTACCACCTCGAAGACGAATGAGGAATAGCCTGCTGGGTTTCCGTGTTATCGGCTTCTCCGTCTTCACTCTCGAGGGGGCTGATACTGCGTGGGTCGCGGATTAGCCTTCCGTCGGCGGTCTTCGCCTTGACAGTTCTTATCATTTCTTCAGAGTTTTCGGTGGTTTCCATAACCATGCCCAAAGGCCAGGTGCTGAAACGCGCGTGTTCGTCGGAAATCATCACTACATCCCCAACCATGAATGGTCTTGTTTTGACCAGCCACTTCTGTCGAGCTTGCAGAGCCGGCAGGTACTCCCAAAGCCATCGCCTCTAAAATCTTTGGCAAGATAGTTGGCCTGTTTTCATCCATGAGGGTGGCTCCCACGAAGGTTTATCGGCCCTTGGAAACCCTCGTTCGGTCTTAACGTCAGTAGGTCGTTCGGGGTGAGCGCAGATCGGTGGGGTCGCCGTTGGTTGATGGAACCAGTAGGCAGTTGTTCAGAATTCTCTCGACCTCAGTCATGACGGTGCTCAAAGTTTCATCGTCGTGCGTGTGGCGCTCAATAATCGACAGAAATATTCGCCTGGTAGACCGGATCAGGCGTTCCCATACGCTGCCGCCATGGCTGTCCTGCAGGGGATTGAAGTGCCATCGCTCTCCCTCTCAGCGACTGAAGGCCCTCTCGGATAACGCTCGTAATGTGACCTTCCCCGGCATGTCCCTCCACGGTTCGGGTGTGATGGATTGCTAGCTCTGGCATAGATTGTCGGATCGGTAGCAGTATGGAGTATTTCGTGTCAAAGCTCAGGTGGGAGTTGGTCAGTCTACCATCTACCCGTAGCAGTCAGCTAATGAGTTTGGGGTTTAAATGCTTCAAGTTGACTCTCGGAGATGATATTCCTTTGTCGATTGGTCCCACTTCTTCCGCTCTCTCGAGTTCCCGTGTGAAAGCCTCCCGTTTTTTCATCTTAAATATATCGTGTTCTGCGGCTCCTAGCTCATCGGGACTTATCGGGCCCACTCGTATCCGGCCGGAGGGGCGTACCCTTTTCAAGACTCACAAATGTCCCTTGAACATAGCCAATCAAACTACTGGACAATGCGTCTTTATCCAGGAAGAAAACCTGATCAATCGTGACAAAATGAATGTCGCTGGACGACTGTGGTCGTCACCACTAAGCCTTTGGTCTCCAGCTCCAATTCCAGAGAGGGTTTTAGTTCGTACACAGGCAATTCCTGTTAAGGCACTTGCAGGAATTTCGGTCTTTCCGTCCACGTGTCGAGTTGTCGGAGGTTGTTCGCACCCCGGGAGCACAGATCGGCTGGGTCATCGCCAGACCTGGCATGCTCCCACTGGTTCACGGCCGATTCGTCGTGGATGATCATGAGTCGGCTAGCAACGAAAGTACTAAAACGGCCCCTGACGTTGTTGATGTAGTAAAGTACTATCGTCGAGTCCGTCCAGAAACTAGCCGACCAAATGTAGGAGTCGAAGCATCTATTTACCGCTTGTGCCGTGCTGACTGCTAACACGGCTACACTGTGTTCAAGGCGCGGGATCGAAACTGACTTCAGTGGAGCAACGCGGGCTTTGGCGAACAGGATCCCCATGGTACATTGTCCATCTCCCGTGCACCGTCGTCCGTACACCACGGCTCTGTGACCGACATCCATTTCGTTAGATGGATGCTGCCCTCCTCTAGCAGTCATGTTAGGCCCCTAAACTGCGCTAGGGCCGAGTCTGCATCATCGAATGATCCAAGATAGTCGTCCACGTAGACGTTTCTGCTGACGCTATCTACAACCGACCGGTGGACCGAATCTCCATGTTTGTTCTCTGACTCTCGAAGAGCGTGGTTCGCACAAACCAGTGATGAAATGGCATAAGCGGCGGCTTCCGAGGTTGCCCTACACCGGGCCCCTATTTTTCCTAGATTATGTTTGGTTTTTATGTTTATAAGGCCTATACCCCTCCGTGATTCAACTAGAAAGGCTTGGGAAAAATAACCAAAACTTTCTACGTAACTTCACACTCCCGGAAAGTTCAACATACTGGCCCATAATCTTTCCACCTTCATATTATCTCCTTAACTACTTATGGTAGCTCCATAGGTCCTCCATAAACATGTCAAAGTCCCGGGTGCGGACCAGGCAATTCGTACTGTCAGGCTCAGAAAAACCAGGAACACTCAACCTCAGTCTGCGCTCTTTCAGTTCTCAGTGGCTCTCGCTAATGTTTATGACGTAGTCCACAGGGAGATCAATGGAGAAGATAAGAGAGTGGCTGACTTGCATAACCAGATCCAGTTTATCGATGATATTCTGTTGAAGATACCCCAAATATCTAGCATAACGGAACCAGCCCTATAGCTAATCACCAAAGCCTAGTCATGACAAGCCGTTTCCTGGACTCACTTGTGACCTAAATTCAAAAGCCAAGAAGCGATAGTTTTTAACATCCCCGACCAACCACCCCTGCGACCAGCCAAACTGGCCATACTGAATGCTTGCAACATGGCGCACCACAGGTGCTATTGCACTCGGCCGCTCAATAAATCACAACGCAACGACTGTTCTTTGAGGTTCCCATTCGCTGACGGGATAACAGCCAGGGAGTTCATAACCAGTTGGCGAATCCTTCCTAACGCCACCCCATTCAAAAGAATCAGGATATCACCGGATAAAAAGCTCCTCCGAAGAGAGGCTTTTCGATCATTAAAAGGTAACTAAGCTTCACCAACGCAACCTGTGTCTGAAATACCAGTCTCCGAGTCTTCTCGCCGCCTGTCCAGCCACCCCGCAACACAAACGCCCTCAGTTGCCTGCACCACTCTAGTTGACCTACACCCGACCACCACCCCATCTCCAGCACAAACCCTAGTAAAAGGCCCTGCCTTCTACCATCAACCTCCGCTCCCACAAATGGCAACGATATCTACGACAACCTCACTTTTTAGCCCAGGGCCACCGAAATCCCGTGCATTCGGGCCTGCTGCTGCTTATGTCAACCTACTTCCCACTGCCCCAACACCGAAAAAGACTCCGGGGAAGTCTGTTGCCAACAACCCGTCCTGTCCTAACTCATGTCCAACCTTCTTGCGGTCACAAAGCCTTCATAAAAGCAGCGATCTACTATACAGCCAATCGGCCCATAAACCGACAGAATTCTGTGTCCCCCCACAGCTTTCGGCTACTCCAGCAGCTCCCGTAATCCCCCCCCCATAAGTCTTCTCAGGGCCCCATTCAGAGCCCACACCAAGCACTCCAAGTATACCCCAAATAATCCATGCTTGCTGGTGAGCAGGACAAAACCCTGCACCACCCTAAAGCAGCCAGTACCGCCTCTCTGTATTAGCGTGGTACCTCGACTAATCGGCAAGGTCTTCCCAACTCCACTTTACAATACAGGCGAAAACGGCCCCCAAGTGACGCATCGTCATGAATCGGAACCAAATGTACAGCATTCTTTAAGTACGCCGAAACGGTTTCCTAATCATCTGGCTGAGTGCCAGCACCTCCAGCCGAACCTCTGTGACCACTTTCCCTCTCCTTCAATGATACAAATAAATAACCCTCAGTTTAATTATCATCAGCGGCCTCGACTGCCAAGCCCCATGCTTTTTCCCGAACACATGATAAACCAGCCTAACCAACTACAGTTATTTCGTCGGTCGTGGTCGAGCGATAACTGCCAGCACCCTGCGTATCCCGTTGAACCCAGTCACCACTACTTTCTGCTATCTTACTTGTCATTGCCCATTACCTCAGCATCCAACCCCCACCTGATCACTTCAACCACCCCGGAAATCTCACTTCCGCAAATGACCAACTTTTTCTTGACAGCACCCCCACCAACCCAGCCTCACCTGCTTAGCAACAACCCCTCTTCACACTGCCGGCTTCCCACTTCTAACTCCTGTTTAGACTCCATCGCTCCTATGCATGACAACCCTGACGTAATGTGTTCACTTAACGATGTTTATCATCTCGGTAGTGTTAGCCACCAACACCAGTCGATGGTTGTTCCTACTCCATGCCACGACGATACAGCTGCACTTACCTTGCTCCCCTTAAAAGCTCGCTCATTGCTGACTTAAACCCATATTCTCCATAATATAGTACTATCACGCGACTTCAGCATCACCGTCATAACCGAAACCTGGCTAAATGACTGCCCCATCAGACCGAATTTCTATTGCTGGTTATCAAACCTTTATAGGAGACGTTCGAGAGCGGCTGGTGAACTTGTCTCTCATTGGGTCTAGCAGCGAAATACCAACGATATCCTCTCTATCGGACAAATAGGGAAGACACAAGTCGGTTCACAGATGCAAGGTGTATTCTATATATCGTGGCACCGAAACAGTACCGATACGAGATACACCGAACGGAAAACGAAACGAAACGCAACGGCTGTGCAGAAAGCCAACCGCGAGCGCGTACAATCGGCGAACGACCGAAAGTGAGTGATTTAGAGCCAGGTTAACGGAAACCTCGGAAACGTCAGTCCGGTGAAACGTATGCAACCGGAGAACACCATAAGGTTGATGTCAAACGTCCGAAAAGATCGTGGAGAAAATAGATCCAAAATGGTGTTCAGAAAATAGTCATTTTCTCAAAATGATCGAGGTCACAACACCTTCATGAAAAAAGTCTTCGTGGTGGAGAAGGCTACCTAATTCACATTAAAAAAAATCTTACCTACCATTCCTCTCTCCGACCGAACGCTAGATGCAATCCAGGACTCAGTATAGGTAACGGTTCTTCTGGCCAACTCACCACTCCATAGCGGCTGCGTTTATCGACCACCCAATTCCAACATCACGGACCTAGCCCACGTAGTCAAAGCTTTTGACCACCTTGCACTATTACCCTTTTCGTTAAAACTCACTGCTAGCGCTTTTAATGCACTTAATATCTGCTGGGATACCATGTCATCATCCTAATCCTTCACGAACTTCGTTTCGACCATACGCAGGGATCTGGGTCCAGCACGAAATGGCACCAACCAGAGGAAGCAGCATGCTTGACCTGGTATTTACCATTGGCCTATCGGATGTGATAACCATAGCCACCAACCTTCTCCCAGTCAGTGACCATAGAATGGTATCTTGCAGATTCACCGCCGGACCCATGGACCTTATATGTAGCTCGTCTCAACAGCCCCTACACAAGATCAACTGGATAAACCCCAGGCTCATGCTTCGATCCCTCAACTGGGATGGCTACTTCCTGTAGCACGACCCTCAGCTCGCCAACATTTGCTTGTCAGCAATCACCACCATCAGGACCAACCACAGCTCTTACCAAACAAGGCCGCAAAATAAACATGTAAAACTGCAGAAGATCTATAATAAAACCAGAGGCTTCCCCATATTATTGCAACTACACTCTCTTTCTGCAACCCTCAGTCTTCGGACTAAAGAACTGCTGGGAATGCAGGAGCTTTCGGCCTTGAATTCCTTCGACAGATCTTACTGAGTGTCCCGAGTGTTAAAGAGCAGAAATCAGCGAGTCTTCGGAGATACCCTATTCAATTTTGGGAAACAACACACAGATTAAGTCTGCAGCCGAAATCGCTGAGGAGTTCAGCATCTTCCATTCAGAATCCATGACTACTAACGTCACTTCAAATCCACCATCAGTACCCCTCATCACCGATCAGGCCCTCTCTGACATTGAATTCTGCTTGAACGACGTGGCCCACCTACTGCTGCGTGTTAGACCCTCCTGCCGCCCTGGCTATGACGGCACTCCCCAAGAACTCTTTCATGTTGGAGGAACCTGACGTCACTGCTATCTTTATGAAGCTCTATTACTTATCTCGTAAACATGGCATTTTTCCACCCCAGTTGAAAACTTCAACCAATATTTCTATCCACAAAAACGATCCAGTGCACGACCCTCCAAATTGTCGTTCTATTAACCATAACCCTGCAGCTGCCAGAATAGTGGAGCGTTTGGTTAAACAACGGATGTCCGACTTCCTCTTTTCCCGTAACCTCGTTCACAGCGGTCAACATGGCTTCCCAAATTCATGTTCTTGTACCACATGCCAGTTTGACTCCTTCAACCAACTGACCACGGCAGCTGATGACGGCAAATCTATGATATTCATCTACCTCGATATGCCCAAGGCATTTGACCGAGCTCCTCACTCCCGGTTGCTAACAAAACTCCGGGCCTACGGTATCCATGACCAGCTTTTATCATGGACAACTTCCTACCTAACTCAGGTTGTATAACCTAATGGTCATCTATCGCAACAGGTGCCTGTCACTAGTGGAGTTATGCAAGGAAGTGCACTTGGTCCGCTATTTTTCTTTCTATTTACTGACGAATTTTTTCGGTTGTGCGGTACGGCACTCCTTTCCTCTTCGCCGACGACATCAAAATCTTTAATGAGTTCCGCCATCAAGATTTGAGCGCAGCGCTGTCTGACATAGATAATGGTCCTAAGAAACTTGATCAACGGTGCACTTAATGGCAGATGTGCTTCTCGAATTCTAAAAGCTTCTACGCAACCTACTGATGTCAAGTCTCTCCCGGAAGCCTGTCACTGAACCAAGTGCCCATCGCCCTAATCTCATCAGTGAGGGATCCTGGGCTTTGATACACCAACAATCTGCAATTCTCGGAAAATGTCCCATTCCAGACGGCCGGGGCCAGACAGATAATAGGCCTAGTTCTCAGATCATTTAGAATGAAACAGTATTCTGCTTACATACCAATTCCATGCCAGACCCCACCTCGAATACTGACCTATAACCTTCTTCGGAATGTCTAAATAGGATAAGATACGCCTTGAGGAAGTCCAGTGTATCTTCACAAACAAGCTAATAGGACATTCTTCTCCGCCGAGCTATAAAGAGCGATGCATTCCACCAAAACTTGACCCCGCATGGCATAGACATGTTAGGCTTAACCTACGTTTTCTGTTGAGAGTTATTTATGGCTGTGTTCACTTCTACCAACTCTACACAGTTTTCCACTACCCTCATCTTACCCTCTGCGCCACAGAGACTTCAGCCTGACCATCCCACTGTCTAGGCTGGAAATGAGGTCCAACTTCTTTCCTATTAAGTACTCAAAGCTTTGGAATAAGCTGCCCCAGACTATTCGCAAATGTGCATCAATAACCCAATATAGCCATGACCTAAAATCACCACCTACCGTTAGTAATCTGTTATCTTTGACTAGCACCAGCGTATCTGAGGATCGAGCCTATGAAGAAGGCATGGAACTTGAAAACCCTAGCTTCCGTCTCTCCTCCCGCACTCTGCTGTCCTTCGAGCTGACCTTCGAAAACGGGTTTCACTACTAGGATCATAGCACCATATCCCAAAACTACCATTTCCTGCCTAACGACAGATGCTATGCTTATTATTTATTATCACTTTTTTACGTATTCCACACACAGCCCACATTGCGGCAGGATACAGATTTTGCCGTTTAGAGCTATAACTAGTTAGATGCCTACGGGTTCTCACCACTCACCCACTGTCACCTACTATCACCCGACCCTCATATCACCCTGCCTTATCTAATTAACTAGCCGGTCTTCACAGGTGTGTCGAGACGATTACTGCCTCCCTCGCTATATGTAGTACTAGGGCAGCCATATAAAACAACTATCCTCTGGCTCAGGCCTTTTGGTCATTGACGTCTTCCCCTAGCATCAAGTGGTTCAGTGGAGCTGGGTCCTATGACATTAAGTTCCGTCGCCCGGTACTTCTCTCTCTCCCTCCCTCTCTCTTCTCTGAATTATTCTGGCTTCCGCTCCCGTCGGCTTCCTTGCCCGGCCATAATTTGCTTTCCTTATTCACCCCGGCCGAAAATCTTTAATCCCGTGCATCCACCTTCCAATAGCTACCAGTTGGCCTCAATTTCCTCCCCTTATATTTCCCGACATGAACTCTAGTCTGTGTCGCCAAGATTTCTGAATCCACCCCCTAACTTAGACTGCTATCCCCCCTCCTTGTGTGCAACAACATCTCCCATTGGCGCGGCCCACCCCAGTCACACCAGAACGGCCTCTGGCAGTCGTAGTCACCGTCTGAAGCCGCACGAGACTGATGCATAAATAAAGGAACGTGTTTTACGACACTCGTTGTCCTACTACTTGTGTTTGCTTAGCTCCTCTCTGCATTTTCTCAGCCCATGCAAGCAAAATCCCTGATGTCAACGGCACCTTCGCCATAGCTTGCTCAGTAAGTGGGGAAAGCAGCTCACCCCCAGCCGTTGCAAAAATGACATATAGGCGGAAAAGTACGGCCAGGCGGAGGGGTTATGGAAAATTCCTATGTGGGCACAACCCCCCCTCTCCGTTAGAAAAGAAGCTAAAAAAGAAAAAGTAGAAAACAAAAAAGACCTGGAGGGATCGATTTCATCTCTAAATAACACTAACATCGGACTGTGAAGGAGATGGACAACTTTCAGCCATGGGTGTCTCCTATCAGCTCAGACCTGACCCCGCATTACTGACCGTTTTCCTGCATCATTCTTGTGAGTACTGTATTTCCTGCGTCCTAAGCCAATGTTCGTCCGAATACTCCCACATCCGACCGATCCACCACTGTTGCCGCAGTTGACTGGAAATTAATTCGTACTCGCCGTGTATTCTCTTGTCGCTTTGCTTCATTTAAACTCCCCTCAGCCTTATTCCTTTATTGCTGTGACCCGTGAATCCCCCTCTGAAATTTATGAATTTTCTATTTCATTCAGTGATATTGTAAACTCTGATCATGCTTACATGCCTGCCTCTCGACCACAGTCCAGATATACATAATAATAATCATTAATATTACATGGCTCTGAACGGGTGAATGGTCATCCTATAATTTATCACTGTGTTTTCCCGGTTGTCCTCTTCCCACTACAGGAAGCGCAAAGCATCTCGCTCTTCTTCCGGTATTTTCACTTGGTGGAAAATTTCCCTGAAGTCGGCGGATAATGCCACTCTGTTTAGTCTGAGACCGCACAAAACCTCGATCAATGGCGTGGTCCAGCAAGGCCCTCGTAGTAGGCGGTCGGTTACCGACTTGCCCTGGAAGTTGGCTGCACAGTCGAAAACCACCCACAGATTTTCGGGTTTCTTGGGGTTGATAGCCGGGTGTTGAGTTGGATAACAGTTCCCCTTCCGGCTGTCGGTGTTAGCAGGCACCCTTTCAACGTACCCGAGAGCTTCGTTTCGCTTCATTAATTCTGCATGCCGTTCCCATAGATCCTACTCCCAAACGAAGCGTTCTTTCAGTCGTAGTAGTCTTTGCGGAGCACAGTTTCTGTTATCAACCCAAGGGTCAGCCGGGGTGCGTCGTAAAAGGGGAACCTCGAACTGGTTTTTAGGGCCTCTAGCTCATTGCCGCATTGTTTGCAGAGTGAAGTGGTCCTCTTGGGACAACGATAGCCTCTCGTCTCCGAGGTTGTGAAACTCCTTCTCATACAGCCGCTGCAGTAGATACTCTATGCGGTTCATTGCGGCTGATACGTAATTCACGGAACCGCGTACCCCTACTGGGCCATATAATATCCACCCCAGAGCTGTGCTCACGGCACTAGGTGCCTGGCCGTTGCCCACTCTCTGGTCAAGTACCCAGTGTGCCTCTGGCACGTCACAGCCGATGAGGAGGTCCACTTCGTCGTCTTCCCAGTCTACAACAGTTGCATACTGCAGGTGGGACCACCTGGTCAAAAATGCGTTCACTGACCTTGGTGCTCGCATGGAGAGGTCAGCTAATGTAAATGCTTCCTTTGACTCAATTTGATCGTTTGTGTCTAAGGAGATGAGCTGTAACCTCAACTGGCCGGCAGTCATTACTCGTGTTCCGCCCACCGTGCACACTGCTAACGACGTCGTACGCTTAGAGAGCCGGTGTTTGTCGGCAAACCGCCCCTTCACCAGGGTAGTGTCCGATCCATTGTCGACGAAGGTCAACGCTCTGGCCACCCCGATCGGGGTCACCACTCCCACGGCAACTACTCGCAAACGTATTGATTTACTGGTAGACCGCGGTGTTGAACAAATCGCACTAGGTTTTGTGTTGGTCTCTGGTTTAGTTTCTCTCGCCTGGTGTAATAATCAATGGTGTTCGCCAGCGCAACCCTCGTGACCACCTCTGGTTCCTGTTCGACAAGCCGTCGCCCGGTGCGTGGAGTGGAGGCTTATAAAGTGCGCTCCTGTCGTCCTCGCCATTCCTCAACGTTCGCCTACTGTGGTGTTGATGAACTTCGGGCATTCTAGTAGCCCACTTCTAGCATCACAGGACCTGCAACTTGGATGCGCTGTAGCCTCGAGCGAAATGGCGTGTGTACTGGTCCGAGGCTGATATTTCGGATGTTCCCGTGCAGCGGTTTGAGCCTGGCTAGTACTAGATTTGTTTACTCGGTTACTGTCCCCGATGAGTCGGCCAAATCTACTGTTGGCCACCTTGGTTTGCCTGTCCAAGTATTCGGTCAAGTCTTCGAAGTTAGCCTCACGGTCGCCTCGGCCCATACGTTCCGCCTGTTCCACCCACTAACTCTGTCGTTCAAGGGAGAGGTGACGGACTATGCCCTCTAGGGGTGTGCATTGCATCGAGGTCAGCCTTGTAACCTAAATGGTCGAGGGCTACTAAACAGTTCTGCATTTTGATCGCTAGGTCGGCCATTGTATGGAAGTCGCCCTTGGTTCTTTTGGCCTCTACCATTACGCCCTCTATCAGATTACGGGCTACTTTGAGTGGCTGGCCCAACAGGTCCCTCAAAGTCTTCTTTGCCCGTGTGTGGCCTTGTCCAGTGTCGAGCATGGTGCATCCATCGATAGATTCTCTTGCTCGGCCTCGACAGTAGTGAGTCAGGTGGTGAAGCCTTTGCCCAGGGTCGGTTACCTTGTTTTCGACAAAAGTTTCGAACTGCCTGATGAACTTGCAGTAATGTTCAGATTGGCCGTCGAAAACTGTCAGTTCTACTCTTGATAGATCGATCGTCGGTGGCGTTGATGTTTTATATTCGACGACCGGCGCAGAGTTTCCCATTTTAATTTGTCCTAACCTGTCAGATAGGTCGTAGTCCTTGGTCTTCTGCTCACGCTCGCCTTGTCTACACTTCTCTTCTGCTTCCTGGGCCTGTTGCCTAGCCAATAACAGTTGTTGTTCTAGGTCTAATATCCTTGGCCTAAATAGGTCGATAGTCTCAAAATCCATATTACCCTCAGTAATACATGAGATAGCACTGACAGGACTAAGTGACCTAGCATTAATTAAAGAATCAAAAGTACCCAAAATCTTCCCAGTGATTAGCCGTATTGCTGCCTGTCCAGATTCTAACTGCTTCGATTCTTTTCTTGGCATACTGCGTATTTTCTCTTCCCAGGTTGATCATTTGAGTGTTGTAACACGCCTTTGAGCAATGCGTAGCCAAAGTTGCAACGGATCCCGAAATCAGAAAACGATATCCGTGAATTCTACGATACCAGGCTACCAAATGAACAATGACACAAAACAGATACAAATCTCAATTATGCAAACAAAAGGACTCAAAAACGAGAACCGGCTTGCGGTGTGCGAGAAAGGAGCACGTGTGTCACGCATGTGCAGAACAAGGATATGACAGAGCAACGCTCTGGGCGCGAGCAAACAAACGTTGGTTCATAAAACCGCAGTGCATAAAACAAGTCAATAGTGTGAATAAGTGAGTATTGTTAAGGAAAAGATGGGATTTTTGTGTTTTGGAGGGGTTTTACACTACCGGTGTTTACGATATTCACGTAGTTCCTCGCCCCAGCATTGCCCGTTACAATAGCACCAAACCAGTAATAGATATGACCGGTATTTTACCGCCGATGTTCAGGCCCTTTTTCATACATGGGAAGACAAAGCACTTCCGGTGGGCTGCGATGCGTCTGTTCTGTTTGGCGTTGTCAGTAGAAGGGGCAAGACGGTACGCTAGAACTACCAGGGAGTTACTATAATTGCCGCCGCCGCCGCAAAGATTTTTGGCTTTCTACCGATCATTCGCTTCTCAGATGCAGGCGACCCCGGCACACGACCGAACCAAATGGACTTCTCTCGTGATGCAAGCTCCGTGGACCATGTCGTCGAATTGGGCTAAGTACCAGAATATCACTTATGGTTCCATCAACCCAGAGCAGACTGCTTCATGGACTTCCGGGCTGCCCTCGTCATGTTTTATCGCGAACACCTATGGGGTTTACCAGAATCTGACGGCGGTGCTGACAGATTGACGGGGATCTTGACTGCGCGCAGTACTGCCACCACCGCAAGTGTTCGAATGAGCGGTAATGTATCCTCTGAGCACGATACTTTTTCGGGAGTTGGACAGGTGTGCACTACGTCACTACTGCACAGCTATGCCGGTCATTGGACAACGGGCAGTGTTTGGTGATTATCCTGGTGCCCCTTGTGTCCAACAATAAACACCGCGTGCATGATATCCAGGAAAGAAATTTCTCTCCAGAAGATTCATCATACACAAGTCTCACTCATCAGCCGACTCGACAGCTTCTCGAGGAATACTGGGCTAGGACTCACTTCGGCGAAAACGAAGGCCTTTTAGGCTTGTTCCAGATCAACAGCTGAGCAGTTGCCCATCAGTCTCCGGGTAATGAAGTATTTACCGTCCTTCAGATATCTGGGGTTATCCCCGCCTCAAGAAGATTAGACGAAGTACTGCACAGGTCGAAAATCCACTGGGAGCTTTGCTCGTGAACCTTATCGTGATCACGACTAGCCTGCACCGGACCATGGAGCACAGTCCGCCATCGTCGTCGACATCCGTCAAACAAGGTACGCATGTATCAGTTCAGTTCAGTTCAGTTCAGTTTGTATCAAAAAGATAATAGGCCATTCTTACGTTTTAGGAAATTATCATTGCAGAATTTTGGAGAGCACTGCCACTTTGATCTGCTGATGTTACTAACAATGTCTTCGAAATAGTCTAGCAAAAGATATTGTCGGTTTGTTTTAGTTGGCACCGGCTGTGCCGAAGCGCCCGGTCTGAGCAACTGCGGCTCGGTGTTTTTTGTGGCAGGGTTTTTGCAAATGCGATCCTCATTCGAGTAGATGCAATGGAAGTTTACTTTACTTTAGTGAAGAAGCTCAATAAATACACATGGAGCATTCAGGTGAGCACTTGTTTTCTTTTCAGTTGAATGCGCCACACTAATGTAGCGCTGTAGCGCAATGGCTGTGTATGAGTACCGGAGTATGTGTATGCGCTACCCATTTGTGTGAAGGCTACTTTCATACGTTGGTTTGTAATCGTCTGTTGGTGTTTGAAAATTCAGTCATGAATGAAATAAAAGAGTTCAAGGCTTGTACAACCCTAATAAAGATAGCAGTCGAGTGAAAAACGCTGCAGTCGTGGGTGACAGGCTGTCAAGCGAAAACAGGCGGTCGCCTGTTTTCGTGCGAGCATACCTTCGCCAGGTCGGCCTGGGGTTACAGACTAGATCAGGAAGCGTCCGGAAAATCCATTTGGTAGATAACACATCCCTGTGATGGTAGGTGACAAAGTCTGTGAGAGGAAATCTTACGGGAATCTGAAGCTCCTGTCATCGTCAAGGGGAGAGACCCGGTGGAATTCATCTAACGGTAGTGAAACCATTAGCTGATCTACGAGCCAAACCGTCAATGCTGCGAGGCATCACATTCCGACGTTTTGTCGAATAGATCTATCCAACACATCGTTGGAAGAAGGTGAGGCATCAGTCCCAGTCTTCAGGATTAGAGGCAGAGGAAAACCTCCCGCATGAGCCTCGTCACGATAGTTCTTGCATGTGGTCTCAGGAAAAAGAATCGCACCATTCATCAGTCAGAAAGAAATCTAGTTTTCGATTAAAGGTTGAGTCGTGCACTTCTTCCACCAACTCCCCTGGCGGCGAGTTTCGAATGTTGACGACTCTTCGGGACAGGCGGTATCTACGACAAACCAATAGATTCCTGCTTCAAGAGTGTCAGTGTACGTCCTCGCGTACGACGAGGTTTACGTACTTGAAAGGTCGCTTGTAGTTCTGGTCCTAGGTCACCTCGTATATTGTGACGGACAAGAATGAGGTCGCCACAAGACTGGTTTACGTTCACCATCACCCCAGTTCACATTGGGGGCGACAGGCAGGCATGCGCGAACTATCGATCGACAAATCTGATGTCATTATTACGGGTCATAGAAAGGTTAACCCAGGACCGCAGGGTTAAACATCGTTAATGGAACGGGTTGGTATCACCCCATCACGGATTCATTCGCCGAAAGTCATGCTTGACTAACCTAACAACTTGGATGAGGTAAGCAAGGGACTAGACAAAGGTAAGAGAGTTGCAGTTTGCTATCTGGATTTCCAGAAGGAAGGCAACGATGATAACCAATGCACAAGCTTCTCAGTTTGGGTAACAGCGGTAAAGAGCGTTTGACTGCTACGTCGGAGGTCAGAGATTCGAGTCCCCGCCACCACGGTTTACTTTGGTGGTAGACAGCAATCCACCGTCGTCCATCTGGTTACCACGCTTGACCTATTGGAACCTTATGTGGTTCTTCGCCGCTCCAAGTCTCTGGGTCTGGTTGCCGGTTATCCCCGATAGTGCAGTGGGCCTTTGTGGCTATTGGGTAAATGCCCGTTCCACTGTACTCATGCGCAAGCATGTAATGAAAAAACATGCGTAGGCATGTAACAAAGAAATTTCCAAAAGGCATTTGACTCTGCTAATCACAGGCTTTTGGCGGGTAAGATGAAGCAATTTAGGTTGAGCCCGTTGGTAGAGAGGGGCCATCGAGGACTTACTGGAAGGCAGTTTCAGGTGAGGTTGAAGGTACTTTCGTCCATCATGGGAAGATTGCATAACGGTGTTCCGCAGGGATCGGTCCTCGGCCCCCTGCTGTTCGTCCTGTTCATTATTGACTCGGCAAATGAACTAGAGAGCATTTGCTACAAGTTTGCCGACGATGTCAAACTGCTTGGAACGGTTGCAGATGGCACCGTACAGGAAGATGTGGGTATCATGTATTCGTGGTCGGTGGCGTGGGATTCCCCTCAACGTAAACGAGTACCAGCACCTCATTGATGAGAGAAAACCTCTATACAATCTCTATATAAGCCCACGGGACAACCAGATGGCGCTTGCCCAGCCAGTGGAGGTTAGGGACCTGGGCGTGGCAGTCGAAGCAGACTTTAAACCAGGTAGCCAGTGTGAGAATGCCGCGAAGAAAGCCTCAAGCGGACTTCACCAGCTGAGGCGCACAATGAACTCGAGGAGACCAGAGATCTTGCTGTCAATATACAAGGCCGTCGTGAGACCCCAATTGGAGCAGGCCTGTAGTCCGTCCTTCGTACGAGATAAGATACTCTTGGAGTAAGTACAGCGATGATTAACTAGATGATTAAGAGACTGTCGAGAACTGGGCTACCAGCAAAGGTTAGAGAAGTTAAACCCATTTTTGTTGGAAAGAAGATTGAGAGGTGGACTTAATAGAGGTGTTCAAAACTGTTCAGGGGATGAGAACACCAGCCGGATCTGGGGAATCTCATTAGCCTTAAGAAGAATCGTAGACTGCGAGGATAAGGCTCCAGCTCGCGGAAGACTGTCTTAGAACAGCAAGTAAGAGCCAGTCGTCCGCTGCGAGGCGGATTAAACTAACAGGGGAGATCAACAAACGTCGATGGATGCCTCTAAACGTCGACTGGATAAGGCCCGGGAAGGGTTTTCTGGTGAGAGTAGCAAATAGAACCCTCTCTGTCAGCTCTGTCCTTCTCCTTCCGTCCATCTTCCGTTTTTTTTTTCATGAGGCGACTGATCAAGCAGAGTTGATAGCTAGCAGCTTAATCCTAGAGTCCAATCAGAATGGAGCACTGTGACAGGTCCAAACCGAAGTTTCTTCTCCTACCGTACCCAGACGCGTCTACGAAGACGAGATGATTCTTCACAACGTCAAAACACCGTGAGATCAAAGAGCTCACTAGTGCAGGAAACTGGGTGATCTGGCCCTACCATCAAGTCCTGAAAGCTGAACTGGACTGATTACTACTGTTAGCGTAGCAGCGTCACTGCCATGTAAAAACAACTGGAAGTGTGCAGCATTGGTCGACGCCTGTTGGCGTCCTTATGATGTCATAATCATGCTTAAATGTTGGAAGTCCAATACAACACAAGGTTAGGTTCCCTCTATAGAATAACATCCGAACTCCAGGGAAACATTGTTAGTCTAACAAATTGGTGCCAAGTGCAGCACATTACCCACAGTGTTGTGGGCAAACATGGGTAACTTAAGGCAGAAATGTGTAATCCTTAAGTATACTTGTAACAAACGACTGTTAAACCCGAGGAGAAATATAGCTGTGATTTTCACTATGATTCTTGATATGAATGAGCAGAGTGTCTGGTAATAAAGGTACTTTGTGAATTTGCATGATGTTCGCCTGTGACGTTACACAACCTGCGAACTGCTTCTGAAAAAGACTAAAGTAGTGACTTGAACGACAGGAAGGAGATGAGTGTGGCTGATACCTAGGCAAATCAATGAGAATTATAGGCCGAATTGATTTTCTGCGAACTTTCTTCGGAACTTTAGGCATATCCATATGGGCTTCTTTAAAGCCGCCGTAACGCTGCCCAAACATCGTAATGACATACCCTTGTTTGTCTAAGCGGACTTCGTGTTATTATAGCGGGTAGGTGGCGAAGTGGGCAATAGTGTATGAACGTAAGGTCGCGTGATGAGCAGCTTGACCGTAAAATGTGCCGCGTTCTTTTTCGGGTACGGTTTACGGCTTGCGGAAAATTCCTCATTTCAGTTCAGTTCTCAACCATCAACCTCGCACTTATGTGCTCTGATTTTGGTTGGTGCCTCGCAGCATCGTCGCGTTGAGGGCTAAACTAATAGAAGCATAGAGTAAAAGTGCCGTACATCAAGAAATAGGCGAAAATTACGAAGACAAGGAGAGTGCCCGAGTGCAACTACACCACTGGCTGCAATACCTAACCAAATCATCAGGTGTCTCCAATCACCTCGTAGGCGGGTCTTGTGAGCCTCATCCCGGAACTCTCACACGTCCTACTTGGTCTAGATTTTCATACCTTTTTGCCATGTTATGGGTTGACCACCTCGATCTACCGTTATAATCCTCGAGTTCTGCTCTGCGATTTCTATGGACGACCTGCTCATTTGACCTCCGTTTGCAACCCCTATCGCTCCAGCCCGTAAATGACAATCGGGAAACGGCAGTCCAACACGCTAAATGACTTCTTCCATAAATAAACAGTGTTTGTAGTAAAAATGGAGTATTCCCTAACTGTAGCGTCCAGTCAGATTTCCACTTTGTCGGGCCGATTAGTTTGATGAGACGCCGGCCTGTCTGATCTGTTAATCTCTGACCCCAGTTGCGTCGGACTGTTGATGTTCGATTGACTAAAAATATTAAGCCTCATGTAATGTAGCGGCTTATTAGTTATTGATCAATTGACCCGGCCTGGCAAGCTAAAAACTGACTGATAAGTTGTGCCGGGAGTGTTTTTTGCGACTGACAACCTTCCAGTTACTACTTGCCTCGGAGAACTTACACCGAAAAAATCTTTCGGCGGGTATGCGTAACACATATCCCATCTACAGCCTAAGATTTAGTCTGTTCAAGTGACTGACCTCTGGTTCCCTTATTCCGTGTGTTGGCCACTGGGGCATTCTCTTCTTTTGCTACCCGTGTAGGTCCACTCCCTCTCCATCTTGTATATTCATACTTTCTAATTCAGCGTGCAACATGGTGAGAAAGGCAGTGGTCAGTGGGGCTTGCCCTACTGTTTGACGCTGTATGATGATGATGATGATGATGATGATCTGGTTCCCAACACCGTGCGCCTAACCTTAGCATTGCTGAGTTCAGTGCCACGAAAATATCGATACTCAGATGCCAACATTCTTCGCCTATCTTCTGCCCCTAAAGGCCATGCTTCTGAGTTGAATAAATAAATAGATCCAACTACCGCAGTGTACACTCGACCATTGATCGACAGTCGGAAGTCACGCCGGCGCCGCAGGTGACTGAAGCTAACAAAAGCCAAAGAGCACCAAGCGACGCCTCGTCCTTTGTTTTGCTGCTTGGTGACATGTAACTGCCCAGTAAATAAAACCTATCTATTTCATCTAGAGACCAGCCAAGACAGGGTTTTGTGTAGCACCAATTCAGTTCTGTAGCAACATTCTACACTTTGAAGGTGCAAAACGTATCTCAAACATTCCTTTACTGGTGTTTATGCTACGTGAAATAACTTTCAACTTATCTGGATCTTCGCTCAGAAGGACGCAATTGTCCGCGTATTCCAAGTCAGACAGTTGACTGCCTGATCAAGGATTGATGCCAATATCCTCAAATAAGAAAAGAGATATGAACCATTTCAATTACGAAATTTAAAAAGAAAAGTGAAAGAGGGCAACACTGACGAACACCGCTTCTCGTGGTGAAGGATCGCTGTAATCGCGAGCTCGGCTGTTAGCATACAAGGATGGGGAAGGGAGGTAAACGTACCTAGCACATCTTCGGGTGAGAGACAGTGCCCGGGAATTGTGTGATCCACCGGGTAGAATGCAGCTTTCAAATCAACCAAAACAAACTGAAGGCCTATGGAAGGTGTGCATGTGCTCTATCACTTGTCGGAACGTAAAAATGTGGTCGATATAACCTCGATCGAGTCTGAAACGTACACGTCTCGCGGGCGCTGGAGATCGGCATAATCGCCGATTCACACCGCTTCAGCGGTGACTGATGACAGTATGGTCAATCTGAGTCCAGCGTTGTGAAGACGTAGGACGCCATGTGTCACATCACAGCAAGACTACACCTTGACCTGATGTAATGGTTTGCGTGCCTCCATGACCCAAAGGGTTACGCAGGATGGCCTCCCCAAGCCGTAGATGCAACCGTGCTTGACAGGTCAATGGTTAGAAGCCAAATGAAGTCCAGTCTCTACACTTGTGAGAAGCAGTTTACCGGTCAAAAATCTTCCACCAGATGAACGAAGGAGTGCAGAACCTGGGGTTTTTCTCGATGACGGGAGAAGTCAGTGCATTTCGTTGGGTAGCTGTCGCCCGCTTAAGCTGGGCAGCTATCGACCTAAGGGATACTGCTCCGTCCACGTTCTACTCCATTGGGTGCATTTTGCTGAGGACTGAATCCGAAAGGCGAATCGATAGCAGAGCACCAGCGAAGACAAGACGCCACGCTTGCAGTAATCAAGTCTCACGTGACGCTAGAAGAAATCCCCTCACAGGTGCTTCGGTCAAGTCCCCGTATTGGGCTAACGCCCCGGTGCCCCGTAGGTCAGACATTTGAGTCAGAGGCTCCTGTTAGGGTTTTCAAAGGATCCTTTCTGCCGTGGGCAGCCGTGGAGTACGGTTTACCCAAAAACCTCTTACATCTTTCCTGTATTCACGCGACCCGCCTACCGGTTGGTTTGTGACATTAAGTTACATGGTTAGGTGTCGCGACCAATGGCAATCGTATCCACAAACTTTCTTTACCGACTTGGTATTAATATTTGCAGTTCATTTATTGCTCCTTCCATGTTGTTTTTTCTCATTGTTTCCGAGTAGGGCTGTCGCCAGGATCGTCATCATTATCGTACAGCGTTAAACAGCAGGATCAGTCCCACTGACCACTGCCTTTCTAGCCATGTTGCACTTAGGAAGTATGAATACACAAGTGGACAAGGAGTGGACCTACACGGGAGAAAATAGCCAAGAACGCCAACAAACGGAATACACAGTCTAACTGTACAAATGCACATCGACCAACCATTCTGATTCGACAGAAAGCGACAACACGATCGCCACTGTTCACGGTTCGCTGCCATATCCTTCAGTGTTTCCAGACAACTGGTTGGCGGGCCTGTTGGACTCCAACTACGAAGACGTGAGGTACCTACTTTTCCTAAGTACTCTACATTTTCTTATTCCTCGTTGATAAGTCATCTAATGACCTCCATGTGGCTTCTTCCACTCCCGAGGGGGAATAGAAAACAGGGCACGATATGGTAGACGTGCGTCTGCCATACGTAACACATGCCCCAACCAACGGAGTCTACTACGCTGGATATGCTTTGAGAGGATATCCTCTGAACTTGTACCCAATACTCGATTTCTGACTTCAGCGTTGCTTACTCAGTCATTCAGTTCAGTCTGAGCGATACTACGCAAACATCGATGGTCGAAAACCTCAATACGACAAGTATCTTCTGCACGCAGACTCCAAGTCTCGCGACCATACAACAAAACTGGATTCACCATGGCACAGTACACACGACCCTTCAACTTCAGCGAAATATCATCGCTGTTACAAGTGCCTCAGTCCAGCGTACGCCACTTGAGCTTTGAACATACGCGTGCTCACCTCTGTTACCGTGTTCCCATCTGTCGTCACGCTGCTGTCGAAGTAAATGAAGCGGTTGACAATTACTAGCATTTCCCCATCGAGCATCAATCTCGGAACCGTTGACGTCCAGTGTTGTAACATCACCTTACACTTTGAAAGTGTGAAGCGCATGCCGAGTAAAGCTACAGGTCCTGCGAGCCTATCTAGTGCACGTTGAGCATGTTCCGTGGATTCGAACAAGTACCCAGAGTCGTCCGCGTAATCTAGGTCACATAGCTTTCCACTATATCCTAGTTCGACGCTCACATCCTGGAGACTTCATAATGCATCCTCCATTATCTCGTCCATGACGAAGTTTAACAAGAATAGAGACATGGTCGTTTCGAACCGACCGGGTAGTTCACCTTAAATCCTCATGCGGCCAGAAGTATGAGAATATAATGATCTCAGTAGGTTCACGAACTGCTGTGGCATACCTTTCCTGTGAATAGCACTGAAAAGCGCTGTTCGACCTACTGAATCGAAGGCGCCTTTCAAGTCAAGGAAAGCCATTATTGTCGGTTGACGGTGCGTGTGACGCGTTGCAAGTGGTTGGCGAAGAGCAAAAATCTGGTTGATGCATCCTCGACCTGGGCGGAATCCGGCCTTGTTGTTCGCGGGCGTTCCTCTCACGAGCCGGTATGAGACGACGTAACAAAGCTGGGGCTAATACCTTGGTGACTATGGGAATTGAGCTAATCCCACGATGGTTACTACAGTATTCTTGAAGATGGATTCAACCAGTGATTCGCTCTATAATAACAGAGTACGCTTGTCGTTCCAAATGTCACGGAGCAAGGTAGTGAGTGATTTTATCAACGCACTACCACCCATTTTGAAAAGAACTGAAGGTAATCCGTCGGGACCGGCCGCTTTCTCTCGCTTTGATGATCGAATGCATGACTCCACTTCCACTTCCGATGGGGCCTCAAGTAATACTCCCCAAAGAATCGCAGTTGTTGACGTCGGGATAACTACATAAGCGCGCGGCCAGCTAGACTGCTACCTGAAGTATTCGGTCCAGTGGTTAAGCCATTAGTCTCTTCCATGAATGGGCTCTCCGTTTTTATCGCATATCGTATCGCTGACCGGGATTCATCGTCCACCGTTGTCGCGAATAAGTCTTTACAGTCTTTGACTATTACCTGAAGCAGCTGCTCTTTCCATTTCTTCGGCTACCTTGACCCATCAATTTTCGCGACTATTCTTAGGGATTTCCGTAACTTGCCTTTGTAACTTTCTTTGTATCTTATTCATTTCCTTACTGTTCGAGAGCTGTCGTTTTCCCTCCATCAGACTGGACGACTTTTGAGAAATCCAGTGTCTTTGGTGGACATCGGATCTAGGACCACAGGCGAAACCTGCTGCCACATGCATCGCCTGTTTGATATGGGTCCAATGCCCATCTACATTACTGTTTGTCGTAGTTCCTAGTTCATGTGCTAATTTTGGTTCATAACGGGTGCGGAATTCTGGATTACACAAACGTTGCACAGCTAACCGGGTTTGCGGTTTGCGTGGATAACCATGGAGCTGGAGAGATAATCACATTAAAACTAATGCATGGTCCGACTCTACGTACATGGACCAGTAAGATCTACAGTTCTGAACAGAACTGCGCCGGTAGAAGCTTAACGTCATATGATCAATATGACTCAGAGTACCTGTAAAATTATGGCGTCATATCACTGTGCGGCGCGAGATGTGCCCAAAATTTGTACTGGGTAGGAATAACCGATTGTTTTCTCTGGAGAAGTTTATATCCGTTATCTGTATGCTTAGTGTATAAGGCACAATGCTCACTTATCGAACTTCCGACGCATTATGTATTTCAACTTACGCATTATAGCCAACAACTAGCGCCATAATGCCAGAGCGTTTGCTCCTGCGAACAAGGGTTCATCACAGATCTCATTCTTCTGCGTGTCAGTGCTGCAGTTTGTTGGAGCGTATGCCGGGGTTACAAACAAACTACGCTTAACGCCAACTGACACATGGAGTCTTACAGCACATAAATTACTATTAACCGAGATCCAGTCTAAAGGGTCAGTCTCAGCCTTGCCAGTCAGGACTGTTCCGACACCACGTTGCCCCGCAGCTCTATCTGTTTCGTCTCCTGAAGTGCGCAGTGTTATGTTTGGCTCGCACAATCGTGCTCACACACGCGCGCATGATCTAGACCCCGTACAATCTTGGACGCACGACTGCAATCATTTCATTTGTGGGTGAGATGGTGTTGTGTTGCTTCACGCGCTTTTGGACTGATAAGACATTGGCCCTTATCTGACGGCCTGTTGATTGATTCAAATTCTACGCACGGTAGCTGGTGGACGGTTGGTTGTTTCATGCTCTATAATACAATGCTCCTCTCTCACTGATCTACCTAGTTCTGAATAAAACGCGCAGTAAATATATTGATGAGATCAGGAGCAGTTAGTTGAATCACAATTTTGGAATCGTGAATACGCCTTTCACTGACGCAGCAAACATCAATCTTCAGAGAGTCTATTGTGAGTGCAAGACACGCCTGCTAACCGGCCTGCATGAGTGTGCGCACATTGAAGAGCCAAGATTCAGAGGCTGACGAGGCTCGATAAAGTGTGAGTTAGAAGACAGTGTTATTCCCGACATTATTTAACAATTAACCGTTGCGAGTATCGGACGTGTTATCGGAGGGAGCATTATGGATGGATAGAAGGGGCAAAGAGAGGTGGTTGGGGACAGAAGACTAAGGCTGAATAAAAGAGAAGGAATTTCGGGCAGTAGTCCACTCATCATCGTCCACCCCATTCGATGCAATGGACAGTGTGATCCTGATTGTCCTGTGCGATGACCGATGCAGTATGAAATTCTTTCTATTCGTGCAATTCATGGGAGATGTTGAACTGGGTCCTGCTAGGGTGTCCAGCCGCAAATCAGTGGAACGATTAGCGTTCTCAACCAAAGTTTTTAATTCTAACGAGAACCTGTCCGCAAGGCATGAGGGTGACTGAGCGGAAGCCCATTTTCTTGGGTCAGTTATTCTCCTACTGATTTTACCGACTGAGTTGCCAGCTCCATTCGACCCCCAACTTGCAGGACCAAGAGACTATATTTTGTCTAGCCTTCACCCATTGACCTGTCAGGCATGATTGCCTCTCCGACTTAGGGGAACCATCCTGTATAGCTCTATGAACTATAGGGGCATGCAAGGCATCGCACCACGTCAAGGTGCAGTATCGTCGTGATGGTTGCCAGGATATAGCAACCAGAGCCACCGCACCCAGTATATGGTTATTGGTCGTCTGAACTAAACTGATCCGCCTTTCAGATTCATTTTTTAGCCCCATGCACCCAGTGGGGTAAGCGGAACGTAAACCGAGCAGCATCCTCTGGGCCGGGAGCTGCTCAGCTTAAGCGGGCGACGGCTACCCAACGAAGTGCACTAACTTCTCCCATCATCGAGAAAAACCCCCGGTTCTCCACTCCTTCGTTCATCTGGTGGAGGGTTTTTGACCGGCAAACTGTTTATTGGCTCGAGTGTCATTTCCAAGAGCTTAGTAAATAAAACCAGGAGTTGCCCATCAACTGGTTCAGAGACAGGAGTTCGTCTGGCCTCTACCCATCGACTGTCAGGCGTGATTGCATCTTCGGCTTAAGAAAGCAATCCTGCATAGCTCTGGGTCATGGAGGCACGCAAGCCATCACACCATGCCAAGGTAAAGTCTCGTCGTGATGAATATACATATGGGTTAGTGAGCGCATTTCCAGGGAATGGTGTGAACCGATGATTGGGGAGCATGGGAGTGTCCGAAAACTATGGCACTTCTGAGTTGGTAGACTGTCGCTCCTGTTAGAGTATCTCCCATATCTTTGGTCTCCATCGCTTACCCAGCTCACACCTGTGGCTCTACAAAGCTGAGGCATTCATCAGCGGCCATATCCCGGCAAACCGCTTGACGTGGGGCTAAGTCAGACTGAGGGCAACTAAGATCTAAGAACCTCGATGAAACGGCGCCCAGCATGTGAAGACGGATAGTTCTGGATAGGTGAACGAGATCTGTTTAGCTCCAACAGCTACCAAGGAAATTCGTCCAATCAACAGTCTCATGAACCTTTGGGTCATGATCACTTTCACCAGTGATGGACGAGCTCCTAGAGAGCCACCAGCAACCATGCACGAAGAACACCATGGACGCATTGTGCATGCGAAAGGTGTTTGAACCGCTCGATTGGCCACCGGCTGCTAGCAAAAACTTCCCGTTGCCCGACAGGTAGCATTTAGTTGTGCACGTGGTAGAGTTGTCACCACGAACAAAAGCCATGTGGCGTTGGAGCGGTCATTTCGTACGAGTAGTCACTATGGTTATGGAATTGACGTAGCTCGTCTATCCGAAGTACGCCTATCTAACTCCGGTAGCCGACATATTCAAGTGATTTAAACGGACGCATTCTACTAGATGTACCATGGTGGGCCAGTAGACAATTCTGGGTTTCATGGAGTTGCTGTCTCAGTGAACTGTTGAGCTCACAATGCCATGATCTTTTGGAAACCAGTCTCACTAAGAATCGCCGTGGCATGGTTCAGGAGCACATCGTTTTACGTGACCGCGATTGCAGTCTACGCCCCAACTTTACACGCCGAACCAACCGCTAAATACGTATTCTACAACGAACTTTGGAATTCAGTCAACGGTGTTCCCACGCGCGACATCCTGCTTATTACAGGAGATTGAAACGCTCACGCGGTACTAGCTGATGGGTATACCCAACATCTACTAGGGAAATTCGGCCTGGGCAGGCGATGCGAAAACGACAATCGCCTTATCATGTTTGCAAACCTCAATCGACTGATCATCGCCAGTACCCGCTTTCAGCATCAAAAATGGCAGCTGCTGACTCTGTACTCCAACAACGGTAGGACAGCGTATCAGATTAACTAATCTTGGTGCGTTCTTTTTAGGCATCATCGGTCGAGAACTGTCAGGCACACCTCAGTGGCGTAACGGGAACACCATCAACACAGACCACACACCGATGCGCACTCACCTGAGCCTCATCTTTCATTACGACAGAAATCTCGTCCTCATTGCAGAGTAGATACTTCTGGGCTAGCCATTCCGGACAACGTTCAAACCCTGTCAAACGCAATTTCATCCAGGCCAGCTGTGGTCATCGGGGATGGTAGCGTAGATTAGCAATGGACGGGGATAAAAGTATCCATCACCAGCCTTAAGTCTTGTGTTGGTAGGGAAAGCTCTAACTGAGGAAGGAAGTTTTGTTACCTGGACAGTTACACCTCATCAGGTGGGCAGACATGAGATGAAATATTATCGCGTATATAGAAGGCGCGTTTGGCTTTTGCAAACCTTAGTCATTTGTGGCGCCGACCCGACAACCGATTATCTGTCAACGGTCGAATGTACACTGAAGCGGTCAGGTCCGCCCTATACGGCTCAGAAACATGGCCGTTTAGAGTGAAAGACGAAGACTGTTGGTGTTTGAGCACCGACGTCTCCGTAACATTGCCCGAATATGGCGAGGACACCGTGTCAGCAGTTCTGAGGTTGGACGTAAGGTGTTGGGAACCAGAGGTCAGTGTCTAAATCAAGGAAAGTCTGACCAGGTTAAGGTAGCTGTATATATATATATATATATATATATATATATATATATATATATATATATATATCACACTTGTCTGGTTTTAGACTGTGTGCCAAACAAAACATGGTACAATTGGGGGGGGGGGGGTAGATAGTCCGAGTCCACGATTTGTTTGTGGGGCGATACTGCCAGGTTGCCCAAACCAAAGCCGGTGGTTTTCTTAGGGATCCGCAACCGAAGCCTTTAGCTATTCAAAGCTTAACCCACAAACAACGGGACAAAACGTGGGGTTCGTAACCCACTGGGGGCCGGTGACTGATTCCTCGGTTCTTCCGCCCTTCGGATGAGGCTATACATCCAGAGTGCCCAGTGCACCTCCTCCACAGATGCCAGTGAGCATACCGTTGTACGTCTCATACGCCACCCGTGGTTGGTTTGGAATCAGGGTTTAGCCATCTCCCTTGTACTGACTACTAGTTAGCCAACCCGGTGGAGAGCGCCGGGCATTCGCCGAGAAGGCAGTAAGTAGGACTTCCTCAGCAGAGGCTGTGTTAGACGCACGGTCACTTGGGAGCATTTCGAGAGGCGTTCAGGATGAGTAGCCATCTCGGAGACACCCACCCCCGATCGTACTGAGGCATTTGGAGGCCTAATCAAACAATTCAGGTGGCTGAGAGATGTCTTGCGCATGCCATATGATAGACTTCCTCGGGGCAGGTGTTGGTTGGGTGGTAGGTCGAGGTGGTCAGTCCATAATATTGCAAAAAGGCATTGGAGAGCCTTAGCAATGGACTTAGCCAAGTAGGACGTGTTAGACTTCCGGGTTGGGATCCACGCGACTCGCTCATCAAATGGTTGGAAGCATTAAATGATATGGCTGGGTGTCGTGGCCAGTAGCGTAATAGCGTTCAAACTCTTAATTTGTTCTCGTGATTTTCGCCTATTACTTTGGTTTTTTAATCTTTTCCGATGCATACTCCCATTCGTTTTGCCCTATTCTCGTTGATGCTGGAATGTGGCAGCCGAAGTCGGAGCACAAAAGGGCGAGGTTAGGGATTGAATAGACTGAAACTAAAACTGGTCGTCGGCAACTCCTTTGAACAGCTAGAAAAAACGAATTGGCACAGGAAAGATTGAATCCCTGCAGAAACCCCTAAGCACTGCGCCAAGGCTAGAGGCGCGAGACTCCGCAAATCACCTATTTATCAGAACCTTCTCAGCGAAGCTCCACGCTCAGCGAAGAACGACCGTAAACGATATTGGTCTGCAAATGCAGGCTAGATGGATACGGCAGCTGCTGTTCGGGATTCAGGAAAGCTTTTCCAACTCATCCGCTTCTCTTCTCGAGGATGGCGTAACTTCTTCCCATGATACGGCGACCAACTCGAGATATAGGTTAGCAATATCAAGGCAGACGTGGATCACCTAGATCTTCATTCGGTCTTCGGAGAACGTGGCTGGCGCAGCAATTAGATTCCATGTTATGCAGATCTTGCTGCAGACTGAAGGCGTGGACAGCTACCACCGGAGTAACCGACTTTTACTGTCGCAGGAGATAATCACACAAAAGTAAAAAAGTAGAATACGCCAATTCCTCTGATGCTCATAAGACAAACTCTGACTTTTCTTGGAAATCGTCACAATCACCGATTCACACCAATCCCTGATGGTCTGCGAACTGCCCCAGATTACTCTGAGGAGTAGTATGTATGATTTGAAATCCACGGTAATGCACTAAGATCACCACAAGTTCCTGAATTCCCTGGTTGTCTCTGTCAGAGGGATCCGCAACGGTTTTATCACTGTTGCCTTATCCCGTTCCAGGACACGTCTTCGTTCCGGTCCCAAGGAGTTTCTAGGTGCTTTAAGACGAGTCAGATGAAACTAGTTAACGCGTGCATTTGTTTGGGACGAAGGAAGCTTCTACTGCTTTTGATTAGTTAGTGATTCGAACTGTTTCAGACACTATTTTAGTTTGGTCGTGATTTGGCGAATAGTCCGCTTCGCTGACAGTTCCAGTAACTTCGAGTGGTTCACATTGACGTTAATTAACTTCAAAGCAAGTTCGAAATCCCAGGTATCTTGAATCTTTGGTCACCTAGAGTTTCGTGAATCAGAAAGAACGCGCTTCAAGAAGTTGAGTAAAACGATCTAAGATCCAGTTTTCGGCTCTTTTTCATTTGATTCTTCGATTCGTCCCGCCCTCATTTGGACAATGCTGCGTGGATGCAACCAAAACCAGAACACAAAAGTGCGAGGTCAACTACTGAATGACCGAACTGAACTGAAATTCCATTGAGGTATTGGTTTGTTTGTTAGACCTGGATCGAAGGTTAGCAATAGTTTGTATTTGTCGTTTGCGTTTAATACTAAAATTTATTACTCTGCGACGATTTGACAAGTTTCCTCACCCAACTTAAACAATGCCAATGAAGCTTAATTAATTACCTTTTCCTCCATTTTCTTCCTGTCAAATTAGTTAGTGATTGTATTAAACATACCGGTTTAACCACCTTATGCCGTAAATTCATTGAGTCGTACTTCGTCAACCCTATTTATTCACGTATATCGAGGTGGGTTTTAGTCTTGCAATGCAATTCAAGATGGAGTTATATTGATAGTAACTTCATACGAATTTCTTTGATTTTTTCTATTTACCAGAAATACAAAATGAACGATGCGCAAGGAACTGGTCAGACATTTGCAGATGCTTGCGACGAAGGTAATCAAATGCTTTTGCGACAACACTGTCCTTAGCATCTCTGGTCAGTCTTTGCTGTTTGTGCGGGAAAACCTTTACCAGCCAAAGTCTGCTGTATAAGCACTTTGAGTTGATGCACGAAGGTAACTCTTTCGTATTATTCTCACATCCTCCAGGGACTGAAATCGACACAGAACAGTATGACCTCAGTGGTTTCACTGGCGCAACCACTGCACAAACCACTAAAAGTTCTGCAGATGAGCCGAGTACGTTGTCGTGTTTATCCCTTATCACGGTTCTGTTGAGCGGAATTTAGGAGTTTTCAGTGGGTTTACCCTGTCGCTACCGTTTTCATATAATGGGTCTGTCAATTTTTGTGTGACATTCAGTCGTATACGAAGTTATTGACATTCAAAATAGGGAATTGAGTCTATCGATGGTGGTCGAGTACTTGACAGCATTGGGTTACTGCGTCGGAGGTCGGAGGTTCGAATTTCGTCACTGCCGGTTGCTTTGGTGGCGAACAGTAATCCTCTGTCGTCCGGCTCGTTACCACACCAAACTTATTAGAAGCAGATGTTGTTCTCCACCCCAGATCTGTGCCTGGTTGCCGGTTGTCTCTAATAGTACAGTAGGCTTTTGTGGCCATGAGGTGTACCCCTTCCACTGCACTCACGTGCAGGTACGTAATAAAAAAGGATAATCTCGATCGTGGCTGTCGAGACATATTGCAATCTTTTCATCAACACTCGGCAGCTCTGGTTCACTGACAGGTCCAGCTAATTGGCGAATACTACTCTACACTGCCTACTGTGGTGATTATTGACGTTAAATAGTCTGATTTGTCTGCAGTTTGTCTCAGGTCGGAAACAAAACTGCGCGAACGAAGCCGATTTCGTTAAGCAACACCGTTGATTCGGCTGTTTACTTTGCCGGTAACAGAGGATCTGTATCAGTCAACAGCCTGTTGCTTTTCTTGTCTGCGGTTAAAAACGAGTTTTGTTCTGGTTCCACTTTTCGGAAGACGACAGTGCCGTCTAGAAAATCGAGATAAGTGGGTTTTCCTTCTCATCACAAATGAGAGTTTGCTCTGGAAACTCTGATGGATGGACAAAATTGTCTGTTGTGCTAGCGTTTTGGTTTGATACCAGTTATCCGTGGGTATGTGCATAAAATGTCAAAAACGAAAATCTAATAAATCTAATCGTAATAACCTGCCAGTAGATCAGTTTTCTACGAATAAGGGATTAATACGCCGAGAAGTAAATATGCCTTCATCATCCTCATCATCGTACAGCGTTAAATAGCAGGGTGAGCCCCGCTAGGCGCTGCCTTTCTCACCTTGTTGCACGCAGAAATAGGAAGAATGAATATACAAGGTGGACAAGGAGTAGGCTCACAGGGGTGGGAAAAGGTAAGAACGCCCTAACAGTCAGCGTACGGAGTCTAACTGTACAAACGCACATTGATCAATCATTCTGATTCTACAGAAAGTGACAACACGATAGCCACTGTTCACGATTCTCTGCCATATCCTTCAGTGTCTCCAGTCATTTGGTTGAGTCTTCTTCACCGACTTGAAAGCAAGCGCGAGGCCAACGCAATAACGACAACTAGAAAAACGGGAAAGAGGCGATACAACAGTACAAAAAGTAGTTAATAAACAGATATGTTGTGATTATATGTATTCACCGTACACTTTTTGACGTCTCTTTTGTCAGTTTGTTAACCTGAATGACATTTCGTATTTGTTGAGCACGTGAGTTCAACAGAAGACATTCGCGTCACTGACTTTTATTTTGTTTCATGTCTCTCAATGTCTCTGACCAAACGACAATCCTCATCCCTTGTACTCTACCAGGAGGACGGGAAGCACCAACGCTGGTACTACTATCATACACCTACCCTAACCGTCGCATCGCTTCTTCCAACCTTTTGAGTACGTGCGAATTAAAGACAGAAATGTAGATGATGGGTAGGCTTTCGCAAAATATGTTCAAGCCATCGGAGCCGGTGTAGAGTGGTCACTTCATTTAGGAGTCGACTATTCGCACCAAACACGACGGCGCACCTCGTCACTGTTTACTCGATATTCCCGCCAGAGACGGGCAATACTTTGGAGACACCAGTTTTCAAACACGGGAAGCCGCCGAGTACCATCTACGTTGTGACTAGGTCTCCCAACCGTAGAGTTGAACAACGAACTTCATGTGAGAGCCGGATCACGCGGTGGCGCCACTGGCGTCGCAGGTTTGCGAGAGCTGTTCCAGTTCTCGCTATTCGTGATGTGATCTCTTACCCAATACTACCTCCAGTAGTAATCAGTCTCCCAAGGTACTCAAAGCAGTCGACTACCTCCAGCTGTTAACCATAAAAAGTAAACACAGACATAGGCTCCTGCCAGTCTTGTGAAGTGTCTTGCGCTTGGAAGGCGCAGAGTGCATGCCGCATTTGAATACCTCAGTCACCAAACGGTTCAAGGCGTGTTGAACGGCCTGTGCAATGATACTCAGCAAGAGGATGTCATCGGCGTATTCCATGTAGAAAACTGTGATCCCTTGGTGTTCAGTTTCGCCCGTTAGTAAATCAGACAAGGCACTTCGTACAACATCTGTGGCGAAGCTGAAAAAATGGAGATTTAGGGAAGCCTTGTCGAATTGTGCTGGAGACGACGAAACAAAACGAAAACTGACTGTAGGCGGTAACTTGATCTGTGAGGTGTGACGATAGGATTCTTTTAGGACGGTGCATACTTTTTAAGTACTCAATTTACCAACAAACAGCCCCACAGTGCAGTCCTATCGACGTAGTCGAGGGCTGCCCGATTGTCTAGGAACATGGTGATCGTTGTTCTTTGGAAAGTACGATAGTGTCCGAGCAGCTGTCGAAAGTTGGGGATTTGACCGGTACAACCACCACGAAATCCAGCCTGCTTTTTGTAAGTCTGCTGTTCACGCGTTTAATACAAACTGAGAAGTATGACATGCAAGCAGCGTCGACTGTATTGGAATAAGACTTACACCCCTGTGGTTAGCGCAGTCACTACGCGGGTCCTGAGGAGAACCGACCGTCTTTCATTTCTATAAACTACGATCGTATTTCGTATGATAAGGTGGCTGTCGTTGTTGTCTTGTTTACCGGCTACTGTGTTTCTGTTGTTTCTTTCAGACTTCCGGGTTTTGACCTGTGCTTTTTGCAATAAAGTGTTCACCAAAAACTGTAACCTGAACGCGCACATCAAAACGGTTCACAAAGGTATGTTCCGGAACTAATATTCGAGTGCACCAAGGCTTGAGCTACGCTTGTCTTGAGTGCATCGGGCTGAGCAGTTTAGGAATTCTCTTCTTTATGCGAAATCTTTGTTCGGTTTTGGTGATACTAGTCGTGTCGTTTCCTCAGACGCATGACTTTCTTGTTTGCCGGTAGGCTTTCTATCTCCTTTTCATTATGATAATGGTTTACTTTCTTTGTGCGTACCTGTGGGAGGGTCGTAGCCAATTGGAGGCTGCCAACAAGGGGAGTGGTTAGCGTTGGCACGATTCGAACCCGGGACCTCCAACACACTTGTAAACACGCTAGGTCTCATTTTCCGTAGCGTATGAAGCAAATCGTTGATTGTCACAATCCCGATTTACTCAAAAATTGGGTAGTCTGATTAATAGCAATGGCAGTAGTACTAGTTGATGGCGACCGATTGCCTTGTCTCCCTACCGTGTTCGATCTGTTGGAGCCACATATCTGCCAACCTCGGATCTGCTTCGTTTGACTGTTTGTTGTCCACATCCTTTATATATAGTGTTTTTACTACTGGATGATCAGTCAGTATCATCAGGGTTTCATGAAAGTATAAAACCGCCTTGAACATTCTAGAACACCTGACCCTGTTTGATTTGACAAGAAGCATGGAAGTGACAGGCTTGCGTGTAATTTTCGTTTTCCATGGGTTTTACCCCCGCTAACTTATAATCGATTGTCGAATGTCACACAGAGTTAGGCTACCTGTAATATCGATCAGACGCTTGCTCATCACTTGAACGAATATGCAGTGCAACATATAGATGGGGTTTTCTGTGTAGTTCAGCAGTTCCGTCTCCGATTAGATTAAGTTAATATTTGCTAGACTTGAACAAGGTTCACAAAACGGTCGAGTATTGCATTCATTAGCATTGAATTACATTACTTCTTCCAGTTCATTTTGCTCGTGAATCTTCCTTATCTCAGTCTTAATTTGTGGTTTTTAGGTCACTGGGTGGAATCGTACCGTAGTGTTTGCCCCATTTGCGAGTTACCTTTCCAATTGGCCATCTTGTCCAGGGAACAGTAATAAGAACTCGACTTTTCAAATTAGTCTTATTCAGATTTCTACTTTTTAGCAGATGCCAGTCGCAATGCGTAGAAGTAAACATACGACCTGAGTGAATATTTTGGTGGACAAAGGAAAAGGTTCAGAGTTCAGGCGCCTCCAACCGTGACCCAACAGTTCCGCTTGGCATCTTCCTTCAACAGATTGCAATCATTTTATCCAAGAAACCTAACTCGTACGCGAGCGAGTTCCGTTCGCAGGATATCCCTACTGTTATGGCGCGTTGCGGATTGATCATTATTCATTATATCTCATCTGCCGTTGGTCGCTACAATAGGAATGCACTCCGGAAGTGTGTGTGTGTGTGTGTGTGTTAGGAGGGGGGGGGGGGGGTGCAGCACATTTTTCACGAAGTATCACTTGTTGAGGCTGAGCGCTTAATCTAATAGCTATGCCTTTTGTCGTCCATGTTAACACTTAACTTTCCCGTTGTTTTTTTGCCTTTAGGAGTCAAACCTTTCGAGTGTCGACTCTGTTACAAAGGATTCACTCGGAATTCCGATCTCCATAAACATATTGACGCCGTACACAAAGGTAATTCGCTCTTTCAGTACTGACGATGCTGATAATTTTCAGGTCTGAAACCGTTTGGATGCGAAATGTGTCAACGCAGTTTCTCACAAAAGTCCAGCTTAAAACGCCATATTGAAGCTATACACGAAGGTGAGAAAAAAATCGTCGTCTCGTCGCTCGTGTTCCCAAACGTTTTAAACAGCCTGTTGTTGTTAACACACGCGGTTCTTATGCTTGACTATCGGTCACATTCTGTTTCACTAACTTGTTCGGAATTCTGTGAGCAGACATTTACAGAGCTGTTTTGTTGCTAACTGTGTCGTTATGCAGTGCCATTGAAGAATTATGATAATTAGGTAGTTCAGGTATTGGACATTCAGTGATAAAACGGTTGTCAGTAAGACAAATGTCCTCCTGATTGATAGGAGAACAATGATTTACTGAACGATTTCTGGTAGTATTCAGAGTTGACCTCTCAGATAACACCTGGATGCACGTGAATTTGATCATCATCGAGTAGAAAAGAAGGCTTTTTGTTCTGTTGGTAAACGACCCGAAACCCGTCTATGGGTTGTTTTACGCTCCTGAAACAATCCCAAAATTTGTAATCAGCGTGACAGTATTGGCGGAACACAGATTAACCATTGGCTTCCGAAAGAATGCTATCATATCACTCATAGCGTATCACTTCTATTTGTGAAAATTGTGGGTTTCCCCAAGGAGAACCGCGCCATTCAAAAAAGGACCGCTTTTTCGTTGGCTCTACATCGTGATCATTCAGACTTCCTATGAAATTGAATTTAGCAGAACCAAGTTTGGGTAAATCAACTGACCCATTGCTTTGAAAAACAACCGCCTATAGCGTTCTCTCAGCACCATTATCTATTCTAACTGTCATTTTCTTACAGTTTAGTGGTGAGTATCTCCGCTTGTCACGCGGAAGGCCTTCCCCATTGGATTCCCGGCTTGGAAAGAAGTTGTTGACCAGCGGTGGTCAAACGATCGTCATCGTGGAATTTGGACCGTGTTCGATTCCTCCCATTTTGATTGTCCGCGGCTCGCATCCAGAAATGTACATTGTCGTATAATTGAATTGCCCTTTATTTTATACAGAAACTCCATGTGGGCATCACGTACCATTTTTCATGCCGACCCCCGACGCCGTTGGACGGAGCACTTACCACTTCGACCACTGTACATTTACATCTGATCTTTTCATCTGATTTTCGAACTACCTGTACATTATATTTCTGGAGTTATCATTGTTTCCATCTAAGTACTAAATTGACGCAAAATGTCTCATGCCATTCCGCTACGAAGTATATGTTCAGATCATCGTGTCATTATTCAAATGCTCAGTATTTTTGTTGCGTAACCCTGGAGAAAGAGCCATGTTTAGCTTATTTGAAACTTCCCGAGGCACAGTATACGCTGTTCACGAGATTCGACGTGGGAACTGAATAATATCAAAAGTCGAGTGTACACTGTATGAATGAGACTGGAACTACACGACTCGGAAATCTGACTACTGTTGGGTGTATACACATGGCTGGAGGCATGCGCAGATCGTTTTTTGCGAAACACACTAAAAAGCGCCGTTGATTTTTCGCTGACATAGTGGAAAGGGAATGCCCTAGGGCTTCGGGGGTTCACTGCAATAACAAGGCAAACCAGCAACCACGACCCTTAGACTTGGCGTGGAGAACCGCATAACTTTCCAGTGAATCATGTGGTTCCTGTTTGGCGGCCAGTGTTGATCATTGTCATTTGGCAGAGCCGTTTCAGCCAACGCGCACGGCATGCTGGAACTTCTTATTGTCGCCTAACCTGAAGTGCGGGCCAGCCAGCACTGGCCTTGGTTGGTGCATCCGGACTTCCTGGTTAAGGACCAAATGATGGGGACTGTCGTTGGAAGATATCGCTCAGAACAGAAGCCAATGATGCGAATGCTTTGCGGCGTGCTTAGGAGACTCAGGTTCTATGGCTCGGTCTGAGTTTTACTGGAGTCGCGTTCAATTTCCAACGTAGGTGCGCAGAATACACTTCTAAATGACGAACACATTTATTTGAACTGCATGGACGTTCACAAAAAGTTGATCCAATTGAACGCAAACCGGATGGCGTGCCTGTTTGGACTGAAAAAAATGTGTCTACGTATTCCACGTTTTGTCTCGGTTACTCAATCAATGCAATGGCCAGAACAACATCTCCGGCTGTTGAAGAGTAGCTTCCATCACACCCGTATCCAAGATGGGCGCATCCAATTCCCGGCCTACGGCTTGCACATACGTCATCCCAAAGATATTCCAGGAGCTTATATTGCGAAAGATGACATCACAACTGAACTCATTTAATCTTAACCAGCTTGCCTATCGTCGTTCATACTCCACTGTCAGTGCATTGCCTGTTATTCCCATTGTATTCTGCCATCCTTGCCGAAGAAAGCAAAGCTGTCAGAATCTTATTAGATTACAGTGACGCTTTTGGCCTTGAGATGGGAAAGATACTCCGCATTCTCTCGGCGTGAGGCTTTCACCCATGCGTTATCTGATTACTTCAATAAACGTCAATAATTTACACGCTACCTAGGCGGGACTTGTTCCCTTGCAGCCTCATAGCTGGGTGTTTTACAAGGTGCTATTGCATCATCATTTTGGTCTTCTATTTATAGTGGGTTCTTTGGGGATGGGTACAGCCCTGGAGCTTCGAATTTCCAATATTACTACGGGAAACAGTAGCAGCAGTTAGACTTTGACTTGTTCTGAATCCCCGCGAGAAAAATTGCGTGGCTTTGTCCGCTTGAGAAATCGGTGAACGACACCGGAATTTGCGAATTATACGTTCGAAGGTTCTTTTTTAACCACAAAGTGATCGGATGTAGCTGCTGGAGAAAATCGAATGAACTTTTAGTGGTAAGTAAACGGACATGAACTCGTTCATTGTGAATAACGGGTCAACTCAGTGTGGCTCCGCATAGAAAACCCGAGTGGAATGGCAACTTATGTAGCATCTGATCAGCGGTATGTCATCCATCAGCAGTGTTATCACTAACCCGTTTACGGTTTTCCTCGTATATTTACTTTGGTCTTCTGAATGCGAAAGACTCCAATTAATCTAGGTAAATTGGATTAACCATAAGTGGTTACTGGATTATGGCTGTTCTGGTTGCGGTTTCTCAACAGCAGCCGAACTGATGAATAAGATTTATCACTTCTCATGATAAGTGGTCGTATCTTTCTGCCTGCCTGTGACCACTAGTTACAGGGACCCTGTGGAAGCCCAATACACAAGAAGATTTCCGTGCAGTGGGGGCTCTCAGTAACTGATTTAAATCGGGGCATTAAAACAAAACAAAAGGATGAGTAGGAAAGGCAGAAGTGGATAAACGGGAATCAAGAACAAAGGTGTTGAGTTCAAATACGCCACTGATAGGGCAACTTTGTGGGCAGTGGTCAAGTGGCTTAGAGCGTTTTTTAATTACACATACAGTGATTGACGGTAAAAGAGGCAGACCCCACAGTCACACGACATTGATAAACGAATGTGTATGAAGAACATTCTGTTTTCAAAAGCAGGATCAGCAGCCAGGAAGTCTGTTCTAAAGCTTTCCAGTACGGGGAATTAGGAAAGACTGAAAAAAAAAACAGAGTTCGACCTTTAGGGACGGTGACCTGATACGGGTGGCTGAGGCACCCGCATTATAGATGAACGTCATCATCATCATCGACCAGCAGGGCGAGCTCCACTTACCACTGCCGTTCTCACCATATTGCACGGAGCAAATTAGATAGCAAACATATAAGATGGACGGGGAATGGACTAACGAGGGTGGGAACAGGAAAGAAAGCCTTGGTATCCAAACACACGGAGTACACAGTCCAACTGTACAGAAGTACATTGATGCTTTCATTTTACGCGATTATCTCCTGCCAGGGGATGGGCCGACCACATGAATATTTCGAAAATTATTCATAGATATTCGCGGGGACATAGTACGAGGTAGTGTCCCCAGCACTATCCGGGACTGTCGTACTATTCGGTCGCTTAGTCCGGAGTAGGAAGTAGGCTGACGGTACCTCATCCGGCCTTTTTGTTCGAGAATGCATCTTTAGCCTTTGCACACCCAAGCCCAACGTGCAAAGCAGAGCCGGTGGTCTGTTGTGCGGCTTATTCACTTCTTCAGGAATACCGGGCCGGGTAGGTTGGATAATTTCCCTTCGTAGCTTTTGGAACAGTAGATCTCGTCCGTCCGTCCAAGAATATATACCTTCGCATACCAGGACACCGTCTCGTTGACGTTTTCAGACTTCGGTTGCTCTCAACCTGGTTTATTGGGCCAGTCGAACGGCTTGACGGGGGAGGGGTTCTGCTAATGCATGCACCAGGTTCGTGGAGCCTCAAATGAGTGCTGGGTAAACCACTGGGACTAAGGAGGTGAAGGATACCTCGGGTAAATGACAACCTACCAACACAGAGGCGTTACACCTGCACGCAGATCCCATGTCTCGCAAACCTCAGCAGAAGTGAGCGCACCGCAACACAGTACACATGATCTTTCAACTTCAGCGAGATATCAGTTCGGCGCCACAGTTGCTTTAGTCTAGGGTACGCCGTTCGAGTCCTGGATATATGCTTGTAGTTATTTACAGCTGCCCACTTTCGACGGCTCATTGGTCATAAAATATGCTGATGATGTAGTTTTTGGTGTACCCTAGCCGAACGACTTTACTTCTCCTATTCTGGCGCCAGGTGTGTCGAGTATAGCCGAGTGGTCTGCGAACGAAAACTTGACCGGTAGCGCTTCCAAATATACTGATGTTTTCTCTCTTCTAAAAGTTGGTGGGTACACGTACATTGTAGAGTCTACTTCATTTGAACATGTTAACGGAAATGGCATTCTCCGAGCTGCATCTGCAAAGTACCTTAGCCTCATCCTAAGCAACCAGGAACCCTCCCGGAAGCACTTCTTATCTCTGTTCTTGATCTTTCACATCCCAAATCTAAATGGATGCGAGAGGTCACAATGAGCCATGACCGAGAATTTGTAACTTTTGATCGAGGCAACAACTTAGAGGCAAAGAAAGGAAGAGAATTGATTATCCGACTCGAGAATTCTCTTCACTTAGCTTCTTTCAATGTCCACACTCTGCGAAATGCGGCAACAGGCTGCCCCAACCATAACTATTGAAACCATTACCACAGACGTGTGTTGTGTTTCGAAACACGCGTACAGGATGTCACTTCAGTTTTACCACTTCGCGCCCCAGATACAAACTCAGTTCCTTGTTTCGCTCTCACGTGCCAAGTGATCTGGTGTTTAGCGCTCGTGGTCAGGTTGGCGTTGGTATCGCTCTGAGCATGGAAGCTAAGCATGCACTGCTCGACTGAATCTCAGTCAGCAGCCACCTACATGCGGCTCCGTTGAATGGTTCTGCTCATGTTAACAGCACGACTGGAGCGTCGATACCTGTTTGTCGCTTCTGTGTACGCCTCAATTGACCATAGCTCTCCTTAGACCGAATAAGAAACCCATCGGGGTTTGTCTCGATTACACCGCAGCGTTTGTTCTACGGACATCGTGGTTGTTGCTGGTGAATTCAATGCTCAAGTTAGAAACCCAGATGAAACGAACAGGAATATAGGAGGCTGATTTGGCGTTCCAGTTGGTTCAACCGATTTCGGTGATCGACTCATCCAACTATGTTCTGAACATCACTATTCGTGGCGAGTACTAAGTTCTCAAACAAAATACGGCACCGATTAACCTGGTGTCCAAATTACTATCGGTTACCACTGGCGTGGATCGATTGAAGATTGTCGATCATTTTGGTCCGCGTCTGTAGACAAGCTCTTGCCCGCTCGTTTCAGCCTACCTCTCGTAGGTGTCCAAAACCAATCACCTCCCGCAGCTGCTACTGGACGATAACCATCGAACAACTTCGAAGCAGAATTATCCGCGGGGTTATCGAAGAAGTCAAATGTACAGCACCCGAAACAGCGATGGACAGAGATCAAGCAAGCCCTAAGTGCGGCTGCTGATACAACTCAAGGTCAAACAATCAGACACAAAATTCATGGATATCTGTATCCACAGTTGCTCGAAGACTAATTCCTCCGGGTTCCAGATATGATGAGTACGGAGATGCTTGGAACGCCAACTGGTTCGAAGCCTGAGAAACGACCGTGAGCAGCGGTGGGTTGCGAAGTGTGGGGAGATGAAAAAAGCTGCGGCGATCGACAACATTCGCAACCTTTCCCGTCTCATCAGAAATAGTGGTCCCCGAATGGCAGGCGTTAGTTAACTGATCAAAAAAAGGAACGGCTCACTGATTCGAACTCAGGAGCGTCGTCTACTTCGTTGGTCGGAGCATTTCGAGAGGGAGACTGAATGGTCTTTATCCAAGTCAAGTTTGTCATGTAGCACGATGGTTCCGGCTCTGGTTGTAGATACTACCCCCCCCATCAGTAGCGGAGGTTCTCCGTGAGATAAGCTATCTTAAACGACATAAGGCTGCCGGACCGGATGGGTCGCCTCCGTCTGTTTTCCAAGATGGTGGCTCAGCACTGGTACTGGAGTTGATAAAACTGCGTTTGGAATGATATAGGGGGCCAGCTCTGAAAAGGATGTGAATCAATGATCACACCGGTTTACAAGAGTGGCAAGTTCTTTTGTAGAAGGGAATAAGTTTGGTTAGCATCACATCTCAACTGTTCGCTGATATCACTCCCCACCGCCTTTCAAACGCTCGCGCCAGGATCAAGCTGGATTTAGACCTGGTCGAGGTTGTGTTAGTCACATCTTCGCTCTTCGACAAATTTTAGAACATAGAAACACCTTTCATAGGTCAACTATCTCCGTTTTTCTTGATTCGAAAGCCGCCTTCCACTCAGTCGACCGCACAGTTCTTCGGTGCTACTTCTTGCTAAAGGGCGTACGAGAGAATATATATATATATATATATATATATATATATATATATATATATATATATATATATTGGGATCCTGTGATTCCCCACTTTTAGTCTCAGGGTCTGGTTGCCGGTTACCCTAATAGTGCAGTGGGCCTTCGTGGCGCCGATGCGCGAGCATGTAGATAAAAAAAACCTTGTTTGAGGCGTCACGAGTGTGAATGGATACTTTCATTGAAGAGTCATAAATAAATCACAACTGTGATATCTGTTAATCATTCGTGTCTAATTCACCGCTAACCCAAAGAACGACGAGGCTGCTTGTGCAAGCGCTCATACTATCAGTAAGTAGCATGCAAATGGGTGGACAAAGTTTCCCCGGAAGCACACGACAGCTTTTGCGGTTGCCGTTCATATATGTAAATCGTCTTCAAGACAGCAACCAAAGCGATCGAATCCAGTACATGGTTATTGTCTGCTCGAACCAAAGCGCTGTGGTCACCACATTGTCACTCAATTAATGTCGGCGCAAAATGGCTCTACGGACGCTCTGCATTACAATCAATGCCTCTACGGGTACGTTCTCTGTGATGATAGACCGCGAAGTTGAAATCGAATTCTCAGTACTAAAGTCCAGCAACATCAGACGGAAGTTGACGGCGTGGCTACGATATAAGAAAATTTTCAATAACTTGAATTAAGTTCACCCTACCCACCTGCATAGCTGTCAAGTGGCGATCTTGAAGAACGTTCCAAATTATGCGCCGAAAAACTCGGAAACAACCCACGTGGACGGACAATTTTGTTGCAAACCGGTAGGGAAGCTAGTGCGAAAGAACTGAAATTTTACATCGGAGCAGTGAGAAGTTATGTGCACACGCACTAAACGGTTGTGAAAGTTCCGATGAGAAATGATGTGAATTACAGTAAACGAGTGTCAACAGAAGTTAGCTAATAAGTGCTACGGGAAAATCCCAACCGAACTTCTCACGGAATTAGCCAAACGAACATAAGGACATTGATTTATCATACCTAATCAAACAGAAGTAGGACTACCATGTTTGCATACTGCTCGCGTCCAGCGCACACAAATGGGACGGCGAAATGCTTCTTCGACGGCTAAAACACAAAAATGTCACGCCTATTCGCCTTATATATCACTCATTTGGCGCATTCTAGAAAAAGTATTGCTGCCACACCCCAGGGGCTAGGTGGAATGACGGTTAGCTATCCTTTGAAGGGTCACTGAAGAGATCCTAAATTCTGCGCATTCCATCACGTGATAACCCAGCCTGGTATGATCGGATACTGTAGACAGGAACTGAAACGCTTATGATGGCAATCTTGGACGATTTGATTGATTCTTTCTGAACAAATACAACTGACTTTGGCTAACTTGTGATAGAAGTGGGACGGAGCTCGCATAGTACTCACTGAATAAGTGAGCAGTTGGCTGCTCAAGGAACGATGATAGAGCTACAACGAACGCGACAACGTCAGACGGATTGAACGCAATGAAATGAAGCAAGGCATGAGAAACACAATTGCACCCCCCCCACCCGGAATGCACCGCTTTCAAGTGGACAGTTGTGGTGCAGTGTTGTTAATTTTGTCGATGTCCAAATGGTTTCCAATAAACAACCTGTTTGCCCGACTCGACCACTATGGTGTCAGGTGATCCAGTAGAGGTGCTGACGCTTGAAGTTTAAGTGTTGCCGGTTGATAAGTGTATCCATGTAATGAAAAGCAACTCAATTTTTCACGTGCCAGTAGCTTTAGTGGTACAGGTGAGAGCGATGACCTCACGGAAATGGCACTGCTTAGTTATAAACTGTGCCCGTGACAGTGAATACGATATTTACGAAGAACCGATCCCCATGCCTTCGCGGAATTGCCTGAGTCTGGTGGGAAGACCGTATCCAAAAAGCTGAGTCGTAGGTACACATACGAAATCTTACGACGAAACAGTTAGGCTCACCAGACTAATGTGGTTGGGTCTTGTGTTGCGCGGAGGTCGATTGCATTGCAAACTTATCAGATTTTATTTTAGTCAACTCAGGAGGATTGAAATCCAAAAGCGAGCATGGAGATGTTTGTGCTTAATTGAACTAGCTAGAATCCACAGAGAATGTGACAATTACTGCACACGTCATCGAAATGCAACAATAGACTTTTGACATTTTTCGAACTACAACTCTCCCTAATATTCAGATAACAATCCTGGCTTAGTTCACGGGCAAAACTAGGCAATCAGCACACTGGATGAGATTCGAAAAACTGTATATCGCAAAACTTCGCATTACTATAAAACAGCTCTAACGGTGGCAGGAATGAGATCGGTAAATTACAAAAAAGTACACCATGAACTGCTGGCAGGTTCAGTGCGCATTTTGGAATGATAACATAGGGGCATCCCGAAAACGGATTGGGTGTTTGAATACCGAAAAACGGATGCATACGACATAGGCAGAGATAATGATAGTAAAGAAAACAAACAAAAACACTGAGGTACACAATGTTGTTGCGCAAGGCCGAAAAAATGTCTCTGCACCTTGTTCTTTGGAAAATCTGACTGTGCACTTCGGTAAAAGTATACCCGAAGATGCACAGGAAAGAGTGAGAATGTTTTTAATACAATAAAATATTTTGAAATGCATTCTGTTAGGAGCGTTGATGAGGTAGACGAGGATGAGGGAAAAGCTGAGAGCGGGACAGAAAATGAGGTAGATCATGTGAAAGAAAAATCGAGCTCAAATAACTAGCCTGGAAAGAGATCCGATAGTTTTCCTTCTTGTAAAATAGCATTATTTGGTGAAACGAATAACGACCGGGACCGATTGCTCCACTTGCGAACTCTGCAGAAGACAGAACAGAGAACCGCAGTTTCATACAGGGGAAATCGAAAGAACAGATGGGGCATTCGAAGGGGTATCATTAGTCACTTACTTCTTAATTACATTTCCCCCGACGACACGGTCTGCAAGAGAACCGAATGCAATAACAATATGGCGGGCTATCTATTACACACGAAGCAACAACAATGGTTGAGTACAAATCACTCCACCGGAATTCAATGCTACTGACGTGACGTATAAATTGAGAAACACGGCACTACGAGCACAATGCGTGTGGTTCAGTTCAACCGTGTGTCATTCTCCATTCCAAGACACAGCGTCTGATTGCCAGTTACCCTTATAGTACAGTGGGCCTTCGTGGCTATGGGGTATATACCCCTTCCGCTGCAATCATGGGCAAGCACGTAATAAAAAACGTTCGTGGCTAGATCATCATACGTACGTATGTTAGCATTACGTACATACGCAAAAGAGGTAGGCTACTGACAGCACTTCGGAATTATCGAACTCGATGTGTGCTGAACCAGTCAACATTGCACAGTTTGCTAGTGTTCATCGGATTGAGATAAGTATCAAGTTTTCGGATTCATCTGCTACATTTCCCAGAATGGAATCAGAGGCAATCTTCAAATCCAGGATGAGTACGTAGTGTGTGGTTGAAACGAAAAAAATTCCCCCACTAAATATATCATTTAGCAGAGTGAATAGTAAAACCCGTACAACACAAAGCCGATCGGGGATCTTCTATTACCTGGTTGCGCGTGAGTGCCAGAGGCCCACTTTTATAGACAGCTGGCTATCAGACCCCGAAATAACCGTATAAGTTCTCAGTAGGTCAGGTGTGGTAACAAGCCGAATGACAATGAGGATTAATGTAACCAACAAAGTGACCGGCGAATGTGGGGGTTCGAACCTCCGACCTCCGAGATGGTAATCAAGTGCTCTAAACCACAAGACTACCACCGAACGTGAGAAACAAGGAATGATAAACACTCTGTTGAACGAATTTGATACTGAAAGTAGAGTGAATACTAAACAATATGCCAAAGTATCGTGGACCGACACAGAGCCTTACACAAAAAGCCCACCCAGCAAAATGACAGGTAATGCACCAAGACAGAAGTCCAATTCAGTTCATTCAACCATTGACCTTACACTCCTGTGCTCTGGTTTCGACTGCTTCCTCTAAGCATCGTCGAGTCAATGGAGAAATGAATAGAAGCATAAAGCGAGGAACAGCCGAAAACAAAGTGATGAACAAATCATGAACAAAACGCACGACCCAGAATGCAGCTATGCCACTGGCCGCGACATCAAATCACACTGTTTCCAACCGTCTGGTAGGCGGGTCGCGTGGACCCTAACCCGGGAGGTCTAGCGGCCAAGGTTTTCATACTTCTGCCATGTCATGGACTGACCACCACGACCTACTTTCCAACCACTAACTGCCTCGGAGAACAGCGTGCGCCGAGGAAGTCTATCGGTGGGCATGCGTAAAACGTGTCCCAGCCTCCTTTACCTGTTTAGATTCAATTTTTGTCCCAGTGACTGACCACTGGGTCCTAACACTCCACATCTAGCCTCAGCATTGCCGATACGGTATCCCCACAATATTCGAGCAATACTACGGAGGTACTGATAATCAAATGCCGACAGTCTTAGTCTACCTTCTGCCCTTAACAGTCACGTTTCTTAACCACAAAAACGAACCGATTTAACTGCTGCGGTGCACACTCAATCCTCGTCAGACAACCGGATGTCAAACAAGCGCCGTCGATGGCTGAAACTGGCAAAAGCCAATCGCACCTGCTGTAGAGGCGACGACACCTCATCCGTTGTCTTGGTGGGATGTAACTGCCTAGGTTACAAAACTTGTCTACTCCAACTAGAACTTTCCTTGTCAAGACAAGATCTGGTGTACAGGGAACCTAGTCTTGCAGTAGCATTTACCACTTTGGAGGAGCAAAACACATCCGAAACACTGCTACGCTGTTGTTTAGGTCATCGAGAAAAACTCGTACTGTACCAGGATCTTCACACAGAAGAACAATATAGTCCGCATATTCCACGTTAGACAGCTGACTGCCTGAGCAAAGAACGATGCCGCTATTCTCACACGAGGATAAGGCTGTCTCAAGAATCAATTCAATTAAAAAAATGAGGAAGAAGGGTGAAAGAGGGCAACCCAGATGAACACCACTTCTCGTAGCGAGAAAGAGAAGTGAATTTCTCTGTCACACCCTTCAATGAGAGGCAGTGCCAGAAAACTGTGCGGTCCGCTCGGTCGAGCACCGCTTTCACATCAACAAAGACAGCGGTTGAGAGCTTATGGAGAACGTGCTTGTGCTCCAAGATTTGTCGAAGAGCAAAAATATGTGATCGACCGGGTCTGAAGCTGGCTTTATTCTCACGCGTGCACATTTCACGAGCATCGGGTAACCGGTGGAAAATTAGCCCGGTAAGCAGCTAGGAAGCGACAGCTATCAGGGTAATTCCTCTGTGGTTTATACAAGAGGTTCTATCACTCTTCTTGTAAATCGGCATATTCGCCGATTCCCACCAATTCCTGGGAATTTGTTCACTATTTCGGATTACCCGGAAGATTGTTGACTCCGAAACCAAAGCTTCGCCTCCATTCCTGAAAAAGGTTGGAGACAATCCATTCAGTCCAGCGGCTATGCACCTTTTCAAGTGACCTACCTCTCGGACAGCCTCCATTTCTGAAGAAGTGATATCCACCTGCCTCGGTTCTTTGGCTGATATATTGCAGACGTAGGCCAAATAAACTGCTCCGCTCAATGGATCAGACGACATTCCTGAGCGGATTCGTGAGCCGTCAGATACTTTGCCTAACTCACTTACACCGGGCTTCCCTGAACCGGTAATTCTAATTAAACGACAAAGGTTACGACTATTGCCAATAGAGTTTGTTTTGAACTGATCCACTAACTCCAAGGAGAATTCTTCTGCTCATACAAATCATCGCAGTTCATTGGTAAAATAATGGAGATATAAGTTGTTGGTTTCATGTACTCAGGCGTTGCACATATTGTATTGGTCCGAGTGATGTGGGCGGCCAAACCTTGAGGTTCAAGCACCGCTAACAGTAATCAACTCTCGTCTTAATGATTCACGCCATGAGCTATCTTGTCCCTCGTGGTTCCGTTATCTCCGGCCTTGGGCTCAGTACTGTCTGCCAGCGTAACTTGGCTGCTTATCAACAATCACACAGCCTTTTCCATCTCTGAACAGTTCACAACCCATCATCATTCATGGTCATTTCCCAGGCTCCTAGTCAGTTGGCGTCTCAGGGATTTGCGCACCTTAAGGATCGTGGCATCCGGGGTGACGGGTCTGCGGACATCAAAAATAGCCACAAATTTCGCCTGTAGCTCCACGAAGCTGAAGCATGCATCAGCAGCCACACTCTGGCAAAGCCAAGTTGGAGGGTAGCCGAGGCCTAAAAACCTCGGTGAGACGGTGCCCGGCATGCGAAGGCAACCGCTGCTGGACGAGGTCTACTGCCTGGTCCAACGGCGAAGAGGGGAAACCGTTCAACAAACAGGGTCGCATGGATCCCTGGGTCCCAGAGAGCCACCGGCAATCGTGGATGCGTACTGTGTCCCGGACTGGTAGACCGCCATTTAAAAGGCGTATGAGCTCCTCGATCGGCCACCCGCCCCGAACACACGATCTTCCTATTGCTCGACAGGTAGCGCTTGGCTGCGCACGGGATAGGGGTGAAACCTCCAACAAAAAGCCGTGACGCTGGGGACGCCATTTCCTACTTAATTCCCGACTCTTCATGGATTTTGCAGCTACAATACACAACCGATCTCACCCCTAACCGCCGTTTGCGATGAAGCGCAATCCGCGACATCCACGAAGCCGGTCTATCCTTTCCTAGATATCACATAAAAGTAGAAGCGTCGAAGATATCTATCGTTTGTGTGGCCTACGTGAACCAAAGTCTTGTGTGGCATTGGAAGTTGCATACAAAGCTCCCTTGATCTGTAGCAAGCGTTCCTTTGACTGCATCCATAACCGTGTAGACAGCTCTGCCGGGAAAGACCGTCGGTTACTGGCTAAAAGTACCTGTGCGGGACAGGTGGCTTTGACGCAACCACAGGTGAGACGTAAACGGGAGCGTACACGTACCACGGCCTGATTTAAGTCCACAGGTGTGGACTAACATAAATGACAGTTTTCAACTGATCCACGTCAGCGGTGACAAATGCCAAGAACCAAGATAGAAAATTTTCGGTAGTTGAGGACTTATCAGACGAGCAACACGTTAACGCGCCAATTAGGTTACAGGATTATTTGCAATCGCTGGTTTCAGTTCGAGTGGTTGCATAAAATCATTTTCATTTATTTAATAGAATAAATGCGTTTCGGAAGTGATCTCTTCTTTAATTCTTATATTCCTCGTAAGCTTGTCATTGATCAGCTCAAAGATGGAGAAGTTTTAGCCTTTTCAATATGAATTCACCAAGGACTAACTTTCCTAAAATATTTCCATTTTACGCCTGTGAAATGACAATATCCCATAGCCTTAAACGCAGCGACTTTGCAGCTTACAGTGGAAAACCATATACAACTGCAAAAAGCCAAGCGACCACAGATCGGTCTACCACCAATACTTTTAAGCAAGTTTAAATGATTATGGGACATTCTTTCCTTTCCTCTTCAAACCACCCTTACAAAGTGTACTGGTAATGTTGTGACTTGATTTTTTGATGAGCACGTCATAACCTCATTACAAAGTTCGTAAATCTTTTTCGTCACTCAGTGAGAGTTGCAGTATCGATAAAATACATAAATACATCCACCGGCAAATTCGCATCAACCGGGTTTTTATCGTATGATGGCACAATACTTCGAAAAAGCTCATGTGGTAAAAGCGAGGTTTGTTATCAACTGTTGCTCTTGAGGAAGTTACACAGGGCAAAGACTTCTTTCGGCTTTCCTTGTACGTTTTTACGTTACATATAGTAAAACACATCTGATATGACATGAGAACGGGTGAGAAGTAACAAACTGCATCGACTCACATCGGCAGTACCAGATGGACTGGCAGTAGATTCTCTCGATATCGGGGAGTCCACCAACAACTTCCGCTTATTTTTTTGCACCGATTCGATCACAGGTGTAGGAGACGGTGTTGAATGTGAATTGATGGAAGGTGAGCGTCTCCATACACGTCCATCATTTGTGCCCCGGATGGACTGTCCTGTCGAAGACAAGTTATTATTATCGCACAGTAAGGTGTTGCAAATAACACCAATAGGGAGGGGTATACACAGAAAAGAGCGAAAGCAGACCATAGTTGATCACTTGTGACCAGGCCTACATTACATGCTCAGGTGCCTGGAACCATCATTATGCTGGTCAACCGAATGCGGAAAGTTGAGAGGAGAAAAACTTGCTCCAATTATGCCCGCATTAGGCATTGAAAGATCGGTATCGTGCAAGTTTCACCAGACCGGTATAGGAGAATTTCGGTTAGAAGTTTCAGGATCGCTATATTTCAAAAACCTTTTTCTCGCTTTTTTCTGTTGACTATAGGACAGAATAAATCAATTCAAGAAGGAGGCCCGGTCAAAGAAAGGCTGCGAAAAAAGGGAAGTGACCGGTGACGGCTAGAGTCGAACCCGGGTCATCCACAAGTCAGCATTAGAACCAACCGACTAAAGCCGGCTATGCATTCGAATCGCCAAATCACCTTGAAAATGCTACAACAACTACCTCATTGTTATAAAAAGCAAATCACATTCATCGAACGCGAACCCGATGAGCCGGATTTTGGGTTCTCCATGCGTTCATTCACCTCTTACCGTTGTTGCACTTCAATGCCCAGTACTAAGTTCATACCTCGTGATACCATCCAATTGGAGAACTGACATAAATCGAGGCATTAAAACAAAACAAAAGGATGAGTAGGAAAGGCAGAAGTGGATAAACGGGAATCAAGAACAAAGGTGTTGAGTTCAAATACGCCACTGATAGGGCAACTTTGTGGGCAGTGGTCAAGTGGCTTAGAGCGTTTTTTAATTACACATACAGTGATTGACGGTAAAAGAGGCAGACCCCACAGTCACACGACATTGATAAACGAATGTGTATGAAGAACATTCTGTTTTCAAAAGCAGGATCAGCAGCCAGGAAGTCTGTTCTAAAGCTTTCCAGTACGGGGAATTAGGAAAGACTGAAAAAAACAGAGTTCGACCTTTAGGGACGGTGACCTGATACGGGTGGCTGAGGCACCCGCATTATAGATGAACGTCATCATCATCATCGACCAGCAGGGCGAGCTCCACTTACCACTGCCGTTCTCACCATATTGCACGGAGCAAATTAGATAGCAAACATATAAGATGGACGGGGAATGGACTAACGAGGGTGGGAACAGGAAAGAAAGCCTTGGTATCCAAACACACGGAGTACACAGTCCAACTGTACAGAAGTACATTGATGCTTTCATTTTACGCGATTATCTCCTGCCAGGGGATGGGCCGACCACATGAATATTTCGAAAATTATTCATAGATATTCGCGGGGACATAGTACGAGGTAGTGTCCCCAGCACTGTCCGGGACTGTCGTACTATTCGGTCGCTTAGTCCGGAGTAGGAAGTAGGCTGACGGTACCTCATCCGGCCTTTTTGTTCGAGAATGCATCTTTAGCCTTTGCACACCCAAGCCCAACGTGCAAAGCAGAGCCGGTGGTCTGTTGTGCGGCTTATTCACTTCTTCAGGAATACCGGGCCGGGTAGGTTGGATAATTTCCCTTCGTAGCTTTTGGAACAGTAGATCTCGTCCGTCCGTCCAAGAATATATATCTTCGCATACCAGGACACCGTCTCGTTGACGTTTTCAGACTTCGGTTGCTCTCAACCTGGTTTATTGGGCCAGTCGAACGGCTTGACGGGGGAGGGGTTCTGCTAATGCATGCATCAGGTTCGTGGAGCCTCAAATGAGTGCTGGGTAAACCACTGGGACTAAGGAGGTGGAGGATACCTCGGGTAAATGACAACCTACCAACAAAGAGGCGTTACATCTCTCTCGTACATTGATCAATCATTCTGATTTGACAGAAAGTGAAAATACGATCGCCACTGTTCACGGTTCGTTGCCACATCCTTCAGTGTCTCCGGACAACTGGTTGATGGATCTTTTGGACCCCAACCACAAAGACGTGATGAGCCTACTTTTCCTAAGTCTGCCGTACATTTTCTCATTTCTTGTTGCTACGTCGTCTGTTGATTTCCACGTGGTCTCTTTCACTCCTGAGGAGGAGCGGAGAATAGAACACGGTATGGTAGACGTGTGTTTGACATACGTAACACATGCCCCAACCAACGAAGTCTACTAAGTTGGATACGCTGTGACAAAACGTTCTCCGAATTAGTACCCTATACTCGCTTTCCGACCTCAGCATTACTTACTCGGCTATTCCACCCGATCTTGGCGATACTACGCAAGCATCGGAGGTCAAAAACCTCAAGACGACGAATATCTTCTGCACGCAGATTCCATGTCTGGCATACATCAACAGAAGTGAGCGCACCGCAACACAGTATACATGACCTTTCAACTTCAGTGAAATATCAGGTCGACGCCACAAGTGCTTTAGTCCAGCGTACGCCACCTGAGCCTCGAAGGTACGCGTGCTCACCTCCACTCCTGTGCTCCCATCTGTCGTCACGCTGCTGCCGAGGTAGGTGAAGTGGTCGACAACTGAAAGCAACTCCCCATCGGGCATCAAACTGGGAACCGTTGACGTCCACTCTTGCAAAATCACTTTACACTTGAAAGGTGTAAAATGTATTCCAGTGTATGTACCAGTCATTTGAACAAATAAGATTGTAAGCGTGATCTAGATCACATAGCTTTCCCCTATTGACTATTCTAACGCCCACATTCCAAACTTCGCAAGACATTCTCTATTATCTTGTCGACGACGAAGTTTGAAGAAGAATAGAGAAATGAGACATCTTTTTCCAACATCGCTGGTCCTTTCGAATGGGCTGCATAGTTCACAGCAAACCCTTGGGCAATCAGCAGCTTGAAACACAACGATCTCAGTAGATTTGTGAACTTGTGTGATGTACCTCTCCGGTGAAGAGAACTGAATAGCTCTGTCCAGTCAATTGAATCAAAGGCCCTTTTCTGGTTGAGGAAAACCATTATTGTCGAGCGACAATATCTGTGGCGTGTTTCAGGTAACTGGTTGAGAGTAAAACCTGGTCAATGTATCCTCGAGCTGGGCGAAATCCGGCCTGCTGTTCGCGAGTGCTCGTCTCGCGACCCGGTGTCAGACGATGCAGCAAAATCGAGGCTAATACCTTGGTGACTAACGGAATCAAACTGATCCAACGATGATTACTACAATCACCGTGCACTCCGTTCTTGAAGGTGGGTGAAATCAATGACTCGCCCCATGATAATGGAGTGCGCTCCTCGTTGCAAACGTCACGGAGCGATTTCATCATGACATGTGAAGCCAAGTTAAAAACAACTGTGGGAAGTTCGTTAGGATCGGTCACTTTCCCAAGCTTGAGCAATCGGAAGCTCGATGCTACTTCCACTTCCAATGGAACGTCGAGGGAATCGCAGCTGTTGGCATCGGGGTAACTACATTAGCGCGCGGCCAGCTAGACTGCAGCTTAAAGCATTAGGCCCAACGGTCCAGCCTTTGCTTCGTGCCATAAATGGGTTCTCCATTTCTATCGCACATCGTTTCAGTGACCGGGGTTTGCCGTCCACCGTTGTCGCAAATAAGTCTGAACAGTTTTTGGCTGTAACCTTAAGCAGCTGCTCTTTCTAGTTCGTTGGCTATCTTGACCCACCATTTTTCGCGATCATTCTTGGGGTTTTTTGTGACTTGTCTCTGTAGATGTCTTCGTATCTGACGTTTTCACTCCATTAGACTCAGCGGCTCTTGAGAAATTCATTGTCTGTAATGCATATAGGATCAAGGACCACAGGCGAGACCTGAAGCCACATCGATCGCCCGTTTGATATGGGCCCAATGTTCATCTACATTACCGTTCGTTGTAGTTCCTAGTTCATGTGCTAATTTTGTTCATAACTGGGGCGAACTTTTGGATCGGACAAAGGTTGTACAGGTAACCTGGTTTGCGGTTTACGCCGTTTATCATGGCGCTGAAGAGATAATCATATTAAAACTAATGTATGGTCCAACTTACTGTAAGTGGAGTTACAGTTCTGAAAAGAACTGTGCTACCGATAGCTTACTGCAATATGATCAATCTGACTCAAAGTACCTGTAGAGCTACAGCGCCATGTCGCCGTGCGACGAAAGCTGTGTCGGAAATTCGTACATGATAGGGATAACCGAGTGTGCACACAAAACTGAAGAAGCCTATTCCTGTTATCTGTGCACCGAACGCAGGCACAACGCCCGCCTAAACAAGCTTTGGACGCAGTAACCATTCTGACTTGTGCATTGAAATCAACAACTGGCGCCACAATGCCAGAGCGTTTTTGCTCCTGAGAACGAGGGTGGTGAGTTCATCATAGATCTTATTTTTTTGCGTGTCAGTGCTGCAGTTTGTTGAAGCGTATGCCGAGGCTACAAACAAGCTGCACTTGACGCAGCTATCCTTTCGAACACCAACTGACACATTGAGTCTTACAGCATATAAACAACTAGCAACCGAGATCCAGTCTAAAGGGGCAACCCCAGCCTTGTCACTCAAGACTATTCCTACACCACGTTGACCCACAGCCCTAGCTACTTCGTCGCCTGAAGTGCGCAGTAAATACCTTGGTGAGATATCAGGAGCGGTTAGCTGAATCACACTGCTCGAATCCTGGATACGCCTTTCACTGGCGCAGCAAAGATCAATCTCCAATTTACTGTGAGCGCTAGGCACACCTGATGACCGGCCTGCATGAGAGTACGCACGTTAAAGGAGCCGAGATTCAGAAGCGAGAGAGGCTTGAGAAAATGTGAGCTACCAGACGGAGGATTATTCCCGACATTACTCAACAATCAATCGTTGCGAATATCGGGCGTGTTATTAGTGGAGGAACTATGGATAGGTAGAGGGGGCAGGAAAAGGTGGTTGTGAATAGAAGACAAAGGCTGAATAAAAGAGAGTCATAAGAAGGGGAACTGCCGAACCGAGTTCTGATGAAGAAAGAAAAAAATGGCAGAAAAGAGATAGTGAAGCAACCTCCCTGCGATCGGCAATTAGCTGCAGGTTGGAGTTTAGGGAGGAATCATCGAATAATCGGATAGCCTTTCTCTGAACCCGATTAGCGAGAGAAAGAGCGGCAGACAAAGATTCACCTTCTACATGGCTGCAGTATTCCAGGGTCCGGCGAATTTGAGCTTTGTACTGAAAGTGGTGGGCGGGAGTAAAAAAGCGTCTGCTGCGGAATAGAAAACCAACTTTGCGAGCAGCAAGAGAGAAAGGAATAGATGCAAAAGGAAACCAAGAAAGAGAAGAATTTATGAGTATGCTCAGTAAGAAAAGTGGCCCTGTGGAGCGAAAGGGAGCCGAGCCAAAATTCAGATGCGGAGAATAAGAGAGCTTTAAGTGGAAGAAAGAGGTTTTTGAGGTATTGGAACAGACATGGTTGGTGGAACCCCAAGCAAAGATATGTTCTAGATCGGAAGCAAGTGTGCACTAAGAACAGTACGATCGTGATCGACGTTGGTGTTGGCTTGGAGAGTGGGAAGTTATTAAAAAGCATTGACGAATGGCATCAACGGCAGAACAGTGGAGAAGTTGAAGACAGATCGGCAATAAACAGAAAAGGGTGGGTGCAAGTATAAAACCTTGGGGAACACCATCATTCTCAAGGAAGGGCTGAGACAGGATCCCACCGACTTGGTCGGAGATGGTTGACCTCCACGATACGAGAGCTGGATGGAGCGCAAACGAAGACAATTACGACAGCAGACCTCATGCCAAGCTCGGTCGGAGGCAAGACCGAGTGAGTTTCTCCGTGACTATCGAGGGTAGCCGACCAGGTGTGAAATAACCATTGGTAGGTTGCTCGTAGAACGACGCGGACGGAATCCACAGTGATGGTCACTCAACAAACCTTCACGTTCAAGGAACGGACGCAGTTGGTCGGAGATGACAGATTGGAAAACTTCCGAAAGCATAGAAGTGAGATTGATGGGACGACAGTTGTTGGGGTCAGAAGGGCCGCCATGTTTCGGAATAGGAAAAAATAATCGCGTTCTTCCACAGAGAGGGAAAAGTTTCTTGATTGAAGGAAGAAAAGACAAGATGATGTAAAATGGGCGCTAACTTTGGAGCTTACATTCTTAGGACGATAAGTGGGATTTTGTTCGGACTGGGTGATTTGGAAACATTCAAATTACGCAGGGCTTGACGAACCTTTCTTGTAGTTATAAAAGGAAAAAACATGGCTGGGAACGAGAGGAAGGCAGAGAAGTAAGGCTGACACGGACTAGAGTGAGGCAAACGCCTCGGTCATATCAAGAAGGTCGCAGGCCAGAGAGCCAGCGGAATCGCAAAGGGAGGAAAGTAGAAAGGGCAGAAATTATGGGAAAGCGCCTTTGCAAGGGACCAGAATGATCGGTTACCGGTATCGGACGAGACCAGCCGTTTAGCCTTGTGACGTACGAAGAGATCTTTAGCTCTCTATAAGGTGAGCGAATATTTGTTCTTAGCTTGCACAAAACGGTGTTGAGATGTTTGGTTGGGTGAAGCAGCGCCGGTGGTACGTTGTTTTTCAAAAGGACAGCACGGTTTCAGGCGTAGTTAAACCACTCAGAAGGTCAAGGTTTGCCGGGGATAGAGAAGTGAGGAATGTATACATGCGTAACTTGAAGAACCGTCTTAATGAAATAATAAACAGACACAGAGCAACAGTCGTTCCAAAGGTAACAGGCCAGAAAATCGCGAAAACTATCCCAGTTAGCAGGATCGTAAAGCCAAAAGGTGCGTCTGAATTTCGGTGTTGGGGAGGGATGAGACAATAGTCTGATGAGCCCAGGTGAGACAATGAAATGATTTTGGAGAATGAAGAGGCAATGAATCCATGTATGAGGTCGTGTGTGGAAGGTCACTATTGCGATCGGAAATGCGTGTAGGGAGGTCCACCAGTTGGCAAAAGTTGTTGACTACAGTGAAAGCCTCGACTTCATGTCCCATAAATGAAGTGTATCATGGGTGCGAAAGCTAATTTTCGTTGTGGACATTGAGACCATCAAGAATGGTAATTTGGCGACTGTGGTCTGTTGAATTCAATGTCCCGATATTTGAAGGCAACTCAGAAATCAGACGATCGTTACTCGTGGGGGAGCGACAAACAGTGCAAAAATGATGGTTAAAAGGATCCGAATTTCCAAACACATGAACGGAAAGTCCTGGTTAGTAAGAACAAGATGCGAAAGTAGGGAGGAGGTGGTAGACTGGATAGGATATAGGCATAGAGGAAAAAGCAGGAATAAAGTAATTGGGAAATTAAAGACGACTCGCATTTGTGTTCGGACGACTTTCCATTCAAGAAAGGTACTTTACATATACATCTGAACTCACAGAAATCAACCTTGACATTACCTTTCCACAAAACTGTTAAATTTCGAATAGTTTGCCTTTCCATTTTTGTACAAAATCCAATTTCTTCCCGTCAGTTGCATAGCTCCATGGTAACCTCTAGCTGTTGTTTTTCTGCTGCCCACGTGACTTCGCTGATTAGTTCGTACATGATTTTTGCAACGTCACCCATACAGACTATATAAACGGTAGAGTTGACACCTCAATTTGACATGTGGTCGTCACCAGTAGACGCGTGGTACCCTATCGCGTCTGGATTCTTATTGTAGCTAGTGGGTGGGCTAGCATCATTGAGGTTCGCCCCTTGTGTTCGAGTTATTGGCCAGTCGAGGATCATTTTTGTTGTGAGATTACGGGTCTGGGTAGTTCGATCCAGGAGATCAGTTGCGTCATTATCCTGCGAGGCCGCAAATATCACTCATCGTCTGCAATTGTGTTTTGTCCTGTGTACCTAATTGGCCCTGTGTTCTGTTTCCGTGCAGTGTGTTCATTTGACCCGTCTTGTGACTGTGTTGTGTCCATTTAGCCGTGTGCTTCCACAGTATGTGGCGTATCAACACCAAATAACTTGTGTTATCGAGTCTCAGTGAGTTGAGACTCTCTGTATCGAGTGTGTGTCATCGTGCGATACAACAGTTCGACGAAGAAGAGAGTTTCAATCAAAAATAAGGCAATGAGAGAGGAAGACTGAAGAAATTGGTGCAGAGTCAAACATTTCCATTCAAACCACGAACGTTAGCGAGGGCAGTGAGAGCTTGATGCGAGTCCTGTAAGTGAGTGCGTGCAGTAGAACGAAAACGGTTATAATATGATTTGTGAAATTTATAACTGATGAGAGAACCGGCAGCCCAACCCTGAGACTTGGATTGGAGAACCACATAAAGCCTTAATAGGTTGGGTGTTGTAGAAAGCACAGCGAAAGCGGAGCTGTCTACCGCTCACCACCTCGGAGCCTCGAAACCTCATCACCACCGGTCACTTTTGTGGTAAACAGTCATTCCCAGTGCTCTCCGGCTCGCTACCATGCTTGACCGATTGCGACTCTATGTGGTTCTCCATTTCAAATCCCAGGGTTTGGTGATCGGTTATTTCTAATGGTGAGGTAGGCCTTGTGACTATGAGGTACACCCCTTTCGTTCCATTCATGCGCATGCTATGAAAAAATGTCGTCTAGCGCGTCTCCAGCCTATGACGGACGAGTCTTGTCAACTCGTCACCATGGGCAATACCCAGTGCACACTTTACCCACTAGGCCTTTCAAACCGAATCTTCACGGTTTGCTTCGCGTTCCAGCAGTGAATCGGTGAATATGTGCTGCTGACGATGATCAGCGACACAAATGAAAACGGGGTTGAAACTGCTATCTTGGATTTCTCCACGGTGAGTTCAGCATTGGGACTGATTGATACGCTCTGTTGTCCTATTGCACTGGTAATATGGACTTTACGAATGATACGGGTACATGATATTGAACAGGAAAAACAGCGTCACTGTGGTCCACAGGGCCAAACTTTGTCCACAATATTCAATTATAGAACGATGAAATGGCGTTCAGTGAACAAATATCAGCGCGAAACAAGACCAATCTAGCAAGTAGATAGAGAAAGCATGAAAATGATTAAAAAAAACTGACAAGTCCCAATAACACAGACGTGGGGCGCTTAATTTGCCATAATCGTGTGAGTGCATTGAATGAAGGCGTAATTTGTCATCCCCTTAAAAACCAACCGCACAATTGTCATTTTTCACTTTTTCCCAATCTATCATACATCATTTTTTCAGAACGTCTAGGACAGTTAAAGGCTGCCGATTGGGGAAGTGACCGATGGCTGCCGGACTTTACCTGAGAACTCCAGGTTTGAGATGATGAACGCTCCACTACCACTAGGGGTGACTCGAAATCATGACTATGAAACCTGCCATAGAGAACCGTATCACGTCCCAATATTGCAGGTGTGATGGGTGGATTTCTGTCTATCACTGATACGACCGGCAGTGGCGGTATTCGAACACATAATTGAACTACGCCCAATCAAGCAGGAGATGGATGTCCTAGAGAACGTTTGCATTCACAAACGAGGCTCGGTGTCTTCATTCACTCATTAAGTATGTTTATAATCTTGATTATGGGCAAACTGCGATCGACTGAAAATCGAAAAGACAATTCACTCACGTGTATGCGCTGTGGAAATGTGCTTCTTCAATGAATGTTTCTGTGTATAACTTTTACCACAGTACTGGCACGAGAAGGCTTTTAAACCTGAAAGGAAAGATAACGGAGTTGCCTAAAGTGTAGATCAAGAGCTATCGCGGGAAACTAGCTTTATTTCGGATACATGCGCGTTACTAATATTTATGTCACTAAATATTAATAATAACAAAATTCCGAACTATTCATTACAGATAAATCGACGGATCAATAAAGCCAAAAGCTAAGTGAAGAGTTCAGTATGAGGACATTGTTAACACCTTCGGCTGGTGCGTAATCAGGAGAAACTAGTGATTCAATTAGTTAACGGCTAAACTGCGTTTTTTACTATATGCTTGCGCAAGAGTGCGATGAAAGGGTCAAATCCTATAGCCAAAAGCCCACTGCATTATTAAAGATAACCCACAACCAAACCGAGAATTGGGATGGAGAACCACATAAGGTGCCAATAGGTCAGGAGTAATAGCAAGCCAGACGACAATATATTACTGTCTACCGCTAAAGTAACCGGTGATGGTGGAGATCCAAACCTTTCGGATTCAAGACAAGCTAAAATGGAGCAGGCGATTGCTAGAAATGGTACAGATGTGGATGACATCCCTACGGAAGCATCATGTGATACGTGACATTTTAACAACCCAGAAATGTTTCGGTTGAAACATCATGATGATGTTCTCGAACGGGGCCATTTTCCAAAACCGCAGATTCGCAGCACTACCGTTTAAGACTCTAGCCTTGATCAATGAGTGAATTCAAGCGCTGACGTGGACATTTATACATGAATTGGGAAGCACGTTTGAAGAAATAACACTGAACCAGAGCGAGAACGATGGCCCCACAGTTCGGCTGGTCTAACGCGCGGCCGAATTTTAATACAAAACATAAGACTAGAACTAACCAGTAAAACATGGTTTCGTGGATATTCAAGACAGTAAAATAATTTGCCCTATCCACCAGCACAGTCACTGGATGCGTTGTGTATGGAGAAAGGGACGCCGAAGTGAGAGCCAAACTTCAACACAGTGGTCTTGGACCAACACGTACACACACTCGGCGCGTTTATTAAATGATGGGCATTTTTTCTTGATATGCAATCAGCTCTATGTCGTGGCCGATGTAGTTTGTTACCAATTAGGATTCGTTGTACTTCTTACCTTATCTGATTAATAAACGTTCCCAAATAAGCACACAGATCATCATGCTGATGGTGGGCTTCCCACAAATGGGGTCTGATTTCAGCTCTCAACTTAAATGCTACAGGCGTTGTCGAATTACGGAGAAAGAACGAATCGAGAAACAATATAAGATTAAAACAACAACAAAATACCATCTTAGTGTGACAGGGAAATTTGATATCATTGCATAAATCGTTAGACCGACTGACCTTCGTGGACGGTGGCGATATGCATTCGGAGATATGATAGAGTGGAGAAAGTTTTCAAACATTTATCACACTGTGGACGATTTGCTGGAAAAAATACACAGAGTAACGGAGATAACGTGATCCTTCGTCATTACGTGGTGTATATTGGCCTTAGAGTCACGAGTTGAGTGAACGGCTCTGTTTCATCGGAATGCAAATCAGTAAATATTACGAAAACTTCACCTAAGAAAAGCAGCTTTCTACTGAATCTGTCAGGCTTCATTCAAGTCGGAAGAACTTCTCAAAAGAAGCCACTGGTTTTACCTCATGAAGGGTCATTTAGTAACATTGTGCACTGCTCTCTTTTTCTCGTACGGAGTTGTCAAGGGGCCAGCTGTCGGAGCGATATAATGAGTCATCATTATAATTATTTCATTCGAAAAACTGGAAAACAACCTGAGAAGTTTCCGTCGCTACTGCTTGTTGGACTGTTTTGTCGGGTCAATGATAGTCGGTCAAGTCCTCCAGAACAGCCTCGTTGGTACAACACACGGAGATAATATGATTCACATTTGGGACCTACCCAGAAGGTTCAGCGTGTCGGAAGAATAAACCTCTTGGTGGCGCACAGGACAGGTCTAGTCCGACACCTTATCTACTGGGATTCCAGTCATTCTCTGATTATTGAGTCTAGTTGTATTTCGAGGGTGATCGGAAATATAAGTAGTATGGTTTCGTATCTGGATGGCAGGACGAAATTCCCCCGAAAGCACACGACCGGTTTCGCGGTTGTTGCAGCTCATAAGGTATGCGTACGTGGTACTTATCTCTCCAATCATCCCCATACTCGTGATTTGAAAACGAAATCCTCATCTATGTACAATTCAAATGAGATTACAGTATTCGGCAATGGCCTTGAATTTCCGTCTGTTGTGCAGCATATCAGGATGTCTGTCGAAGAAACCCTTCTTCTGGCAGCACACTCATTTTTTACGGTCAACAAGGCAACCTCATTGATGTCCACAGTCCACACAACCTTGAAGATGACAGACTTCAAATAACACCACAGAAAGTTGTTTACATTAGACTGGATCAAAAAAGATATAATCAATGTTGCGCGTCAAAGGCACGAATAAGTGTTGGGATGCACATTCTGGAGGCTTCACAGCTTCGTTACCGACCCGGAGGATAAGACTAGACAGCCGCAAACAAATTCTGTCCACCAATCTGCCTCAAGTTGTGATGAAACTTACACCGGCGACTGGCATAATGTGTTTCAGTATATATCCTTAAGCGGATAACGAAATTGATGACAAAATGGTCATGTGACACAGACCTAGAGTTGCCCAGAATGTAGCATTTGTCTTTTACGTAACCTTAATCCGAAGCGAAAAAACGCTGATTCTGTAACACAACCAAATTCTCTGTGCCCATAAACTACTGTCATGATTAGTCCGTTCATAACGGGGTTGAATGAACGTTGATCCTTGGGTAGAATTTACACCTTATATTCGCTTGCATTAGTTACCAGCAAATTTTTGTACAATTTGCAATTTGCTTTATGGGCCCTTTTGAGAGGAGCGCCGTTGTTGCCCCTTTTTGCACTGACTAGCAGAGTGCAGGATACTTAATGCTTCTAGTCTATGATGGTTGCCAGATATCAAGCCTCAGTTACAGTGCTCTATGATTTTCAGAAAACTAGATGGTCTTACCATGCATAGAATCCATATGAGATTGCATTTTGCCTGCACCGGAAACCGTTTCGCCACACACAGGGCATGAACAAGACCGTTCGCAAAATTTCGCTGTGAAAATGAGGAATCCGAGGAAATGAATTTGATGAGAACTGCAAATGTTTATTTCTAGTGATTAGAGAAAGTCCTCTAGTCAAATTTGAAGGATAACGCTACCAAAAAATGTTCAGTTGATTTCATTACACCACTAACCTCGCGATTTTGCGCTCTGGTTCTCGTTGCTGCCTCGTGCAATCGTTAAGCCATTTAGAAGTCTCTAACAGCATTAGTAAATGGTTGGGGAAAACCACTTGTTCGAATGTCAAACCTTATACATTCTGCTAGCGGTGGCCAACCGGTCGTCATCATCATGCACTTTATACTCCCGTCTCGAGTTCAAATCCTGCCGCTGCCCCCGCCACCGCCGTCAGTCACTTACCCCCAGCTGGCCGCGAACCCTGTTCAGAAATTGTCTCGCCAACTCGAGTGACACTTTGCTGCCCTGGAATCACCTCAGGTGATTAGCACAGAACACATTGTTTATACGGGAACAAAACAGTCACTGACACCAATCATTGCAACACAAAGTAACTGATACATACTAGCATCAAGTAGGCTGTCTTTCGATTAGTGACATGACCAGCTACAACTTAACGGGAATCTGTTCGCATCTTATCGATCCGCTTAGGGTTTACAAATTGGTTTTAGGCCCTCCGCGCAGTTGAGCATGATTTTTCGCATAATTCCAAGCAGCAGTTCAGTTTCTTTTTATTTGACCATTAACTTCGCACTTCTGTGCTCTGGCTTTGAGTACTACCTTTCAGCATCGTCCAGTAAAGGGCGAAAGCAGTAGGGGCACGGAATGAAAAAGATTCGAAGAAAATCAAAGTATTAGGCAGAAATCAAGAGGGAAAAGAAAGAGTTCGAATGCGACTACGCCACTGGCCGCGACACCTAGCCATACCAATTAATGTCGCCAGCCATTTAGTAAGTGGGTTGCGGGGACCCTAACATGGAAGTCTACTTCGTCCTAGTTGGCCAAGTCCACCGTTTAAGCTCTTCAATACCTTTTTGCCATTTCACGGACTGACCACCTCGACCTACCTTCGAGTCACTACCGGCCCCAGAGAACAGCGTGCGCCGAGGAACTCTATCGGTGGACGTGCGCAACATATGTCCTAACCACATTCAGTACTTGATTCAGAGACTTACGCCTGGTTCCCAACACCCCACGCTTAACCTCAGCATAGCTAATACGGTGTTCCCACCAGACTCGGGCAGTGCTACGCAGACATCGATGCTCGAACACCGACAGTCTTCGCCTATCTTCTACTCTTAATGGCCATGCTTCTGAGCCGTATAAAACGCCACAGATGACGGAGGTTGACAAAAGCCAATGCGCCTTCTGCATACGCAATGACACATCATCTGATATCTGTCCACCTGGTGAAATGTAACTTCCTAGATAATCATCATTATCATCATCGATCAATCATTCTGACTCGACAGAAAGTGACAACACGAACGCCACTGCTCGCGGTTCGCAGCCATATCCTTCAGTGTCTCCAGCCAACTGGTAGACGGATCTTTTGGACCCCAACCACAAAGACGTAAAGTATCTACTTTTCCTAAGTTTGCTGTACGTTTTCTCATTCCTCGCTGCCACGTCATCTGTTGACCTCCACGTGGTTTCTTCTACTCCCTAGAAGGGGCGGAGAATAGGACACGGTATGGTAGACGTGTGTTTGACATACGTAACACATGCCCCAACCAACGAAGTCTACTAAGTTGGATACGCTGTGACAAAACGTTCTCCGAATTAGTACCCTGTACTCGCTTTCTGACCTCATCGTTGCTTACTCGGCTATTCCACCCAATCCTAGTGATACTACGTAAACATCGATGGTTGAAAACCTGGAGACGACGAACATCTTCAGCACGCACACTCCAAGTCTCGCATCCATACAACATAACTGAACGCACTGCGGCACAGTATACACGACCTTTCAACTTCAGTGAAATATCAGGTCGGCGCCACAAGTGCTTTAGTCCAGCGTACGCCGCTCGAGCCTTGGATATCCGCGTACTCACCTCCACTCCTGTGCTCCCATCTGTCGTCACGCTGCTACCGAGGTAGGTGAAGTGGTCGACAACTGACAGCACCTCGCCATTGAGCATCAAGCTCGGAATTGTTGACGTCCAGTCTTGTAACATCACTTCACACTTTGAAGGTGCAAAGAGCATGCCCAATGGAGCTACAGCTCGTGAGAGTTTATCTAGTGCACGTTGAGCATGTTCCGTGCATTCGAACAAGCAGACAACGTCGTCTGCGTAATCTAGGTCACACAACTTTCCACTATTTCCTAGTTCGACGCCTACATCCTGAAGATTTTGCAACGCACTCTCCACTATTTCGTCCATGACGAAGTTGAACAGGAATGGAGACAAAGGACATCCCTGCCGAACACCACTGGTCGTTTCGAACCGACCGGATAGTTCACCGTAAACTCTAACGCGGCCACAAGTATGAGAATGCAATGATCTCAGTAGGTTCACGAACTTCTGGGGCATACCTTTTCGATGAAGAACACTGAAAAGCGATGTTCGATCAACTGAATCGAAAGCGCCTTTCAAGTCTAAGAAGATCATTATTGTCGGTCGGCGGTGCGTGTGACGCGTTTCAAGTAGTCGGAGAAGAGTAAAAATCTGGTCGATGCATCCTCTCGCGAGCCGGTGAAAGACGATGCAGCAAAATCGAAGCTAATACTTTGGTGACTATCGGAATTAAGCTAATCCCACGATGGTTACTACAGTCATTGCGTACTCCTTTCTTGAAGATAGGAACAATCAATGACTCATTCCATATTGACGGAATACGCTCCTCGTTCTAAATGTCACGGAGCAAAGCGGTAAGTGATTTTATCAACGCCTCACCACCCAATTCGAAAAGAACTGGAGGAAGTTCGTCGGGACCTGCCGCTTTCCCCCGCCTTAGTAATCGAATACATGACTCTACTTCTACTTCTGATGGGGGCTCAAGTGATACCACCCAAGGAATCACAGTTGTTGACACAGGAGTAACTACACTAGCGTGCGGCCAGATAAACTGTTCCTTGAAGTACTCGGCCCATCGGTCAAGCCTTTGCTGTTTGTTATGGATGGGTTCTCCATTTCTATTCAAAATCGTTTCACTGACCTGAGTTCGCCGTCCACCGGTGTCACGAATAAGTTTGAACAGTCTTTGACTGTTACCCGAAGCAGCTGCTATTTCCATTTCTCCGGCTACCTTGACCCACCAATTTTCGAGATCACTCTTAAGGCTTTTCGTAACCTGTCTTTGCAGCTTTCTCCGCATCTTATTCATCTCCTTACAGTTCGAAAGCTGACGCTTTCGCTCCATTATACTAAGCGACTCTTGCGAGATCCAGTGTCTTTGATGGACAAAGGATCGAGGACCACAGGCAAAACATGCTACAACGTGCATCGCCTGTTTGATATGAGCCCAATGCTTATCTACATTACTGTTCTCCGTGGATCCTAGCTCGTGTGCTAACTTCTCCTCATAACGGGTGCAAACTTCTGGATCACACAAACGTTGCACGGCTAATCCGGTTTGCGGTTTGCGACGATGACCATGGAGCTAGAGAGATAATCGCATTAAAACTAAGGCATGGTCCGACTCTACGTAAGTGGACCAGTAAGATTTACAGTTCTGAATAGAACTGCGCCACCAGTAGCTTACGGCGATCAATTTGACTCAAAGTACTGGTAGAGTTAGATTGCCATGTCGCTGTGCGACGCGAGCTGTGTCGGAAATTGGTGCTAGACAAGAACAATCGATTGTCTGCACAAAACTGGAGAAGCCTATCCCCGTTATCTGTACGCTCAGCATGTAAAGCACAACGCCCACCTAAACAGGCTTCTGACACACTAAGTTTGCCAACTTGTGCATTGAAGTCACCAGCTAGCACTACAATGTCGGAACCTTTACTGCTGCGAACGAGAATGGCGAGGGCATCATAGAACTCATCTTTCTGCAAGTCTGAGCTGCAGTCCGTTGGGGCGTAAGCCAAGATCACAAACAAATTGCGTTTACCACAACTATCCTTTCGAACGCCAACTGACCGCTGGAGTCTCACAGCACATAAACGACTATTAATCGGAATCCAGTCTAAAAGGGCAGCCTCAGCCTTGTCAGTCAAGACAATTCCTACACCACGTTGATCCACAGCTCTAGCTGCTTCGTCTCGAGGTGCGCAGAATATACCTCGATGAGATACCAGCAGTTAGTTGAATTACACTGCTCGAATCCTGGATACGCGTTTTGCTTAAGCAGCAAACATCAATCTTCAGAGAATTTATTGTGAGGGCTAGGCACGCCTGCTGACCCGCCTGCATGAGTGTATGCACGTTGAAGGAGCCGAGATTAAGAGGCTGACTAGGCTTGAGAAAATGTGAGTTACAAGATAGAGGATTATTCCCGATACTATTTGACAGTGAATGGTTGCGAGTATTGACCGTGTTATCAGTGGGAGCATTATGGGTGGATAGATCGGGCAAAGAGGGATGGTTGGGGACAGAAGACAAAGGTTGAATAAAAGAGAGGGAACTCTGAGCAGTAGCCCACTTATCACTACCCACCCCGCTCGATGCAATGGGCAGCGCGGTCCTGATTAGCCTGCGCGACGACCGATGCAGTATGGAATTCTTTATATTCGTGCAGTTCATGGGAGATGTTGGACGGGTACTGCTAGGGTGTCCAGCCACAAAGCAGGAGAACGATTAGGGTCCTCATCCAAAGCCTTTAGTTCTAACAAGAACCTATCCGCAAGGCAGCGAGATGGCTTAGTGGAAGCCCATTTGCTTGGATCAATTATTCTTCCACTGGTTTTTCCGACTGAGTTGCCAGCTCAAATCAACCCCCAACCTGGAGGACCAGGAGACTGGACTTCGTCTTACCTCTACCCATTGACCTGTCAGGTATGATTGCATCTCCGGCTTAACGAAGCCATCCTGTATAGCTCTTTGGGTCATAGAGGCGCGCAAGCCATCACACCACGTCAAGGTGCCAACACAAAGTTTGGTGTTGAGTCAACCCAGTCCTGCAGCAGCATTGTACACTTTGGAGGTGCAAAACACATCCCAAACATTGCTACACTGGTGTTGAGGCTACATGAGAAGGCATGCAACTTACCTGGATCTTTACTCAGAAAAACAACATCGTCCGCGTATTCCAAGTCACACAGTTTACTGCCTGACCAAAGATCGATGCCGCTATTCTCACACGAGGACAGGGCTATCTCAAGAATCAATTCATATACGAAAATGGGGAGGAAGATTGAAAACCCGACGAACACCACTTTCCGTGGTGAACTCGGGTGGAAGATCACCGTAAGAACGAAATCAGCTTCGGCTGTTTGCATACAAGCGTTTAAAAAGAGAAGTAAACTTCTCTGATACACCCTTCAATGAGAGGCAGCGTCAGAGAACCGTGAGATCGGCTGAGTCGAACGCCGCTTCCAGATCAAGAAAGACATAGATTGTGGACTCAGGGAAGATATGTCTGTACTGTAAGGTTTGTCAAAGAGTAAAAATGCGGTCGACACAAACCCGATCGGATGAAGCCGGCTTGATTCTCACGCGTACACCCTTCGTGTGCCATGAATAACCGTTAAAGAATAATCCCGGAGAACGGTTTGGATACGCTAGTTGCTGTGAAGGTATGTGCTGATTCACGGTCGATAGTCAGCCATGTCCCGTCAGCAGTCGGCATGTCAGCGCCTGTCAGTGCTTCTGACAGCGGATGCGCAATTGACAAGGTAGTGGATCGATGAGACGCGAACGGAGTCCCGTCAACTGGTAACTGGTCCTGTGACCCATCATCCAATCAGAGAACAGGCTACTTGGTGCCAGTATGAACCAGATGGTCTGCGTTGAGACGACTGGCGTAAATGATTGTTTCTTCCTGTATAAATGATGTGTTTCTTGTTAATGAAATGAGACGATTCGTGGGCGGAATAGAGTTCTCACTAGAGCTAGTGGAACAGAACAAAACACTTGCGAAGCTAATCCGTCCGTGGTTTTCCCAGGAGGATCTGTCAACACAAACACCGATTCATTCCATTCTCTGGGAATCCGATCACTATCCCAGATTACCCGGAGGAGTTTTAACTTCGGAACCTAAGTTTGGCCTCCATCCCTAAAAAAAAGATGGAGACAACCCACCCGGTCCAGCGGCTCTGTTCGTTTTTCAAGTAACCCATCTCCCACATAACTTCCATTTCTGACGGGGGAGTGATATCTACCTACATCTGTTCTCCGGCAGGTATATTCGGAAGGTCCACTGTAGAAGTGGGCCAACTGAAACGTTCCTCAAAGTTCTCCGCCCAACGATCCAGATGACGTCCCTGGGAATAAGTGAGCTGTCGGATTCCTTCATTAGCTCACTTACACCAGGTTTCCGTGGACCTGTGCCTCCAATCAAACGGAAAAGGTTGCGAGTATTGCCAATGGACCCAGCCTTTTCCATTTTCCTACACTTCGCAATCCACCACTGCTCACGGTCATTTCTCAGGCTCCTAGTCAGTTGGCGTCTAAAGGATTTGCGCATTTCACCGAATGTGGTATGCGGAGATGGATTTGCGACCATCCAACACAGCAACTGATGTCGAAGATATCCATCACTTGTGAGACTTACTTGAACCCGAGTTCTGGGTGGCATTCGAAGCGGCATACAAGTCTTCCGTGATCTGTTTCCGCCGTTCATCTGGGTCCTGAACATCCGGCCGCATAGATAGCCTTATAGACAGATCCGTCTGAAAAGCAGATCACCGGTTATCGTTCAGAAGCAACGGCGCGGGACGAGTGGCGACCACGAGACGCAGACGGAAGAGAGCACGTCCTAAGGCGTGATCTGAGACCACAGGCGTAGATCACAATAAACGACAATCTTCAACTGATCTACGCCAGCGGTAGCCGATCAAAATATGGTCAATCTGAGTCAAGCGTTGTGAAGACGTAGGAAGACGCCATGCAGTCTATGTCGCTTTCTATGGCAGAAGCTCGTAATCGCCAGAAAAAAATCTATGGATGAGGCGATCACCATTGTAAGTGCGATCCGCTGGGACAGCAAATGGGCCTCCAATGTGCATTTCGGAATCTCCGGAACGGCCAACCTGACAGCTGAAATCAACAGCAACGACTACCACGTCCGTTGAACTCACGCTTTGAGACAGCTCAGACAAATCCTGGTAGAATCCATCATTGGACCTACATTACGCGGACAACGTTGTCTGCTTGTTCGAATCCACGGAACATGCTCAACGTGCACTAGATAGACTCTCGAAAGCAGTAGCTCCATTCGGCATGCGCTTCGCACCTTCAAAGTGTGAAGTGATGTTACAAGACTGGACGTCAACAATTCCGAGCTTGATGCTCAATGGCGAGGTGCTGTCAGTTGTCGACCACTTCACCTACCTCGGTAGCAGCGTGACGACAGATGGGAGCACAGGAGTGGAGGTGAGTACGCGGATATCCAAAGCTCGAGCGGCGTACGCTGGACTAAAGCACTTGTGGCGTCGATCTGATATTTCAATGAAGTTGAAAGGTCGTGTATACTGTGCCGCAGTGCGTTCAGTTTTGTTGTATGGTTGCGAGACTTGGAGTGTGCGTGCGGAAGATATTCGTCGTCTTGAGGTTTTTGACCTCCGATGCTTGCGTAGTATCGCCAAGATCGGGTGGAATAGCCGAGTAAGTAATGCTGAGGTCGGAAAGCGAGTACAGGGTACTAATTCGGAGAACGTTTTGTCACAGCGTATCCAACTTAGTAGACTTCGTTGGTTGGGGCATGTGTTACGTATGTCAAACACACGTCTACCATACCGTGTTCTATTCTCCGCTTCTCCTCAGGAGTGAAAGAGACCACGTGGAAATCAACAGACGACGTGGCAACGAGAAATGACACACTTTGAAGGTGCAAAGAGCATGCCCAATGGAGCTACAGCTCGTGAGAGTTTATCTAGTGCACGTTGAGCATGTTCCGTGCATTCGAACAAGCAGACAACGTCGTCTGCGTAATCTAGGTCACACAACTTTCCACTATTTCCTAGTTCGACGCCTACATCCTGAAGATTTTGCAACGCACTCTCCACTATTTCGTCCATGACGAAGTTGAACAGGAATGGAGACAAAGGACATCCCTGCCGAACACCACTGGTCGTTTCGAACCGACCGGATAGTTCACCGTAAACTCTAACGCGGCCACAAGTATGAGAATGCAATGATCTCAGTAGGTTCACGAACTTCTGGGGCATACCTTTTCGATGAAGAACACTGAAAAGCGATGTTCGATCAACTGAATCGAAAGCGCCTTTCAAGTCTAAGAAGATCATTATTGTCGGTCGGCGGTGCGTGTGACGCGTTTCAAGTAGTCGGAGAAGAGTAAAAATCTGGTCGATGCATCCTCTCGCGAGCCGGTGAAAGACGATGCAGCAAAATCGAAGCTAATACTTTGGTGACTATCGGAATTAAGCTAATCCCACGATGGTTACTACAGTCATTGCGTACTCCTTTCTTGAAGATAGGAACAATCAATGACTCATTCCATATTGACGGAATACGCTCCTCGTTCTAAATGTCACGGAGCAAAGCGGTAAGTGATTTTATCAACGCCTCACCACCCAATTCGAAAAGAACTGGAGGAAGTTCGTCGGGACCTGCCGCTTTCCCCCGCCTTAGTAATCGAATACATGACTCTACTTCTACTTCTGATGGGGGCTCAAGTGATACCACCCAAGGAATCACAGTTGTTGACACAGGAGTAACTACACTAGCGTGCGGCCAGATAAACTGTTCCTTGAAGTACTCGGCCCATCGGTCAAGCCTTTGCTGTTTGTTATGGATGGGTTCTCCATTTCTATTCAAAATCGTTTCACTGACCTGAGTTCGCCGTCCACCGGTGTCACGAATAAGTTTGAACAGTCTTTGACTGTTACCCGAAGCAGCTGCTATTTCCATTTCTCCGGCTACCTTGACCCACCAATTTTCGAGATCACTCTTAAGGCTTTTCGTAACCTGTCTTTGCAGCTTTCTCCGCATCTTATTCATCTCCTTACAGTTCGAAAGCTGACGCTTTCGCTCCATTATACTAAGCGACTCTTGCGAGATCCAGTGTCTTTGATGGACAAAGGATCGAGGACCACAGGCAAAACATGCTACAACGTGCATCGCCTGTTTGATATGAGCCCAATGCTTATCTACATTACTGTTCTCCGTGGATCCTAGCTCGTGTGCTAACTTCTCCTCATAACGGGTGCAAACTTCTGGATCACACAAACGTTGCACGGCTAATCCGGTTTGCGGTTTGCGACGATGACCATGGAGCTAGAGAGATAATCGCATTAAAACTAAGGCATGGTCCGACTCTACGTAAGTGGACCAGTAAGATTTACAGTTCTGAATAGAACTGCGCCACCAGTAGCTTACGGCGATCAATTTGACTCAAAGTACTGGTAGAGTTAGATTGCCATGTCGCTGTGCGACGCGAGCTGTGTCGGAAATTGGTGCTAGACAAGAACAATCGATTGTCTGCACAAAACTGGAGAAGCCTATCCCCGTTATCTGTACGCTCAGCATGTAAAGCACAACGCCCACCTAAACAGGCTTCTGACACACTAAGTTTGCCAACTTGTGCATTGAAGTCACCAGCTAGCACTACAATGTCGGAACCTTTACTGCTGCGAACGAGAATGGCGAGGGCATCATAGAACTCATCTTTCTGCAAGTCTGAGCTGCAGTCCGTTGGGGCGTAAGCCAAGATCACAAACAAATTGCGTTTACCACAACTATCCTTTCGAACGCCAACTGACCGCTGGAGTCTCACAGCACATAAACGACTATTAATCGGAATCCAGTCTAAAAGGGCAGCCTCAGCCTTGTCAGTCAAGACAATTCCTACACCACGTTGATCCACAGCTCTAGCTGCTTCGTCTCGAGGTGCGCAGAATATACCTCGATGAGATACCAGCAGTTAGTTGAATTACACTGCTCGAATCCTGGATACGCGTTTTGCTTAAGCAGCAAACATCAATCTTCAGAGAATTTATTGTGAGGGCTAGGCACGCCTGCTGACCCGCCTGCATGAGTGTATGCACGTTGAAGGAGCCGAGATTAAGAGGCTGACTAGGCTTGAGAAAATGTGAGTTACAAGATAGAGGATTATTCCCGATACTATTTGACAGTGAATGGTTGCGAGTATTGACCGTGTTATCAGTGGGAGCATTATGGGTGGATAGATCGGGCAAAGAGGGATGGTTGGGGACAGAAGACAAAGGTTGAATAAAAGAGAGGGAACTCTGAGCAGTAGCCCACTTATCACTACCCACCCCGCTCGATGCAATGGGCAGCGCGGTCCTGATTAGCCTGCGCGACGACCGATGCAGTATGGAATTCTTTATATTCGTGCAGTTCATGGGAGATGTTGGACGGGTACTGCTAGGGTGTCCAGCCACAAAGCAGGAGAACGATTAGGGTCCTCATCCAAAGCCTTTAGTTCTAACAAGAACCTATCCGCAAGGCAGCGAGATGGCTTAGTGGAAGCCCATTTGCTTGGATCAATTATTCTTCCACTGGTTTTTCCGACTGAGTTGCCAGCTCAAATCAACCCCCAACCTGGAGGACCAGGAGACTGGACTTCGTCTTACCTCTACCCATTGACCTGTCAGGTATGATTGCATCTCCGGCTTAACGAAGCCATCCTGTATAGCTCTTTGGGTCATAGAGGCGCGCAAGCCATCACACCACGTCAAGGTGCCAACACAAAGTTTGGTGTTGAGTCAACCCAGTCCTGCAGCAGCATTGTACACTTTGGAGGTGCAAAACACATCCCAAACATTGCTACACTGGTGTTGAGGCTACATGAGAAGGCATGCAACTTACCTGGATCTTTACTCAGAAAAACAACATCGTCCGCGTATTCCAAGTCACACAGTTTACTGCCTGACCAAAGATCGATGCCGCTATTCTCACACGAGGACAGGGCTATCTCAAGAATCAATTCATATACGAAAATGGGGAGGAAGATTGAAAACCCGACGAACACCACTTTCCGTGGTGAACTCGGGTGGAAGATCACCGTAAGAACGAAATCAGCTTCGGCTGTTTGCATACAAGCGTTTAAAAAGAGAAGTAAACTTCTCTGATACACCCTTCAATGAGAGGCAGCGTCAGAGAACCGTGAGATCGGCTGAGTCGAACGCCGCTTCCAGATCAAGAAAGACATAGATTGTGGACTCAGGGAAGATATGTCTGTACTGTAAGGTTTGTCAAAGAGTAAAAATGCGGTCGACACAAACCCGATCGGATGAAGCCGGCTTGATTCTCACGCGTACACCCTTCGTGTGCCATGAATAACCGTTAAAGAATAATCCCGGAGAACGGTTTGGATACGCTAGTTGCTGTGAAGGTATGTGCTGATTCACGGTCGATAGTCAGCCATGTCCCGTCAGCAGTCGGCATGTCAGCGCCTGTCAGTGCTTCTGACAGCGGATGCGCAATTGACAAGGTAGTGGATCGATGAGACGCGAACGGAGTCCCGTCAACTGGTAACTGGTCCTGTGACCCATCATCCAATCAGAGAACAGGCTACTTGGTGCCAGTATGAACCAGATGGTCTGCGTTGAGACGACTGGCGTAAATGATTGTTTCTTCCTGTATAAATGATGTGTTTCTTGTTAATGAAATGAGACGATTCGTGGGCGGAATAGAGTTCTCACTAGAGCTAGTGGAACAGAACAAAACACTTGCGAAGCTAATCCGTCCGTGGTTTTCCCAGGAGGATCTGTCAACACAAACACCGATTCATTCCATTCTCTGGGAATCCGATCACTATCCCAGATTACCCGGAGGAGTTTTAACTTCGGAACCTAAGTTTGGCCTCCATCCCTAAAAAAAGATGGAGACAACCCACCCGGTCCAGCGGCTCTGTTCGTTTTTCAAGTAACCCATCTCCCACATAACTTCCATTTCTGACGGGGGAGTGATATCTACCTACATCTGTTCTCCGGCAGGTATATTCGGAAGGTCCACTGTAGAAGTGGGCCAACTGAAACGTTCCTCAAAGTTCTCCGCCCAACGATCCAGATGACGTCCCTGGGAATAAGTGAGCTGTCGGATTCCTTCATTAGCTCACTTACACCAGGTTTCCGTGGACCTGTGCCTCCAATCAAACGGAAAAGGTTGCGAGTATTGCCAATGGACCCAGCCTTTTCCATTTTCCTACACTTCGCAATCCACCACTGCTCACGGTCATTTCTCAGGCTCCTAGTCAGTTGGCGTCTAAAGGATTTGCGCATTTCACCGAATGTGGTATGCGGAGATGGATTTGCGACCATCCAACACAGCAACTGATGTCGAAGATATCCATCACTTGTGAGACTTACTTGAACCCGAGTTCTGGGTGGCATTCGAAGCGGCATACAAGTCTTCCGTGATCTGTTTCCGCCGTTCATCTGGGTCCTGAACATCCGGCCGCATAGATAGCCTTATAGACAGATCCGTCTGAAAAGCAGATCACCGGTTATCGTTCAGAAGCAACGGCGCGGGACGAGTGGCGACCACGAGACGCAGACGGAAGAGAGCACGTCCTAAGGCGTGATCTGAGACCACAGGCGTAGATCACAATAAACGACAATCTTCAACTGATCTACGCCAGCGGTAGCCGATCAAAATATGGTCAATCTGAGTCAAGCGTTGTGAAGACGTAGGAAGACGCCATGCAGTCTATGTCGCTTTCTATGGCAGAAGCTCGTAATCGCCAGAAAAAAATCTATGGATGAGGCGATCACCATTGTAAGTGCGATCCGCTGGGACAGCAAATGGGCCTCCAATGTGCATTTCGGAATCTCCGGAACGGCCAACCTGACAGCTGAAATCAACAGCAACGACTACCACGTCCGTTGAACTCACGCTTTGAGACAGCTCAGACAAATCCTGGTAGAATCCATCATTGGACCTACATTACGCGGACAACGTTGTCTGCTTGTTCGAATCCACGGAACATGCTCAACGTGCACTAGATAGACTCTCGAAAGCAGTAGCTCCATTCGGCATGCGCTTCGCACCTTCAAAGTGTGAAGTGATGTTACAAGACTGGACGTCAACGATTCCGAGCTTGATACTCAATGGGAAGGTGCTGGCAGTTGTCGACCACTTCACCTACCTCGGTAGCAGCGTGACGACAGATGGGAGCACAGGAGTGGAGGTGAGTACGCGGATATCCAAAGCTCGAGCGGCGTACGCTGGACTAAAGCACTTGTGGCGTCGATCTGATATTTCAATGAAGTTGAAAGGTCGTGTATACTGTGCCGCAGTGCGTTCAGTTTTGTTGTATGGTTGCGAGACTTGGAGTGTGCGTGCGGAAGATATTCGTCGTCTTGAGGTTTTTGACCTCCGATGCTTGCGTAGTATCGCCAAGATCGGGTGGAATAGCCGAGTAAGTAATGCTGAGGTCGGAAAGCGAGTACAGGGTACTAATTCGGAGAACGTTTTGTCACAGCGTATCCAACTTAGTAGACTTCGTTGGTTGGGGCATGTGTTACGTATGTCAAACACACGTCTACCATACCGTGTTCTATTCTCCGCTTCTCCTCAGGAGTGAAAGAGACCACGTGGAAATCAACAGACGACGTGGCAACGAGAAATGACAAAATGTACAGCGTACTTGGGAAAAATAGGTGCCTCACGTCTTTGTGGTTGGGGTCCAAAAGATCTATCAACCAGTTGGCTGGAGACACTGAAGGATATGGCTGCGAACCGCGAACAGTGGCGATCGTGTTGTCACTTTCTATCGAATTAGAATGACTGATCGATGTGCGCTTGTACAGTTAGACTGTGTATTCCGTGTGTTGGCTACTAGGGCATTCTTTCCTTTTCCCACCCGTGTAGGTCCAGTCCCTGTCCATCTTGTATATTCATACTTTCTAATTCAACGAGCAACATGGTGAAAAAGGCAGTGGTCAATTGGGCTTGCCTTACTGTTCAACGCTGTACGACGATGATGATGATTGGTCTCAGAGGAACTGCAGTCAGTCGGCGCATACCTCCCTCGCTCTCGCTAGCAGTTAGTCTCTGATGTTTGTGTTTGCGAAACACACAAGGGTTGGTCTCTCAGGTCCTGTTTGTACTCCCAGACTCTGTTGCTTTCCTGATTCTTACCATTTCGTTAGTGTCTACTAGCCTCAGTAAGTCCATAACCTTCGTGCTATCCAAATCCCACCGTTATGCATTCTCGGGTGATGGGTTCCTCACGACTCAGTATGAGCACGTTACGGCATCTCATCGTAACGGGTTCCCCTCCAGTGTTTATCAATTGTAGTTCCATCTCAGTCCCTCTATTTGTTGTTCTAGGTCTTTCAAATTTGGCTGTGCTGTTGAAGCGACACTCAACCTTGCTCACTTGTTTAACACCATTGTTTAGCGAAACCCTTCCTCTTAAGTGCGAAGGCCATTTGACCGTTACCCTTGCGCACATTCTCAAATACACTAATCACTATCCCTGTCGATCGCTTTCTTGTTCTCACGGGTCGTGGAGAATACCATTCTAGTTACCGTTCTCGTACAGCGTCAAGCATTAGAGTAACGTGAAGGTGGTCCACGTAGCACGAAGGACACGCTTAATGAGAAAACTGCGAGGTAAGGTTTAGCGACCTCACACTCTGTTCTCGATGGCATCAGCCACGTGGTTCTTTGGGGGCTTTTATTTTCTTTGAGGATGCTTTTGTCGCGCCGTTCGGCTTTTGCGCTGAGGACAGAGGACCCGCTATGTGGGTTCCTATGCCTAAACCCCTTCCGCCTTCCCATTGATCACCTTCACTACATTTGCGTAGGTCAGTTTACAGCATTCTTTCTCGTCCGGAGTGCTGAGGTTCCGTTTGGTTTCCAAACTTTCCTGTTCATTTTCTTAAAACAGAGGATTGGAAGGCCTGTTTCGCCACGGCCTTACAGTGGGTGCATACCCATTTAATGAAGGTATTTTGGCAATACGTCGGGCAGTGCATATCGCGAAGCACTTAGCACGTGGCCATCATTGATACAAGTCACTCGCCACCCTCTTACTTACTCGCCTTACACGCGCACCCAATAAGCAGGAGTGAGACTCCTCAGATGGTTTCGTTTATTGCAGTACTAATACAACAATAAACAGTGAAAATACAATACTGAGCAAAAACTGGCTAATTATTTATTCGGTACCGCAAGGATTTGTACTTGGAAAATTACTGTATCAACAATTTCCACAAAACAATTCAATGTTGCAAAAAAAATAAACATCTCACACCAATTAATTCATTGGTTTATTGCTATACTGCTTTGAAAAAATTCGAACGTCCATCGTTCCACGCGTGTCTGGGGGAAAACATTCGAATAGTCATATAATGGGGTAAGATGGACCACTAATCAGTGGTGAGGGGTAAATATAAATAAGAAAGATCGGCGTTCAAAACAAACGCCGATGACGATCACCTACGTCCCTGTTGTCATGTTAGTACTGGGTTTGGAATTGGCCTCAGTGCCCATGAACACTTTCTCCGTTCCATATTGCGCTGATATGTGGGCTTTTTCACTGAATGCTTGCGAACAAGTGCAGTGGAAGGCCCGCTACATTATTGTGGACAATCGGCAACTTGAAACTCTGAAACTTGGAGTGAAGATCCACGCAAGGTTCCAATAGGTCAGATATGATAACGCACCGGACGAGATAAAATTAGCGTCTAACACCAACGTGACCGGCGGTGGCAGAATTCAAACAGCTGAACGCTTTGGGGAAAGTAAAAGCTTAAAACCACTCGCCCACTACCTAGACCGCAACAGTCATGATGTCGTCTGTGTGAAATGACAGCCAGAGGGAAAGATTATGATAACGAGGCCATATACTTGCCATGATGTTAGCATTTCCATATGGCAGCTATGTATCACATGAGTGCAACTGCGACTATTACCATTCTCTATTCCTGTGAAACGAATCCAAGTCCAACAAAGATATTCCGTGAAATAGGGAATTGGGTACACAAAACGGGGTGAAAATGAAGCACTTTTGAGAGACTTACGGGAGTTTGATTTGGCACCAGACATTCTTGATACACAATCTTCTGGGGAGCTCTGAAAAAAACAGGCGTCACGGTTGTGTTCATTAAATTTTGTCCGAATTCAGCAAATGTACAATAAACAACACAGTTTAAATGCAATACGAAAAGAATGAAAACTTACGGAAATCTCTGAGTGTCCGTTCAGACTGGATGGGAATTCGAAAGCGTCCGCGACTTCTGCAGATGCAAAAGGGGCATTGTTTATGTGCAGGTCAATGAATTTATACTGTTACTTTGACAAGATAGTGAATAATAAATCATCTATCTTTAGAGGAAGTCCCCGAATTCTAACCTAGGAATAAAAGTCACATATCAATCACTCTCTGCTGAAAACGCTACCAAGAAGACAATGGATTCAGTCTCTGATAATGTACCCATCGGACGTAAACGTAACCTTATTCGCTCACTCGCAGCCCGTGTGCGAATGATTTGCTCCAATGAGACGGTGAGTGAAGAATTAGACATTTTGAAGCAGACGCTAATGGATAACGGATATCCCGAGCGCTTCATTCAGAAGAATATAGCTGAAAGGGCGACGAGACAAGCGTTAGTGACCGTGAAGAAGAAAGATCTATACATCCATCTCCCTTTCAAAGGAGATGACAAAAGCGAGTTACTAATAAGACGCTTGGAAAAGGCAATCGCTCGCACCTTTCCCGCTGCTACACTGCGTGCCCACTTCACCAGTCGACCAGTGATCTCGACGAACCTAAAAGACAAGTTACCTGTCCTCACCTCTTCCATGCTAACCTATTCGTTTGTTTGCTCATGTTCGGCAAGCTATATAGGTAGAACGACACGGCAACTATCACAAAGGATCAAAGAGCACAAACCAACTTGGCTGTCGACGGGAAACAGAAAATCCATCACCAGCGCGATTGTGGCGCACCTCGCAGACACTGGACATCACGTAAACGACGACGCGTTCAAAATAGTCTACAGAGTCCCTACGAATGCGCCGAAAGCCGCTCGAAAACAACATCTAGCAACGGCAGAGGCTGTGGCGATCAGATTATTCAATCCTTCGCTTTGTTCTCAGAAACGTTTCGTTAAAGCACTCAAACTACCCTGGCCGCGATCCGAGACCAACCCTGGAGCTCAGTGTGACCCATACGTTGACCCTTTGGTTCAAACCGGAAATGGATAATCCCCGAAACCCTTGTTCATTGTTTCACGGGCCCCTTTCCCAACCACGAAACAACAACATTTCCCCTCCAATCCTTCCAAACTACGCAACACCAACTTTGACGACCAGACCTTGTTCATAATTTATGCATTTCTAACCTATAAATGTAACTGTATTAGCCACGAGGATGATGTTACCGAAAACGAGCTTGTTCGCTATTCGTGTTTTCTTTATATAATGAAATGGGATTATTCAGTGAATATATATATATATATATATATATATATATATATATATATATATATATATATTCACTAGAATCTAATTTGAATCGTCTGGAGTGTAAATGGATACTCTTCATTGAAGAGCCCACAAATGAATCACAACTGTGATTTCTCATAGTTATTCGTGTCTGGGTCACTGCTAACCCAACGAACAACGAGGCTGCATGTGCAAGCGCTCATATTGATAGTAAGTAGTATGTTGACGTGTGGACAAAATTTATATATATCGAAGATGACCAGCATGATCGTACGAGAACGTAGTCCATCTGGTGGGCTGTGTTGCCGTCATTCGAGTACCACGGTAACGGTGACAGTTAGACTGTTGAAGTCTGCAAAGCTGACAGAACGTTTGCCATGGCTGCACTGCTGTCCGAGATCGCATTTTCCTAAAATGTGTCTGTTTGCCTGGGTAGAGGCGCCAGTGCGGGTGTTGCAGCCCCCGCAACCAGGAAAATGATACGTTTCGAGACGCTGTTTATTACTTCCTGTAGCTTGTCGCGGAACTCCTCTTTTTCCGCTCCTTTGACAGCAACTGCCGGGGTATAGACCGCAACAACCGACACATTTGAGGGTGAAGCGCGGAAACGAGTTAAGTCCTAAAGGAGATATCGGGTCCCATGAGAGCAGTGCCTTGTTAGCCTTGTTGCTAACACCTAGCGCGACGCCGTCAAGACTAGGGCTGTCCGTGGGTCCACCGTAATAGAGGCGGTAATTGTCGTCTACTCCGAGAACCTTTATACACCGCGGGCCCGAATTCGGCAGCCGTGCTTCGGAGAGACATGCGATTTCTATGCGATAGCCGTAGCGTTCACGAGGTGATGGCTTGGCTTTCGATGTCCAAAAGTGTTCTCACATTCCAGCAGGCGATTTGGATGTGATTTCACGCCTGAAGGCCTCTAACTAGCACATTTGTCACCAAGGCCGCAAAAGAACACGATGCGCGCCGCTTATCAGGGAGGCCATAGAATAAGCGATGTGAAGAACCTTGAGAATTGGGTACGAAGTGGTGTCCCCAGCATCACTCGGCTCATTATTCGAGGTAGCAACTCTAGCCCGTGCACAACCAAGTGTTACCTGTCGGACAACAGGAAGTTTGTGTGTTGGGAGCCGGTGACCGAACGAGCGGTTTATGCGCCTTTCGGACGGTAGTCTGCCAGTCGAGGATGCCCAACACGTCCAACGTGATCCTGATGCATGATTGCCAGTGGCCTAGGCAACCTCGCATTGTTGCGTCCGCAAACAAACCATAGAATCGGACTCTTTCTACCCTTGTCTCCTCGACTGTGCCATGTTTGGTTTGGCATCGGCTGAAATCAAGCGTATGTGAAGACATATTGCCGGTGGCCCTCTAGGAGCTCGTTCACCATTCGGCAGAAGATCACGAGACCCAGGGATCCATGCAACTCTGTTGACTGGACGAATTCCTTTGGTAGCCACTGGATCCCAGAAGATCTCGTCCGCCTATGCAGGAGTACCTGTCTTCGCATGCGCACGACTCATACGCACGAAGCACGGAGATCAAGTAGCTCCTATTTTAAGCTGTTAACGTTTCCCAAGGTTCGATAACTAGACAGAGAGAAAGAGACAATGCACTGTTAGATACGCGCAAGTCGATTCCTCCGGATTCCAGATATGGGGCCCGGAAATGCCTTAGAAGCCAACTGATTCGCAGCCTGAGAAATGACCGTGAGCAGTGGTGGGTTGCGAAGGGCAGGGAAATAGAAAAAGCTGCGGCGATCAGCAGCAACCGCAACCTTTTTCGTTCAAATAGAAATACCGGTCTACAAAAGCCAGACGCTTGCAAACGGATGAACGAGGCGAACAGCTCACTGATTCAGACCCAGTAGCGTCACGATCGTTCGGCGGAGCACTTCGATAAGGTTTATTTGGCCCTCATCAACGACAGGTGTGTTTGCTAGCACAATGGCTAGAGTCCTAGATGTACACCAATCATCCGTGAGACAAGCTATCTAAAACGGCATAAGGTTGCTGGATCGGATGGGTTGCCTTCGTCTATTTTCAAAGATCGTGACTTACCACTGTCAGTGGATTTGACAATACTCTTCGGTTTGATATGGAACAAGTTACGAAGAGTTGGTGTCAATCGGTGACCATATCGCCCAAACAAGTGCAGCAATGTTTGGTATAAGTTTTGTACTACCAAAATGCGAGATATTATCGCTCGACTGGGTTGGTCTAACACCAAACCTTTCGGTGTCTGGGTGAGTTTCATTATCTAGTCAGCTGTATTTCACCCGGAGGTCGGATAACGGATGAAGTGTCTTTGCGTGTACGGAATTCGCGCTTGGCATTTGCCAATCTGAGTCATCTGTGGTGTCGACATGATATTTGCTTATCTACCAATGGTCGCTTGCATGCTGCCGCAGGCAGGTCAGTTCTTCTTCATGGTTTAGAAACATGGTCACTGCAGGTGGAGGAAATACGAAGACTGTCGGTAGCTGAACACCGATGTCTTCGTAGTATTGCTCCAATCTGGTAGGAACACCGTATCAGCAATAATGAGGCTCGATACCGAGTCTTCGGCACACGAACCGAATCATGAGATGAAACACTAAAGCTCGCCAGGCTCGGATGGTTGGGACGTACTGCGCATGTCAACTGGTAGTATTCCTCGGTGCGCAATGTTCGCAGAGGCGGGTACTGGTTGGAAGTTGAGTAGGGATGGTCAGTTCATGACGTGCGAAAATTGTATGAAAAGTCCAACGAGTGGACTTGGCCACGTATGGCGTGTTAAAGTTCCTGAGTGGGGTCCAAAAGATCTCCCACTCAATGGCTGAATACACTAGAGGACATAGCTCAGTGCCGAGAACAGTGGCGCTCATGTATTGAAAACATTTCCTCGGCGACTTGATTTTTGCATTTATTTTCTCACTCTCCTCATACTCTTGTTTTTCCCCTCATTTCTAATTGAGGATGAGGCGCATTTTGCTTGTGCTTGATTCCGGTTTTCGGTCTTGTGCTCTGACCATTGCCTGCTCCTCGCTAGTACGAGCTCCAGGCGCTCCAATTGCCGGTACGCCATGTGGCGTCCGCCCTCTTCGAGTCAGTAGTGGACCCAGATCGACTACATCGCTGTAAGCCACAAATGGCGGTGTTGCATACAAAACTGTCGCTCGTACTGGAGCATATCCTTTGATTCTGACCACACACTAGTTTGCACTGAGCTATCCATGTGTTTCGGCGGGCGCTCCAAACGCATGTTACAACGACAGTTACTTACCTTTACTTTTACGCAATTAGCTCATGCGAGAGGATGAGCCGACTTCACGGATGTCCCGAATAGCACCTGCACGTGAGCGGTGTGCATAGACAAACGGTTGATGAAGAAGCTTGCGAATAAGGTACGAAATGGTGTCCCCAGCATCACTCCGCTCATTATTCGAGGTAGCAACTCTAGCCCGTGCACAACCAAGTGTTACCTGTCGGACAACAGGAAGTTTGTGTGTTGGGAGCCGGTGACCGAACGAGCGGTTCATGCGTCTTTTGGAGGATGTCCAACGCGCCCTTGTGAATCATACCCCGCTCAGAACAGCTGAGATGGGCCACATTTGCGTATGTTACGCTGTTGTTTACGGGCTTCTATAGCTTTTATGTAGAGTTCGCTGCCCGGTGAAAAACCCGCGACTCCCTCTAACAACGCCGGGTTGCCTGCTGGGCTTTCCATTCTCGGCCTGTCCGATATGGGTCACCTGGAGGAGCGCTTTGCGCTCTAATCGGAGGTCCTCGGAGTCATCGTAGCACGCAAACGCGATAACCGCGGTAAGGTAGTAGCAACGCCAGTTGGATTGTGATAGGCTTTTCGATTTACATCTATCCGTATCCCAAAACGCACTACCTGAAACTCTAGTTGTAGACTAACCTGATAACAACAACCAGCACTGGTCGCTCAGCTAGGCATTTTGCTGACCTAGTAGGTTGTAACCATAAGACCCTGGAATTCTGGCGAATCTCTGAGCCCTCTCAATGCACGCCAGTCGATCCCGACCGGAAGCGAGTGTGATGAAGCACGACACGCAACGAGACGTGCACTTAAAGCGAGTCTTCGTAGGGACTACAAAATGTGGATCAGAGATATAACGTGCTGTCGCCATAGGAAATTCCCTCACGTTGTTCTATTTCATTCGAGTGCCCGGTAGGAAAACATTAGGTGTGGACAATTTGTGAAGCTGACGGCCCAATAATTCACAATTAACAGCGGCGTCTCGAACGCTGGGCGGAGCATTTTCAGACACCGTTTAACTAGCCCTCAGCGTCAGCCTCTCTCGTAGCTGTTTCGGCACACGTCCACTGGTCCGTGTCGACAGATCTACGTACCGAGGCGGAAATCCACAGCGAAATCCAAGCCAAAGGGCGTCACAAAGGGCCGGGCTCCGATGACCTTTTCCCGTCCCCTCTTTAAAGATGGTGGAGAACAGCTCGTTGGAGTTCCATGTTTTGTTCTCAACGGTTTGGAATTCGGAGATCTCCTCCTTGTTGAGGGAAATCGGTTGTTGTCCTCATCTTTAGAAGGACTAGCGCAGTAACTGCGCTCATCACAGGGGTGTAAGCCTTATCCCGATAGCGTCGAGGCGGTTAGCGTCTATCATACTTCACAGGTAGTACCACAGGCAGGAAGAACGGACTTGCCAGGAGCAAGCTAAGCTCCGCGTCGGTCGTGAATGCATCGATTAGATTTTCACCATCCGACAGCTGCTAGAGCATTGTAACAAGTTCAAAAGACCAACGACCATCGTGTTCCTCGGCATTTGTGCGGCCTTCCAGTCTGTCGATAGGACTGCACTATGGAATTGTTCGTCGAGAAAAGGATTATCTGAGAAGCATGTATCAATCCTCAGTGTTGCATCGTCACACTTCAGGTCGGATTATGGCCTACGGCCAGCTTTCGTCGTCTCTGGTGAAGGATAAGGCGGCTCTATGTACCCATTTCTCTTCAACTTTGCCATAGGGGATGTTCTACGGAATATCTTGTCTGGTCTTCCAAACGGTGGAGAACTCCTACGGAACAGACTTTCTTACCTGGAATATTCTGATTACATCGCCTTGTTGAATGACAATGCACAAACAGTTCAACACGCTTCAAACCGCCTGGTGATTGATGTATTCAAATATGGTACGCACTTCGCGCCTTCCGAATACAAAGTACTTTTAGAAGGTTGGAATGAGCTTGTGTCTGCATTCAACCTTTGTGGTGATCCGTTATAATTAGTTGGCAATCTTAAATACCCCTGGAGCTTCATAAAACTGGATGTAGTGTTGGGGAGATTCATTTACGCACACAGGAACTAGGGCATCTTCCACAAGCCTGCGATACCTGTGGCGTTGTCGTGACACCCGGCTCTTTCTTAAGGGACGGGCGTACGTTGCCGATGTTCGTAGTATCTTACTCTACTGTTGTGAGACCTGGCCAGTTAGCGCGGAGGATGCCTGGCGTCTTTCTGTGGTCAATAACTGATGCCCGCAAAGCATTGTTGGCGTGGCGGGAACATCAAAGGAGTAATGACGAGGTGAGCCGTCGTGCGTCGGGTGTGGATGGTCGACCTCTCACCGAAGTGAGCACCCTACACTGCTCCCAGTGGCTCGGTCATGTTTCGCGAAAGCCTGCCCATCGTCCACCTTTACGTGTCCCATTCGCATGTGCTGTGCAACGCTGGGAGAACCAACGAGGCAGTCGGGCCATGCCTTGCCGTATAAGTACGCAGAATACTTACTTGGCTTTCTAGTTTTATGCGACTAAATCCTGCAAGAGGATAAGTTAATTTCATGGTTGTCTCTGATGGGAGCTGTCGATGCCTTCCGGTCTGCACACCGTGAGATCCAATGGTTGAGCCAATTATGTATTCCGAAGACGGACTGAAGGCTTAAGCGGTCCGTGTCTGTCTTAATAGTGCTGACCCATATCCTCAGTTTGTTGACAGGGCGACATTTCCTGTTTGAGCATGGTGATAAGAGTAGGTTCCTCTTCGTAGGTTGCGTTTGGGGCAGTCGAAGGACACGAGTGACCTACTGTGGGCGACGTCGTTGGAGAAAAGGAAGTGGTTCTGTACTCGCACAGTGTTGACGCACAGCGGAATTTGTGACGCAATCATACCACTTGATTTTGGTCACACAGTGGAGGCACCAGTAGACAAAGCTTTCCAGTCTTTTCGTCTACGCTCAACGGCCAAGCTTTGTACGCGTATGTAAAAACTTAGCGGACCGTATTTCGGTATATGCGCGGCTTCGTGTGAAGGCTTAATTCGCTGCGAGACCACAATGATTTGCGAAGTTGCAAGAATGCTCTCGTTGCACAGCCTATACGAAGTTCAACTTCGTCTCTGAACTGGCCATTTGGCTGGATAGTACAACCTAGGTACTTGAAATGATACACCTGTTTGAGATTGTCGCCACTGACGCGTACGGTGTGTTAGGCCTTATGAAGTCGTGGAGAATTTTGCTTTTCTATTGTCGATCTCCGGAACAACAGCCTTGGCTTCATAGAAAATACGGTCAGAAACCGGCTGCGGAGTTCCGAGATCCTCTCTTAGAATGACAATGTCGTCTGCGAATTCGAGTTCAGTAACCCAAGAACTGTGACCGAATTATATTCCTCGAAAGTTGTTGAGGAAGCGAAGCATTATCCAGACCATAGCGTAGTTAAATAGGACTAGTGATAAAGAGCATGACTGACGGACGCCGGAGTCGACGAGAACTCTGGAGACTGTTCTCCGTAGGCGCGGACGCGCGCCTGTGTTGCCGAGTAGTATGATCCTATCAATCTGATGTACTTCTCAGGCATCCCGTCGTTCCGTGATAAGCTCCAGAGTGGCTGTTTGTCAATGGAGTATAATATTGCTTGAAAGTCAAAGTACGCTGAGGCGGACTGCTGGGATTTACAGCGGTTTTAGAATTCGCCGTAGCGTAAAAATCTGGTAAACAAAGCCTCTTTCTCAACGGAAATCAAACTGGTTGGAGCGTGTTTGCTCGTCGCGAACAGCAACAAGCGATTTAAGATGGTCACAAAAAGATTAGCCGCTATATCAATGAGGCTAATATCCCTATAGTTTGCGCAGACAGCTTTGTCGTTCTTTTGGTACAGGGAATCGGATAGATGTTGACCAGTCTTTGGGAAGAACTTTGGTGTCTCAGATACGATTGAAGAGCGTACTTATTGGGTCCAATATGATTAGTAAACAGGATTTGCCACCCCCCTCTGGTGCCTTCTTGTTTTTTTTTTGTTTGAGCTGCGATGACGATCTTCCATTCGCTGGAAGACTCTAGGTCGATTGCATATTGTTTTATGTCGTCTGGAGCCGTTACACAGATGGATTGGATGGGAGGGCAACTGAGAAGCTAACCAAAGTGTTCGGCCTATCTTTGAAGGCTTTAGTCGCAACCCGATGTGAGATGGCCGCTATCACTTGAGTAGCGTGGGAGGAGGTTGCACCTTCCCTGAAGAGAAGCGTATAAGTCGGAAAACCTACCCAGAGTCTCCAACAGCAGCTGCTGTTCCCACTCAATACCAATATTGTTTACGGTCGCTTCTCCATGAGCGTGTAGCTCCGCGGCGAACGTTTCGGTAATCGAGTGAATTGCGGAATCTCGCATACCTAGCCTTAGTGCAGCACTTAAGGGTTTCTGCAGAGATCCGATTTTTCCTGTGCCACTTTGTTTTTTCTAGCTTTTCAATGGAGGCGATGGTGATGGACGCAGGATCTAGCATGAGCAATGAGTACGTTTGGTGCTTTCCGCCTTTCTGAATGGGGCCCAAGGGAAGAGGACTGTCGTTTGGTTAGAGGCGTTGAGGGACACGGCTCATGGCGCGAATGCTGTACGGGCTGTCTATTAACCTCTCGTGTCCCGTAACTACAAAATGTCACTCAGACAAACTGAATGACAAAAAAAAACATCAAAAAAGTGAAATAACTACTTCTTGTTCTCTGTTATACTTTCTTCCTCCATTTTTGTGTTTATTATTATCGTGTTGGCACCTTGCTTGGTTCCAAGCCAGTGATATATATATATATATATATATATATATATATATATATATATATATATATATATACGTACATAATCGAGAAACGGACAGACAAGCAACACATCAAAAACGTGCGGAACCAGCCGCTCCATTCACACACTCATTCACCCACGTTTGACAACGAGTCCTAGTTCGGATCAAAACGTCACAATAAACATTTTACAACTCAGTGTACGCCCTAACTTCTCTATAAAAACACATATATACACAGAATTCAGATTATCAGATATTGGGTAGTACTTCTGATCCGAGGTCTTGTCATGACCGGCGGTGGTCGAGTGTTTTAGAGCGTTTGATTACCACCTCCAAGGTGGGAGGTTCAAATCCCCTCCACCAATGGTTACTTTGGTGGTATACAGTATTCCACTGTCGTCTGGTTTATTACCACATCTGACCTATTGGGGCCTTGTGTGGTTCTCCACTCCAAGTCTCAGATAAGTTGCTGGTTATCGATAATGGCGTAGTGGGCCTTTGTGGCTATGGAGTATATACCTTTTTCACTCCACTCATGCGCAAGCACTTATTAAAAAAACGCATTGTAGTGCTATTTAGCGCAGCACCAAAATTATTATATTTATCCGGTTAACCAATTTGCTTAGTTTATTTATATACTGACCTGAAGATGGGTATAGCGATAAAATGTTACTATGTATTGCTGTAAATGAAGATAAATAACTGTTTTGCGCAAGCATTGCAAACTACCAGAAAAATGTAAACTCACCCTCATGTGAAAGATTGATATGTGTATGAAGGGAGCGCATTGAAGGAAAAGATTTGCCACACAGACAGCACAAACTGAATTGATCATCTGCAATGGAAAGTAACGATGGGGACGCGAGACATGAGTAAAAGTGAAAACAGTTGACAATGCAGATATGTTTTCACTTTTCTCAATCAAGACCGTGATTGATCATGTACAGGGTGCGGCGACTTTGATTAATAAACACCTCACTGGAGAGATTAAGAGAACGGAAATAGGGAAGATGAAACTACGAAAGACAGCATCAAACAGATGAAGAAGACGTGTGAATGCAAGAACACTGCACATCGATTATGTAGCTAGCCACTACACAAATGAACCTTACGTACCCCAAGAGATATAAAGTGCTTCTCTCACGGCTTTCCGTTGGTTATTTATTCGTACATCATTTCTATATCATGGACTAGCCAACATTCAGCATTTTACAACCACGAACAAGGCACGCAAAAGAAACCTACCCGGATGTATGCGTGACACATATCCCAACCATCACAGACAGATGGGCTTTTATGTACAACCTGATGATTCACCTTCTATACCCAATACTCTGAGAGTAACAACTGTGTTGTGGATGCAGCAGTCTCAGTATATTCGACCAATTTCTCGCAGACATCGGCATTTAAATATTGACAATATTTGCGTCCCAGCTGCTGCAGCGTATACTCGACCCTTAATAGATAAACAAATGTTATCGCAAGGTATAAAATAAGCAAGTGATGCGGAAAAAACCTACTAAGGATTTTTTGGCTAGAATATAGGTTATATTTACCACTGTATTGTTTGTAAAACGTGGTGACTTTAAACGAAACAGAAAATTTTCAAGATGAACAGAATTTATGGTAAATTATTCCGATGCTAATTAAAACTCAATCTGTCAGGACATACGAAGATTTCAAGTACATGAATCATCATCATCATCATCGCACAGCGTTAAACAGTAAGGCAAGCCCAATTGACCACTGCCTTTCTCACCATGTTGCTCGTCGAATTAGAAAGTATGAATATACAAGATGGACAGGGACTGGACCTACGCGGGTGGGAAAAGGAAAGAATGCCCTAGTAGCCAACACACGGAATACACAGTCTAACTGTACAAGCGCACATCGATCAGTCATTCTAATTCGATAGAAAGTGACAACACGATCGCCACTGTTCGCGGTTCGCAGCCATATCCTTCAGTGTCTCCAGCCAACTGGTTGATAGATCTTTTGGACCCCAACCACAAAGACGTGAGGCACCTATTTTTCCCAAGTACGCTGTACATTTTGTCATTTCTCGTTGCCACGTCGTCTGTTGATTTCCACGTGGTCTCTTTCACTCCTGAGGAGAAGCGGAGAATAGAACACGGTATGGTAGACGTGTGTTTGACATACGTAACACATGCCCCAACCAACGAAGTCTACTAAGTTGGATACGCTGTGACAAAACGTTCTCCGAATTAGTACCCTGTACTCGCTTTCCGACCTCAGCATTACTTACTCGGCTATTCCACCCGATCTTGGCGATACTACGCAAGCATCGGAGGTCAAAAACCTCAAGACGACGAATATCTTCCGCACGCACACTCCAAGTCTCGCAACCATACAACAAAACTGAACGCACTGCGGCACAGTATACACGACCTTTCAACTTCATTGAAATATCAGATCGACGCCACAAGTGCTTTAGTCCAGCGTACGCCGCTCGAGCTTTGGATATCCGCGTACTCACCTCCACTCCTGTGCTCCCATCCGTCGTCACGCTGCTACCGAGGTAGGTGAAGTGGTCGACAACTGCCAGCACCTTCCCATCGAGCATCAAGCTCGGAATCGTTGACGTCCAGTCTTGTAACATCACTTCACACTTTGAAGGTGCGAAGCGCATGCCGAATGGAGCTACTGCTTTCGAGAGTCTATCTAGTGCACGTTGAGCATGTTCCGTGCATTCGAACAAGCGGACAACGTTGTCCGCGTAGTCTAGGTCACACAACTTTCCACTATTTCCTAGTTCGACGCCTACATCCTGAAGATTTTGCAGCGCACTCTCTATTATTTCGTCCATGCTAAAATTGAACAGGAATGGAGACATGGGACATCCCTGTCGAACACCACTGGTCGTTTCGAACCGACCGGATAGTTCACCGTTAACCCTTACGCGGCCACAAGCATGAGAATGCAATGATCTCAGCAGGTTCACGAACTTCTGAGACATACCTTTTCGACGAAGAGTACTGAAAAGCGCTGCTCAATCAGCTGAATCGAAAGCGCCTTTCAAGTCTAAGAGAATCAATATTGTCGGTCGGCGGTGCGTGTGACGCGTTTCAAGTAGTCGGAGAAGAGTAAAAATCTGGTCGATGCATCCTCGACCTCGGCGGAATCCAGCCTGCTGTTCGCGGGCATTCTTCCCGCGAGCGGGTGTAAGACGGTGCAGTAAAATGAAGGCTAATACTTTGATGACTATCGGAATTAAGCTAATCCCACGATGATTACTACAGTCATTGCGTATTCCCTTCTCGAAGATGGTAACAACCAACGACCCACTCCATATTAACGGAATACGCCCCTCCTTCCAAATGTCACGGAGCAAAGCGGTAAGTGATTTTATCAAAACGTTTCCACCCAGTTTGAAAGGAACTGGGGGAAGTTCGTCGGGACCTGCCGCTTTCCTTCGCTTTAGTAGTCGAATGCATGACTCTACTTCTACTTCCGATGGGGGCTCAAGTGATACCACCCAAGGAGTCACAGTTGTTGACACAGGAGTAACTACACTAGCATGCGGCCAGCTAAACTGTTCCTTGTAGTACTCGGCCCAACGGTCAAGCCTTTGCTGTTTGCTATGGATGGGTTCACCATTTATATCGCAAATCGTTTCACTGACCTGGAAACGATTCTATACATAGAGAAAACCAAGCGCCATATGGTGTATTAAACGAGAAAACAGGAATGTCAATAACACGACTATGTCGGTGGAAAATTTGTAACTAAACAACGCTTCGGTTACCGCGGGCAACCATTCTTAAAGAATTAGTTACAGGTCAACGGATGTCCAATTACTTGTGTTGTGTGTGCTAAATCACTTGTCGACTGGTTTACGATTACATGTGCTCCCATTATTAGAGTCAGTGATGACGAGGTCAACTGACGATTTGACCGACACACTTTGTGGGAACCATAGGTTCTTCGCTGAGACTCTATCAGAATGTGACGATGTCACATCAAAGACGCTTTCGAGTTTGCCCGTAATGTACACGAAGCGGTGAACTAGTGAATTATGAGGCTCCTGAACTTTGATGCGATCTCTCTAAACACAAATGTTCCCATAAAAAAGTTTAGACTACTCACCTTCCTTATTGATCTCTCATGTCTCTTCGAGAAACCGAAATCTATTAACCCCATCAAAAATTATCACTGAATTAGAACTCTATCTCACTTCGACTTACTTTGCCTTTAAACAATATTTAAACAGACGAATCGATGGTGCTCCCATGGCACCTCCAGTTTCCTAACCTTTCGCCCTGAACGCCTATCAAAATGCTCCCCAACGACCGCGCGTCCAATATAGCTTCTGCTGAGAAGGTCCTACACACTGCATTTTCGTGCGGTGTTCCCACAAAAGTGTGAGGGCGAAGGCGAACGCCCGGCGCTCTCCACCAGGTTGACCGACTAACAGTCAGCCTGGGGATGTTGGTTAAACCTTGATTCCAAACCAATCATGGATGGCGTATGAAGCATACAACACTATGCTTACCGGCATCCGTGGCGGAAAGGTGTACTGGACCCCCAGGATATTTGGTCTCATCGGAAGGGCGTATGAACTGAGCAACCAGTCACCGGCTCATCTGGACCAACAATGCTACCTCGCGGGATGCGCTCGGTTGCCCAAAGGCTAAAGGTGCACCCTCGAATGAAAATGCCTATTCAGGACCGGGCGACCGAGTAGTACAACAGCCCACAACGTCGACAACGATGAAACCGATGGATCTCTTATTACACGCTTGTTACTCTCAACAAACACATGCTCGCTCTGATGCTCTCAAACAGTACACACACACTGATTTCTCTAATTTCTCACCTCATCCCTGCATACTCACATATTCTTCATATTTTTCGGGAACTGCAGTCGGCCGTACTTGTGGTAGTGTCTCTGAGGGAAGTCTTGTTCCTGTTCTCTCTCGCCCTCCTTCGTCTGATGTCCAAGCCTCGCCGAATACGCTCCCACCAGCTGCTGCTCTTCGCCTCAGGCGTCCTTTTAAACTGGCCACATTCAATGTGCGAACGTTGATGCGTATAGGACAACAGGTGTGTTTAGTTCGTACACTGGGGACCCTTGCCATCGACGTGTATTGTATTTAAGAGACTCGCATCCAAGACTCCAGCTTGGTCATTTGATTGGTGCCCCCATTCAGTCCTGTAAAGTTTCACTTGCGTTTGTCTGGGGAACCTGAGGCTGCGGCTGCTGGTGAAGCTGGCGTAGATGTAGCTCTCAGTGAGAGGGCTGAGGCTGCTCTACTTGACTGGATACCAGTTAACAGGTTGTGCGCAGTGAGACTTGGAGGTTCGTGCGAAGTAAGCAAACATCGTCCCAACAGACGCAGTTTGTTTGTCGTTTCGGCTTATGTTCCTACAGATTGCAACCCAGATGCAACCAAAGATGCCTCTTGCCAAAAGTTACACGACCTCCTACGTAAAGCGAAACGGGGTGATATTGTGATTTTAGCTGGAGACGCGAATGCTAGAGTCGGTTGGCTTTCTTCGAACGAGGCGCATTTGAAAGGCTGTATTGGCCTCGATTCCTGTCGTTCAAAAAACGGGGAGAGGTTGTTGGGTCAGTGTTCAGATTGCCGCCTGTTTCTCGCCAGTACGAACTTCAAACGTTCTAATCGCTGGTATGTCGCCGACCTCTTTGAGTCAGCAATGGACCCAGGTAGACCAAAGCGCAATTAGCTACAAATGGTGGGGTTGCATACAAGACTGCCGGTCTTATTGAAGCACTCCCCTTGACTCTGACCACGCGTTAGTCTGCACTAAGCTGTCCATGCGCTTCGGCGGGCGTGCCGAACGTACAATGCAGCAGCGGTTAAACTGCAATATCCTGTCTCATTCTTCTCGCCTCTCAACTTCCCGAAACGCTCTAGCTGAAAAGCTACGATCGACGCCAACAGATAACATCAACCAGCACTGGTTGCCTATTCTGCTGACGAGGTGAGTTGTAACCTGACTCGTCGCGTCGTTTCACCCTGGATTTCTGCTGAGTCTCTACGCCTCTTTGACGCATACCTACCTCTTAAATAACCCTCTGACATGTTGTTTATTGTTTCCTTTATATTTTTTGTTTTCCCTTTTCGGACCTCATACATGTAGTGCATGTTGAATAGAGCCTGAATTGTGGATCTCATTCGTTCTCCGTGTACTCTCAAATCCGGCTGCGGATTACACACATCACGCCTTCTTTTCAGATGGAGCAGTAATATCTATCTGCATCGTTTCCCTTACGAGTATTGTCAGAAGGTTCATGGTAAAAGTAGGTCCACTTAATCGCTCCATAAAATGCTACATCCAACGTTCCTGAAGTTGAATCATTGATCCGTCGGAGTTCTTGATTAAATCAGTTACATCTTATCTCCGTGGACTATTCCAAAAAATCAGCAAAGGCTGCAACTACCGCCAATAAGCGCATTCTTCATTTCCCTACATATTGCAATCTACCGTTGTTCGCGGTCATTTCTCAAAACTCCCAGTCAACTGATGTCTCAGGGGTTGAGCAGCTCATTGGATATGGCGTCTGGAGAGACGGGTCTGCGAGCATTTTTACGAGGCAAGTGACGCCAAATATATCAACCGTTTCCGAGGCCTCTTAGAACCTTAGTCTTGGCAGTAGCATACTAGGCGTATTAGGGGGGCTAACTGTAAACAAAGCATATACTAGGTAGAAAAACGTTTTACTTATTCCCCAGGTTATCATTGTTGTTTTCCAAACCAACTGGAATCTCCAAAAAGGTGAGAAATTTTTCACTCGAGTCCATTTCTTATTACCTACTGAAAACCGGGGCAAAACTTTCTAGCTTCCGTGTTTTGGAACCATTTTTTTATCAACATCTTTATACTCAGTTGGAAGATTTGGTGGTGCTTGTAAACCGTACTAACAATTGAAATAAGTACAACCACAATTTCAACACCTGTTCTCAATGGCGCAATCCACTGGCTTTTGCTGGCATTTCTACAGCTCTAAAACGTACTTCCCATGAAACATTAGCTGAGGCCCAACGAAACGCTAACAACGGTGGTTGGTGACTAGTACTCCTCTCTTTGGATGCAAATAATATTCACCGTCATCACATCAACCAGATAATCCATCCTTCAATAAACTGACACATGCAGCAAATCCTGAGACGATAACACTCTTTTGTTTCTTTCCATGCACTCACGCAAAGTGTCAACATTCGTTCCGTTTTAGTCAATCACTGTCACAGTTACGCGTCCGAAAGCTCAGTTCGATTCAAACAACTATTAACCATGCACTCTGTTTCTCGGTTACACACCTGTACGTGGATGATGTCTGAATTCCACGTACTGAAAATATAAATAAGCGGAACGAAATTTCACCGGCTGAAAGGTGAGAGTGATCAAGTCAATCAGGATTTTCGACAGTGCTGGGCGCCTCTGGTCCTGTCATTTATGCTTCTGGCCCTCAAGCTCTACACTAAGTGCGCGGTTTGCTTCTGGATGTGATCGACCACTGGCATGGTACGGTCTTGGATAGGTGGCTATCCTGTTATACGATATTTGTAGCCTCGTGAACAAAAGGGGAAATCTGGAACCCCTGATGGCTTAGAACCCGCCTACGGTCGTCGCCCTCACAGTAACATGGTTGTGACACCATGTTACTGTTTCTGGGGCGTCGTTACTGGAATACATCATCTTCATGAGTGACAGGAGTGACGCGAGGCAGTGGTGCGGCTCTGTAAGTTCAGTCGGATGTACCTGTCCAAAAACGTGGTTTTGTTGATCCTGACGGGTTTTTTGGGATAATGCGGTGTAGATTACGACTAACATCCAGCGGATATATAAAGAAGAGGGTAGTGTACAAGTTTCCGAGTATGCACGCCCCCAATATCTCGAGCACTTGATAGACTCAGGTCGTCAAGCGAACGTAGTTTCATCAATCCGATTCATGTATCGAGTGCCCCCTAATCCTCGCGTACCCATCCGTTTAATGCACAATCCGATGTACAGAAAGTGGAGATCTTGGCGAACCAATACTTATCGATGCGTATGATGCAGACATTTTCATCTGTATCGAGCCTTTACATCCATATTAGGTTACTCGGCAGCTCAGAAAACAGATGCACTAAGCGGCATATATCTTGCGGTTGTGTGAGCACTGTCCAATAAGCTTGCCTCATTTCTGGTCTATTTGTTCAATCCAACGGTAGAATCGGGACCTTCGGTGAACGATTGGAAGACCGGTTTGTCATGATATTCTCATTTGCTGTATTTTGTGTAACCCATCATCAAGTCTTTCCATTTACATTTCAGCTACTATATGCTTGTTATTATTCAAGTAGAGCGCTCACAATCACTCTTTAACTGTTATTTGAAACTCCTAATCAGCCACTGCCATATTCACAATGCGGTTTACTGTTCGTTGTAAAAATCAGGTTTGTTAAAAAATCTATTAACTATCTTTCGGTGATTCTGAGCATTATTTCAGGGAAGATCAGATAACAAAGAGTCTCGGTCCGAATTCGGGACCGAATAGAGACATGTGGCTTTGGTCCAACACATATTACATCTTCAAAGATTACTACAAACCTCCTTTTGACCGGAAAACCGTGAGTGGATACTATGGCGCATGGCCGCAGCCCGAACATCGTCTTTGTTGACTTCACTAGGACAACTGACAAGCTTCCCTGTGACTGGCTAATGATAAAGCTTAGGACTTTCACTCTCCAAAGTCCATCATGTTACTAGTTTGAGGAATTCTTCAAAGAGAGGACGTTTTTCGTGAGATTCGTCCAGTCAACAGCGCGCTGCCCTTGTCTCGCTGCTGCTCTTGGTTTGCATCAATGACTCGTTAGTTTTCCCTGGCTTACGGTTACCTGAACCTGTGACATCCCCAGATCGGATATAGGCAGAGAGATGCTCCCAAGAAACCTGAAAGAATTATCATGCTGACCCGATGTCTCGGACCTGCTAAGTGGTGGATCCAAATGCGTGCATATGTACTTGCAACAAGAGGAGTCAAATGTAACGTGCGTTACTGGTGATAAAATACTTCGGGACCCATCGTTTGAAAAGCCCTCGACTCCATGAATGCGGTCTATACGTTTTTCAGAGTCATGATGGGGTCAATTTGTTCATTTTCCGACCGACCCAGCCATCTGGTTCTCATGTTAGTTCGAAATTAGAATAAAGACGTACTTGCCGACACAACACAGAAATTTAGTGTGAAGGCTTATTTGGGAGGGATATCTGTCCTTTGCTTTGAAGACTGCCTTCAGGTAAAGGGCAGTAGAAATATCATCTCGTTTGAGCCACATCACATTTCACTCCAGTGGATTGGCTGGCTGGCGATGCTCTGCCAATATTTCTTCGGATTGTGGTTTAGTTTCCTCTTGCTCTTCATCTCGTGGGCCTCATTCACCACGTCGGTTGGTAGAGCGTTCCAGAGATTGGTCACTCCTCGATAATTGACAGACGGTTGGCAAACCGGTAGACCGCATCATTCAAAGCGTCAGTACGTGTCCTCGGACGCGGTCGCCATTCTTCAGCGGGAGTTTCGACATCAGACCCCGAATTAAACCAACATGGATGGTTCGCCTAGCATAAATGAGGTCACCACGGACACATCCGCAGACAACGGGGAACAACCCGGTGGCTTTCAAAAGTTCTTCATAGCTGATTTCACGTAGTCCGACCACCAGGCGCGTGGTAGCGCGTTGTGCTTGTTCCAGTTCCGCTACTTCCGCATCCATGCAAGGATAGATCGCCGAGGACGTACATGCAATGCATACGGCAATCATAAGGCATACAGGGTACACGTCTAAATTACCGACAGACTAAATCTAGTAATCTTCATACAGAGGTGCAGGTTCTTTCAGTGTGTGCTCGAGTCTTCAGATTGCGGGTGACAACTCCCAGGTCTTTTCCCTCAAGCGTGAGACGGAGTACGAAACTCCCGAGGCAGTAATCCGAAATATTACTGGGTCTACCGATCTTCATTTACACGCATTTGTCCGTTTATGGGTAGCCCCAGGTGGTCGATCAACTGATCAGTGCATGAAGATCCCATGCTCCTCTGCTGATCGGATGGTGCGCCAAATATTTAGGTCGTCAGTGTAGATATGCCATTCGGATCGGAGGGTCTGTGGTAAGTTGCTCACAAACTAGAAACAAAAGAGATAACGGCACGGAGTCTTTGAAACATTATTTCCGACTGGATACCACGCGGACTGGGATTGCGCAACCCTCACGGAAAAGAGCATCTCAACCAAGAAGTCCTCAATCCAATGTGGCATGGGCCTGAAAATGCAAATAGCCTGGAGTTTCAGCAACAGTTTTTCATAAGGAGCCTTATCGAACGTCCTACTAAAGTTTACAGAGAAAACGTCCGTGCACATCTCACGGCCTTGGCGTTTGAACAAATTTTACAAGCAGTTAACAGGTTTGTCAGACACGAGCTGTTTCTCCGAGAACCGCGCTGCTGTGCGCACACCAGCTGACAGCGCTTCACGTGTCCACAGATGCGAGAAGTCACAAGCCTTACCAACCACGGAAATGAGGCTGGTAGGGCGGTAGATGTTCGAGGTGGATTTTGACCCACCTTTGTTCAGCAGAGCGAACACGGCTAATTTCTATTCCCAAGGCAGTCTACCAGGGGCTAACGACATGTTGGACAATCAAGTTAGTGGTGGAGTTAGTTGTTCAGCCAATTCCTTCAGCACCACCCGACAAACACCGCCCGGTCTTGGTGACTTGTGAGTTTTGATAAATTTAGGGACGTCACTTATTTCTGACTCCAGAAAACCATGAAAGACTAATAACTGTGAGGCATTCACCACCAGATTTTCGCGTTCTCCTCCACAGAATACATCGACAGGTAATGTCTGCCTAATGTTTCAGCCTTTCCATCATCTGCTGCAACCCGTTTGTCGCTGTCCATTAGCGCTGAAATACCAACCTTAGCTCTCGTGTAGCGTCTAGGTATACAAACAGGGCTTAGATGGTCGTACTGCATCAACCGCAAGAGCTTCCTCGAATGTCATCCGCTTTGCCCATTTTCATTCCGTGCAGTGATTAGGAATCCTGCGATAAGGTTGATGACCCTCACCCATGGGTCGAAACAACTGTCAAACCCGATTTCGCTGCTTTAGTAGGCTTCTCAGTTCCAAGTCAAATCACAGCGGGCCCTTCATCCGGGGTCTTAGTCGGTCGAGTAGAGAGTAAGTATCCACAAGGTGTAAGATACCATCATGGATGACCTCTCAAACCACGTCTACATCTTTGTCGACGTCCGTATCTGTGGAAAACCAGTTGACGCTCTTGGGGAACCACCAAATCTAGGACGGAACCCTGATACGGGTTGGCCTCTGAACGTGTTGATGTAAAGTCAGCTCCTGCACGATTGTCAGTAGATACTGAGAGAAAAGATTTGCCCCAGCCATGGTCCCGTCTGATGTCCAATCAACATGTGGGGCATTCGAGTCACTCAGAATGAAGCAGTTGTCATCGCGTGCCCATCTACCCAATGACGTCAGCATATCTGAGAGATCGGCTGCAGGTGTCCGATAAACTACTTCAACAGTCAATGCCTCCGGTTGTCAGTTTATTGCGGCACCAAAGGGATTCACTAAATCCTTGTGGGTCTGCATACGCATCCAACTGCATAGTTGCAATGTCCGATTGGACGAACAATGCCACGCCTCTACCCGATCCGATAGTTCCTGTCAACTCGGAATAGGGTGTAGCCAGGAACAGACATTTCAGATCTAGGATCTTCATACTGAGCCACATCTCCGTCAGCGCCGTCTCAGTACGGGAGTTGGTCTGGAGCAAGGTCTCCAGTTTATCTTTCTTACCCGTTAGACCTCGGACAGTTAACAGCATAACGGCGGCGTAGTAGCGGTCCACCATCAACTCCTCCTCTTTTCCACAGCGAACTAGCCCGGCGGAACTGACAGAGAAACCAATGTACACAGACTCTACCAGAAATGGGGACGCTGCCCCTGCACCCGGAAATCCTGAATCGCCAAGTCTGTTTCTCCGTTGGCTAGGCGCGCATAGAATTCAGTGAAACACCTGTGGCGCCTCTCTCGGTCTTCAGGTTCCATATCTCGGAGCAGCCACACTTTTTCATTTTATAGCCGATAGGCAATTGGAAGCACGGAGTTTGCTCCACTCTCGGGTCGAAGGACCACTTTGACAGGGCGTGACAACCTACTTTCACCGGGCTTATCAAACCGGAAGGCCGATTTCACTCGGATTTCGTTTGCAGTGTTTACATCTAGAATAATGAACAGCTTGATTGAAAAGATCACGTATCTCGAAAGTTTCATGCTCCTAGCGTGTTTGAGCCGCGGTCCGGTTTGCTTCTGGGAGGTTCACAGCCAGAAAACATTGTTCCCTTGGTGGAGGGGTCTTACACTGGCGTCGATCAATCATTTTCTAATCATCAGCCTTACCTTTTTGTCGAAGTTGTGCCGAACGTTTCTCGCGGGGGTAACGCTCTGTTACATTGGGTGCGGTACCAGATGTCGAAACGATCCCCGTATGTGCTGACGCAAACTGTATTGGATACCGGACGCACAACAGTATCTCAATCAAAATTCTGACATTCAGCCTCTAACAAAGGACGAACAGCTTTATCATACGTTTCGGTCAGTAAGACACTCTGTTATGGGGCCATGGAAGCCTCATTAGACGGCAAGGTATCCTGGGACACAGCATAAATTTTGTCCTTAGGCGTAGCCCACTAAATTTAGGGGTGTAGCACATTTTATCTGTGAATGTGGATGGTGACTGGAGTGTCATTCTATCCTATTTCAGCGTTAACTACGTTCGTGAGTTTGATGAATCATGAACAACACCTAGATCAAAACAATTGAAGTTCATCAGATTTCGAAGTATTCCAAGTAGCACATTGCCCAACCCTATTGGGCACTGCCCAACGGAGCGTTGGGGTGGCGCACGAAGACGATACTTTTCAACAAAAATCGCATAGATCTTCCTGAACTGCAGGGCGCCGTTTGTATATATAGGTTTCGTACAAATAAGTAACAAACATTTGTGTGACATTTGCACACTTTTTGTTTTACTGCGTGCCCTCGTGACCGGGTGGCCATCATTGGTTTCGCTCACTGTTTGTCGGTAGGTGAGTGTTTTCATCGGTGCGTAGTTGCGGTAGGCAGTCTAATTGTCTAAGTGTCATGAATAAGTATCGTTTAGACTGTATTGTTACTGTTCCGTCGCCTAATTCTTGTATCGTAGGTATTAATTGCTTGAAACACTCCTTAATTCATATAAAAGTAGAAGTTTCTTTCGACGTTGTCATTATGGAGGCAACCAGTATTTCCTGGAAAATAAACCTCATTATTAAAATGGTTACCCGTTGAAAACCATTCTTTTGTCGTTTCTCAATCCCATAGGAAACATTTCGTTATGCCGAAAGAGAGCAAATGGCAAAGGTATAGAAGGAGAAAGAGGGAACTGGGCTCCGTGCTGTGTCCCATATGTCACGATGCTAGTTTGTGGGAGCACAGAACCTCGTATCCCAAAGAAAGAACCTAGAGTATACTCTTATAATGGATTTATCCATTTGAGTTGTTGAACAGCAGTTACAGCTAGCACTTCTGGTGCATTTCTTGAAGCGGAGCCACGACCGCCGGAGGTACAAACAGAAGGAGTGCCCGGGGACCTAATAAGTGGAGATACACTTCCCACTAGGTGCACATCCGTGGGGATTGTTCCATCGGGTAAGATGGTATCGTTCCTATATTGCATTTTTTTCAAGCGACGGAAGATGTGCAGCTTGGAAGAAATACATCCATTACCGTTAACATGGATGTGGTGCAACAATCGCTGTCTGATTCGTTCGTCATCTCAAACTTAAGCATGAAGCAGCGGCGAGACGTACTTTCCTGTGTGGGCAAGTTTTTGCCGGGTATCCCACGTGATCCACGGACTATTTCTCGTACACCACGTTCGTGTGAGAAAATTCAGTTAGACAGTGGAATATATATTCACGTTGGACTGACAGACGGAATAAACATGTGCCTTAGCAGCATAGATTTTATTCCAAATTCTATCGATCTGCACCTGAATATAGATGGGCTATCGTTGTTTCGGGCATCTTCCGTTCAGATGTGGCCGATTCTGGCAAGGACAGTGCAGCCAATGTGTGCGCAAATCATGACTGTTGGATTTTGTTGTGGTGTTAAAAAACCATATCCAGTACATGATTACTTATGTCAGACAGTGAGAGAACTGGACCAACGGCTACAAAATGGCCTAAGCTATCGTAATTCTTCCATACGATGTTGCTTGAAGACCGTTATCTGTGATACTCCAGCTAGGGCCTTTGTTCGTCAAGTCTAAAGCCCTGCTGGTTATCTCGGCTGTGATAAATGCAACCAACGCGGCTTGCATATTGATGGGAGGATGACGTTTCCCGTCGTCGAGGCTACCGCACGAACGGATGAAAAGTTTCGCGCCGGGAAGTATCATCGTCACCACATAGGCACCACTCCGTTCCTATCCCTACCCATCGATATTGTGACCACATTCCCGTTAGATTATATGCATTTAATATGCCTTGGGGTAACTCGGAAACTACTTACCACCTGGCTGAAAGGCGGTCATTCATCACGTTGCCGTTTGAGTAGGTCGGGTGCAGAGGAACTTGGCGACCGAATTCTGGGAACCCACAGTGCTCTTACTTGTGACTTCCAGTGCAAATGTCGTCACACGCGTGATATCGAACGCTGGAAGGCGACGGAATTTCGCCAGTTCCTCCTTTACCTTGGTCCTGTGTGTTTGCTTGATTTATTGCCCCGTGATTTTTATGACCATTTTTTTACTTTTGTTTGTTTCTGTATATATTTCTTCGCATCCCGTTTTACATGTCCACCTCCTAGACTTCGTCCACAAAATTTTGCGTGTTTTTGTGCAGATGTCAAAGTTGTATGGCCCTAACTCAATTGTGTACAATGTTCATTGTCTGACTCATCTAGCAGAGGATGTGAGAAGACATGGAACTTTGGACCGCTTTTTTGCTTCTCTTATGAATCTCATTTGGGCAAGCTAAAATGTCTGATAAAAGGGCCGGCTAGACCAGCGGAGCAGTTATACAAGCGGCTGCACGAAGTGAACACTGTTCGCTGTCATCTCCAAAAAAACCTTGGTCCTCAATGACACGCTCCTGCCTATACCTCGTTTCTCTAAAACTCCGTGTTCGTGTGTCGTTAACGGGATATTTTTCTCTAATGTACATCCCAATAATATCATTGTGATAGACAATAAACCTGCAACCGTAGTCAATATTTTGAACGATGAAGTTCATTTAATCTATTTTAATATCGTCGGAGACTTTTTTACGCACGCGTTGCGCTCAACGCGTTTATTTATCTTTTCAGTAGACGGATTGCAGTCCGACATCTATACCGCTCCCATTCACACTGTCTCCTGTAAATGTTTACTCTTATCGGTCAACTCTTACAATGTGTGCATCCCCATTTTACATACCTTCTTATAAAATTGTTGGTTCCACTGCTGTTCTTCCTTTATATATATATATATATATATATATATATATATATATATATATATATATTCCAGATCCCGTGAACATCAAGAAGAAGACCCAGGAACATCCTCGCGTATGATGGATTGATGGAAAAGCGGCTTTTTTGTCAAATACATCCGACATTGTTTTCAATAAATTTGTCTACTTTTTTTAATAAAATGGCCATTTTGCTCACATATATGGAGGTAATTTAGTGGTTAAGCTCGAAAGGAAGGAGAATACTTTATTGATATTAGGCAACTGAGCGAAATTGGATTTACTGGCGAAAAGTAAATATCCGTTTTTCGCGATTTCTTCGATGCTTTGGGCATGCCCGACCCTAGCCCAACTGGGCGCTAGTAGCTCTGCCCAACGCTATTCAATGGAGTTGCCCAACGTTTGCCCAACCCTAGCCCAATTGGGCAAACGTTGGGCAGTGCTGCTTGGGATATTCTCAGAGTCACAACATCGTAAAAATCACTAGGGAACAATTCAGTATAAAAACGAACCCTTAAAAAACTAGACAGAACAACAAGATGGTGATGACCCACTTCAGTCATTTAAGTCACATCCTACCGCCTTCGTTTACTGGCGTCAAGAAAACTGGATGCATCTTCAAAGGTAACCTGCTCTAAGGTGTCTCAGAGAAAATGTGGAGCACAAATCCTATCGAACACGACCTTACTCGATAAAAAATTCCTAAAAAAGTAGGCGAACCAAAACTTCTGATTCGCTACTGCGAACGTCTCAGATGATTCAAACTACTCGTAACCAGAGATTGTGAAAACCCATTACATAGAAACGTTGCTGGAGTCTCCTCAGGTAAAAATACTAATAACAAACAATTCCAGGTTTATCTCAGGTTTTGATCTACTAGTTATATGCGACATCATGAATATACTATGTGACGGGCAGCAACTTTGTGCATTTTTCAAAATATTTCGTGTAAAACACGTTCGGGCCATACCTTCGACAGTATCATCCCCGTTCCCAATGATTTTGCGTGTGGATGATTCTGACTGGTAGTGCTGAAAACAAGATTGGGTTAAGCGTTCGACGTAAAACCAGAGATAAATTACTTACCACTCCCCGCGCCAGTGCATTCATACCGTAGCGCAAATATTTGACCTTGCTGCCAGTTGCCTTGAAGTCTTGAAGTCTTGAAGTACTACAAGGGTTCGAGGTTTTGAGCCCAATTGTCCCGGTTCTCGGGGAAACCTTTGATCTTCTGTCGTATTCGCTGAGCTGAAACGAGAGTAAAAGGAGCGGGGGGGGGGTTCAGGGGTGGCAGCGAAAACAAAATACACATAACATCGTGCAATGTCTCAGTTCAGTTCAGTTCAGTTCAGTTCAGTCTGCACAGGACAGGTAATGACCACGGCCAATCGAGCGTCCAGAATTCCTTCGATGGTATGCACACCAGTTATGCACCTACGACCGCCGAGTGTATTTCGTCGAATCCCCGCTAAAAATTAGAGGGAAACGGAAAACCTCATCGCACATCAACTGCGAGAGACAATATGCATCGTGAGCGTTCACTGAGACAGTATGCAATGAGGGAAAAAGTCTGCTAAAACATACTCCAGAAGGACCACAATGCTACCCGTCGTCCATCTAGTTGATATACTCAAGGCTCACTACAAGGAAAGATCTCGTACCACTTGCGATCAAGGGCACATTTGAAGGATTGGACTGTCTGCAGATCTACCATTTCACCAGACAGACCGTTTCAACTGTTCACAACTCTGTTGCTGAAGAAGTGCGATCTAGCCATCAACCTAGATCGGGCTTTTATCAACTTCTTTTCGTGTCCCCTTGTTCTGGAGTCTACGGCCACTTGGAATAGACTATCTGGTCTAAGGCCAGAAAAGCCCTTCCTTGAACGTTTCTATGAGATCCCCTCGACGTCTCCTCCTTTCCAACGAGAAGAGATTCAGGTCACAGAGTCTCTGCTCGTAAGTCTTACCCCTCTGTCCTTCAACCATTCGCGTGGCGAGACGTTGGACTTTCTCGAGGCAGGCGGCGTCCTTTTTGTAGAAGGGTGACCAAGCCTGCACGCTACCTTCTAAGTGAGGTCGTACTATAGCCATGTAAATAGGTAAGAATACCTCCGGTTTCCGGCAAGACAAAGCTGATCCCTGTCTAAAGAGCTCCCCACGAGCCTTATGCGCAGCAGCATTGCACTGCTCCGACCATTTGAAGTCACTTTTCATGATGATTCCCAGGTCTTTAACCCTACTGGCTGCCTCCACGGTGAACAGCCCTTGATCATGAGCGACAGTTAGGCTCTCTGCTGCCCTTGACAACAAATGGCTTTTTTGAGCGTTTAGAGGTAAGTCCCATTTGTATGCCCAGTTCAGGACGGTACCTATTTCCCTGCCCAAGTCCGCCCTACCCTTAGATCCAACAATCTTTACATCATCCACAAAATAAAGCTGGGCGATTGAAGAGTGGATGCTGGGTCATTAATAAATAACAAGAATAGGACCGGGCCTAGGACGGATCCCTGAGATACACCACTGGTGACGTTCACCAAACTGGAGCACCTGTCCCCCACTTTGACGTAAAGCGTCCTGTGGGAGAGGAAGTCCTCCAGCCACCTATATACTGGCCCACCTATAACGAAAGTCTCCATTTTGCATAGCAAAAGGCGATGATTAACGGAGTCGAACGCCTTGCTAAAGTCGAGGTAGCATACCTCAACTTGCTTACCTTCGTCCAGTCATCGAGTTACTTCATCTAAGAAGCACAGGAGATTGGTCAGGCAAGATCTATTTTTCAGGAATTCGTGCTGCACCGGGCTTAGCATGGAGTGCTGCAGAAAGTGCTGGCAGATATGGGCATGGATGACCTTCTCGAGGACTTTACAGAGAATGCTAGTTAGGTTTACCGGCCTGTAGTTCTGCACATCCGACTTAGGCCCACTCTTATGTATTGCCACGACTGCCGCGACTATCCAGTCCTGAGGCAGCTTACCCTGGTCCAACGTGGATCTGTACAGTCTGCATACCGATGGAGCTATGATATCCGCCAACGACTTGATGATAGCTGGATGAATGCCATCTGGGCCCCCTGACTTGTGGCTGTTTAACTCCTGTAGGCACTTACGCACGCATTCCTCTGAGAGATCGAGCTCGTTTAACTGAGGAGAAGGATGCACCAGAGCCAGATCTACTCGTACCTCACTATCCATCCTATGCACACTACCAAAGTATTCCCCCAGGGCGTCTGCTTTGCCCTGGTCATCAGTGACAATACCATAGTCTCTAGTGTATAGCGGATCTACGGCATTTCTTGTTGAGCCTTTAGACTGTACATAGCTGTAGAACTTCTTCGGCTGTTGCCTTACAGACTGGGCCAATTTGAGCTCAAATTCCCGCTTAGAAGTTCTCAAAAGGCTTACAGTCTCGTTTCTCAGCTTCGTATATAACGGTTCCAGGCTAGCTGACTGCCGGAAGCTTTGTACTGGTTCCAAGAGCCGTTTCTACGTCTGATGGCCTTGGCTATTGCAGCCTTCCACCACATGGGTTTGCCCTCCCCACTCCATCTTTTTAAGGGTGCGAACTCTTCCTGTAGGGCAGTCAGGGACCCCTTTATGGACTGCCAGCGCTCCTCCACAGTAGCCTCCTCTGGCGCGTCCCAGGTCAAACCCATCGCCCTATTACGAAGCCTATCTATGTCCATACTACAGAAATTCCTAATCAGCCTTGAGGGTACCTTCGGTTGCCGCATGCATGGAACTATTTTGATACACACGTGGTCACTCTTTCCCAGCGGTGCACAATAATGCAGTCCAGCCACATCGTTGGGGAAGTTCGTTATAGCTAGATCCAGCAAGGATGGAACGCATCGAGTCCTACATCTGATATTCTCCCTAATATGCTGATGCAACGCATTATCATGCAGCCATTCTAAGTAGGTTTGCTCCTCCGAGCCCGGAACGCAGACCTCAGCCACCCAGTCGATGTGCGGAAGTTTGAAGCCACCCACTACGAGGGTCTTTTGTGCGTCCTTAACTAGTTCAGTCAAAGTCCGCAGCAAACGAACGTCCTCTTCGTGGTTTGTGCTAGGTGCCCTGTAGACTCAGACGACGTTAACCCTTCTGCCTGGAAGGATGATCGTAACGGCGCATAGCTGGATATTGCGAGTGCATATCTTGGTCTGAGACTCAAGGTGGTTTGCACCTGACCTAACGAGGATGGCTACTCCACCATCAAGGCGATCTTGTTCCCGATCCTGCCTGCAGACTGCAAAACCGTTACTTATTAAGCCTGGCACACGGTCTCCTTCAGAAAGCCACGTTTCCGTGACGGCAACTATTGACGCTTTCTGTTCGTCAGCGGTTTTGTCAAGTTCCGCCCATTTGTTTCTAAAACTACACGCGTTGGTATATAACACCATCGCGTTTGCTCCGTCGCCTAGGTGTCTTTTGTTATTCATTCCTGGCTGTTTCTCACTGTGGAAAGTGCCTTAAGCGGAGTGGGGGTGCGACATTCATGAGCATACATGCAATAAAAGACATCTATTTCACTTTTTTGACAAGGAATTATTGGTAGAGACCCAGGCGGAGGTCTGGCTTTTCCTTGGAGATAGTTTTGTCCTGCGGGAGAACAGTATCTTCCGGAAGTGCATTCCACCAAGTAATAACCCTATAGCTAAAAACGCTAATCCTTAGTGAAGTGCGTGGCCTTGGTTTGAAAACCTTTCTGCTGTGACCACGGAGAGAAGGGGCTGGACAGAAGAAGAAGAAGCAATCGCTTTGACCTGATTCAAAAAGGTGAAACATCAAAAACAGATCACCTCTTACGCGTCTTAAGTCAAGGGGATAGAGACTGAGGAGTGAGAGGCGGACGGGATAAGTTAGGTGGGATAGACCCCTTACTGCTTTAGTGGAGGCCCGCTGAACTCCTTCTAGGATCTCGCGGTCTCGGACAAGACCAGAGAGCACCATCTGACTACCGTACTCCAGCAGAGGTCAGATATACGTGCCGAAAATTGTGGGTAAATCACCCCTAGATATGTGCGGGAAGGACCTTCGAATCATATTCAGGACTCGAAAGGCGGACTTGCTCGCAAGTTGGTGATGATGAGAGAAGGACAAGTTAAAAGCTAACCCGGAACCGAGCACCTTGTGTCGGTCAACCCTAGGCAGTGTGGTTGCCCCGTTGATGGAAAACGTGTGACCAGTCTCTCTGCCGAAAGACATGCTCACGCATTTGTCATCATTAACTGGGAGGTTCCAATCCTCGGACCAGCGTTTTGTTTCATAAACTGCAATTTGCAGGTCTTCAACGCTTGAACTCCAGAGGGTTACATCATCTGCGTACATGGCCATGTTCGCAGGAAGGGCTGTCGGTAGATCGTTTAAATAGATCAAGAAAAGAAGAGGACCTAAGACCGACCCTTGGGGGACTCCAGTTGTTACTGGATTGAGACAAAACATTCCCGAATTTAACCACATAGGTGCGGTCGGTGAGGAAGCCGCTTAAGGTGGCCAACATGGAGCCTGTAATCCCGTATGTTCACAGCTTTTAAAGAAGAGGGGCATGGAGGACCTTATCGAAGGCCTTAGCAAAATCGATGAATACAGCTTGTGAGAGCTGACCATCATCATAGGCTTTCGTTAGACTATTCATGGCAGTGAGCATATTGGTGGTGCATGGTCTGTCAGGAAGAAACCCCTGTTCAGACGGGGAGAGGATCTTATTTCTATGAAGATGGGAAAGAACCTCACTGTTGAGAATTCACTCAAAAATTTTGTTTGTGATGCCAGTGAGGCTTATGGGTCTGTAACTAGAATCGAGATGTCTACTGCCCTTCTTATAGATGGGTGCAATGACTGCTTTTTTCCAGCTACTGGCCAAAACTCCATCGTCAACACATCGCTGAAAAAGCGAGGCGTGAGGAGCAGCTAATGTGTCCACGGCTTCCTTGAGAATGCGGGGGTCACGACTCATGGAGCAATATTGGTTGAGCCATCGGAAACCTTGGGCGGCTGTACCTATGGGAACAGTGACGCGGTTAGGGGTAGTGGCCAGAGATATCGGGTGCATGGTAGGGTGGGATGATATGTGTATGCAGCTAAAAAATGTACGAAAGTAGGAGCTGAATGCCTCGGCTACTTGGCTAGAGGAGTGATTGGAGATCCGGCACTATCTTTGAGAGTTAGTGGCGTCGGAGCTGTGCCCCTTAGACGGCGCATGTACTGAAATAAAAATGCCTTACTGGTCCGTGCTCGATCTAGTACAGATCGTTGGACTGCATTCTGATAGGACCTAATCTTGTCTTTGCATACATTCCGTATGATCCTGAAATCTTCTGCATCACGGGCAAGGCCTGTGGCCTTATATCTAGCAAAGAGGCGTTCGCGTTCGTCTAGAATGCGCCTAATGGGGTAAGGGAGGGATCGCTTAGCGGTCCGTGGACGACTAATTCTGGGGACAAGTAGCTTATCAGCTAAGGAGATTAACTGTCTGAGATTCTCTGCCACTTCATCAGCAGAGTTACCTGGGTTAGTTTGATTTAGCTGGGAGCGAATAAATGTACAGACTTGGTCAAAATTGGTCCTTTTGAAGGATCTCAAAATTTTGGTTACCGGGGGAAGAGGAGGCTATTTCACGATATAATCGAATCCAATGAGAATGTGATCACTTTTGCCGAAGGGTGGCAAGTAATGCACCACATCTACTTGAACCGATCACTGGCGATGACCAGGTCTAGAAGTTTAGTTCAGGTCATTTCAATTTGCGCAGTACCGGTGGTGGCTGCGACCAATGGACGGTTCAGATTTCCTTCGGCGGTATGCAGTTGAGTTAGCTATACCACTGCGAATCTTGTAAGTTCCCCCTGTATGTTCATTTTGGAATAACCTTCCTCTGATCCATTCTTGCTAAAGAGGGAAAGAACGGAAATATCTCACCCTCCAGACAACAGGCAACCGGTACTTGATCGTTTCCTTATAAACAGCTATTCTTGCTTTGGTTTGCAAAACGCCTGTCACACTTTCACTCCCGGCGTCCCCCTTCGGTCCCTCTTCCCCTGGGAATATCTCCTCCCGCTTGCTCTCGATTATTTTGAAAGATTCTACGCATTTCAAACTCACCAGCTCTTCAATCAGCAGTTTCTACCTTCCAACTACCTTAGTGCAAAAGAAGTTGGCTCTCATATTCAGTCCCGAGCGCCCCCCCCCGTAGTTTTATGCCGCACCCTCTTGCCCGCTCCTCGGGAGCCATCACAACCATTTCTTTGGCTTTTACTCCTGCTAAACCATTCAGATTTTTCAAGGCCTCAGTAAGGTCGCTTCTTAGTGTTCCCGTTTTTGGAGAGAAAGCCTCTTGTTCTACAATCTCTGACTGTGCACTTTTCCTTGCTGAACCTCCACTAACCTAGTGGCCGGCCGCTAGCTTTTTTCAAGACGGGCTGCTTCTTGCATGAAGATAAGTTCCCAAGCCTGTACGCAGTATTCGAAGCGAGGCCTTGCTATTGCTTTGTACAGGGGTGAAAATACCTCTGCTCGGTTGTATTGGATTGTAGACTTAAGCCCAAGGAGCTCCTCATGAGCTTCGTGGGCTTCCTGCTCGCTCTGTTCCGCCCCCTTTTGAAGTCCGCACTCATAACGAAGCCCAAGTCTTTTATCTGCTGCATCTCTTTAGTCGTAAAAGGCACAACTTCCCCCGTTGCGGTAAGACCCATGATGCTCTGGTTGACAGATGACTTTATCTTTGTTTAGTCGTATATCCCATGTTTTCCTACTTGAGCACCTGAATATCTTCAGCTAGCAAGTCCCGCCGACCTGATCCGACAACCTTCACATCTGCAAATATGGAACGAGGGGAAAGTCAGTGCTTTATCCAAGTCGTTTACGTGGGGGGGGGATAAGGGTGTTCCCAGAATTGATCCTTGAGTGGCAAAACTCGTCACATTGGCTCAGGGTTCGTATCTCCAACCGCAATACAGGGAGTCCTGTTGCAGACTGTTTCTCCAAGCATTTGCAAGGAATACAGGTAAGACTTAGAGGTCTGTAGTTATGTTCCTGTGGATGCGGTCCACCTTTTTGGACGTTCTCTACCGCCATTGCCTTCCAGCCGGTTGATAGTACACCTTGGCCAACAGTTGAGAGAAACAGCCAAAAGACACGCCTACTTATTTCAGCAGCCGGTGGTTTTGTGATGGCCGCATGTATGTCTTCCGGTCCCTCTGAACTGTTCATATTCAACCCCTCTGTAAAGGAGTTCAGGAAACCCCATTCCATGCATTAGCATCCATGTTACAAACGACAATAATCATTCGTATGAACTATATTTGCTGGAATTCCGATTGTTTGTTTTATTTCTCTAAGCCTTTGTTACAAACCGGACTCCTACCGTTGCCTCGAGCGAGAGTCGCTCAGTTTGAACTTCGTTGTGACTGTATTTGGTAATCTTATCTTCTGTATCTAACCTTTGGCTGTAACCCAGCTGCAGTTGTTGATTTGTTTTCCAATTTGGAGCGAAAGAGCCCAGAAGGAACACTATTGAGGTTTGATTATTGTAAAATTAATTAATTTGTTGTATATAGTACCGTAGCTATTTGGAATCGACTTTGTTTTGAATTGTGTCGAAATTTGGTTGCTACGCGTCGCTCGAACGTTCCGGTGGCTGGACTTTACAGTACTCAATATCCTTGGCAATTGCTGAGACATGAAATTACGCAGCAAATCGGCAAACCGTTCCGAATCAAAGGACAATACCCCGCAGGTGAACCAAACCCTTTTGCCCGTAGGTGTTGGTCATGTTTCTTGCTCAGGCTCTAGTATATCAGGTTGTTCTAGGGTTAGCTCGGTTTCCCATAGAGCTAGAGCTGATCTGTTGTTAGCCGAGTTGAAGGAGAAGCAGGTTGTAGAACAGTTAGAGTTAGATAAGCAACGTAAGCTGCTCCAGGTGAGGAATGAGACGGAAATGGCGAAACTGCGTTTGGCACTCGCTGAGGAAGAAGAAAATCTAGTCAACGGAGATGAAGTCAAGGGTGGAGTAATGGTCAGTGAACATCTTTCTCGTTACTTAGGTGATTGCCACGTGCAGAACGACGCACCACAAAAAACAAGCTTGGTTCCAATGGTGAAACCTGCAGCGGATTATCGTTTGGACTTGCCTAGGGTGGAACTGGAGTCATTCGCGGGCTGCTCGTCAACGTACTGGAGGTTTGTGAAACAGTTCGAATATTACGTCGAAGGTAGAGTTCGAGACGATGGACAGCGCCTACTTTATTTGATGCATTACTGCAAGGGACAAGCAAGGGATGCGATTGCCGAATGTGTTATGTTGCCTCCAACACTGGCATACAATAGGGCTAGGGAAATCCTAAAGGATCTGTATGGACAAGATCACGTAGTGGCTCGTTCACTGATTGACGGCTTGCTGCAAGGTTTAAAGCCTCTGGCAGAAGATTCGGATGCCCTGACCAAATTGTCGTTAAAAATGCTGAACTGCGAAGTTGCCCTCACGCAGATGAATTGCATGTCAGACCTCAACTCATTGCAGACTATGGAACGTATCACTCGAGTGCTACCAACGCGTCTCCAGGATTTGTGGGCTAGGACCGTTGATGATATTTTGGGAAGAGGAGTCGAACCGAGGTTCCAAGATCTGCAGCACCTAGTGTCCCGTGAGGCACGGATTGCTCGAAGTAGGTTTGGCAAACTTGCCGCCAATAGCAAGGCTCAGGGGTATTCGCGGTCATCCAGTTGGAGGAATTATGCACAAAACCCGCGTCCAGAAGCGACACGGTTCACGCCAAATCAGGGTAGTACTTTGTTGGTCGCAGCCAACAGGTGCTCGGTATGTAATGGAATACACACACTTGAGGAATGTCAGCGATTCCTGTCTCGTGATATACCCGGTCGTTGGGCATTGATCAAAGAAATCAAGGCTTGTTTTTCGTGTCTCAAGTGTGGACATCTGTCCAGCAACTGTTCTGTTTCAAAACCATGTTCAACATCAGGTTGTTTGAAACGGCACCACCCTCTACTGCGTGTTGCACAAAAGCAAGGTGCCGATCAAGTCACGCAAGATACAACACAAGGGCCGCAGCTGGATAAGCTGGGTACGGACAGTGCGAAAGGGCATGGGCAGTGGACCAATAATTGTGCGGCTACTCTTAGGCCAGAATGTCGGGTCAGTTTAGGTGTGCTACCAGTGCGAGTAGACGGACCGGGGGGCTCCGTGGAGACCTACGCTCTGCTGGACAGCGGGTCTGATGTGACTCTAATACAAAAGGACATTATGGAGCTGGTGGGCCTGAAGGCATCCCCGACCTCACTTTCGATTTCGACCGTAAATGGGACTACCACTTGGAATTCGGGAATAACGGAGCTGCGACTGAACTCATTGTCAGAGAATGATTTCGTGAATGTAGAGAGATTATTTTGTGTTGATAGGTTACCAATCCAAGCAGTGCAGTACTGCACAGATGCGGACATTTTATCCTGGCCTCACCTACATTGCGTCCAAAGACGGAATCTGGAAGATTCGAGAGTGCGAATCCTGATAGGTGCCGACGTCCCAGAAGAACATTGGGCATTAGAGCAAAGATGCGGCAAAAGAAAACAACCCTATGCTGTGCGGACGATTTTAGGATGGATTGTTCTTGGTCCGATAAACCAGGAACCACACTTTGCGAGAACAGTAAACTACATTGAGAGGGGAATCGATCCCTTAGCAGAACAGATCGATCGACTATACAACGCCGAATTCTGCGATGGGTGTGCGCCAGAAAACTCTCCTTCATTAGAGGACAAACAGGCCGTCGATATGGTTTCCAATGCCATAACCTGGTTGAACGGACACTATGAAGTTGCACTCCCGTGGAGGAATCCCGAAGTGAGACTTCCAAATAACTATATTGTGGCCAAAGAGAGATTGAACGGCCTGAGGAAAAGGTTTGCGCGTGACCCTGAATTCTTTGAAAAATACTCTACAATAATAGAGGGTTATGTGCGCAAGGGCCACGCCCAGTTAGTTCCCGATGTACAGCTAAAAATGGGTTTTGAGCCAAAGTGGTACTTACCACATCACGCAGTTACAAACCCTAAAAAGCCTAGCAAGTTGAGGGTGGTGTTTGACTGCGCGGCTGCATTCCAGGGACGCTCCCTGAATGATTACTTGCTACAGGGACCGGATACGACAGCAAGCTTAGTTGGAGTGTTGCTTCGTTTCCGAAAGGAATCTGTCGCGTTGGCTGCGGATATTGAAGAAATGTTCATGCAGGTTCGAGTGCCAACGAGAGACAAAGGAGCACTGAGGTTCCTGTGGTGGGAAAATGGTCGACTAGGTGGTAATCCTGTTGAATATCAGATGAATGCCCACCCTTTTGGTGCCACTTCCTCCCCATTTTGTGCAAATTTCGCGTTACGTCGCACGGCAAACGATTGGGGAGGACAGTATGAGGATTACGTCTCCACGGCCGTGTATAACAACTTCTATGTAGACGACTGTCTTGTTTCTTTGCCCACACCGGAGAATGCGAGAGTTTTCGCTATCCAGATGAGTGAGTTACTATCACGAAACGGATTCCGGCTTCATAAGTGGGTGTGTAATCGTAAGGAGGTGCTGGATATTTTACCAAAATCTGAGCTCGCCCATCCCACTTTGGAAATAGATGATTGCGCGCCTGTGCCGGAGAGGACGTTGGGGTTAGAATGGAACGCAATAGAAGACACGTTCCAGTTTTCATTCTCAATACGCGAAAAACCTCAAACAAGGCGTGGCTTGTTGTCTATAGTATCATCCGTGTTCGACCCGCTAGGGTTGGTTTCACCTTTCATTCTGCCAGGCAAGGTGTTATTGCAATCACTGTGTCGCTTGAAGCTTGGTTGGGACGATCCAATTGGAGAAGGACCCCTACGATGCTGGAATGAGTGGTTAAGAAGTATGGAACAACTTTGCGCATTCAAAATTCAGCGTCCCATTATTAGAGGTAACTCGCTGAACGAAGGTGTGCAGCTTCATGTATTTTGTGACGCTTCTGAAGTTGGCTATGGGGTGGTGGCGTATTCCAGAATGGTTTCAAGGGACATAGCCCCCTACTGTGCCCTATTGTTCTCTAAGTCAAGGGTAGCTCCTCTGAAGACCATAACGATCCCGCGCTTGGAGTTAGCCGCAGCAAGACTGGCCGTTAGAGTTTCTCGGATGCTCATGGAAGAAACTGGAATCAAGTTTGGTAAGGCCTACTACTGGACGGACTCTGCTATAGTTTTGCATTACATAAACAACACTAAAACGAGATTTAGTACGTACGTTGCGAACCGTTTGGCTGAAATCCATCAGTGGTCGGAACAGTGGCAGTGGCGGCATGTCAGATCGGAGGCTAACCCCGCAGACTTGGCATCAAGAGGCACAACATCACCGAGTGATATCAGCTGCTGGTTCGAAGGTCCTAAATTCCTGATGGGCGATGAAACCTCATGGCCGACCTGGCCTACGGTTGATGCAGCACCACCAAACGTTGAGTTGAAGCAGCTTTCGAGTACAGTTCTCACAGTGTTGCGGGATACATGGTCGGACGCATTTCTAGCTAGGCACTCCAGTTGGTTTCACTTGCTGAAGTCGGTAGCGTGATTAACCCGTTTTAAAATGTACGTTGCAGTCATGAGAGGCGGGCGCACGGATCTAGGATTGACAACTGGGCCGTTGAAGTTACACGACATTGCTAAAGCGGAGGAAAGTGTTATTATGATTGTACAAGCTAAGGTCTATGGCGAAGAGTTAAAATGGCTACGAGACAGGAGCAATAACCTATGCACTAACAAATCTCCGATGAACAGGACTCTATTAAAACTCGATCCAATTTTATTAAATGGAATTATTTGTGTTGGAGGACGACTGAACTACTCCAGTCAGCTTCGGGGTGTGAAACATCCGGTGATACTACCCAAGACTCACCCGATTACAGACTCGATAATCCGATGGTACCACGCGATGGAAGGACACGCAGGACCTTCTCAGTTACTCGCGGAACTTTGCAAAAAATTTTGGATTGTACAGGGGGGAGCTGCCGTCAAGCGAGTACTTGGAGGATGTTGGAAATGCCGGAAGCATTTGGCGGTTGTGGGCAAACAGATGATGGCTCCTCTACCAGCCATTAGAGTCCAACAAGGTTGGTTTCCGTTCAAGTACGTCGGAATAGATTACTTCGGCCCATTTGCGGTTAAACATGGGCGCAGCATGGAGAAACGATATGGATGCATCTTCACCTGTCTCCAGATGCGTGCGGTACATATTGAAGTTTCTTATTCTCTAAGCACGGATTCATTCATCATGACATTACTGCGTTTCATGTCGAGGAGAGGAGCACCGTCCGAGATTTTTAGTGATAACGGTACAAACTTTGTTGGGGCTCAAAGGGAATTGAAGAACCTAATGGAAAACTGGTCTAGTGATAAGATTGCCGATAGATTGTTGCAACGGGGCGTGCAGTGGCACTTCAATCCTCCACATGCTAGTCACCGTGGTGGCATATGGGAGATCATGGTGCGCTCGGTTAGAAGAGTACTTCTTTCAGTTTGTGACGAGCAGCCGATGACTGACGAAATACTGTTGACATTCCTCACGGAAAGTGAGCGGATAGTAAACGGACGACCGCTAGTGCCTTTGACCTCGGACTGTCGTGATCTGCCAGTACTCACGCCCAATGACCTGCTTATCCTGAGGGCGAACCCACGAGATATTCCGACGGATTCGTTGCGCGATAGAATGGTTCGTCAGTGGAGGCAGGCAAACTACCTAGCGTCTGTGTTTTGGAAGAGATGGATCAGGGAATATCTTCCACTATTACAACAGCGGCAGAAGTGGATAACTCGAGAACGCAATTTTAGATCGGGTGATGTAGTGCTCCTAGTTTCGGAGGTTTTGCCGCGTGGCCGGTGGCCGATAGGAGTAATCGAAAACATCTCAGTTTCGGACGATGGCTTCGTACGAACGGCAACAGTGCGAACTAATGAAGGATTAGTGCTCCGTGACATTAGAAAGATTTGTCTTATTGAGGGCGAACCGGACACTGGTGGTGTAAGTTCAGAGGCCAACTTTCCTCAAGTGGGAGGCGGGTCTTCGGATCTGCCGAACCGGGAGGGACCACTGAGAGTTGATCCACTTGTCCGACTGGGAGCTGCTATTGACGGTGACCAGTTTTAGGTATTGGGGAACCGTAGGGCGAGCCGATGCATGAGGCCGACCACACCTAGCGGTGCACGGGAAAAAATCCGGGTCGGATTTTGGGGGCCGGTGTAAAGGAGTTCAGGAAACCCCATTCCATGCATTAGCATCCATGTTACAAACGACATTAATCATTCGTATGAACTATATTTGCTGGAATTCCGATTGTTTGTTTTATTTCTCTAAGCCTTTGTTACAAACCGGACTCCTACCGTTGCCTCGAGCGAGAGTCGCTCAGTTTGAACTTCGTTGTGACTGTATTTGGTAATCTTATCTTCTGTATCTAACCTTTGGCTGTAACCCAGCTGCAGTTGTTGATTTGTTTTCCAATTTGGAGCGAAAGAGCCCAGAAGGAACACTATTGAGGTTTGATTATTGTAAAATTAATTAATTTGTTGTATATAGTACCGTAGCTATTTGGAATCGACTTTGTTTTGAATTGTGTCGAAATTTGGTTGCTACGCGTCGCTCGAACGTTCCGGTGGCTGGACTTTACACCCTCTGGTACTATCCTGCCGCTATAGATGTGCATAACACGTCAGGCTCTCTGATAGGTCTTCTGGGGTCCACTGATGCCCCCGTCCCTTCGATTTTCAACTTCGGAGAATTTTCTGAGCGCTCCCGCCTTGCTGTGGTCCAGGCGTACTTTCCACACGTTTCATAATATTAGGGTTCCGGCTTTTGGTTGAGCACACCTAAAACATCTCCTGGGGTTTCGTTCAGCTGCTTCTGACGATGCCAGCTCAAATGTTATTTTCGTGGTTATTGGTGACTTGACAGCTTGAGTTCGGTTTGCAAAAGACAGGTAATAGGCACGGCCAATCGATGGTCCAGAATTCATTCGGCTGCATGGGCACTAGTTAGGTATCCACCGCTGCGCATTGTATCTCGTAAAATCACCCCCCCCCAAAAAAAATAGGAGAGGAACGTAAAACTATCCGGCGAGTCAGCCTCGGGGGACATTTTGCATGGTAATGGCTCCCCGAGTTACGATGCAAAACTGGAAGCTTTCAGTGATGAGACTCAATATACTGACCTCAGTGTCCACATCTGTCCCTCCAGTAACGTGCTCAGAAGTGGTCTGGTTCTACTTAGGGTCTGGGGCCCCTTGAATTTTTGGACGGTCCTCAGTTCTATTACCTCTTCTGGCAGTCTGCCCCCGTCTTTTACTACACTGCTGATGAGGAAGTCAGACCTAGCTCTCAGGTCGGGCCAGGTTAAGCCACGGAACGTAGGGCTGGAGCCAGTAAAGCAGTCCAGATTCTTGCATCAGTAAAAGTCGAGGTGAATCCCACCGGGCTGTGACTTCTGCGATTGCGTTGTTTCTACTGTTTACTCCGTAGGTGACAAAGGGCTCGGTCTTAGCTCACTACTGAGTGTGGCAGTTATACGGTTACGAACTGGGTCCCTTCTAGGGCCCAGCTACCTCCAAGAGCACCACGAATACAAGCCATGCTTAGATGCAGTGGTAATAGTGGCAAGTTGGGAGGAAGGGTGATAAGACAGTGAAAGGCGGCGAAGAGGCGACGGCCAGAGTCGAAGTGAAAGCCGTAATACTGGTGAATAGTGACTGGTAGGGAGGGAAGGGCGCTTCATCCGGGGCTGCCCTTCACGACGTAGGTTTAGGTGTTCTCAGGCAGTGCATCAGGCCAGCTGAGGCCCCATCTTACTCTCAATCCTACCGCCTAGGTGGGGGATACCGCCTCAGCCGGCTTTGTGTTTCGTGGGCTGAAAACGCGGCACGCAAAGCAGTTGCATCGTAAGCAATTTGGTGCTCTGGGTTTGGATGGCCTAAACCAGTGCCCCTACTCCGGAATCCTGTGTCCATATAAACAACGGTTCCACTGGGGTGGATGGTCCCTCAGTTTATTTGAGGGGTTTAACTAGGTCTCCTGAGTCCTCTGTTTTCCGTCGAGGACACAAGGAAAACCCTTCAAAATGTTCTACACACGTTTTCAATGTGACTGTATTTGACATCGCCTTGCTAAGCTCGTCCACGCACATTCACTTTGCACGGTAGCTTATTTGTGTAAAACACCTCCATCTGCACTTGAACCGTTCCTGACTGTCGTGCTCTGACTACGGGGAGTCGAATCTCTGGGTTTTGCTGTTAGGCCCCATTTGGCCGCGTACCTGAGGTCTGCATTTGTTTGTACCCTTTGTGGATTTCAATTTAGTGCCGTAGAAACTGCGAATCAACCTTTTCTTGTTTTGGGATTCGTTTGAAATTGCTACGTGTTGCTCGATTTGCGATTCTTGTAACTTACGGTTTTACAGTGAGACCCGTACAGGAGAACTCACTGAAGTACCCAGGAGAGGGTACAAAGGCAACACGAGACAACAGGAATTAACTCGTTAAGACTCCGGGGATGGTTTAGGTGTAGCTGGTCCCCCAGGTAATGTTAATTCTTCCAGTTCTGTCTGCTCCAAGTCATGTACCTCGAACTGAAGTGAGTTTCTAGGTGCTAATACTTCGAGACTGAGAGTGTTAGAATTAGTCAATCACTTGCGGTCAGCTAGAAAGCAAACAGGCCCTCTGTAACAGGGAACTTTGCCCAGCGAGACTGCAGGAAAACCATGTAGTCCACGATATCGGCATCAAAATAGCTATGTGCGGCCTGTTGAAACTATCGAAGCTTCGGCATTTCGCCTGCCGAGAATGGAGCTGGCCCCCTTAGACGGACACCCCGAGCCATATCGTACATCCATGAAGCAATTTGAAAATTTTGCAGAATGGGAAGTTGCCGATTCTGGGGAAAGGTCTTTGCTTCCATTGCTTTAATCTCGCGTGAGGCCCAAAGATGCTATCAAAGGCCGTGCCATGTTTGATCCATCGGTGGGATGCATCGGGGCACGCAGAATCCTCAACGATTTGTTTGGTTAACCTTTTAAAGTGATTGGAAGCCCGATTGATGGTGTTTTGTGGAAGGCACAGTGGACCAAACGAAACGTTGAATCATTGTCGAATTCGGCGATAAAAATGCAGAACTGCAACATAGCTTTAGGGAATACAGAACACCAGACTGATCTGAATACGTTGCACACACAAAAATGCTTTGCCCGGTGTCCACCTATTGACTCACAGGGCTGATGAGCGCAGGAGGCTGAGAGAAGTTTGCTCGGGTGAATTTCTGCGTTTGATGACTTGGCGGATTTCAGGGGCCATCAATCCCGCACTGCCAACAGCCGATTCGGAATATTCGTACGCGAGAAATGTAGGTCAGCACGAACGGTGTCAACACGGAATCAAATTGTAGGGGACGACTGTAACCAAAACCGATCCTCGGCTAACATGCCCCGATAGGTCAAAAGCCCGAGGGGTCAATTCAGTGCACGTCGTGCAAATCACTGCACCAGTTACCAGATTGTCCAGCCATTCATACGATGAAAGTACCCGATCGATGGTCCACGGCTAAATGGATCGTCTCATACTCCTTGTTTGAATAACTCTCAGCGAGCCCCTTGATGCCGCTTTGGAGTGAAATGTGACCAGGTCGGCGGCGTGGGTAATCATCATTGGCGACCACATGTCCCCCAAAACACTGGGACTACTCATCCGGGTGAACCTAGGATTATCGGCTCACGAAAAAGTGATGTTTGCTGACAGCTGAGATTAGGCATCGCACTTGTCGGCGTCGCGACTCCTAAACAATGAGGGGGCCTCGGCTTTTTTGGACACGTTGCCGGATACTTTGCTGTTTACGGAATGGCGTAAGCTGGTCGGCAATCCTGCTCCTTTCACGATGAGCACGGTTGCAGGGAGTCCTGCTAATAGTTCAATGGGGCTGACCCCGCAGTTAACACCTTTAACTGATGGGGGGCCGTGGAAATTCCGGAAGCCTTTACAATAGACAGCTCACCAATGAGACCAGTCGTTTCTATTAGATCAGTTACCAAGAGATGGTCCCACACCAAAGATATAATGTCTTAGGAAGTCTGTATCCTACACGCGTTGATATTCTATTTGGGCGTAATGTGCCGGAGGCTCATTGGGTGCTTGGACAGAGCGTGGGCAATCGAAGATAACCATTTGCTACGGGAACAATACTTGGCTGGGCTTTTCTGGGACCACTGATGAAAGAAGTTCAACAATCAGCACCAGCGAATTACCTAACGGCTGCTGAGAGAACGGTCTGCGTAGAACACAACCAGCTACTCGAAGTTGAACCCAAGGGGCTATTTCAGGGAGGCGAAGCTCACCCGAAATAAGGTCAATGGATGACCTCAGTGGTGAATTCGGGAACAGAACATCGCAACTAACGACGTGAAGATGCTCCATCCATCGACCCCCGTCAAATCGCCTACCAAAAAATCGAGACATGGTCCGAACCGTTTGACATATCCCAAAAAAAGACCTTTTCGGGAAGCCCAGTTGAAAGTTGTATATTAGCAGGTCACGAGCTAAATTTGTAGTCGGCCGACCGAGTGGCAGCATACGGTATCTGGGTGGGACTGCTTGGCTGGCGGCAAAACAAATTTCCCTTTACCAAAGCATCAATTACTGAGCTGAAGTTAGTGGGCGTAGATGGACTGTGCAGTTATTTGGTCTTAAGTTGGTGGCAATGTTCCGAGAGTATTTTGCCACTATTTAATTGCTCTTGGCATATTGGACAGATACTGCTGCGTATGTGACATAAAGGAAAACAGAGGGAACGAGACTCGTGTTGGAAACATGAGGGGCCTTATCAATTTGTAGAAGGAAACAGTAGTGAGTATGTCAATTATTCAAGTCCGAAACTACGTACAAACGACGAAATGGCTCGCAGGCCTCGTCGCACCGAGTGCTTCTGCTTTAAATTCCTTCTTATTCCCTACAAATATTCAAATGCATTTCTTTTGGGCGATTGCAAATTGTTCTGACTTCCAGTTTCCTGTACAAGACTGACAGAGTTTAAAAACAAAAAAATTCATCAAGATTTCACTTGGACAGTTCAAGTGGAGCTTATAAGCTGAAATCATTTTGGGAATTTAATCCGGTCTTTGGGTAGAGATTTATTCAAAGTTCATAGAGTATTGTTTGTACCACATGGTGCATAAAAAAGTACTCTCAAACACTTTGGTATGTGTTAGTGCTCAATCAGTTTCCGTGTCCGTGTGTGCCTCAATATTCTCCGTCATACACTCATTTTTTGATTTGATTTACGGTGAGAAATCCATTTCCACTTCCTCTCGAAAACTTGGTATGGTAATCTTATGTAGTTCAGCTGTTTGTTGACCTCAGAATTATACACGATATCTCATCGTCGGGAGGCTTTCAGGTATTCAGAGAGGGATGGTGTAAGGCGTTACTCAGCTGTCGTGACATGAATGCGAAAACAATGAATATCACAGTATAACACTGCTTTCTGTCAGAATGGATAACTTGTTTTCATTGTGAAATTTTGCCTGACTTAGCCTTGTCCCCCTGCTAATTCATTTGGCTTGGTGAGCTTTGATTGGCCCTCTGGTCATATATAAAGGCGAGCGTGCCTTAATTTCGCCACTCTGCAACTGTGTTAAGCAGTCCAGTTTTAGCGATGCAGTGCGTAGCTGTCGATGATCCTGCCTTGTTACGGGTTTTAGTGCAAAGCTTGATTCCCACTGTTAACTCCTTCAAGGTCAAATTTTGGAAATTCAAGAGAGAAACATCCTCCTCCTAAGCACACTGCTCTGAGACCTGAGAAAATGCAAGTAAATGACGTGTACGTTTAAAAGGCGGTGTGTCATGCTACTTCGTCATATTTGCTGGCTTTGTCGGAGACGTAAAAGTTGTAAATCTTCCAGGTAGGTGTTCATTCACTGAAGATCGAATTGCCCTCAGGTATCCAAATCTGGAGTGCGGTGTTCTTGTCATAGTTCGATAATATGGCCCACATTGCTGCGTCTTCAGCTGGCCCATTAGGCATTCTTACAGTTCTCAAGTAGGAAATGAAGAATTCTATGAGCTTAATAATAGACTGACGCGTGGCCAAGAAACTCATGTGCCCCAGCTGTTGGGTAGTTTTCGGGGTACATCGGGGTTCAGGCAATATGTGCGGAAGAGATCCAATCGGTGGCTTCCAAGCCGAGATTTCTTTTCCATACAGTATAGTTTAATTGCGAAAGAAAACTCTACTGGACCTGACGAGGTTCGGCAATTACTAGATGCCTTCTATTAATCCGAGATAATGACCGAGGGCAGGCGATAAAAGTTGTATGCTTTGTTGCTTTTGTTAGTAAGGAGTTATGAGGTAGATAAAGTGATACAGTGCTAGTGCACCACCCAAAATATATACCTCGGTGTGTACATTTTGTGACACATTTTGGTTGTGGAAGCTATGGGTTGGGGCCCAGAGTGTTTTACGCGACTCTATCCAGTGAGAGTAGTACCGGGTAATACAGGGCTTTAGTGTTCCTGTCTCGGATTATTCAGCAAAGTGTTCGCTGTAAGGCTGCTGTAGTCGATCAGAGTTTGGCACAGTACCTTGCGTCTGTAGACGTGTACCCATAATCGCGAGTAGTGCTCTGCAGGTCTCACCACTGGAGATATGAAAAGACGGCGCAACCCGCCGCAAGTATTGCGGCAGAATGATAGGTGGAGCATCTTTCAATGGGGGCGTAATTTAGTATTCCTTCGGCCCAAGCTTCATTTAGAAAGGTTTCGGGCAGCTACTGAGTCATGAAACTTCGGGACCACGGCATGCCCGAACAGCACATGGATGCCGTTTAGGCAACTTTGGGTGGGTTGTCCTTTGCATAGCAAAGTGACACCAAAGCCGCAATAAGTGAAGTAACCCGAAGGTCCTTTTCAGGGCCACGTCATACCGATTTCCGTTCCTATTGTTGATTTCATACAAGTGTTGTAAACAGCTAGTACGTGAGTGTTACTTCCCGTGAGAAGCTAATTGTTGGGGCTTCATTGCTTCCAGAAATCTCAGTCGCAGTCCGTTTCAATCGTTGGACATCAGTCAGCAATGTGTTAGATATGGGATTTCGTCTCTGGTAAAATGGATTACAATATTAGCCCATATTTCGTTTACCAAGAGCATTGTACAACAACGTACTACGTGGTACGGGACACCTAAGTACTACAAAGTCCTACTTGGAACTACTCCATACAGTAGGTTCAGTTCAGGCACTGCCTCATTATTTTTCTCTTCTGCAAGGCACAGTCAGTACATTGTATCTGGCTCCTAACCTGCCTAACATATTTCAGACGCCCTGCTGTTCTGCCGACTTTTCATAGCGTCATTAGATGAAAATGAAAGCTGTGTATTCGATTCCTGCGGTGGGCCGCAGTAAGTCAGGTATATCGTCTAACAGGGAATTAAAGGGAACTGCATCGTTACGATATACTTGTACTGGTCTTTACTGAGATTCGGCAGGCTTCGAGTTATACACATAGATCACCAGGGGTATTGCGTAAAACTTCCGCAAAACATGTTGGAAGTACTCGAACATGGGTTGCCTGTTACCTGGAGGAACAATCCCAATGTAAACACCATGAACGATAACACCTTTTGGTACGTTTCTTTCAGTTTCTACAGCAAGGAAAAGTTGTGAAGGAATTTGCAAACCTTACTCAACTAGTGCCAAAAAACAAAGCTATCGGTGAAAAAGAATACAATCGCTATTCACAACTTAATTCTTATAACCCACGTACTCCGGCTGGATTAGTTCCACAATGATATAATGATTATTCAACCCAAACCACTCGCTGACTGCACGCATAGAAGGCACCTTAGAAGCGGCATCCTCCAAACTTTACCTTACCGAATAATCAGATGTCATCCTCGTTGTCACTAGAACGTTGCATCCACATCCAACTTCCGCGGGCATATTTGCGAACGAACTTAGTTTAGCCAGTTATTGAAGAATTTTCCTGCTTGGGAGCCGTAGCCTAATCTCGCACAGCAGATACTCCGTATATGCCACTTTCAAGCATTGCGTAGCCAATTCATACGAGTCCCGAAGGAAGAGCAAAATTAATTTGCAAACTCTATGACACAGGATTACGTAATTACCAGCTTCATATAGATATAAAAACTTTAATTATGCGATCACAAGATACAGCAATATATATATATATACCTTGGATATGCTCCACTCACTTTTCTCTTCCTTCCTAACTAGATTGTGCCACTTTACAACATAATTTGCACACATATAAGTAAAACCGTTCCGTCCTTTAGCGATAGGTGCTCGCTTTCACCCAATTCCTGTCTCAGGTTAGAACCCAGCCGTCCCATCCCGTATTTCTTGAGCCTTTCTCGTACACTGCAGCCTTGCCACACGGATCACCATACCTTAGTAACTAGGCTTCACTTCTCTGCGCATATGCTCACGGTAAATTAAGGCCCCATTCCAACCGGAATCCGTATACTTCTGATTTCTCGTGACCCTGCGGAATACCAGCACGTTTGCCCCCACATGAAAAATCTTCACCTTAACACCCAGTGTTTTTCTCCCTTTTCACTGTCTGCCGTCCTCGACCACAGCTGGTGAACTGACCAGACGGTTATCTTCCTATTTTCTCATTCTTCTTCCAGACCATACCCTCTACTATTTTTTTATCCCTGGTTCACAAACGGACATCCACTCCCTACCCACCACCCGCCTGATATCGCCCTAAATCTTTACTATCACCCAACTACACTAGAATGCTACCAGTCTCCGTCTAGGGATCCCTAGTAGACCGGTCCACTAGCCAAATGATAACTAATTGTTCGTATAACAAAATGTTCATTTTCTTGTTTCCAGCAAAACGATCACCATAACCCACGGCTGGAACACTCTCCGACTGCCGCACTCCCGATCTCTTTCAGATTGCATTGGTTACTTGAGTAACCATTGGCCAAATTGACGTTTATCCCGGATTACCGTAAGGACTGGACGATTTGATCAATGGCTTAAACCTATACTCTCGCCTGCTGACGTTACATGGGGCACCGAACACGGATTACCAAAACTTCATGAAAGTCTCACCGGATCGTAGTGGCTCCTGACACCAACTATCAACACATCCGTTCAACGTCTATCCCAATAATCCAACCCAACTGTTCAATTCTTTCCGCGTTGCAGTACGAAACCAATGACCGGAATCCAGCCCTCGCCGCTGTCCACCTCATTAAACCAGTCCTTTTTTTACCTGCTACCCTCAACATTCTACCTGCTACCACCTGCAACCAAGGTCTTTATGGAACAGAATACCAGCCATCTGCAGCCAACCACAATTTGGTTAACAATTTTCTATCACATACAAAAAACGTTTTTACACTCTTCCAACTCCTGCCTAGCCGAACCATTGGCGTTTGTCTCCACTAATCCGTTTCACTGACGGCTCTTCTTTAAAAGTCCGTTATACGTCCATGCACCATTCATGCTCTTCAAAAGTTCACTGTAATCCCTGCGAAGCCTTACGCTTTCATGTGAATTTCCATATGACACTGTGATCACCTGCACAAAAGGTCAGTTTTATTATCACTTTTGACTCACTTGCCTTTATTTCACATGCTTCCTCCACAACTAGTTACCCAATGCTGGATCAGCGTCCAATATTCCGCTGGTACCTCTGACTGCAGTTCGAAAGCCCCATGCTTGCTTTACTTTTAATAATGTTCTTTGGCATCTCTTCCGCCCGGTTACTCGTTAGTGACCGTCCAATTGTCGCGTATATCAGCAATCCCACGACTGTCCAGCTATCCACACCGCCCCCAGCGATTTCGAAACCGATTCGGAGTTCCCGCTTTAACCATTACCACTTTGGTTCACTAAAACACTACATGGCTTTACTGGTGTATTTCGGTTGCTGTGTGATTTATAAATTTAGAATTTGTAAATACCTCACATTGACATGTACTGCTGTATACTCTGATCTTGCCTTGTGTATGTGTATTGACCACGGTCAAGAAATATACTATACTATACTATAACGAAAGCCAAGCTCACAACGTAGGAAAACGAGCGCATGGGGCACAGATCTGTACGAGTTTTGGTGAAAAAGCAAGTTGGACGCGAATGAACAGAGTTTCGTGCGGACGGTACGAAACTCATGAAGGATGTGCATAATCCAGCATTTTCACAAACTCAGAGTAATATGGCGTTCTCGTGGGACTTTCCACATCAGGAAGGCACAGTGTACTGCCGCTGCTCGTGAGCGAAAGCCAATATCTTAGTTGCCCTTGCTAACAGACGGCTCTTTCCAGCTCTGAGCAGTAATCCTCACTTGTGTGCCCATTCCTGGCTGGTTCCCATATCTCGGCCTAGACAACCTCTCTCCTCACATCCCACAACCTCCACGTCGTAAACAAAAATGGAACTGGGCGATATAAGGGTGGGTGCGGGGTTGCTAGGAGACGATGAGAGCAGTATCGGGCCTGGGAGTACGCCACCAGTGAAGTTCACCAAGCTAGGTCATTTGCCTCCTACCAGGACATAAAACGCCCTGCGAAAACGGGAATCCGTCATACGCCTACTCACTGACCCACCTATACCGAGTGTATCCTACATCGCTAAGCAACGAAAACCGACTAAAGGAGTCAAGCCCCTTGACAAAGTCAAGGTAACATATCATGATTTGCTAGATCTCATTCAGCTGTCGAGTCATCTCGTCCAAAAAGCACCAGAGATTAACCAGACGATCCGTCTTTCAAGGGTCCATGCTGGGCTGGGCGCAGCATGAAGTACTCCAGTAAATGGTGACATGTGAGCACGGTTGATCCTCTCAATAAATTTGGTTAGGGTGCTCGCTGGGCTCACCGGCCCATACCTACCTATGGCCAACTGAGGATGACCCTTGTGCATGAGCAGTTCTGGGGCAGCCTACCCTGGTCCAGTGTGGAGCCCTTCAGCTTAGAGCCGATGTGGCTACATCATCCAACGTCCTAATAGACGGACGGATGCTGTCTGAACCCACCGACCTATGAACAGTTTTTTCCTATAGCTAGTCACGCACGGTTTTCTCCAAAGGATTCAGTTCATTTACCACCGGTAGAGGATGCTCCGGCTTTGACTTAGCCAAATCTCACAAGCTACTCCGTGGAAGCCCCCAAAGCTTTCACCCACGGCATCTACTTTGCTCTGGTCACCAGTGAGGGGCCCGGTCCCTAGTGGACATTGAGCTTATCCCGCCCCCCGTTGAGCCTCTTGGACGTGCGCAAATATAGAATTCTTTCGGCCGCTTTTGTACTCATTTATCAAATCAGCATTCAAGCCCCCCGATCAGTAGTTCTTGGGGGCACCCCGTTTTACTCCCGAGGCTGGCACAGCAAGTCCAAACTGGTTGACTGCCGGAAGCTTTGAAAGTGTTCCAGCCATGGCTTCCTTTTGATGGATTCGGCTATTGCCAACTTCCACCGCACTGGTAAGTTTTCCCAGACCCCTTCGTTTTAAGGGTGCAAACTCATCCTGGAGAGCATTAAAGGATTCCTTTTTCATGTTCTAGCTTTTCTCGGCAGCCGCCTCCTCCACAGTATCCCCCGTCAGCTCCGCCATCCTGATACGATGCTTACCTACGTTCATACCACCGAAATTTCTGGCCAGGCTTGAACCTACCTTTAACTGCCTCTTTCACACGGCAATTCTGCCTCATGCGTGCACGGGATTGCAGCCCTAATGCGTCAGTTGGGAGGTTTATTGCTGGAGGGCCAAGCAAGAAATGGGCGCACCCAGACCCATATATGGTACCTTCCCGATTGTGCTTTGCAAGCCGCTTGCATGCAGCCAAACTAAGTAGTGCATCTGCGATCACTGCTTGCAACCGTCCCGTAAACTTGCAGCAGGCTAAAGTCATTCAATATGAGGGTTGTACTTGCGCCTTTAACTGGTTCAGTTAGGGTCCGTAGTAAGAAAAATACCCCGTGATGGTTTGTGCTCTGTGCCCTTTAGGGGCAGAAATTGTCACCCCTCCCGCTCGAGGGATAATCGCAACCGAATGAAGCTGGATGTTTCCAGCGCAGACCTTGGTCGGAGACTGAAGGTGGTTTGCAGCTGACCTGGTGAGGGTGGCTCCGCCACCTCCAAGCCTTTGTGCTCTTCGTCCTGCCCATGGATTGCGAGACCGTCACGTGCCATCACCGTCACATTGTCTCCATTAGGAAGCCAAGTTTAAGGAAGTTTCAACAGAAATGACTGGCCTGCCAACCCTATCGTTCGAGTGGTCCATCTCTCAAGGTTTGGTGCTCACTGCTGGACGGCAGTCCTCGGAGTTCGTTGTACACGTTTCGTTTCAGGTGCCAAGTTTGATACGTTCTAGTATCAAGGTTGGGCTGAGACATTTTATTTTTTACTGTGCTCTTAGTAACTTGCGGAGGAGAAGGAGTTAAGGAATATAGCTAGGGCTCCGCCCGCTGGTGTAGACGCCATCGACGTCTCGGCAACCTCTGGCGGACCAAGTTGAGAGCATGGCTCTGGTAGGGCACACTCACCAGGCTACAAGGTGGAGAGAAAGCCAAACTCCAGGGTTGTTGGATTTGGTTGTCACTAAGTTCACCGCGGAAGTAGGCGAGGCAAGAGTAAATGTTACGCTTGAAGGAGGACCATAGGGGCTCCGGGTCCCAGTTTCTAGGTGAACGGGGGAAACCACCAGATAAATGGCAGTGAATCTTCACGGGACTGAACGAGGTGAGATAGCCGTCAATGGCAGCTTCACTGACCTGGGCTGAAAAAGTACGGTAAACAAACTGTGGTTAGGAATAGAAAATAATGCCCCTCTGCTGACCGGGGAGGCAAATCCTCAGCTCAGAGCCCTCAGACGAGGACGGCCAACTTGGAGGAGGGTCAGCATAACGGGAGAACTACTACGGAAACCTCGTGCATAAGGATGATACCGGGAAACCGAGGGGCATAGACGGCTACTGGCTTACCGAAAACAAATGAGGTTGTGTGAGAGACGGGGGAGGAGTGGGTTCGTATGCGAAGTGAATATTGCTAGAGTGACTCAGAAAGCCTCGAAGGTTTGCTTCGACCGTGTCTATGATAAAGTGGCTACTTGGATGACAGTGGGAGAAGAAAAAATTGGGAGCGGTAATCAGGCTGAGAGCTACGGAAGGAGGGCAGAAATCCTCCGAGAATGATGGAGGAGATCCATAGGATTGGCAAGGGACGGCTGCCACCGACCCTGAGGTAGCATAGAACTGGAGGAAATGTGAACACTCCCGGGAGGGTTACAGTTGTGTTGAAAGCTGTCGGTAAAAGGTAAGCCCCTGGATAAGGCAACATCCACCCAGCCGGTTACAGCGGCTGGCTCGGGCACTGGCAGAGCCACCGGTCACATCGTTCAACAGACACCTCAGGAAGGTTGCGACGCCGAGTAAGCGACAAACAGAGAGAGTCCGGTGAATTAGCAGGGTAGGCCACAGAAACAAGGTAACTGACAACCGGCCTGTTAGCCTGCCGTCAGCACTAAAAGCAGCGGAAATACTTATCCGAAGTGGTTTGTTAGGACGCTTAAGGAGGAGTGACCCAACTGTAGACGGACAGTACGACAGGTCTTTCCTCAACAACTTACTGAGCATCCTTTGGTGAGTAAACTGAGGGGTGAAATTACTGTGGGGGCCGTGCGCTGCGCATTTGGTTTGAAATCTAATCGCGGGGTTTCCGCTAATAGATAACCCAGAAAAGTGAAACCCCTCGCCTTGCCCAGCGATCTTTATTTCAGCCTACCCAAATTGCAAGAAGTAACATGCAGTGAAACTAATAGCCTAGAGCCCACTCATTGTCCAGTAATCTATTTTCCAGCTTGCTGGCAATAAGGGAAGCGAGATTCTCTCAAGATTTGTATCTTCAACCTCCCTCACTGTCCCAGTGCCTCATTATCCAGTGAGCCGTCTTCTAACCCACTGAGTGTATTCCGAAGACAAGGTATTCACAAGACCTGCGAAGCTTCGAGCTGAAGCTTCGTAGCGGTGCCTTACTTCAAGACTGTAAGCCTGGATCGGGGAGAAAGGGTAGAGGTTCCTTACTTGAATTTCCTCAAGGCTTTTGACAGAGTGAACCCCGGGTCGCTTCTGCTCAGGCCTGGAGGCTGATGGGCTTGAATACGGGATTGATGGGATGGCCAAAAGCTCACCCAGATGGCTGCCAGTTCTGCATAAAATCCGAGGACATCGGGTTCTCGAGGGACGCAGCAACCAGTGGAGCCCCTCAGGGACCAGCCCTGAGTCCCGTAAAGTTTCTGACCTATGTGTGCGACTAATTGCTTGTTAAGCGATCGTCTTGCTTCATGGTTGCGGGTGATGTGAAGGTTCTGCCGTGTCCAGAGCCTAACCAGGTTGAGTCGGACCTAGATACCCTCCACCAATGGTCTGTCGCCTGAAACACGCCGCTGAACACGGAAGAATGCTCACGTCAGATAGCCGAGGGACCCACTGGAAAGCTTCAGTTAACCCGGAAGACCTGGAACCAGCTGTCGGTAAGCGCCGTTTCATGAGACCCTGGTCCGACCCCATCGGGTAGTTGGACCAAGCCCAGGCCCACAGTTTTTAAGGAGCATCCTCTTTCCGAAGAAGGTCCATTAGGGGTTTACGGAAACAATGTTGGGTTTACGACGGCCTCGGTACGAGGACAGGCTGGCAGGGATAGGGTTGTTCTAGCTCAAGTTCAGGACAGGGAAGGAAACTGATTGAAGCAGTGAAACAGTTAAGTGGGCTGTCAGCCACGAACAAGCCACTGTTTAGCCTCGAAGGAATTTCTGCCCTCTGGGGACGCAAGTTATAATTAATCAAGCTGAGGGCCAGCAAGACCACTAGAAACCACTTGTTTGCTTGCGAAGAAATAGACAACAAAGATAAACTTCCGAAGGAAGCGGTGACAGCGAGCATTGCGGCAATACTCGAAAACAAGGTTGTATAAAGCACACATTTGACTTTCTGGATCGGCCGTGAGTCGACAAGCTGAGTTTAGACGTGATTCTTCACATTGCCTCAGCATTCTCCTTTTATTCCAGCCTTTCTCTGTATACCGTACTACTCTTCCGTGATACTTCTTAGTCTCCCTAGATTTCCCGATACTTCGCGGGACCTGAGAGTGGCGTCTTGAATTTTGCACAAAGAGCAAGACCCGCCGAGTGCTGAGGCCATATTCCTTTGTAGTGTTGACGTCGATCTGTTCAGCGATAGCGACCAAAAATACCTTGTTCTTCCTAGCCCTCGAAAGATAAAGAATCACGCGTGGTCGAAGGATGATGAGATCAGGGGTCCAGCGGAGGCAAGAAACTGAAATATCCTTGGCACTGGCCACCGATTCTGTGACCTAACCCCACATGAACCTCAACTTTGTAAGGGGAGACGCTGACAGTGTTGGCTTCATCCGGGAAAGTAATCAATATCCAGATGCACGTGCGGTGACTGCCATCGCCTTACCGATCTGCTAGCAAGTCACTCGTCCTGGAGTTCACCCGGAATGTCCTTTCTAAGCAGGCGACCGAGACAACTGACACTGTTTGCATGAAATCTCACTGTGAACATACTTCGAGGAGGGAGGCTTAAGGAGGCTTCCATCCCCGCAGCATGCAACTAGCCCTGCACTAGGCAATCTGCTTTAAAGCCTCAGGTTATGAAACACTGATGTGTTAAAGCGCCGTACATCTTTGACGTTTTCATGCTTAGAAGTGAATTTTCGTCAAGCGATGCTGAAAAGGCGGGATCCCCGTGCTTGTGACTCATGATACTCAAGCATGCTACTGACGATTGTTCAGTTGCTTTTTTATCCCCTTCTGGTCGATGCAGGAAATCCTCCGTAGTTGACTCCTGCTGTAGGATTCCTTGGTCCATCCTTTCCTTTTTCATCCGTTTGGTATTCTCTGTTCATCCTGTGAGTTCTGCGCTTAGGGGCATCGGGATTGTAATTCACTTTTGCTAGTTTGAATCACTGGAGTCATGAAAAAGCTTGCAAACCCGCTCCGGCCATCTACTCTGACCACCCACTGTAATGCCGGATCCATGCATCATTTCACTTACCATACTTGCTATGGAATCCAAAAACGAGTCCGAAATGAAAACTATGGCCTTGTATTTACCTCTCTTGATAAGATCCAGTTTAACATAGGCGGCTGTACCTCGACAATGGCTGACAACATGGAACGGGTAATATGCCCGATTATCACGCCAAGCGAGCGAGCATACCCAAACTAATACCCCCTGATTTTTAACTTCAGGGAGCTTCAAAAGCCAGTGAGTTTATTCGAAAATGGGGCTTTATTACCATTTTACCCCTTATGTAATAACGTTAGGATAACCTCCAACTAAAGGCCACTCCCAAGGGAATAACTAAAAAAGCTGAGCTCTTTTAGGTATCCAGGACCATCATCTACTAGGGTGACAAACACACTGCCATTCCGAAGCCAGTGAGTTCATCTGATCACCGTTAACCAAAGGCTGCTGGTCGGGATCCTGATTGGGCCTCTGGACTTCCCCTAAACCGCCGATTTCAAAAAGCTCTAAGCTGATTAGCGTTGACCTGGATGCTAGAGGCTCGAATACGTTAAGTCAGTCTTGCCCCATGCATCACAAACAGTTACTAAGTCTTGTGACTTATCTGAGCTGACGACGCAGCATAAGCCTCCCCAAGGTGGCTCAAAACCAGCTTGTGATTGTTTTAGCCCAACGTATCCAAAGCCAAATTTCATCCGCCGACAGACGGGGATTCCAAGAAGTAAAAATCCGGTGAGACTTGGAGCTCACAGGTGCAAGAAACTGGACTAAAATTGGTTTCGGCCCCCAGTCTGGTGCTCTGATTTTATTTGAGAATATCATACCTGGGCCAAGCTTCCCTCCACTACAGTTGCCCCGTCGTTTCCCTGGGAGAGTCTCCTTAACCCAAATTCTATCGGGTAGCACAACTGATGGCACTCTCTGGTCCTTGCAATCCGCCTCCCTGCTCTCGAGCTGCTTGTTTGTGGTATTTTGTCTCATGCCTCCATTTCCATTTGATGGCACCCTTGGTAGCCTTTGGTCTCGAAGAGGAAACCGGTCAATCCGCTCTCCAACCCCACAAAAGACCAACTTCCACTGAGATGAAAGGCAACCTCTCCTTGTCGCTAGATTGCACTCTGACTGCCATGCAAAAACTACGAGCTGTGAGATTCCTCGGTAGACTGTCACCAACGTAAGTGCCCATAAATTCCGTGCCAGAAATGGGCACACTCTTAGAACTGATATACTTCCAGAGAAATTTCAGCGCTCCTCACTACTGCGTGATTGGAACTGGTAGCTCGCCGCAAAACCAATCTTGTTTGCTGAATATGCGTAACATATCACACAAAAACCGCTCCATGTCTCTACCCTTCATCCCACCAGTTCCATCAATTTTCTAGACGGTTGGTTTTCCCCATCATCTCCGATCCGACTGCAGAACTGTCACTGAAAATATACTTTCACCAACTGATTTGCTATAAAATTCCACCTACTAGCAGCATTTAATCCCAAAATTTCTCTGTCTCCTCCGCCCTACTGAATCATTTTCCAAAGCCAGGATGTTGGTTCTTGACTGTAAAACCAAGTTTGAGTTATGCCGGTTCAAGTTGTAAAGACCTCCTTTGCGTAACCTACTTCACTAGCCAGTATGATGAAACGACAGCCTTAGTCTAGAATTTATCTGATCTGAGTAGCTAATCAAAAGTTGCAAGACTTTTGTCGAGCTGGGAATCACCAAAACGTTTGAGGCGATGTACTACACAGTTTAAAGTTTTCAGATACGTGAAAATCAGCCTCCGTCGTGGTTCCTGTGGCCAAATGGTACCAGAATAAAAATGAAAAAAGACAGCAAAAATTAACGACAGTCTTGCTTCGGTTGCCAAAGTCAGATAGGGATAAATAGTGTGAAACTGTTAAGCAAATGGTGGGTTGGTCGGCATTTGTCCGTCATCCGACCAGCTGCCACGGGCAAATAAACCAAGGATCTTCTAAGTCGTCTACTTCTTCGTCCATAGCATACGACATGCCATAAGCCACTTACCGGACATTTCGTGTTCCCGTCACATTTTTCCAGAAAAATCCCATCATGCCTGTTCTCCTGACTAGAGACACCTCATCTATCCCACTCGAGCTAGCTTCACTGTCGCTTGACGAAACCACCTTACTTCCATCGGTTCTTATCTCTGGAGACCAGCTCCTACACACGAAACCAACCACTACGGAGGATGTCATGTGGGAAACCAACACACCAGATGACCGTGCAGTATTACTTTATACTGCTACCAGCGTGAACACATCAACGAAGGCTAGAATATACCTGCTGATCCTCATGAATGTCCGCTTACTTTCGGTTCAGATCAACTCCTTGAGACTCCAGGCTCTTTCATTTCGCCCGGATATTATACTGGCAGCCGAAAAGTGGCTCTATGTGAATTCCACACTCAAGAATCTTTCATTGCTTTGATCGACACATTCTCCTGCCCCTTCAAACCACACCTAATGGGGGTTGCCTGGAGTACGTCAGGAGAAGCATCCGGACCCCTGCTACTAACCATCTAATTTCTAACGCCTGCATATCTTTGTGGCTATTGCTCCAGTTTAGTCCGCAAAGTATGCTAGTAGTTTGCATCTACCTCCCCTTTATCTCAAGTCTGTTGCCGAAGCTTCCAGCCTGGAGTCGGACTACCGTTGCAGCGCAAAAATCAAAGCAGGTAACCATTGCCCTCAAAATATGTTGGTCTCCACTACCTGGTCCCAGCTGCTTTCTCGACTTCCTTGCCGGTGTCCTTCGCCGTCAGTGAACCCAAAACCTTATGGCCCCCATCAAAGGACTGAACACTTTAAACTTCTTCTGCCACAGTCTCACCATGTTTGGTACCCAGGTCGTGGAATAACTCCCATGTTCTGACCACAAAATAGTCGCTTGAAATTTAAGCCTTCACCACACATCCCCGGCGCTGCTCTGTTTAATAGACTCATCCGTCGAGTAAACAAGTAACCTACTCCAGGCATCATTCAACCCCTAATTAAGCCAAGTCCTTTCTAAATTCAAGCCTTCAGGGGCTTATGACGCTTCACACGGAAGCTTTCTTCAGTGCTTCACAAACCTCGGTACCCACTCCAACCGGCCTTTTCCAGACAGTACAATACATATAACCTGCATCCAGCGTAAGATTCATGGTTCGCCAGGTATCCTGTGAATTGACCATTATCTCAAATGTCCACCGCCTCCGAATCACCTTTTCTTTAGCCAGGGAAAATTATCCTCAAATCGTTTGACCAGAGAACTGAATAGTCCACAGAATATAAGCAGGTAGCAAATCTACCTAGGCAAGGGTCTTCTCTTCCTACTCCCAGTATTCCGAAATTAATCTCTTCTGGCCCGCCCGGTATCCAGGCAGCAGCTGCCATCATGGACGTATTTAACGTTTACTTTTCGTGTTCATTACTAGCTCGGATACACGCTCGTCCCTCTTCATTTTCTCCTCGATTGCAGACAGAATTCTCTCCGTTGGTTTCAACTGTTGAGAATTCGAAGGAACAGGGCCTCTGACCAACCGGGTAAGGACAATGTCTCCTAACCACTTATTTGCCTACAAAGAACAAACAAGAACCTTCTTCTCGGAGGTATACTTTATCTGTGAAGAAGGAAACCGTATCCAAATAGTGGAGTTTCTTGGTGTTATTCTCATTCGTTGAAAAAGGTCCGTCCCCTGACCCGGATAGCCAGCAGACTGCGAACCACGCCCTATATTTGCGCAAGCTTTTGATACTTTGTACATGTCACATATTCTACTATCTCATTTTTAGGTTTTTATACTGGTTTTGTTGTCTTATTTAATTATGGAAGAAGGATTTTCATCTCACCGAAAGTGGTTGCCACAGACTGTTCTCCCTGCGTTATTTCTGAGCTTTCTGATACAAGTGGCGATGAAAACTAAATTTACGGAATCTCAAAAGCCATTTTTAGAGCATCTACCACTACTTGTTACCCAGCTCCGGAATCTTTGGGCTCCATTCAAGCGGTGCAAAACTGCGTGACTAAAAGTTGCATCGAACTAAAATTTGGGAGCAATTACTTGTAACTGGTTTCATTTTAATCTGCCAAACAGTGTGGGCAAACTGTGATTCGTCTTTTTCTATTCCTGTTGTGCCGTGCTTCTGTATACCATCGTTTGCTTACGTACTTTAATGTAGTCTCCTATCTTCGTCCACCCGCCACAAAATCACGAAGCTTTTAGACAAGATCTACATCTAGGATTTCCTGACCTCTAACAAGCTTTTGAACAGAAACCAGTTTGTGTTTATTTGGAAGCTTTCGTGTGCCACTGGTTACTTTTAGTTTACTCAAACTTCTCACCGAATTCTACAATAGAGGTCAATCGAGAATCTCCTCTGCACCTAATAAGACAAGCATTACGATCTAAATCGTCTTAGCTGCTGTTACCCCATCTGGCTTATGAAAGTTTCCCCCAGCAAAGTGGAGTTCTTCCTTATAAGTTCCATGATTCCTTTGATTTTCTGGCCGCCAGTAGTCTCTTCAGACTCACCAACCCTTCTTTCTAAGGCCGAGGGCTGCAATACTCATGCCTGCCAAACCCGTCGGAACAGATTTCACCTCAAGCCGATAAAATCAAGCGCATCAATGGCTTCATGCTTCTGTGTCGCAGTTTAGCGTGGTCCGTCCCCTTGTGTTCACTAATTATGCCAAACTCCTTCCTGAAATCTTCTGCCCTACCACGTCTAACAACGTGTTCCACGAGTACCGTCACAAAAAATATCCAACGGTCCTGTACCAAAGGACTTGTGAGCGCATCGGGAAATCTCACAAAAGGGGAGCAACGACGTCAATCCCATCTTTTAAGGCGGGCTCCTCCAGCCTCAAGTACATTCCTCCTCTCAGATAACCTTCACCCAAAATTGTTACTTTTTCCTCAGGAGCTGAGCGTCTCTAAACCTGCCTCACGTGCCAGGCTCCTCTTTAGAGCTAATTGGTTCAGTGCTACGCATAGCAAGATCCGGACCAAGTTCCCAGCTAGGATAAGCTGCTTTGGCTCCTGGCACCAGTTCAAATTTAATAAAGATAAGTGCCTTACTAAGGGCCTTACCGTAGAGCCAAGCAGCAGCTCCTTATCCCTCGACACTTCTAATGGATATTTCAAAGCAGAATATTTTGCTCTGTTCAAGCTAAGCGGAATGCCCTCTTCCACGATATAGTGACGTATCTTCCAGCTTGCAGACAGTACTAGACGCATGATGCTGCCAAGATTTGTACTTTAAAGCCTCTCTTTTTTATTACCTAATTATCCGGTGAACTTTTCTTCAAGCCCAACGGTGACTTGTAGATAACAATATGATCACAACATCCGGGACCATTTGGGCTTCAGCCTCGTACCCGTGTACTACTTCGGGGCTTCAAGACTTCAAGACACTGCATTCAACTATGGCCCTTAGCTCCTTTTTGTTTCTGCTTGCAGCTGGGATCATGTTCTAACTTCCTTACCACGTTCTCTCAATTTCGGTTGTTAACGCGCTGCTTGCGGCAATACATCCCCATAGAGGCCGGCCTTTCAGTGGGCTTTAATCCCATCGAATGACCTCAGGTTGTGGCAAAACCTATCAGCCTCTGCATAGGTTCTCATGAATTGCCTTGCTCCTCTTGACTGCATGGATGTGGTGTTTTTCCGTGGCATAATTTGAAGGTTGCCGGCAGGGGCGTTTCCTCAGTCCGAGGTTGGCCATCGGAGAAACAACTTCAACGCAACAGCCCGGCGTAAAAACTGGGCGAAGCCTACTGTTTTGGCCTTTCCAGAGCAACGACGTGGCCCATCTTTTACTACGAGTTGGACCATCATCCCGCCCTGGCTATGATGGTATCCCCCCATTACTTTCTCACTTTATTGGAACTGATATTGCAGCTATCCCTATGGACCTCTTCAACCTATCCGTTAAACATAGAGTCTTTTGATCCAAGTGGAAAACGTCTACCTTTAGCCCGGTATATTAAGTAGCTTCGGTGCACGATCCTTCAAATTGCCGTTCTAATACCCGCTGCGCTACACCGCCACGGGGTGCTCTTCGTTATCTCTCGCTAGTTATATAGGTTTCTAGGAACTCACCTAGGTATTGAAAGACAAATTATCCCAAAACAATACAAAAATTTTTTTCCAATATTTTTATCATGCCTGTTACTCAAAAACGTCGACCCAAGATTAGAGTTAAGAAACTGGTAACACAACTGAAACAATGCTCTATACCATTGGTGGACCTCGCGAACGACGCTATCTTCAGTGCTCGTATTCACCAAGAGGTTGAGAATATCTCAACAAGACTCTCGATTCTGGATGACAATATCGCCAAGCTTGCTCCGCTACTGTGCCTAATGGACCCCGCGGCAAGCCATACGCAACAGCAGCTTAAATCAGCCACGGACTTCCTTAACTCTGTTTCTACCGAGATCTTTAAGCGCATCTCAAGTAGCAAAAATGCGATAGCCTTCAATCTCCCGGACAAGGCCCCAGTATCACAACTGAAATCCACCCTGCTCAGGGCAGCTGGCATGGAACACCATCCATGCACGTGCACAAGGTTACACAAACGTTCACCACGCCACACATGTCCTATCCCTTTCCAATTCCCTTCCGATCAAATAGCAAGAGAATTTATCAAAAGGCAATCGTCGCTTGCCCTCAACACAGCTTATAAATCGGTCAGGGTTACGGCAGACAAGACTCCTCTCCAAAGAGAGGCGTCAAGGACAGCAGTAACTCCCACTAGTACCTCACAAACCGGCCCTCGGCTGAGGCTAGCCTCAGCCGTGCGATCACCTCCCCTCAACCCGGCACGCTCCGTACCAATTCAGGTGCCGGTCGACCTTGACAGCTCACCCTTGTCGGACCCCCAGGTAACATCCAGTGGACGACAGGTACTTCTAGATGCAGCTTCGACCCCTACCCGCAGCGTATCTACATCACCTGCCCCTAACAACGGCACGGTTGATCGGGCATTAGGGGCCTCTCCATCACCGGCCATCCCTCCACCAAGTAAGCGGGTTCGTAGGATGCAGGCTACCTCTACTCCCACTACTCCATCCGGTTGGGCCCATCCGCCTGTCCCTCCTGCCCTTACTAGATCTCTCAATTCCTCCACGAACCTTTCCGGACCAACAAAACGTGCAAGCGCGAGGCCCATTCCGGCCCATCATCACGCACAAACAGATAGAGTGGGGCCTCACTGCCAGGGCCATCCTACCATGCAATCCGAAGTAAAACTGGAAAGCAGTTGTCAAATATTTGTGGGCTCTCGGAGGCGACCGCACCGATCCACCCACAAACCTGAACCTAACCGTGCAGACTCTAGGCCTACAGAGGGCACTAGCTCAAAGATACAAGCATCCAGCCCACTCAAGCTGCGCTCGAATTGTCAGACAACTCACAATAGGGTCCGACCCATGCACAATCTCACTCAATATAAAGCCTTCCCAGAGACCCAGTGGCCGGCTCTCGACCCGTGTTCAACACCACCACGTATGCCTCCACGGATAATACAGTTTGCCCCGATACCAAATATGATGCCGGGCGGACCTTTCTTTCCACCACTGGCCCAACATGCCTTCGCTTCCGTGCCCTATACCTCTCGAAACGGGGTATTCGATTCTACCTCTCCGGGGGTCCTCCAAGACCCATATCACCACCAGGTTCAACCCTCCCTGTCGAATATTCCTATACTCCAATTTCCTCCTTCAGTGGACTACCTCAGTGCAGTCCGCAACCTTGGCACAAGCTTCAACTTCCACCCCGCCCCCGGACCGCTCCCGTTTTTTCGTCCTTATCCCTCACTCAACCACAATCCACGTATAGCATCAAGCCCCGGGCTAATGCACCAAATGTCCATAAGTCCTTACCACCTCTATCCCCCCTAGCTCCTTCCGCGCCTCATTTACCCCCTCCAGGATTCGGCCGTTTCAATTAGAACCCCCTAACCGCTCTTCAAATTACGCCCAATTTGAAAGCCCAGCGGCGCATTTAATCACAGGCACAAACTCTTCATCTGAAACGCGGTTAAAATGGGTCGAGCTTCGACTGCCCATCGTAAGCCACGCCTTATTTGACGATCCTTCATCACCTCACCACAACGAAATTACGGCTCTATCTACTGAGAACCTATCCAAAAACACCTTGTCTCTCTTACTACTCAACGTCCGCTCTCTCCTCCCAAAATTGCCCCTGCTTAGAGAGCTTGCATTAGACCTACACCCTGACATCTTACTAGTTACCGAGACGTGGCTGACGGATCACACCCCATTAAACCACGTATCCATACCCGGCTATCAGGCCACTGCCAACAGTAGATCTGACCAAAGAGGAGGCGGCTGCATCATTTACACCAAACACATATTCACGGCGAGTAGGTTCCATCATCCTATTCTAGACAACATTCCAGACTCGGTCTGGCTCACTATCAAAGAAGATCAACAACTACTTATCGTAGGATGTATCTGCCGTCCTCCAAACCAGGGCAGGCACGAGTTGACAGCAATAATAGACGCATTCAACTATGTCTCTAACCTCCCCGTAACTGCTAAAATTCTAGCTGGTGATTTCAATGTGCCTGAAATATGCTGGCATTCCATGACATCACCCCCAAAACTCCATGATTTCCTTTCGTGTATCCATGTGGGTAATTGGGTACAGCATGTTTTATCCCCCACTCTAGGGAGAAATACATTAGACCTTATCTTCTCTATTGGTATCAAGAATTTAGATACCCAAATCTTAAGTCGCTTCACCGGTAGTGACCATAAGATGGTATCCTGTGTTTTTACTGCACCTTGGCCTCACACTGATAAGTCAGCAGAAACACACCTTCCGACCACCAATAAGCAATACCATAAAGCTTGCTGGAATAGTCTACCCTCTTTTATCCGTTCCTTAAACTGGGACGAATCGTTTTTATCTAATGACCTAGAGATAGCAGCTGCCCAACTGTATACTAATCTTCACTACTGCCTCGACAAAGTCAATCCAGCCTCGGGGCCTATCATACGCAAACAGCGGAACTCTCTAGATCGTCTTAACGGTAACCTAGCCAAACTCCAACGAAGATTCACTAAGATGAGGGACTTCTCGTCGTATCTTCAAATAATACGTATATCCCGTACGATTAAATTGCGCTTGGATTCTTCTAAGAAGAAACAGGAACGAGATGCCTTAAGCCACCCAAACAAGGTGGAAGCACTGGCCAGGCTAATGAAGGTCAGAAACAAGCAACCTAACCAAGACATCCCATATTTGAACTATAATAATAAATGCTTGCGTGACCCTCTTTTGATTGCGGAGGCTTTCAGCACCTATTTTGCCTCCTCTTTAACGACGGATGACGCCACATCCTTCCCCGTTCTAGATCCGGTGACATCAGTAACTTTCTCGACGGCAGTGTTCTACCCTGAGGAGGTTTCAGTCCATGTTGCAAGAACAAGACCGTCCTGCAGGCCAGGTCCAGATGCATTACCACCGGCCATTTTTAGTCGAGGTGGCGAAGATGTTCCAATGTTGCTGACAAACATATTCAATTTGTCACTCAGGTGCAGTGTTTTCCCTTCCCAATGGAAAACTTCAACTATCATACCGATGCACAAAAAAGGATCACGTCTAGACCCAGTTAACTATCGGCCGGTGAACCATACCCCGGTCGTGTCCAGGATCATGGAGAGAATGATCAAGGAAAGGCTGACACGTCACCTTCTTAACAATAATCTAATCAACGCTGGTCAGCATGGTTTTCTGAAAAACAGATCATGTGCGACATGCATGACCGATTTCCTCAATCTGGTCACAGAGGCTGTCAATATTGGTAAATCGGCAATCGTGATCTTTTTGGACATGACCAAGGCGTTTGACCGGGTATCCCACGTCCGGTTACTACAGAAGATTAAAACTTATGGAATCGTGGACCCAATGCTCGCTTGGTTTGCGTCCTATTTAACATCCCGAGACCAGGTTGTAAGTATAGGTGGAAATTTGTCCGAACCCCGTCCCGTAACCAGTGGGGTGATACAAGGTAGTGTGCTGGGCCCATTACTGTTCCTAATGTACGTTAACGATATATTTACCATTTTCCAACGGGGAGTTCCCTTCCTGTTTGCAGATGATATCAAAATCGTGTACACTTTTGAGCCCGCGGCGTTAGCCTCTACCGTAGATGACATTACAAGGGAACTGCTCGCTCTCAGCTCCTGGAGTAATGATTGGAAAATGAGTTTTTCCGCCGAAAAAAGTAATATTATTACGTATAAATGTCACGTCCACACGGGAAGATTTAGTATAAAAGGCAAATGCATCCCCAATAACTCTCAGGTACGTGACTTGGGTCTACACTACTCATGTACGTTTGACTTTTCGGAACACGCAGCCATCCAGGTGGCTAAAGCACGCCGTACGATCGGGCTAATACATCAAACATTTATTTTGCCAGAAAGTAAACTAAACATTTTTAAGTCCCATGTTAGACCTCTTCTGGAATACGGCTCAATCATTTGTTCCAACATGCGACAAAGGGACCGCATAGCGTTTGAGAATGTACAACGGGCATTCACGAAACAGCTCATAGGTTTTTCTTCGCCCTCTAATTACATGGAACGTTGTGAGCGGCTGAAAACCGATCCCTTATGGCTACGCCGCATAAGAAATAACCTGCTATTCTTTCACAATATCCTGAAGAATAGATCATGTAGTTCAGCACCGCAGGTAAGAACCCTTTCTACGTATCCCTTACGTAACAATGAGTTCTTGGTGTCTGTCCCTTTGCCGAAGCTTGCTCTTCGGTCAAACTTCTTCATTAACAAGTACGCTTCATTGTGGAATAAGCTACCACAACGAATTCGGGCGTTATCACCGACATCGGTGGCTTTCAAACAGGAAATAAGCATAGCCCTAACGGTGGACACGCTGACTAGGTTATACAATCCGTATATTTCAAGGGCTCAGGCCTTTGAGGTAGGTATAGGGTACTAATAAGTCGAATAACCGCTCTGAGCAACCTAGGCTCAATTAGACCCGCATAGGGTTGGCCCCACCGCTGCATCAATTACGGAACTCAGCGGTTCATCCACACGATCTAGGACAGCAAAACAGTCCCAACATTTTACCATCAACTTCTTCCTCCTGAAATATGCAACCCTGTGGAATAAACTCCCAGCTGAAGTTGTTCCGTAGATTCCCTAATTATGTTTAAGTCTGGACTACACGTAGCTCTGGACATCCAAAAACTGATCGCTCTTACGAATCCTTATATGTCTTTTGATAGAGCTTATGAGGAAAACGCTGGATACTAACCTGAACCCTTGAGAATCTAGGATGTGCCACACCATACGCCGCAGTTGCCATCACCTAAGCGTAAACCTAACAGTTTACAATGCCTAAACAGAATAATTACCTCTAATCTATAATCACTGTCACCCCAATAGTTCCTTCTACTTGGACTCCTCAGAAACTACTCAGTATAGAACAACCACTATACCGAAAGAGACAGTAACAGCGTAGCGCCACGCAAACAGTATGATAGTCCTACTCGCTCTGTCTGTTATTTCAAACCTTTCTTATCGCCTCGTGCCAAACTGCGTTCTGCGTAAGCAAACGGTATTGAAGGTTATCATTACTAACCACGGGCAAATCATAAATCCTTTGAAATGCATACAGCTACCAAGCCTGTGTACTCAACTTCATCAGCCTGCAGCAGTACAGCTCAAATCCACTGCGAGCCTATTTTACCCATGACCCACTCACATAGACCTAACCAATCCATTGTTTATTGTCTTCATATATTATCATAACCCACAGCTGGAACCACGTTCAGACTGCAATCTCCCTTTATTTCAGGTCGTTGTCTCCCACTATCTCAGTCGCCAAATTAGCTAACCAAGGAGGCCGCTTTGACTCGTACGGACAGAGACTCAAGTGGAACCTACCATGGCAACTGGGACAGAAATCCAACCACACAACAGGAGATACACTCAATTGCTTATCAGATCGTTCAGCATTTTCTAACGCAACCAACACGAATTCCAGCTCACGCGCATGCCGCTAACATACAGCCACACTCGGCTGATTGACTGACACATACTTTGCCCTGCCAGATGAAACTTACGCATTCGATGTAGTACGTTACCAGAATAACACTGAAGGCAAATGCGTCATCACATACATATATATTTTTCATTGAAGCAGCATAACGCTGAAGTCCATGCGAAGATTTTCCCACTTTATTATCCGTTAACACAGGTTATCTTTTCTCCGAACCGTAGCCGGCTGGAATTTGACTCTCCATTTCTCGAAGACCCTCCAGTTGCGCCTTCTCATTTCTGAATAGTACATGTTACTGGCCCTGAATCTAAACTCACCTTTTTATGGACTGCGGTTTCTCCCACATCCACCGGTGTTCACCCATGTAGCACAGATCCCCATGTTAACGTTGGGTTCCGATGGGGATTTGATGGGGATGTTTATTGACTGTTTTTGCGAGGCAAGACCTATGTACTTGTGAAGGAAATTCTCGAAATGTTACATCGCTCAAAGAATTTGAGATAATACTGGTACTGAGATGCGTTACATTTTTGTTTTATATCACGGTTTTCCGCCTCTTTGAATTGTCTTTGTCCGCTGGTGGTTGGTCGTGTTCCGGAGTTGATGCACTATTTTCACTTTTAACTGCATCCGTTTTCGCATTTTCTCGTGCTGAATGTTACGTTCCATAGATTAAACAATGCCAATGTCCCAAACGAGCCTAGTGAGGTCCATGAACGTGAATTATGAGCTATAATTCCTCCTCGGTGTCAGTGGTCAGAAATCTGCCCCTTTTAGCACCTCACTAGATGTAATTGCCATCTGATGTAAAAGAGAAGACCAAAAATAGTTTATTTTAACTTCGTTTGCTTAGATGCATAATCATAAAGTACCATAACCTTCTCTAGGCTCCAGTTCACCGTGATAGGGATTCAGTCGGGTTTTGGTGGGGATCTGGTTGGGATACGGTTGGGTTCCGGTCGGGCAAACCAAAAACCGATACTGGGTGGACATTTGATGGGCTTTTGTTATTTACTTCTGTTTTTCTTTCTAGGTAGGTAAAGTAGTAAACCCTTGGTAACACTTTTGTCCACATTCTCGTCTATAGATAAAACATCATCATGTCCGGACTATCACGATTGCAAAGATTTCGCCTTCGGCGAAAAGTATTAATGCAAGCATTGTGCCCGTGTTGTTCGGATGCCTCCCTATGGGAACATCGTCATGGATGTTCCGTATTCATTGCTGAGGGTAAGACTGCACTGTCACTAACTCTTGCAGAATCCAGACACCGTGGTGATTCTATAAACTTTGATAACACCCAGATGGTGCCATCAACTTCGTCGGTATCATTCCAAGAGGTTCAAGGCGCGCCGTCTGCATGTGCACCTGTAGCAGACGTTGAGGCTGCTTTTGGTATATTAACGTATACGAATAATATGAATTCCTCATATTAGGTATTGAAAAGGCCGATGAAACTTTTGAAATACTGAAAGAATTACGCCAAGATTTCGTTAAATTTCGCTTCAACATGTCTCAACGTGCTGCTGTGCTGCGCATACTCGGAAGACATTTACCAAACATTCCGAAGGACCCCAGGACTCTGTGCGGGACACCAAGGCAGTGCAATGTCCGGAGTTTGCAGAACGGAAATTATTTTCACATGGGACTTGTCAAAGGACTTTCAGGTTTGATAAACTCACGGAAACTACCGGAATGCATCTTGGACATACAGATACACTGTGATGGAACGGTCATTTATCGCTCCTCCGACTTGCAGTTGTGGCCGATACTAGCACGAATAAGCAGACCACAAATGAGTGAAATTTTTACTGTGGGATTTTACTGTGGTAGAGGCAAACCGAAACCCGTGGAACAGTTCCTGCGGGAGTGCATTGATGAGCTGAAGATGGTGTTGGAACACGGGGTTGTACATCACGGTGTGTCCTACGAATGTACCCTCTCTGCCATCATCTGTGACACCCCCGCACGAGCGTTTGTCCGCCAAGTTAAGGGACACAACGCTTACTTTGGGTGTGATAGATGCATTCAGCCAGGTTACTACACCGGTGGTAAAATGACCTTCCCGTCTATAACGGCCAAACCAAGGACAGACGAAAGCTTTCGCGCAAAAAGGCACAAGAAGCACCACTTACCGGAGTCCAGCAGTGCATTTTTGGCTCTAAATATATACATGGTTCGCACATTCTGCCATGACTATATGCATCTGGTATGCTTGGGTGTAATGAAGAAATTGCTTCTGTCCTGGCTTAGTGGTCCCAGGGATAGGTTTGCCGGTATTAGTCCATCTGTCGCCGAGGAACTAGGGAATCGCATTCTACAGTCACATGTTGGTATCACATGTGATTTTCCGCGAAAATGTCGACATATCAGTGACATTGAACGCTGGAAAGCTAGCGAATACCGACAATTCTTACTGTACCTGGGACCGGTATGTTTGATTCATTTACTACCGGAAGATGCGTACCACCACTTTTTGGCACTTTCAGTAGCGATGTACATTCTCTGTCATCCCCGTTTGTATGTTCGTTACCACCAGTTTGCAGCCGATCTTCTCTCCATGTTTGTGCAACAATTCGAACTTTTTTACGGTTCAAAAGAACTCGTTTATAACGTTCACAATTTGATTCATCTAAATGACGATGTACTTCTACACGGAACGTTGGATTACTTTTCCGCTTTTCCTTTCGAATCTTATCTTGGTTATTTGAAATGTCTTATCAAGGGACCCAGAAACCCTGGCCAACAATTGTACAAGAGATTGATTGAGGGCCGATTTCTTCCTCATTCATTACAGCGGAATTCCTATGTGGATGACACTGGTTCACCACTAATCCAAACGCCGATTTGTAATAACGTTTTCTTTCTTAGGAATGCCTTCTTCACTGATCGATCTCCGGATAATGTAGTCATTGTACATGGGTTTCCTGGTGTCATTGTCAACATTTCGGATGATATCATTCGTTTCAAACGATTTGTTAATCCCCAACCATTTTTCACAAAGTATTTGCCATCTTCTTATTTGTACGTTTTCTCCGTCGATGAGTTGGGTGTGGATGTTTTCTCCGCTACAACTGTCGATATTGAGTGTAAATGTTTGCTATTGCCATGTCTAAAGCACTTTGTAGTTATCCCTGTGTTACATACTTTTTCAAAAATTAAATACTTTTCATAATGCCACGGAATTTCCTTTTCAGATGTTCCGGCTCGTACGTTTCACGAAGGACGGTTCGGTTGCAATTATACATCACAGCTGGCTTGTGGATTCCAAACACACAAGATGGCCCAGCGTAAAACGTGTTTCTGAATATCGAAGCATGTTAATTTTAGGTAAACAGTTGTCCGACGACATTCCCGTTTACGAATGCCGTGAATTGTTTAGTTCAGGTAAGAGTACGTTTTAAAACTTAAACGATTGCACTAGAAAGTTTCCATGAAATTCAGGAGTGTCAGTCGCAATATCTGCGGGATGCCACTTCAGAGGCCTCTGAAGTGGCATCCCGCAGATATTGCGACTGACACTCCTGAATTTCATGGAAACTTTCTAGTGCAATCGTTTAAGTTTTAAAACGTACTCTTACCTGAACTAAACAATTCACGGCATTCGTAAACGGGAATGTCGTCGGACAACTGTTTACCTAAAATTAACATGCTTCGATATTCAGAAGCACGTTTTACGCTGGGCCATCTTGTGTGTTTGGAATCCACAAGCCAGCTGTGATGTATAATTGCAACCGAACCGTCCTTCGTGAAACGTACGAGCCGGAACATCTGAAAAGGAAATTCCGTGGCATTATGAAAAGTATTTAATTTTTGAAAAAGTATGTAACACAGGGATAACTACAAAGTGCTTTAGACATGGCAATAGCAAACATTTACACTCAATATCGACAGTTGTAGCGGAGAAAACATCCACACCCAACTCATCGACGGAGAAAACGTACAAATAAGAAGATGGCAAATACTTTGTGAAAAATGGTTGGGGATTAACAAATCGTTTGAAACGAATGATATCATCCGAAATGTTGACAATGACACCAGGAAACCCATGTACAATGACTACATTATCCGGAGATCGATCAGTGAAGAAGGCATTCCTAAGAAAGAAAACGTTATTACAAATCGGCGTTTGGATTAGTGGTGAACCAGTGTCATCCACATAGGAATTCCGCTGTAATGAATGAGGAAGAGATCGGCCCTCAATCAATCTCTTGTACAATTGTTGGCCAGGGTTTCTGGGTCCCTTGCAACGAGGTATGCAACACGCAAAAGGTATTCCGTTGGCATTTCCTTAATCTTGCAGACGACCCGTTACTTTTAGCAGTGACTCAGATACCGATTGCGAACCAAACGCAAAAAAACGACCCCTCGGACCGGTAGTTGTTCCAAGTCTACCGGAACAATGTCTTACTGCTAGTCAGATAGCGGGGTATGTTAAGCAACCTAACTGAATATTTCCTATCATCCAGACCGTCCTCCACGCCACAACCAGTATCCCGTATACTGGAAACCGGCAATCGTATTCCCATTTTGTCCCCTATATCGTAAGTCAACCAGTTCTTACTAAATTCATTCACACCACCATGTAGTTTTGGAAATGCTAGTTCCACTAGTTTCAACGAGAAGTCCGTTGAAACGACACATACCACCGTGGATCAGTTGGGGAAAAAGGTGGACAAGTTGCAGGCTTCAGTATCCGCCATGGTTAGAGACCTAAATATAAAATTTTCCACCATCATAGCACTGCTGAACTCTGGGTTCGAGGCGTTACACAGCCGAGTAAGCGACTTGTCCAGCTTAAGACAAACACCCGGGGTTCAATCATACTACAAACCAACAAGAGCCAACACATTGGCTGACTTAAAAACCATGGATGGTGATTCGGATGTTCTGTCGAACTACGAGCTCCTGGTAAGATAACAATATTGCTCATTCATGTTCCAGGTTTCCAAGCTTGTCAGGATTGTAACAAATGACCTCCGGGAATCGGTCCGAAAAATGTTGTCCCTGATGATCAGCGATGAGCTTGCAAAGCAGTGTTGCTGGTGAGGCAGTGTTACAAAGGCCGCCGTTTCACAGCTGCGACTAATGAACGTAATTAAAGGCAGGTTTCTTTCATATCACAATATTCATACGACTTTAGACGCCATTAACAACAGTGAGCGGCTGAAAGATATCTCCGACGGGGATATCGAGAAGCATATACAACACTGGTTTAACAACGCCAGGGACCGCGGTTCGTCGGGCAGGACACCCAGGTAAAATATTGGATACGCATGCGTTTTGAAATTCAGTGAACCACTGCTTCATGTGTAGTTTTATACGATACATTGTAAAGCACGTTTATAAACATTTAATTTTGATACTTTCTTTTACGCATTTTCATTAATAACCCGCTTTTCATCAATATCACTATACGTGGGTGCACGTGACTAATAATTTTTTCGTCACTTTACCGTACCATTGCAGAGGTCAAATGAACTTTCCTGGAAGAAAATGACAAAAGAATTGCCTGGATTCAACTGTACATTTTTTGACAACTTTTCTACAATACATTTCAACGTATGCCTTTCGCTACTTGGTTTTATTCTTTCCAATGGTATACGAGGGAGAGTACATGAACTGGGAACAGTAGGTCGTTTACCGAGATTCAGTTAACTGGGTTGAGAAAATGGGTAAATCTAGGAAAGCATTTAAAGGCTACCAGGAAGTTGGGCTATCCCCATCGGGAACCGATTGGGGCCCAATCGGGATGCGTTTCCTATCCCAACCAAAACCCAACCTTTAGGCTAGGGTGTCCCAACCAAAACCCAATGCATCCCAACCGAATCCCAATCAAATCCCAATGGGGGCCCCATCGGGATTTGGTTGGGATTGCTACATGGGCACTTTCACGAAACTGGCCTCAGGTCCCCCTGCTTCAAATCTCATTCCGTTTACAGAACTCCGGTAAATCCGTCATTCAGGGTCTGCATTGTCTTCATGGATCGCTATCCCCTTCGCATGCGTCGATTTTCCACACTTTTTTTTCTTGTTCAAAATTTATTCCATCTGCAGAACCTCAGTTGGCCTCTGGTTTCCTGGGCTTGCATCATTCTTGTTAATAATGCCTCCTTAGCACTGCGTTAACGATTCTCTCGATATCTCCACCGCGCACCACTGCCTGATCCGGATTCGAAACCCGTTTAAAACTGCCGCGCAAACCATTATCAGAATGGTCCATTCAAACTTTTCCTGTCATTGTTTTTTCATCTCTAATACTCTCGACTTTCATACTTAGAATATGTGAACATTTCATCTTATTTAGTGACGTGTACACCATGATCATGCTTTAACGCGTGCCTCTCGACCATGGCCGAGAAATATACCAATATTATTATTATTAATAACCACGCCCCTTTAGCTGCCAGATTATGGAACTCCCGAAGAGGCAGTGAATATTCAATTTTCCTTCTGCCCCATAGCCCCACCCACAGCTGTCAACGTGGCTTTCTTAAGTCGCGACCATGTATCACTTCCCAATTTGACTTCTTCAGCCTCCTAACCATGGCAGCTGGCAAAGACAAATCTGTGATTATCGTTTACCCCGATATAACCATAGCTTTAGGTGGAGTTCTTCACTTTTGCTTGCCAACAAAGCTTCTTCACTATGGTACCCGTGGTCCGCTTTCATTGTGGACCACTTTTTGTTTGAAAGGTCAAACTCAGGGATTGTGCGCTGATGGTCACCTATTTCAGCCGGTGACTACCTCTAGCGGAGTTATGCAAGGAAGTGGACTTGATATGCTACTTTTTAGCTCTATATTGAAGGTATCTTCCTCTTTGTGCAGCATGGAACTGCCTTTCTCCCTTCTAACGCCGTCAAAGTTGTCTAGGAGCCCCACCACCAAGATTCGATCATGGCCTAACGTGACATAAATAAAGATCTTAAGAAGCTTGTCCAATGGTGCACTTTATGGCAGACTTACTTCTCGAATTCTAGAAGCTTTTACGCAACCTATAGCTGCCAAGGACCCCCGGACCCCTTTCGTCGAATTCAGTGCCCGTCACAGCCAGCTCTTCAGTGCGGCTTCTTGGGCTTCGATACACTGGCAATGCACAAACTGCAAAACGGCCCGGCTCAGACAGTCAGGGCTACACGGGTAGTAGGTCTTGTTCTCAGATTATCTGGAGCAAAACTTGGTATTCTTTTTACCTATCAGCCCCATGTAAGACCCCATCAAAATTCTGCCACAGCCTTTCCTCCGGAATGCCCAAACCGGAGAGAGCATACACTGAGAAAGTCCGGCCTTCACTTGCCATAAGGCTGGCAGGATATTCTTCCTCGCTGAGCTACAAATAGCCCCGCACTCTGCTAAATCTGGACCCCTTGTGGCTCAGACGTACAAAACTGAACCCTTGTCTTCTGTACAGAATTCTTCGTAGACCTGCTTTTTCCTCTACAAACTACATACAGTTTCCCCCAACCCTCATATTTCTCCCCACACCATACGGACATTCGGCTCGCCATTCTACAGTCAAGGCTTGCAGTGAGATACAATTTCTTTCTTACAAAATATTCAAAGCTCTAGAATGAGCTCCCCTGGCTATTCGTAATTGCTTATCAATGGCAAGTTTGAGTCACATTTTGAAATCAAGTTTTGACCCCAGTTACCTGTTACTTTTTAATCAACACTGGCACAAGGAAGGCATCAAACTTCAGAACTCGAGCATGACTCCCCTTCTTATTCAGCTTCTTCCCTCTTTCCGTTCTGTTATTATTCTGCTATCGCTCCGTCATCTCACTAACCGATCCCTGCATCATTCTCTACTAGGTAGCGTGTTCTGACGTTGTCTAATTAACCCACTGAGTTAAGCTTCGAACAGCCTGCTTTCAGGATTTGGTCTGTCAAACTATGCGCTTCAGATACTCAAGCTCAAGCGTCCTCTTGTCGGACTCAACTCATTTAAATGTTCTATGTAAAACTCACCCTGTACAGCCTGTTCGTTCTTCCTGTTCCTCAAATTTGTTGTCAACTATATGGTTGCCGTTCTGAGCCATTTTTCCCGCAGTACATTAGAGTCGGTCCTTGTTCCCTTGTCATCGTTTCCCAAACTCTGACCCTCTAGTCCTAAAACATCTGGTACTATTTTCCCCTCGAAGTGGTCTTCTACTTTGGTCCAGAATATTGGGAACTCCGTCATTCCCGTGATGTTTCGCCATAAATCTAGCACAACACTGGCCGTTACGGACAATAACCCATGTCAGCCACTACTCAGGTATACACTGCTTGAATAGACCCCTCAAAGTCACGGACAACCAGTAAAAATACCCAGAGTGCAACATCGCTTTTCGGAGTTTGCAATGCACCAAGCATACAGCCACTCAGATTAAGGGCAGTAACGTTAGTCCGTGCTCCATCAGGTCGCTCTTTCCCATGAGCCGTTTTTTGGTCCTCATTTCATCTGCTTGTTCCAATCCAACAATTTAGATCATCGATGGTTCATGATGGTAGACAGGCATTGGTTTGTGAGAGCGCCTGGAAGAATTTGTCTCTGCAGTTGGTTGATATAAGTCGACTGGATTGCTTCTCTTCCGCGTGTTTGTCTTCCCTCATTTTTCACTGTCTATGCTCGAAACCGCAGCACTCTCGCCGTCAAAGGCATTCAGGTAATGATTACTCCGGACCGTGGGGAAAAGACCACTCCCAGCAGTTCCGAGCACCTTGTATGGGCGTGCAAATACATGGCGGGCAGAGGAGCTATGGAAGGCTTCCAAATGAACTCACCACTCCGTGAAAAATCAAATTCAGTGAACATCTTATACTGAGAATACACTTTTCTCGATGCCGGCCGAGAAGGACATCCGCTCCTCCAACCTTTAGCCCAGACCAGACACTGCGAACGGAGAAACCCCACAATAACCCCCACCATCTTTCCTCCTGATACGTCATTGGTCTTTCTACTTGCGTGCTGAGCTTTTCACATACTCACGCCGGCCAAGCCCTTTCCTCTCCTTTATGGCATCCCACCCACGCGCCTATAGACCTGCATGCTGATGCCACCTGCAAATGCTTACGTATTTTTGCGGCCGTGTGCTGCCCGGCCACCCAGGCTCAACATCCAGTGGTTCATCGAGAACTTGTATAGGATGGAAACCCAAAATCTTCCAACGCTTTTCTCTCTTTCCCCTTCAGAGAATACCTAACCTCCCTTCGGTTTACACCTAGGCCAATCCTTACCGCTAGAAATTTGCTTTGCACCAACCGTTTGTTGAGCATCGCAATTCAGGCCACTCCGGCAGTGAACATCCTACCAAAACTCTGACTGGAGCTGTACCACCCAGGAAGGCCTAGCTATCCAACAAAAACGAGCCTAGATGAAACAAAATATGTTGAACTTTGTGTCTCTAGTTGATTTGGTAAAAATATCATCCTGAAACCTTGGGCAACTCCCCGTCATCTCAAATGCTTAAGCTGTTTCTCCACTCTGCATACCGGCATCGTGAGCTACGAATCTGATACACAAACTTCAGCGTTCCTCAAAGAGCTGGGTCCGCACCGATGCCCAGAAAACTCTGAATAACACGTAATTACAAGCTACAATGGTTTTCATCAGATAAATTTGATTTTTATGCGTATTTCAACCACTGAGCTCTCCCTACTACGAATCCAGTCTGCACTGGACGCTCATTTATACGTTCATTCAAAAGTGCAATAAAACTCGACGCCTAATTTTCTGACCTAATGGGTTTACCTAATTTGGCCTCACTTCTACCATCTAACCATGTGATAGAGCATGCCTCAGGATTTCCCGAAATAAATCACTGTAGCTAGTTACCGTGGCCGGACTTTTTGCGTCCATTGAGTTTGAAGGAGTTGGCGGAAAAACTAACTCCACCACTAACTTGACTGTTCAGTATGTCGTTAGCCCCTGGCAGACTGCCTTGGGGATAGAAATTAGCCGTGTTCGCTCTGCTGAACAAAGGTGGGTCAAAATCCATCTCGAACATCTACCGCCCTATCAGCCTCATTTCCGTGGTTGGTAAGGCTTGTGACTTCTCGCATCTGTGGACACGTGAAGCGCTGTCAGCTGGTGTGCGCACAGCAGCGCGGTTCTCGGAGAAACAGCTCGTGTCTGACAAACCTGTTAACTGCTTGTAAAATTTGTTCAAACGCCAAGGCCGTGAGATGTGCACGGACGTTTTCTCTGTAAACTTTAGTAGGACGTTTGATAAGGCTCCTTATGAAAAACTGTTGCTGAAACTCCAGGCTATTTGCATTTTCAGGCCCATGCTACATTGGATTGAAGACTTCTTGGTCGAGATGCTCTTTTCCGTGAGGGTTGCGCAATCCCAGTCCGCATGGTATCCAGTCGGAAATAATGTTTCAAAGACTCCGTGCCGTTATCTCCTTTGTTTCTAGTTTGTGAGCAACTTACCACAGACCCTCCGATCCGAATGGCATATCTACACTGACGACCTAAATATTTGGCGCACCATCCGATCAGCAGAGGATCATGGGGTCTTCATGCACTGATCAGTTGATCGACCACCTGGGGCTACCCATAAACGGACAAATGCGTGTAAACGAAGATCGGTAGACCCAGTAATGCTTCGGATTACTGCCTCGGGAGTTTCGTACTCCGTCTCACGCTTGAGGGAAAAGACCTGGGAGTTGTCACCCGCAATCTGAAGACTCGAGCACACACTGAAAGAACCTGCACCTCTGTATGAAGATTACTAGATTTAGTCTGTCGGTAATTTAGACGTGTACCCTGTATGCCTTATGATTGCCGTATGCATTGCATGTACGTCCTCGGCGATCTATCCTTGCATGGATGCGGAAGTAGCGGAACTGGAACAAGCACAACGCGCTACCACGCGCCTGGTGGTCGGACTACGTGAAATCAGCTATGAAGAACTTTTGAAAGCCACCGGGTTGTTCCCCGTTGTCTGCGGATGTGTCCGTGGTGACCTCATTTATGCTAGGCGAACCATCCATGTTGGTTTAATTCGGGGTCTGATGTCGAAACTCCCGCTGAAGAATGGCGACCGCGTCCGAGGACACGTACTGACGCTTTGAATGATGCGGTCTACCGGTTTGCCAACCGTCTGTCAATTATCGAGGAGTGACCAATCTCTGGAACGCTCTACCAACCGACGTGGTGAATGAGGCCCACGAGATGAAGAGCAAGAGGAAACTAAACCAAAATCAGAAGTAATATTGGCAGAGCATCGTCTTCTTGTGAGTTCTGTAGAGGAGAGTGTCATAGGGCTCAACCAGTATGATATTTTTACTGCTGATTGCCTGATTAAAGACTGGTACTCGGCCCTTTTTCAGCTCCCCGTAATACGGTGGACGATAATTACTATTGCTGTAAGAATAATCCTCACCTAACCGGTTGGCTGACAAGCCCATCGTCGGATCTGGTCTGATGTTTCGCAGGATGTTTTTCGTTCCACGCATAGAACTCGGGCAAATTACACACTGCGTAAAATCATCTTGTGAACATCTTTTAAAAAATGGAGTCAATAAGGGCTTCCATTCACCCAGCGTGCAACTTGTCCTTCACAAAACAGTCTGATTCAAAGCCTCAAGTTATGAACCAGTGAAGTGTTGGAGCGCTGCCTTGTTGATGTGTTTTGATGCTCAGAATCGGGGTTTCTTCAATCGATGCTGGGGAGGAGGGATCTCTGTGCGTGGGGACTGATGACGTTTTTTCGATCTGGTTTACAAGAGATTCAATCAGTGATGGTGTTGTGCCATTTCGGGGCAAGCCACAGTAAGGCTTATGTGCAAGTGCTGCTGGCACACTTGGGGTCAGTGTGGTTGGTATGAAGATAGTAGATCATACTTCAAGGAAGGAGGGTCTAGGGGAAGGACTGAGGACGCCGAAGCAAGATAAGAACAGCATCTGGTAAACTTAGAGTTCGAGGTGAAGCGGTTGAGTCGGCCAGAGCAAGGCAGTGATTCACTGCTGTGGATGACACAAATAAGGGATGAAATCGTTCGAGCAAAATTGCCTACGATTCATCTTGATGTAAAATAAATAAATCAGCAGAATAATTTCTAATGATTGTGGATGAAACTTGAAGAATTCACTTCGTTGCACAAGGAACACAGGCCATGAAAGATACTGGGTTTGCTTAAGAGGACAACAGATGAAAACAGGTAGGATCAGATAAGTTATATAGGAGTAGAGTAACATTTGCAGCGGCCTATAAACCTCAAAATGGAAGAAAGATTTGTCCACAGAAAGAAGTCAAAATTAGATTGCTCACTGTTTGTCCCTATGGATGGATCACGGGATATCGGCAGACAACCGAATCCACCGAAGGAATTGACTTGTCGTAAGCAAAATTTGAGGGGCTATAGTGCTTCACGAAGTCAGGACTGTGCAGTGAAAAGTTTCGATGAGGGAGGTCATTTGAACTGTTGATCGGAGCAAATATTCACCAACGAGATAAGTCAGCTAGAAGTATACGGAAGTTGTTTACGAAAAGTGGTGATAACCGGGGTTTGCACTGCGGCAGAGCTTGACGACTTCAGAAGCGGTCGTGCATGCTGTAACAATGGTATCGACGGGTTCTACTTTTGGGAATAAAATGCTTCTGGAAGGGAACGATGAATAACGTAGCTTAGAATGTTTAAGAAGAATTTTTAAGGTATAGTGCCAAGGATCAGGCTCAGTGATTATATAGGAACACCATTATTGTGCGTCATGGAGAGATAACTGGAATTGAGAGCTGTGACCAGCAGGCTGAACAAAACTGGAGTAGCACATTTTGCCCGGCATAAAGAAATTGATTGCTGCGATCTCGTACGAGCAGGGTCGACATCGGTGGGAACAGGGTAGGCTAGTCCGAATGGAGTGTGCAGGGAATAGGGCAGCGAGAAAAAATGGAATTGAACCACCCACGACCACGGCCAGTTTGTGGAGCCGGCCGCGAGCGGGGCGCTCGGTCTGGTAGGCGATTCGTGGACTGGACACAGAAGGGGAGATTCAGCGCCCTATTTGCTCCAGCATACTTTAGCAGACTTCCTTCTTGCCCGACATGCGCCTCCCGGAAAGGTGAATATGGCAGCCCTCTGCGCCATTGAGATCAGGAGGAGCGTAAATTTTTGGGGCTTAATGGGAACCGCAACGGCAGGCACCAAATAGTTCGTACTGCGGGCCGTCTTTCAATTTGAAGGCGTCAGATAGCGGTCATTTGGAGTCGAAAAGAAAGTGATCCATTAGCAAGAAGCTTTGCTGAACTGGAAGCGGACAGTCCCAGGATAGTTAAAACAAGATCGAGTGTAAGCGCTAAAAAGCGAGAGTCTGGAAAGAAAATAATAGAGGCGCAGTTACCAGGAGTCCCAGCTGAGGATGAGCGATTGTCTGGAAGACAGCATATCTGGGCGATGGATCCGGGGAATAGTCGAGATAAGGCAGGCCACACAAAAGACTACGATGTATTTTAAAGGAAGAAGCCGCCCAAAGAAAGCTTGATCACCGGAAAATCATCAAGCTGAAGGCCGGTATGTGGCGGGGGGATGAGTTGAAAGGAGACTGTGAAACTATTGCCTGAACAATGTAAACAAACGACTCGGAGACTAAAACAGATTGGGCATGAAACCCGAGACGAAAGTAGTTAAATTTCAGGTGGGGGAAGGATCATGGCCCTCAAAAATGGAGGCCGGCTTCCGTCAACAAAAAATGCCGAGCGGAGTTATTAGGGCATGAACGCCTGTAAAAAGCTTTTAGTTAGGCACCCATTGGGTGGGGTTTCATGCTGAAGCAAGGTACGGTGAATGGGTGGAAACTGAAGGTGCGTAGAAATGATGGCCATTCAGTGGCCATGTGTCGGGGGGAAAGAACGGTGAAGCTTTGAAAAAGAAAAGCTACAAGACTCAATAAAGAATTCGAAGCTGCTCCTTGATTTACTTGCCTGTAAACAGGAAGTTCCGAATGGACTCGTAGATCAAAAGAAGCCGAAGCTTGATGTACGGAGAGAGCAAGAGTGGAATTCGCTCAGTTTTATTTTTGTATTTTATTTAGGCTGGTGTACGGAATCCTCTGTAGTTAACTTTCGCCGCTAGGGCTTCCTGATGTCCTTTTCTCTCCCATCCACCGTTCTATTTTTTCTGATCTTCCCCCTTATTTTCTCCTTTTACTTGACTTTTCAAAAGCATTGTCATTTAACACCATTTTTTCGTTTTTTCTTACATTTGCCGTCTTTTTTGATTCCTCACCCTTAACACTCTTTTATTATCTTTACTGCCATCATTTTGTTCTTATTGTTCTTTCTCGTTTTTTATTTCTTTCTACCCACATCATCCGCTTACTTTTTGTCCGATTTTCTCATTTGCACCATCTTTTTAAGCAATAGGGAGCCACATCGGACCACACTGTACCGCACTACCTTCCTCTTATTGTTTTATGGTCAAGTGGGTTGTACCAAAGGCGAGAAGGACGGTTTTCATCTGCTACGATCTGGTGGGTTTGAAACACAGTGGGTGATGCTTTTCCGTGGCAAGCTACAGCGTCCTTTCAGACCGGTACTCCGCCCAAAGTGAAATAAACAGCGACTTGTTATTCTTCAGGGATAAAATGTCCCGAAAATTTAAGAAAGCTGGCGAACACGATCAAAATTGGGATGTGCTCGAGGTGCCCATGGTCCATTGCCACCAGTTAAAACCGGCCAGCTAAGCAAATCCCACGAACACTTGTCTACTACTGGTGCCCCCAGGAAGTGTGCCGATAGTCTAAGCAACTATGGTAGTGCCCTGAGAAGGTGCCGTTAAGAAGCCGGAGTTTTCGTGAGACACTGAGGATAGTGCCCTTGTTGGTAGGGAGCTAAGTAATAGAACCAAAACAAACACAGCGTTCGAATTGGAGCTTACTAAAGTACACTTTTTTCTATCTTCTTCTGGGTTCCGCATATAACAAATGGACGGGACCAGCCGAATCAGCTTCAAAACCCTTTTGAAGTGTTTAGCTCTGTTTCTTTAAGCACGCATGTGTTATCGGGCAGGACCGAAAGACGTTTTACTAATTTTATCCACATGCATTCCTGAAGGTGACTATTATTCGTGCCGCTCGGTTGGGACGCTCCCTTCCGCGAATACACAATAAACATTCACTCGAAACAGTGCGTTCTTGTTGTCTACGTTTGCCAGGTGGCCGTAGTTGAGTGCTGCACCGTTGGCATTGCTCGTGTGCATCCATTTTTGGCCTGATTGGGCCGACTTGCTGTCGCGAACTGAACCGTGAACCAAGAGGCTTACTCGCTCACAGCCGTATATAGCAGATTCGTTTTTTGTCGGGAGATGGGACGTCTCTGACAAGAAACGTTGAATATTGCCTCTCGGCACGCCAAGTAGTGTAGGCGCAGAGAGCTCAGGTTGTTGGGATACTTCGTGCTGAATTTCCCTCATGTTCAAGCTGTGGAAGCCCCGCTAGTCGTCACACAGAAGGCTGCCTTCACAGACGGATCAGTAGATGGCGTTATCAGTAGAGCCCCCTTTAAGCTTGGAGACAATGGAATGCAGTCCCGCAGAGGAATAGTCTTGGCGTGACATCTGGTTTCCTGCTTTGAGAATCGGTAAAACTGCATCAGTGGTGAAACAGGTTTCAAAGCAAAAGAATTATTCGCTTCCGACACCATCTGAGTAGTAGAGCTGAAGTTTCATCCAGCCTTGGCAGCTTCGAAGAGTTTAAGTCACTGAACTTGCTTTTGACCTGTGTGGGTGAAAAAATTGTCTACGCCATTTGTATTGTCAAACCTCCTGCTGCAAAGGCCGCGTTATTATTACTCGGTTGGTTTGGCCTTTCCAGAACGAAAACCAATGGATAGTATTGACTTAAGTGTCAGTGATCCTCCTGTCGCATTTATTTAAGATGATTTCCACTTGATGCGCATCTGGAACTCAAAGTCACTCCTGTGTAGCTTCAGATATGCAGTAATAGGATCTCCGGGATCCGATACTACGCTGATTAGGATCGTTGGCTGATCCTCCGAGTCGTCTTGCCCGCAATGTGTATTAGAGGTGTGCTTCATGTGGAGGTCCTGCTAGCTCTTTATTATTTGATAAATATCCCACGACACTCGTGGGTTATTAGAGCCGCGCTAGGGACAAAACTAATCAATCTACACAAACATCACAATAAAATATGGAGACTGATTCGTAAACTTTAACGATGCAATCACAAGCCTCGGAATGTACAAACATGAACAAACCTTAAATACGCAATCAAAAAAATAACACAACAATCCAGAAGCTCAAATTCAAGTGGTCGGAGCACAACGGTGAAAAACAGTTCACTGCCATATTTAAGTTTCTCAAACTAACAGAAAACTCGTAAACCTGCTGTGGATAAAAGAGCTGCCTAAAGTGTTGTCAAATATAGTCAAATTTACAAAGCAAGAGAATATTTAGAAGGATTTTAAATAATAATCCTCCAAGTCCCCGGCCAGAAACATTCCGCAAAAACTTTCGGGGTCCACATTGGGGTCATTATTCTCACGCTGCCTGCCTAAAACCTACTGCCAACACCTGCGATTACTCGTCTTCTGCTTTGTCTGCACCTACTACTTTAGGTTGTTGGACCACAGTGATAATCATTTCCGTCGTTTATAGAGAACCAAATCCTAATTACACCAAACAGTTTGAGGTTGGTTTGTCCATCGAAGGGTCGGCACGGACTTGGACACTTTAGAACTGTGAAGACGGTCCGGGACAGAATACTTTGCTGCACAAGGTTATGTAACGCATTTCAGGAGGACAACTATTCACTTCGACAACGGTCAAAGATGATGTTGTTCACTTTTTGCACGGCTAAGTTGAAAGCAAATGCGGCGTTCAAGCGACAGCAAGATACAGTGCCGGGGTAAAAGTTTGAGAAGCAGAGGAAGTATGTAAAATAAGCATACCCCACATCTTGAAGCAAATAAAAACTATGTCCTGACAAGTAATAAGCTTATGACGGAGCATACCAAGAAGCATCAGCAAAGCAATAGGTCAAAAATAAATACAGGTGGGAGGGTTTACGAGTTTAGTGGTGTACATAGGGTGCGACATAATACCTTATAGGCTGCAAGGGAATGTTCTTCCAAAGGCCTGGTAATTTCGTAGTGTGATTTCAGACAACGAGCCTCGTTTGAGTCATCGAGGTGAACCAGTTGATGAATTTCTTATTTTGACCATTTGCAAGTTGCACTGAAAGTTGATATTCAGCGTACCTCAAAAATTGTTTAAGAAAATAAATTAGCTGGATGGTGAGTAATGGATAAAATGCAATAAGACGCAGAATCTCTCAAAGTGAGGTGGTCTCCGGGCTATATCTTCTCGTACGGAGTTTTTAGTTCGGCTCATCAATACGGACATTACCGCTTCCCTCCAAGAGTAGACAAAGCTTGCTGGAGTTTTATATAGGCCCTCTTTCGCCCCCTTTACCTGTAATGTGACACGATTAGAACATCTGTTCAATATAAAACGTTCCATCAAGCCGGTAAAATATCCTTTTGAAAATGTGGCTACCTAAGGAACCAGTAAAAAACAGTCATTTTGAATCTGTGTGGATGCTGATTTCGGTGCAGCAACCGTTGCTTTGGCAAATATCAGTTTGCTGGGCCGCCGGTCATGCAGTTCCGGTGGTAGACAGTGGCCCACCGTCGTTCTGATGGTTACCACACCCAACTCATTGGGAACTTATGGGGCCCTGTTCCGCCCTCGCTCTCAGGGTCCGGCTACCGTTTATTCCTTGTAGTGCGGTGAGTCTTCTTGACAGTAGGGCATATACACTCTCCACGGAGCCCATGTGCAAGTGTTTTAAAAAGGTTCGGCAAACCTCCAGTCATTAGACCAATTCCAATATCTTAGTATTGCAAGCTGGTGTTCCAGTTTTTGTAAAAAAGTTTCTTTTTAGAGGGTTGGACGGTTTCGGGACACTTCTTGGATTCTTTGGAGTGACTTGACGGTGGCCGCTTGGATGGAGCAAGCTAGGCTTGCTCTACACCTAAGCAAAACACTTTCAGTGGTCCTCATTTGCTTTTATTAAATTATAGTGGTGTTCTTTTTCGTTTTATTGCTAACAGTCCCCGAAAGTCCTCAGCGGACCCCTCGATTTCTCCTAGTACTTGTATCACGAGTGCCACTCGAAAACCTCAAACAAGGTATGGGTTTAACAAACATCAAACAAAGCTGAAACCGAGCGCTGTTTCAATCGCTGATCTCCTGTAAAACGCTCATTATGACATTCATCCCCATTAAGAGGCTAGGAAAATCTCGACGAGGTTCCCGAACTTCGAAGGCAACATATCCAAGCTTACTCAGTCATAGTGCCCGACACACTCTGCAGCAAAAAGCATGCCATCTCGGTGTGAATCTGCCTCTTATCCTCTGAATTACCTTTGTAGCTATGCAACGAAGGGAGGAAAATGTATGAAAAACTCCTTATACGAGAAGCCAAACCAGTTCAGTCAATGAAAATATGCAATTCTTTATGGATCCCTTATTCCAGACTGGAAGACAGTTACATCGATCCTCTGGCTGCCTGAGTATTTCTGTTCCGTTTTGGCTGAGTACATGCCTCCACTTTGGTATGCTGGACGTAGTATATTTCTGTGGGCTTGAGCTTGAAGGATTCGCATGGGCAACGAAAAAGAACTCTGCTAGTCGGAGTTCAGTAGGTGCTTGAGCGGTGACTAACACTAGCGTCGATGTGGAATGGCCTGGCGATCCGTGCCTGAGCACGTTACATCGTCAAAAAGATTCTCTTGACCACCATTCCTCTTTGATTGGTCCGATGACCCAGTTGATGGCCTAACTTGCAGCCAGTGGCCCTAACCCCCCTGCCGGTTGCCTTTGCTCTCATTCAGATCCATTGGCGACTTGGCAAGTCATTTTTCTCTGTCGGGATGTTTTCGATATATTCGCCGCCTATTCTGCGGTCTGCCGTTGTTGATTAGTTGACCTCTTCCGTTTGATATTCTTTTTATTTTGCTGCCACAGCTTTCTTGCCTACACCGAGATATCCAGAACACCTCAGTTGACCTAAATGATATTTATTTCACCCCCTTTAGGGAATTTAATCCTGCGACTGAAGGCATCTTACTCAGAGACACTAGCATGGAACACTTTGCGTGTGTTCCATCCACGCGCGTACTATCAAAATCTGTCTGGCATGAAACAGCCTCAGTCGAGCAAAACTAATAATATTATCCTTTACTCCTTACACACGTTCACGCCTACGTTCACATCGACGGTTCATTCTTGTATAGCCCCCCTCAAGACATAGTGAAGGGCAGGCACCTCTGGTAGCAACCTTCATGTCTAACCATGGCTTACCCAACTCCTCTAATTCCTATAATATCACCGTGGACCTACAAGCAGTAAAACTCCCATCACCTTCTATATCACCGAAGAACAAGCTAATCTGTAGAACACCTGCAACTTCCATGACATTCAGCTCGCCGATCCACCCCCATCAGCCCGATTCAATCGCCGTCGCTGGATCTTCCGAAATGGGTCAAAAATCAGAAATCGAACAAAGCATAACCAATTAACACCACCCCGAAAGCCAGAACAAAAGTTGTTCCAAGTTTATGTGGGGCCAAATTAAAAGTTACAGAAGGCGAAAACATATTCGAACCTCAAGTATTCTTCCAAATAGGAGCAACATTAGGACCCAAATGTCCGACGTCTCATCGTCCGAGCACGTCCTGCAACACACCTTTGAGCAGTGCGTAGTCAAATTCATCACAGATCACGAAATCAAAAGGCGATCATCCGTGACATTCTACAATACTAGATTATTGAATGAACAATGACTCCAAACAGGTACAAGCCTCTATTATGAGATCAAAGGGACTGAACAAACGAGAAACCGAGTTGTGGATTTTAGGCGGATTTTCCGCTACCGGTCGTTACGCGTCCTTCAGAAGGGGTTTAATTTCGAATTCAAATGTCGCACACAAACAACCTGTCATGCAAAGGCCTTGTGTATGGAAAAGCTTGGCAAAGCAACATCATATGTAGTCACGTTCGCAGGGAATGCGGAACATTTGGAAGGGTTTTTGACATAGATCCTTTACTCACAACCTCTCGGATGGTCTGACCGATCGCGCAAGTGCAAGATTCACCTCTATCTGATACTATCCACTAACAGGTGAGGTCACGCCTTACTTCCGGGGCTCCTCTTTCTTCAAGTTGTCAGCCAAGATTGAAACTATTTGGCGAGTTTCTGGTGACCGTGGGAAGCAATGTAACCAATTCACTCATAAGCTTCCACCCGCACCTGCTGGCTGCGTGCCCATGAATGCTGCTTGCTTAAGGATCTAAGCACTTAGCTTACCCGAGCCAATCACTGATCAACAACCCACCCGCTGCATTGTCCGATTCAGGTGCAGCCCCTCCCCGAATATAGTGCACTCACAGTAATCCAAAGGCCCGTCGAATCCTAGCAAGGGACACCCCGGAGAAAACAGATTATGCGGGGGTTATAACTACTCTGCCTCCATCTTCATGTCGACCTCAGCTATCAAAGGATTCTACATTACCAAGTGTTTCTCAATAAGATTCCTTCCCCCCGGCTAACTCGTAATATTTTTTTGGAAAATCCACTTGCATTCTTCACATCGAAAAGTCGGACGCCGGCTCGCGGCGTCCGACTTTTCGATGTGAAGAATGCAAGTGGACTTTTCAAAAACGTACGATTCAGGCTCTTCGTGCCGACAATACATCCTCTAACTCATAATACTTAAGCATCTTCACCTTATGCCCTAAAGTGAGTGACTTTCAACGTAATATACACCGGGCCTCCCCTAGATCCATCTGACCATCTTGTCATACCTGTTACGCCAGATATTTATATTTAACAATCCCCTTCCGCTGACTAGGTAAATGCATTCTCCGACCTCTGTACGAGTCTTAGCCAACCGTCAGCTCTGGGACAGCCCCAATTTTTTTGTCCATACCTCTCCGTCAACCACGACACTTCCAGTTCGTTAGGCTCATTGAATATCCACCAACCATCCCCAAGTCTTTACCGTCACTGTCTTCGTTCCACCTAGCCTCTCCGTCCCGGACCCCCCGAAATAGCACCCTCTGCCCTCACACAGATGCAAGTGGCTCCAGATAGCCTATTAGCTCCGTTAGCCACCGGCGCAAATCTCTACAGAGATTCACTATCAACCCGGAGGAGCTTTTACCTACCTACCGTAGGCCACCCTTCAACAGACGGTCCCCCTCCACCTGTCCACAGCAAAACCTCTGCGTCCATGCCGCTAACTCAACTGAAACTCCGTTTCGCTCTTCTTGTTTACCTTTCTCTCCCTTCTCTGTGACTTACCCTTACTTCGTGAGCTGGCACTGGACCTACATCTGGATATCTTACCGGTCAAGAGGACGTGGCTAAGTGACCACATCCCATCAGACCACTTTTTATACGACTTTATCAAACCACGGTCAGAGGTATGGTTGAACAACGCGGAGGCCTCTGCATTATATATATCAGATACATATACAACGTAACTGAGTTTTGCCACTCCGCTTAACGACTTTTCGGACTGTGTCTGGGTCGCTGTCAGGGAAAATAGACAACTACTTCTCATGGGATGTAACTACTGCAAGCCGAATATGGATATGCACAATTGGCGGCAACGATACTTGCTTTCAACTAAGCCCTGGATCTTCTTTCTACCTTTAAAATCTTAGCTGGCGGATCGGTGATGTGTGAAATCCGCTGACTTCAAAATTTCTCCCCGAACCTCATGACTGTCTTCCGTATATCCGTAAGTGGCCAGGTACTGCATGTTCAAAGCCCCAATTCCATTGAAGCACTACAAAAGTAGGCACTGATAGCTTTAATAGCTTCACTGATAGTGACCACAAGATAGCACCCATTGTTTTCACGGTCCATCTGGCTACACACTTACGAGTCAACAGAGACCCCCCCTTCTAGGAACCAAGAGACAATAGCATAAGGCTTTGTTGGAACCGCCAATCTCTTCCATGTATTCCCACGACTGTGCTGAATTCCCTCTATTTCATGACCTGAAGGTGGCAATAGATCAAAAGAGTTCTAACTCGCACGGTTGCGTCGACTAAGTCACTCCCTCTTCGAGCCCTACAGACGGCAAAAGGTGGAAATCTGGATCGTTTGAAATATGGACTAGTCTAATTTCAATGAGGTCTTACTGAAATGGGGGGTTTTCTGTTGCATTCAGATGATAGTTCGCCCTCCAAGATAGAATTGAGTTTAGATTCTTTCAACAAGGGAGGGGAATGGATGCTTCAAAACGAAGCGGAGGCTCTAGCCGAGTCAATGAAATTCAAAAAAGTGCCACCAAGTCAATTCTTTCCTAACCTTATCTATAACGGTACACACTTGAATAACTGTTAAATTCGGAGGATGTCAATCCTCGCCCTCTGACCTAGGTGGAAAGCTTCAATGAGCTTTCCGATGTACAAAAAACCACGTCTAGATCTGGTAAATTTTTGATCGGTAATCCCTAAACTGGTCTTGTCCATAAAAGTAATCGATTGATAAGTGAAGGACTGAGACCCCATCTTCTGAACCACCATCTGACAAACGGTTTTGAGCAGTTTAATAAAAACAGATCACGTGCTTCACGCACGGAAGTATTTCTAAGCCTGGCCAAGGTAGCCGTTAACAGTGCTAGTCACTGATCATATTTTTTTGGACGTGGCCAGGGCCTTCAATCGAGGGTCCTACTGAACTGTGAGCCCAACACCAGCTCGGTTTCCATTGCTTTATTCAGCCCGAGATCAGGCAACCAAAGGAGGTAAAAGTTTGCCAGAACCCCGTCCTGTGACCGGTAGTGTGATATAAAGCATTGTACTCGACACCACTTTTCCTAGTATATGCATACGATGTATGAAAGGTCTTGCTTCGGGGTGTTCCCTTCCTGTCTGGAAAAGACAATGAAACCACTAATACTTTTATTCTACAGTGTGAGCTTCCACCAAAGCCGCTAGGGAACAGCTTTCTGTCATTTCTTGAACTAAAGATTGAATGAAGGGATTCTTCGCTGATAAAAGTAGCACAAGGCTGCGTTATTTCCCTACTGGGAAATTTAGAATCATTGACCAAGTTTTGATCAATAAGGCTTGGATGTGCTACTCGGGTCCACACCATTTACCTGCGTTTACCTATTCGGAACATGCCCTCATCCTAGCTGATAAAGCTGTGCGGGAGACAGGGCTTTTAAGTCGAGCCTTCATGACACAGAAAACCTAACTATGCATCTTAAGTCCTCTGTTAAAACCCTAGTGGAATACTTCTCAACCATTTGCTTTTGCACGCTACACGGGGACAAAATAGCAGTTAAGAATAAACGACCTTCTTTCACTCACAAGCTTCAATGTTCTTCCCACGTGAACTAAACGGAGCTATGTGACAACCGAACACTGATCCTCTATGGCCACACCACCTGGGAGCTAACCTCATCTTTTTCACAATATCATAAAAGTAAGTCATGCTCATCGGAACGGCAAGAGAGCATTCCTTCTATTTATTCCACACGTGACAGTGAGCCCCAATATCTATCCCCCTGTTAGGCTTACACTGAGATCACACTTTTTCTTTTGTAAGTAGGCTTCACCTTGGAAGCAGCTGCCACAACAAATTGGGGCAGTTCACCATCCTCCGTGGCATTAAAGCAAGAAATAAAAGCAATCCTAATGGAAAACACACTGGCCACAATGTTCGTTGCTTATTTTTCAATGGACGGGGCCTTTGCAACAGGATTAGGACACCAATATAGTAACTATTGGGTTCAAGCTTTTCAGTTCTAATATAGCTCTTGTATGGTTTGCTTGGTACTGACTGCCTCTGAAGGCAACTCAACTTACCGCTTGTGGGTTTCATGGCTTCCTTCCCAGTATCTAGGACTGCAAAAGCGGTCTCGATTATTCATCACTGACTATTTTTCTCTTTAAAACAAGCTTTTGAGGCGGTTTATCGTTTATTCGGTTCTAAACTCTGCTAGCAATACCCATTTGTTAGCTATCACCCGAACTTGACCGACATTTTTGTCTGAGGCCAGTGATTTTGTCACAGTCCTCCATAGTCTGTCCTTCTTTGGTGAAGCTTCTTAGTCCTTTACTCAATACTCATCCGCAGCGGCTAACAAAATCGCCTCATCCCGACCCATGATTAAGTCCTCGCCGGTCTGTACCTCATTTTTAATTTCTCCATTTAAATTTGTGGAATATTGAGATATCACCTCTAATCCAATTTTTTATTTTCAGCGTACTAATCAGGACACCAACGATTCAATGCTACAGCGTTGGTTGCATAGAGAAAGCGATAATATTTTTCTGGCAAAATCGTCATAAACATGAAGTTGCCCTATGTATCAGCACAAGGAGCTTAGATGACTCTCCCCTGCTGGATTCCTCATGACTGTTATTGTCAAAAGCAAGCCGTCAAGAGCCCCACAGGGGCTGCTGCTACCCGAGCTTTTGTTTTATCGAAGATTTCAAAGACTGTGACTGCTACACTCCAAAGGCAATGGAGTCGAGTATGTGACTGTTTCACTTCTAAGAGAGTCAGCCAACCCTATCAGATGCAGACATCGAGGGCCTCAGGCAAGGAAAGACGAGTCAGGCATAAATGGGGGGAAATAACCCTATGGGATATGTATGGCCCCCCTGCCAGTCGATAAAAACAAAAACAAAAAGAAAGTATATTTTCAACTAGAGGTTTTGAGCCAATGCTACCCGCCCTCCTGAATGCCGGTTAAAACTCCCATAAAAGCCAGGACCCAGGCCTATATATCGGAAGCTTCAAATAGGTGAGTATTTGATTTGGCTTTCGGTGCTGGCTGTCGTAGCTTCAGGGGAGCTTCAAGCCACTTCTGTCCACACGTACTTGCCGGCCCTACCGCTGTCGGTTTCAACACCTTATGGTCTTCCGCACAACTAGTGACAGCTTGCATACGCATGTTGCCACTGTCGGTAAGCAGTTCGAAAAGGTAAATTACCTGACCTCTGCTCCGGCCACATTTTTGCGTCCGCACACTCGTAATCCTCAAACTTGAGCTGAACTCAGCCTGCATTTGATTGTTCGAAAGGGGGATTTTAAGGTGGCCCACCTGTAGTTAACTGTCCCTGGCTACTTTCTCTTTATTCCCCCTCATCCCCCGTCCCAATAAAGTGCTGTCAAAAGTCATTTGTGGATTGTCTGCTTAAGAATTGATTCACCCGACTGACCAAAATGCCTGATGACACTAGCCTCTTCTCAAAAAGCCGCTTTTTCCCCTGCAGCAGGTTTCTGGCTCCGTTTGTATCCCCACTCTCAAACTCTTACTCACTGGTCTCACGTCGCTTTCGTTGCACTTTCTCGTAAACCCAAGTTTACCAAGCCGTTTGTTATCCCGAAGTGGCCACTGATTGCCCACCTGAGCAAAAGCCTACTATTGTCAAGGATTCCATTTCACTTCTTTGCCTGTCATTTTAAGGTCTTCTCACAAAACTCACGGATCGGTGGCATGTTTGCATTCACATAAAACTCGGCATGATCAAAGTTCTACTAATTTTCCCCTTTGTTCACCGTTTTTTTCCACCGTCACCCACAACATGTACAACAAAAAATTGTTGTTTTCCTTCTTTTAATCCTCTTTTCAGATTCTGCTGATTTGACAAAACACACCTTTTGCTCCACCAGCCGAATGAGACTCAGGAGATGATGTACTCTATCAGTGACTTTCAGCTGCTGTTCATTCCCTGATCCCAATCGGAATAGAGCAGTATTTTGGCTGGAACGCGCAAAAAATGTATCTTAACCTAGCTGATTCCTTACTTTGACAACTTCAGGTGACCGAGCAACAAACTAGGGTGTTTACCACAGTAATGAAGGGTCCATGGTCAGCGGCATCCTTCGACCCAAGGTTTCTCGTTGTGGTAGACTCACCTACCCGAAACACTGTAATTCACAATCCCGTTAAAAGTCAGGACGGTTACCGAAGGCGGCCTCCGGTACTCGTCCCTCTCACTAACCAGGCTCAGTGCTGACGCGGAAAAGCCTTGTAAACCTCATTATGGAATAAATTATCATGATGATGGCAAAACAGGGCCCGATACCAGGCGAAACATTTTTAACTTTGGCTGTGGTGCGCGTCTTGTCTCCACTTGACGCTATTTTCGCTTGGTAATTGCCTCGTCACCTTTCCAGATTTTGTCCCTCCACCAGTCGCATAGTTCTTTATTTTGGAGGACACTTGCTCATTATATTGATAAAGAACTCAACTTTGTATGGGTTATATCTTCCTTTCTCAATCATCTATTTTCCTTTAGGTACTTTTACGCATCTTTTTCCGTCTGCCTCCCGAATAACTTCTCACTCCTTTCATTTCACCCAGTAATTACCTGCTTGTGATAATAGGCATTTCTGCAGTATACATTGTACTCTCAGTATCCTATAATGAAGCCTTCTTCAATAGTTCAGCGCTTGGCCAATTCGGTACTGTTTTTCAAACACGAATTTGAAACTTGTTCGTGCTTGACTTATGAACCTTGTCTTATCATTCCACTCATATTTCACCCGGCATTGTTTTACTACCGTAGAAATGTACCGGTCATACGCCCAACACTTACAAATATTTCATCCTAATGAGTGTTTTGTACATTATGATCATGCATTCATGAAGGAGTACCGATCACGTTAGAGAAGAATGCAGGGGTTGTTATGTTGTCTTTGAGTTAAACACTGGGAGCCTTAGTCAGCCTTTTAAGAGTCCTTCATTTTCTGAGAATGCGCTATGGATTCAGTATAGTAAGACCAGCCGTGTTCATCGAAGACTCTGCATTCACCGACAGCTAGGCAATTTACTAAAGCCGATTGTTGGACTCCGTCTGCCAGTGATCTGATAGTTATCGAGCTAAGTATCATTTGCACACCAGAGGGTTCATTTCGGTGGCCCATAATCTATTCCAACACTCAGTTGGCCTCCGGTATATCAACATCAACAAAGATATCAGCCTGCGGGCCGGATACTTCGTATAACATGATGTCCCTGAGGCGAGACCATCCCTTGGCTATTGCCGTTGTAAAGTCTGTTAGTCTAGCTGGCAAGCCGTCTTTGGTCTCCTTGGTAAGCCGGCTGTCTTAAGTCCTCCCGCAATTTATGCGGTTCCTCCATCGGTTAGGGGTGCTGACCGCCGGGCGAGATCCACCAAATCCCTTGGATGCCCCCCTGCAACAGTGCTGATCATGAGGGATATGGGATGGGCAACTAGTTCACATCTTTCCATAAGCTCAAGCAGAACTGTTAATGTGTCCGACCTAGTGGTCGCAAAAGACATCACTCCGCCCAATACTTTAGTTTTTACTGTGCTTGCAGGCACGATGAATAACCTCACCGATTAGCAATCACCACATATTTTTGAACAGATTAACCTGGAACTCTTCGTACGAGTGAGTTTAGTGTCATGGGGCATACGTAGTAGTAAAATGATGACTGCTTAGCGTCCATCCCGGCAACATTTCACTCGAAGGTGCGTCATGGAACCCGATAAAAGTCACTTGATTACTTGGGGCATGCACCTGGCTTTTTTGAAGCAAAATACCCATCGGGTACAATCCTACTCTAAAAAGTCCAGCAGGCTAGTAACCGACGGAGCGGCTTGCGTAGCTTACACTAATTTAACACTGCGGACTCTTGAAATGGGCTGCCTGTACAGAAGATGAATTGCAAAGATAAGGAGAGGTTATACATTGAGAAATTACTGTGGGAAGATTTGGCCGGATGTATCCGGTAGGGACAGCGATAACAAAAATGGACGCGCAGCAGCAGGACAACTTCAAGGCTGATGAGAAATGAAACGTCAGACGACAGCTCTGAAACACTGGGTGAGAGGAATATGGTAAGCACAGGTAAAGACTGAGGTTGCCAAGCGGGAGAGGGAACTAGATGGTGCAATGATTCACGAGGCACGGACGCGGAGACGGCAAGCTCGAATGACATAAGAGAGAGTTGGTAGATGAATTGATCGGTAAGTCCGGTGGGGGTGGATTATTTGCTCCGTGTAAAAGGATTATCACTCGTCGGTTTCCTTTGCAGAACGTGGAACGTGACGACTAACAGTGGAAGAAGTTGTTGACGAAAAGGGACCAAGACGCAAAGATGGGATGAAAGCAAGAGAGGGCAACTCATAAGAGGGACGATTAAGATTATGGCAGGGAAGGTATGCACACTGGGCTAGCACTATTAAACTAAGCGTGCCATCTGCTATCGGCGCTTTGGGATGGGACCGTCCATGCACAGGACACGCACCCTGGAGGAGGCTCCATTTAACGGAAGGCGGTAAGTGTGATTTGCCAGCCTGATTGAGCACGCTCATCACTGGGGGTGTCCTGCACCTCCGATGTGCCCCGGTTGAAATGGTAGATCTTACCATGCCTAACCTTATTTGGAATGAGCCTGAACAAACGTTGATTGTTTTCACAATACGGGAGGCCGAATAGTGCAATCCAAGATCGGGTGGCCGGATCGCGAGGGATCCTGAAGAGCAGAACAGGTGTAGCCTTGGGCTGAGTAACGGGCGTACAATGAACTTATGGCCAGCTGCTTGAGTCATGGCAGAAACTAAGGCGGAATCCGAAGCTGCAGGAAGTCATAGAAAGTTATGAGCGCATAGACTGTGAATTGAAAGTAGAAAACGGAGGGGGAAGCGCAGTCTGCTTGCTTTCCAGCTGAGGGTCAACGGTTAACGACAAGGACAAACAAACAAGCCTTCCATGCGGTAGGTTCTTAGAGCTACTTGGGAAGTTGTAGGACAATAAGGTCAAAGGGAAAGCAAAAGTTGTGCATTGAGGATCGAAGAAGGCAGAAACCCCAGCCAATAAACCGCTTTGGAAACAGCGAGCCACGGGTCTTGAATGGGGTTAGAGGCGTGAGTCAGTAACCGGACAAAATGAATGACAAACAGGGAACAGGAAGAATGCATCGGAGGCGAAGCGACTAAGAGCTGACAGCCTAAATAAGAGAAGATTCTCTAGTTATGACCGGGTATAGCCGGAAATGTGGTTGACCAGACGGCGAAAGTGCACGGTGGTCCGAGATATTTAAAGGTTTTGCAAGGGACGATGAGATGGGTTAAACTTTGTCGGAGGGTTAGCAGAACTGGGAATAATGGCGCTTATTAAAGGCTTTGAAGCAATGAAATATTTATTAACATTCACGATTTCGAGGGTAGGGGGAAATGGGCGATTAATAAAAGTAGTATATTTGGAGGTCAAGTATTTTGGTGAGGTTGAGTGGGCCCAAAAGGTATGCTCATACATCACAGACATGGAATCCTTCAGTGGAATGGGAGGTATAATGATGAAAAAATGAGATCGGAATGTGAGACCACCTTTGAAGGCCGGCAGTGAAGTGTCCACTGGCTGACAACATAGCACTCAAGACGATTTTGTAGATCAGAAGCACACTCTCAAAAGGGTCGATAAGGGGTTTTCATGTATACGGAGAAGTAGACTGTTTTAAATCCTGAAACCTGCCAACAGGAAAATTTGGGACCTAAAATCAAAGTAAGATGGTGGCACCGGGATGGAAAAGGCACTTTGTCAAAGGGGACAGGAGCCAGGGGAGTGAATAAGTTGCACTCGGAAGTACGGGATGAGCCTCAGGCGGCTACTCTATAAGGGCTGGATGAGGATTTCAGAGCAATGGTTGTAGTTTAATGACGTGGATATACTCAGAAGCCCTTTCTGAAAGTGTGCTGGATCTTCTCAGGTAATACTACACCTAGTAGAAGGACACAGAAGAAAACCGGGACAGCTTGATGTTTGAGCACGCCTGCAACTCTCACCTACGTTTTATCTAAATCGGTTGCTAGAAGTGCGGGACTGATAACATGAAATCCGCGAAATCATCGGAAACTGCTATTGGTTCCCTTGTGTTTGCCCCCACAGCTCCCTCTGCCCACTTTTATTGTGAATCGATAGATAGACACTGGGCAAAGCAATCTGAGTCTAGCCATGCACTTGGATGAGGTTGGTATCCAAAATGCTCTGGTGCTTTACTGCAATTCCGCATTTTTGTAGCCAAGTTTGACGGCCACTCAGCGTCTCTCTTGGAGCCTTTGGCCACCTTTGCCACCCCAATGTACAAACCTCTAGTTAACATGGATGGTTGTCCAAGGAGATCTTTGAAGATTCTGTGTGCTGTTACTTATACCATTGATGGATCAGTTGGTGCGCAGCCATTATTGCATCTCTGGCTTTCCAAGGGCTTTAACGCATGAAATGAAAATACTTCCGTCCAGATATGGAAATGTTGAACTCGGTGAAATTTTTCCTGCTGTCTCAAGAGCTTGCAGTATCACTGGGTGTTCTTATCGAAAAACGGTGGGCCTTACTTTCGCTGTTCAAGCTCCGAAATACCTGCAGAATCGGGCAGTCTGAACACCTTGAGCTTGTCGACAACAAAGCCACGGTGCTGTTGGTATTGTGAAATTTGTCATTTTTCTGCTGACCCGCTGAAATCAGTTTATTGTTTATTGATCCCTGTCTTGCCTTCGGCTGATCGCAACGGACGCGTTAACTGTGCTACTCTCGCCCAACGAACACCGACACCTTTAAACTTACTGTGGTCAGAAAAATAAGGCCTGCCACGGACGGAACTAGTTGATATGGAATTATCTAGGGAATTATTAACGTCCTTCCCCAGGGGCTAGTCAGCTGATGCGCCATCGTTTCACAAATTCTTCGCCCTCTCATCTGAGCATTTCTAATGCATTTTCTCGCCAAGGTTGCACCAAAATTATTCTGAACAAGAGTGACCCGCATCCAGATGCAAGGATTCTGAAACCAGATGACATTGATCTGAACATTCCGCTGCATTAAATTGAAATCACAAAAAGTGCGATTATGTGAAAACTCCAAGCATTCGGCCAAAACTACGGAACTGTAAAACGCTGGTTATTATATTCCAGTGGTCCAGGAAGGGCAGTGAGAACCACTTCAGGGCGAAAGTCAAACTCCACACGCAAATACGCAAAAGTGTTAAGGTGTAGTGTGCTGACATGCTCGGCAAATTAAACTCGGATGCAGTCAAATTCACAAAATATCTGGCAGGAACGGGATGGATTTTTAATACTTATTTTCTTTCCTCTACGCTATTACTCTTCAATGTTTTAGACATGCCGCGGCTCCCTTTGGGTCTGGATTCATGGCCCTTATGGGTCCTCAAACCAGAGTTCTTCGTCCTTTAGAGACCACTTTTCTACTGCAGTTGCGGCTGGACACTAGTGGTTACCGGGTTGGCTACAAACCGGTACACTGTCCGTTGAGCAGTCTGGAGAGAAGTGCTATGGCGGCTGATCTGCCTTAGGCCTATGAGTAGTAAAATTCTAACGATTCTTTGATGAGAGTCCATGTGTGGCATTCCTTTTCTCTTTTCCTCGTAACAGTTTTATTTATTCATACTCACCGACTATTAACTATTTCAATTTACCTTAGTGACCTATTTTGGTAACTCTCGAGTGTGGTTTGGACCAGGGGAGCAATTGTGTTATCAAAAATCTCTTACTCTTTTCCCGGTTTTTCTTTGTACAGGCCCTACAAAGCTGAACTTTGCGAAGGACGAAACGAAGAATGACCAATGAGAAGGCAGCATGGGAATGACTGCAGTTTTCTGCTTCCTGATTGGTTTGTTTGTACCTCTCCTGTTGTAAACAGGCTCTAAAGTGCCCCTGTTTAATATTATCAGGAAGTTTCATCGGTGTGGCAAAACAAGGTCTTTGTTGGCTGCCTTTGTGCCCTGTTTTTGAGAGCTCCGACTTCGCAAGCCGAACCGGAGTTTAGGGCTGGTGGTCCTTGTTTGCAGATCTGAGTGAAAGCTACACAGTTGAGCCATCACCTTCCTCGTGATTCTTCCGTGTGCGGTCTGCCTTGGGAGGAATACGGCCAAGCCCAACCGTGGTTTTGAGCTTCTCTATCGTTGTACTTTTCAAATACCGTGTAGTACATGATTCTGACTCATCCAGGGTTCCTCTAGATCTTGCTGTGGATTAAGGTTCGTATATCGCTGGTCAAACGGTAGTCGGAATACGTCTAACTGGGGAGCACGAAGTTGTTTTGTTCAACTATGCGCTTACGGACCATCTCGCTTAGGCCGCCTTATCAAAGTATCTGCTCAACCAACTGTGTTTTCACCAACACTACGTGGTCCGGCGGGGTTGAGCCTTTGGATGCATTAGCTGACAACTGTAGTCCTTCTTCATGTCTGTCGGACACAATGTTGGCAGATTTGCCATCAGTAGTCCAGATGACCTTTGTGGTGTTCGCTTCTCGACCAGGGTTGGCGTGCTTTTAACTCTGAGAGAAGTCGGATTGAGTGATACACTATTTTTCGATTGTTGCCTATTTCATGGGTTCCTTCATCAGGGTAGCTCGGAGGGGGTTCAGCAGAGGAACGGCCTGCCGATGGCAGGACTGCGGGAGCCGGTCGATGCCGCACTCCACTAACCGGGCAGTCGTAAGCCTCAAGTCCTTGAAGTTCCATTGCCGGAGTTTGTGACTTCCTCTGGGCCTAAATACAGCTAAATACAGTTTGAGCCGGAAAGCTAAGGGTTAGGTAGTAACCACTACCGATAGAACGTCCAGTATTCATTTGGTTGCGTGCAAATAAGTTAGGCATCAACCGGATCAAAGCTAGGCTTGTCCGCCGCCCATAAAAATCAAAGGGAAACGAGACCATACACACTTACTATTTCCTAGTGGTAGTGGGCAGTAAGATGGAAGCGGAGGAGGCTTACTGGTGCTAATGGAGAGAGTCTGTGCTGGGTTCCCGGATTGTCAGCCTGCCAAGCCCAACACAAACGGTAGAATTTGCACTTGATAAGCAGAACCCAAAGCATCAGTTATTTGCCCATTTCAAAGCGAAGGGTCAGGGGCTTCCGTTATCTTTTATTTGTAGTATATCCTTCCTGATTCTTTTCATTACGTGGCGCACAACTTGTTCTTAAGTTCGGTTCAGTCCAAATCAGATCCACAACGTTACCGCAGTCTCCCAGATCATCAAGCTTTTGCAATAATGATTTCCAATCCCCAGGTGCATCGAAGTTACGAAAAGTGATCTCCACTTCGTAGGCATATAAGGAAATGGTGGGGTAGCTAATTGGATGCTAGACCCACCCTCAAGGTGATCCATTCATACTTATCTCCAGGATAAAGTCGTTATCCGGAGAATCTGTCCGATAAGTGGCCTTACTGGAAAAGACTGAAAACAGAAGGCAGAATGGAAACCGATTAGTGACAGAGATAGTTCCGGTAGCTGCGACACCTTCCAGGACTATCCCCTCGGTGTTTAGAGGTATCTGCCAGTTCCATCTCAGCGATCACCGCCGGTCTATTTTAATCGTTTTCAAGTCTCTCAGAAAAAATGCCTTATCATCCTTCTTCTTGCGGCTTTTCCGGAGCTAGACCGTCTGTCACTTTTTGTCTCCCCCCCTCAGTCTAAACAGATTCCCCTGCACTGGTCTTTGTCTACCTCTCTTCGGCAGTTTCGAACATCATTATTAGGTCCACTCCTAATCTCCTTCTCGGTGGTGGCTTGTTATAACCGCTTCTCATGGTCTAGACCCAGATAGCCCTCAGACCAACTAAGGGGGTAACGGCGTACTCGCTGGAGGATTTTTGTATCCCGCACAAAGAGGGCTCTCAGGCCTGGATGTAATACTATTTTCTGTGTCTCATGATGGCCTTCCCCTTTGGTAGCAAGACTTTGGGTTTTCTGAAATATGCCGCGCACGTCAGTTGGTCAGGTGCACATGAAGCCTCCTCTGCGGCACTCGGATGCTTGCTATCTGGTTAAGGTCTATTTTGATTACGACACCCATGCACATAACTTCACCGCTTGAGCAAGCAGCTTCTTGTTGCCTTATGAGCCCGTATGACTTTTCACCGCGGTACTTGTCCCCTCGTTCAGTTATCAGCGTTTTCACGTTCATGGGGGCGTTCCAAGCCATAGGTCATTCGTGAACGTTGTTCTGCTCCCTCTTCAAGATGCCACGAGCAGGTTGACATCGTCGTCCAACTTATCGCACTTGATATACGTTTCATTCTTTGGGTCACCAACAAACAGGACGAGCAGCAAGAGGTCCAGGATGGGGACCGTTGCCATAACGCTGTACAGGCAAACAATGACTGGCAAGGCTTTCTTCACTCTCGAATAAAACTGCCCCACAGTTAGCCCACCGAAGAGTAATCTTTTATCTGCTGGCTCAGCCCTAATCAGTTAGGCCCCCATTGGAGACCTGCCGCTTACGCGGTAAAATTTCTCTTTCAGTCCTAAATACTGGATTCTGGCTCCCTCACTGTAACACATTTCCTGGTTACTTCAACCAATTAATTGTTAAGTTGGAAAGGCACAAATGTTGGAGAATGATTCCAAGCACCCGATCGCCCTACTTGTCAACCACCCCCTCCCTATTAACCGGATTCCCCATCTAATGGGCCTTTAAAGGTGGTACTCTGGCCATCACGTTGACATTATGCTAAGTACCACGGTGACGGCTAGGGGGTCCGTGCTCAAGAGGGAAGATCAGAAAACGCGCTGAATAGGGCAACTTCGCCGTAGAGTTTAACCAGCCCTACAGAGTGAGCCAACCACTAGGTTTACGGGTGCCTAACCACTGACCATGGGTCTGAGCATTAGAGGCTAGATTTGCAGCTTGACAACTTATACACAAAATCTCGTAGCCCCCCTTGTAGAATAGAGGTACCTTTATCATATGCCACTGACAGTGATAACAACGTCAGAAAGGTGTTTTTTCGGGACTCCCGAGACAGCCTTGCTTGCACTATAAACTGTGCACGAGTGAGTTACACACGGTAAGAGTAAAACCATCCTGAAGAACTGACAGCAATGAAAGCAGAACTAGAAAGACAATAGTACCAGTGTTGAGTAAAACGTAAAACAGAATACACAGGGAACTTGCGTGACTGAAAAGGAGCAGTGCCGTACGAAAAAACAAAAACCTTTAGGGAGCTTTTGTAAAGAGCAGAATGGTAAACTGTAATGGGATTATAGTGGACCGTAAAGGAGTACACATGAAAATCCCGATAGTTCCCCCGGAATACAATCTTCGTGGAATGCAAGCAGGTGGACCTATCCGAATTCAGCTTCCATGAATCCCAGGCTTGTTGGCAAGAGGATAATATGCCGTTAATGTGTACAGCAGTCACGTGAAAAATGCCGCACGGTGTGTGACAGCGTCAGACAAAGTGGGGTTTTTGCCTGGTAACCGCATAAGGGGTAAGTATATGGATCCCATGAGAGGTTAAGACGGAATGCTATGGACGGACCAAAGGGGAGTGGCATGCAACGGGAAGGGTGGCAGAGGAAAGAGGTATTCTAGGCGGAACAGAGTCTATTCGGCGTCATTAACCGTACTGGCATCACATCTCGGTGTGGGCTGAGAGGGAGGATGAGAGGCATCAGTAACGTTCTCTCAGGGTTGAGGCACACCAGGGAACCGCCTGAGTTATGCTGTGGTAGGAGTCGGTCAACACAAAGGTAGGGTACTCGTTGGGGGAAGGCCACAGAAAACACGGCCCGGTCGTCGCACCGGCCTGTGATTATTCGAAGATAGCGAACAACAAACGTGGACGGAAGGACAGGCAGGTAGGAACTAGTTAGAGCATCAAGACTGGATGTCGGCCTTTGAGAAACCTGAGCAACTTGTGCCTAATAAAATAAAAACAACTGGCGGCTACGCATATTACTTGCCTACTGCCAGACAGTCATTCTAACGCATATGAATGCATTTTCAAAGTGAGAAGAGCCAAGGAAGTTTACCAAATAACTTTGCCGCTGACAAACAGAACTCGGCATATTGAACTGCAAATTTTGAAAGCAAACCTCGTTGGAATTTAAAAGGCATACATGAAAAAGTGAAAATCTTTGGGTCAGTCTACGGTAGCGACAATAGGAGGTGGGAAAATAATGGGACACATTTGCTGGTTTCTACGAGATAATGAAACTCGGCCATCAGTCAAGTCATTACCAAAACAGAACAGGCAGGCCTCAGACTTCGGTATTACCTCCTAAAGCTCCTGATAATTTTTATCCGCCTCTACTTTACCTAGTCCTGATTCTATTTTTTTTTCAGCGTTTAGTGTTTTGGAAGCCCAGTGCCATTACGCTCAATTCCACTTCCTGTTCAAGCGGACCATTGAAGTATTTCACATTTCCAAGCACGTAGAAGAAATTGTCTTTTGAAAAATCTGTTAAGAGAAAAGTTACATGAATTTTCAGGGAGTTGAGCTACTTACCTCAAAAACTTGGTTCCGGAAGAATATTTTCCTGAAGAAGACGAACGCTGTCAATGGCTTTAACCCACCGTGGGAGGTTGGCTGTACTTACTTTGCCTAAAAATATGCTTGAACTGACTGGCTTTGTACGAAGACATGACGAAGTTATTGAGAGTCATTCTTATTCGGAAAAGCTGGCCCCTTGCTGACATCGTCGATGAACTTACCAAAGTTTGTGGTTCCAAAATAATCTCCGCCGACAGTCCCGCTGCCTACAGAAAACGAGGCTTCCTAACGCAATCTAACGAGGGTTGATATAATCCTTACCCATCAAATATCAGCTTTTCTATCGCCAGTGTCAGTGCTTTCACCATTAGGCTTAGGTTCGAGTGTCTCAGCCTCCAGCTACCGATTATATTGAGAGCAGTTACACTTCCCCAAAGTGTTCTGCTGCTGGACTGGGGGGAGGGGGTATTTGCTGACATTATCTCTTCTCGTTTGTTAGGTCAACTTTACGCATCTTTAATGTAGTACACAATGATTTAAACAGGCTCGATTCAAATGTTCTCATATACGTTTGCCAGGAGAGTACTATGACAATGGTTACAACTATGACGGGGGTGAATTCGTGAATTTCTGAGTAAAGTTGTTTTGCACGATCAATTGTGTAAAAGTAAGTTAATTATATGGCACTAGAGCAAATGCTCACGGAAATCAACTTAAAATAGCCACAAGGAGAATGAACGAAATACAGGCCTGGTTTGTAGGGAAAAAGTAAAAAGTTAAGATATAATGTTCGGGAGGTTAAAAATAGAAATCTCGGGCATAAAAAACGAAAGTCCAACTGCGGCAGGGTAAAGAACAGAAAGGTGAATCGTGATAAAGTCAAAGTGGGCTCAGCAGCAAGATGCTGAAAAACTGAAGTGACGTTTTGTGAACTGAAATACGGAAGAAGGAAAACAAAATCTGGCCGCATTGAGCGTCAACAGGTCTCCTGCAAGCAGACACGAGAATAATGCAACGTCAGTGCGTGTGTCGGGCAGGTGAAATACCAGTACCGGAAATCACTGGGTTAAGCCAGCATTGGGTTACTCTGCCTGGCTACGGAATAGATTTAAGTATAACGTGAAACAAAACAGTGGTTATGTGGATGCTCCGTAGGGTGTCACCTTTTTGAGTTCAGTGAATTTTTCTGCGGCAGTGGGACGAACACATCACCAAATTGATTCACGAATCTTGATAGTTTTGTCGCGAAGCTGCACGGATTCAAAGTAGGTACTATAATATCATTTATTAACTAGCTGACCAAGATACCAATCATGCGAATGAACCATGTGGTTATTTGAGATATGTATACGACAGACTGAAAAGTACACGTGGTCTACTTCAATCGCTTCAAAAAAATTGAAATAATGTTGGCATAACTTCCTGTGGTAAACGAGATTTTGGGTGAAGGGTTTTCAGTGTTTCTTTCTGTCTTCGAAAGAGAGCTCCATCTGGCCGCAACGGCCCTGTGGTGCGATATTGTTTTTGATTTTTTTGATTTGCCATGAAGTGCGGCGTGGTTTTCCTCTTCTTCACAACTCTTATGTGTCTGAATGTTTTTGTGCCAGTTTAGGCCTGGCTCTACCTTCGTCTATCTCCGGCATAATCCTTGCCGTTAAACAGACCAGTTTATGTCACATACCAGAATCATATAGTATGGACCATTCAAAACCAGATTTCACTTCAATTCACCGATTATTCAAAGGCTCAGCTAGAGACTACTAGGTGTTGTCTGGAGATCCAAAGAATATATTCCAAAAACAAAGAGGATTTTCAGCTGTTCCGTGACCTGAAACTTGGGGGGAAACCATACCTAACGAACCACAAATGGAGAATGTTCTAAGCAATCGTTCCAATTATCCGCCTTATTATCAACTGTCCATCCATTAGTGCAATGCGTACGAATAAAGCATTGTCGTCTTCCGTATCACTTCCTTCTTCAAAAAGTGAACCAGTTGGCCGTCCGCGCCAGTATTCTCATCGTCGCTTTTCGTCTGGCATAACCTTCTTGCGTAGAGATCTGGGTAGCTTGTGCCGTTCACAATACTGCGTCAGCCGGTCAATGCCGACTCGAGTAGCCGTCTCACCACTGCCTACGCTTGTTCGAACAGATTCCTTGTGCCAGTGTATGCAAGTGTGGGTTGTCTGTAACGTACATGCGTGGAAATCCTCCCTAGCCGTTGTCCTATACTTGTATTGTTGAGACTATGCTCTTTTTTATTGACCCTCGAACAAGTACAACATGCATCAATCACTATACTTCAACATTTGTTTATAGTTCGCTCACGCGAAGGAGCATAATTTCAGTTTTAACTTGAACTGCCGTGAAGGTGGTACCTGACATTGGCCTTTGTTTAACTCTGGTCCTCGTCGTTATGTGTTGTGGCCGTACGGTCGAGGTTTGTACTTATTTTCATGCGTATAACTTGTTAATCCAGCACCGCAGAAACTACAAATCAATCTTGTTCTGGTTTTGGGATTCGTTTTGAATTGGCCAGGCGTTACTCACAGTCGGAATAACCATTGCAATGTCGTCACTTTCATTCATTTTTTCTGAGGAAACTTTATCCTTTCTTCTTGCTCATCCATGACTCATCGTGCTTATTCTAAGACGTTCACTGAAAAATCTACCGTTGACTTCTGGTTTTATTAGGATTAGACTACGAATTTATTGACCCACCGGCTTCAAGGACCTTGAAGTTTTCCCGCAAGCGACCTTTGCAGTGATATAAACACGTTCTTACTAAGTAGCCCGCTTTATATGCTCTTTTCATCGATAACGTAGCTTGGCTAAATTCCTTGGATGCGGTTTCTGTGCATTCACGACAGGAAGGTTACTTCTGTTTCGTGGTGGAGTCCAGAGACTGTCCTCAAGCGGCTTCAGTGCGTCTCACACTGCTTTTCACTTGAAACGTGGACATCCAGTGACTGGTAACATTTGGTAGCGGATCACCAACCTCCATGTCTTCCACATCAGTGCTGCTTGGGCTAGCGTGAGTGGATATAACTGTGCGGTTTGCGCTCATCCCAAAGAGCTGATGTTGGTTTAGACGATTCGTCCTTGGGTAGGAGTTTGTTTGCACTGAAGCTGCCTTATTATGGTCTGTTTCAGTCAGCTTGACTAATTGCTTTCTGCCGAAAGTTTCAAGATCACATGGTAAACTACTCAACCGTGCATGGTCATGACAAACAAAATCGAATGACCTCATGCGACTGCGCACAGACGCCATCTTCCTCTGAATGACTACCCCCTCCAGTAGGCACGATTTGAGATAGTCTCACGGTAAAAGTTTTGGAGATATTTGCACTACTGTCAGTTCATCACCTCAGGGAAAACTTCCTTCACAACTCATAATGGCCGCCGCTCTTTTGTAGAGGCCTTCCTCAAGGCTGATACCATGTCACCTGACTTCGAATTTCCCGACATCAGACAGTGGGTATCTCTCGTAATGACCATGTGTAAATTGATGTTCATCATTTCCAAAACGTATTGGCTAACATCTGAACCCTCTCCTGAAGTCTAAAGCAGAACTGCTGACGGTCCTAAATCTTCCAAAGCTTCCATGCATCTGGGCAAAATGATTCGTTTAAAGTGCCTGGTTCTAGATCCAAAGCCTCTTCACTCTGAGGTAGTATTGTTCGGACGTTGATTATTTGTTCAAATTCGGCCATAAAAGTTAGTGCCATTTCGTCAGTCAGGCCTTGGCTTCCAATTATTGCACGGGACGTACTGCGCACGGGTTGGATCAGGCGGAAGGAAAACCAAAAGTTTCCTCCTCAACCCTTTCAAATCTCCAGTGAACTGGCCCAGGTTAGTCGACCCCAAAACGAGCAAACGAATAACCGGGGAAACACGTACCTCCCTCTGGCAGTAGAGCCATCTGCCGACAACACGGGCGCAAAGATGTTTTTGGTGCACAACTAACAATAGTAGCCCGAAGAAAAGCTGATCCGCCCCCTACGGTCTGGTACAGCTTGCAAAATTTGGACAGCGTTCTAGTGTGCTTCAGTCGATCTTAATATTGTTAGCACAAAATTAACAAATCCTTTAGACCTCGTTTACTCAGCGAATTTAAAGGAGTTTTAGAGAACTCTGGTAACCTCTGCCACTGAAGCCTTACACCAACGCATACCTTTTCTATATTTTTAACCTCTGAGGCTTGTTCAGTCGGCTTCAGGTCACTTCTGCTCCGCTCCGAGGATTCCCAGAGGGCACTACTTACTCTTCTTAGGGTAAGGCTGAATAACCCCCGAAATCTTCCGACAGCCTTTTCCGAAACCCCTGGTACCTCCAGTTGTCCCGAACGGGAAGTCAGTTCATGCTGTCCTCTGACTTGAAGGAAGAAATATTTTCGAAAACTCAGGGCAAATCTATGAAACTCAGCAACTTACTCGGCGGGAAATTTTGTTTAAAAGAGCTGGTGCTCGGAAGATGACTGGAAGAGCCCAAACTTGCGCATCATGTGTTCTTCCCATCTACCCAGGTTGCACAAATGATCCGCATGGATGGAAACAGTAGGCCTTCTTATTGTAAAAATTGCACTTAACTGCCGTCGCTCGTGCATTTTCTGCAAACTCATATCTCTGTGGATCAGATCGACCGGACTTTTTCCTTCCTGCTAAGTTGATATGAAGCCAGAAGTAAAACTTGTCTGATTTGTGTGCCTTTGCACTCGAAACTTTTGCGAAGTTTTCTCTATCACCCCTTATATTGAAGTATTACTGCCAAATGCGTCCAGAATCTGCCTCAGGCAGTTGGTTTTCGATTTTTCCTGACGACGTCTGCCGACACAAATGTCGTGGTAGTGGCATTTAACCCTACACGGACGTGGTGATGAAATTCCAAGGGAGCCGTTCGAGATTTAATCACCACTAGCATAGAGGATGATCAAAGTTTTGTATGAACTATAACGCACACTTTCTGATGTCTCCCACCCGGTTTCAGAGGCATCGGAGTAAGAGTGCAAGTGAGCCCTATCACCTGATCCCATCACTTTCTGTGAGTGCAATCTAAACACTTGAACGTCGTCCGCAAAGATGTCACCTATCTGAGCACTCTGGTCATAGTGTTTCGTACTACCCTAATCCCTGTATGCACTGCCCTGACGCAAAGTATTCAATGAGAGGACATAAGGCCCCACCGGACCCGCAGGTCGAAAACAGCTACAAAAGGCTAAAATGTCACCCCTTGTTTTGTGGGTGGGTGCGCACACGGAGGCAGGTATTCAAAAGAATCCGTTTCTACACTTTGCTCCAGACCTAGCGTCCAAAGAACAGACAACAAACTGCCGTCCACTTCTTGACAGGTATACCTCCCCAACCCATTGGTTTTGCTTTCAGAACCCTCTGTTGACACTTATCCACTTCGCACCCTAAATCCACCACAATTCAGAAAACTATAAAGTCCGCCGACTATGTCAACCTCATCAGTATTTTTCGATATTTAAACCAACAAGTCGACTACGTAAAAATCTTTCCCGATTGTTTGTCAAGTCGACAGTGGACGAAACCAGACAAATAAATCATCTGTTTTCTTCAAACCTATTTTGGCGCAATGTGAGGATCACACATACACAAGGAAGCAATTTTTTGTTGGAAAATGTCTAGGGTTCCTCCGGTACGGCCACCTGGATGTCACGAGAACGTGAGAATATCTTGTTCCTTCCAGGAATTGAAATCTAGAGAAGTGTCCTCTTCGTGTGCTGAATTAGACATGGCCCCCTGAAGAGGACGTAAAATTATACCTAATGAAATCAAAGCTGCACAAAGATCTAACTGCAGATGTTTCCTAAGGGATTCACCAAGGTGAACTCCTGAACAATTACTCTGGGGTTTTGAGTTTCCTAGGATCGAATAAGATACGACGCGGTGAATGCCAACGTCCTTCACCCGCTACTTCGTTTTTTCGCAAACGTGAACGTATAACCCTGCTCTGAGTATAGGCGAACAATGAAACGACGCATATTTTTAGGCCCTCGGCCATTTTCTAACCACTTCCCCTATAGTGACAAATGATACAAGGCTTTTGGAGGACTGCAGCAAACTTTCAAGCCCTTATGCCTCCATGGGAGACCCGCAAGAGGAAGAATGTCTGCCATCTCGGAAGAGTCCTGGACTAACTTCACAGCTTGTTTGCCTCAAACCAGTGGTCTGTTCCTCGTGCTGCTTTGTTTTAGAAGTCATGGTCATATAGTTTAGCGCGAATGTTTTTGATAGTCTGCAGCCATGCGGGAACCGCTTATGTATCCACGTGGTATCGTCGAAAGCTACTCGCCTGGCAACAAAAACCTATTTCAAGGGTGTAAAATCATTGTAAGGATCACCCTTCTCACCTCGCCGCTGCCAAAATCTCAGTGTGTTCTAGGTGCTCCAAAATCTTTTACATTCTCCATTGCGAAACAAGAGAGGAAGGTGAAATCTATATCACTCGAGTTATTCTACTTAGAAAGTCATTTGGTGCTGGCCAAAACAGCTAGCTCTTCAGGGGAGGGAGAGACAGAGAGGTTGCACAACAAAACCATTCACTTCTTTCACATTCGGGGATTTTAAGCAGAAGGGAACGCTAGCTCCGTTCAAATGTGTTGTCGATAATAATACCTGAGTGAAACCTTGAAACTTCACTAGCCAAACTCAAAAGCCTGGGTGAACCACCACCAACTACCATGTCCAGCAGTATTAAAAGATGGTAAGTCCTTTTGGTCCTTCAATAATTGCGGCACAATTCCCAGGCTAACCCTGTAACATTTTGGGAACCTTTGGCATGATACGCAAAGCATCAGCTTTCGGTTCTTGTAGCTTACGATGGTGATACCAAACATAACTCCCTTCTCCACAAGTCTTTTATTGATGAACTTTTAATTCCAGCGGCTGAAACCTAAACAGATGCACAGCAACCTTATCTTAACTACAGGAACCTAGCGCTTGTTGGCGACGACACTTTGAAATTCATGATAATTTACGAGAGAAGGTCGTTCATTGCCGACTAAAATCAGTCCTCCGTTAGTAATCAGCGCATGCAGCATTGTGCTTGCAGAGCCTTTCTTCGTTAAGCCAGCCGCTACCAAATTTTGGCTCCGGAAATGTAACCTAACTGAGTTTGCTGCGGACTAGTTGTTGAGAGCTCAAAGTCGTGTAAGCCGCCAAAGTTGGGCTCTTGCAAAACTTTGATGGGTTTGTCTTGATCATCTCATTTGGCCTACTGACGGAAACCTAGGTAATTCGTCTAACACAGTTCTATCAGTGCGCACTGAACTGGGACGGGCGAAGACTGCCGGCCGTTCCGGCGTGCCGGCAAAATTTATCAGTTTGCTTTCGTAATTCTTCACTAAGTAATTATCAGCTTGAATCGTCCCAGATATGGTCCTTTCTTCCAATATTGGCCTTAATATTAAGTGGCGATAACACTTTCGTCAGTATACTCGTGACTTAATTTTACCCCTTGCTGACAGGATAGAAAAAGGAACAGCGAATGGCTCCCTATATCTCAACCTCGCAGTAATAAGGGAGCTAAGGAAAGCGATATTCATTGCCTTTAGCATGACTTTTTTAATGTTCTTTCGAACCGTCTGGAAAAAGTAACATAGCCCAACAAAAGCCGTCAAAAATAGGTTCTCGTGTTTAGGCAACACTAGCCTGGCTGGTAGCTGATCTTATCTTTTTCTTTCAACTTGCTCGATTCAAACAAAACTTCCTAAACCGAGGTGAACATTGTTAATTGCAGTTTCCTTCACTGGGTAGAAAACCATCTCCCCCATATCGAGTCTGGTGTGTCAGCGCTCAACTGAACCCAGTTTACTATGTAAACCTTCACCGTTGACAGCTTTTCCCCATGGCTTAGCGCTTCAAAGTCTTGCCTTCACGGGTTCGCCGCCAAAAGAGTGGTCCCAGCTGCTCCAAGCTCCGATTGAGCACTCTCTAACTGCAGCTAAAGATCATATAGCTGGTTATCATTACTTGCAAGGAACCGCTACTCCGGAGAGGATTTACCTAAGGAGGATGCTCTGGTGATTTTACCTGGCCAGTGCCCAATCGCAATACCATACACTTCTTGAACAGTGAAGCTGACGAAACAACGAACTGAGGTACAGATGGTAGACCGAAGATTTGACACCAGATAGAAACGTGAAAATTCAAGTTCGCTGTGGGCTGCAAACTCCTGACAGCAGGTAGAGCTGCCAAACAGGTTGGATAATTCACGTAGGAACAGGTTTGAAAATCCGAAACGTAATCCGATGCTGGTACGACAGCAAATTTTTGATGATATGGGCGAGGAGGAGCACCGTAGTGACCCGCTGCATCGCGGATCCCCAAGTAAATCAACCCGAGAGTCAAACCTCTGACTGATCGGAAGTAAGTGAATGGCTTGCGTTATAGGTGCGAAACTTGAGCAATCAATTTACAAGTGTCAATAACAGTACAGGTTCCGAGTTGCCCGTAGTCCGCCTCACACTGACTCAAGAACGAAGTCCAACGAGAAACCACATTTCAGGCTCGACGGGGGCGTAGATGTTCCCCTAAAATAAAGCGGCACGCACTCAACTGAGCGATCTTGAAGTACGCTGGATAACCTCGACCAAGTAGGAACAACGATTGGATAACCAAGAAGCTGTAGATCAAAAGAGAGTCAACAAAAGCCATTGTTTTCGAAGGGTTTTCTAACGAACTTTATTTAACATATGTGAAGTTGTTACAGCGCTGCCTCGGCTTCTGTATTAAAGGCAGTTTTTTCTCGTGAAATGATTTCTGGCAGGTAGCTTTCGGAGAATCACTAGTGCCCCGGCTGCAGGTTGTGAACAAATTTAAGTTTTCTCAAACGACACAGTCAGAAAGTGCTTTACGTACTCACACGAATAAACTAATTTTAAATAACGCTCTTTGTGTTCTTTAAAGCCACAAGAGCTCTCCACCAACGGATGGGTTCTTTTTTAGGACCCAAGTTAAATGTGCCTAGTGTATATGAGTAAAGCCACTGTGTGGTCTCAATGTAGGTTTGCATTTGAATAATTTGGAATAGGTAATCGTAGCAGTGAAAACTGCTGGCTTCAGGTTGAAACCGGAGAAGTGAGTGCTTTCGCAGAGGGAATCGGAGTAACTTGGATATGCCATAAATGGAGAAGGGATATGGAATGACGAAGCATAAAAAAGGGCTCTGGAATCCTGGCCCTTCCCAATCATAAAGTCACACACCAGACTTTTCCCGAGATTACCGTCGCATTGCTGGCAGGTGGAATACCTTTCCGATGCTTCGGCTAGCGGATACAAGGGGAACTTTTCTTGTACCCTTAAACTTGAGACGGCATTTGTCAAACTGAGTCGATCTTCGATGATGTCACACTGAGCTTTCTCAACTTGTCAGAAAGGCCCAGTACATCTTACTGGATAGCGATACCACTGGAACTGGGATAGGGGCAGCTACCTCACACCTAAGAACAGACCAACACGAGGTGGTGGTTTTCCGACCCGGATCATCCGTCAGTAAACATGGGTGGGCCTACGGTATAACTGGCAACATGCTGGCCTTGGCCACATCTGCAAGGCTTTTCGAGCATTAACTGCTTGGCAAAGGATTTATAGTGACAAATGACCACTGATCTATAATGTGGCTTCGAAAGCTCAGGACGCCGAAAGTTGAGATTCAACTCAGAGAACCAGTGTGGAACAGGCCAAAGAAATGATAGTGTGGGCACGTTTCCCGGACGTCACGGAAAAAGGCTGAGGCTGTCCAACTTTTCTGGTGGTAAATGTCTGAATTATGGAAATCGGAAAGGACTGAAGTCCGACAGCTAACCCAGAACCAGTGCGGTCCAACCAAGGAGGGTGGCCGGTGGACTACCAGGGGAGAGGCGTCTCACAACATTTGGGTGAGCCTGTCGGTGGTCTGCATGGTAGGCTTCTAGAGAAGGATAGGGTGCCTTATAATGAATATGAGAAAAGGTACTATCAACTCTTCCCCGGTTCAAGGTAAAGCAGGCTTTAGGCGGATTGTATTGCGAAAAGGTCACACCGGATAAAGTCAAACTATCCGCCGCTTTATATAGATTTCGGTGGCCATAGCAGGGGCTGGATGACCCAAATCCCGCGATCGCTCTCTTGACTGCACCCAAGCAAAACATCCGCGAAAATAAATTCAACTGCCCCCACCATCAACGGCCGCTGGATTTTTAAGCCAGCTTGTGGGAGTCAAATTACGAATGCCCTGCCAGAAGCTTCCAGAGCTAATGAGTACGTCCTGGCAGCAGAGAAATACTTCACCGTGTGGTGCAAAACTGTGGAGCAGTAGATTTTTATTCGCATACTGAATGGAGAATAGCCATAAAAACGGATTCCAAACCAGACCAAGAATGATCCTGAGTTCTGAACATTAGGTTATTATGTCTTAAAAGTACCAAGTGTGTACAGAACTCATTTGGGTAAACAATAAGCTCAGCAAAACAGTCAAAGTCTTATAAGGCTAGAGCAGAAACTCCATCAACAAGGTGAATTCATAAGTCAAGTCAAATTATTCCACAGTCAGTTAGGCAATGTATGAGCAAGATTATTCTCGTGTGTTGGATGACGTGTGCTGCGGAGTGCGCGAGATTCGATGGAAAATTGATGTTGTCTGCTTATTGGGACATAAGTAAATTATTCTCAAAGATTGTTTGTGCGTATTTGCAGGCTTCACATTCCATTGACGCAAAAACCATGAAATTCACCATCTTCGGTCACCTGGTGCAACGATTAGGTGCACCTAGACAATAACACTTTTACTGCGGCTTCTGTTGATAAATCCTTGGTCATGGAACTGCGCAAACTGGGTGCGGCGAAGGAAACTAGCATCTCCTCGTACCGCCCTCACGGAAACAGCTGGAAGGAACTTACAAACCAGTCTTCAGAAAGATTACTGATAACAACGAATAAGGGCTCCTCTCCTTAGTGAGGTAGATCAATCTATGGATGCCTCTGAGATCGTTGTGCTCCGGTGCACATCTGCACATTTCACAAGTCCTATGCCCTGATCACCTGTAAGGTGAGACTATCGGTAGATCTCACAACCGCCGCCGTTTTATCACACCTTTCCATTCCAAAGGATGTTCCTTAAAGGCTGGAATAGTACTCAGTTCTAGCGCATTTGTTAATCCAAAACTATCTAAGAGGCGCAATGCGTAACCAGGGATAGTGTGGCTGCAAAAGAGTGGTGAATTCTCCGGTACAACGAATTGACCTACTCTCATAATAATAATAGTATATTCCGTAAACTTCCTCTGGGCACATTCGATGGTGCGTGATCAATGTGTACAGGGGTTTTCAAGGCAAAGAAAATGTGAAACTTCTACAAAGAAAGAGAGCGAAGAGAATAGGAACGTAGGTTTTATTATCTAAACGCAATGGTCACAGTAGGGTAGGGGTTGTTTCACGATGGTGCTCAAAATGCGCCCTTGTGGCATGAAAAAAAATGACAAAATTTCTAAGCATTGTAAAGGTGACAGGCGATTTCGATAGAGTGTGGAAACCGTCTCTAGTTTGCGTAGCAGCATAAAGCTAATGGGCTTACGTAATTGAAAATCCACTTGCATTTTTCACACCGAAACGTCGGAGACTGTAAGCCGGAATCAAAACAGCGACCCTCCGAATACCTGGCAGATGCTCTACCAACTGAGCTATTGCAGTCCGGACAGTCCGGGCTTAGTTTGAAAACATAAAGCGCCTTGGGTTTTGCGGTAAATATGAGTCAGTTTTAAATCTGTGACCTGGAGAAAGTGGAGGTAAGGCCGGGCATGAACATGATGGAAAGGGTTGAATTAGCAAATTTTCGCGATGTAGCATATGAGAAGGTAGTGCTGGCAAAACTTTTCGCTTGCTGGCTCGTGTCCTTTGAACAGGGCAGTTAACGAATATTGACTGCACCAATAATCTAAAGCAGGGCAAAAAATGCTAATTCCGGGCTGATTTGGAGCAGCCAGAAACCCATTTTGGGGAAGTAGGAATTCGAGTAATACAGAAAGGCGCAGAAGCTATAACCGATTGGCTGTACTTGAAGGAAAGTCGGATGACGGCCAGATGTGGTAAGGAGGTACTGACAGCCAAGCCGATGGGTAAAATAGGATTTCGAATAAGTTTCCCTAGCTTGTTCAATTAGTTTGGAGTTATTGCTTTTTATTAATATGAACAAGTCGCGCGTGTTAGGATGGAACTCACTTCCGTGATCAGCAGCTGAGTTGGGGAGTGGTTGGTAACCCGTGCATCAAAAGGGAGCCCCTTAGTGCAATGGTAACTTGATGGCAATACTATGAGGTACCGAACTATGAACTGATGAGGCATGCGGAGTTTGAACAAAAACTTGCTGAAGAATGTAGGAGTTCCAAGTGCTTCATCAGAAGATAGGTCATCGTGTCCGGCGTTTGTTGGGGAGTAAGATCACTAATCACCGCGACAGTTGCCACTAGGCTCGGTTTAGTTGTTTTTGTGTTTCATAAGCCAACACTGGGATAAAAGCTGATATCCACTTGAGTTCAGTCTGTCTTTACTCTTCATTTAAGTAATAAACCAAGCCGCAAAACAGGATACGTAACAGTATAGTGAACATATAGTAAACAAACCGGAAGCCTTTCCAAAAGTAGTCCGTGGTAATCGGAGACATTATATTAGGGACTTGGAAATTTGGTTCAAGTGTAGTGGAAATGTAATCACTCCCTGGACATCACGGTGGACTGGTAATAAAGTGACCAAGGTTTCGATAGAATGACGACACTCAAGGTGCCTGTGGGAGTGGGTAACTCTTGCTGGCGAGAACGATCGAGAAACTAACATGCGTTATCACTTTGAACTTTTTCATGGCCTTGTTGGGTACCCTTGGATTACGTTGATAATGTTCATGGAATTTTTCTTCCTCGCACAACATAGAGCCTGCTAGTACTTCAAAGTTCGTGAATGATATTGCTCGCATTCAACTTGCATGCTTTGAATTTTTAATAGGCACGACCTTGAGCTTCCCGAGAGAATGATAGACCCGATATACATGCCTAAGTGCATACCCCCTACTAACAACAGGGGAACCAGCGGGGTAGCATTAAACTTGCAGTAACCTTTAAAAGTTATTTTGTATCGTAGCGGATGCTACAGGCAGCACCGCAACGACTCGCTCAAGGAGTGTGAAACCCTAGACCGTGAACTTCAACGGATTAAAGCCAGCAACTACAGCTGAGATGGACGGTGAAAAAGACCATGGAAGGACGACGTTCTAGACGTAAGTACCAAAAACAGATTTTCGCTATCAATCATCTAATGAAATTTAAGTTGACACCTCATTTCCTATACTCAGATATGGGCAGGCACTGTCGATAGACGGCCTGTTTCTTTTAACTGATCAACGATATCACCGTGGGTTGAAGGGCGTGAAGGAAGATTCTGTTCAGCATTGAGGTCAAAGCTTTGGACAACTGGACCAAGGGTAACACGACAGCAGGTCGAGAGCAAGGATCTATAGAATGAGAGAAGGTCCCCATCGGGTGGCGTTTTTCTCATGAGCCACTTAGGAAGTATGACCTCCCACACCAGCTGAAACAATAACTCTTTCAACAGTTGATTGCAGGGAGCAGAAGCTTTACACTCATTGAGCCCTATGCCGTAAAGCAGCCTGAATTTAAAAAACGTTTCTCATTTGAACAAATGGGTCGGATAAAATGCCTTAGGTAAAGTGGGGTAATGATAACAATGGTTCTGAGGCCCAGAAGTGATTACGACACGTCAACTGCTGATATCTTATCACTTACCTCCGTATCTTTTCCACCTATCAGGCCTGAATTCCTCAGTAGTCAGGCCTCAAGAATACATTCCTTTTCTGGCATTCATCCTCCTCAATGCCAAAGCACAAGGATAAGTTTCCTTTCAGAGTGAAACAGACTGTGTCTGACCCAAAATCCATTATGAAAAGCCCCCTTTTGAGTCCTCCCTGATCGTTTCTTGCCTTGTGTTCTCTACTCCGGAGGTTCACGTAAGCATCTGTGCTGCTGCAGGCTCCTGTCTTTTGCCTGCTGCGGAGGCACCGTTTAGTTCTCAGAAGTAGTTATCACCAGCGCTTTTGGGCCATCCATCTCGCTATCCCTGCCTACCAAGTTGATGAGCCCGGAGAGGTTTCAGCACACAGGGGCGGTTTTCGAATTTCTGGCTTGGAATTTACATCACTGAGAAGAGTGCATTTCACCATCGTGTTTCAGCTTGTAAACAGTTTCATTTAGACAGAAAAAATCCACATCCTCTTCCAATATGGTGAGTCTTACTTGAAAATTTCACACTCAACTAATCTTGTTTTCGCCATTAGTGGCAAATTTGTAGGAGTCATCGGAGTCAGAGTTAGATGATCAAGGCAGCCTAGCACATCTTAAATGTGTATGAGTGGTTCCGAGGTCTTGCCCAAGGGCCCAAGGTTATCACTGATCCAAGCAAGATCACAATTTTCGGGGGCCCAGTCAACCAGCCGATCTACTAAGAGTAAGTATGCGACTGGGCATTTCTTGACGGCCCTTATCTCACTAATCAGAAATACAGTGTCCATACCAACCGAGGACTGCCCGTAACACGAATTGTCGGTCAAAATATTGGAGAAAATCAATATATCAGCAAGGCATGGGCTTAAAACTTGGTGCCTTTCCTCAAGCCTGGTGGCCATGGCGTACAGGTGCCGAAGCAATCTAATAATGACAACGTTTGTTCCGGACACCTTAGGGACGAGCTGCAATGCATGGGCAAATGGTACAAGTGATGGCGGAATCAAAATCTCCATTCGGTTAGAGAAAACGTGCTCACGGTGAGCAGTAGTGGAAAGCTTCTAGAGTGACACATTTCGGTAGCCTCCGGCAAACTTAAAATGAAGGCTAGGTGGGCAAACCAACCGAATCCACGTTAAGCTGGCTGTAAACGGTGAATGTATACGAAAACCCTGTGAAAGTAATACGGCATCTACCGAGGAATTCAACAGAATTGACGGATGCTTTGTGCACCTGCGAAAAGAGGAACTTACCAAAGGAGGCGCAAATAAGCCTTGGCGATAGATAGTGTATGAGAGGGATTCGAGCTGAAAATCAAGCGACCACCAAGAATGTGATAAGAAATATAAATTAGTGCAGTTTCAAAGTTTGTTGGCTGAATACTGGCTGATTCGAATACACCCCAAAATGAAGCAAATTTGGAAAGAGAGATTCCCAGAACAACGTTGAAGGAAATTGCCGGGAAGCAATAGGTAAACCTGGGTTGATAGGCTTGCTCTATGGTAGGTAGGTTACGATGCATTAAACTACTAATGGTGACAGGTTGGTAGGATAATGTGTGTTGCGTAGCTACGGCATTGGGGGAGGCAAGCAGTTTACAAAAACTGATGAGGTGAATGGCAGGCAAACGCCTATCTACCGAAGAGCCATCTGAAAGGCCAATCATTCGACAATGGTAAAGCAGGACCGCTTCACGAGGGCCTTTGAGAAGAGCGTATACGGAAGGAGCGCGGCGCTCTGTAAGATCAGGATGTTGCAGTGCAACAGACCTATGTTGAGAGAAAGTTGGGGTGGTAAAGTCTGCGGAAAACCACCAAATTCTTGGCTGCCGTGATATTCTGGAAGAAACGAATTCGACTGAGATATATCTGGGGAGTTGAGGTAGGGGAGTAAATAACAACAAAGTGTCAGTGTTCGAATATGCCAATAAGGGTCGTGGAAGTTATGAGTTTTGTCATGAAGAAAGGATGTTTTTAAGCGTGGGATTGGTGAGTAGTTTGGTATGAATCTCGGGGAAAGGGGCCAATGAGGGTTACGCCAGAAGTGTCGACTGGCTTCTGAATATGAATTAACCGTACACTAAGAATTAAGGCTAATAACTTTATACTGATTAGGTGGTAGACGAATAGGCTGATTAATTTAGCCAAGCACAAAAAGGGGTGAAGAACAGTGTCGGTAGGGGAAGTGGGCACGACGAAAAGTGGGCGAAACAGGGGAGGCAGACCCATAAATACAACAATACGAGCCGGTAAGAGTTGTTTTGCTATTCACCAAAAGTGCCGTTGGATGAATATTACCGAGGCGGACGCCTTATCTCAAAACTGTCTTCGGCAATAAGAGGTGCTATTTCCCAGCCCACCAGCACTCACAAACCTCCGAGGACGTCCGGGGTGCTCGCAGCACGTCGACCATAGGGTGGGCCTGACCACGCCCCATACAGGTGAGATTAACAAGAGCTATTGTGGTGAGACCGAAGCCGTAGAGAACGAGTGGTCCAGGAGCGGGTGTCCAGGAAGTGTGGGATTTTACGGGGCAGGGCCAGGGGAGAAGCAGTGAGGTGATGGGCAGAGTCATAAGATCATCGCAGATTGTTAGGTAAGAATAAGGGCTACAACATTTTGGGGATGGACAAAAATACGAAAATGTTTATCAAACAATAAATATGTGGGTAATGATGAATTTAAAACGAATGGTGGCCGCCGGAGTAGGAGCCTCGGTCAAAATCTGGGTCAAAATAAGAGAGATGGACCCAGTTTTAACCAGAAGGGCCAATTAATTATGATGAATATAGAGTATCGGAGATTTTAGGTCACATGAATAAACGAGAACTTATCGAGAGCAGTGCCAGTGGTGAAGGTCATTTTTTGGAATAATAGTGTGATGACGATAGTAAGGGCTTATTAGGTGTGTGGTATTTGCAGTGCAGTAGACGGTACGCGGGTGTTGCTTTTTAACTGAAAGTCTAGGTCACCCTAATAGGCTCGCTCCAAAGTGGTGCATGCATGGCCCAATAGCCACACTTTGGCAACATTATTGAACTTCGTAAGAATCATTTTGAACTAAACAAGCGTCCGGCAGGCTCGAATATCTTGTGGCCTGTTCCTTACGCGGGAGAAGACGAAAATGGAGAACCTTGCACTTTACCTTGCCCTGGGGTATGCGGCTCCAGTTGTGTAGTTTCTGTTTCGCAGAGGGTAGAGCTTGCCTTGGGAGGAACGCAGGTGTGTTTTGGTTTTGTGTGCTCTCAAATGCGAGGGGTTGGATGGAGAATGAAGACTGAGCCTTGTGAGTCGTAGCTACAATGGTCCAAGGTTGAGTAACTCATATCCTTCCTTGTTATTCATGGAAGATGACCAGCTGAGAAACCGCCTAGTGAAAAACGCTGAACCTTCGTTGCCACCAGTCTTTCAGATCTACGCGTGTGAGGGCACACCAGAGAGCAGAATTCGTGCTGCGGTGTTACATACGATTTGAAGAACGGAAGCTGGCTGCTGCATGTTCTAAATATTACGCTGATGGGGGAAAACTTTCCCTTGGTCTCAACCGTTTGGCGGATGGCTTGTTCTTGACAAGCAAAGGTGCGGGGGCACCGAAGTCCCAGATCTCTTACTGGTGGAATTAATAAGCTTCGCGATTCGTTCCGGAAGAACGGTACTAGAGACTGTGGGTCTTATGCTAGCGTATCACTCTTAGTAGCTGTGAATCTCATTCTCCGTTTATAGCACCGTATGTCAACAGCATTCAGACTGACGGCAATTTTAACGAGTTTCTGAGAAAAGGATAATTTTGACATCATCGGCAAGTAGTAACGCGATGCAATTAAGTATTACTTTGAATAAATCACTGACGTGAATCGGGGTTGAAGGTAGACCTAAAACACTACCCTGTCTGGCATTTTTGTTTGGCATCTGGTGCAAAAAGTGGCTGGAGCAGAAAGAAGCGGAGAGGTTGTCGGTTCTTTCACAGGCTTGCTGCAGCTTCTCAAACTTTTGCTGCATTTCTTGCTTCTTGCTGACGTTGATCACCCCGGTGGGAGGATAAGGAGGTGGCGGACTAAGTTATTTCACATCAAACTCGAAAGCAACGTAAGGTCAGCAGACGCGAAGAAGTCATCCCGGGTTTTTTCCCGCGGGCCATTGGATAGAGTGTCCCAGGTTGCATCTTGAAATGTTTTTCCTTCTGACGGCTCTCTTGTTGAAGGAAATGTGTGGAGAATTCACGTACAATGACCCTATAATAACAGCCGGGAAGGTGGCTGAAACATTTGTCTTTACACCCTGGGAGCCTGAAATGAAGACCAACTTTAAAACCACGTGCTCTCGGGTGGGAATTGTAGTTTCTCGTCCACTCACACGAGCGGATACATAATACCACGTAAGTTTGAGGGGATTTGGGGACTTTACAACATAAGCTGTGAGGGCAGAGCAACCCGGCCACCGTTTAAACAGAATGTGGAGGTGGAGGTATGTGACAGAATGCAACAACGGCTGAGTTTAAGTCGTTCATGTTACAGCCCGGCAGACAGTGGACATAACCAGTGACGAGCTGTCCCTGTAGACTGGTTACAGAGATCCGAACTCGACCCCCTCTTTGACTGCACGGACATGTCTCCGCCCTCAAACTGGATGATACTGGGTTACGCGTGCCTTCAGTGCGAGCACATCCTAATAATATTTGACCGAACTTAGTCGCTTCAGCAAGGCATCAAACTCAGATGAACTGGCTGACGCAACTGATCTGGTACAAATGCCCTACTCTCCACCCGGCACACAGCTAAGAACCCTAACTTAGACCTTGTTACCACCTTGGATCTTTCACCTGGGCTGAAGGGTTCGCCGCCTTCTCAAGTTAAGAAAGGCAGGCTCGGCAAACAAAGTCCGGGGCCAGGGGAAAGAAACAGCCCCAAAGGCCCACCGCAGGGTAGCCCTGCGACCCTCAAAAACGTTGGTACCACAGCAACTGCGGTTTTAAAGCAAAAACTTGCCAAGCCTTTTCATGCATTCTTCGGCGTACCAGGACAACTCTCAAGCCGATCAGCTGAGGCAGATACTACGTCTAGCCCTTCTACTTACCTTCGCCCGGTTTCATAACCGACAGTACACCAGAGATACCATCCCACGTGGATATCCTTGAACTGTTGGGTAGCACTCAACCTCATTACCTGAACCACCCCGGTCGGATAAACTTCGCGTTAACAGCAGTCAATTAGAATCTTTAAATTCTCAAGATTAGTTTCCACTCACACTGAAACTTGGTCTACGCCCTAATCTGCAGCTGGTACTTACTGTTGCTGACCCACTTCTCCGGGTCATTAACATCCATATTCTTTGACTTTTCAACCCCGTGGTTGATTGGCCCGGCTGTCTTCCGGAAAACACGACCAAAGTCCTCACCAGCGGCTCCATTTCGGTTAAGCTACGAACCTCTGTAGGGCTCGAAAGTCATGTCGCTACAAAATGCTGCCACGAGCTCTGGCACGAGTTTCCTAAAGTATTCCAACCTAGCAACTCGATAGCGCGGATGTCAACCCACCTTCTTCCTCAGGTAGTCAGGATCGATCAAGCCGTTCGTTGCCGCACCGGGAGCCTAGCCCTCGGCAATCTCAGAACATTCGAGGCCAAGCCTAATCCGAGGTTGGCCCTTGGAATCTCTGGGCCACCCCAAGGCACGAGGAAGTTCCAAGTTAATTACTGGTGATACTGATGATTCGGCAAAGCATAAAACGCCGAAGCGAACATTGTCTTGGGATTCCGAAGATAGTATAGGTACAAGGATGGCGCTGGAGGTCGTCGATGACACCCACTCAGGTTCTATGAAGAAGCAGGTGATTTAAAGCAGGCAGAAAGGTAACAAACTTTGTGAAGGTAGGCAAAGCAACAGTGATGAATACAAAAAGAAAAGGTATCCTTCAAAAAAGTGAAGTGACTATTAGAATGGATACTAGGGGATATTCAATGATGGGAATCCATGTTTTTGGAGGAAGAATAGAGTTCCGAGGTATCGAGGATAAATTACCACGTAAAACGCCTTGCCAAGGAAGAACGAGATCTTGAAGTAGAGAGCATGGTGAAGCGAGTATGTCTTGGTCTGCATCTGATAAGGCAGGTTAGGTGACAAATAATCCTTTTCACTGAGCTTCCTGGGGCTCTTCTGCATCCTTTGGGCACTATCAATGGAGAGAGTTTATGGTGTTTATGGTTTGTTTTCCACCTTGTTCAGAGGGTTTTGGGAAGGAGGACTGCAGCACCAAACCTGCACCTGGCAAAGGCCTAGACAAAGTAAGAATATGTTTCTCTTCCATCGTCTCGTCTGAGACTCTGAGTTGTCTAAACTCGGATCCAGGAATAACCAGCAGGCAACTGTCACTGGTTTTGTGCATTAACCAGTGGTTGTTGTCTCCTGGCAGGACAAATAATGTGTTACCGAGCCAGCAGGATTATAATTTTTTGAACGAAGCGGTCAGCTCAAACTGGCAAGGCGTGTTTGGCGAACGAGATAAAAGTTGGTACCTGGTGTAGCTATAGTTGTTGCGTAGACTTGGAATGTAGCACCTACACGAGAAACACGGTGTCCAGAAACGCCGATCAGTCAACTGCCGGGCTTTCTGTATTGTGCATGGTGGCAGGCTGTGACCAAGGCAGCTAACGATAAGGAGGTTTTCGGTAAGGCCTTAAGTGACACAAAACAAACTAATCCTTGTCCGTCAGAAACAAAAGATTACATGGTGGACTCAGTCTGCTGGCAGAAACAGTGTTACTTCTGAGACCCGTGGCCGAACTTCCTGAGGGACACTACTGCATCCAGTAGGATCCGAAATAGACGGAGAGCTGCAGCCTGGACGATGTCCCAGCCGGGGATCATACAAAACACTTCAGAAGTCTATTGGAGCTATATACTTTTGATCGAGCGGCCCGATAGGCTAAATGGCTTTCATAACTGGCCAGATATATCAGAGGTTTCCGAGTGACAGGCTAATGGGGATGCTTCGAAATGTTGGCGTGGGTGGGAAAAGTTCTGCTAGCAAGGGGCTGAGAGAAAGCGAAGCAACCGCGAGGGATCGGAAATGGGAAGAGGTGCATGAAACTAGACAAACGGCTCAGGGATTGCTCAGTGGAAGTGCAGTAATAGAGGTAATATGAAGACAGAAAAGACTTAAATGGACGGCTAGAAAGTAAACTACGTCAGAAGCGTTACGAACTACCCTCGATGACTTTCGAAAGGTGGACTGAGGCACGAACTTGAGCGTTGAATATTAAGAGTTTATGGGATAGCGATTTAAGCCTGGTCGTCTGAAGAAGACCGGAGGTTGCATATCAGATCAGTAGTTGCTGATACTGGCATTCGGTATGGATGAACAGATTAACCTTCCAGAATGGTTACTCAAAGCTTCGATATGACTTCATAGATTTAGTTGAAACAACGATGCCGAGTATATTGCACTTCACAGAAATGCGTTTTAGGTGCATGTCCTGGCCATCGTAAAAGGTATGGCAGTGGTGAAGGTTTTAAGGGGATGTTTGCTACGGAGATGATTAGAACCGTCAATCTCGTTAGAAGGTTATCGGCAAAGCAAGATTATAGAAGTGCTAAATGGCCCAGGTAGTAAAAGAAGCGCCTTATTAACCCTGGGGGGAAGGGCGAAAAGAGCTTCCGTAGTTTTTACTTTCATCTTGCATATCCTTCTAATTTATCACAGAATGTTGAGCCACTAAGGCCAGGAAGTATACGCCCGGGATAAGAAGCCACCGTTGGCATGTGATGTCAGCAAGCAGGTCAAAGGGTGCTGAGGTGAGGCACGATAACAGAGGATAGAGGGCTCAATCAGCGCGAGTATGTGGAGGGCTCAACACGCTGTTGACCCAATTAAGCGCAAGCAAAAGAACCGGTGGCATGTCTGGAGATCGGAGAGTGGGCATTACCGTGAGGTTTCGCATCAGCAGGGTCAACTCTAGGCCGCAGGATGAAGGGACCCGTTTCCGGTGTAGCCCACCCCGAAAAAAGTGTAGTCGCGGGATAATATATTCACTTATTGGGATTTTATCACGGAACAGTGCTTGGGCTCCAAAAGGAAATCTTCATGGCTCTCCCTCCACCACATTTAGCATTTTTGCATAAGTGGTCTGTGGTCCTCACTTTCGGGAGTGGTCATTGTCTAACTGCTCCTCTCACCGGGGGTATGGCCGTTCTGAGCATGGAAGTGGACGGCGGGGATTAGCAAGCACATGAAAGCGACGCGCGCTAGATTGCCCGTACCTGTTGGCCGCATCGCCAGATCCTTATAAACACTTGCGCAAACCAGTGCCTTTTTATCATTATAAAGCATTGATGGATTGAGACAGGCAGAATAGGTTGGAGAAAAAGAAGAGGAAGGAGAAAGAAGGACTTAAAGGAAAATGCGAAAAGAAAGAACAGTGGTGAACGGCATAGTCCCCGGATTAACTCGCTTCTTGGGCCTGATTCGCTGCCAACTCTGACATCCCCAGTTGTATCTTGGGGGTTGTCGTTGGTTATTTGTAGGTTTGAGGGTCTGTCATAATAGTAATTTTTTAAACTTTCATGAATGAGTGGTCAGAGCTCAATAAATCAAGACGACGAAACTGGGATCCGACCGCAAAGTAATGCGGAAAAACTCCTCTGATCGAAAATCACGCAACTAGCTGTTGACTTGAGGGGCGGAAGAAATAGACAGACCGCGTGAAGTGGATTTATTGGAAGATATCGGACCGAGTAGCACCCGATTAAGAGGTGCACCGGCCTGAATGTCGGTGATGCTTATTTTAAATGGCTAATGACCTAAACACCAGCTGTCAGAAACATAACCCGGTAAGTTTCCTCGATGATGTCAGATCAAACTATCGGGGAGAGACGTGCGCACGAAACGTCTGAATAGGTGATGGAACCGTGGTGGCAAAACGGCAAGGTGGTACTAGAAAAAGATGAACACCGCAGACATCTAAGGCCGGAATTCCAAAGTTCGATGCCTCTTTCAGGTACCGAACTTCAGATATGCTGGTGTTGGTCAAAGATACCAGATGACTGAAAATGAAGTGTAATCCCAGAGCACTGCCAAACTGGGCTACTTACATGCGCTTGCGGATAATCTAGTGAGCTTATTAAAAGCTTTAGTCGTTTAGCCAGAAATTATATCTTGGTTCCGTCGTTGACTGTGGGGTGGTGGGTTTGAGGTTTCTGTGCTGAAGGAAATAAGACTGGGGCAGGGAAAATGTACAAAGATAGCAGAAGACGCAGAGCGATAGATAAGCCTATACAGAAAGCGCAGGGCAAGTCAAACATGACTAAGCCATAAAAAATTGGGGCTGGGTAGAGTGCAGCCTGGCAGGGAGGAGTGTCCTATTGGCTTTCGTAACAGAAGTCTGGACGCTCACATGACGTGTTCCTTCCGATATAGCCAATCGGGTTATAACAACGGGACGGTAGCGGGCTCACCAAGTTGCCAGCTACGAGCCTCGGTGGAGGAAGTAGTGGTGCGAAATAGTTAGAAACGGTGACGACGTGGATGAAGTCAGTGGTGGCTGAATTGGTTGACCAGTGGGCGCATCCGATACAAAATGGAGAGCTGGTCGTAATAACTTTTGCCCGCATGAAGTCCTGAATTACGTCCAATTTTGCATCAGAGAGAGGAATGTTAGGCAGACCGTTTTGATTGTAAGCAGAGAGCTACCTCCGCGACGGAGAAGACTCCTGGTGAATGTTTCGCCACCGTCACCAGAAAGTTTACGCCAGTCATCCGAATTCCAGTGACGACAATGAAGTCAAAGTCGGAAGATGGCACAGTATTGTGGAGAGTATGTATTTAAGTTCACATTCAGTTGACATCGATGAGAAGCAAGGTATGTGCGGCTGCATGCTTGTGGCGTGAGGTAAGGACTACTGTTGCTGGGTGCTGATGACTAAGGTTCCCATGATGATAAGTATCAGTATTTGGACACAAGGCTTTGGAGCTGTCGTTTGTTGGACTGGCGGGGCCCATATCAGAATGAGCAGCGGAAGTTGACGAGAAAAGAATAGTTGGTAGGTAACTGCAGATACGGTAAGGTGGTTCGTTCAGGAAAAATTGGGCACTTTAGGGGGCAGAACTTTCAAGATGGACAAAGTAACCAGGTGTGGGATTGGAGGTTCGGGTGATGAGTAAAGTGAATCAGATGATCTGGGGTGCTGGTGACTTGATTTAGAAGTATGCATAAGGGTTGGCTGGCCACGGCTGGACCAGAACTGACGAAGTGACCGCCGTTGGTCGGGCTGTCATAACCTGCTTTCGGAAGGAAAAGTGGAGCCAACCAAACTGGACTACTGATTATCATTCTACTGGTGATGCTTCGATGTCTTTTCCAGGAGAGAGTAAAAGTGGCTGCGGAAGTTTGGCGGTGGATGCTGGTGCACAGCTGGTGGGTAGGAATACCTTTTTAGCGTATTTAAAACATACGGTGTGCTTGCTCCAGTGGCATGGCATCCAAACTGCAGAAGCAAACATTTTACTCATTCATGGTGAAACTAGAAAGAGACTGGTTGTCTCATCCCAGTGTTAGGCATTTCACTGTATTCTTTTTGGGGCGCTTCCGGCATCTCTTCTGGGATAGCACTGGGAGCACTGAAACAGGGAAAAAGCTCACGGAATTTGTTTACCCTCCCTGCTATTTGTTCAAAATTAAGTTCATTGCTCAACCTAAATTTGCCATCGTTTACCCCTTGCAATTTAGCCACTAAGTTGTCATCCCCGGTGTAAAGAACAACACATTGCATCAATGGGGAGGGATGTATTATATGATAATGAATATGTGCATACAACCCGACAGTTTTTCAATTTGCTTCAATATGGTTTTCCAAACCGCTTTTTTGAATCTTCAACTTGTGACCAGAAAAAATATTCAGGCGCAATATCTGAGATTATGCCATTGGAACGAAGGTTTGCATTACTTGGTTATCGAGAGCTATCAAATAACGTCAAACTTTTGGAAGTAAAACAGCTAAAAAGCAATTTAATTTCGATTGCAGAATATGACTCACAGGGTTGAGGAGACGACTTGAAACTAAAACATAAATGCAGCTACATTGGGTACATACGTGCACCTGTATGGCAGCATAAATACTTGTGTGGAAAAATATGACGGCAGGTGTGTGGGTTGAATTAAGTCGGGGATAAAGGTAATGAACAACCCGTCGTTAGTTGTGTGATAAAGTGGCCGCTGGTCAAAAAATATCACTCACTTGTGCGTTTTTCCAATTTTCCACTATCTTGAGCTCTGGGGAATTTGTTCTTGGTGTGCCCGTGTAGGATGTATATGGGTTCTCCTCAAACAACTTGCTAACTTGGGCGGAATCTGATGAATGTGTGATAATGAAGTTGCTCATCCAAAACACTGACCGCGGCTTTTATCTTATGACAATAAACTGGTTGTTATTGAGCACTCCGAGCCAGTCACCAACCACGGCAACTTGTTTGCAGATGCATGCGGTCAGCGTGTTCCGCAAATTCTTATCAAAAGCTTTGGAGACACAACTCTTAAGCGTTACAACCCGAAGTTCTTTCATTTCAGTTAACAACTTTACCGATCTCGCCGTCGGTATCTCTTCCACTAGCTCCTTTTAAACATAGTGGCGTATATCTCGGTTGGACATCCGTAAGCGGTACACAATAACTCGTTGCTGGAACATCGAAAGAATGAAATGCATCACATTGTACTAATTCTCAGGCTAAAAAGTCTATTGCTAACGTCTACATTGTGCGCTACAAAAGATTTTTATGATACCTATATGTATATTACACGCAAACCGTGTATAAGCACGAATAAGTTAATAAAAGTAGGTGATAGACTAAACTCAGGTTGTGCTCACACGTGATAACAAGGAAGCTTATCGCTGATTTACATTCAATTACAACGGAAAACCCCTTAAAACCAGAAAGCGGGTAGGCCAGATAAGGCAAGGTGTGATCACAAGGGTCATGCCTAAAACAAATAGGTCTATTTGACTCTTTGCTTGTCCTAGGAACTTCCTCGAACATGACCGGTCCGTGGTTTAGTACCACTGTTACCAATCTATTTGATGTTTTGCGAAATTTACTGCTTTGGGGGAGCTATCCGAAATTTCCTTCGGAAAACTTTCCGCTGCTTTTGGATTTGCTCCTCTAGGGTGCAGTGTTACCCCTTGAGAATGTCCTTTTGTATTGTGGAAAGGAGTGAAGGTTCTTTGCCATTTAGTCGGGGTTCTACACTGATCCGCTGGGGTGGAGTCAGCTGCCTTGTTAAGGTGTGGGATAGTGCTTTCACAGAAGAGGACGGCTCATTCAGGGTTTACTCAGAGTTCTTGATGAAAGCTCTATATACCACTCTGGGTAGACCCACTGAGGAGAATATTAGAGCTGCCCCTGTTTCCAAAAGCTCTAGGAAAGCAGAGAGTGCTATCAGCTGATGGGCCGCTGGGCCTTAAGCTTATTGTGATTGTCAACGACTTGTGCCCTCGGGAGGGTTGGAGAAGTCATGTTGGGACACAGTGATGGCGACAGACTTCTGGGCCTTTTTCGATGCCGGGACGGTAGGCGGTGGGCTAGTGTAAATGGTAGCAGGTTTGAACTCATAATTCTCTGGCCTTTGGCCGATAGTGAGCCTGGCAAGGATGTCATCGGTGGAAAACGAGGCTGATGGCAAAAAGGCCTCTTATTGGAACGAGGAGCTAGGGAAGGGGAGTCTGTCAGGCGCCGGACAACAAACAGAACGCGGGCTGTGGTAGGCTTTTGTGTTCAGACTTTGTCCAGCGTGCTGTGATGCGGTGAAGTGACCGGCTTTTCGGGTACAGAAGGCTTTGGTGAAGCTCATGGACTTCTAGCAAACAGACATCTTCTGTTAGAAGGGGCCTTGTATCCTCTGATGTACCGATCCTTTTAAACGAAGCTGCCCTGGCGACGGTCTGCCAACTACTTGTGAGCTCTTCATCTATCATTCAGTCAAAATGTCTAACACCGAAGGACAATCCTCGTATTGGGAATTTAGTGAACCTGAGCACAGTAACTTACGTGCCATGCCTCGTTGAAAGCATTCAGTTTGGTGCTCCAGAGGCAGACCTTTTCCAAGCCAGGTCGACGACTGCAAAGGCAGCCGGTCCAAAAGTTTTTCGTCAGAAAACCCCGATGAACTCCGGTAACAAATGAGTTCAAGAAGCGGCCCGCCGTAGTTGTGACTGGACGATTACCTAGATGAGCGGATTATACGATGCCGGACATAGAGGGCACCTTTAGTAGAATGTCATCTACTGGCTGGATTCGTTTATGCAGGTCAGTCACTTATGTCTCACCCTACTGATTCTCCTGTTTAACGCATCAGAAGGGTCATCAAGACCTACAGTTTTATGAGCAATGCATGCCGATTTGTTTTTCGCAGAATCGAAACAAGATTGATCCGTTCTTTCTGCATTGCTGGTTTATGAAATGAACAGACCCACGAACATAGATGGATCACAAATATGAGATCACAGCGGCTCAGGAATGGGAGCCGAGGTCATATTGTAGTAGAAGGGAAACTTGCGTCACTCGAGACCAAAAAGAGTCCTATTCGGAGAAATAAAAACGCGTTCGTGTGATCAAACAAGTGTCGGTGTACAAATAAAAAAGTAAGATACACAAACGGATGCGTGTAACCCAGTGATATGACAGGTCCGGAATGTCATAGTGGTCCCCGAGAGTTTTCACATCTGGTACCTTCATGGATTCACTGAAATTCGATTTTAAATGTTCATATTGTTTCGGGGCCTTACAATTTGGGCTTCATGGTTCGTACTGGGAACCCCGTCCTGCTTATTTATGATTTCTGGAGTTTCATAAGAAGTTTGTTAGGCAGAATAAGGGAGGCGGGGAAAATGTGAGTCAATAAGTGACGACCTTCGAGGGTGTTAACTTTTGCAAAAAATTCCAGTTTGGTTCCCAGTCTCTCTACCAGGTTTCAGGTCGTAATATACTGCACGAATATTACGAAACCAGTAGTTTTATAGACATGAGACGTGATGAATAGTTATGCATAGTTATGTATACTTTGAGGACCCCAGTAAGAGCTTGGGAGGTTTTACAACCTTTTGTCTTCCAGATTTAGTTCCCGCACACGACACAACTTCCGCTACCTCTAGTTACATCCCACATACAGCGACAGTCACAGCATTTGAAGTCCCGCACTGTTTGCTTGTCGTTAGGTCCTTTAAATGCGGTGCAAACATTTCTGTGATTCGTTGCATGTACGCGGCACTGGATAGAGAACGCGTACAGGCAAGCCTGCCTAAGGAGCTACACTGGCGCATATACGTCTTCTCGCTTACAGGTGGTACGCGATATCAGCTTTGGGCTCCCCATTCATGTCTATATCAAGTTCCAGAATGGGGAAAGAAGTTCCACATCGTAGAATTCGGGGAAGCGAGAAGCGGTATCCTAAAGTAAAATGAAACTAGCTTTTACATAGGTAGAGATGCAAGTTGAGCCACTACACCCGTATCCGGCACCAGATGCTTTATCTGTACTCTTGTCCAAAGCACAAACAGGCTCGGAATCAATAAGTCATTAGAAACTAGTACAATGCTGCCGCGGCGGCAGGGTCTTGCAAAAATCCTGCACACTTCGTAGATCTGCATGGTATGATTCATCATGCAGCTTCAGCCCTTCAATGCAACCATGGTTTGCAGTTTTGAGTTGAGCGTTCAAGTTGCCCGATGAGTCATATTTTACGAATGTAACCTCCTGCTGCTCAAATGCCGTTTCCCTGAGTCAATAAATTTTGACATGGTGGCGAGTAAAGTAATAACATTATCAGTTATTTTTCAGGAGAATGCCACAAAATAAAATCACTTTTACTGCTATTACCAGCTTCCCGCGTATATGGAAAGGCTCATGATGATCACTCATTCACCTATTCATAGTTGTCCTCATTGCCTGAGTTCTCTTTTTATATAATTTTTCTTCTATCGACGATGCGTCCACTGAGACCAAGCTGTGACCTGAGGGGATGCTTGGCGAAAATAAGCCTTTCTTACACTATTGCCTGAAGGCAGGCAAAGATTTTGGCTCACCTAGCCTGTTGTCTGTCAGACACGACCAGTTTTCGCCATTAGGCTACCGGCTGCGACGGCTATATATGATAGAATCAAGGTGGAACACACTCACCTACAACGAAAACCGGAGCTTTCACTGAGCCGTGAAAAAATCCTACAAACAAAGAGTACGCTACTCCGAATTATTTTCGCCTAACTTCGTCGGAAAATAAACTGGTGGCAGTCCACATCCTACGCAGTTCTTTTGTCATGCTGCCCATCGTTTTCTGGTCATGTGGCATTTTATTCACGAGCAAAAACAACACCACAAACTGAATTGCAAATACATCTCCTCCGAAAGGTTGCGTAGTGACACTCTATTTCATTTCTGGAACTCATCATCTTCATTACCACCTCATGCATAGATCGTTCTATCTCCCCGAGTCAAGCTGTTACCGGTTTGGCCACTACTGCGACAAGGGCCCCTGTCATCCCTGTCGGATCGTTTTTGCCCTGCAAGTTTTGATCTGCAGGTTCGTACAAACATGTTGTGGCTAGAGTCTTTCGTGTCTCTACCACTAAAAGGGCAGAGCTGAGTTCGTGGCAGTGGCTGTTACCCGTGTCCTTAAGCCATCCCCCCATCGGCTCTGCATACAAAAACCCTGAACAGAGGCGGAATCGGATTAACCCCTTAATTTGTTCCAAGCCACGGTCCGTTCCTGGATCCCCTCTCGCCGCGAGCGAAGCTAGAGTATGGCACTTCAGAGAACAGGTTAGCCGGATGACGTGAGGTTTGTGCGTGAAACAACGAGTACAAAGGACAGTCCATCAGGGAAGGTTAACAATCGCTTCTGCTGAAGCATTTACGAAGTGTCCTGTGACCTTTGTCTGCTCCCTGGCGTCGACTGAGTCACAAAGTTGGTGGGCGACTTTCTTGTGTGGGTTTTTCAGGTAATAGCCTGGTGTATGTGAACCGTCTTCTTGGTCGTGTGCACAAGTCCATTTTGGGCACAACAGTTCTGATCAGCAGGCCCTGGCAAGAACCGGGAACCTAAGCACATCCCAGTGGAGTTTGGTACCACTAATATAGGAGGCTTCCGTTGCGGCTTCGGATCAGATTATTGGGACGACGAATAGTTTATGGTATATTGATCTGGACCATCTCAAAAGGGTTTCAGCAGTGGGCCCGACACCCGAGCTACCCTTAAGGGCCTGCCGTTTACCTAATAGTTGTGCTTAAAACCGTGAGTGACCGGTAATATGCTACTCCAACCAGTGTCCCTGCAGTTGGAACAAACTTCAGTTCAAAAAATACGGTATAAATGATAAACGTTGAACGTCTTTCTAACTATGGACGTACTTTTGGATCGGGCTGTACTTGCACATTTCCTTGGGTAGCACTTCTAACTTAGCGCGCATACACGTACTCGCTCACTCGTGTGAGACTCCTCACATTTGGATCTGCCTCCAACCAACGTAACTGTTGTAGTCCACCAGCTAGTCTCCAAGTTAGACTGCGTTTACGTAGAAACAGTCTGAGATGTCACCAGGTAATGAATACAGGCGAGCAAAAGTAGACAGACTAGACGAAAATGTATGTTCTCCGCAGAAATGAGAATGAGGCAGAGGACGCAAAGCAAACTTGCGATGGTTCATCGGTTTCAGTCCGCACTGCGGCTAAACTAGTTTCAAAACAACCCCAGTGAAATTGCACTGGATAAGGCACACATTTTTTTTAATTTGATGGCGACCTGCCCCATGATCACTTTTGTGCTCACCGGACTGCTTAATAATTATTTACAACAGAGGGATGCCGTACTAAGGGGCATCAAAAACAATATAAAGTGAGACTTTCACGTGCTTGCTTTGTTGCGCTCAGGAAAGCTGAACGTGACGACAGTTTTATTTCACTGATGGGTCTTTTTGCATGCATACATGAGGCTTGGGTATGATTGCACCTTTCATTGTTTTTTAATATAGTAAAGAGGGACTTTCGAACCAAGATTTTTCAACCTTTCTGGCTACTCATTACTGAAACTCAAAATAACGAGTTAAATAACGGCTTCTCGCCGTAGATCATTCCTTGTTCCCTCCACCAATACTGTATTTGTTTGCCATGGCTCGCACGCGGTGCTCCATCAGGATGTCAAGTTGTTGATAATCACGTATCGATTAACCCACTGATGAAACGAATACTTGCTCCGGGGAGTTACCTCTCCGGTGATAGAATGGGAGACAATGTGGCCACCTGAAAATAACTTTGGTTAAAGACTGATCAGAGTAGTTGGCTTCATGTTGTTCGTTCAGCAAGTAAGTCTGCCTACTAACGAAAGTAGGAACACAGAAAAGATTAAGAGTCTTCTGTACTATCACGATTGCAGGAATGATGGCTGTTTAGCCCATTGTAGAACATGAGAATTTACTATGACACAGGCGCGATAAACTAGATACAAACTTGACTCGACTCCATACTCTGTGGTTTTATCTGGCTTGAACCTTCTCCTTGCTAGCTAATGAGGCCAAACTAAATTGCCATTCTAGGGTGTGAGTCTCCTTCCTTCTGTTCATAAATACGAAAACGTGAAACCTAACTGCAAGGAATATCCGGGAGCCAGAGAGCTGCGGGATCCCTGAAGCTAGTACCACAAGAAACGTGACGTCCAGTGGCTAAAGATGCAGTTGGCATGACTTTACCTGAACTGACCTGGCCTCAGGAACAGACAGAAAAGCCGAAATAGCACTGTGGGGAGAAACGGACTATGCACAAACACAATGGAGGCAGGTGCAGCATGAGTTGCTTGGAATGGCTGATATGGTGACCCCCGTGGAAGAGGTAAAAAAGAGCACCCATTTGTGCGCAAGGAGATGCCGCTAGAAAGCAGGCAATCTATTAAACTTCTGTGTGCATCAACTGACGCCGGGTCTTCCGACCGAACGGGACCGTCAAACGCGTGGTGGAGAAAACAAAACTAAGGTACAAGCAGAGTTATGAAAGTGCACTGCTGCAAACGCCAAGGCGAAGACAAAAGCGTGCCTCACGTACAGTCTAATGCCGCTCTGGGAGGGGTGATAGGTAAGCTAATGGTGAGTGTGGAAGGGGGACGGGCATAGAACAAGTAGGTCTTGGAGTCTGCTGAGTTTCTTTCAAGTGATGTGCGGCTTCCGGGAAGTTTTGTTAAAACTAAAATACACGTGCATTGATTGCTGGCACTGAAGTCTGTAGAGGCTTTTTCCCTGGGACTCTAGGAAGCCCGCCACCGTGTAAGGCAGAGTGACCTAGTGGATCCCATCCAGCTTTAGTGAAGCCATTAGGTGATCTGTGAATCGTACTGCTAACGCTGTGACTCAGCGCATACTTAGAAGAATGTGGAGCCCCACAGGACTGGCTATATTAGCCATCACTCTAATCTAAATATGGGGAAACAGGGGGAAATGCAACTGTCGGCCGATGAGCCCGGCTTTGGCATTGGTAAATATCACGGAAAGGTCAACCTAGGAAAGCATAATCGAGTATATGTGAAGCAACAACACAGATTCATTCGCCAAAAGCCGGGCTTTCTCAAGCCGACACCGTATTTAATTGAGGTAGCCAGGAAGTTAAACAAAGAGGATGAGTTTGAAGTCCGCTATTTTGATTTTCAAAATGCCTTTGATTCTGTAGGTCAAGTGCAGCTAGCGAGTACGCTTAATTAATTCAAGCTAAGCCATAAATCTCGCTGGAAAGCAGCTCCAAGTGAGAGGGTAAGTCGCGTGAATCACATCTCAGGCAACATACGGCAGATTCAAAGGCACGGGGTGTTTGGTCACAACAAGCATCCTTTGTGCACAAAAGGACTTGACAGCCGAACCAAGACGTTTTGTGCACAGAGGCCCGGGCACGATATTGAAAAAGATTCAGAGCCAACCTCAAAACTTCAATAAACGAACAAACGTATGGGCTTGTTTCGGGTCGACGTTTTAGGTTGAGTAGTGGCGAACACATTCAACTTCACAAAGTTCATAAAATACTAAGAAATATTTTCCAAACATATTCTTCACTTCGCCGATTACGATTTTCCTGTGAAAGTCGCTATCTGAAGCTAAGGATGGGATCGTAACTCCCATCCTACGTACATCTAACCTGATGTCATTACCTGCGGTTGCTTACTTTCTTTCTTGTCCTCGTCTAATTTCGGTAGCCCGGCTACCGTGGTCATCTTTTCCACAAATTACGCTGAGCCAACATCTAACTCCGTTTTATTATTTTAAAATGATCAGTCTACCAAAAAACTGATGTGTTCATTTGGACACGACCAGAGTGCGAAGGGGTTCTAGGATAGAATATTTTGCAGTAAACGTCTGAGCTAATCATCCCATGTGAAAAGCTAACAACTTCAACATTGGGGTAAGATGATCACCGTTGCAACTCGTGCAAGAAATTGAATGCAATTACAAAGCCAAGTTAACTAATGTAATAAGCAGTCAGAAAAGGTTAAAACAGTGAAATAGTGTACAACTGACAAAAACTTTTCCCAAAGGAATTGGAAATCAGCTCCTGATTACAAATCAGACTGAAAGGTAGCGCCGAATTAGGCGTATTAAGGCTGAAAACAACACAGAAGTCGATCAGGAACTAATAAAAAATGAAGCATCTTAGTGCATTTGTGTGAACGAGTGTGATAGAATAATAAATAAACCACGAACAAATGCTCTTCTTCGAGGTCCGGAAAAACTCCAGGGAATGGTTCCGAATAGTGAGCCTTTTTGTGAATGTTCAGGTAAAACTTGACACATTTCTCAATATGCCGTTGTACAAGTTTCGCTGAATATAATAACTGAGTATACTTTAGCCAATGTTTAGGACAAATGGGTCAGATTGGAGAACTGTGAGCAATTAAAGAAATATGACGCATAATCAAATGGAGCGGGCAGTCCAAGTCCTATTTCATCTTTCTGCGCATCCCTCCTAGTTTAACCCATCAAAATAGTCACTTCCATCGACTTCTTTAAGTAAAAAAGTCGTTTTTTCCACCACGCCCTCAGCCTTCTGCAGAGTAACACGATTGCAGAATACGTTCAGCATATAAATCTCCAACCGACTGTGACAACTCGCCTTTACAGGATTGGAGCTACCCGAAAAGCCAACACCCGTACTGTCGTTTCCAGTCTACGAACGGACATTCGCAGCTAAAGACAACTTCCTGCGCCTCAGACCATGCGGTGTATTTAGGCACCGTGCGCCGCCACTCTGCAGACGGGTCCCAGGTTGCTTTGCGAGGCCTTGTGACACACTTATTTGCCTTCTGGGAAAACCACGTTTTATACACGAAGGTGATTCAGGGCCAGTTGTCGTTTGATCAGTGGGTGGTTCGACGACGGTCGCCTATGTGGAGCGACTTCTTGTTGGCTGTGGCAGTGTTGCTTCTCTGGTGACCGTACGAAGGTACAAACAATTCTCCCCTTGAGGGATCTTCAGTTTCTGGAGATAGGTCATCGGTTTCACTGTTGTAAAACCAGTTGTGTTTCTGGTAGGTAGTGCCCTCAGCAACCGCCAAGCAACCTACTGATGCCGACTGCTGAACTTCTTCCATTGGTTGTCCGAGAAATGTCCAGCCTAATATTGTTCCCATGGGAACTGGTTTTTTTCGATGGCATACACTTCCAGCACCCGATGAGCCCCCGGTAGGTTGCATCTAATCGGTGTATCAGCATGAGGGCTGGATAACTCTTTCGCCGTGGTGTCTTTGAGGTGGGATCATTTCGGCTATTGATGTCGTAAATTCAACCAGTCCCACTCGCAAGACCTCTACTGTTATAGTTTCTGGAATATTTGCGGCCTCTCCATCGTTAAAGGAATTCAACAATAGGCTAAGCTTCGTCCAGATCCCGGCACGACTTCCTGCAACTATGTTGATCATGGCGGACTTAGGCTAACCTAATATATATCACGTTGATCTTTAGGCTGGTGAGTAGCTGAGGTAGACCCTCTTTTGAAAATTGGATAACCTTTATGAGGCCAGTGGGCAATATTTCTTAGTTCAACGGTTGGCAGCCGTCAATCATGTAAACGGACTACCCTGCGCTTGTTCGGTTGAGCAGTCTTAGTGTTTTGGGGGACATTTGTAAGCAGATGATGATTACCCAGGCATCCCCTCTGGTCTCACTTACTTGAAACATCATTCGGTGGGGCAGTGAGAATCTTTTAAACACGTGAAGCACGCCGGGAGCCCCTTTGCTGAGGAACGCCTTTCGGGTGCACTCACCCTGTGAAATTTCAGGCCGTGTCGTAACCAACGCGGCCGGTGGCATAACTCACACCAAACTGACCTAGTAGGCTCTTGGGTCGTTGCTTGCTTGTCACGCAAAGACCGGCTTCGGTTACTATCTTTTGCTCAAACGTGAGCCAATGGTAACTCAGTCCCAGCCAGCCCTCTACTTATGCCTAGGATTTGTCCAGATCTGATGTTTGGAACGTGGGACTGACGACCAGTGAAATCCGTGAAACCATCGGGCTCAGCTTCTTTGTGCCAGTCGACAACGTTGCCGTTGCGCTATTGGTATTGTGAAATGCATTATTTTTCTGCCGATCCTCTGAGATTAGTTTCTTTGTCTAATACGCTCTGTTTTGCCTTCAGCTGATCACTGTGGATGCGCTAATTCCATCACTCTCATCCCATAAACATCAAAGTCCTTGAACTTATTATGGTAAGAAATATATGACCTAGCGTTGAAAGAACTGGAGACCTCAGCATCATCTATGGAACAAATAATATCTAGTCCTAAAGGCTTGCCGGCTGATTTCCCGTTGTTTCACAAATTCCTCGCTTCCTCATCTGGGCATTTTAAGGAGCTTTTAGCAGGTTTTCTCCTAAATAATCTGAGTCGTAGAGATTGTTATTCAAGCTAGGTGCACAGAAGAACGGACAAGCTAATGTGTTGTGTACGTCGGTACACAGCAACGTAATGTTTAATACAGTCAAATTCCCGTATCACGTTCAAAATCAAGGGGGATCTTCCATATATTCTCCTTCCAGAAGCAAACATTGTCATTCTTGCTTGGTACACAGTCGTGTACCACAGGGCCTGGTTCTAGGACCTCTAATATTGTTCTTGTTCGTAGCTGGCCTTGCACCTAGAATGGGGAGCAAAAGCTGCAAGTTTGTCGACTGTGTTAGGCTCCACGGGGCATTCGCAGATGGTACCTTACAGACGAATCGTAAAGAGAATACGCGTGGTCAGTGGCCTAGGGCCTGCCCGCAACTATCCTGCAGGCACCAAGTGGGGCTCGGCCCGGTAAAGCTTCACGACTGAATACACTGAGGACCTATGGGGAAAACGGGGACCAGGTAAAAAAGCCCACTGAAATCGGCTGACTTTTATATGCCAGCTGATTTCTCTGACTCAACACTTGCCCATGTATTTTGAGGCCTTGAATTTCTTGTTATCACGATCCACATAGTTCTGGGCCGGACCAATTTCGTTAAGTCAGCCAGACTGAGTATTGCAGGTAGTGCACCACTCTCCAAAATGAACAAATTCCAACACATCAATAACGACAGAAGCACCGGCTCAGCCTCCGCCTTAAATTGCCAGGAAGGGGGACTGCGCTCCCTCAAACAAAGGTTGGAGGTTTTAGCCCTGTAAAAAGAATATGCCCTTGGCCGGTAATCAGTGTCCAAGTGGAGCAAAGGAAGCCTGACGCAAAAGTGGTCAGTTGAAAATTTCGGTGGTCTCTAGTAAACCCTAGATCTTGCTGTCCACACGAAAAACTCTCGTGAGACTCGAAAGTCCACACCACATCCAGGACTGGATTTAGTCTCTCCCATGAGATGGAAAGTTTTCATAGAAGTTCGGAGATCTTTCACTAGGTGGTCTGGAGACTATCGGAGCCTGACTACATGCGACGGTGGCAAAAGTTAGACGCATTCTCTCTGGAGAGAGGAGAACTAATAGATGACCAAAACCTTCACAGAGATGGACGCGGGAGCCGGACAGTAGAGGTGCACATTTGGGTTGCAGGGGAACGGCAGATTTGGACGACACAGACTTTATTTAAGGAAACTTCGGTTGAGAACAGGTATTGGAAGTCTATTGTTTGCCGTAAGAGTTGAAAACTAATAGAAAGTGAAGGCGGACATCTTTGAAGCGAAGTTGTAGAAGCAATTAAACGTTGGCCGAATCAGGTTTGGGCGGGTTTGACAAAAGTGTAAATTAAATTCTTCTCTGCCACTCCCCTTTCTCCCCTATTCCATCCATTTGCAACCCTTTTTTCTCTTAGTAAGATTTGTTGAGCAGAGCTGGTGGTCAAAAACCTGATTCTTGAGTGAAATTGGAATGGACCACCGAGGTTGTAGACCTAAACCTAAACTCCGTGCCTCAGCGGTTCCCAGGGACGCCTAGGAAAAAGAAATCACCCTTCATAAGGCCGGCGACCCCACAGATAAAACCGGCTTACTTTTTCGGAAAACCCTGACGATCTAGAGGAAGCCTGTCCATGCAGAGGCTAAACCAGACTGAGCAATGGGAAGGCATGGACAACGCGAATATTTGGACACACGTTAGGCCTTTGCAACACAAAATCCTGCATGAAAGGACCTGGAATGAACCGCTCGGGATCCTCATAAGGCAATATTTGCAGTTAGTGGGACACGGCTCGTAAAGGCTATAGCTCGCCGGGAATAGCAGGTAATTTGTTTGCATTCTCTAGGCATGATAAATTACACGCCACCTTGGAAGAGGAGCAGCCCTCCTCGATAGGTCAGGCAAAAACCGTATCGCGTATTAGACAATAATTTGCACTCAAAGTGTCCGGTTGTTCATAGCTGTAACCCTCTTTCCAGGAAGAACAGTAAACATTACGTCTCCAGGGCTTCTAGTGCCAACCTCGATGAGGATATTCTCCTGCTGCAGACCCTCAAGTGATCAAAACACATAAAGTCCACCTAGTAGCTACTTCAACCCACCTCACGTTGGCCGGACCTATAGAGTTCGCGCTGCAGAATCTCGAAATACGGCCGATTAGACCGTAGCATGTAAATGCCCTGCACTAACATTTTGGAGCAAGACAGGCGTAGATATCAGTGCGCTACCCTACTGTTTGCTTTCTCGTAACGAATCTCGAAAACGACGGATAAGAACTCCAGTGCCATGTGCAGCTGGAGTAAGAATGATCAGGTTTGTGTCATGGCCATCCTGGAAGCGGCAACCCAAGGGAGCTTAAAGAATGTTTGGAAATTTCGGCAGTATGGATCTAAGCAAGCTTTGCGCTATGGGTGGTTGTTCGCACTTGGTATATCTTAAGGGGAGCCACAGTGCGAGAATGATGAACGGTAGTAAATAGAACTTCGAAATCCTCTCCGGAACGAGCCTGCGCCCTTAAAACGAATGGAAGAAGAGGACAAACCGACACTGTGAAAGATTGCAGTATAAAAAGCTACCAAACATAAAAAACGTAACTGTAAACTTCGCGAAGTTTCCAGCAGTCAGCCACATTTGCTTCGATATACTGAGCCCAGAAACGAGACGTAGAGCCTTCTGCGGACCGCTAATTGGGAGTCAACTCTTGAAATGGTCAAATTCGCAAAATCTTCAGCCGGCGGAACTTTATATGCACAGTCAACAGGCCTCTATGAGGATCCCGACATTGCCACTAATGACCAGTTTCACGGCCGACGACTCATTGCAGCAGACTACGTATGAAAGAAGCTTACTGAATTCAGCTGATCATTTTGGAAGTAGCTATTTCTTCTTTATCTCCTCTCTTCTATCGAGTTTTCCAACCGTGCGGAGTCTTCACGGACACTTGTGGTATTTTGTTTCTTGGTCGTCCGGTAACATCGGCTGTTCCACTCTTATGCCAGCTCGAGAGCAAGCACAATCACGTATGATCTGAAGGCCTCCAGTTATCATCTATTAGTGCTTAGGTGCTGCATCAGTCATCATAAACACTGCTTTCCTTAGTAGAGCTCACTCGTCGAATTTCCGGGTTTAAAGTTGCAAGAAGTTGTTCTCAGGTGCGCATAAGTTCTATCATTCAAAGCTTTCGCAAAAACACAGCGTGAGTACTCTGGTGGTATACACAGGGTAAATGCTGGTGTACCAGATGACTCGGCGGATGAGTGAACTAAGTCTATCTGGAGGAACCAGGCTTCAAAACCTACTGGAATTGAATGTCTTTAAGTCGCCGGGTTCAAGCTGTATCTACCCAGCCATAATGAAGCCCTCGGTGGATATATTCTTCCCATCATTTTTAGCTGTGTAGATCCCCTAAAACAGAGAAGGCTGACTGAGGACCGGAAAACCGGGCGACCGCAGCAATACACAAGGGCAAAATTAGATTGGCCATGGGCAAGCACATTCCGGCAGTCCTGGCAAGCATCTGAAGAAAGGTTTCGAAAAATATCTTCGGAGTGCACATCCGCCAGTACGTAAGGGCGAATTGCACGCTTAGCCCAGCCCCCCATGGATTGCCATAGATAGGCCCTGTCTGAGCAATTTCTTGTGCCCCTTAAAAGAGGTAACCCAGCCACTGGAGGCAAACAAGTCGGCTTATGTCGCAACGATTTGAGCAACCTGTTTCACTTTGTTATTCATCGTTTGTCACCGAGCAAACATGGGGTTGTTCAGTAAGGCTTTGCGGAAATGTGTGGCTTGAAGCTCGTCAGAGGAGTTGCGGTAGATGTTTCAAGGCAAAGTTTTGCATCGTTAGCTGGACGAAATTTCTCAAAACTGAACGAGTTCCAGTTGTCCAGGGATCCATCATCAGGCTCGTTGGTAATACAAGACGCGATACGCAGTCAATATCTGAGTTCTGAGCCCCCTTCAATCGTCTCATTATCCAGTAAACTATTTTTCAGCTCACTTGAGATATTCGGATAATAATGCAACCGCATGATTCCGGAAACCTCAGGCCCAGGGCTCGTACCCGTGTGTTATTTCACGACTCACTTCAAGACTTCAAAATTACAAAGGTGGCAAATGAACTTCCTTTTCGGTTAAACACTTTACATAAAAATAGGGGCAGGCAATCTATTTTGGTAAACGGCACCAGTAGTGTGCTTCATGGACCCATCCCAGGCATGATACTTCTCTTGTTGCTTTTTAACGACCTGGCAGCGGACCTTAATTTGAATTAGTTTCTTCTTGCGGATGACCTAAAGTTAGCGGGCTCTGATGGAATGAGGGACCTAGACAGGGATCTGAGAACCCTCCTGTAAAGGGAGCGGATTTTGGATTTTTCTCTTAAAGCTGAGAAGTCCATCTGTTGCCGGTGGCTGCGGAACTCATGACTGTCATCCATGACCAGGTTCCGTTCACAATAAAAGTGGTTTATGTGGCTAAAAGCCTCGGGATGGTCTTGAACTGTGCTCAGGCCAGTCCAGCGCTGCTGGACGAAGGGCTCGTGGCAAGCTCCCTAGATTGATGCCACCCCTGTCGTGGCAGGAAACGGAGGTATTAGTACCATTGTAAATAACCACAGTACGATCTCACCTCTGAGCACTCTTCTGCTAGCTGTACGCCGTCTACCTGGGGACAGCTCGTCTTCCAGGAACTCGGGCAGTCGAGGGGCTGGGGGGAGCAGGAAATAGACAGTGACCCCGCAGTCTCGAGTAACCTCCTCTGGAAAGCGGAAGACTTCTCCTAGACTTCATGGAGAGGTCTGAAGTAATGAGAGGTTTTCCTAGTCTCTGGGTGGATGGTCAATTCCGGATTGCTGAGAAAAAAACAAAGGGCACGAGAAGACCTCACGAAGGTTGGGTCAAGGACTACAAACAGGTCACGCTTTTTTGGCAACGGGGAAGTGAAACGTTGGACAACCTATCTGGTTAAATGACGAACTATGGACTACCACGTCTGCCAAGGGGACCTTAGACTGAAAGCCAGTCGGTTTGACCATCAACAGTGATTTTTGAGCAGGCCGAGAAGAAGGATGAAGGTTGTTTCTCTTGAACTAGGAAACCAATTTTAAAATATGAGGGGCTCAAGTTCATTTTTTTGGTTCCACTTATCTGGTCTGGTAGGTGAGAACAATAATACGCAAATTGCAATCAAGATTTCATTCTACCCGACTTCTGACCAAAAGTCAGAAAACTATCCTAGGGTTGAAACCACAATATACTTCACGGCACGATAATATGCAATTTGCAGTAAACGCAAAAATGTAGGTAGCAAAAACTTCGTTTGTGATTAACTTTGGCCAAAAGGCCCAAGCGCCATGCGGAACAATGAGAAAGCGTCAAAAACGGGGAGTCTAACTCCGGGGGCATGGGGAAAAAGTACTAAACATGTTACACTGAAACAATGTTTGAGGCTTCCAGCAAGAAATAATGGGGAACTCAGGTCAAGTCAGGTCAGTTTGCACAAGAAAGAGACTGGTCGATGTTCTAGAATAGTCTCCGTAAATCTTCCGTGTTGCACCAAAAGTGGTTCCTTCCATCAGTCTGGCTGGAAAGTAAAAGGACTAGGAACGGTCTGCTCACAATCCAGGCGCGGAGTAAGCATGACTTTTGCGTGCACTCATAAACAGTGCCCTGGCTCATGCATACTGACACCTGTGATAGACGATAACCCCTGAATAGTTCATTATACCCAAAAATCCTCATGTTCCACTTTCGTGTCTGCCCCGTCTTAATTAGAGTCCAGCATCCTTTCAAAACTTCTTACATCACGTAGACTTACCATTACTTAAAATACACATTCATATTCTACTTCCCTGCTGATGAAGGGTTTTGCCTGCAAATTCAGACTTAAACATAAAGTCTGAAATTCCATGCTGTTTCCTTCCTTCCTGTGATCAGTGGCCTGTATGAATAAATCATCAAAAATTATTCCCGACAAACCCTTTAAGAACTCAAAAGCCTCAGAATGATCACTTCCCTGTCCTGTTTTGCCAGTGAGACAAGCCCCTATCTCAAAGCCCCCGCCTACATCGTTTCCTCTATTGCCCTCCAGACGTCCTAGAGGCTAGTCCACAAATCTTTTATGGAAGGGCTCCATCCTTTTGCAAAAAATGCCTAAGCCCTTGCGAAGTGTTCCAAAGGCGTCCTTGCTACTGCCCTGTACGTAGATATCAACCATTCCGCCTTTCCTCAGGAAAATGTCCAGTTCATCTGAAGGAGATCATTTCTCGACCTGAGGGCATGGAAGTTAACCTACTTAGCCTACCCAAAGTTTTCAGCGATTTTATCACCCAAGTCCCTTGTGAAGAGTGTAGCGTTCATATCTCCCGTCACAATTCATCCCGCCGGGGCGGCTGCTGGTAGGTGACTTTCGCTTGCCGCTTGACCAATGTCCCCCCTACAGATATTATGCTGTCCGAAAGAATGAATTATTGTAACGATGGGCCTTTTGCTTAATTACTTTAGCGCAGAAGAGAAAACAGTAAACTCGGACCTGACCCTTAGGGTACTCCAACAGTCACTTCTGCTGCTTTCAAAATGCTAACTCCTGTTTTATCTTGAAGCCTTCTGTTGGTCAAGATAGCTGATACGCCTAGGTATAGTTGCCATTCTATCCAAAATGATTTCAGTTTCTCCCTCGGTGGGTGGTAGCTTCAGGCCACTTTGCGCAGTGCTTTGCCAGATGCGAGCCCCAAATCCATGACGACATTAGTTTTTGGTTTCTGCGGTATAGTATTATGGAATAAGCAGATTTACGAACGTGGGCAAACCCCGGTTTCGAAAACAAAAGGACTCAGAGATGAGTCAAAATCACAGAGTGGTGAGACGAGCAAGTGGGACGCGCAAGACCAAGATAAGTCACGTTCTAAAAGGTTATAGCTTCTTTAACGCGAATAAAAGAAGTTTAAAGTATCAATACAGGGATGGGACAAAACACGAAGAAAATTCAAGCACTCTGATAAGTTTTTAGATCCGGGGTACTAGGGTCATCTTGGAAGATTTTTCGTAGCCCGTTGGTACTCCGCCCACTGAAATCCGTCTAAGTCTCGCCATGTCAAAGTGTTTAAACAGGAGCACTGATTCTTCGTACGAGCCTATGCCCTGTTGTAAGCGCAGGCACCTGCTGGCCACGGAATCTGGACCCTGTTTAGCTGTCCGACAGACACAATCACACTGATAACTAAAATCCTCTAAAGTACTCCTCTTATGCAGCAAACTGCAACCTTTTCTCGCCGGTAGTTTATGATCATCATGGATTGTAATCAGGTGAATTCACGGATGTGGGCAGAAGAAGCACGTCGGGGTTCACAGAATGCAAAAAGTGTTCAACAAACGATCATTAAGGTGTGCTTATGTAAGTGTAAGTTAGAGAGTGAATGAATGAGCTAGTGAATGCACGGAGAGGCAACCACATTCAGGTCAGTTCAGGTCGGTTCGGGTCAGGACACAGGATTTCGAGATCGGGTTAAGGGATAGGTCCAGGTTCTTGCGCCAGTGAGATTGAGTAGATTCTCAAAGGGGCACGACCTCTGTGCTTCCACTCGCTCCGTTTTCTTCTTTTTGGAGAGAAAGGAGAGAGGATGGAGAAATACGGTTTGAGTTCGGCTCGCAATCAGGAGAGTGGCAACCTCACGGTTACGAACTGGGTTCTTGCGCAGGTCCATCAGTCTACCAAGGGGGTCGGTAATACAGCAACTTTTGGCACATGGTGCAGGTCGAGGAAGATAAGGTGTAGTGGGGGTGGAGGAGGGGCTTAGAGGGGTGCTGAGTGTAGAGGTTGATGCAAAGGTTGACACTCGCGAGAACGGCAGTAGATAGAAAGAAGAAAGGGGCACTTCACCCAACTATGACTTTTGTGTTTTTGATTGGATGCCCCAATGGAGAAAGACCGACAAACAATGGTCACGTCAACTTCCAACTTTACCACGGAGTAGGCTGCCATCACCCGGGCTAATAAATCATTCCATGCATTGATGACGAGGTAGGCGAAAAATTGTGCCCCTTTTTCCCCTGCCCTCCCGCATCTACCAGTTAGACTTCCATTCCAAACACCGCAATCAGTTTCATTGAAATGGACAGCACTCTGGTCTCTCGGAAGTATTCTACGAGTTTGCCTTTGGATGTTCCTTGTCATAGGAAGTTCAGCTTTTCGAGTCTTTCTGTGCGCGGCTTTTACCTAAGTGCTTTTTCTGTCCAAATAAACTGGAGCTAGGCTTTTTCGGTACTATAACTTCTCACACAAGAGCCAGGGTCCACGCCTAGGCACTGCTTTCGAGAGGTGGCTTGGTTACTATTTTGCAGGTTGGTAGTCTTGGAGTTTCGAGGAAATACACGGGTGCGCAGCTGAAGCCAAAGTGTTCCCCTATCCTGTGATTATCTTGTTCTCTGAATGCCACTGGCGAGCCAGAAGATAAGTCGCTGGATAATGAGGCGGTGGAAGAAAGGGAGGGGGTCCAGAATACAAATCCGGACAGCATCTTGCATCTGGTGTTGCCGATGCGCTGGGAGGCAGATCCCGGGATAAAGCGAAAGGGTGCGGGACACGATTCGTGTTTGCACCTTGCTTCTCTTGCCACCGACGTTCTGGATGGTGGGTCACCGGACAGTGGGAGGAGGTGTCGCTTTTAGAGATACCGTTCAGCTCGATTTGCGCAAAGATTCTGTCTTAAGAAAGCCCACCGAACCTCAAACAGCGGGATTTCTGAACAGCTCACTGCGAGTGGTCTTGTCGCAATACATCAGCTCCTCTTGATGCAGTCGTGTGTAGTATTTGAATGGGAATTCGTATGGCTTTGGTTGCAGCTACTAATCACTGCTAGGAAGATTCGAAGCAGTTGATTACCCAAATTCCGTGGTCCGCAAAGTCCATGGCCCGTTCCATCAATTGCGAGTCACTCGGGTCCAGACATTTTAAATGTCCATTGGCGTCTTGGGTCAGGTATCCACACTGCCACATACTGGATGGCAACTGCCACCCGGTGATCCAAGTGTGAATCTTGCTCAGGTCTTCCTGGAGGCGCCGGGTGCCTGTATTTTACCCGTCATCTTCAGATCTTCCGGAGACAGGCGACCCGGGTTTTGCGCGGCTTGGAGTAGGTTATTCACTTAGATGAGGAATACGGTAAACCCAGCTCTGATCCTTGTGCGGCCTCAATTATGGCCTCTGCGTTCGCAGATTTTCCGCCTTCCAACCTTTCGTGGTACCTCTTGTAACTAGTGCCTACCCGAGCTAACTCCAGAACCCACTCCACGATCCCGATGGCCCTCATTCCTTGTAACAGCTGTCCGTGTTTCACGGAATCCTAAGGCTTTCGGTAGTTCAAGTTAACGACCTCGGCACTTCACTTTCTACCAGGTTGGGTAAACAGCATCTGTATTTGGCTAATCCATGCTGTCTGTTGCAGATGACCCGGTATTTGGTTGTATCTTGTCGCCCGGTCCTCGATCACCCCCTCTATTACCTTGAAGGCAAGGGTATTACGCTGGCTGGCCTGGAACTCTGCTACTCTTCCTTGCCACCCTTGTGTATAGGAATGATCTCGGCCGTCAGCCATTCTTTGAGTTTTGTGCACCGGATAACAACCTGGTTTGCAAGAAGGGGAAAGCTTCGCAGTGAGGTGGGCTAAAAGCTACAGAACCGCAATGTGAACGTCATTTGGCCAGATTGCCCCTAGAAGGTTTGATCTTTTAGTAGCATCTTCAAAACCACCAGGAAATAGTCAGGCTGGGTGCATCGGCTGCCGTCGGATTCAAAAGTAGGATTCAGCCTATGGTCAGCTTGGCGCACCATCCTGAAGTACTCCCACAGCTCTTCAGCCCCAGTCATTCTACCTGAGGCATGACAGCGGTCTCTATCTTCGTCGCAGCCCACAGCTCATCAAGCAAACCACCCCGCCCTGTCCAGAACTGCACGTCTCAGAAGGTTCTGTCGCGCAGATATTTAATTCGTCAATAACATGTGACTCAACTTAAAAATAAACTCAAGATTTTGGACAATGACTTGTTAGTAAGTTTGTCATTACTTTTCCCAGCTATTCGCCTTCACTATTTCCGTAGCTACGCACCTATTTAAACCACCACCCAGTTCCCTCTCCCATGTTGAAAATTCACGATCCACCTTCTATATGCTGAGCAATAATATCGACGCTACCCGTTCCTCTCTGGCCAGTTATTTCGTTACCACTCCGGTAGTCAGTTGCAAGGCGTGTTGTTCATTTGGAAAGTATTTCGGTTCATCATTATCCACTCTTTTACGAATTTCACCAGAATACTCGTACATTATAAAGGAGCTCCCGTTCGCTTCAGTCATTTTTGAATGATTCTTGCATGTATTTCACCTCCTCAGCCAGATTTTTTTGGCTTTGGTAGCGCAGACCAGCTGACCCTCAGTTCAGCTTTACCGTGCGCTACACTAATAAGTTCCTTTCAAAGATTTTCCCCACGCTCCATATCGTGCACGAATTTCCCCAATTCCATTGTTGAATCTGATTCTGCTACCGATAGCACCATCTCCTCATATACAGCAGCTGGCCTTGAGCTTCCCGAAAAAGACTATAGAAACTTTCACAACAGAGTCCGCGCTTTGCATGTTGTGGTGCCATCCCAAGCCATCTGTGACCTCTTTCTGAGACAAGAGAGTAGCGCCAACTGTCTCCCTGCTACCCACTTCATAATTCTAGTGAATGCAGCAATCAGCTGGTAATAATGAACAAGTGTCTTTGCTCATTTTAAGCGATGCTTTCCTTGATTTCTTACATTTCTGTCTCATTTTCTAGCTGGCTTTGACTGTCCGTAGAAGTTCATTTCGTTCACACCGATTTCGGCTATCAAGCACAGGCAGTTGTATTTTTGGCCTGAACAAGCATGCAAAAATAACTTGGGCCGCAAGACACGTACTTTTTGTTTAATATTTTTGCGTCAATCCTTCCTTCTGTATAGATTTTGTCCCGATTCTGGCCACCCATCGCCTGGATACTGGCTGAGGCTCACTGACAAAGGTATGGTTGTTGTGCACCTGTGTTTCGTCTCACGAACAGTACCGTAGATTTTGCGGAGCAATCGTGTTCTTGATCTGGGTTCTGAATCTGTTGGAGATACGCGTCACTCTGGGGCATCAGGGTGCTACTTAGAACAAGTGAGGCCTGTTACATGATGCTTCAAGCGTTGAATCGCTGATAAGTATTCACCCAGAGGGTGGTTTGTTCTTTTTGGTTGCTTTGTAGCCCATCCCTTGGGGTCTTTTTCCATTTTGTGTTCTAAAACTCTTTGGCACATCTGCACTTTTCCGCGCTTTAGTTTTTTGAGCTGTACCTTTAAAGTTTACCGCCGATTTTCGGGTTTTCTGAATAACCTTTTCCCGCTCTAGAGGTCAAATGTTACAGCTACCGCTAATAATAGTAATATCGATAATAATATTATTGGTTTATTTCACGGACATCCGAAGCATGCCTGATTGTATGATCACATGAAACAAGTAAAGTCATAAAGAGGATCCTTGTATATTCAGTTGGGTAAACATCGGCGCAGAACAGAGTATAGGTTTTGGTGGTCGCACGAATGAATGCCCGGCAAATTTGAATTTGAAGGCCAAGTGGCCACATCGCCCAGTAGTGGGTTAAATGGGCTCCGCGGTCGAGGTACGTCGTGAATTAAAGCGGGGATGGAGTACAAATGCGCAGTTTTATGGAATACGTCGATTTGAATTCGCAGGGTGGGGTATACTGACAAGAAAACTGCGAAAGTGTCGATGAAAAATTGAAAAATATTGCTGATGACGGACATGCATTGGAACCAATAGCTCAGCTGACCCGGAAGAAAGCCGAAGTATATTGCCGAAGGACTTGCCAGGCTTTCTGTGAGGAGGGGAATTGCGTAACTGTAACAGAGTCCGATTTACTACTGAGCTAGTACTTCCTATTTATCAAGAGGTTATGGAAGACACACCCATAAAGAGGTGTATGCAGATGCCCGACCTTGAAAATTTGGTGCAGCAGAGTGACGAAAGTTTATAGGTGAGTGAAATATGGTTCGAATAAAGGGTTCGTTCTAGGTTAATTGTTGAGCACAAGTTGGTAACAGGGTGGACGGAGGATTTGATGTGCGACGATCTCATGAGGTCATGTGAGGTTGGTGCTTAAGTGATGGTGTTGAAACATGTAGACGATCGCTTAACGGGATATGCTGTTAGGAGTCTGACATGGGGCATTTGGGGAGCGACCGGAGGGTTATTAACTTGGCATACGTATAGTTTATTTTCATCAAAGATTTGGAGAAATTGCATTCGAAGTGGTCTTCGGCATAGATGCCCATCCATGGAAGACTGGTGTAAAGAGTGGGAATGGGTAACATAGGAGTGAAATGGTGTTCAGCCATTTGTTCTTCAGAGGTAACTCCAACACTGGCAGGTGGGGAATACGAATTTACAATGAAGTGGTCATGATAGTGGTAAATACGTTTCATATCTGGTGGAGTCAACTGAATGTTGTACACCCATGGAAACTTCAGAAAGCGCAGACAATTTTGCGACCAGGTGCCTTGGGGAAAGTCCAAAGTGATACTTGGGGGGCAAACAGAATAAAGGCAGCCTATATTATAGGTGGGTGATTTTCGGCCAAAGATATGGAAAAAACACTCAGTGGACTGCAGACAGGTAGCCGACCATGATAACTTGGTGGAACAGCTGCAGAGATCCATAGATGAGTGAAACGTGATACAGTTTTGGATCTGTCTGGGTTCGTCGGTGAACAATATGGGAGCACCTAAGTTGGTAACATAGTGGATGCGAAGTGTGGACATACAGTGGACTGACGCAGTGGTATAAAAATAGTTCATATGAACAGCTTTCAGGAAGTGCAGGTGATTTCATGGCTGGACTGGCTTAAGTCTGACATAGAAAGCTGAGGAGGCATTCGAACTACTTACATCCTGGATAGTGGATACTTCATTACCAGTGCGACTGCCATGAAATGCAGATGGCTGAATGACAGATGTATGGGAAAGGTACAATGGTACGGAGAGCTGGCGTTGCGCAGACGAATCCCCAAGGGGAAGGCCATTTCCTGCTTTGTGACATTGTTGACGGGTGGGAAACGAATCTTTAAAAGATGGTTTTGTTTAGATAAATGGAGTGGTGACATAAAAAGCGCCTGGTGGATCAACGGTCTCTTCAACGGTATATCAGGAATTTTGACGTTCTTATTAAATATATCTGCAAGTGAAGCCACTTTATGTTTCGAGGTAAGGAATTCGGTAACTGGACAAGGTAGAATGAGGGTAAACATGGGATCCATTCAGACAGATAGAAGGCAAGTTGATGAAGATAAATGTCAGCAGTAGCAAACAGTAGGGTACATTTCTGAGCCTAGCGAAAATCTGCGCGCGTGTCGGCTTGGGACCTGACCGGGTTTATGGTAAGTTCTGTTCAGGAACGTTGGATGAGGCAACGGGTGACAGCAATACAATGCAGGGTACGTTGTTCTTAAATCCGCAACTGGAGCTAGTGGACGAGAATGGCCGTGCGTTGGACATCTAACCTGAAAACCACTTCTGGTGACAGGGGGTGCAATCCGCCAGCCTGGTTGTGCCCGCATGTTATTGCATACGGCCCGCACGCCCGATGTGCGCCGGCCAAAGCGGTGGATCTGACCGCACCCCGCACAGTTAGAATTGATATGACTATCCGTGGTGGGGTCACACTGAGGTAGATATCATGTAGTCCACGATCGGGGGGCCAGGGATCGGGGGATCCAGGAAGGTAACCAAGGAAACTTTGGTAGGGTAGCTTACGAATAGCCGAAGGTCAGGTGAACGCATAGGCCGGGCTAGTGACTGATGTGGTTTCCAGTGTAATAGGAGTCATCAAGAAAAAGTTAAGCATGAATGAAGGTCTGGAAATAGGGAAAAAGTATAGAAATGCAGTCTGGGACGCTCCTAGCTGGGTATAAACAGGGGTCGATATAAAAGGCAACATTATTGAACAAAAACACTCCGGGACCAGCTTTCCGATTGCAGAAGATAGAGAAGCTAAGAATTTTTACTCAACTTTATCTGTCATAGAACGCCGGTATTTGCACGATTCAAAAGTCTAGGCCCTTCTCATGGGCTTGGTCATAGGGTATGTCTACACTGAGGAGCTGTTAGGTTTGGGTAACCTTCAGGAACTTATCCAAGGCATTCCTAAACCGACGGCTGGAGGTAGAACTGCGTAAATCTAACGGAGTACGCTGTGATGGAGGATTGTGAACGTAAGCTAGTGTTGGCAATGGGGATTTAAGTGCAGGAATTCTAGAATGTAGTGGGTAGCTAGAAACAGGCGTAAAGTGCAGTGGATTACACGTTTATGTCCAGGCGTGGAGGATGTTGTGCAAGGAGATAAGGTTCAGTTTAATACGGCGAAGCCACAAGGGGTCTAGTTTCAAAAAGAGGCGGCGTTCTTCGCAGCTGGAGGGTGAGCTCCATCTAACAACTTGCTTATTAAAGCCACGTTGAACTGTTTCCATACCAATTCCGTTTGATTTGCACACACTACAAAACGTCAACGGGCAGTATTCTAATAAAAGCCTGACATGAGATTTATAGAGGCAAAGAATGCTGTCTCGAAAGCGAAAGGAGCGAAATATTAGCCCTAAGCACTTTCTGGCCTTAGCGACTTGGATGGCTGAATATTTGGGGAAATTAAATGTACAGGAATAGCTTAAGCCAAGGTCCCGAACAACCTGTTTGCTAGCAATGGATGAACCACAAACGGCTAAAGATCCTAGGGGTAGCTTGCATTTATAATTAAGTACCTCACATTTGTCAGCGGAAAAATTCCGCTGCCAAGTTGGGCACCATCTATCAAGTGCAGATATGTCTTCAGAGACGTTTAAAATGGCCGGGGCCAGGAAATCAGATTTGAATGCGTAGACAATTTTAAAGTCACCAGCAAGAAGAAATGGGGTGCCATGGCTCAGTGAGAGGAAAATGTCGATTATATACATGAGGAACAGCAGAGGGCCGAGTAGGCTACCCTTCATAACACAGCTTGTAACTGGCTCAAGCCTGGAACAGCGTCCATTTATTGAGACAACCCGAGAGCGATTAGGCAGGTTAGAATTGATCCAAGATAGTTAGGCGTCAGTGATGCTAAAGGATCGGATTTTGGCCAGAAGATGATGATGTGGCACGCGGTCAGATGCCTTTGATATATCCTAGTAAAGTACTATAAGGGCCATTCTATTGTCTGCTGTCTCAGCAATGAGATTCAAACAATCAAGTTGGCAGGTTGCGCAAGATATTGACTGAAGGAAACTGTGTTGTCGAGGACTAATAATGTCCACTTCAGAGAGGTGCTTCACAATGTGTTCTTTTAAGGATTATTCCTCGGCCGATTGAGAATAGGTGTATGGTTTATAGGACGGCAGTTTGTTACCTCTCGCAATGAGCCTCTCTTGTGATGCGGGACTATGACTGAGCATTTCCAGTTTGTCGGCACCAGACCGGAGTTCATTGACAGAATAAATAGATTGAGTAGTGAGTAAGTTAAGTCAGGTCTGCATTTACCTATTGCAACGGGTGGTAAACTGTCAGGTGCTGGGTGAGGTGATGGTTCGAGAGTGGTTAATAACTGGAAGGTAACTGAAGAGTCAAATTCTACTGTGGACAGAGCTGAAGCGGTGGCTTGGGGAAGGGGCGGAGGGTCAGCGATATTAATAGGGACCAAAGTCGAGGCAAAGAATGGGTTAAAGTCCTCGGCAATAGAAAAAGGAGTAGGGGTGGATGCACTGTCCGTCAAAACGGTGTGCAAGATATCTCTAAGAATATTAGAGGTTCTAGCCTTCTGCAGTTATGATAGTTGAAGAGGTCTATTTGGGTGTCGCAGAACTTTCCGTTCCTGGTTACGCGGTGCATTTTCTTCAAGCCTTTGAACAGTAGAAGTGAGGCGAAAAAGTTGAATAAGAATGGCAAAGTCGTGTGCGAATATATAAAGTTTGGCATGCTTTGTTTGCAGAGGGGCGATATAGGATTTCCTGTTATTCCGTTGTTGGGGGAGGTAGGTAGTCCTCTGAAGACATCAGGAGAACTGTGCATAGAAAATATCGGTGACGTGTTGTGGATCACGAGAGGAAAACTCACTCCAATCGGCTTGTCAAATGGTCGTGGAGAGAACCCTCCAGTCAGGGGAGGGAAGGGTTCGGCTAGGTGTGATTTCACGGTGGGCTGAGGGTGAGTGGGAATGCGGCAGTTAGCCGTATTGTGATCGGTACCAGGAAATTTTTGGGAGGTTGAGACAACTATTTGAGGGAATCCGTGGGTGAAAATGAGATCCAAAATGCTGTTTTTTCTCGCAGGAGGGCGGATATGCTGTACCCACCATCCAACGGTAATACTTGTTACAAATTGTAAGAGGTTAGCGGGTGCAAACAAAGATGGCCAAGCTATCTTAGGTGGGTTAAAGTCACCAACAATAACCCTTACACTTGAGGGCAGTAAGGATAGGTGTTTAATGCATCAATTATGTGCGTAAGTCCAGAAGGGTTTTCTCTGAGTGAACGGTAAGCACATCCAACATGAAGTTGAAAGCCGGAAATGTGGGCAGTTGGTCAGAGTGAGTCGGGAATAGGGTCGAGTCGAGGGTGATGAAGTGTAGCTGTGCTAAAGGTCTGCTTGAAAAATGCCAAACAACCTCCGCCACACCCAGTTTTCCTGTTTACTCTGAAGACATTGTAGACTACAAGCGAAATGTGGTCTTTTGGGATGTAATCAGTTAACCAAGTTCCAGTAACCAAGATTTTACCATAATTAGAACTAGTGGCCATATATCGTGAGCGCCGAATTTTGTTCACGGTGGATCGGCTAAAAAAGGGAACCAGCCAGATACTGTTATTGGTATTTAGTTTTGGGGAGTTTAGTTGGTCGAGTGGGTTGTGTGGCGCAGAATAGTCCGGATCCTTGGTCTGACTAGAAGGTCCATTTTTCGGTGGCAAATCAGCACCGAGCTTTGGAGGGCTTGGTCGGTAAGCTGTTTCGTAGTATGGTGCCCTATGGGGAAAAGAAGGGCTGGTGAAGATATGTTATCGGAAGGTGCTAGGGTGCGATGTAGCTAAACCCTTTAAGGAGTGAGGAATATCTAGAGCGTCTGGGTTATTGACATTTCCATCTGTCCAGAGAGGGTTAAAGATAGGAGACTCCGTAGCAGTGTAGTCCCATAACAGCCCCAGTTTGTGATACAGATTTTCACTCGGAGGTAAACGTGATGGATGGGCAACCGGCAAAATTGACTTGCGGAATTATCGTAGGCAGGACACAGAATGTGGCAAAATCTGCACAAGGCAACAATGGCCATTATCTGGCGCTCTATTATCGTAGGGATTGAGAGGGTTTGTCCATGGGAGAGGGGGTCTAAGGAATGGTGTGGGCATGCCATGCATCGCCTGGGGTTGGTTTGGCGTTAGTGGTTTCGACGGGGCTTCTAAAGTGAAGGGGGTTTTGTAAGCTGATAGGGCTTACAGGCATGTTAGTCAGAGGGAGCTGAGGCGAAGTGCCTGTGTTGTGGATGTAGGGCTCGATGCCCGCCTGAACTCCACGGCTGGCATCTGAATGGGGAGGTTTGTGAAGTAGGCAGATGACTTGGTAGCTGGCCTAGAGGAGGGGCGGTAGTTATTGACAGTGTCTAGAGGGGTGGGTTGGTTGCGCGCCTGTTGAACAGTGCTTACCGGGCTTGGTCACCACAGATACAGGTATATGCTGCGGCTGTATTATCGCAGTCATATCATGAGGCCTCCAGGTGGACGTACTAGGTTGTAGAAACGATGTTACTGGTAGGTTAGTCGTCCATTGACTGAACGGGGAGGGACAACTGCTGGGCTTATTTGTGGGTGACCCCGAAAATGTGAGATTGCGGGTCTGATGATGTTGGATTTGATATTTATTTTAGCGGAAGTAGTAAGTGGGGATGCAAGGTTCCAACATTTTCCTGGTAGTTAGGTCGGTGACACATACGGAGTTGTGTCTAAGTCTGCGGTCGTTGTTGGCGTCATGCGCACCTATGGTAATGCCGATGCCTTCTTTACCACAGGCTTACTGCCTGAGGCTTTGTCACAGCTAACCTGTGCCTGATGGGTTTTACGGGATCTTTTTGTGATGGCCTTTCCAGCTTGTCGGAAGAAGACTGTGCCACGCCCTGGGATAAATTGCATGGATCTTGCTTGGGGTCTTGAGGGTTAGATTGATGAAGCTCCAAAGATGCTAAAGGGGCCATGGGGATAGTAGGTGTTCCGGCTGAAGTCCCGTCCACAGTTGTGTGCTGCTATGCATCTGAGGGTGCTGTTGGATCAGGGCCAGTGGAAGACGCTGGCTTTCCTTTCTGCATGCGGAACTCCCTTCTTTGAAGAGGAGATTTATCGGTGTGTATTTTGATGTTTTTAAGTAATGTAGCTGCAGCCATCCTCTGACAGCTACTGATGAACACAGAGGCCATTAGTTGGTTGGAAAACTGAAACAGCAGAAGGCGGGGGCATCGTGGTGACCGTTTCCGCAGCCTAGCATGATGGCACATGTGATGGGCCTCGTTGCACGCTTTCAGCAGTGTGGTTTTAACAGATTGTGTTGGTAGTCTTTCCGGGACACTTAACACTACAGAGTTGCTGGCATCCTCCATCCTTCTGTGCGTTTCCGAGGAGATTGCATCCATATAACTACCGGCCTTGGATAAGATTTCGGGCTCAGCTTGCTATTTTGGTTCAGCAGTGATTGTCATTGGGGAGATCTTTGGTAAAACACACTCAATCGATTGCCACTTATCACACACGTTGTTTGTCTCCTGTTACAATCCACTGACCTTACTTCTGGCCCCGCTGTATATATCGACCAGTGATAAGAGACAGGTATTGGTAGCTGCCGTCAAGTCGGCGTTTGTGTTTCTTTTCACTCTGGAGGCCCGTACGGTTCACTTCGGACCGGACGGACGCTGACTTTTAAATACAGGCTTACGTATTCCTTCGAGTCTAAAGCAGGGGAAGCCCTATTTGTAGAGGGCTTGGAGGTTGTACCTGACCCGTGAAGAGGATCTATTGGGCTGCTGAGCTTAAGAAAGAAATTTGTGTAGACAGATCATCAAGTCCCTCCGTCAGTTGATATCGTTGCTCGAATCGATCAAGGTTGACGTGCTTGATGTACGACCGTGTGTGAGGAGAGTGACTGAGGGCTGGGGGCTCGGATTTCAAAGTTGGCCTTAATATCAATGTAGCTTCAGCGGAAGTCTCGTGGGATTTTGGGTGCCAGAAAAGAAATTATTGGATTTTCCCAAGTTTCTCGGCCAAGCCTTGACATAGAAAAGCCAAACCAAGCACCGAATAACCTATAAGGCCGAGAAGACAACAACTCAAAGCGAGGTACGGGCAGATACCTAAATGAGGTGATCCAGCAGAGAACCAGTATATGCTTTGTAGACAGGGTCGCTAACGGTAAGTTTAGGTAGGTTTGGACCAAAGGTTCTTGGAAAGGGCTTATGTTGATATTTCACGATAGCAAATTACGAATTTAATGCGGGGTGACGCAGCTAACGGTTTTGAAAATACGGATAGGAATTCCTGCTAGAAATGGCACAAAGCCAAGCATAAATGATGGAAAAACCAAAAAAACTGGACAGCCTGGTTTTTACTTCTAGATGACCTTGAAATTCACGCTGACTACTGATTCTCATCTTACTAGGCTTTTCACTAACTGGTTGCTTATATTTACGTAGGGCGATACACTTTCCACGAAACCACTCCCACAACTTGTTTGTCATAGAGAACAAATTCATTAGGTACGGTCAGCCGCATCGCCAGCAGTACCAAGTTGGGCAAAAATCACATTCAAGGCCTTAGTCTGACGCTCGAAGGTTTTACATCACTTCTCCTTAACTTAGGCAACCTACGGTTTTCTTGATGCTAGAGTTTCAGCATTTTACTGGCTGGTTCGTTTTAACAAAGAACCGGGGAGAAGGAACCGAAAAACGTGAAAAGTTTGAGGAGCATGGGACTGAATTACCAGCGAAAAGCACTGCGAATATGGTAGCCCGTACTGAGGGGGTTTCAAAGGGAGTTTTAAGAAATCCACCAACCACGTATTTGGCAATGGTAGCCGCGGGCCATTTCGGCATGCTTCTGTTTTTACTCAGCGTGCCAATTTAAAGCCGTATTTGTACCACTTGGATCGACTTCTGATAAGTTATCCACCCAACTGGATTCTTTAGTGAGTGGTTCTATGTAGTGTGAGGGTGTGCTGACTCATGGTCGATAGCCAGCCCTGTCCCCTCAGCGATTGGCATGTCAGCCCATGTACGGAATCCAGGACAATGCTTACGCCAGCCTATGCGCAAGTGAAAAGGTGGCGGATCAATGGGAAGCCAGCGGAGTCCCGTCAACTGCTAACTGGCTCCTTGACCAATCAACAAATCAGAAGGCAAGCCGCCTGAGGACTGCAGGAACCGGTTGGCCTGCGTTGCAGCGATTGATTGTTTCATCCTATATAAACGATGTTTCTTGCCAACGAAATGAGATGATTTGTGGGCAGAATAGAGTTCTCGCTAGGGTTAGTGAGACGGAAAAAACGTATGGTGACTTTCCAGTCCTTCCGACTCGGCTTCTGAAGTCTCTTCCCCAAAATGCTCTTTAAAGCCCCTTGAGCTGCAGCTTGACGTATTGCATTTCGAATATGCGAGGAAGACGTATGCAATCGGTCTGATATATCCGAAACATCCACTGATATCTTATAAGATGGAAGCATTGTGGTGGGGTTTGACACCCAAGGTGAGAGTCACCTTCACGAGGAGCTACCCGACCAAATTGGCTACTCGTGTCTGTCTGTAATAAATATGTGGAACAGATGTTATACATGAGAGTGCAAAGCTAAGTTGTGTGGGTGATCAAAAAGTACCGCAGAGTTGACCAGATCTTGGCCTCGTGCGGACTACTGTTACCCCAAGGCCGAAGTAAATTTCTGAAATAGCGAACATACCCTCGGCTCCCTGTTTTCATCGTCATAGCACACACGGACCCATCAGCGTTAGCGTGGAGCTCCTTGGTGATTCCAAGTGGCTACCTCTCGCTTAAAGTTTGTTCCTCACGCAGAAGTACCGAGCTGCCTAACCTGATGGGCTTCTCCTTGATGATCCACTTCAGTCTGGAGTGCAGGTTTGGTAACTATTCCCCGCCTACAGTCTTCAACATGCTTGTACAAACCAAGTTTTTGTTTCCAACAGTGAAGTTGGGCGCGCCTTATTTTCAAGGATAGTTAACCGTCTCCGGCCATTCTTTGCTTCACTAACTCGTTTGCATTTGGAGTGACTTCATCTATGGTTTAAAATTTTTATCTTCTATCGAGCAACATGCTCGTTGTCTCGTCAAACAAAGTTTAGTGTTCCTTCAGTTCTGATAATATCCGTCTTGCTAAAAGTACCAGATTTTCTTTTACACATTCACAATGACTGGCACAAAGAGGGTGGAAATGCCAGCGCGGTCTCAGTGTTAGTTCCACCATTAACCAAAAATTTGCCCAGAAGCCGTCATCAACTTAAAAGTTCCTTCTGGACTCCAACAAACTTCGGTCCATTGTTTGCATATCTGTTATGCCAACGAAACGCTGAAGCATCATCACAAATGCTTCACTTTTACCGTGCGCTCCACTCCTAGATGAACCGCCCTTAACTGCAAGCCGTTCGTTGGACAGCAGAATTTGTTTTCATTATTCTCACTCCTCGTTACCATAAAATGACCAAAGTGGTCAAAGCCCAACCCCAGGAACGGCCACCGCCTTTCTGTTACTTTTTTCACTGGTAACAGTGGCAGCCGTTGCTTTCCTACCCCTGCTTCTCGTCGCTGGTACCAGATGCTCTCAGCGATGGCCCTCCCTATTGCCGCTTTTCCGGCCTTTGTCTGAAACCTGTGCGGAGGTTGTCCAAAAAGTGAGTTCTCCTAATGTCCTCCTAAAGCTCGGCGTTGTCGGTTTATTAGGACCGTAACGTGGTACCTACCATGCAATAGCATTGGGTGTTTCTTATGAAAAAGCCGGTGGGATTCACTCAATCTGATTCTTAAAAGCCCATTGACTAAAATGGACCGTTCCCTCGACGGACTGTAAACTAGCTAGTTCTTTCTTCCGCCGAATCTTCTTTGCTCAATATGGCACATTTCGAAAATGAATGTTTTTGCGTAAAATGTATCACCCTGGTTTCCGCTCGCTTCATTTTGACAGAGAGAATAGGGCCGGTGTTGAAACTATCTCCGGTCTGGTACCTGCTAATATAGCCACCTGCTCTTTGAACCTCGTCCACCATACCACTTTTCTGACCACCTTGGCACAAGGGGAGAAGTACCGCGCCTTATTCCGCAAGATACAATTGTTGGTGGCACTAGCGGCCAGTACCGCGTGCTTTGTGACGAAGTCCCCTTTGTCCAGCACAAGTAGAAGGAAAAAAGCCCATTCTTTTCCAGTGGACTCAGGAACCCCGATCCATTCAGCCAATTGCGCAATCTTTCCAGAATATTTACTCCTCTTGAGCAAAAGTCGATAGGGTTGCTAGGTGACTGCTCTTATAGTCACTTACCTGCCCTGGTCGATTCGTAAGCAAACTGAATGTAGCGCATTCGTTTCAGGGCGCTTGGAGGTTGCCTTTCCCTCGGCTCAGGATTTAATGCTCTTCCGGCAAGTCGGAGTTAGGAAGTTCTTTCTCTCCATCCTACAGGTCTACGGCCTTCACTTCCCGCAGTGGGAGTAATTTGGGCGAATTTGCACCTCCCGACTTCGGTGCCCGCATCGGAGAATTAGTCTGTGCGAATATCTGCTTTTATCCGGTGGGTTCTTATTTCCAAGTGAAAATAACGGCAGTTACGACGGGCCAGCATCCATCACTGGAATGTCGCCCAAAGAGCTCATCACTGGCGAAGTCGAGGCTGTCTTCATCTTATTAGTCGTCATAAGTGTCTTTCTTACCGAGGTATAATCGGATCCACTCTCAGCCAGTGCCATAGCTTCCGTCTTTCTTTTGCAGGTCGCCACTCTTGCAGCAATCACACTCGGACGGACAGTGAAGCTGAGCGGCCCTGAGTTTTGTCTGGCATAAATTTCTTTACCTGGTGTGATGATCAGTGGTGCCTACCCGGGAAAATTTGTTTACTGCGCCTCGCTCTCTTTCGGCAGGGTGCTGCTCGGCTTTGGCTACCAAGGCACATAAAAAAGCTTCGTCCCTGTTTACAAATTCTCAAAGTTTATTTGTCGCAACCTTAAGGAACTCTGGCCGGTCTGCCCAGCTGTGATTAGCGTACAACGTTTTGCAGTCCGGTGAGGGCCCGCCCTGGCACCGAGCGACCTGCTTGCCTGTCAAAGACTGGTGTTTTCAACACCCTCCGGCAGTATTTTGTGTTTGTCTGGCACCCGGTTTGTTCGCTCTATCGACCATGGAGATGAATCGACGAAACGTGTGTCGGTCATTCTTACCTAACTGTCCGAGTAGTCGGCCTGACCCCTAGTTGTGACTTCAAGGTCGTGCTGCTTATGCTCCGCTTCTTCGGCCCAACAGCCCCGTAGTTCGGGTAGGAGGCAACGAACTATAGCCTACAGGGAATGTATCGTGTTGAGACTAGATCTGTAGCCCAAATAGCCCAAGACCACTGCAAGATGTTGCATTTTTCATCACAAGTGCCGGCTTAGCTTGGTCGTTACCCTTAGTTCGCTTGTCCCCGGATATCACACCATTATACGAATTCGAGGCTACCTCAAATAGTAGACCGGACAAGCCGTTCAGAGCTTTCATTACTATTGTGTGGCCTTGCTCAGCAGCAGGCATGGAATAACTGCCAGTGCCCCTAGCTCGCGCTCAGCAGTGGTGGGCTAGATAAGGCAGCCTTTGACCTTGATAAGCCAGACCGATTTCGACAGTTTTCAAATAGTTTAAAAGGATCGCGGCATTGTTCTGAGTTTCCAGCAAAGGTGGTCACCCCAGGAAGGTCGAATGGTAGTTGCGCCGAGGCATCATGCCTAACTGCCGGTGTGGGACTTCCCCTTTCCTGAATGCCGTAGCTTGTCGTACGCGTTATTTTCAGTGACCAGCTGCTCCGGCCTTCCCTGATTGTTCTTATCCTCCGCCAGTGAAACAGCTGTCTTACGGACAATTAGGGTTTTTCTAGTTATAATATTTTGGCTTGAGCATGTCAACACATTTGATGAGCAATACCCTCGGTCATGCCTGGGCTCCCGTCGACAGTATCAGAAGCTCTAGATGTGTCCATGGAATCGAAGGCATCGAAAATTCCGCAGAAACCAGCGGCATTACTTTCTGTCCGGTTTCTTGCTAGCTTTATCTTCTGTGCATAGCATACTTTTTTCTCATCCCAAAGTAGTCCATGAACATTGTAACGCACCACTAAGCCAGAAGTAGCCAAAGGTACATCCCAGGTCGATAGCAGCATTTGCTTGTGTTTTCTATGATAAGTGAAGTGAGCAGATTTACGAACATAGACAGACCTCAAGTGTGAGATCTCAAGGGCTCGGAAACGAGAACCAAGGTCATGGTGTAGCAAGACTACCACGTGAATCATGCGAGACCAAAAAGCATCAGGTACAAAAAGGTAATGAAGCTTTCGCTCGATCAAATAAGTGTCAGTATAACGTCAAATGGATGGGACAAAAAAAGATTTGGGTAGCCCAGTAATTTGACGATCTCGGAGTGCTAAAGTGGTCCCGAAGGATTTTTCGCATCCAATTAGAGATTTCGAATGGGTGAAAAACCTTGCCGAGGCCTGAATAGCAAACTGATCCACATTGCTCCCATCCAGCATCTAGATGAGTTTCTCCAAGAATGCCAAAATTTTCGAAGAAGGTCTGCCTATAAAAACCCATACTGTGCCTCAGAGAACGGTTTTAGTCAATCCGGAGTTGGTGCTGGTGTTCTCTAAGCAATCGCTGTGAACATTTGCAGAAACTTGTGAGGATTACGGGACGGTAGCTCCGTACTTCTGACGATGACCCCCCGCCCGTTGTTGATAGCCACCACTTACAAAAACTTGTTTAACGGGAATATTCATTGATAGGGTTTGACACAAAACAGAGAGCAGATATGTCCAGCGATCACGGAAGTCAATACTTCGATGATAGTTAGGTCAGGATGGATCAGGCTAAGCAAGACTCTTATTAGCCGGGGCCAACCAAGCCACCAGAATCCTTTCAGTGGTGTGCGCGGGGATAGGCATTCACTACTGCGACTCTGTTCGCTCCCACCGGTTTTTGCATGTAGTGGCCCACTTCTTCACTTTGGCTCCCACCAATGTATTTTTAGCCCTTTCAGTGATTCCTCTTTCTCTTTGCCCAGTATTTTTAGACCAAAAATATGAACGCACTCGTTTGCTTTCCTACTGTTGCCTGATGCCCCCATCAAGTCCACGTAAACCCTCCTTGAACAGATCCAGGATATGGACCTAGCAATGATTGTCATCACATATTTCCCTTCTATCCCTCGAGGCCAAAAATCACAGTTCAATCATAAGCAGCCTTTCGGCTATAGAAACCTGTGGGGCTTCTTCAGCCAGTGACAGATCTAAGTTTTGGTTTCAAGTCGCTGAGTTTTATGGTCAACTTTCTATCCGCCGTATATTGCAACCGCGCCCCTTTGCTTCGGAAACTTTATTGACCTTCCATCACTTGTCCATTTTTCACATGCTGTTTGGACTATCGGCGTCCGAAGAGGCTGAGGTGTCCTAAAGCTTGCTTCAACCAGATAAGACACAACAGTCTCCGAAAGGTATTACTTTATCCTCCGCTACATCTACTCCAACGAAGCTTATTCATCGTCTATCCCGAAGCCTGGTTCTGCCCTCCTAATCCTAACTTCCTCTATTTTCAGTCTTCCAAAAATTCTAAGCAACTTTCCTTGCTGTTTTAATGTGTCCCGGTAAAAGAAACATTCCATGGTGACATGATCGCTGTTGCCCAACTCTGGTTGCAGGTCCAACCCACCTGTCGCTCATGTGCTTCGTGATCGCCAGCTTTGGTAGTGGACGTCAGTGTCCTGATATGAATCCCTCGTTCACCCTCAGATCCTGTGCTAAAGCCAAATGGTAAAAAGACGCTTGGGGCCGCATTCGTTGATCACCTTGTCAGCATCCACAAAGCAAATTTACAGACAACCCGAGCGTACATAAAAAAAAGTATTTTAACCAGTATTTCCGTTTGTCGCATTGTGGGTCTTTGCACGTTCACGCTGCCTATTGCCTCTCACCGAGGAGCGTTTATAGCCCTTCTTTTTAGGATCAATGGACAAAATGTTCCCTAACATGGTTAATGCCAGCCTGCGTGAGTACCGCCGAAGGAATTCCACACGCTGGACGTGCCGTGGCCGCTACGAGCCTGGGGCAACCTGAACTGAATGAACTAACAGGGGAACCTGAGGAGAAACAGCGGTACAATAAGTGAATTACTGAACTCCATGCGCGCTTAGCCAACGGAGAAACAGGCTTGGCGATCCGGGGTTTTCGGATGCAGGAGCAGCGCCATTATTTCTGGTTGATTCTGTTTACATTGGTTTCTCTGTCAGTTCCGCCGGGCTAGTTCGCTGTGGAAAAGAGGAGGAGTTGATGGTGGACCGCTACTACGCCGCCGTTATGCTGTTAACTGTCCGAGGTCTAACGGGTAAGAAAGATAAACTGGAGACCTTGCTCCAGACCAACTCCCGTACTGAGACGGCGCTGACGGAGATGTGGCTCAGTATGAAGATCCTAGATCTGAAATGTCTGTTCCTGGCTACACCCTATTCCGAGTTGACAGGAACTATCGGATCGGGTAGAGGCGTGGCACTGTTCGTCCAATCGGACATTGCAACTATGCAGTTGGATGCGTATGCAGACCCACAAGGATTTAGTGAATCCCTTTGGTGCCGCAATAAACTGACAACCGGAGGCATTGACTGTTGAAGTAGTTTATCGGACACCTGCAGCCGATCTCTCAGATATGCTGACGTCATTGGGTAGATGGGCACGCGATGACAACTGCTTCATTCTGAGTGACTCGAATGCCCCACATGTTGATTGGACATCAGACGGGACCATGGCTGGGGCAAATCTTTTCTCTCAGTATCTACTGACAATCGTGCAGGAGCTGACTTTACATCAACACGTTCAGAGGCCAACCCGTATCAGGGTTCCGTCCTAGATTTGGTGGTTCCCCAAGAGCGTCAACTGGTTTTCCACAGATACGGACGTCGACAAAGATGTAGACGTGGTTTGAGAGGTCATCCATGATGGTATCTTACACCTTGTGGATACTTACTCTCTACTCGACCGACTAAGACCCCGGATGAAGGGCCCGCTGTGATTTGACTTGGAACTGAGAAGCCTACTAAAGCAGCGAAATCGGGTTTGACAGTTGTTTCGACCCATGGGTGAGGGTCATCAACCTTATCTCAGGATTCCTAATCACTGCACGGAATGAAAATGGGCAAAGCGGATGACATTCGAGGAAGCTCTTGTGGTTGATGCAGTACGATCATCTAAGCCTTGTTTGTATACCTTTTCCGCCGAACGAGAGCCAAGGTTGGTATTTCAGAGCTGATGGACAGCGACAAACCGGTTGCAGCAGATGATGGAAGGGCTGGAACAATACCCAGGCATCACCCGTCGCCGAGACCGGGCGGTAAGCACACGTTGATGCTGTGGAAGTTGCTGAATAACTGACTCCTTTACTGACCTGATTGTTCAATGTGTCGTCGGCATCTGATGGACAGCCTTTGGAGCAAAAGAAAGCCGTGTTCGTTTTTCTGAACAAAGGTGGGTCCCAATCCACCCAGGACAACTACCACCATGCCCACCTCACTTCCGCGGCTGAAAAGGACACTCCAATCCATGATAAGCAGCTGCTACCACTCTGGGCCATTCGCATTTTCGGGCCCATGCCACATTGAATTGAGGACTTCCAGGTCAAAAGGTCATTTTTCGTGAGGGTTCCTCGATCCCAGCCCGTGTGGTATCCAGTCTTCAGTGGTGTTCCACTTGGCTCTGTGCTGCTAACTCTGCTACCTCTAGAGTTCGTGAGACCACAGACCCCCTAATCCTCATTCCAAATCCAAGCCTATGGCCCAGATATCGATCGGCAGCTGATCGTGGGGCACGAGGGAAAAGTCTTCAATTACTGGCTTGTCTGTGAGGAACTGAAGGCCCAGTGATACTTTGCATTACTGCCTGGGGAGTTCCGTATTCAGCCCCACGCTTGAGGGAAAAGACCTGGGAGTTGTTGTCGCCCGCAATCAGAAGACTTGAACACACACTGGAAGAAGCTGCTCAACGGAGTAGGAGATACTTGGTTTAAACTGTCGTTAATTCAGGCGTATGCCTTGTATGCCTTGTGACTGCTGAATGCGTTGCTTGTATGTCCTCGCTTAGTACATGAGTCCGGCCATCTACCCCTGCATGGCTGCGGAATCGGCGGAACTGGAAAGCATGCAACGCCCTACCATGCGCCCAGCGACAGCACTGCGTGGGACTAGCTACGAAGAACGTTTGGAGGCCACTGGGTTGTTCCCCGTTGTGTGCAGATGCATCCGTGGTGACCTCATTTATTATAGGCGAATCATCCATGTTGATTTAATTCCGGACCTCCGGTCGAAACTGCTGCTGAAGAATGGCGACCGCGCCCGAGGACACGTGATGACGCTCTAAAATTGCATTCTACCGGTTTACCAACCGTCTGTCGACCACTTAGGAGTAACCAATCTCTAAACAGCTCCACCGACCCAAGTAGTTGACAGGGAAAAGTCAAAGCTTCTAACAGGGTGTTAGACAACCCCCTGAATGTAGGTTGGCAAACAGCCGTCCTCTAATCGGGCAATAGAACAGTGCGATGGGGCTCATGTTTGGTGAATTTGTCTAAATAGTGACAAACGGCGTTTTCAAGGAGACGAGGGACGCGTTAACAGCTGCTTATGCATCTTTTTTCGGCCATATGTTGGAATGGACCTTATCCCAGCAGCTGGAACTGAGCAGTCATCGCACCAATCCGCACGAAGTGTAGCAGACATCTTGCTTTCGGTTAAACAACCGTAATTCTAATCAGGATCACCGGTAAGATTTTCTAGCTTATTCTCAAGAGCACCGTTTTTTCCATCCACGTACAAACGGGAGCCTTTCAAACCATGAAAGGCGCAACCACAGTTTACTTTATGATGACCCCAGGTTGGGTACCGCCCTACGCTATCATTCAGGAAACGTGATCGAGGCACGCTCACCAGCAGCAGAGGTAGTAAGGAACCGCTGGAAGTCGTTGCTCACCGTAGCGTAAGAAATGCACGGAAGGCCTGCATAGGATGTTAGCCCACACGTACCAACTGGATAACATTTTGAACACCGGAAATACCACCCCCGCAGTCTCTCGGGTCACTGACCTGTGGACTTGGCTTCGCATGGTGGATTCTGTCACCTAGGTGGGGTCTAAAAGGTCCAACAAATCAGAAGTTAGGCCCATTGGGGGAGATAGCTTCCAAGCCGTCGCACATAGTGTTATGTCCAGAATACGGTAGATAGAACGGAAGTACTCATGTTCGAGGAACACGTGTTCAGAATCAACGAACGGCAAGCATGGCTATCGGCACGTCCAAGAAGAAGTTAGCCGTCAATCGATATCAGCCTGGCACGGAGTAACTTGCCCGTAACTGTCGGAATGGGACAGTGCTGGCAGTAGTACAGACGGGTTTAGCACGCACAAGAGTGAGATAAATGGGGCAAGAGTGAGCCATGAACGAGTATTCATGGAGCGTGGATGAGCCTCACGGCGTCACTTTACTCATTCAGCCGCACAACACAGTGCGTGTTTAACAGTGGTTCCGAGCTACCACTAAATATTCTTGCCAAAATTCCCACATCTCTTAAAATCACGGGCCGAACACTTCTGCTTATAAGCTTGTCCCTTGTTAATTATACGCATTGTACACGACAGGATACATATATGTTTTTTGGGTAGGCTATGACCCAGACACGAATAATTAACATAAATCACGGCTGAAGCTCACTTGTGGACTTTTCGGTGGAGAGTATTCATTCACGCTCCAAAGGATTCAAACTAGATCTCAGTGAAGACGCAAAATTCGAGTTGGCGGGTATATAGGTGAGTGAACTGAGGAGTCCCTGGAAAGCAAACCCGATTGGCGCCAGCTATCGCGAAAAAGGCCGTGTACGTCCGGCAAAAATTTTGTCCACACATCAACATAGTACCCACCCGCCGTTTAGAGGCCGCGTACCAGTCAAAACGTAGTATAAAATGAAAGGGGGTTGATGGAGTCAGATTCCGTAATTTGCTTGTGGAGACAGTACAGCTAGGTTTCCCAGGGCACGGGTATCTTCCTGGCAGATCGTGCATCGCCAGTATGCTCGCGGTCATGGGCGGTCTGACAAAAGCCTACGATGTTGGTCAACTCCCAAGCTGGATTCATCGATTCTGCCGGGGCCTCAGGCAGGCTCCAGTGTGCCTTTATTCCTTATCAGCTGGAAACATCCGGGAGTGCAGGCTGCAAGACACGTTTGAGCAATGCGTAGCCAAATTCGCAACGGATCCCGAAATCAAAAGGCGATTATCCGATACTAGATTATCAGATGAATAACGACACAAAACAGATAAAAACCTCATTTATGCAATCGTAAGGGCTCAAAAAAAGAGAACCGAATTGCGGCTTGTGAGAAAGGAGCACATGCGTCACGCAGGTCCGGAACAAGGATATGACAGAGCTACTCGCCGGGGGCAAGCAAACAAGTGTTGGTCCGTAGAAACAAACAGAGCATAAAACAAGTCAATATTGTAAATAAGTGAGTGATGTTGAGGAAGCATCGGAGCTGCAGTGGTTTTGGGGGGATTTTCCAAGACCGGTCGTTATGCTGGCTACAGGCTTCCCTACAGAGAGCACCTTTACAGTTGAGGTAGTGAACATTTTGTTTCAACCTTCCCCAGTAACATTTGGTGTCTCAAAGGGATCGGAGCTAGTTCCTCTTTTATTCATGATCCATATAATTGGTTTTCCGGCCAACCTTCCAGTGAAAGTTGCCATATATGTTGATCACGCACCCTTCTGGAGTTCAAGCGCCTACAACCTGCAGTTGACGGAAAGAAAATTCAGTCCGAGGAATGGAACCTCCCAGTGAATGATACCCTTTGCGTCAGTGTGTAATTCAGCAAAGCAACTGGTTACATTTTCCAATAATGGAGCAGCCACACCAAAGGAATGGATCCGGAAGCCAAACAAGACTGATTTGAACATTTTGCTGTACTAGATTAGCAAAGTTAGGAAGTGCAAAACATATACAGATCTCAATTAAGCGACCAAAGCCACCACCAAAAGAGAACCAGGGTTCAGCAAAGCTGAATACCAGGGGCGGTCACCACGAACGGACTCCGAGATCAAGTATAACCGAGTCGCAGTCAAAGAAAAAATGCGACGCAAACGATCTTGCTCAAAAGGCGCTGAATGCTGTGTGCTATTGAATTTTCGATTTTCGTTAGTGAATTCATGGTATTGAGAAATGGGCTTCCGAGAGGAATATTCGGCAAGAATTTTCTGTGTGTGAGTGACACTGCTTGGCACAAGGGTTTGTCAGGTTGCTGAACCTTGCCTCGTAGTTTTTCTAACACCCGCTTTTATCGGTCTTTCGCAGTACGTGGGCCACCGACATGTAACTTTCACTCCTGCCAGTGTGTGGATCAATTAAGCAGAAAGGTTTTCTCTGGACCCTTGAGAGTGAAAGGGGGATTGGCTGAAAAAATGATCGGCGTGTACCTGAAGGAGTGCTCATGAACAACGGTAAAACAGCAACCTTGCTTGACACTCAGCGTTAGTTAAACAATAGGCGTGTTTAAAGCATGAACGAAAGTGAGTGTCTCTACAGAGTGACTGACAAAATGTTCCCGGTTTCTGGTTAGATTGTAGGCTATTTTCCTTTATCGTCAAAAACTTGAGGGCATTCCCGCCTCTCGGGTCCTGAACACGATATGGAGTTTCTTACCTTTCACCCCCACGGATGATTCCCCAAAAGTTTTCGGCACGTGCAACCTTCCCCTGCCGGAGTACTGTTCCCAGAGATCACGAAATTCTAGAGTGGGTTCAGATGGCTTATAACGAAGCAGCATAGGGTCAACCCCAGTCACCTTTTCCCGTCCAGCTCTTGAAACTCAGTCTCAATTCTTTCGCCCCAAGACGTATAGGAGTTAAACGTTTCGTTGTTTCACCTTTTTCCACCAGATCAAAAAGATTACTCTTTTTGCGTTTGCCCAAACTCCTCTGTCCGCGGTCACAGCAGAAGGGCCTTTTCAACCAGGAAAAATGACCTTTCCATGAACTGACATTTTAGCTCCAGAGTTATTACTGTCTGGAGCGCTTATAGAAGACGTTCGAGTGCGGCTGACGAACGTGTCTCCTATCGGGTCTAGCAGCGAATACCAACGATATCCCCTCTATCGGACGAATAGAGAAGAAGTAAGTCGGTTTACAGATGCGAGGTGTATTCTATAAATCGTGGCACCGAAACAGTACCGATACGAGAGATACACCGAACGGAAAACGGAACGAAACGCGACGGCTGTGCAGAGAGCGAACCGCGAGCGAACGACAGAAAGTGAAAGGTGATTTGAAACGAGGTCGACGGAAACCTCGGAAAAGTCAGTCCAGTAAAACGTAGGCAACCGGAGAACACTGAGGTCAATGTCAAACGTCAGAAAAGATCGTGGAGAAAATAGATCCAAAATGGTGTCCAGAAAATAGTCATATTCTCAAAACGATCGAGGTCACTACACGCTCTTCGGGAAGATGTTGTTCTTGCGCAGAACAAGACTATCTTCCAGAAAAAGTTGGATTTCTACCTTAGTCCCCCGGGGATGCCTTATCCGAAAACAAAGAAACAAACGTAAAAGAAGCATACTTTATTGCGTTTTCGTCCCGCTGCGCGCCTAGAAATATCGCTTCTTTAATCTTGCACAGGCAAGTCCCGAGGTGAGACAATGCTAGATGTAACGCGTATTTTGTTTTTTTCGCTGACCGTTCCACCAGCCTCCTTCTACAGTCGTTTCAGCTCGATGAATTCGATGGACAACAGAAAACTTCGTCAATGGCCGAGACAACTGGGCTCATTGTCTCGAACCCGTGTAGTAATCCAGGAGTTCAAATAGGGTTGTAACTTATTGGAATGGACAGCCAGAGGATGTTGTCAGATGCAGCAATTTACCTACTTCCAAGAGGGCCCTAGATTGATGCCGGAACATAACTTTCCCAGGACTGGCCGTGAGAATGTGGGGTGAGGTAATGAGTCCCCGGTAATTTTGACAAGGAACTTGTCTGTGAAGGTGATACGTCCTCACAAATCCCGCCTTTCAGACAGAACATCCAACGGGCGATCTGTGAAGCCAAGGAAGCTGGCCGGAAACGAAACGATCTGGATGCACGAGTGGTCTCGGCCACTTTCGTCCTGTGCAAACTGAACTGAACTGAGCTCCTTTGTTTTATCGTGCTAGCAATTTGCGCTACACCAGGGGCATTTTTTGTGTTGTCTTCGCCGGACACCGTTCAGACTAGACATAACTGTATCGGTTTGTATGTTCCTTGTCTGTTTTGTGATGATCAGAACTTATGATGTATTTCAAGATGCTGCAAAGCAAAGCAATAGCTGTTGCCTTACAACTCTAGGGTTGTCATATCAGATAGAGCTGCGCCCCTACTTATTAGCTGATTGTTCCCCTCTCTAACGCACGCGCGGATAGCTCTCCTATGGAGACATCCCTTTGGATTACCGATGGTTTATCGCTTGTTCGAGAGGGTCAAAAGAGAACTTGTTTCCTGGTGATAAGGCGAAAAAGACAGGCGGCGAAATTTTGAAGGGAAAATTGAGTTTGCTGTTGATAGAGTGTCAGTGCCTGAACTAATGCAAGTGAGTTATTCAGAATGAGGCTCACGCCATGTTCCTCCCTACATCGTTATCATCTTTTAAAACTTTACCACTCGAGGTCCAGGGGTCACGTCTCACATAGGGCGGCAGCGAGCCAAGGCAGTAAACCGACCTGGCCGTGAGCTTGTTGTTCCAGAGAGCAGATCTTGTTTACCCCCTTGCCATCGGCCATCGCAGAAACACCAGCTGCGTTGGATCACCTGGATATCGCGGCATCGCGGGGACCCCTGGAGCTCTTCAGGTCTAATCTTCAAAATTAAAGGCAAAGGAAACTTCCCATAATGGCCTCATCACGACAGCTCTTGGATGTGACATGAGGAAGGTGAATCAAACTATGTTGGTCAAAGAACGGTTTAGTTCTTGCCTGGAGGTTTAGTCGTTCATCTCTTCCACCACGTCCACTGGGAGCGCATTCTGAATGTTTGTGAGTCTTCGGGTAAGGTGATACACCAGCAGTCAGCAGTTGGACTCCAGATTCAAGATTGTCAGTGTGTTCTCACGTACTAAAAGGTCCAAGTAGTTGAAAGATCGCCTGTAGTTCTGGTCCAAGGTCACTGGGGATAAACGACAGACACAGATAAGGTCACTTGGTATCCTCCGATGGGTTTCTGGGACCAGTCCAGTTGTTCGTAGGCGACCTTCGTAGCCCGTCCCGCGTAGTTTTGCAGTGAGGCTATTAGTGGCTCTCTAAACTCCGAGGTTAACTGATTCCGCAGCTGTGCGCAGGAAACCGGTCGCAGCGCCATACTCTAACCGAGGCATAACATGTGCGGTGTATAACAACCGAAAATGTACTACACATGTTTCACCTTCGGGCATTATTACCGCTGTATCGCTCGAAGGAGGCAAACGACGAATAGGAAAATTCTCTCCACCATCAGGCACAAGAGCTTAGTATGGATTGGAGCTGGTAAGATCTTCAACCAGCAGGAGGTCATACTTGAAAGATTGACCCATGCGTTTGAGCAGTGCGGAGCCAGAAGTTGTCAGCCGACTAGGCGTGGGATAAGCACCAGATGAGCCGCGGGTGCAGCATAAAGAACGTTCATGAGAGGTTGTGTTCGTTTTTATTACGTGCAATGGGTGGGGTGTGCCCCCATAGCTACGCAGGCCCACTGCACTGTTAGGGATAACCGTAACCGGACCATGAGACTCAGGGTGACGGAGGACTACATAAGGTCCCAACCGGCCAGTTGCGGTAACGAGCCGGACGACAGCGGTTTACTCTACCACTAAAGTAACAGACAATAGCGGGGATTCGAACCTTCGACCTCCGAGGTGGTAATCAGACGCTGTGAACCGCTCGACCACCACCAGCGGTACAGAGAAATGAACGGATGTAATGGAGTGAGTCCAAAGGAATTGGAAAACCCCTTGTTCGTAAGACCGGGAAGATGTCTCCTACAAAGTACCATTTAAACGTTCCACTTGACCGTTAGTTTGTGGGCTATAGGCTGCCATGTGACTGATCGCTACTCCTTTGTCTCACAGAAATTGAGACAGTTCGGACGAGGATGCTCCATCAGAATGAATATAGGTGGGCATTCCGAATGCCGCAAACAACTGAAACAGTCAACCGATGACTGTAGACGACGACATTTCCAAGCAGGCAAATGCAAGTAGAAATCTTGAGTGTTCGTCGGTAGGAGTGAGTGGATGTCGATTGCGGCTCGATGAAGGCAGTGGCCCTTTGAAGTCGAAACTGAGTATTTCAAGTGGTTGGGTAGCCTTGATAAGATGGCATGCAGACTGTAATAAATAGGTTTCATTACCGCACAGACAGGACACCTGGAAATTACGTTTTTGACCTACTGAGTATGACAAGTTCTTGAAACGCACGAAGTTAACCATACGGGCTATTCCGGGATGACATCATGAATCATGAAGAGTTTTCAAGGTACTCTTATCAAAAGTGGAAGCATATGAACAGGAAGGCAAGGCGTCAACGATCTGATTATCCTCTCCGGTTCTGTAGATTATACCGCAGTGATATGCAGACAGCTCTGGCCGTCATCTCTGGATCTTATCACTTTTGATCTTGCTGTTTTGTTTACTATCATGAAGATGATGGACCGCTGATCGGTGATTAGTTTACAGTGTGTACCAAGGAGAAAGTCCCGCTATTTCCGAATAGCTTCTACGATCGCGCAAGCCTCTTTCTCGATGGCGGAATGGTGTCGTTCGATGGGAGCCAATGTACGGGGGAACAAGGCTACCGGTCGATTATTCCGACTCACTGAAGCGGCGTTAGTTATGTCAGATACATCCGTTTCAACAACAAGCGGGACATTACGGTCCGCCGTCACAATCATTGCGGTTTCCAATGTAACTCTTAGATCCTAAAATATTTTTCTCACTGGCGGTGGTAGGGAGAAGTTTTGTTTCCGACGAGGGGGCTGATTTTATCAGAAAAGTTTGGTATCCATTGAGAGTGGTAAACAAACATACCTACCACGCGTCGTTAATACTTCGTGTCGGTCGGAGGCGGGACACCGTGCAAAGATTACATTCGTTCAGGATCCGGTTTGGTTACACCTTGTGTTATGTGATAACCAAAGAGTCGGATTCCCGTCGCAGCCGTGGCTGATTTCGCATCATTTAGAGTTATGCCGTATTTGGCGATGGTTTTCAGGAAACATTCGAGGTTCCGGTCGTGGTCAACCCTTGTCAAGCCGAACACAGTTACGTTGCCAATGTAGGTGGAATTATCCTTCAAATTTCATGTTTTCGGAATTCGGTTGACAGTGCGCTGAAAACAAGCCACATCATTGATGACGCCAAGAGGTATTCAACAGAACCTAAAAAGATTGCCTGCCGCTTCGAAAGCCGTATGGGGCTCTTCATGTTCCGCAGTTGGGATTTGATGATGCGCATTTTTAAAATCAAGGGGATTGTAAGCAGTGTAACGGACAATGCTTTCCATCATATTGTCCAGACGCTTCTTTATTACATGCTTGCGTGTGAGTGCAGTAGAAGGGGAATATACCCCATAACCGCGAAGGCCCACTGCACTGTTGGGGATAACCGGCAACCGTACCTTGAGACTTGGAGTGGCGAACAACCACATAAGGTCCCAGTAGGTCAGGTGTGGTAACGATCCGAATGACAGTGAGTACTGTCTACCACCAAATTAACCGGTGATGGTGGGGATTCGAACCTCGGACCTCCGAGGTGGTAATCAAACGCTCTAAACTACTCGACCACCACGGTCGTGATAGTGGATATGCATCCAGCTGTGTAAAACGGTTGATCCTACGACTATGAGCAACGACCATTCTCCTCTTAGGGTTTGCGTATTTAACAACCAAAACTTGGGCTCTGTACAGAGAGTTCGATGGCTCGATTGTGCCATCGTTTAAGAGGCGTTGTACCTCTTTAAAAAAGCGTTCATCCTCAGAGGATTGTCTGCGGGATTTAGTGGTGACAGGCTTACAGTCGGGAGAGACGAACGAACAGCGGGGTGGGGTGGGGAGGGGGAAGGGAGACTATATTTTAGCGGCAGATTGTCCGCACAGTAAGTGCCGCATGTTCCCTCGAATGATTTTTCGAGCTTTTTGTGTAACCCATGGAAATCATGACCAAGTAAAACGTCAGCGCCTCGATTCTGCATAACTGACAGTTTGACGTTTTCGTAGGCTACATCTTGATAGCGAATTATTACACTGCAATAACCAGAGATGACAAAACAATGACGCCGTCGCCATAGTGATTTTCGAGTCACAAGAATGAACTGACCAACCAAGCGAATCGGTGACCTTTTGAGCTACCCGTATCAACGAGAGCTTGGGGTTCGACGGTAGTCACGAACTTAAGTTGTTGCGCTGGACAAACAAGCTACGACAGATGGTAACAGAGAAGTAAGGGCTGGCTCTGATTTGCACGTTTAAGACGACCTGTTCTTCCGCAAGCCTTACAAAGCGCTTCTCGGGCGAGGCATTGGGCGCGGGGTGTCAAGGGTAACCGGAAAAATTATGTGGCTTAGGTAAGGCCAATGTGGTTGGTTCGGGTCCAGTGGTTGGTGTAGGCGCAGGTTGTGCAATGGAGGTGTGGGTCAGAGGGGTCGCGGATTTACAAGGACCGTTTTCAGTCCCATAGAACTGACTGTTCTTAAGCTGCCTCCGATGATCTACCCATATCGTAAGCAGTCCTAAGCATCAAGGTTGGTTGTTCCAACAATCTTGTTCGAATGCTATTAGACTGCGATTTAGTGGCAAATGTATCACGCATAGCATCGTCACGATACTCTTCGACGGACACCAAGCGGAAGTCGCAATCCTTTGCCGGTGACTTGATAACCTGAACATACTGATCAATGTTTTCCCCGCAATCTTGTCTACATATAGCCAGTAGATACCGGGCGAAGACGACACTTTTTGGGCGCAAGTACAATGACTGGAGTACTGAAATGGTACTTCCAAGGGTTTCACACTCCGAAATATGCTTGTAAACTGACGCGGGAGGAAGTTGATAAACATATCATGGTTGCCAAATCCATCGGATCGTAGTCATTTCAAAAAGGCATTGAAAGTATTGAGTCAGTAACTTCACTGCTTATAAGCCCCCGGAGCATTGATGTCGGTATCGAACTTGTCTGGTCGTAGATAACGGCCCATGGTTTTGTTAGTCAAGTAAGTTGATACGTGCGGCTCGTAACAGACGACAATAGCCCCATCGGAAAGGACGAGATTCGTTGGTAGGAACGTTACGTTTTATTTGTCTAGTAATTGTGGTACACGACCTGAAACGGATATTGGCGGAGTGTAAACTAAATAAACCAAATAAGGCAAACAAACACAAGCAAAATTACACAACAGTAAATCTTGTTGTGGTGCTGTCCTTTCGGAAGTCGACCTAAAGCGATTGCACAGCACTTTGTCATCCTGGAGTCTCGCAACTGGCTCATTTTGTGAGGGCCCAAAATTTACTCTTTCCCTTGAAGATATACGAAAAACGAATGCTAACTGTGAAATTTGTTCTGGGATGAGGCCCATTGAAAGGTTGTCCATCGACTTCAAAGGTCCTCTTCCATCTTCAACTCGGAACCGTTACTCCTACTTTTATATGGCTAGCTCATGCGAGAGGATGAGCCGGCTTCATGTATGTCCCAAATGGCACCTGCCCATGAGCGGCGATCGGATGCAAGAGGTGAGCACAGCGAAATTCAGTTCTCCTTCCAGGTGCAAACGCCGTAGACAGACTGGAGTCGTAATCCCTAAACGTCCGATTTGACACTACTGACCCATGTTTTTAGCTGTCCTCCGAGGCGACAGCGCCATCCTGGACATGGAACAGAAGCAAGGCACTGCTTTGGGATCTCTTGGTCCGGACATCGTAGGACATGTCCAAACCACTGCAATCGTCGGCGTTGGAGAAACACTGACAGCTTTTCGATGTCGCAGCACCGTTGTCTTATTGTCTCGTTTGAAGGCTTTTCTTGCCAAGCCACTTTCAATATCCGTCGTAGACACGTGGTCAAACACTTCCAGCTTTCTGATGTCCTCGACGCGTATTGGCCACGTCTCACAGCCGTAGGTCAGTATTGGACGGATAGCGACCCGGAAGTCGTGGACTTCGGTCCGGAGGCTGACTTCGTTTCGCGCCCGGAGTACATTACGAAGCTGAAGAAACGCAGACCTAGCCTTGTCAATGCGCAACTTGACTTCATCTTTGGCTTGGCCGTTCGATATAATCGTAGAGCCAAGATATTTGAACACCGGGACGTGTTTAATTTGTTCGCCGTTCAAGTATATCGGGAAAATGGACTGTGCAGTGCATGTCGAAAAGATCTTGGTCTTCGACGTATTGATCTCTTATCTCATGGATTTCGCAAAAGCTTCTACGCGACTGAAAACCGGCTGTAATGCAGTTGGGCTATCTCTAAGGATGACGATATCGTCTGCGAATTCTAGATCGGCGAGGAAAACATCGGTACCCAGCTGAATACCAGGGTAATCGGTGAGCGCCTGACGCATTATCCAATCGATGATATGGTTGAACAGCACTGGCGACAAGGGATAACCTTGTCTAACACCGAAGTTGAGGGAGGTCGCGGGACTCCTCTCCGTAGATGCGTATTATCGCACACGCGTTTCCGTAGTAAGACCCCTTGAGGCAGAAGCTTTTGGAGCATTCCATCCGCGTGTAGTATAATCCATGACAATGTTCTGGTAACTGAGTCGAAGACAGCCCGAGAGTCGATGTAACAAGCCGCAGCCGGTCGCTGAAACTTGTACAACAGCGCAGCAATGTTTGGGATGCGTTTTGTACCTTCAAAGTGTAAAGTGCTGCTGCAGGACTGAGTTGACTCAACACCAAACTTTGTGTTGGCTGGGGAAGCTCTGGCTGAAGTAGATAAGTTTCTTTACCTGGGCAGTTACATTTCATCAGGTGGACAAATATCGGATGAAGTCTCATCGCGTGTGCAGAAGGCGCATTTGGCTTTTGCCAACCTCAGCCATTTGTGGCGTTGGCGTGGCGTCGGCGTGACGTCTGGTTGTGTCAAGAGTCGAGTGTACACTGTAGTGGTTAGGTCCGTTCTTCTATACGGCTCAGAAACATGGCCGTTTAGTGTAGAATATAGACGGAAACTGTCGGTATTCGAGCATCGATGTCTCCGTAGCATTGCCCGGATATGGCAGGAACACCATATGAGCAATGCTGAGGTTAGACGTAAGGTGTTGGGAACCAGAGGTCTGTCTGTGAATCAAGTACTGAATCCAAACAGATTGAGGTGGCTAGGAGGTGTGTTACACATGTCCACCAATGGACTTCCTCGGTGTACACTGTTCTCCGAGGCAGGTAGTGTTTGGAAGGTATATCGAGGTGGTCAGTCTATGACATGGCAAAAAGATATGAAAACCTTGACTAATGGACTTGGTTGACGCACCCTTTGCCACAATCGAAGCCTCCTTGATTGGGGCTTGTGCGCACGTTCCGCACCGCGGAGAAGCGGGTCAGTAGAAGCACGGGGAATATTTTGGCGTCCACGTCGACTATACTGATGCCACAGTAGTTTTCGCACACAGCCCTGTCACCTTTGGAAGAGAAAGTAAAATTGAAGTCCCTCAGTCGGCTGAAAATTGTTCTTTTTTCCAGATTGAGCGAAACAGGGTGTGCCATGGCTCCAGCGGTCGCAGAAGACACGATTTATATACCTCCGGTGCGATGTTATCTTCTTCAGGGAATTTCAAGTTTTTCAGCTTGTGTATTGCATCGGTGATATTATCTCGACTTGATGGGTTGTCATTAGCGTCATAGATCTCGCTCTGGATTGCTAGGATTCGGTACGCAGAGCTTGCCGCGGTACGGTTTAGTAGACAATCGAAGTGTTTGGTTCATCTCTGGCCATCTTTTTGGTTTGTTCAGGAATGAGCAGCCTGGCAGCATCACGAAGGAGGGGCCCTGTCAACTGTCGCTTACCGGATGCAGTGCGGATTAGACGGAAGAGAATCGAGAAGTCTCCACAGTTGGCCGCGGTTTCCATTGGTTCCGTGACTTCGGTCCAGTAGTTGTTGTGGTCGCACCTGGCTGAACGGGTGGCTTTTTGTCGTATATCACAGAAGTCTCGGTGGCCGTTTAGGCAGGCGTCTCTAGACTTTTCAGATAATCTGAGAGTCGCCCTTGAGATCCAGTCTTTCTGTCGTTTTCACACAAGCCCAGGTCATCTAAAGCTGATTTTTGGATCGATGCCTTAAGTGAAGTCCACTGATTTTCCACCTGTACTTCTCCACTTAGCAGCGTGGTGGCTAGGTGGGAAGCGATACCGTCTGAGACTTCTTGGCCCTTTCTCGGTGATCTTGGCGCTGCTACGTTAATCCGCTTCGCGGCACATTTCTTGCTGCGATTGGCTAGGTGGATTTTGAAGCGTGCATGGACGAGGGTGTGGTCGGTGCCATTCTTGTTTCCAGCCTCCGAGCTTCGGTAGGTCCGGTGATCTTCAATCGAAGATGACGAGCATGATCGTACGAGAATGTAATCGATCTGGTAGGCTGTGTGGCCGTCATCCGAGTAGCACGTTAGCAAGTGGTCCCTGGGATGTTGGAAGTAAGTGGTGGTGACGGTTAGGCTTTTGAAACCTGCAAAGTTAGTGAGGCGTTCACCATCGCTGCACTGTTGTCTGAGACCATGTTTTCCTAAAATTTCTGTCATGCTGATTCACTTCCTATTCCATGGTTTTCTCTTGCGCATTAGGTTTACGTTACCGTTTTTTTTTACGTTCCAGCGCATGTACGCCTGTTAGTTGAGTGAAGCGTTACATTCTGAATCGATGTTCCGGAGTCTTTTGTATTCAATACGTACATAGTCGTTGACTGATATTACAATTTACTCAGCTGGTAAGACAAACAAACAAGGGGATGGACCTTTATCTGGCCCCGGATCAATTTGCACGGACATAGACGCCCTCGATGCATCCAAACAGTGGACACACTGGCTACGGACATTAAACGCGTTTCTGAAACTAGTGCAATCCGAAGAAGCCGACAAACTTGACATACTCTAATTTTCTCTCTAAATGTTTACGAACATGTTTCCGAATGTCAGACTTTTGACTGCCATTTCAACCCTCCAGTTTCTATACGTCCGCCCCAAAAATGTTGTTTTCGCGCGTTATCTCCTTTTTCGTGCAAACAAGATATTGGGCAGAGCACAGACCAGTTCGTCCAGAACACCAAAACACCCACAAAGGACTGTGACTTCCTCCTCTATCCGTATCTTGGGAATATCGTGGCGATGCTATGTGTGATGCATTCATTAATGGTCTTCAGTCTAACTCCATTCGAACAAGACTACTAAAACAATCTACCCTGAATTTTCAAACGGCATATGATGTGGCTGAATCATTAAAGGCTGCCCAGAAATAATCTCATTCCCACGCAACTGAGAACGCTTCCTGTTCTTCTGCTAACCGTGGTGTCCTCTCCACCAGTGACAAAACCAGGCAACCCAACGATCGAGACCGAACCAATTGTGTCTGTTGTTAATAAAGATAACTGCTATGTTTTTGGTTATTCTAAGCATCCTCGTATAAAGTGCTCTGCTAAAAGTGTCATTAGCAAGGCCTGTGCGTGTCATTCAAAAACCGATTGACTCATCCCTTACCTCGGCTGTCCGTCTACTACTGTTCTCTGTTTTGACGGCTCCCTCACCTCCTTGTCTGTCTCGCGTGATTACTCCAGTTTACGTTAATAATGCCGAACTTCGAGCATTCATAAACACTGGTAGTTCTGACAGCTGTATTTTGCAGTCAGTTGTAGATCCTCATCGCTGGGAAGTTCGACCATGCGACTTCCGAATAACAGTGGCCTCTACATCTCTGTCGTGTGCTATTACAGAACATTGCTTGGCAGACATCCGCCACCAAAACGTTCCGTATGGCAATTTCAAACTTGTATCATGAGTAACCTTTGCTCTGACATTTTACTTGGCCATAATTTTCTCGGGTTACGTAACAAGGTGAAAATACCATTTGGCGGCAAACATCGTACATTTTTGCTATGCTACCTCAAGTCGACAATGTGGTTGAGGCTGTTTCTCATGCAATATACAGTACCCTGGAGTGCATATCATCAGGTTCCTATCGCGGAGCACAAGAAGCCATATACTGCATTTGAAGCATGTGGTGCTTTCCATCAATTTAGACATACACTTTGGGGTTACCGATGGAGTTGCCTGTTTTCAACACACCGTTGACGAAATCCTGAAGGTTGAAGGTATCATACATTCGTTCGCCTACATAGACAACGTGACAGTATGCGGCGTGACCAAGGAAAAGACCACGATCAAAACCTCGAGCGTATCCTGAAAGCCGCCACGAAATACGACATAACATTCAATGCGACCAAAACTGTCTGCTGCAAACAAAACTCAACTTTTGGGTTACCTGATATCGCAAGGAGAAGCAGAACCTGACCCTGACCGGATGAAACCCTTGCGCGAGATACCACCACCGAAAGATGAAATCCCTGACTCGTATCATTGGTATGTTTTCATACTGCTCGCAGTGGACACAGTCGTTCTCTGATAAGGTTTAGAGCGTTTGATTACCACCTCGGAGGTCCGAGGTTCGAATCCCCACCATCACCGGTTAATTTGGTGGTAGACAGTACTCATTGTCATTCGGATCGTTACCACACCTGACCTACTGGGACCTTATGTGGTTGTTCGCCACTCCAAGTCTCAAGGTATGGTTGCCGGTTATCCCCAACAGTGCAGTGGGCCTTCGCGGTTATGGGGTATATTCCCCTCCCACTGCACACATGAGCAAGCATGTAATAAAAAAGATCAATCCACTTGTAAAGAATGCAATTTTTTCTCTGCCAGAAAAGGTAAAACGTGTCTTCGAATGCCTCAATAGGAGGACTGCGCGATTCTCTATGCCACTCCAAGTGACCCACTTAATCCGATCTAAAAACCTGCCCTATTCGATTCTAGAGAATAAACACGTGATTTCGCGGTGCAGCGTTTGTGCGAAATTAAAGCCATGACTCTACAAACTCCCCGTCGGCCGTCTGACCAAAGCAGTGCAACCGTTCGTAAGACAGCATTGACTTCAAAGGCCTTCTGCCTTTGACAACTCGTAGTCGATATATCCTGACTATCGTTGATGAGTACTTGCGTTTTCCCTTCGCGTTTGCTCGTGCGGATTTGCACTCATCTACTGTCGTCGATTCCCTATTCCAACTTTTCACCATATTCGGCATGCCGGCGTAGATGCACTCTGATCGAGGAACGAATTTCATGTCGGCTGAGCTTTCAGTTCCTGCGAAATAAGGGCGCGGGTCTCAGTCACACCACTGCATACAATCCTTAGGGGAATGGACAGGGGGAAAGCCTGAATGAGACTTTCCGGAAAGCTATCTTTCTGGCTCTAAAAACCAAGGGTCTATCAATCTTGCAATGGCAGGCCGTTCTCCCAGATGCCTTGCAATCTCTCCGTTCACTTCTGTGTAGGACAACGAATTGCACTCCGCATTAGAGGCTACTTAACTTTTCCGGCGATCAACCAACGATACTTCATTGCCAACGTGGCTTACAGTTCCAGGCCCCGTACTGCTCAAACGGATGAACTGATCGTCTCAGTTCGACTCGATGGTTGAACAATTCGAGCTAGTTGTAATCCTCAGCACGCCCGCGGTAAACTGCCTAGGGGCAAGGGAGAAAATGTTTCTGTACGACGGTTGGCTCCCACAGGCGATTTGCTAGTGCCAGAATCGGAACTGCCTCAGATATCGGAAGTTCCCCCTAGTACACCACAAACAAATCTGTATCCCATAAATGATGCAACGGAACATAATGCCAGAGATGTACTCATAACCCCATCCACATCCAGCGCTTTTACATCCGACACAATTTCAAACATTCTCGGTCGATAACAAAGAACTCGCTGGTATAATTTACGCAGCGGAGAAGCCTGAGTGAGTGATTTTCCCGTCCTGCCTGCCGTGACTCCCCTAGATGCTGAGACTGATTATTTTTCCTTAGCGGGGATGAATATAATGCCAATGTACTCCCCATTCTACGGTTTTATTTTATACATTGTATTTACGTTACTGTTTTTTTTTTTTGCGTTTCAGCCCATGTACGCTTACTAGTTGAGTAAATCAGTACATTCCGAATCGGTAATCGTTGACTGACGTCACAGTGTCTATTTGACTGCACGGAGGCACCAGTGCGAGAGTTCCAGCCCCACGCGACCTGGAGAATGTCGTTTCGCGACGATGTTTATCACCTCTTGTAGCCTGTCGTAGAACTTATCCTTCGCCCCTTTGGAGCACAGACCACAACAAACGATACGTTCAAGGGTGAGGCGCAAAAACAATCTCGGGTGACCCGACGAGATATCGGGTTCCATGAAAGCATGTTAGCCTTGTTTCTGGCAGCTACCGCGACGCCGTGGATACCAGATCTGTCCGTGGGCCCACTGTGATAGAAGTGGTAACTGTCATCTACTCCGGTAACCTTTATACACCGGGTGCCAAAGTTCAGCAGCCGAACTTCGGAGAGACATGCAATAGTTTCGTTTTCAGTTTATACAACCACCAACCTCGCATTTCTGTGCTCTGGTTTCGGCTGCTACCTTCCAGCATCGTCCAGTAAAGAGCAAAAAGAATAGAAGCATCAAGTGAAAAAGACCCAAAAATCAAAATGATGAGCGGAAATCACGGTGGTGGTCGAGTGGTTTAGAGCGTTTGCTCACTACCCCTGTTGATGCAAGATACAACGAAGCACGCCGTGAACTCCGCTCGTGTTTGAAGAACAGTTTACGTGCTGATCGTAAGACGTGGTGGTCTGAGCGTGCCCTGAAGATGGGAGCAACTTCTGCCTCTGGCAGCTCCAGGAAGCTCTTTCAACTCATCCGCGCCACCGGACCGCGAAAAACAGGTGTTAGCGAGACTGTCCGCGAAACCGATGGGACGCCAATCACCAATCTGTCGCGCAGACTAGACCGCTGGGCAGAACACTTTCGCTCCCAGTTTAGCTGGCCACCGGCTGCTTCTACTGCACCTGGAACTCCTACACTTTCTGCGTGGTCTATTCCAGACAGTCTCCCGACAGAAGCAGAAATTTGGAAAGAGCTACAAACCCTCGAGCGCCACAAGGCACTCGGATCAAATCGCATCCCCCCTGCTCTTTTCAAAGATGGCGAGATGGTTCTGGTGAGAGAATTGACAATTCTGTTCTCAAAGGTTTGGACGGAAGAAAAGTTTCTACATCCTTGGGGGGAATCGACGATCGTGCCCACCTTTAAAAAGGGTAGCCGTACACTGTGTTCTAATCATTGGGGAATAAGCCTGATCTTTGTTGCTTCAAAAATCCTAGTGTCCATTATTTTCCGCCGACTTTCTCCATTGCGCGAACCCCATTGTCTTGAGGAGCAAGCTGGGTTCCGTCCCGGCCGCGGTTACACGGACCAAATCTCAACTCTTCGCCTCCTGCTTGAACACCGCCACGTGTATCAAAGGCTAACTACCGTTGTTTTTCTGGACATTAGGGCCGCCTTTGACACTGTCGATAGGACTGTCCTATGGACTTGCCTGTTGAGGAACGGTGTGCCCGAGAAGTACGTTTCCATTTTGAAAGCTCTCTATCGACAGACCTCGGGCAGAGTAAGGGTCTATGGGCAACTATCCGAGTCCTTTGTCGTCCCAAGTGGTGTTCAGCAAGGATGCCCTATTTCCCCGTTCCTCTTCGACTTCATAATTTATGGCCTGCTTCATAGAGCCTTAAACGGTGTTACAAACAATGGAGTGGAACTTCTACCGGGCACCAGAGTTGTTGACTTGAATTATGCTGACGATGTCGCCTTGTTGGGAGACGACCCTAAAGTCATCCAAGATACCTTAACCCACTTGACCGTCGAAGCCACTGAGTATGGCATGCACTTTACTCCATCCAAATGCAAAATGCTTCTTCAAGACTGGCAAGGAGATTCTCCTGCACTCACTCTTTGTAGGGAACGTTTGGAAACTGCCAGCAGCTTTGTGTACCTGGGCAGTTGTATTTCCACTGGTGGGGGTATCGGAGACGAGATCTTTGTGCATCTCTAAGGCCCGTTCGGCTTTTGCCAACCTAAGGCACTTGTGGCGTCGTTACGAAATTAGGCTTTCCCTAAAGGGAAGAGTGTAACGCCGTAGTTCGCTCGGTGCTACTTTATGGATCCGAAACCTGGCCAGATAGAGAAGAGGATCTGCGCCGGCTGACCGTACTCGACCACCGTTGTCTACGGACAGTCACACGAGTATGGTGGCAGCATCAAGTCAGTAATGACGAAGTGTGGAGGAGAGTATTCGGGATAGACTGTTTATCACTCAGGGTTATTGTTTCTCTTCATCGGCTACGGTGGTTAGGTCATGTCTTGTGGATGCCCGCTCAGCGTTTACCTCACCGCGCTTTATTCGCGCTCACTGGACAGAATTTGAAACGGCGGCGTGGTGGACAACCGATGACTTGGAGGAGAAGTTTAATAACGGCTGACTTCCCGTTTAGCCGCAGAGAGACCCTGTCGCCTACTAGGTTGGAGCAAGAATGACACCGAAAACAGTTGGCTTGATACGCTGGCGGATATGGCCCGAAACCGGAGTCAGTAGTGTCAATGCTGTATGGAATGCTGTGCTGGATCCCCATCCTTCCCCTTCCATATATGAAAACCACAAACGATACGAACAAAAAAATCTTGATGCCATGTGCGGAAAAACTTGCAACAAAAAAATCTTTCTAACATTTCTGCCCTTTTTTCGTACATTGTTTTCCCATTATCCCATGGTTTCTTTGGCACGCTCTCTGTACCAGATCCGTGTTATATATATATATATATATATATATATATATATATATATATATATATATATACATATATATCCCGGAGGTCCGAAGTTTGAATTCCCGTCATCACCGGTTGCTTTGGTGGTAGACAGTAATACACTGTTGTCCGGATCGTTACCCCACCTGACCTATCGGGACCTTATGTGAATCTTCGGCACTCCAAATCTCAGGGTCTGGTTGCCTGTTGTCCCCAATAGTGCAGTGGGCCTTCGTGGCTATGAATAAAATACCCCCTACACTGCACACATGCGCAAGTATGTAATAGAAAAAAGAAAGTCCGAATGCAACTACGCCACTGACCGCGACACCAAGCCATATCACTTGGTGTTTCCAACCATTTGGTAGGCGGATCACGTGAACCCTAACCCGGAAGTCTAACACGTCCTACGTGACCAAGTCCATTAGTCAAGGTTTTCATATCTTTTTGCCATGTCATAGACTGACCACCTCGATATACCTTCCAAACACTACCTGCCTCGGAGAACAGTGTACGCCGAGGAAGTCCATTGGTGGACATGTGTAACACATCTCCTAGCCACCTCAATCTGTTTGGATTCAGTACTTGATTCACAGACAGACCTCTGGTTCCCAACACCTTACGTCTAACTTCAGCATTGCTCATATGGTGTTCCTGCCATATCCGGGCAATGCTACGGAGACATCGATGCTCGAATACCGACAGTTTCCGTCTATATTCTACACTAAACGGCCATGTTTCTGAGCCGTATAGAAGAACGGACCTAACCACTACAGTGTACACTCGACTCTTGACACAACCAGACGTCACGCCAACGCCACAAATGGCTGAGGTTGGCAAAAGCCAAATGCGCCTTCTGCACACGCGATGAGACTTCATCCGATATTTGTCCACCTGATGAAATGTAACTGCCCAGGTAAAGAAACTTATCTACTTCAGCCAGAGCTTCCCCAGCCAACACAAAGTTTGGTGTTGAGTCAACTCAGTCCTGCAGCAGCACTTTACACTTTGAAGGTACAAAACGCATCCCAAAAATTGCTGCGCTGTTGTTTAGGCCGTCGAAGAAAGCTTGTTGCTCATTGGATGTTCACGCAGGAGGACAATATCGTCTACGTGTTCCAAGTAAGACAGTTAACTGCCTGAGCAAATATCGTTGACACTACTCTCATTCGAGGATAGGGCTACCTCAAAAATCAGTTCAGTTACAAAGCTGAATGGGGAGAGCTATACTGGGCAACCTTGACGATCACCACTTCCCTTAGTGAACTCTGGTGTAAGGTTGTTGTAAGCACAAACTCGGCTTCGGCTGTTTGCATACAAACATTGGAAAAGTTAAATAAACTTCTCTGGCACACCGTTCAACGAGAGGCGGCGCCATAGAACTGTGTGGTCGACCGAATCAAAAGCCACTTTCAGACTAAGAAAGACGGAGATTGTGGGCCTACTTGTGATAGTCATAACGTTCGCGCGACGATGGCGTGGCTTCCGATGTCCAAGACTGTTCTCCCATTCCAGCAAGCGATTTGAGTGCGATTTCGGGTCTTAAAGCCCCGAGCTATCATATTTGTCACCCCGGCCGCGGAGAGAACTCAAGGGGCGTCGCTTACCGCGGACGGCGTAGCATGAGCGATGTTTATAAGGGAATTTGTCATGGAGAGTCTTGTGAATTCGGTACGAAATGGCGTCCCCAGCGTCACTCGGCTCTTTGTTCGAGGTAGCAACTCTAGCGTCTACACAAGAGGTGCTGCCTGTCGAGCAGCAAGTAATTTTTGTATCGGGAGCCGGTGACCGAATGAGCGGTTCATACGCCTTTTGTATGGTGATTCACCTATCCGGGATGCCCAACGCGTCCCAGTGATCTTGGTGCATAGTTACCGGTGACTAGGAGCTCGTTCGCTATTCGGTAGAAGTCATGTAGACCAATGGGTCCATGCAACCTTGTTAATTGGACGGATTTCCTTGGTAGCCATTAGATCCCAGCAGATTTCATCCTCCTATGCAGGAGTATCCGTCTTCTGATGTTGGGCGCCGTCTCACTGAGGTTTTTAGACACAGGTTACCCACAACCTGGTTTGACTCGCCTGTCGAGCAAATTTACGGGGAGTAGCCGATAATGCATGCCTCAGCTTCGCGGAGTCGCAGGTGAGAGTTGGACAGGTGATAGAGACCAAAGAGACGGGAGATAACCCAGGGGCACAACATTCTACCAACTCAGGGGTGCTACTCTTCTCAAGTGCCTCACTCACTCCCGTTACTCACTAATGGTGATTGATGAATATTCTGGGTTTCCATTCGCATTCGCATATCTAGACTTGAGTGGTCAAACTAAAACCAACCGTCTATGTCAATTGTTCTCATTGTTCAGAACACCAGGATACGTACATTCAGACAGAAGCTCCTCCCTATGTCTAGTGAAGGCATACGTTTCCTCCTTGAAAAAGGAGTCGCCTCAAGCTTTATCAATCCGTATAATCCTGGAGGAAATGGCTTGGTTGAGCGTCTAAATGGAACTCTATGGGGAACTGTTCTGTCGGGACTAAAGTCAAAGCAACTCCCTGTCGAGAATCGGGAATTCGTTTCACGACACTAGCATTCAATTCGATCATTATTCTGCACTGCGGGTAATTATCCGATCATAACCGAGATCCACAATGGACACAACTCTCCATTTCTGGCTTGCCACTCCTGGGCAAGTCTTCTCAAAGAAGACTAACAGAATGGCCGAATATGATACTCGTACATGAGGTTTAACTGCTGCATTGCAATCCATACTATGCCCATGTTCGATTTCCAGCTGGAAAGAAAGATACGGTTTCTGTACGTCACTTGTACGTTGAGGACAAACACAAAGACATCGCGATCGACTGTGATAAAGAAGGGGAGGCTGGATTGCCTTCGAAAATAGAATCTAATATGGAAAAATCGTGAAACCTCTGACACACAACCGACATCTAACCAGTGTTGTGATTCGCGTGACAAATTCATCACTTTGGACACTTTCATTCAACAAAAACATCGTGTTCACCCTTACTGTTTCAGAAACAGAGGAGCTTAGCAACAACACAGATCATATCGAACAATGCTCTTTTTAAACTTATATCATTCACACTCAAATTTAACGCTTCAAACCTCAGCGGAAAAGAATGTCATGTTGTTTATTGTGTTTTCCAACGTTACTTTCAATTTCTTTTCAGCTCATGCATGCATTGTATAACGAATAAAGCCCGATCTGTGGGTCTCATTCTGTTATCATTATTAAGTCTTGCTGTTGTTACCATTTATTACAACTGTACCGGGACTAAATGTGGTTTAGAGTGTATCTAAAAAAATGCTCCATGTGATGTGATAATCAGTAGCAGTGTTGTCGGAAACGTTTATAATCGGCCAACGTTTCGGTTATCGTGGGTTCACGTCACTCCGAAGCGCACTCGGTTTCGGTACACACAGTTTATTTTACTTTATACTGTATTCATTCTTAACGAATTTCTTCTTCAATCTGACTCAAAACTTTGTGACATGATTTTTAACCACCGCTGAGCGGCCCACCTAAACTTGGATCTATTCTTACCACCTGAGTAATGGTATATAATCGTGCACGGAAACACCTATTACGTCCCTTCTCTATGGAACTTTGGCTTTCATTTTCCTTCTTTCTTTACAGAAAAGCCATGCTCAGTGATATTACCAAGGCGTTTGCGGACTACTTCGTTGACAAAACTTTTGATTCATTCGCGGATTTCGATAAGCATGTGCGAGTTTTTCAACGGGTAAGTTTTAACTACATTGTTGATTGCTTTTTAGTGCACGGAAACTCTGTATGCAATTACAGAACAGGTCACACATCCCGATCGCGGTGTGACAAGAGCGCGCTATGCCTGTTATTTGAATGTCTTGCCTGCTGATAAACCGCCAAAATCCGGAGCGTATGTCAACTACTCAGTAAATCTCATTTTCTAGAACACTGTGGCCGAATGAATGTCAAGCATTTTTCGAAGTCTCTCTGCTTTTGGATGGATCGTACGCTATCGCCAATCACTATCTGGTTCATACACATGAAATAGGCTGTCCTGGTTATCTTTTGCAAGATCACAGTGATATGCTTACTTCGGAAGAATTAGAAACAGTTGAACCAAAATTGGTCATGGAAGACAGTATTGTGATCGAATTTGCTTGGGATAAATTCAAGAAGCAGTTGACGGATGCAGACGTGGAACAGTTGAGACAGAATTATGAAGAAGCAACTCAAGAAAGTTGCGACGCTGAACAGAGACGCTTGTGTCTTTCACCGGACCTTTTTATCCTAGGATTGCCAGCATGGGATATCACTCCACAGTTTGAGAAGTATCTCAGTGGGAAGCTTTTTGATTCGTACGACGCATTTCTGGAAAGCCTAAGACAGTTTGAGGAGGCAAGTTTTTACGGTCACTTTGAGCCGACTAGTCTGATAACGTTTGCCTTAGTTCTGTATATATACTGATGGTGGTCAGGTAGTAAAAGTCTCGGACGAATGAACCCGAAACCATCTGTTTGAACTCCAGTCTTTCACATTGATGATACATAGCGCTAATAAAATTTTGATTTTCACCACCCTCGGTTTTTGGGTTGAAGATAGCTGACCATCCGCCGAATAGTGCACTGACATGTGGTCGAGGTCATTATTCCTAACTGTTCAGGCGTAGTAGTGATGAAAAACTCTGTATTCTCCATTGTGATTCCTCCAGTTTCCTTTGTCCCCGTCTATTTTGTCATATAAATGTCTTCCCAGTGGGCCTTGTGTACGTACGGTCGCTGTATATTACAAGCACGAGGTACCATAAAGGGTGAGAAAAACGATCGGTACATGGTGCCATTACTCCTTCATCACTGGGACGCTGGATGTTGGTTGGTTTACCAAGCTAAGCAGTCGCATTAGAGACGTCTACTCACTAGTCAAAGTGACTTCTTCAGCGTAGACAAGATTACACCTTGACTGGTGATTCAAGATTCGCAATTTAGTTGCCTGGATCGACGAACAAACCAGCATCGGTCTGCTGATCAGCAGACGTTCACTGAAAAAGCTGAATTAGTTTGCACCAAAACTGTTTGGTGATTTTTATGTTTTCAGAATCTCATTGATTGCAGAACAGTAGGCTGCAGAAGTTTGTCAAACACGTCGCACAGCACTCAAGCTACTGTTTTTGATTCCGAGCCATATCCCTCATTTTTCCCGACCGAAAATAATCCTAGCTTTTGCTCCAACCGGGACCATCCCCGACGTTTGATTTTCCATAGTTTTACGTTGAATCATAGGCTGGCTGCCGCGTCATATCTTTTAGCGATGTCTATTATCCGAAAGTAGTGCACGGTAAAGTAAACGACGGACAAGGATACATCAGTTCAACTGCAACAATACAACAGTACGAGCCACCGAAGGTGCTGCGAATGGATTTCTTCCCTCAGAGCGACAGTAATCCACTGCTGTCCGGATCGTTACCACACCTTATCTATTGAGATCTTATGTGGTTCTTCGCCATTCCAAGTCTCAAGGTCCGGTTACCGGTTATCTCCAATAGCGCAGTGGGCCCTCTTGGCTATGGGGTATATACCCCTTCCACTGCAGTCATGCGCAAGCATGTAATTAAAAAAAGCCACCACGACCGTCCTAATCGTCATCCGCGCGCTGTTATCACCAAACGAGGCTCATGTTTCGGAAATATCGGAGGTCGAATACGAATTTTCTTACACCGACTTGAAATCCAGCATGGTGCCAACGCAACAACAAAAATTGCAAAAATGAGAGTTCAAGGTGCAACAGAGTATAACAGTCGATGTTTGTATCGTTTGTCCTCCACGGTTGTTTGCTTTGTGAGCTGTTGTACTACTCAGTCGCCCAGATCAGAGTTGGCCTTTTTATTCAAGGATGCACCTCCAACCTTTTCGCAGCCAAGGGCTTTCTTCAAGGAAGCAGTGTTGGTTCAGATAAGCTGGTGGCCAGTTGTATGGGTCATTCACCTCTTCTGGGAAGCCTTGTTGGATAAGTGGATTATGGCGAGAAGCTATGGTCTTACTTAATGGCGGGCCACACTCGCCACGTCACAGTGCTGTCAGAAGACTTGTGGCGTCTTAGACTGCAGAACGCTAGTCGAACGGAGAGCCCATCACATCCTCGAGCACTGTTGCGGATCGTCCACGACCGCTTATTTGGCGAATGCACCTTATTCACGGTTAACCGCGGCAGCAGCCGTTCCCCTATCCGCGACATGGAGACGCTCTGCTCTTTCCGAATAGGACAACAGGAATCGAATACGAGAAGCTGCTGAGTAACATCGGTGTGGAGCAGCTGGGTTTTGCAGAGGAAGAAGTGGAAGAATTTACGAGGATCTCCCTTCGCGGTTGCATGTTTTGGGCAACAAAAATTCCCGGCATCTACAAAGACCTGCAGTACAATCATGTCTCATACTGAGACATGCATTTGTGCCTGCTGCCAGCCGAAACCCACCGATATGCCTCTAAAAGGTGAAGAGACTTAGTGAAAGTCCTGTTTTTCACGGCACGGCTTGTCAAACCTCGACCTCACCCATTAAAGAGCCGCGGAGTACTCTTGATAAGTGACCTGCAAAGACTACTTACGGCGCATTTTGAGATTCCAGTGGACGGGCTGGTCAGTTCAGCTTATTTTCTTGATTGGCGCTGCATCTTGCTTTGTGGGTGCACATCAAAGCATAATCCGAGTGGTTGTAAGTCGTCTGGAACGGTCGGCAGTCTTGGATAAATACCCAATGTGATGTCTTGGAGGCACCGATTGTCGAACACAGAAAGCCATCCGGCATCTTCAACGCGAAGTGGCCAGGTCTCAACCGTGGGGTAAAACAATACAAACCGTGGCATTATACACCCGTCCCTTTAGGGAGAACCGGGTGTGATGGTGGTGCTATAGGTGTCACAAATCGGCGAAGGCTGGTCTAGCTCTCGCTTTTCATGATATGATTTCCTCTCCAGCTGTAATCAAACTCCTGAAGTACTTAAATCAATCGACTGACTCCAGCTGATCACCACTAATGGTGAGTGAAGCCTTGTAGAAGTACTTTGCACTTGGAAGGCGCAAAGTACATGCCATATCTGGATACCTAAATTGCCACGCAGTTCAGAACGTGTTGAACTGCCTGCGCATTGTCACCCAGCAAGACGATGCCCTCGGTATATTCCAAACCGAAAACAGTTCCCTAGGAGGAGTTCAATTCTACCGTTCGAATGGTCAGATAAAGCATTCCGTAGAACATCGTCTATGGCAAAGTTGAAGACAAATGGAAGTTTAGGACAGCCCTCACGTACTCTACTGGAGACGACAAAAAGGGGTGAAAACTGACCGTGCGCCCTAACTCAACCTTACTATGACTATGTGTTGGTGTATGGGGTGTCTGAGAGGAGTAGCACCTCGGAGTTGGTTGATTGTCGTGTCCCCTGGGGCATTCTCCATCTCTTTGGTGTCCATCATTCACCGAGCTCTCACCTGTGGCCCCACAAAGTTGAAGCATGCTTCAGCGGCCATACCCCGGCAAACCGCTCGACAGGCGGGCCAAACCAGGCTAAGGGTTACCAAGGTCTAAAAAACTTCGGCGAGACGGTATTCGGCATGTGAAGACAGATTCTCCTGAATGGGCGGACAAGATCTACTGATCCAACGGCTACAAAGGAGAACTGTTCAACTGCCTGATCCAACATTCCAGGAGGAACGAACGAACCGTACAGCAGGCCACCGGCTCCTCTGGTAACACCCTGCTGCCTTGCAGTCTGCACTTGGGTGTGCTGGGGCTAGAGGTGCAACTTCGAATAAAAAGGCCGATCGGTGTTGGGGACACCACTTCGTACCCTCCTCCTGCGACTATGACTACTCACGGAACCTCAAGCGCTCCTCATGTTACGGCGTCCCCAATAAGCGACGCGCCTCGTGTCTCGGCGGTCGAGGTGATAAGACAACAAGTTGGGATTTCTCGCTGCAGGGAAAGAACACACAGCCTGTTGGAATGTAGGGACGTTTCTATACGTCAGCAGTCAGTGCATCACACTGCGGACTCTACATGACTAACGTAGATATTGCTTGCCCCTCGGAAGTCCGCCTGCCTAACTCAGGAAGCCGACAAATAAAAGTCCCGGGAGTGGATACATCTTATTGGCTCTAACCAGTGGCCCGGAACACAATTTTGGTCTCTACGGTGTTGCGTTTGCTCTGAATAAAGCAGCTAATGATGCAATGTTCTATTGGGAACCAGTCTCATCCAGACTCGTCTTGGCACGCTTTAAAGCCTCTTCATAGGACTTGACGGTGATTGCGATCTATGCTCCAACCAATTCAGCTCATGACGAAACCAAAGACGAATTCTAAAATAACTTGCAGGAGGTAATCAGCTGGATTTAGGGCACGACGTACTTTTCATCGCAGGAGATTGGGACGCTCGCACAGGTACGGCCGACAAATCCACTCGCCATATTCTCGGGAAATCCGGTCTCGGTCAGCGCTGAGTGAACGGTGGCCGACTGATTAGTTAAGCCGACGTCAACAGAGTGGTTGTCTGCAGCACTCGATTTCAACACCCCCAAGAAGCACCTACTCACGTGGTACTCCAGCGACGGTCACACTACGCACCAACTCGACCACATCCTGGTAAGAGCCCGTTGGGCTTCGTTTGTGGAGGATTTCCGAGAGTACCGAGGTGCAAAAACGGGCAATACAAACGGCATCGACTATGTCCTCCTATGGGCGTGTTTCAAAATTCCGGATAAACATGGTCGCCCTAGAAAATCCAGAGAAGCGGGAAGCGTTGTCACAAGCAATCACAACTCGACTTACCAATGCAACTAACGCACAAGCAGATGAAATTTCTGTGGAAGGGCAGTGGACTCGAATGAAGATGACAACCAAGGAAGCTACTTAGACAGTACTCGGGAGAACAAAAAGGCGGACAAAAGATTTGATCTCCGAGAACACGCTCCAATTATCAACCAAAGCACATGTAGCCCAATTGGCAGATAGTGACGAACACCGCAGACTGCAACGAGAGGCCACACGCTCTGCCAAGCCTGATCGCGAAAGATGCTGGGTATAAATAGCTGAAAAAATGGAGACCGCGTCCGGAATTGGTGACTTCGGCAAACTGTCCCGCCTTATTCGCAGCGCCTCTAATAGGTTCTGTAAACAAGATTCCCTTCTTCATGACGTGGCAGGAAACCTAATACTTGAACAGAGTAAGAAAATGGACCGATGAGTGGAACGCTTTGGTCGGCTGCTCAACCGGCCTACAGACCACCCGACGGACCAACCAATATCAACCCCTCCAGTCCAGTACGAAAGCAACTGTGACCCGCCCAAGACCGCGGAAATCACGGAAATAATAAACAAACTGGAAGACAAAGGCTACTGGGGAAGATGGCATCCTCGAGAAGTGTATAAAGCATGTTCATCGTCACTGATTGACAGGCTGTGCACACTTTTTGACTCCATTTGGCGAGAAGAAGCATTTCCACCCGACTGGGAAATGTCCATTCTGCTGCCCATTTCGAAGAAAGGTGATAAATCGGCATGTGAGAACTACTGAGGGATCAGTCTGATCGACGTGGCCGCAAAGATCTTTGGTCCGTTGTTAGAAACCCGTTTCTCCGAGGCAAGAAACCGGCGAACTCGCCCAAACCAAGGGGTTTCCGCCGTGGCAGAGGCTATGTGGATCATCAAATCTTCGCATTGCGCCGAATACTGGAGCACCACTATAGGCTCCAGCAGCCGACGATAGATTGTTTCATCGACTTCCGAGCCGCCTTTGATTCGGTTAACCGCGAGTCTCTTTGGACCATAATCCAGTCCGATGGGATGCCCGATAAGCTTTTAGGGCTGTTAAGGGGATACTACTCGACAACTGGTGCTAGGGTTCGTATGTACGGTGAAGAGTCCCGCGAGTTCGCACTCACTACCGAAATTAGACGGGGCTGTGCCCTCTCACCGGTGCCGTTCAACTGCGCCATTGATTAGACAATGCGACAGGAATTACACGACGACGCTGACGTTCAGATTAGCCAGGAAATATACATTTCGGACCTGGAGTTCGCGGATGATATTGTCGTGCTAGGAGACTTCCCCGCTACGCTACAACCAATCCTCGACTGAATAAATTCCTTCGTGAGGTCCATCGGAATTGAAGTAAATTCGACCAAAACCAAAGCTTTCACAACCCATCTAGGGCCGACGATTCAGCAATTGTCGATCGATGACCAACCAGTCGAAAACGTCCCTTCGTTCAAATACCTGGGCTCAACTCTTCTCCCGAACGGCCAGGCAAAAGGAGAAGTGGTATTAGGGATTGATAGTGCCAGAAGAGCCTTCCTTCAACTAAGACGAACACTGTGGACTCGCAGTGAAATCAGCTTAAGAACCAAAGTTCGTGTTTACCGTGCCGCCATCCGGCCCGTACTCATCTATGGCTGCGTAACCTGGCCATTACGAGCTGAGGATACCAAAAGGCTGTAGGTTTTCGACCACTGGTGCATGCGGCAAATCCTTAAATTCAAGTGGCGCGACAGGGTGTCTAACGAAGAGGTAGGGAAACGATGCTCTGATATCGATGCGCTCTCCGTCCTCCTTCGACTTCGACGACTTCCGTGGTTCGGCCATACCCTTCAGCTACCCGAGTCATTGATAACCAAGTAAACACTGCCCCACTTGCTGCCTTGGTTGGCAGCTCAAAACGTGGACCAGTACAATAGAGAAAGACGTAGAGCTAGGCCTTCGGTTGGTCTATGGAGCCCGGCAATGGAAAAAGAACTGGATCAGGATCTGTACGGAGTTCGCCTCCGACTGCCGCGCGTGGTCAGCAGTGGTCAGTGATATCCATGGAGCCGACTTATCCTCTCACAGGAGATAGTCGCGTAAAAGTCAGAGTGAGTAAGTATGTGATTGTTACGGTTTCATGGCCGAGTTAAGTAAAAAGAAGCGTTACGACGAAACTGCACCCTGACGTGGTGTGGTGGCTTGCGTGCCTCTATGGCCCAAAGAGCTATACAGGATAACTTCTTTAAGCCAGGGACGCAATCATGTCTGACAGGTCAATGGGTAGAGGCCAGACAAAGTCCACTCGCCTGGCCCTCCAGGTTGGAGGTCGATTTGAGCTGGCAATTCAGTCGGTAAAATCAGTAGAAGAATAATTGATCCAAGCAAATTGGCTTCCACAAAGCCATCCCGCTAACTTGCGGGAAGGTTCTCGGTAAAACTAAAGGCTTTGGATTAGAACCCTAATCGTTCTCCTGCTTTGTGGCTGGACACCCTAGCAGTACCCGTCTAACATCTCCCATGAACTGCACAACTAGAAGGAATTCCATGCTGCATCGGTCATCGCGCAGGATAATCAGGACCGCGTTGCCCATTGCATCGAGCGGGGTGAGTAGTGATAAGTGGGCTACTGCTCAGAGTTCCCTCTCCCTTTGTCTTCTGTCACTAACCACCCCTCTTCGCCCCATCTATCCACTCATAATGCTCCCACTGATAACACGGTCGATACTCGCAACGATTCACTGTCAAATAGTGTCGGGAGTACTCCTCTGTCTGGTAACTCACATTTTCTCAAGCCTCGTCAGCCTCTGAATCTCGGCTCCCTCAACGTGCGTACACTCATGCAGGCCTATCAGCAGGCGTGCCTAGCCCTCACAATAGACTCTCTGAAGATTGATGTCTGTTGCTTAAATGTAACGCGTATGCAGGATTCGAACAGTGTAATTCAACTAACTGCTTCTGGTATCTCATCGTAGTATTTACTGCGTACTTCAGGAGACGAAGTAGCTTGAGCTGTGGGTCAACGTGGTGTAGGAATAGTCTTGACTGACAAGGCTGGGGCTGCCCTTTTAGACCGGATCCCTGGTAACAGTCGTTTGTGTGCTTTGAGACTCCAGGGGTCAGTCGGCGTTCGAAAGGCGAATTTCGGTAAGCGCAATTAGTTTGTGACCTCTGCATACGCCCCAACAGACTGTGGCTCCAACACACAGAATGATGAGTTCTACGATGAAATCGCCACTCGTTCGCAGCAACAAAGGCTCTGACACTATAGTGCTAGCAGGTGATTTTAATGCACAAGTTGGCAAACTTAGTGCGTCAGAAGCTTGTTTGGGTGGACGTTGTGCTTTACCCACTCAGCGCACAGGTAACAGGGATGGGCTTCCCCACTTTTGTGCAGACAATCGGTTTTTCTTGTCTAGTACGAATTTCTGACACAGCTCGCGTCGCACAGCGACATGGCGCTCTAACTCTACAGGTACTCTAAACCAGATCGATGATATCACAGTAAGCTACCGTTGGTGCAGTTGTATTCAAAACTGTAGATCTTACTGGTCTACGTACGTGGAGTCGGACCATACTTACTTTTATGTGGCTAGCTCGTACGAGAGGATGAGCCGGCTTCATGTATGTCCCAAATGGCACCTGCCCATGAGCGGCGATCGGATGCAAGAGGTGAGCACAGCGAAATTCAGTTCTCCTTCCAGGTGCAAACGCCGTAGACAGACTGGAGTCGTAATCCCTAAACGTCCGATTTGACACTACTGACCCATGTTTTTAGCTGTCCTCCGAGGCGACAGCGCCATCCTGGACATGGAACAGAAGCAAAGCACTGCTTTGGGATCTCTTGGTCCGGACATCGTAGGACATGTCCAAACCACTGCAATCGTCGGCGTTGGAGAAACACTGACAGCTTTTCGATGTCGCAGCACCGTTGTCTTATTGTCTCGTTTGAAGGCTTTTCTTGCCAAGCCACTTTCAATATCTCCGGTGCGATTCTATCCTCTCCAGTAGATTTCCAGTTCTTCAGCTTGTGTATTACACCGGTGATATTATCTCAACTTGATGGGTTGTCATTAGCGTCATAGATCTCGCTCTGGATTGCTAGGATTCGGTACGCAGAGCTTGCCGCGGTACGGTTTAGTAGACAATCGAAGTGTTTGGTTCATCTCTGGCCATCTTTTTGGTTTGTTCAGGAATGAGCAGCCTGGCAGCATCACGAAGGAGGGGCCCTGTCAACTGTCGCTTACCGGATGCAGTGCGGATTAGACGGAAGAGAATCGAGAAGTCTCCACAGTTGGCCGCGGTTTCCATTGGTTCCGTGACTTCGGTCCAGTAGTTGTTGCGGTCGCTTAGTTCTAGTGCGATTGTTTCTCCGTCGCCGTGGTAACCGCCGCAAACCTGGTTAGCTATGCAACGCTTGTCTGATCCAGAAGTTCGCACCAGTTATGAACAAAAATTAGCATATGGACTAGGAACTGTGACGAACAGTAATGTAGATGAACATTGGGCCTATATCCAGCAGGCAATGCACATGTCAGCAGGTTTCGCCTGTGGTCCGATGTCCATCAGAGACACTGGATTTCGCAAGAGTCGATGAGTATGATGGAGCAAGAGCGCCAGCTCTCGAACTGTAAGGAGATGAATAAGATACGAAGGCGCGTACAAAAGCGAGTCACAACAAGCCTTGAGAAGGGTTGTGAAAATTGTGAAAAATTGTGAAAATTGGCTACCTTGTGGATCAAGGTAGCAAAAGAAATGGAAAGAGCAGCTGCTTCAGGTGACGGTTCAAACTTATTCGCGACGCCGGTGGACGACGAACCCCGGTCAGTGATTCGATATGCGATAGAAGTGGAGAACCCATTCATGGCAAACAACAAAGGCTTGGCCGTTGGGCCGAGTACTTCAAGAAACAGTTTAGTTGGCCGCGCGCTAGTGTAGTTTCTCCGACATCCACAACTGCGGTTCCTTGGAGAGTATCACTTGATCCCCCATCGGAAGAGGGAGTCAAGTCATGTATTCGATTACCAAAGCGTAGCAAAGCTGCCGGTCCCAACGAACTTCCCCCGGTCCTTTTCAAACTGGGTGGAAATGCTTTGATAAAATCACTCACCACCTTGCTCCGTGACATTTAGAACGAGGAGCGTATTCCGTCAATATGGAGTGAGTCATTGATTGTTCCCATCTTCAAGAAGGGAATACGCAATGACTGTAGTAACCGTCTTGGGATTAGCTTAATTCCCATAGTCACCAAAGTATTAGCCTCGATTTTGCTGCATCGCCCGAAACCGGCCCGCGAACAACGAGGACGAATTCCTCCCAGGTCGAGGATGCATCGACCAGATTTGTACCGTTCGCCGACTACTTGAAACGCGCCGCACTCACCGTCGACCGACAATAATGGTTTCCTTTGACTTAAAAGGCGCCTTCGATTCAGTTGATCGAACAGCGCTTTCAGTGCTATTCATAGAAAAGATGTACCCCAGAATTTCGTAAACGGACTGAGATCATTGTATTCGCATACCTCTGGCCGCGTTAGGGTTTACGGTGAGCTATCCGGTCAGTTAGAAATGACCAGCGATGTTCGGCAAGAGTGTTCCATGTCTCCATACCTGTTCAACTTCGTCATGGAAGGAATAATGGATAATGCCTGCAAAATCTTCAGGATGTAGGCGTTGAACTAGGAAATAGCGAAAAGCTGTGTGACCTAGATTATGCGGACGACCTTGTCTACTTGCTCGAATGCACGGAACATGCTCAACGTGCAATAGACAGACTCGCAAGAGCTGTAGTTCCTTTCGGCATGCGCTTTGCACCTTCAAAGTGTGAAGTGATGTTGCAAGACTGGATGTCAACGATTCCGAGCTTCATGCTCGATGGGCAGGTACTGGTAATTGTCAACCGCTTCACTTACCTCGGTAACAACGTGACGACGGATGGGGGCACAGTAGTGGAGGTGAGCATGCGTATATCCAAGGCTCGAGTGGCGTACGCCGCATTGAAACACTTGTGGCGCCGATCTGGCATTTCACTGAAGTTAAAAGGTCGTGTATACTGTGCTACGATGCGTTCAGTTTTGTTGTATGGTTGCGAAACTTGGACTGTGCATGCTGAAGATAATCGTTGTCTTGAGGTTTCCGACCACCGATGTTTGTGTGGTATCGCTAAGATTGGGCGGAATAGCCGAGTGAGCAGTGCCGATATCAGAAATCGAGTATTGGGTACTAATTCAGAGAATGTTCTGTCACAGCGTATCCAGCTTAGTAGACTTCGTTGGTTGAAACACGTGTTACGTATGGTAAACACACGTCTACCGTACCGTGCCTTATTTTCCGTTCCTACTAGGGAGTGGAAGAAACCACGTGGAGGTCAACAGATGACGTGGCAGCGAACTTAGGAGAAGTAGGTGCTTCACGTCTTCGTGGTTGGGGTCCAAAAGATCCGTCTACCAGTTGGCTGGAGACACTGAAGGATGTGGCTGTGAACCGTGAACAGTGGCGATCGTGTTGTCACTTTCTTTCTGTCGAATCAGATTGATTGATCGATGTGCATTTGTACAGTTAGACTGTGTTTTCCGTGTGTTGGCTGCCAGGGCATTGTTTCCTTTTCCCACCCCTGTAGGTCCACTCTCTGTCCATCTTGTATATTCATACTTTCTAATTCAGTGTGCAACATGGTAAGAAAGGCAGTGGTCAGTGGGGCTTGCCCTACTGTTTAACGCTGTGCGATGATGACGGTGTGGTAACGACCCGGACGACAGTAGATTACCGTCTGCCACTAAAGTAACCGGTGGTGGCGGCGATTCGAACCTCTGACCGTCGAGGTGGTAAGCAAACGCTGTAAACCACTGGACCATCACCGGTCGCGCACATCATTCGATGATATCGAACGTATTCCAACATTCATATCCTACTAAAATTACAGTTTTGGCCTGACTCGCTGTACGCAAGAGCTTTTGCAGTGTTCCAAATAAGCAGCCATTGTCTACCACTGGGTTGAAATCAGTGATTGCAAGGGTCGAAGTGACAAACAAACTGCTATCTTTGATGCGGTGACTACCCTTTCTCTCGGTTGCTTCGCACTAGCGTCTTAGTCTTGCCGCGCATAACTGACTGTCAACTGGGGTCTAGTCTAACAATGCAACTTCGGGTTTAGCGTTGAGTACTTTTCCAACGCCACTCTAACCAAGTGTCACAGCCATGGTCCCCAGAAAGACACAGGCAGTACGTCGCAATAAAATTTGGCGGTGTAAATCGAGGCCGTACAACTAAGGGGAATAGGAATCTTCTAGATAGAACATAAATTGTTAGCAAGGATCTGGTCCATACGGTACCACCGCTCTTTCCCCATGTCATCCTATACTCATCAATTTATATACGTTGGATGTGGCTAGCTTGAATAAGTGTTGCGGGTGAATTGAAACCGATGGTTTTCTGTCAACTTACGGTCGTTGTGGGGAGGACGTGTTCCTGAGGTGGTCGCCAGTACTAGTGGCCAGGGTCGCAGAAAAAGAAAACGATACGACGGTGAGGCATATACAATTATCGTATGTGGCGCAGGAGCACTTTCGTGGTGGTCAAAATTATCTACGGAGTTTGTAACGTCTGAGAGTACTTTTTTTCCTTTGGTCATTGACAGGTTCCACTTTGAGACAGTATTCTCCGTCAGTATACTGAACTCTGAAGTTAGCATAACTTAGGTCTTCTTGAAAACAGCTTTGAGATTGCTTCAATAAAGTAGGTAGAGTAAATGACATTCAAATTCCAGTTCTCTTCAACTTTGCCATAAACGATGTTCTACGGAATGCTTTATCTGACCATTCGAACGGTAGAATTGAACTCCTCCTAGGGAACTGTTTTCGGTTTGGAATATACCGAGGGCATCGTCTTGCTGGGTGACAATGCGCAGGCAGTTCAACACGTTCTGAACTGCGTGGCAATTTAGGTATCCAGATATGGCATGTACTTTGCGCCTTCCAAGTGCAAAGTACTTCTACAAGGCTTCACTCACCATTAGTGGTGATCAGCTGGAGTCAGTCGATTGATTTAAGTACTTCAGGAGTTTGATTACAGCTGGAGAGGAAATCATATCATGAAAAGCGAGAGCTAGACCAGCCTTCGCCGATTTGTGACACCTATAGCACCACCATCACACCCGGTTCTCCCTAAAGGGACGGGTGTATAATGCCACGGTTTGTATTGTTTTACCCCACGGTTGAGACCTGGCCACTTCGCGTTGAAGATGCCGGATGGCTTTCTGTGTTCGACAATCGGTGCCTCCAAAGCATTGCTTGTCTATGGTGGGAACATCAAGTGAGCGATGACGGGGTGCATCGTCATGTGGTTGACGCGGACAATCACCCAAACCGAAATAATCGCTCTATACCGCCTCCGGTGGCCCGGACGTTCAGTTTTCCGCGCTCTATTCTCACGCACTGTGCAAGGCTGGACGAAGTGACGTGGTGGTTAGGCCGTGACTTGGCGTTGCGGGACGAGGAATTTATCGTCAGCGTTCGCTTCGGTTGGGGCCTAAGGATGATGATTGTCGTTGGTTAGAGACGTTGGGGGACACAGTTCAGAATAGAAGTCAGTGGGGCGAATACTGTACAGTCTGTTTGTTTACATCTCGTGCCCGATAAGAACAGATGTCATTCAAACGAACAAAGCGACAGAGGAAAAACAAATGTACGGTGAGAATAGTAGATCTTTTAGTATTTGCGTCCTATTTTCTCTTTTATTCTCCCACCCCGTGTTTTCAGTTATCGTTGTTGCGTTGGCACCGTGCTTAATTGCAAGCCGGTTTAGTTCATATATATATATATATATTATTACCACCGTGCCCAGGGTTTAAGGCCGGGCCTAGAAGGTGTGTGCTACCCCTGTTCCAACACTCTTGTCCGTGCCTGTCTGAAGTACCGAGCAAAGTTCGTTCAGATGGTACTACCGAGTGCAAGGATGTCAGGTTCGCGCATGAAAAGTCTAGCAAATATATATTACAGTTGGCAATTTTCGGAAATAAATATTATAAATTATTTTCACCTAGGCAACTGGCAGCATATACACTCTGCGAGACGCTCGCAAACTCACGTCCGGTGACTCAACTGGTGAACTGTTGGATAAATTGGTTTATAAATTGGCCACATTCCGTTGCACTAATCCACGAACACCACAGGATCCAGGAAAAGGCCCGTAAGTTCATCAGATTGCCATTCTTACCATCGCTAAACTGTTTCAGAGTTCGTCAAGGAGAATGTCGTGCCTACTTGAAAATTGGGACAAAATTCAACAGTCTATGCATCGTGGCCGCAAACAACCAGCATAGCCATTTCTTCTATCCAAGAGGTCGGTTGTTACGTCAGACCAATGTTCGCTGTGCTCCGAAACGTCCACCTCCCCCACCACCGACGATAAGTACAACCATATCATTGTCCATCAAACCAAGAACGGTTGATTCAATTCCAAGCTTCCAGTCAAAGACTGCACCCCCAACCACGCCCAAGCTGGTTGAAGCACGCAGTATCTCTGCCACAACACTGTCTCAAAACTCACTACTTGCATCAAATAACACACCTTCATTGTCTACGGCTGCACTTGGCTCAGTCACCCCGGTCACTCCTGTATCATCCACCGTACAGTTGACTGTACCAAGTGGGATTCTTCTTTCCAACCTTATGCCAGTAGTACCTGCAGCCGCCCCAGCGACTACCACTACAGTGCAACCGTTCACACCTGGGACCACCACATCACCGATACCAGTCGACCAAAAGGCGCGCTTCACGGAATTGTGCCCTTATGTTCGACTGTTAGCATTACTGGTCGAATCAAACGAGGAGAAATATTCCAATCGAAAGAATTTGCTTTTGGGTTTGATTGAAGCTTGGGCTAATGGACAGAAAGTGGATTTGGTGGTACATCAACTCTCCCAAAGTGCGGATTGAAGTACGTGTAACAACCCTCGCGCGTATTCTTCTGTTTAACGCAACTCATTTTCTACTCCCAAGTCATTCTGACAGCGATCTTTATGTATATATTTTCTATCACATCAGTGGTTGTTTCATCAGCCATTTGTTATTTCTGTTGCATAAGAGAGGGTCAACGTAATGCATGTTATTTACTCGTTCTCTTATTCACTTTTGAAGAGCAGTTCTCTTCCTTTTGCTGTACGCGTATTTTCTAGTGCAATTGAATGAGGCTTGCACACATTGATGGGGCCTACTTCGCTCTTGGTATTCGAGATGCTTAGAGGGGAAAGGCGCAGTGCTGTCTGTTGTACGCTCGGCCCCCAACACCCTTGAGTTGGTTTGACCTTGGGAACTGTATGTTTACGCACAAACGACGGCCGTGCAGCGTTCAACTTGTTTCGGCGAGTCGGTTGTTGAATGCTATAAATCCGTTGGCACCTGATATACGCGGTTCGAACTTCACAGCACGCACGTCGATGGCGGACTGCAACCCGCCGTCGAACGGCTTGTTACTACACTTGTCCTATTCGGGCCTTATGCGCTCCTCAACTCTAAGTCTTGGTCATGGTCTCCAGTCCCTTATGACAGTGAGCGGGACCTGGTGATTAAAGGGTTTAATCCATCCGCTACACTCACAAGTAAGTTTGGAATGAAAAAAAACAGATCGTACAATTTTATTGTCGGGCGTAAGCTAAAATGGTATCACAACAGTACATTCATGGCCTTTTTCAGATTTGGGTCGCAAATGAAAACTGCTGGTGCTGTATGTCCGTAAGAGATATCAATGTAAGGTCTGTTGGGAGGACGACCAAAAGTCTAGCTCCTAGTCCAGTTCGTCATACCGTGGTGTCGATTTAGGCAAAAATGCTCCAGAGACAAGCCCCAACCGGCGCGGACAGCCTAGTAAGTTGAGTCCAACACGCATCATTGTCGTTTAATTTTTTCGCCACCAACGATTAAGTCGAATAAATAATTTGTGCACTCCGAGAGGCGAATGTTCAGTTGACCAAGTTTGCTCGTTCCTGGAAAGGACGTTCAGGAAGTGACAAAACATGGCTAAAACACGAGACCAAGTCGGCAGCATCCAACAAACTTCCGAAAGGTTCAAGTGAGATTATTCTTTCTATCCTACTTTGTTGTCTCCTTCGTTGCACTTTCGAATGCCGCTGCACGGGTTATCCTTCACAGCCAAGCCGCGTGTCAGAGTGGCTCTAAAATACAAACCAGTCTCACCGTAGTTGACTGTTCTTTGCACAACGTCAACACGCGTTCTATTTCATTGCTCTTCACTTGAAACTTTCGAGGCCTCCTCCGTTCAACAATCTTGCCCTAATGTTATGGCGTTGCTGGAATTGGTGCAAATGGCCCGAGTGTTCACTGACACTATTTATCAAACGATTCCAGTGATCATCCTTGAACTTCCTGGAGGGCCTACAATGTTCAACATACATGCCCAAGTGCGATGTTTGATACTTTTCAAAGCAGAGGGCGCTTTCTGCACGGGATAAAGTGGCGTTTTCTGTCGGTGTATAGGCATGCGACCCGATGGTCGTGTTCGTTCTCAAGGTAAAATCAGTCGGGACAGGGACAATGTGTTCACAAAGAGGGAAGTGACCGCTCTAGAAGGGGAGAGCGCTGTATTTTCCAAATGGGGCTAAATATCGCAGGTCGCACTAATTCTGCTTTGGGGCTCATAAAACCCACCTACTTGCTTGTGATTCTCCCTTGGCTCCAAACTGCTACTAATCCAACCTTTGTTAGGGTTTACTGATCGACAGTAACGAGAACCGTCGTACTTAGTGCATCACCATTGTTTGTTACGAATGCATATGGAAGAGTACGCATGGCATGGTATGGAACATGTTACGAGGAAGAGCTTGGATAAAGTAAACTCTAAGTGATGTATTATATACAGGATGAACAATGTACAGTTTTCACACAGCGCTAAGTAAGGTGAACAGAGGTAAGAAGAGATTAAAGGACAACAAGTCAGGGGACTAGTAGACATGATAGAAATGTAGAACAGCCAAGGTATTACTAAAAGAATATCAAACCGGAAGTGGGAGGGCAACGTGCACGACCATGTAGTTGAAATTGACTGGACACAATTAATTCCGGTGAGCTGGAAGGGGAGGGGGTAGGCAGAACGTGTAAGTATTCCGAAAATAACTGACTACATTAAGTAAGCGAAACTCGACCGATCTTGGAGATGATAGGCAATATTTAATTCTCACAACAGATGCAACACAAAACATAGACTAAATAACATGCTCAAATATGGAGAAGATTCTCTTGACTTGGAACAAAAGATTTTGCTGCAGAACTATTACATCCGGCAGAGTTTCCAACCAGGCGTGCCATGAATCTCGAGGTCCCTAGTTAAGTAGGCGCGGGGGAGAGGGGTGTGTAGCACGTGTCCCCTAATCAACGAAGCCGGTGGACTGGTGGTAACAATAATCGAGTACGCGATACGTTTAGCCCCAAAAACCCGCAAGTGGACCTCAAAGTTTCCATAGAACTCGCGCGAAACAGTGATGGAGAACAGACAGTCGGTAAAAAGCGGCCACTCGAACAGGCTAGGTATCGGATGTCATCTTAAGAACGTTATGTCAGCTGAAAGAGGTCATTAATGATTGTGTGGTAATGTATCGTATGTATCAGGTAACAAATTCTGTTTCGTTCAGATGACCATAAACCGCGCGCAGGACTGGTCCCGTGTGTTTATTGTCCATTTATATCATTTAATTAAAATACCATGAATTCGGGATGGAAGGCGGTCTTGACGAAGATTTGCCGCTGTTGAGGAAAATTCCGCAAAACTTGATATGCTCATTACTCGGATGCACACCGAAGAATATCCATAACACAAGACCACGGTCCAATACGCTACTGCGTCGTTATCCAATTGTTAAAGTAAGTGAGCAAAGTACAAAAACTCCAGAGATATCTCACTAGGTCAAAGAATAAGAGCAGACCATCGAGCTGCGGCGTGGTGGCAATTATTAGCTCGGGTCATTTTGAACGAGTGGTCCAGAAAACTAAGCGAACTGGTGTCATCTGGTCTTTTTCATCTCCCCCCTCTCTGATCGGACTGCAAAAATGTGTCCACGCCTTGGTACGTGCTCGCTTCTGTTTAAGTCTCGTCTGTGGTCGCGCCAATGTAAATGCCACCCGTCCTGCGCAGTTGCTTCTGGACGACGCCACACGGGACTCCGGTTCAAGTAGGCCTCACGAACGATGGATATCTTCGACATCCGCTGCTCTTTTGGGTGCCCGCAGATCCGTCCTTCCGGATGCCACATTCAATGAAGTGCGCAAATCCCTGAGGTGCCAAGTGAGTAGGAGCCTGATAAATGACCGTGAGCAGTTGTGGATTGCGAAATGTAGGGAAATAGAAGGGGCTGCGTCCATTGGCAATACTCGCAATCTTTTCCGTTTGATTAGAGATACCGGTTCACGGAAACCGTGTAAGTGAGCTAATCAAGAAGTCCGACGGCTCACTGATTCATTCCTAGGGGCGTCGCCTGGAGCGTTGGCGGAGCACTTTATGGGACAATTTAGTTGGCCCACTTAAGCAGTGGACCTTCCAAATATACCTGCCCGAGAAACGATGCAGGTAGATATCACTTATCCATCAGAAATGGAGGCTCTGTGGGAGATAGGTTACTTGATAAGATAAAAAATCGCTAAACCAGAGGGGCTGCCCTCATCTCTTTTTTGAAGGATGGAGGCGAAGCTTTCGTTTCGGAGTTGACAAAACTCCTCCGGGTAATCTGGCATAGTGAGCCGGGAAAGGTAATAGATTATTTTGTGAAAACCACAGGGGAATTAGCATGGTAGTATTGCATCCAAATTGCTCACCGGGCTTATTCTCCACCGATTATCCAGTGCCCGCAAAATGTGTACACGCGATTATCGAGACGGTTTCAGACTCGGTCGTGGTTGTATTGACCTAATCTTTACTCCCCGGCAAACCTTAGAGCACAGACACATCTTCCATAGGCTCAGAATCTGTGTTTTTCTTGATCTGAAGGCGGCGTTCGGTTCAGTCGACCGCACAGTTCTCTGGCGCTGCCTCGTTGAAGGGTGTGCCAGAGAAGTTTATTTCTCTTGTCCAATGCTTGTGTGCACACAGCCGAAGTCGAGTTCGTGTTTACGACGATCTTTCACCCGAGCTGCTCTCTTCCGTCTTTCATTTGACTACCATCGCGTATCATACCGAGAGCTGGATTCGGTCACTTTTTTGCTCGAACCACCAAGTGACGGTGTTCCTCGCCTAAGACCACTGGTACTTTGCCTCGAACGTAGATTCCGCTTCTGCTACCCATTTTTGTTCATTACGCCGTGTATCGGTGATATAACTTTTATCATTACAGACTACTATTTTACCCAGAATTTAACCATCTGACACTATACCGAACTCGGGTGCGTTTATTCAGGTGACAGGCCAATGTTGATTGTAAACAAGAGATTTGCTACCCACACCAGAAAACATGAACCTGAGCGGAGAAAAAACCAAGGTCCTCGTAGGTCACGTGTCGAAACGTCTATCATCGGCGTGACCGTCAGTGGTGTGATTCAGGCTCAAATGTAATACAGTTCCCATCACTTTCGATAGTTGGAATGACTAAAAAACGCAACGTCAAAAGCACGAACGACATGAGGGAAACCCCACAAATTCAAGAGACTAAGGAAATTGTATATCACAAGATGAAATCATATCAACTTACCGGAATGTCGAGTTTAGTTGTCGGAAATGCGGCCGAATGAGACCGCTTCGGAATATCACAAAAAGTAGGCGGTTCTCCATATCGGATGTGTTATGTCTCATTCGCTGCGGGCATCTGGAAGGAAACACAGTTTGACAGCATTTTTCACTTAGTATGGAGTCTACTGTTGAGGCGGAGTGCCCATATGCGGAACAAAATAGCGAAATCTAAGTCTGTACTGATCTGATGAGCCTGTGTTGGCCACGTTGCCCGATGATTACCTGACTGCCTTTCCAGACCCGGCTACCTACTAGCAGTGTGGCGCGGCAAGCATCAGGTCGAAAAGACTGTGATACAATTAATCGATTATTGAAATCCATTTTCGGAATTCGGGTTCCACTTAGTCGCATTGTCGGGTAAATGTTGGCCTGGTGCACGAAATGCTATTAAACCCATACCGTTTTTCTGTAGTAAATTTCGAACCAAACCACTCAAGTTGACTCATTTTGACATGTTGATGTGTCACCAACTACTATACCAAATACGCACACGGATTCCAAGCATGAAACAGATAAATCGGTTTATCTGTCTCACGCTTAAAATCCGTGTGCATACTTGACATGGTAGTTGGTCGACACATCAGCATTCCAAATTTGGTCCGCTCAAGCGGGTCGGCTCAAAATCTATCCCAGAAAAACAGGGCGAGATTAAGAGCATTTCGTGTATGAGTATCCAGTAAGTCGAAGCATAAACGGCCTGTGGTTGCCAAGATAAAACCCGCTTTTAACAAAGCTGACCGAAAGATCCTCGTGAGTTTATGCAAATATCCCCGAATCCCCTACTGGAACGATGATGGGAGGAATTTTTGTAAACATTCGTTAATAAAAGTCATTAAATGCGGGACACAAAGCACAGAACATACACATTCATGACCGTTGAACAACGTTTCCATAGGTGCCGGGTGTTCAGACCCATCATCGTGCACGGTGTGTTCCATGAACGCGGTCGTTACCAGTTGCCACTCTTCTGTGCGTCGAAGCAGAGCTTGTAATAGTGTATTAATCATCTGGATAGATTGTTCATGACTGTCGCGCAGGGTATCGCACGCCTGTGGAGAAAAAAATGCACGGACACCCGGTCAGGACATGTGAATATGACGTAGGCCGTGTAATTCACATGAATCAATCAACCTGATTCGGACCACGTCAAACGGAAGAATGACCAAAAGCTACAGAACTTTGTCAGTAAAGTTCACATTTATCTCCAGGCAAAGCTTCAAACCGTGTTCTCCCGCGATGCATTCAACTGTATCTTTGGGCCGGGGCCTGAAATTGCCTAGCGAGGTGGTATGATTCGACCGTGAAGGTCAGCTGCACAAACCAAAACGTCGACTGACTGCCATCTGTTCCGTCAACGCTGTTACCGAGCCATAAACTCCCATAATATGAGGGTAGATCAGTCCACCCCCACGGAGGCCTCCGTGGCGCAATAGGCTAGCGCGTTCGGCTGTTAACCGAAAGGTTGGTGGTTCGAGCCCACCCGGGGGCGATGGACTTTTGATCCTTTCCCGTTACATGGGTGTTGTGGGTGTATATACCCCGTAGCTATGCGGGACAACCGGCAGTCAGACTTGGAGTGGCGAACAACCACACAAGGTCCCAGTAGGTCAAATGAGGTAACGTTCCGGATGACAGTGGATTACCGTTTATCACCAAATTAACCGGTGATGGTGGGGATTCGAACCCTAGAGGTTCGTGGGCTCGCACTGCGTTTACGGCGATCATCATTGCCCGAACGAAGCGGAGGCTTCAATGTTCAAAAAAGGGCCACCGATAATGACTCACGCCCCCACGTTATTGTCTGTGCGACGGATTCGGTGCGTTTTCCTCGTGGAATCCCGACCATGAGACTTAGTGCGATTTTCACGTCTCCGAACCTCGACAGATCCTTTGATGGAATAAAACGAGCGAGTTTATTTGCGGACAAGAATGACACATCGAATCGACGTAACTTGCTGGGAGGATTCCGGACCGGCCCCGAAGTTATTCATGCGAATAAACTAACCGAGACTCAGTGACTACGATTCGGACACGCCCAGTCCAGAGTACAGACCTAGTCACAAACAGTGTTCCACAGGAATTGATATAAGCGCACGGTGTGTTTTGTCCAAAATGAATTGTACCTGTCCTATTGGGCCCCGATACAGATCAGTCAGGAGAGAATCTTTCGATTGTGTCAATGTTGCGTGAGCTGATCCGGGCTTCTTTTTGGTCTGAAACAAGACGACACAGAAAAAACCCGGGTGTACGAATTATCCCGAGGAGACGGATTAAACTAACGCTTCGTCCCGAGCCGCCGTGATCATTGTGAAGAAGGGGCTGGGGGGTAATTTGCTGGCTCATTCTCTTCCGTACGTGAGCCCAGCCCCCACCTAAAACAATTCGCGCTAAACGCCCTGCCATACTCATCTATCTGTTCCATCGCTCACACAGTCTGTTCTGCTGGTACGCTTCAATGACGAGTTGGATTCGTTTAGCGCCAAAGTCTACCCCATGGTGCTTCCTATGTCATGAAGCGAATAATGACGTGACAAGGTCAGAAAAACAACTTACAACACGATAGGTCTCTGACAATTTTGAGTAGTACAATACATCCGATTGTAAGGCATGATTCTTCAATTCCAAATCCTTGAGTAGAAAAAGATGAAGAAAAGAGAACGTATAGGGATCATCAAAAATTGACAAATGTAATTACATTTATCCGTCACATTATGCCGGTAATGCTATCGAGATATCGGGAAACACTGTGGCGGTGCAGGGAGTGGGCAGCTGCGCCGAAAATAACCGACAATCATAAAACAAGCAATAAGAGAATGGAACTTAAGATCATTACCGATACAAAACGCCTAAGTCGAAACTGGGCACACAGATCACAGAATGCTTGCTTACTTGGATACGAAGTTCAGCTTGACCGATCGTTTGCAAAGCTTCAACCTGGAACACAGACAAAGCAAAGTGAATACGAACGGGGAAAATCCACACACGGAGAATACAAAACAGTGGGAACATTGAGTAAAAGCCTACTCACTCCTAATGAATTGCGAAGGTACGATTGATCACCTTGGTTGAAAAATGAAGACATGTTCAAATCGCGTATGGAACGCCTGGGTCTTAGGCTCGCCCATGCTCAAAACTGGGTTTCAGGGGTCTTTGACTTTAGGAGAGACAGAGAGAGGGATCAAGAAATTCGACCTGTTCCCGTCAAAAACATTGAATTTTGGGATATTAAATAATGAACCACATAGGTTCAAAGGATACTTAATGATCAGAGCATAGTTCGCGTACAACTAGATGCTGTATTCTTTTCTTATTTACGGTGTCTTATCACCTTAATTGTGGTTCTCACATATTATTTATGAATAGGTTCGTTCCTAATTTTGGTATAGTGCTGACTAACAGCAGTGATTGGCGACAACATCTAACCATAATTCGACTTGGTTGTTCCTCCATCTCCCTAAAAAAAACTCACATTTCCTGTTTGCAGCCGTTCTATTTCTCGCCGCATTTGTGCATGTACCGAGGGGTTACAAAAGAACATGTTCTGGGTGGGAATCGACACGTCCCGTACGGACACAATGGCATGAGTGGATTGATTTGCAACCGAAACAGGATCAGTTCCACAGCCGGTCGATTGAGTCGGTTTGTCGATCTTGATTCGTTGCGGTCGGACGGGTGTGTGACTGTAACAAATCAAAAAATGCGGGGCAATGACAGGGAATGTAACACATAGAGATTGGTGATGGAATTTAACCAGATTGTATTCATGCCGCGAGTCTACGTACGTCTTGGAAACTATGCTGTAACGAATGATTTGATTATACCAGACGCCTAGTTAACGTGCTATGACACCAATGTATAACTGTCATTTGTCTTATACTACTGATTGGTATTCAGTAGTCAGATTCTGTATTTCAGCCTAACTGACGCCATTATGCTGATCGATTGCTTCCAGTTGTGCTCTCTGATCTCTCATCAGAAGAGCATGCGTTGGTTTTCGCCATCTGGCCACGCCGGCTAATAACCTGATTTAGATCTCAATTATGTTCTAAAAACCTAAACCCATTTGAAAGAGTACCCATTAATTTCTGTTAGCCTTTTAAAATCACGACTAGCTAAGAATTCCGACTGTCCCCTGACAGTGCCCCTTCCGTTGCGTGCGTCACCCGAGTCATTTTGTCAATAAGATCATGAACCGAGAGGCCACCTGGTTTATTACGATGAAACTGACGTCCTTCTATAGGTTCGAATTTCTCACTGATGATGAGCTCATCGGGTTCAGCCGCATGGAAATGGCTCAGTGACATCTGTTATTGCAAAACACTTAGATTTCTATTCACACTATACGAGTGCGAGAGAGCAGCCAAAACCAGAACACAGAGGCACGAAATTACTGACTCGCAGAACTGACCAATCCGGACAGTTAGTTTGATGGAATCTAGAGTCACCTGACCTATACAGACACGAAAATCCGCAGAATTTTTTCGAGTGAAAAAAGTTATGGCTCTGTTAAGTGAAAAGCCAACGATAATTGACCTTAACAGTCCCAATCTTGCGTCGTGCATCAAATTACTTTCAGATGCAATGATCAGTGCATCGGAAACACGCTAAGGCCCTTGTCCAAGACGATCATAGAACACTATTCGGCTTCTTCGCACAGTCGGTATTTTTGGCGTTATTCCAAAGTAGTTGGACGACAGTGGGTAGGTAACTGACCCAACGATCGCATTCACGACGCTATTAGCAACAAAGGCTTCTCAGCAGAAGATTACGCAAGCGAATTTTCACCACATCGGAGGCCGTGGCGATTATGATCCTGAGGCCCGAATTATGCAGGCAGGTAGCACAACCTAATGTTGTCATGGCCGTAAAAAAGGTGGACATAATCTTTCCGATACTCCCATGTTTAATATCGCGTCTTTCTTAAAAACTTGCCACTGTTCTGTTGCCACCCCCTATCTCTAGCAAGAAGACATTTCTGCCTTCGAATCATCTCAGATCATTAGCTCAGAATATACTGTTTATGTAGGAGGAAACAGTCACCATCAACAATCGTTGCAATACAAACTAATTGGTTTAAGCTAACACCGGCCAGTCCCTTATCGATCCGTTACCTTGTAGTTCGCGAATGCGTCGGCTCAAGCGCATGTCTAGATTCTGAACAGGCGCTGACGTGCTGACTACTACGAGTCTTGGTAATCTATTGACTATGAGTCGGTGTATACAGTCACAGCCATCAATAAATAATCTTTCATACTTCCTCCTAAGTTGTTGAATTCACCTGATTGGTTTGTTGCCACATCAGCAGATGCGACGATGCACTTCCGCTGTTACAGACTATCAACTTTAAGCTGACCATACATCTCTATTTATAGTTCCGTTCAGTTTATACAACCATTAAACATACCTTGGATGCGATGGCTTCGGTTGCTACTTCTCAGCACCAATCTCAGTATGAAATGAGAAGGAGGAAAACAAGAGTACCAAGTCGACTAAGAAAGTTTGTGAATATAAGAGCGCTGCTGAGCAGTGTCATAAGTATCTAACCGCTGAGTGGGTGGGGCATCTTTTAGATCCCGCCCAGGAAGCCTAACACGCCATGCATATTCCGGGATCACAGTGATGAGGCTTTTCATACCATTTCCCGTGTTATGGACTGACCAACCACTACCGGTCTCGGCGAACATTGCGCGTCGAGGAAGTCTATCCGGGCACATGCGCAACAGGTCCCAACTATCTGAAGGCTGGTGAGGTTTAGTGTTTTATCGAATGACTTGGTTTGTGTCTAATATTTGCGCCTAACCTAATGTATAAAATGTTCCTTTTTACTTCCTGTACGTTCCGTAGTTGTCTGTTATCAACGATGCAGCGATAGGAACTTCCTTCGACCCCCGGTTTAGCCATCCATTTCGGACAGAGTGCATCACGCGCGCAGATGTGACTGGGTCACTCGAACGCTCACACATTCACGCATGACACCGCTCCCAGGTGTCGTTCTCACACAACCGTCACGCGCACACACACGATCATCGATCTCTACTCCGTGATCATTGACGCACACAAACATCCACTGGTCACACCACTGGCAGTTTCTCCCGGACGTCGACTCACGCACGCACGTACACTCATATGTCTACGGGTTGTTCTCCCGGCACGCAGTCATGTGGTGACACACACACATGAATCCTCACCAGGGCGACCTAACATCTGTTCTTTGATCACACACAGCACGCGCACTCACACCTACACACACAGTCCGAAGGACACAGACACACAAATCGGCAGACCTTGAACCGTGACTATACCAACCAATCAGCTTCGCGCATCCCGTTATATACTCATCTGTTCGCCTTACGCCCTGTCACATAACAAACTGTTCAATGCAGACGGTATGGTCTGTATGTTACTCAGCACGTTGGAGACATTTGGTCTACCGTATTCCGACTAACAAAGTCTATTGACCGTGCGTCTACTAATGGTCCGGATTCAAAGCACAATTGCCTGGAAAGGCATCAAGCGGCTAGGTGGAAAGAAAATCGTAGTGGAATAACGAAAGGACTGTCAATAGCGGTCGTTTTCGCTCTACACTTCCTTTATTATAATAAATCACACAACAAAATACAACATTTCCGAAAGAGGGCTGCGACCAATGAAAGGCTGCTAAGTGAATAAATTAACGGCGGTGGCGGGAATCAAACCCAGGTCGTTACTGTGTTCAGTCCATAAGCATTGCTGATACGGTGCTCCCAAAAGATTCGATCAACGTTACGAAGATTTCGTTGTTCGAATACCGACAATCATCACATATCCTTCACCTGCAATGGCCGCTTCTGATCCATGCAGAACTGGCCTGACTGCTGCAACATACACTCACCCTTCGAGAGAAAAACTGATGTCCCGTCCACACCACAGATGATTCAGGTTGGCAAATGTCATATGAAGTTACGTAGGTAAATGCATGGGGCGATAAGTCAAACAGAAATCGGTTTTGGTTATCAACGTTTGCTATACATCGACGCGGGGATATTTCACGATGTGCAGGTCTTCCTGTCATCTAGCGACCACTGATGGTTATTTAATGACCACGACCTGGGCTACAGTAACCAAACCTTTTCGGCGCGCCCACGCCGCAGAGGGTCAACCGTTTACGTGGAACGCAGAGCTAACAATACTCGTAACTGGACCCGGAAATTCACACGTTACGTGATCTTAGGCGGTGTGTGTCGGAGAGGTTTGGTCACTGCACTGTAGTCGCTAAATAATTGACGGTGCCAGGTAAACAGCAGAAGAACCAATGGAACGGTGACTGCAAAACTGGTATGGAATAAATGTGGCGAAAAATGAACGTGATAACGTCCCGATAAAACCAACCTTGTCGGACTGAGAAGATTACAAGGAGCGGTGGTTATAATCGGACTGGTCATCTGATCGACCAGCGGTGCACGAGGCGGATCCGGTGATGTCGGGACAATGGTACTTGCAGTACCGCAAGAGGAAACTCGTGCCGGTGAGGCTGGTTGTGTACCGAAGGATCGTTCAGCCAGTTGTCTGAAGAAGTGGTTAGGCAGGATGAACAACGGACAAACGGAAACATTTGGTTTGGAATCTCGAGAGCATGCAGGGTATGAAGAATAAAATCATACCGTGAGCAGACATGATGATAAGTGTGTAGTGCAGTCGGTGAATGAGAGTTCTTTCAGTAGTTTACCACACACACACACACACACACACACACACACACACACACACACACACACACACACACACACACACACACACACACACACAAGATGGACCAATGATGAGCAGCAGTGAGGTATTAAAATTTGATGGCACACGAAGAACAGAAATAAATAAGTTCAGACTGACCTCGATACTATCCGTTTTTCGGAAAAATAGCAATTCTTACGAGATCTGCGGCTCGTATTTGGGTACACGTATGCACGCTCAGTTTTCTGACGAACGCACTCGCGGTCACACTATGATGGTTCTTTCATTGTACACTCATTACCCCATGCTCACTTTGCACTAGAAAGAAGAACCGGCAACTATGATCCTGAGATTTGAAGTGACTTCGATTGGTCAGTCACTGTCACTGTAACGATCGCGGTGACAGCAAAGTGGTGGTTGGGGCATGAGTTGCGCATGCCTCCGGATAGGACCCCTAGACACGCAACGCAATGCTCGCTGAGGCAGATGGTGGTTGTGAGGACAGGGACTGGCACATTGCCGACAGACGGTCTGGTTCGTTTGACAGACAGTACAACGCTTTCGTGAGCAGCCAGCACGACATCGCTTGTCCTGAGATGAGGACAAGATTGGAATCAACGGAGTGGACCGAGGAACCATTAGGTACCAACTGTTACGTGAACCGAATCAACCATACAAACCACTGAGAACAGTTGGTTGCGGACCGATAAGTCTGCAGGTCAGGATTTGGCTATGACTAGAATGGATATTACACAACTCGTCGTTTTGATACCCATAAATTGAGATGGTTCGAAGGCCGGAAATCGGCTCACTAGAGCTAGTGGGACGGATCAAAACAACGGTTAGATGAGCTAGGGTATCCAGTCCATAACATGGAAATGTATAGAAAGCCTGGCGTGCGGACTCGGTTGAGTAGACTTCCTGGATGGAGCCCAAGAGATCCCCCAACTCGAAGCTTGAATATAGATTGAGGGACATGGCTCGGTGTCACGACTAGTGACGCTCTTGCATTTACAGCCAATTTTTTGTCCGCTTGATATTACTATTTTCCATTTGCTTGTTACTTTCTTCAAATCCCGATTTTCTTTTATTTCTGAGACTCCCGCAGGAGAAAAAATGGCTAGATACGTCATTTCCTACTGTTTTCTGGCCTCGCAAAAAGTAAACTCCTTTGGCACAGAATTAGGGGTCTATGTATTCAGTGTGGTTGGTCAAGGAATTATAGTTTGTATTCTGACACTTTCAATGCAGCGTTCATTCACCCATCCACGGACACTCGAACACTATACTTTATCTTTCATTCACATCATAGTCGAACAATATTTCCGGAAGAGGTTCGTGACCATTTAGAGACTACCGATTGAGGAAGTGACCAGGAACACCAGCAGAATGCAAACCCGGGACAGACGGTCTAAAATCCACCAATGATGACCGTTTTACCGATTTATATGTTCGCTCAGAAGTAAAATTATTTTATTCAGGAGTTATTAGGCTCATTCGAATCTCAAAGGCATCTTTCGCTGCGAGTTTAGAAGGCCCATTCTGCTCAAATTAGGAGTAAGTCCACTAACGGAAATGATGACTTGCTTCATCAACAAACCTGTTGACGCCGGTGCTACCCTTGAGTCCTGTACAATCCGCAACAGTTGTACGCTTTACAACACACACAAACTGTAACATTTTGTCGAGAACGTTTCGCACTATTTCCATCGCTGCCTCTGCGCTCAAGTTGACCAAGCGCGCAATCCTCAGCTGATTGCGCTCTCAATAATCCCTTTTAGTTTACATAAAAACTCAACAGATGCACTCTCAATGCTCTTACTTCGGTTTGCCATTTGATTTCTAAAAGCTTGAGTAGTTCCGTGAAATCAATTCCGTGTATCTACCTCGACTGTTACACTGCTTTTGACTCGATATCCCACTCTCGCTTCTCCAAAAACTGGGGTCATTTGGCTGTTCTACTTCTCTACTTTCAGAACAGAACTCGATGTAAAAAAAAAGTTGGAGGCCGTTTGTTTGGTCCCTTTATGAACAACTCCGATGTTCCTCAGGATACTGTTCTTCCCCTTTGTATTTTCATCACCGACTCATCCACTGCACCTACTGCTCGAATTTGTAAACTCGCCCGTGTGATGCTCTATAAGCTCATCACCAATCAACCTGATTTCACTTCTTTATCTAAGATCTCGAGTAATATTCAGAACCATTAGCCGTATTCTGGCCTGCACGTCAACAATCGCAAAGTGTTGAGTGTACTTTCACCTGTCCTCGTTCTATTTACCCCAATGAGCAGTCCCCGTTTCCCGAGATGGCCCGGTTAAATACTTGGGCGCCAATTTACAGTGGAGATTCTTATGCACCCCCATCCACCCCCTGCAACATGACCTATCTGCATGTCGTTCACAACCCTCTCCACGTCCCCAATTTAGATTCATTCCCCCCCCCCCCCCGGTATAATTATCTATCGCAGTTCTCCAGAATCTCATTCAGTTCAAGTTCTGGAATAAGATGAAAGTCACAGAGGAACTTCGCACGAACCTCAGTGACTGAACTAGTTTATCTCTTATACACATACACACATTCCCTCGCCCTCCAGATTTCTTTCGTAAAGCTTATTCCCAAAGTGGCAGTGATTGGGTTCTGTTCTCATTTTTAGTCGAAATGTGAACTCCTAAACCTTAAGTTTTCAATACAATACGACCGCAATAGACCATTATACGATAGTGAAACAAACGAGAGCAGCGGGTAATCGGGAATGTGGCAAGTTTCGAACACACACTAGTGTGCATTGTCCACTAATACCAACCACCGGGTTGGTCATTATCGATCTCCTGACTACCACCATCAAACAGAGTCATGACTTCGCCGATGATATCACCCTCCATTGACTACGCATCTCCCCGTAGCTCATCAGCTAACATCTCTCGTGATCGCAGGTCTTCATGTGTTGCTGAGTTCCGATTCGATTATTGGAGTCCAGACAATAACGTCTTTAACATCGTCCAGAGTGCTAGATCGTCCATTTATCTAAAGTAAGACCTATATACTACAGTCTTTACATTTTATTCAGCTACTCTCAAATCTTCATATTTCTCGGTTCTTATCGGTCTTCAGTCTTCTAGATCATTTTCTGATCTGTATTTAACTGCTTTTGTTTCGGGAACGTCAGAAAAAGACTAATTTTGTTATCTCTGCAAAACATCCGCTCACACCCAAGGCTTCACTGAAAATCAGCGTACTTGCAGCGTTCCCCAGGGTATATCAAGACATTTTAATTGTTGAGACAACACCTCGAGCGCCGGATGGATTCCATCTGGGAAAAGTGAATGTTATTCGCAAAGCGCATAATTGTGCTCTGAAAACCATGACTAGTGAGAAGCTTTAATAAATCACGAGAACTGACCGGGATAATTCTCGTACTTCGTTCTCGCGGGCAACCAGAACTTCACGCAGGCGAGCCACCTCGTACGCTTGTGGACTTCCAGGTTCACATCGCACAGATGACTCCTGACGTAGACGATTTACCTCAGCGATAAGTTCTGTAATAATAAAGCGATCGTGAAGTGGCCCGGTAGATGAAGTGTAAAAACATCGTCCCCTATGATTTTGAATGCAACGAATGGAAATCAAAAATGAAGACAATCTGAGTTCATATTTCAAGAAAATTAATCAAAAATAGGAAAAATCAACCCCGAGTGATAAAGTATTCGACGGTGCACAACTTGTCCGACCGTCTAAAAAATGGATTAGAAAGCCAGGACAATTGTTTCTGACGGTAGACCGCCGGTTCACAGATGAAACTCTGTTCTGCACTCGTGCTCGCTTGGAGTTAAGATCTATCGCGCGTGGAGATTACATGACTCATCAATGTAAAAATGCAGAGTCGGGATGCCAGCTTCACTTGACAGTGTAGTATGCAGCTTTCCCCCGGATTGAGACATCATTGTGCAAGGTTCGTGGCTGTTGGTCGTAGGATATGGCACTACTCAGGTAAAAAACCAGTCATTGGGACCTCGTCCAAAAACATCGCCGAACTTCTCAAAGACAAGGTAACGAGACACAGCATGCAGTTTGTTATTCCTTGAACCGAAGCCCAGTTCGCAGAACTGTGAGTCATTTATAGTAAACGAGTATATCAAGCATTCCCAATGTACTCTGTTGCTTAACAGATCTAGTGGTGGCCGTTCATCTCACATGAAACGGTTTGGAATAAGAGATAAGCCAGCTCTTGTGGCCCATTTATAGACTACCTCCACCCACACGGATGAAAACTATGGAGGCGACAACATCCAGAGTGCTGCGATTTCCACATATTCAAGGCTACTTGTATTCGAATAAATGCTGGGGTTGCAAGCGAGATGGGTCGGTACATAAAGAATGTGAGCTAACTGCGCACGTACGGAAGCGCACTGGACAAGTGGACGCCAGAGCCAAAAGTGTGCAATGAAGGATCGGAAGCAATCACGATAAGCCTACGGCATAAGGTTCCTTATAAGTCAGTTACACATGATGGTGAATTGAATGAAAGTGAACACAGCTGATCCAGCGTTCCAACCATGATAATGCGAAAACCAACGGATAATCTTCGTACAAGGGCGACGCTCTTGGACCACGCGACAATAATCGATCAGATTTCCAATCTGTGCGAACGTTCCAATCTCCTGCGATGAAAAGTACGTCGCGCTTAGATACTCGGTTGATTACCTCTTGCAAGTTATTGTAGAATTCGTCTTTGGTTTCGTCATGAGCTGAATTGGCTGGGGCATAGATCGCAATCACCGTCAAGTCGTGCGCGGAGCCTTTAAAGCGTGCCCGGCTTATTGTCTCCACTGGCACCATAAGATTAGAACTGGATCAATCTATCCACACAGACAGAAGGAATCAGTGTGCTCACTTACTTGTTAATGTTACCCGGATGGCTACTACGATACAATCATGGTTGAATGATGCGATTCTTTACACCAAGCCTCAGAGTGACCGTTTTAAATGATGCAGTGGATCTTTGAACACTACACTGTACCCACGCTTGTACATGATATCAATTGTCATAGAGATGAGATTGTTGTTTTCATTCGTGGCGAATGAAGATTACAATGATCGTTATGGAATTGGGAATATGAATGCTTTGACCCCCGTGGACGAATGGTAAGAATGGCGAGTCTTACTTCCTCATGCTGAAAATCGGGCTAACAGTACACATATACGATAAGCGAGTTGTATAACTACATTAAAATAGTCCATTGATTACTCTGAACAGCACTATCCATTCGATTTACATTCAATTGATGATATGCAAGAAATCAATGCGATCAGATCACTTACGCCGTATAACACGACCTTGTGGATCCTCATTGATGACAGCCTTATTCACAATCGACTGTGCTTTTTTAGCGTAGCTGTGCAACGGAGAAAACAAACGAGTGACAAACAGAGGATCGATAAGATCTTGATAGAGATTGCCTGGTTTGGAACAACGAAATATATTTTGGAACACTGGGTTTTTTGCGACTATATACCTTACAATCCGGTGCATCAACAAGAAAAATAAAATCAATCGAAGCGCAACGAGTGAAAACAAAATAGGGAGTTCTGAGGAGAAATCATGTAGACTAAAGAAGTGCCCGAATTGAAGTACGCTATTGAGCGCTGTACACGACCATGCCACCTAACCTCTTCAACCATTTGATAGCCGGATTCCATGGACCCAAACTGGGAAGCCAAACACGTTCTATTCGATCAAGTTCTACGGTGAGGGTACTCACACCGTTTGGTTGACCATCTTGACCGATCATCTAACCAATAACCGTCACGGTGAGCGAAAAACTCCGAAGAAGCGCATCTATGGACATGAGTAACACGTTCTTTTCAGCTCAGTTCAAACAACTATTAACCGTGCAACGGGTGCGGTGGCTTTGGTTGCAATGACGACGAGACTACACCTAGGGGTGGTGTGATGGCTTGCATCTCCATGGCCCAAAGAGATACACAGGATGACTACCTTAAGTCGAGGAAATGATCACACTGGCAGGTTTATGGGTAGAGGCCAGACGAATTCCAGTCTTTGAAACAACTGATGGGCAATATCTGGCCCCTGGAAAGGACACTCCAGCGATTAAAACAGCGCTGTAAAAACCTTTACTAGATGGACGTAGGAGTGGAGTACCTGAAGTTTCTCTCGACAGTGGGAGAAGTCATCGCACTACATTGGGAAGCTACCGCCCGCCTAAACCGGGCAGCCTCCGGTCCGAAGGCTGTTGCCCCGTCCGCGCTCTACTTGCTTCATTGGGTGCACGGGGTTAAGGACTGAATCCGAAAAGAGGATCGATAATAAAGCACTAGCAAACATAAGGTATAATGAGATCTACAACCATGTCCCACGTGAAAAATCAGAAGTATATCCACGGGCGTTTAGGTCACGTTCCCGTGCTGGGCTAACGCCCCACTGCCCTGTGGGTCAGACTTTTAGTCAAAGGCACAGGTTAGGGTTCCCAAAAACACCATCTGTGGTGTGGGTTACCGCGAAGCAGTCGTTATACACCTCATTCCATTTAAACTTACCGCTTGCTAGAGAGATTCACCTCTGATGCACAGCGCCCTACAGCTAACTTCGGCAAATCTGATCGGACGTTCCCACCATCATTATTTGCATTATACATTTCTGCTACTTATAAGTAGCACAGCTCGGTTCAACAAGAACCACACTTTTTCCTATTAAGCACTAGCTAAGACCCGCAATTATTAAGCCGTGACGCACCATTCTTTAGCCACGATCCACAGTCCTTCAGCCATGCCATTGCAAGCCAGTCACATCAAAAGCGTCGGAATATTACGACATCAATAGATGTTGGAACAATGTATTATTTTTTTTTACGAAGATCGGTGTTCTAAAACTGGCTGAACAAATAGCAAAGTGTGACGATCGTATTCTGCGCAGTTTACCGTAGTGATGGTATCAGGTGCTGCACGGCAAATTAAATGGAAAAGGTTTAAAGACACGCCCGTATCGCTGTGCCATGTGGTACAGCCAGTATGACTATTGCCTTTGTAGTAATACTGATGGTTTCAAACGTTGCAACATAGATAAACCGACGAGTGGCGGGGGTGTACTGACGGCAACTGTGTATTTTCCAAGGACTGTCACGCATCCATTCACCTAAACGTATAATAACCAATCCTTTATTTTTCATCGTATATCGAGTTTTTATCCTTGCCAGCGACATGAAATGTGTAACGAAGTACGGTTTCTTACATGACGGAGTTGTACTTATAGGACTGCTTGTTTGTGAAATTTTACCCTTGCATTGGGAAACTAGATGTCGATTGATGCGGAAGTGTATAAAACGGTATGGTAACCCCCCCCCCCCCCCCCCCAGATTGCAATAACCTCTCGGCAAGACTTTCACTATAGAAAGCCTGTTGCCATACAATAAACACCTTTCAGAACCGAAAATTTCAATCTTACCCTCCTCCGAACAAGAAACATTGCCGAGAACAATGCTTGAGAATTTTTGGGGGTGGGGGGAACAAAGTTGGTTATGCACTCCTGTATAAGGATATCAGTTAGAATCACTGAACCGTTGGGTCTGGTGAGTTCTAATCATGTCATGAGTCTTATCTGGGTTAGTCAGCAACAATAATACAGATTTCAGTTGATTGGGAGCGATTTCGACCGCGTTTTTGTTGGTTTGTCAATATGACCCAGACAGCGATGAGTTGAACAGCAAGCACGATGCTGGTAGGCCGTTTCTGTGTCAAATTTCAATGGACTTTCAGATCACGCGTCGCAACATCACCAGCGACGAAAAATATTCAATGTTGATGAAACAGGTTCGTTATTTCGAAGCCAGTCAAACCGAAACCTTGTCCAAGTAGATGAAAAGTGTTCCAGTATAAAAAACCGAAAGGCTGATAAATAATAATGCCAGATTGCAGTGCATCTGGTGAAATTAGTCCTCAGTAGAAGTGTCAACCCGAGGTGTTTCAAAAACGGACCGAGAATTGGAGTGAATTGTGGGGGAAATCGTGGCGCATCGACCCGTGTAACGTTGGGTTCCGATGAGGATGTTTAATCATTATTTTTGTAAGGCAAGACTTATGCACTTGCAAAGGAAATTCTTAAAATGCTACATAGATGTGAAAATCTGAAATAATATTGGTACTGAAATGCGCTACATTTTGTTTTAAATCACGGTTTTCCGCCCCTTTGAATTGTCATTGTTCGCTGGTGGTTCATCATGTTCCGGAGTTGATGCCCCATTTACATTTTTCACTGCTTCCATTTTCGCATTGTCTTATACTGGATGCTACGTTCCGTACATTAGACAATGCTAGTTCCACTAGTTTCAACGAGAAGTCCGTTGAGACAACACATACAACCATGGAACAGTTGGACAAAAAGGTGGACAAATTGCAGGCTCCGGTAACCGCCATGGTGGGAGATATGGATATAAAATTTTCAACCATCATCGCACTGCTGAACTCCGGGTCTCAGACATTACAGAGCCGAATAAACGACTTATCCGGCGCAATCATTCTACAAACCGGCAAGGGCCACCATGTTGGAGGAATTACAAACCATGGACGGCGATTTGAATGTTCTGTCCAACTACGAACACCTGGTAAGATCACAATACTGCTCATTACTGTTCCGGGTTTTCATACTTGTCAGGACCATAAAAAATGACCTTCGGGAATCGGTCCGAAAATTCTGTCCCTGATGATCAGCGATGAGCTTGCAAAGCAGTGTTGCGAAAACAACCGTTTCACAATTCATACGACTTTAGACGCCATTAACAAAAGTGAGCGGCTGAATGATGTCTCGGACGGGGATATCGAGAAGCATGAACAACACTGGTTTAACAATGCCAGGGACCGCGGATCGTCGGGCAGGAAACCCAGGTGAAATATTACATACGCTTGCGTTTTAAGATTCAGTAAACCACTGCTTTACGTGTAATTCTACGCGGTATATTGTGAAGCATATTTATCAAGTATATAACTTTGGTACTTTCTTTTACGGATCTTCATTAAAACCCCACATTTCATCAATATCTTTATACACGGGTGCACGTGATTAATAATTTTTTCGTCCATTTCCGGTACCATTTCAGAGGTCAGTCGAGCTTTCCTGGGAGAGAATAACAAAGGGAAAAAATCCCCTGGATTTAAGTGCACATTGTTTGACACTTTTCCTATAATACAACTCCACTTATGCATTCGGCTACTTTGTCCTATTCTTTTCGGTGGTATACGAGGGAAAGTACATGAACTGGGAACCATAAATCGTTTACCGAGATTGAATTAATTGGGTTGGGAAAATGGGTAAATTTAGGAGAGCTTTTTAAAACTACCAGGAAGTTGGGCTTTACCCCTCATCGGGATACGTTTCCTGTCCGAACGAAAAACCCAACCTTTAGGCCAGGATGTCCCAACCGAATCCCAACGGAGACCCAATCGGGATTTGGTTGGGATTGCTACATGGGGATAGTGAGAACCGAATCATACACGAGGGGTGGTTACAACGCTCGAACAATACTGTGACGACCGGGGACGGAGCAATTTACATTCGTGCTGGACAATTGAGCCCCGTAGTAACTGTCATTCTGGTTGTAACATCTGATCTGCGTGTGAACATGATGTAGCCGGATTGCGGAGTTGGCACAGCTTCGCGGAGGATATTAAATTAACAATTTTGCAAACAAAAAAGGAAAGACAAAGAAGTTCTAGAATGCCATTCAAACCTTGTGCAAATCAGTTACGAGAGTGAAAGATATGAATACCAGATCCTAAACGATCTTTTCCATTCAGTTTGCTTTGTACACTGACTGGAAGACGAAAAAATGTGCACCTTTACCAATCTCCACTCTCAAAACGAAACTGGGCACGTGACTACGTCTTCGCTATTGATCAACTCCATCCCCCGAGGGCAGGATGCCTCAGCAACGAACAAGCTGACCGATCCCGACCGGTGTTTCTTAGAAAAGGGGACGTCCGCCATTTGATCATCGTGACATATGAAAGCGCGACCGGTCAACTATCAGTTATCAAAGCGACTGAGCTGTACGGACCCGTAGGGCGGCACGACTGGGACACGTGACGTTGGCAGCCGCGTCGTGCGCATGGCACTCCGGCGACGGGGAAAACGAATGGAGATCGAACCCGGGGCCTTTCACATGCAAAGCGAACGCTCTACCACTGAGCTACATCCCCGGTGCCCGGGGATGTTGGTATTTGCAAATCTGATTGGAATTGTCTCACAAGTCACCAGAATCTTCCGGCCACAAACTGACTGAGATATCCAGAGCATCGAGCTCCTCCAATTTGGCCCGAGTAGGGGGCCACATTACGTGCCGATTTTCCGCGCATCGTTGCTGTGTGTGTGTGCTCCGTCACGATTACTTGGTTCGACTCTGGCGTTGTGATAAACTATTCTTCAACCGATGATATAGGTAGCATTGTGCATGGATGACGGGACAGAATCGCCTCGGTAGCACACGACCGGTTTCGCGGTTGCTGACGCTCAACGGATATGCGCATCCGGTACTCTCCTGCTTATTCAGCCCTACAGTATATCGGAAATTCAAACTTAGAATTGTGTGTCCTCGTTCTGAAGGTTAGCCTTGACTAATCGACGAGTTAACCTTCGAAGAATCACTTCGTGAGGCTCAAAATGGACTCTTCGTCCATGCACACTCCTAATGAGATTGATTCTGTATCCGCTGCGAAGTTTAGCGTTCATAGACAATTAACTGTTGAAACGTGTTTCAGTAAGTTTCACAACTTTTGGGAGGATTAACGGTGTGCTGGACATAATGTGTGTCAGCATGATAGATAACGAAATGTACGTGAAACTCGCATGCTAAATTTCGATTTCGTTCCAGCTTTCGGTTCAACACATCACATTCGTGAATTGGATAATTTTGCAGCACCAGTGGACTCCGACTGGGCAGAAGAAGAGACAACAAGCGAACTTACTTCAGAGTGGCCAGCGACTCCTCTAAATGCTGAGCTGATGGACTAATAGTGGCCAGCATTGCGGTCATGGCATTACCACCAAGACTATCTCGAAGAAGCCTGGGAAAGACAGCAGGAAATAAAACGATGTAACAGAATGGCAGAAGGCCAAGAAGCAAAACACTATTAACAACAACAGCAAAATTAGAGAATATATATCACGCAATTGCTTGCGAGTAGTGTGTGGGATTGATGAATCTTTGTTTGGTTGACTGTCCTTTGGACTCCACGTTTCACGCACAAACCTCAGGTCATCCGACCAACCTGCACTCGCCTTCAAGATGGAAGGGCCCGGGGTTAAAACCCTGGATGTGGCGGAGGATACACACCACTGATGAGCTCTAACAAGAGCGAAACTCGAGTCTGGTGCTTCCGAGTGCAGGTTGGTCAGATGACCTGAGGTTTGTGCGTGAAACGCGGAGTCCAAAGGACAGTCAACCAAACAAAAATTAGGGAAATGTGACTGGAGTGAGAGAGGTGAGTTCTAAGTGAGGAGGTAATTCACGTATCAACCGGTTTGCCTCAATGAAGAACACAACTATGAAGGTCAGCACACGGCGAGGTAATTTGATGTCTGCAGCCGGTACTAGTGAGCAAGAATCGTAAAAATAAAGATTCTGGAAGACGAGATGAAGAATATCTAGCCACGCATCAAAGGAAAATTGATCGTTCGAAGATTACGATAGTTCAGCAGCAGCGGAGCAACTAATATCCTGCATGATGACACGAAAATCCCAACAAGAAAGACGATTAAACCTTGCAATTTTCATCAACACACCAATCACAAATAGAAACGCTGATGTTCCTAATACGCAATCCACAAATCCACAATAGTATAAATGTAACCGGGAATGCAAAATAAACAACGAGGAGGCTTCTGATGGATCGAAGCCGACTCCTCCAAATTCTGTGAAATTGCACTCCTTCCAAAACGCAGGCCAAGAAGCTGGGGGATGAGAAGCCAGCAAGAGAGAAAAAGAAAGGGGACGAGCGTATAACTTACCAGGTTAAAACGGAATCCCTGTAGGAAACGTAGCCGGACTTCTTGCTAACCCAACGATTCGGGGTGTACCATTCGAGTGGATCTTTTCGCTTGGTTTGTCCGCGAGGATCGGTTTTGGGGGGAATTAAGTCCATTTTTGGAGCATTGTTTCGAGCCAGTTGCGAGATAACTTTGCCAAGATTGAAAAGGGACTTGTTAATATAGCAACTTTCCTGTATGGGTGGATGAAAGTGGAATCGGAAGGCATTCATTTATTAGAACATTTTCATAAACGCCTTAAAAAACTGATTGCTATGGGTGAAAAAAATTGCAAACTGTGATGGTTAGAAGCACGGAGTGTATGAGATAGGGGGGAGGGGTCAATCACATTCTGATGCAGTATCCTTCTGGTTCTTGAGCTTCACCTGCCACAGAACCCTTACATGGATGTAAAAAGCGGTTACCCGGATCAGCGGCAATTCTATCACTTGGATCGTACCATGCCACCGGATACTATTAAGTAGTCAGACTCTATACTGGACTAAGCTGAACTCTGTATTTTCATGGGTTAGCCTTTCCATTCTCTAGTCTGATTGGTCAACCATCTTGAACTCTATCAAAGATATTTCTCGCCTATAGCTGCCGGTTACTTACTTCGGATATCCGCGATTTCACCGGCAATTCGACTATCTTCTGACTCTGTGCTAGTCTCGGGTGCGTCAATTGGAATAAAAACCATCGCAGATTACGAGCAGATGATTTGACTTCTTCAGCCATACCTCGGAAAACCACCGGACAGGTGGCACAAACCAAGTAGAGGGTATCCGAGTCGGTCGAATCCCGACAACACAGTATCCCTGAAACATGTGGACGATTCTCTCATCGAACCCGCAAACCCATGAACTCCCGGAGATTCCACAAGATTTCAAACCACCGTGCCAAGTAGCATGTACACGTTCTTGTTTGAACGCGGATCTACGGAATTCTTTCTGTATGTCTGCCTGTTCCTGCGTTGACCTCGCATTATCAGACGAGAAACTAACCGTTGCGTATTGCGGTGTCTCACAATAACCCCGTCATTTTTTCCGCGATATTCCGCATATTCATCCCCCGAAGTGCCATATTAATGACCATGTGGTCCTTCTCTTCCTACGCAGCTGTATTTTATCCCGGACATCGGTTGAAGTGTCTTCGTGTACGCAAAAGGCGCGTTTGTCTTTTACCAATCTTAATCATTTGTGATATCGAAATGACATCTGTTTACCTATCAAGGATCGAGTGTATGCTCCACCAGCCAGGCCAGTTTCTCTTCATGGTTCAGAAACGCGACCACCACGGGTGGAGGATAAACGAAAATTGTCGGTTTTTGAACACCGATGTATTGTTAGCATTGCTCAAATCGGTCGGGAACATAGTATCATTAATGCTGAGGCTAGCAGTAGAGCATCGGTCAAGTGAAACAAATCATTAGATCAAACACCAGATGGCTAAGATGGTTGGAACATGTGCTGCGCATCTTCCCGGTTGCTTTATGCTCGCTGAGGCGGAGGATCGGTGATAGCCAGGCCATGACACGGAAGAAAGTTATGGAAAGCTTATCCAACGGACTTGAGGTCATGTGGGGCGTTGGACTTCCTCAGTGAATTTAAGAGATGCCCACATTCAGTGATTAGATAAAGTTGAGGATATGGTCAAATGTCGCGACCCGTAGAGCTCTTGGATTGATGCATTTTTCTCATCCATTTGTAAGTTTCATCATTATTTTCATACTCTTTATCTTTAGGTTTCCGACACAGGCATTCGCATAGATATAGTACCCAAAACCGCAAAGCATCTAGCACGTGGTGAATGGTTATTCAAATTGATGGAGTAATTCCGTCCGGACCTGCACAAGTACCGAAATGGAATAGCAACTCACATTCAGTCTGTTATCCACCGGTTTGGAGGACACCTGTCGCTCGGACCCGGCCAAATCAACTACATTAATTTGACTGTTGTACACGTTCTCGATCATATCGCCAAATGGATACTTTGCCTGTAAGTTCAAATGACAAGATTTATGCGAGGTTAATACAGAGGGAAAGAATTGATTCATTATCATCACATTCCAGAGAACCTATTCACTAGAATCAGAAATGTCGCGCAAGGGTATCAAGACCACAATATGATGGGGAGCTGTGGAAACAAAGTCGTGCAGAATGCACAAATCTATGTCGGGGTTCAAATGGTGATGTAATTTTTCGGCAGACTGTGCAAAAGTAAGGAAGCAAGCAAAACCCTGAGGAAGCTAGCGTCAGGTACATTGTATTTGAGGTTGTATGACCCCCGTGGCAGATACTGCGTAATCCATGACTGAATTCTGAGCGACCCACCAACCATTCAACCAAAAGTTGGATCACTCAAGTAAATCGTAACTGTAATTCTTACGTGATAGTCGCTAAAGACCCTTGATATGGCGCATTGAAAATGATACTATCGGATGAAACCGGTAAAAGGATATATCTTTGCAAGTTGAGAATTCGTGTGGCTCGTCACACTCGACCTCCAACGATGAGATAACCGATACAAGTTAGTACACATCCGAAGGGAGAATTACTATCGTGACCGCTGGTAACCAGTATCGGTGAAATGTGCAAGCTGACCGGTGGTGGTCGAGTGGCTTATAACGGAGGTCAGACGTAAGAATCCCGTCACCGTCGGTCACTTTGGTGGTAGACAGTAATCCATCGTCGTCCGACTCGTTACCATACCTGACCTACTGAGACCTCATGTGGTTCTCCACTCTGCCTTAGTATCTGATTTCCAGCCAAACCCAAAAGTGGAATAGGCCTTTGATGTTACGGAGTGTATACCCCTTTCACTGCACTCGTGCGCAAGCACGTAAAAAAAACTCACCACTGTGCGCCGAGTTAGAAACAAGGTGAACACCGTGTGGGACCGACTGCTCTGATCATTCCATGTGGTATTAGCTACTGTGCGTTGACGATTACCCACACGTAACCATCCCATGATATCCGTTTTTGACCGAACGCCTAGACGACACAGACCTTCCACATACGGGCCGGTAGTCGGATGCTCGCGAACAGTCAGCTAGAAAATAAATGTGGTAAAACAGACAAGGGCAATTATCGTTAGAAGTTTAACAAACACAGACACATACACAAATACCTTATTTGATCCACAGATTTGAAGTGGTGGTTGAATGGACTGGGATCTCTAACTGGTCAGCTTAAGATGTGAGTTTCAAAATCCCGTTATCGTCCGCCAACCTCGGTTACGGACAGTTCTCCACTAACACTTAGATTACTGACAAGTGTGATTGAAGAAGGTCTTATTTATTACATGCTTACGCATGAGTGTTGTGGAAGGGGTATATACAATACAGCCACAAAGGCCCATTGCACCATTAGGGATAACCGGCAACCAGACCCTGAGACTTGGAGTGGCAGAGAACCGTATAGGATCTTAAAAGACCAGGTGTGGTGACCAGCCGGATGACTGTCTACCATCCAAGTGACCGGCGGTGGTGGGATTCGATCCACTAACGTCGAGGTGATCGATGGACGCTCTAAGTTACTCCTCGACCAACGATCTTATGGCCGACCCCTCCAACTATTATAACTACATTTTCCGGTTCTCCAAGATAGCGCATTAAGCTTTTATGCTCATGGGATGTTTGTTTCACTGCTTCGTCTTAGAAACTGACTAGAATCTAACAAGAGTTGCCACCCGACAGTGTTCTTTCATTAACTAAACCTCATCATTTTCACTGGGTGACGAAATCATTACCATGGAGACCACAGAAAAACAGTACGCAAGGTCACTATTTTACATGGTCAAAAATGACGAACACTTGTTTTTATTAAACTGATGCTGATGCATATGAAATGGTCTTTATCATAGTTGATGGTTTACGGAGCTGCAAAATGTTGTGTTACGTGTATTTGGCGGAATTTTAGCCTCACTGCATGACACCGATGACCACGAATTCGTGTTTTTGGCTCCCGATGAACAGATGAGATAAACTGGGATCATTGCTCGTCTGCAGTTTTGCAAATTGATTCACATTTCAGGATATCGATCCCAGAAACTAGGGTTTTTGACAGTTAGTGATACTGTACTAACAAGTAACAGCGGTGAAATAGTTTGAACAAAAACGTTATGCATACACCTGGAGAGAACACATGTAATTAAATCTCTTTGGGAAAGGTAAGTGCGGATAATAAAAGGAATATTTGACCACCTCAAGGAAGAAACGAACATATTATGCGACAGAGTGAATTAGGTGACCACGGGGAAAATTACTCACTCCAGAGGATTGATTTGTCCGGTCGGAGAGGAGATCACGAATTCGTTCGTTGTAGATTTCGAAGTAGCTCATCTCGACGGTGTAATCACATTCTGAGGACTAAGGTTTTGGGGATCAAGTTGTGAGTAGTGCACGAGACGAACTCACTTGTTTTTTTGCAATTTGTGTGAACAGGTCGTCTACCAATCTGGGGATTATGCCAGGATTTTCTGGCGGTCCAGTAATACTACAACAGAAATGACAACATGGTCGAAATGAAGGTTCCGGTTCAGCAAAAAAATAACCCGGGAAACCGTCGGTGGTGGTCAAATGGTTTGGAATGTTTATTCACTACCTCGGGGGTAGGAGGATCGAACCGCGCTGCCACAACCTGCTGTTACCTGCCGGCTTGTTACCAGGCCCAACCTATTAAGACTATATGGTTCATCACTAAGCCTCAAGTTCAAGTGGTTGATTATCATTTATAGTGTGCATCGGGTCCTTGAGGCTGTTGGGTATATGCCCCTTCCTCTGCACTCATGCCCAAGTATACAATTAAAAAATGTGCAGTGTGTAGTAGTCTGAAAGAAAGAGATGAAGCATTTGATGACCTTTTCCAATTTTGTGTATGACGAGTACAATAGAAAGAACCGATCCCAACTCTGCAAGGGCCTCATACACTACCAGGTAGAATCGGTTACTTAGACACTGTTCGTTGGGAGAAACCTCAATGCATGGTTGATAACGTGATATCATCGACCACTAAAGTAGATGGAGTTTAATAATAAAAAACGAAGCGCTTAGTATGAGACAATAAGCACAGAGACAAACGCGTCCTGGATTGATTTACACTGAAGTCTCATTCTAACTTGCTGTATTCGGACTATCGAAGTGATCAAATAGAAGGGAGTAGAACTATTTTCTACTCGTACGCATGTCTAACGGCATGGTTGTAGATCGCCATATTGGTTTTTGGTTAGTATGTGCGGGCACCCTACAGATGTACTTTCATTGACCTTTTGACTCCTGGAGTATTCCTTCTCGTTGCACTTTTGCAGATTGGATGTGTAATTCCTTCCGGAAAAGCGCTACCTCTGGTACACATGAATACAATGGAAGAAGCATACCCGTACCACTACTTTTACATACATTTACGCACCAACAAAATGCTTCAGTATGGTCGGGGGTGGGTGTCTCAGGCTCCGAGTTGGCTACTCGCCCTGAACACCTTGTAGTGACCTCGAACGTTCTGAGAAAGTGACCGCTTTCCGGACATCATTTTGGATTTATTTTCTCTACGACCTTTTCTGATGTTTGACATCGACCTCACTGCTTTGTTCGGTTGCGTGCATTTGACTGGACTGACTCTTCCGAGGTTTCTGTCGACCTCGTTTTGAATCACTTCCACTTTCAGTTCCCCACCGATTGTACGCACTCGGGGTTCGTTTTCTGCTCAGCCGTTACGTTCATTTTAATTCGGTGTATTTCTCGCATCGGTACTGTTTCGGTGCCACGATATATAGAATACACCTTTGCATCTGTCAACCGACTTGTGTCTTCTCTATTCGCTGTGAGACCGAATAGAAGACATGTTCATTAGCCGCGCTCGAACATCTTCTATAACCTCTAGAAATGCTCCCAAGTGACCGTGCGTCTGCCACAGCCTCTCCCGAAAAAGTCCTACACATTACCTCCTTAGGGCGGAGGTGTTTTCACCAAAGTATGAAGACGAAGGCAAACGCCCGGTGTTCTCCATCGGGATGACTGACGAATAGTCAGTCTACGGGAGATAGCTAAACCCTGATTCCAAATCAACTATGGATCGCACATGAAGCGTACAACGGTATGCTCACCGGCATTTGTGGCGGAGAAGTGTACTAGGCACCCTGGCTGTCTAGCCTCATCCGAAGGGCGTATGAACTGAGCAATCAGTCACCGGCTCCAAGAGGTTCTCGGAAGAGGCTAATCAACTACACAATTGGCTACCGGCTCACTTGGACCAACGCTGCCGTCCTGCAGAACGCGTTTGGTTGTACAAAAGGATAGAGATGCATTCTCGAATAAAAATGCTTACTCTGGATTGGGCGACCGAGTTGTACAATAGCTCACAGTGTTACTAACACACATTAATCTGCATTAAACTGTCCATGTGCTCCGGTGGGCGTGCCAAACGTATGATGCAGCAGTGGTTAAACTGCTGCTGTCTCATTCGGTTTGCTTCTCAACTTTCCGAAACGCTCTAGCTAAAAAGCTAGGATCAGCGCCACCAGATAACATCCACCACCACTAGTCGCTTATTAAAAATGCTTTGTATTCTGCTGGCATAGTGAAATGCGGCTTGACCCGTTGTGCCGTGAAATCCTGGATTTCTGCTGAGCCTCTGCACCTTCTTGATGCATGCAAGTCCACCCCGACTGGTAGTGAGCATAATGAAGCACGGCTCCTAATGAGACATGAACTCGACGCAAGTCTGCGGAGGGATCGTGAAATCCGGTGGTCTCAAAAATCATCAGAGATGGAACATGCTGCCGCGGTGGGAAATTCTCGCAAGCTGGTTAATCTCATCCGAGTCACCAGTAGGTAGCCACTGAGTGTGAGTGAAACGGTCTGTGAAGCTGACGGTTCGCCTGTCCGCAGTCTGCAGCGACGTCTTGTTCGCTGGGCGGAGCACTTAAAAGCAGTTAAGCTGGCCTCCAGCGTCAGACTTTTTTATTGCTGTTCCGCTACACGTTTCATGGTCTGTTTCGACAGACCGACATTCTGAGGCGGAGATCCGCGAGGAAATCCGAGCTCTAGGACGTCACAAAATGCCGGGCTCCGATGGCCTTGCCCCAATCCTATTTAAAGAAGGTGGAATGGAGCTTGTTAGATAACTTTAAGCTTTGTTCTCTAGGGTCTGGCACTCCGAGAATGTTAGCTACTTATGGGGGAATAGATTGTTGTCCCTATCTTCGAGGTCTTGCGCAGTGTCCATACTAACTAAAGGGGTATAAGCCTAATCCCGATAGCGTCTAAGCTGCTAGCGCCTACCATTTTTCGCAGATTGTACAACACGCATGATGAGCAAACTCGCGAGGAATAGGCTGGATTCTGTACCAGTCGTGGATGTATCGATCAAATCTTCACCCTCGGACAGCTGTTAGAACAACGGTAAGCTTTCCAAAGATCAACGATCGTTGTGTTCCTAGACATTCACGCGGCCTTCGAATCCGTCAAAAGATCTGCACTATGGCAATGTTTATTACGGAATGGTGTGCCTGAGAATTATTTGTCGGTGCAAAGAGTTGTTTCGTCATGCCTCAGATCGGGTAGGGGCTTGCGGGCAGCTTTCGCCACCCTTTGCCGACTCTAATGGAGTACGACAAGGCTACCCCACACCCCGATTCTTTTCAACTTTGTGATAGATGTACTATTGAACGTTTTGTCTGGCTTTCCAAACGGTGGGGTTGAACTTTTTCCAGGGAACAAAGTTCTTGATTTAGAGTACGACGATGATATTGCCTTTCTGAGCGACAGTGTACAGGCAATTCAGCACACACTGGACCGCTTGGCAATTGAGGTGTCCTGACATGGTATGTGCTTTGCGCCCTCAAAATGCAAGGTACTTCAAGACTGACGGGAGCCTGTGCCTGAAATGACTCTTTGTAGTCATCAGTCAGATGTAGTCAATAGCTTTTAGTACCTCGGAAGCTTGATCACAGCTGGTGATGGTGTTGGGGAGAAGATCACATCACGAATTGCGAGAGGAAGAGCAGCTTTCGCGAACCTGCACCATCTGTGGCGCCGCCATGACACTCGGCTCTCCTTCGAGGGAAGGGTGTATAGTGCCACAGTCCTGAGTGTTCTTCACGGTTGCGAGACCTGGCCCTTCCGCACTGAGGATACCCCGCGGCCTTCCGTATTCAACCATCAATATCCCCGAAGTATCGCGTGTGTCTGATGGGAACATCGGGTGGGCAATGACGAGGTTCGTCGTCGTGTGTTCGGTGCTGATAGTCGCCCTCTGAGAGAGGTCATCGCTCTACACCGCCTCCGATGGCTCGGGCACGTTCTGTGAATACCTGCACATCGCTTACTCCTTCGTGCTCTTCTCGCACGTGCTGGGCAAGGTCCAAAGAAGCGGCGCGGCGGTTGGGTTACGACTTGGCGCAGGGGCATGAAGCTAGGTTTTTTTTTGAATCTGGTTGGTGCTTCCCGCTTTCCTGGTTGGGGCTCAAGAGATGTGTATTTCTGTTGGTTAGAGACGCTGTAAGATATGACTCAAAACCGAATCCAGTGGCGCGAATGCTGTATGGCCTGTTTGTTGACTTTCCGTTTCCCGTAACCAACTGGAAAACATACAAAAATGTTCACAAAACGTGTACGGTGAAAATGTTAAAAAAAACTTGCTTTACATGTAACCTTAATGTTTACTCTTGACCTCCCCCCCAGACTTCGTATTTTTTCTGTTATTGTTGCGTTGGCACCATGCTTGTTCTCAAGACGGTAATATATATTACTTTTACACGACTAGCTCCTGCGAGAGGAAGAGCCGGCTTCACGGATGTCCCGAATAGCGCCTGTGCATATTCCTTTTTAGAGGAACTATTCACGAAGGATCTTGGAAATTATATACGAAGCGACATCCCCAGCGTCACTCGGCTTTTTGTTAAAGGTATCAACTCTAACCCGAGCACGACCAGTTGCTACCTGTCAGACAACAGGAATTTTGTGAGTTGAGAGCCGGTGACCGGACGAGCGATTCGTATGCTTTTTGGATGGCAGTCAGCCAATCGAGGATGCACAACGCGTCCTTATGAATCCCACCTCATTCAGGACAGCTGAGTAATAAAAAAGAGACAATGACCCCATTTAGTGGCGAGCCACATTCGCGAACGTCACGTTATTGTCTATGGGCTTCTGTGGCTTTTATGAAGGGAGTTCGCTGCCAGGCGAAAAACCCACCTCACCCTCTAACAACATCGCATTTCTTTTGTTTGGCTACTCGCCCTCGGCCTGTCCAACATGAGTGACACCAGAGACACAAGGGTTCATTGTGCTTCCCAGGGCACTCAGCAACCATGGTATTCAGACTTGGAATAAAGAACCAGAAAATGCCTCAATAAACCACATGTGACAAGAAACCAGGCAATTCACAAGTGATGGTGACTGGAGGTTCGAACAACGTCACTGGGATTTGATAGACTGGGCCTTATACCAAATGGCCAAGAACAGTCTCATATGGAACAGCGCGAATAGATGAACTAAACAAACCGTAAGGATGAAATTTGGAATGAATCCCATAAATAAGAAGCTGAAGCCTCGATCAGTGAACTTACCTGAACGTTTTCCCTGATGACGTCATACCATAGGCGAAGAGGCAAGCATTGTAGCCCTCGAGCGTTCGCATAAGGAGTGGAAATGCCAGTGCTTTGTACACTTTCGCCTGATCGGCATAAGGTATACTTGTGGGAGAATTTTCGTCTCCGGAACTTTTTGGGTTATCCCTCGTACACGACCAGAAAGTGTGGTCAAATACAAACTGTCGTGTAGATGTGCCAGAAGGACGCCGGGAATGTAGGCAAACAACACCAGCTTTTGGCATACTGACAACCGGTATTGCCTCCTCCGTGTCTAGCTCACTATCGGTTCATACAAGGTTATTAGGAGTACGAATTTCGCTGCTTACCGTGAACAGAAAGGACGCACCCGGACAGCAGCAATAACAGTTGAAGGTTTATCTAGAAAGATGAAAATACGAGCGACATATTAAGCCAGTTATAACTCCATATTCTCCTTTCAAGTAAATTACGTCTGGTAACCCACAAAATCAGAATAGCCTAGCTCAGTGGTTTCGGCAGAGAAGTTCAGGTCAATTCAACTCACTGCTAAAGGTCATGAAACCACTGTAAACAGAAGTTCCATCTGTCTTGTTAGAGTCATCAGCTGTGTAATGCATACCCATCCAGGCCCAACTAGGACTGGGAGGGACGGTCAGGCGATTGTTATTAGTCACACACACACACACACACACACACACACACCTTTACACTAGGAAATCTGGGCTGACTTTTATCGGCCAACACGCGTTAACACTACGCGATGCCATACGTTATTTATCACCCCATAAACAATTGAAACCTATTGTAGCTTTTCTCAATCAAGTTCGTCATACCATGATACCAATTTCGTCCGTAAAATGCTCCAGCGGAGTGTTTCACTCGGCGTGGACAATTGCATGTCTGAATTTACCACACATACTCAAGCATCCGCGTCGACCTGACGCAGCCCACGTGGTGCTACCGCGAACATTTCCATTAGCGGAGAAGTTACCGTTTGGGATTGTTGTACTACTCGGTCGCCCAGTCCGGAGTAGGAAATAAATTGACGGTACCTAATCCGGCCTTTTTGTTCGAGGATGCACCTCTGGCCTTTCCAAAACCAATTGCAGCCTGTGAGGCAGTAGGTTCATTCCAGATGAACCAGTAGCGTGGTGCAGCTCATTTGCCTCTTCCGGAATACCGGGTCGGGTAGGTCGGACAGTTTTTCTTTGTAGCCGCTGGATCAATAGATTTCATCTACCAATTCAGGAGTGTCTTTGCATACCGAATACCGTTTCGCCGAGCTTTTTAGATTTTGGTTACCCTCAACCTGGTTTAGCCCGCCTGTCGAGCGGTCTGCCGGGGTGTGGCTGTTGATGCATGCTCCAGCTTTGTGTAGTCACAGGTGAGAGCTGGGTAAATGATGGAGAGCAAGGAGATGGAAGATGCTCCAATGGGCACAACAGCCTACCACCTCAGAGGTGCTACTGCTCTCAGATAGCCCATATAATGACAACTAACTAACAGTACTAGACCCAATTTTTTCCTTCCAGCGTATGCTTCCGATAGATGTTTAGGAGCTGAGGCCAGATACCTTAATGTAAAAACAGTTGTATGGACATGCTGATACGTCTCACTTGTTGTGTTTGGCAGCTAGTGAAAACGAATCAACTAGCAAGCGTGCTTCAAAGTGACTCTGAGTGTCGCGTGAAAGTTTTGTCAGGTGTGGTAATGAGGTGAATGACGATGGCGGCACAATTCAGTTAAAAATAATGAAATGAACTTCACGGGCGCAGCTTTTCATTACAGTAAAATTGCGTTACGACAACAAACAAATATGTTGGACAAGTGTGCGAATTTAGTCAAATCTTTGTTGAATCATAATTCGGATAACTGAGTATATATATATATATATATATATAACTCGAAGAGATTCATAACTACGTAGGCAGTAGAGATAAGTAGTAAAATAGCGAGAACCAATCTTAAAAATGCCTTTTGAAGTTCATTTGTAATGAAGTGCAGTGCGGAAATTTGTTTCAAAAGATATAAACCATGTAGACGGACTATACAGACTTACTCATGAGTATTTATTATTCAAGATGCTCGTATTTGCAGTACAAAGATGAATGTGCCCACCTAAAACGTAAGTGAAACTTTGTTTGAATCGAATGCACTGGATGAAAAGTGGAGCACGGGAGACAACGGTAGTCATCATTTGACACAGTTGTATATACACGTCCTGACTGTGATTATATTATTATACCACTGAAAGAAATGAACAGATACTTTCGATACAACATAAGCATTACGAGATGTAGGAAATGATGTTGACTGGAAAACAATAGTCCTATCCATCGTGTCCCTAATACTGATCTACGGGAACCATTTCACATAGAATGGTTAGAAAAACGAAGTCAAATGGTGCTTCAGTCGAAGTAAAATGAAGAACACAGAGAAAGCACAGTCAGGGCGGGAGTCAGTACGAATGAAAACATTCAGTAGTTGGCCAATGAGGCATTTTTTGCACGTATACTAAGGAGTGTAAAGGAAGGCGTTTACCTCATTGCCACAAAGATCTACTGTGCCGTTAAAAAGCTGGACAGACTGAGATTTACAGTAAAGAACCATATAAAGTATTAACGGGTCAGGTGGTGTCAGAAGCTTGTCAAACGCGAGTTATTGTCAGCAATCAGTATAACTGATAGTGGCGAAGTTTAAACCTCGTAAAGTTGAGGAGACAAAGGCTCACTCTTCGATCACCGCTATTACGACGAGACTGTTCCTTGACGTGGTGCGACGGCTTGCGTGCCTCTATGACCCAATGAGCTATACAACATGGCGTCCTTAAGCCATGCAATCATGCCCGAAAGGTCGATGGGTAGAAGCCAGACGAATTCCAGTCATCTGGTCCTCTGGGTTGGAGGTTGACTTGAGCTGAAAACTTAGTCGATAAATCAGTGGGGCACAGTGATAAGTGGGCTACTGCTCAGAGTTCCCTCCCTTTTATTCAACCCTTGTCTTGTCACCAACCACCTCCCGTTTTCCCCTCTATCCCCCAATATTGCACTTACTGATAACATGCCCGATACTCACAACGGCTCTTTGTCAAATAGTGTCCTAAATAATACTCTATCTTGTAATTAACATTTTGTCAGCGCTCATCAGCTACTAAATCTCGGCTCCTTTAACGTGCGTACACTAATGCAGGCCGGTCAGCAGGTGTGCCTAGCCCTCACAATAGACACTCTGAAGATTGATTTCTGCTGCGTAAGTGAAACGAGTATCCAGGATTTGAGCAGTGTAATTCAACTAACTGCTCCTGGTATTTCATTAAGGTATTTCCCGCGCACTTCAGAAGACGAAGTAGCTTGAGCTGTGGGTCAACGTGGTGTAAGGATAGTTTTGACTGAAAAGAGTGAGGCTGCCCTTTCAGACCGGTTACCGGTCGTTTGTGTGCTGCAAGACTTCAGGGGTCAGTTGACGTTCGAAAACAGCTGCGTTAAGTGCATCTGGATCGTGACCTTGGCATACGCCCCAACAGACTGTAGCTCTAACACGCAGAAGGATTAGTTTTACGATGAACTCGTCGCTCTCGTTCGCAGGAGCAAAGGCTCAGACACTATAGTGCTAACAGGTGATTTTAATGCACAAGTTGGCAAACTGAGTGCATCAGGAGCTTAGTTAGGTGGGCGCTGTGATATACCCGCTAGTGGACAAATAACGGGGATAGGCTTCTCCAGTTTTGTACAGACAATCGGTTATCCCCGTCTAGTACGAATTTCCGAAACAGCTCACGTCGCACAGCGACACGGCGCTCTAGCGTTACCTGTATTCTGAGCCAGATCGATCATATCACAGTAAGCTACCGGTGGCGCGGTTCTGTTCAGAACTGTAGATCCTGCTGGTCTACGTACATAGAGTTGGGACATGCATTAGTTTTAATGAGATTATCCCTCTAGCTTCATAGTCATCGACGCAAACCGCAAATCCGGTTAGCCGAGCAACGTTTGTGTGATCCAGAAGCACGCACTTGTTATGAGCAGAAGTTAGCACATGAGCTAAGATCTACGACAAACGGTAGTGTAGATGAGTACTGTGTCCATAGCTAACGGGTGATGCACGTGGTAGCAGGTTTCGCCTATGGTCCTAGATCCGATGTCGCTCAGCCTAATGGAGTGAAAACATCAGCTCCTAAACTGAAACATGAATAAGATACAAAAAGTCTACAAAGGCAAGTTACGAAAAGCCTTAAGAATGATCGCGAAAATTGGTGGGTCAAAAAAAACCGAAAAATGGAAACAGCCGCTTCGGGTAACAGTTAGGGACTGCTCAAACTTATTCACAACACCAGTGGCATTCGATTACTAAGGCGAGAAAATACGATCGGTCCTGACAAACTTCCTTAATCTTGCTGCGCCGCCTTTTACCGGCTCGCGAGAACGCCCGAGAACAACAGGCCGGATTCTTCCCAGGTTGAGGATGCAACGACCATATTTTTACTCTTCGTCAATTACTTGAGACCCATCACACCCCGTCGACCGATGATAGTGGTTCTCCTCGACTTGAAGGGCGCGTTCGGTTGAGTTGACCGAATAGCGCTATTCAATGATCTTCATCGAAAAGGTATGCCACAAAAGTTTGTGAATCTACTGAGTTTATTGTACTCTCACACAACTGGCCGCCCAAAGAGTTAGGAGGAAATACCCAGTCCATCCAAAACGAACAGCGGTGATCGACAAGAATGTCCCATTTCGGCGTTTCTGTTTAACTCCGTCATCGACGAAATAATGGAGAGTGCGTTGCAAAATCTTCAGGATGTAGGCGTCGAACTGGAAAATAGTGGAAAGCTATGTGACCTAGATTACGCGGACGACTTGGTCTGCTTGTTTGAATGCACGGAACATGCTCAGCGTGCACTAGATAGACTCTCAAGAGCTGTAGTTCCATTCGGCATGCACTTTGCACCTTCAAAGTGTAAAGTACTGTTGCTGGACCGGATGTCAACGGTTCCGAGCTTGATGCTCGATGGGGAGGAGCTAACAACTTTCCACCGACCTACTTACCTCGGCAACAGCGTGACGACGGATGGGGGCACGCGTATATCAGAGGCTCGAACGGCTTACGCTGGACTGAAACACCTGTGGTGTCGCCCAGACGTTTCACTGAAGTTGAAACGTCATGTATACTGTGCCGCAGTGCGTTCACTTTTGTTGTATGGTTACGAGACATGGATTCCGCGTGAACAAGATATTCGTCACTTTGACGTTTTGACCACAGACACTTGCGTTGTATTGCTGAGTTTGGATGGAATGACCGAGTGGGCAATGCTGAGGTCAGAAATCGAGTATTGGGAATTAATTCAGAGGATGTTCTATCACAGCGTATCCATCTGGTTGGGGCGCGTGTCACACGTCTGCCATACCGTGTCCTTTTCCGTTTTTCCAGAGGAGTGGAAGAAACTACGTGGAGGTCAACAGATGACTTGGCAACGAGGAATGAGAAAATGTACAGCAAACTTAGGAAAAGTAGGTGTCTCGCCTCTTCACGGTTGGGGCCCAAAAGGTCCCTCAACCAGTTGGCTGGAGATACTGAAAGATATGGCTGCGAACCGTGAACAGTGGTGGTCGTGTTGTCACTTACTGTCGAATCAGAATGATTGATTAATGTGCGTTTAAACAGTTAGACTATTTATCCCGTATGTTGATTTCTAGGGCGTTCTTTCCTTTTCCCAGACCTGTAGGTTTACTCCCTGTCTATCTTGTATACTCATGCTTTCTACTTGTACGTCCAACACGGTGGGAAAGACAGTGGTCAATGGGGCTTGCCCTGCTGTTTTACGCTGTACGATCATGATTACAATAGCGCACCATAGGTTCGTATCTCACCACTGCCGGTCACTCTGGTGATAAACGGCTCGTTACCACGATTGACTTATTGGTTAGTGGTCATTCCTGATAGTACAGTGGGGCTGTACAGTCTGTCCAATAAGTCCGATGACAATCTATATTGGTCGATTTTCTGGTTTTACTACTGGAACAACTGTCAGTAGCCTAAAACCAAGTAACCGCAATGGATCAGTTGAAAAATCCCGTATACCCCTGATCGAACGATGAACGATACCACTGTGTTCCACTTGTTTTCCGCAACGAACGTCTCCCAAATAGATAACCAGGTGTGCCGTTATGTCCACATTGTCATGAGGCTTACGATTTTGGCGCACTTGTTTACCACTTCAATTCAGAGAACATAGCTTGGCGAACAAGCTCGTTTTCAGTGATTCATAATCATGCCATTACATCACAATATATTACGACAAGTCAAGGGGTTGAACCACGTACATAAGTGGGAAGTGATAAAAATTAATAATGAGAAAAGGGGGGTGGGGGGGGAAAGAAAACATTTGCAATCCGAGCTTAAACCAAAACCGGATGTGTGTTGCTTTTTCTCGTGTTTTTTCAGTTTTCATCTGGCCTATTTCAGGATGGAGGGAGGGCCAGGGCAGCTTAAGGGCATATACAAATTGTTTTTGAGCACATAAGGGGGGAGGGGGGTATGGAGGCGGATGCAGACGGCCTCAGCTTTGGCTAGTATGCGACACTTTGCCGCTTCTGATTGCCGACCCCGAACCTTATACAGCGCACGGAAGGCCTCAGACAAGTTTACTGCGTGATTAGTCTGGGCAAGGTGTGAAACGATAGCGCCAGTGAGTGACTTAACTGCTCCAGTGTTTAGTCGTGCAGGGTGGTGTTCGCGGATGCGTTCAGACAAACGCCTGGTCGTGCGGCCGATATACGTTGTTCCACAGGAACAACTGAATGAATAAACACAAAATGAGGCTGCAGACTCAGGCACTTTGTCTTTCAATCGCAAAAGCTCTACCGGCCGGGATTCGAACTCCAGTTCAATTGGTTGCGAACTGCATTGAACACGGGAGCCAACTGACGCGTCAGATAGCAACTTAACACCTCATACACAATCACCGAGTTACAATTCCGCTGACTGCTGTATCAGAAACTGCTATAATTGTCCTCGTTCAGTGACCTCTAATTTCCTTTGGCATTATTTTCGACTTCATTATTCTACTTTACGAGATGTATGAATTTAGGAACGGACTTTATATTTTTTCGATATTTCATACTTTTACCGACATGGTTAAATTGAAAAGAATACAGATCGATACTGTCAACCAGAAATCTTACCAAATAAGTTGTTCAATAGAAACGTGTGATTTTATCACAAGTCTATTACATTTCACTTCAGTTCTGTGAAATGAAGTCAAGTAGGATTTGCCCACATTCGGTATTCACCTAAGTTACTTCAGCCATCACTAAACCGTCACTATCGGAGAACTCCTCAATCACCGGGTCACACGAATTGTGCCCAACGTTGAGCCAAGCACCGATGACCATGCACACAACAATCGCAGCTACAGTGCATTCTTCCAGAACTATCCAATTGGGTTATGATACCTAGTTGACGGCTTGAATGAAATTGGTCCCAGGTAGCTAAGAATTATTACCAATATGTCAATGTTAGTTTCATAACAGTATGCCGGGTATTGGACAAAATACAATAACCAGAATTGACTCGTAGTCAGATTGGTGATGTCGACTTTAGTAAGTAAACATATACCACTTATCAAAAGCTATACCAGCCTTGATAGGGTAAGCACCGTTAAGTGAACAGTCCACAAGAAGGATGAAAGATATTGAGTCAGATCATTGCATCTGAATGTTGTTGGCGTGTCGGGCCTCTACGAGATTTACACAATCAGTGATCATGGGCAAGAATATAGAACTATGTATTATGACGTGAGTCTTTTATATTCGCACAACTTAACCATCATGTTACTATTATTACTTTTAGCTCACTTCCTACTTTGCCATATTAGTGATTATTCTGATTTCTTATTCACGTTGCCGGTGAGAAGTAGCAATCCATGAACCATCAATACTTATTCCAACTGAACGAGATTCACTGAAGTCTCTCACAATCAGGAGACCAAAGTGAATATACGAGATTGAACCGCAAACGGGCTAGAGATAAATGCTGTGCCATTGGATAACAGGCTGCTTTTATAATACGACATAAGTTGCCATACGACTCGGACATTCTATGCGAGGCAATGCTAAATTGACCAATATGACCCGTTTTTCACGATGAACGAGTGCATGTTAAATAACGGTTTGTGTAAGCAGTATTGTATAATTATCTGATTGCTTTATCATCCCTGCCTCCAAATGTCTCAGTTTGATCGAGGGTGAATGCTTCAGGTTCCGAGATGACCACTCGTCCTGAACACCTCTCGAAATGCTCTCAGATGACCGTGCGTTTTCTACAGCATCTGCTGAGGAAGCCCTACTCACTGCCTTCTCGTGGCGGTGTTCCCACTAAAGTGAGAGGACAAAAGCGAATGCCTGGCGCCCTTCACCGGGTTGGCTGACTAAGAGTCAGCCTAAGGGAGATGGCTAAATCCTGATTCCAAACCACATACGGGTGGCGTATGAGACGTACAACAGTATGCTCACCGGCATCTGTGGCGGAAGGATGTACCGGGAATCCAAAATGTCTCGCCTCATTCGAAGGGCGTATGAACTGAGCAGTCAGTCATCGGCCCCCAGAGGTCTACGATACCCCCACATCGTCCTACTGCCTTGCAGGTTAGGCATTCTGGTCAAAGGCTAGGGGTGGGGCTACCTACGTCAACCCTTTACTTCCGTCTGGGGAACCGGGTAGTACCCAGCCCACATGCTTACATGAAATCTCCACATTGATGATTACTCGTTCTCGCGCATGACTCTGTCCACTCACTCGAGCTACACAAGTTTTGACCGAGGTGAGGGAGGTCGGACAAAAACCAACAACCTATTACCACACCACCCATTTTCACCCACTCTTATACACACAACAATATTGATACTATCCCATGTACTTCTCAGGTTGCCATCGATAAAGACGCTGGGCATGCAAATGAGATTCCTCCTTCAGTTGTGTGCAGCTCACCAGAACCACTACTGAGACCACATGTACCACTGAAGCTTGCAGCCTTTTATGTATGCACTCTGATGCAGATAGACTAACAAGCAGCTTTAGCGCGCACACTCGAGACACTGGCTATTGACGTCTGCTGCTTAGCCGAGACCCGCATCCAGGACCCCACCATCGTAGTTCGTTTGCATTCGCCCTCAGGACGTGCTTTTACTCTATGCTTATCCGGAGACGCTGAGGCTTCTGCATTTGGTCATGCAGGAGTAGGAATCGCTTTGAGTACTAAAGCTGAGTCTGCTTACGCAACTGGATTCCAGTCAACAGCAGATTACGTGCGATTCGCCTGGAGGGTTTGTTCAAAGCTAGCAAAAGCCGCCACGGCGATCGTTGTCTGTTTATTGTCGCTGCCTGCACCCCTACTGACTGCAGTTCGGATACAAAGACATATTCTACCAGCAGCTTCACGAACTTCTTGGAAAGGCATCTCATTGAGATATAGTGATACTGGCTGGAGATTTGAATGCCCAGATTGGCCACCCAGGTCCAGACGAGAAAACGCTTGGAGGCCAAAGCGGCGCGAACCATCAACGTACGGATAACGACAATCGACTACTCCATCTGTGCGCAGACCATCGCCTTTTCTTGTCGAGTACGAACTTCCGGTTCAGCTTTCGTTGCAGTCAAATGGCGATCGCCATCTGCTCATCAGTCCTGGATCCAAACAGACCACATAGCCGCGAGCTACCACTGGCGTGGTTCAGTCAAATCTTGCAAGCCGTACTGGAGCACAAATCTGGATTCATATCACGCCCTACTAGGTGCCGCATTCATAGTACGGTTTTCCGCCAAGTCAAAAGTCCGCCGTCAATTGGTAAATGTAGGCCAACTTTACAGGACCTTGGACTGGGAGAGATATCAGAGTGAGCTTGCTGCCCAGCTAAGTAGCCACACAATCGATAACGAGTCAGATCGCTGGCAACACACCCAAGATGTCATAAAAGTATCGAGTACCGTATACGGTGAATTAGTCACACGGCGTGCAGTCAGGCACTCATCATCATCATCATCGTACAGCGTTAAACAGTAGGGCAAGCCCCACTGACCACTGCCTTTCTCACCATGTTGCACGTTGAATTAGAAAGTATGAATATATAAGATGGAGAGGGACTAGACCCACATGGGCGGGAAAAGGAAAGAATGCCCTAGTAGCCAACACACGGAATACACAGTCTAACTGTACAAACGCACATCGACCAATCATTCTGGTTCCACAGAAAGAAAATGACAACACGATCGTCACTGTTCCTGGTTCACAGCCATATCCTTCAGTGTCTCCAGCCAACTGGTAGACGGATCTTTTGGACCCCAACCACGAAGACGTGAAGCACCTACTTTTCCCAAGTTTGCTGTACATTTTCTCATTCCTCGCTGCCACGTCATTTGTTGACCTCCACGTGGTCTCTTCCACTCCCTAGGAGGGGCGGAGAATAGGACACGGTATGGTAGACGTGTGTTTGACATACGTAACGCATGCCCCAACCAACGAAGTCCACTAAGTTGGATACGCTGTGACAAAACGTTCTCCGAATTAGTACCCAATACTCGCTTTCTCACCTCATCGTTGCTTACTCGGCTATTCCACCCGATCTTACCGATACTACGTAAACATCGATGGTCGGAAACCTCAAGACGACAAATATCTTCTGCACGCAGACTCCAAGTTTCGCAACCATACAACAAAACTGAACGCACTGCGGCACAGTATACACAACCTTTCAAATCCAGTGAAATATCGGATCGGCGCCACAAGTGCTTCAGTCCAGCGTACGCCGCTCGAGCTTTGGATATCCGCGTACTCACCTCTACTACTGTGCTCCCATTCGTCGTCACGCTCCTGCCGAGGTAGGTGAAGTGGTCGACAACTGACAGCACCTCCCCATTGAGCACCAAGCTCCGAATCGTTGACGTCCAGTCTTATAACATCACCTTACACTTTGAAGGTGTAAAGTGCATGCCGAATGGAGCTACAGCTCTTGAGAGTCTATCTAGTGCACGCTGAGCATGTTCCGTGCATTCAAACAAGCAGACCAAGTCGTCCGCGTAATCTAGGTCACATAGCTTTCCACTATTTCCCAGTTCGACGCCTACATCCTGAAGATTTTGCAACGCACTCTCCATTATTTCGTCCATGACGAAGTTGAAAAGGAATGGAAACATAGGACATCCCTGTCGAACACCACTGGTCGTTTCGAACCGATCGGATAGTTCACCGTAAACTCTAACGCGGCCACAAGTATGAGAATGCAATGGTCTCATTAGGTTCACGAACTTCTGGGGCATACCTTTTCGATGAAGAACAGTGAAAAGCGATGTTCGATCAACTGAATCGAAAGCGCCTTTCAAGTCTAAGAAAAGCATTATTGTCGGTCGGCGGTGCGTGTGACGCGTTTTAAGTAGTCGGAGAAGAGTAAAAATCTGGTCAATGCATCCTCGACCTGGGCGGAATCCTGCCTGCTGTTCGCGGGCATTCCCCTCGCGAGCCGGTGTAAGGCGGTGTAGCAAAATCGAAGCTGATACTTTGGTGACTGTGGGAATTAAGCTAATCCCACGATGATTACTAGTCATTGGGTATTCTCTTCTTGAAGATGGGAACAACCAACGACCCACTCCACATTAACGGAATACGCTCTTCGTTTCAAATGTCACGGAGCAAAGCGGTAAGTGATTTTATCAAAACGTTTCCACCCAATTTGAAAAGAACTGGGGGTAGTTCGTCGGGACCTGCCGATTTCCCCCGCCTTAGTAGTCGAATACATGACTCTACTTGTACTTCTGATGGGGGCTCAAGTGATACCATCCAAGTAGTCACAGTTGTTGACACGGGAGTAACTACACTAGTGTGCGGCCAGATAAACTGTTCCTTGAAGTATTCGGCCCAACGGTCAAGCCTTTGCTGTTTGTTATGGATGAGTTCTCCATTTCTATCGCAAATCGTTTCACTGACCTGGATGCGCCGTCCACCGGTGTCACGAATAAGTTTGAACAGTCTCTGACTGTTACCTGAAGCAGCTGCTATTTCCATTTCTTCGGCTACCTTGACCCACCAATTTTCGCAATCCTTCTTAGGGCTTCCCGTAACTTGCCTTTGCAGCTTTCTCCGCATCTTATTCATCTCCTTACGATTCGAAAGCTGACGCTTTTGCTCCATTATACTCAACGACTCTTGCGAGATCCAGTGTCTCTGATGGACAACGGATCTAGGACCACAGGCAAAACCTGCTGCCACGTGCATCGCTTGTTTGATATGAGCCCAATGCTCATCTACATCACTGTCCGTCGTAGATCCTAGCTCATATGCTAACTTCTGCTCATAACGGGTGCGTGCTTCTGGATCACACAAACGTTGCACGGCTAATCCGGTTTGCGGTTTGCGACGATAACCATGGAGCTGGAGAGATAATCGCATTAAAACTAAAGCATGGTCCGACTCTACGTACGTGGACCAGTAAGATCTACAGTTCTGAACAGAACTGCGCCATCGGTAGCTTACGGCGATATGGTCAATTTGACTCAAAGTACCCGTAGAGTTAGAGCGCGACGCGAGCTGTGTCGGAAATTTGTGCTAGACAAGAACAATCGATTGTCTGCACAAAACTGGAGAAGCCTATCCCCGTTATCTGTGCGCTCAGCGGGTAAAGCACAACGCCCACCTAAACAGGCTTCTGACGCACTAAGTTTGCCAACTTGTGCATTGAAGTCACCAGCTAGCACTACAATGTCGGAACTTTTACTGCTGCGAACGAGAGTGGCGAGGGCATCATAGAACTCATCTTTCTGCAAGTCTGAGCTGCAGTCCGTTGGGGCGTACGCCGAGATCACAAACAAATTGCGTTTACCACAACTATCCTTTCGAACGCCAACTGACCCTTGGAGTCTCACAGCACATAAACGACTGTTAACAGGGATCCAGTCTAAAAGGGCAGCCTCAGCCTTGTCAGTCAAGACAATTCCTACACCACGTTGACCCACAGCTCTAGCTGCTTCGTCTCCTGAGGTGCGCAGAATATACCTCGATGAGATACCAGGAGCAGTTAGTTGAATTACACTGCTCGAATCCTGGATACGCGTTTCGCTTAAGCAGCAAACATCAATCTTCAGAGAGTTCATTGTGAGGGCTAGGCACGCCTGCTGACCGGCCTGCATGAGTGTACGCACGTTGAGGGAGCCGAGATTCGGAGGCTGACGAGGCTTGAGAAAATGTGAGTTACCAGACAGAGGATTATTCCCGACACTGTTTGACAGTGAATCGTTGCGAGTATCGACCGTGTTATCAGTGGGAGCATTATGGGTGGATAGATCGGGCAAAGAGGGATGGTTGGGGACAGAAGACAAAGGTTGAATAAAAGAGAGGGAACTCTGAGCAGTAGCCCAATTATCACTACCCACCCCGCTCGATGCAATGAGCAGCGCGGTCCTGATTATCCTGCGCGACGACCGATGCAGTATGGAATTCTTTGTACTCGTGCAGTTCATGGGAGATGTTGGACGGGTGTCCAGCCACAAAGCAGGAGAACGATTAGGGTCCTCATCCAAAGCCTTTAGTTCTAACAAGAACCTATCCGCAAGGCAGCGGGATGGCTTAGTGGAAGCCCATTTGCTTGGATCAATTATTCTTCCACTGGTTTTTCCGACTGAGTTGCCAGCTCAAATCAACCCCCAACCTGGAGGACCAGGAGACTGGACTTTGTCTGACCTCTACCCATTGACCTGTCAGGTATGATTGCATCTCCGGCTTAAGGAAGCCATCCTGTATAGCTCTTTGGGTCATAGAGGCGCGCAAGCCATCACACCACGTCAAGGTGCAGTCACGCACTGGATCTCATCAGGCTCTGGAATTGCTACGGTCGCCGGAATATCCCTGCCCGAAGCGAAAACCACAATGCCCGTGCCCAACTACGACGAAATTTGATTAGAAGCTTGCGCAGAGACCGAGAGAATTGGTGGTCGGAACGCGCGGCCGAAATGTAACAAGCTGCTGCCACCGGCAACGCTCGGAGACTTTTCCAACTCATCCGATCTACTGGGACCAAGAGGCCTGGAGCGAGCGAAGTGATCTGCGAGACCAACGGCCAACCAGTCCCCCAGCTTTCACGGCGCACAGACCGATAGACAGAACACTCTGAAGAGCAGTTTAACTGGTCTTCAGCACCAGCGCTCCCACTCTGTAGCCCGTTTGAACCAGTTCATGCTCCATGGACTATCTGCACCACCCCACCCACAGAAGAAGAAGTCGACCGTGCGCCCCACCTCCTGAAACGCAGTGAAGCTCCCGGTCTTGACGACCTCCCTCCGGTCCTCTTCAAAGATGGTGTACACTTCTCCAAAGCGCTCACCAGCCTCCTCTTCGAGATTTGGCGGCATGATTGTGTCCCAGAGAGTTGGAACTGTGCATCCATCATCCCTACACACAAGGGACTAGGAACATCTGTTCCAATCATCGAGGGATAAGCTTGATCTCGGTCGCATCGAAGTTGCTAGCATCGGTAATCCTCCAAAGATTGTCCCCAGTGCGCAAACAACAAGCCCGTGAAGAACAGTCCAGTTTTCGTCCTAACGGCGAGTTCTTCGACCAAATCTTCACCATCCGTCAGATACTTGAGGTTCGCCACACATATCGTAGACTGACGGTAATCATATCCTTGGACATCCGAGCAGCTTTTGATTCCGTTGATAGGACAGCCCTCTGGGATTGCCTCATCAGACAGGGAGGCCTGATAAGCATGTGAAAATCATCCAAGCTTTATGCCATCAAACTTCAGGCCGAGTACAGGCATATGGCTCATCGTCACCTTGCTTTCCAGTTGGAAGTGGCGTGTGACAAGGTTGCTCACTCTCACCCTTCCTGTTCAATTTTGCAATCGACGACATCCTGAGAGGGGCACAAGGAAATCAGACGAACGAAGGCGTTGAGCTCCTACCTGGTAAAAGACTTTTAGACTTAGACTATGCAGATAACATCGCATTGGTTTGCGACGATGCTATTGTGGCACAGTGCGTCCTAGACAACCTCGCGTCGTCTGTATTACGGTACGGGATGTGCTTGTCGTCCTCCAAGTGTAAAGTGCTTCTATAAGACTGTCAGGAGTCCATCCCCGCACTTACCCTCGGTAACGATCGGTTAGAAGTTTTTGAAAAGTTTGTCTACTTGGGAAGCTATATAACTGTCGATGGACGGATTGAAGACGATGTGGACAACCGAACAGCGAAGGCTCAAGCAGCGTTCTGCAACTGTCACCTGTGGAGACGTCGTGACATCTCTCTCCGATTGAAAAGTAAAGCGTACAACACTGCTGTGCGTAGTGCACTCCTATATGCTTGTGAGACCTGGCCTGTTCGAGCGGACGATGTCGATCGGGAATCCGTGTTTGACCATCGATGCCTGAGAAGTATTTCGCGAGTTTGGTGGCAACAGCGAATAAGCAATTCCGCAGTTGGAAGGCGCATCTACGGAACCCGGCGTGCCGCGTACCCAATTAGTGCTACCATATCACTCCATCGGCTTCGCTGGCTGGGACATGTACTACGTACGTCACCTCATCGACTTCCCCGTCGCGCTATATTCGCTGAGCCTAAGGTTGGCTGGAAACAACAACGTGGAGGCCAAGCCATGACATGGCACCGGTCTGTCAAAGTGTTGACGTCAAGACTTGCTTCTTTCGGTTCCTCACGCTTGCATGGTTGGGGACCTTGAGATCCACTACACAGCTGGCTGGAAACTTTGTCGGATATGGCTGTGTCGTGCTCAGTGGCGGTTGTGTTGCGACAGTTTGTGTTCAAACTCCTGAGAAAATTTTCCGTCGTTTCTTCACTTTTATTTTGCTGTTTCTTGTTTTTGCATGGCACCACGCCTGTGTACATTGTACCGGGTTATCGTTGAGTGTATATATATATATATATATATATATATATATATATATATATATATATATATATATATATCATCCTAACGCTCCTTTTCTACCTTCCAGATCGCATACCTCAGTTGTTTGTTGAATAAAGGCTGTATTTAGATCTTCGACTCCTAATTCGGAACGCTGTGACGTGATTACAGCTATTACAATTTATTCAACTGACAAATAGATCGGATTATGCGCCCCGAACGCTTGGATGGTGGTCCAAATTCTTCAACTGCTTCTAAACAATGGTTTTATTGGGCGGATACGTCTAATTACTTTGTGGACAGTATAGAACCATTTAATCCCAATAAACTCAGAACTCTCGCCAATTACGTGCCTCCCAATGTGTATGATTATATCAGGGGCAACGCAACTTACGAAGCCGCTATAGAAACCCTCACGAACCTGTATATCAAGCGAAAGAATGAGATTGTTGCTCGCCGTGTATTGACTACATGTCGACAACAAACAGACGAAAATTAAGATCGATTCTTGCAAAAGTTGAAATCGCTGGCTAGAGACTGCAACTTCAAACCGGTTACGGCTGAGAAAAGTCAAGATACCATCAGAGATGCCTTCATCACTGGGTTCTAGTCTCAGGCAATAAGACAACGGCTCTTAGAAAATGTTAGGATGTTAAAACGAAAAAAAAACTTTTTAGAGAAGCCAATAATCAACTCGAGCGTGTCAGACCGGATCGAACAACCAATAATCAATAAGTTATCGGACGACTCATGACGCAACCCTTTTTGCTAATCGAGCATTTATCTACAGTCGGACGCAAATTGGGCCAACGGATCAATAGTCAACCTGGTAAAGTATTGTTATCAACCTAATCGGCCCCACAGGGCTTGAACCTAACTGGACGCCCGAGTTCGGGAATATTCCATTTTCGCCTTATATACAGCACAATGATTTCTGTTAAGGACACATTTTTGGCGAGTCGGGTCTTGCCTTCTGATTTTTCGTAGCGAACTGGAGCGATCGGGAATCGCAAGCTGAGATTGAGTGCGCCGGTTTCACGAGAGACCAAAACGTATTGGAAAACATTTCACTCGATCTACAAACGGCGTTAAAGTAAGCACGATCTCTTGAGATGGCTCAATGTCAGTCACTATCGTACAAAGCAGGTATCTATACGGCTTCCACAACTAGTCCACTGGAGTTGGAACAAACAGCCCACAGATCAACTACTCCAGCCGAAAATATTGCTACCTTTGCATTCACTAATGTTGGCTAGCAAGTGTGGATTCCGGAGACACACGATCGCTGTGTCCTGCCCGCGAGGCGACTTGCAAGGGATGCGGTAAGAAGGGTCATTACCAGAAGGTGAGTGTTTCCTCTAAGAACACCGCATCTTTGGTCCAGAACTACTTGTCGTCAGTAACTCTCGCTGTGGCACCCAACAGTCCCTCTCATGCTGTAGCGGATGTTCTTACCAACAACATTCCGCTGAAGGCCCTGATCGATACGGGAAGTTCTGAAAGTTATATCGCTGCATCTGTTGTCAAACAATTCAATTGGCAGGTAATACAATCTCGTAACACAATCTCTATGGCTAGTACACATCTAACGAGTTTCACGAATGGCCATTGTTTCGTTACATTATAATACAAAAAGTGCCAGTACGCAAACATCAAACTATCCTTACTCACGAATCTTTGCTCCGATGTTCTTTTAGGACACGATTTTCTCAAAATACATTACTCAGTTGAGATCCCGTTCCCCGGAACGAAACATCCGTTCTCTCTATGCGGTTTACTAGCCGCTGATATGGATTTCCCATCTCTATTAAGCGAAAATGCTTCCAACTTTAAACCATTAATAACCAAATCATGCCGTTACTTGGTCGCCGACCAGAAATTCATTCGAGCTGAAATCAACAAGCTTCTAGACGATGGCATCGCTGAACCATCTATATCCCCTTGGTGGGCACAAGTTTTATTAACCACGAGTGAAAAACACAAACGACGAATGCTTATTGATTATAGCCACACGATCAACCGATGTACCTACTTAGACGCTCATCCCTCGCCACGAATAGATGGGATCATTGACAATTTTTTCCGCTACTCGATTTATAGCACATTGGATCGACAAAGTGCATATCATCAGATACCAATCAGAGACAGCGGGAAGTTCATCGCATTTGAAGCTTGTGGTGACCCTAATCAATTCTGCTGCATACCTTTTGGTGTCACAAACGGTGTAGCCTGTTTCCAGCGGGTTATTGACAAGATAATTCGTGACGAGGACCTAAAAGGGACCACCGCCATACAATCCATAAGGAAATGGACAAGTGGGAAGAATGAATGGAACAATCTGCAAAGACATAACTCTCTCGTTAAAATAAAAGGGTCTTGCTGTACCCCAGTGGGAGTTGGTGTTGCTGGATGCTGTACATTCTATCCGGTCACTGTTGTGTACTGCAACTAACACCACGCCTTATGAACGGTTTTTTTATAATCGGTAGTCGACTTCTGGGATACCATTACCAACTTGGCTCACTACACCGGGACCCGTACTCCTGCGCCGGAATGCGAGACCATCGAGGCATGACCCTCTGGTGGATGAAGTGGGACTGATCGATTGCAATCCATAATATGCACATGTTCGTTACCAGGACGGAAGAGAGGGAACTGTTTCACTGCATAACTTAGCACCTTCCGGTCAACTTCCATCTGTGCCTCTCGAAAACAGTTTGCTTACAGACACCCACTCCCTTTCGGAAACCCACGAAGCAATCTGCACTGATAACACTGTGACTGATTCATCCACACATCTATCTCAGGAAGACAGTGATTCGTTTCATACTGAGAATACATACAACCCAGATCCAACACCTCTTTTCCAACAACAGCAAAGAACGCGCCCATACAGCTTACGCAATCGAGAAGCATAACTATCTTCGAACTGCTGCAGTTCACAACTAAACAGCTGAGGAGAATGTTTAATTATGATTGTTTTATCATCCTAACGCTCCTCTTTTACCTTCCGGACTGCATATCTCAGTTCTTTGTTGAATGAAGCCTGTTCTTAGGTCTTTGACTCTTTTCATTCGGAACGCTGTGACGTGAATCTAGTTCACTACAGGTAGCTTTATCCGATCACTTTGTAGTTAAAAATAGTATTTTTAGGTGTATAATTAGCAAATTTCGGTGTCGCTCACCGTTTTCTCAAGCAGACAATGCCAAGCAATTTTCCTCGCGAGAATCCATAAAAAGTCGAAATCTAACTATTGCTACCGTTTTCAGTGTCAGTATTAGAAATCCAAAGCTCCTGGGGTGTATTCCCTCTCGCAGAACACACTGTACCTTATAAGTGCAAGATGCCGTTGCAGGACTTGGTTGGTCTAACGCCCAACCTTTCGGGCTCTGGGGGATTGCAAACCGAGTAGATGAGTTCCGTCATCTAGGCAGCTGTATTACACCTGGAGGTCAGATATCAGATGAGTCTTCGCATATACAGAAAGCGCGTCTGGCTCTTGTCAACCTGTCATTTGTGGTGTCAACATGACATCCGTTTATCTTTCAACGGTGGCATCAGTTCTTCTGTGGTTTAGAAACGCGGCCACTGCGGGTGAAGATTGCACGTGGATTACCGGTATTTGAACGCTGATGTCAAAACAGCATTACTCGGATCTGGTGGGAACACCGTATCAGTGACACTGAGGGTAGGCTAAGAATATTCAGCGAACAAAAAGATCATCAGACCAAACACTGAAGCTCGCCAGACTAAGGTTTGTTACACGCGTTCCCGCATAGGATTCCACGATGCGCAACGCTCGCTGAGGCAGGTAGTGCGTGCAACGGAAGAGGTACACTCCATAACCACAAAGGCCCACTATATTGAGATCACCGGCAACAAGACCCTGAGGCTTGGAGTGGAGAACCGCAGAAGGTCCCAATACATCAGTTGGGGCAACGAGCCGGACGACAGTCGATTACTGTCTACCACCAAAGTAAATGGTGATGGCAGGAATTCGAGCCTCCAATCTCCGATGCGGTAAGAAAACGCTTTACACCACTCAACCATAACCGGTCAGGACGCCAATCCATTCTATATATATATATATATATATATATATATATATATATATATATATATATATATATATATATATATGTGTGTGTGTGTGTGTGTGTGTGTGTGTGTGTGTTAATTAGGTACGACAAAACCGGCACGCCCCACATATGATTAAGGATCAACCACTTTTTGATCTCAGTTTTTCAGTGCAGCTGATTTTGGATGTGAACTTGTGTGATTTAACCATCGAACTTTTTCTCATGCAGTCAGTTTATCGAGTTGGAGTTGGACGAATCGAGCAACCTGTTGGCAAACCAAAATGACAATTCCTCACATGCAACCCGCAGACAGAATGCATCTGAGATCTATACCCGGTCTACTTTGGTTAGTAACACAGTGACACCGGCTACTTTGTCTGAATATACTGTAAGCCTAATGCGTCGAAACGCGGAGGATGAATTAGTCACTCCCGGTGTCAATACTGTCGCCGGTGCTGTTATTACCTCCGCAGCAGATGCTCCCCCTGATCATTGTGAAGCAACGCACACAGCATCATCGATCGGTTTGATTTCATCTCTTCCGTCTAAAAATACCAGCCCAGAACGTCTTTCGGTGAGTAACATTTGTTTTGTAAATTGGCTTATTTGAGTGGCACCACGCCTATATATATATATATATATATATATATATATATATATATATATATATATATATATATATATATATATATATATATATATATATATATATATATATATATATATATATATATATATATATATATATATTGGGGAGCTATCGCCCGCCTAAGCTGGGAGGCCCCCAGCCCAAAGGATGCTGCCCCGTCCACGTTCCGCTTGCTCCATTGGGTGCATGGGGCTAAGGACTGAGTCCGAAAAGCGGATTGAACATAAAGCACCAGCGAAGACAAGCCAAAACGCATGCAGCATTCAGATCAGAAGTTCCCTCATGGGCGCTTCGGTCACGTTGCCGTGCTGAGTTACCGCCCCACTGCTTAGTGGGCCAGCAAATTAGACAGGGGGGAAACGGGAGTCCACTCTCCGACCTAAGCATCCTCTTCACATTGCTGCTTTCAACGTCCGCACACTTTGCCAAATGCAGCAAAAGGTTGCCCTAGTTAGGACTCTTGAAACCCTCAACATAGAGGTGTATTGTCTCCGAAACACGCACACAAGACCCACCTTCAGTGTTAACACTTCGATCCCTAGATACAAGATCGGCTTCTGGTTTCACTCTTTGTGTGTCGGGTGATTCAGTGTCTAATGCTCGTGGTCAGGCTAGCGTTGGCATCACTCTGAGCGTGAAGGCTGAGCGTGCACTGCCCGACTGGATCCCAGTCAGCAGCCGTCTGTGTGCAGTTCGGTTGAATGATTTTGTGTATGTCAATAGTACTAGACTGAAGCGCCAATGTTTGTGAGTCGTTCCTGTGTATGACTGTAGCTCTCCTAAGGCTAAAGACAAATTCTACCAGCACTTGTTTCAACTGCTCCGTAGCGTGCGCTCTACGGACATCATGGGTGTTGCTGGTGATCTCAATGTTTAAGTCGGAAGCCTGGACGAGACGGAGAGGAATATTAGAGGTCGATATTGCGTTCCAGCCGATCGAACTGATAACAATGATCGACTCATTTAACTATGTTCCGACCACAGACTATTCTTAGCGAGTGAAAATTTCTCGCACAAAAAATGACACCGGCTAACCTGGTGATCTCCTGCGCCTTCACAGCGTTGAACTCAGATCAGCCATATTGCCGTCGGTTACCAATGGCGCCGATCAATTCAAGACTGGATCATTTTGGTCCATCTCTGTAAACACTGATAACGCTCTTGTCCGCGTGCGCTTTAGCTTGCGTCTCATCGGTGGCCGAAGCAACGCCAAAGTCAACCGTCCCTCGCAGCTGCTAATGGACGATAACCTACGATCTGCTTTCCGAACAAAATTACCCACCAGGTTACCGATGCAGTCAAATGCCCAGGATCCAGCAGAGCGATGGACAGAGACCAAACAGGCTCTACGTGCGGCTGCTGATGCTACCCAAGGTCCAGCAACTAGAAACACACAGAAACGATGGATATCTGCATCCTCAGTTGCACCGTTAGATGCGCGCAGATCGAGTCTTCCAGACTACAGATATGATGAGGTACGGAGATGCCTTAAACGCCAACTGATTTGGAGCCTGAGAAATGACCGTGAGCAATGATGGATTGCGAAGTGTAGGGAGATGGAGAAAGCCGCGGCGATTGGCAACAGCTGCAATCTTTTCCTTCTGATTAGACAAACCGGTTCACGCAAACCAGGCGTTAGCGGATTGATCAAAGAAGCTAACGGCTCACTGATTCAAACTCAGGAGTGTCGTCTAATTCGCTGGGCTGACCATTTTGAGATGTAGTTTAATTGGCCTTTATCCTCTTCAGGTTTGATCACTAGCGCAATGGGTACAGCTCTTGCTGTAGATACCAGTCCTCCGGCAGAAACGGAGCATCTTCGTGAGATAAGCTATCTTAAACGATATAAGGCTGCAGAACCGGATGGGTCGCGTCCGTCTATTTTCAAGGACCGTGGCCCAGTACTTTTACTAGCGTTGACGAAACTCCTCGGTTTGATATGGGAGAAGGAACAAGTTCCAAAGAGTTGGTGTGAATCGGTGATCGTACCGATTTATAAGAAAAGCGACAGGTCCTACAGTGAAAACCACAGGGGAATGAGTCTGGTTAGCATGGCATCCAAACAACTCACTGGTATTATTCTCTACCGCTTGCCTAACGCTCCCTGACAGTGCTTGAGCAAGAATCAAGATGGGTCTAGACCTGGTCGAAATTGTGTTGATCATAACTTCACTCTCCGACGAATTTTAGAACATAGACACACCTTCAGAAGGCCCACTATCTCCGTTTTTTATCTTAAAGCGATCTTCGACTCAGTTGACCGCACAGTTCTCTGGTGCTGCCTCTTGTTGATGGGTGTATCAGAGAAATTCATTTCCATAGTAAAATCTCTTTACATTAATAGCCATGAACTGCACGAATACAAAGAATTCCATACTGCATCGGTCGTCGCGCAGGATAATCAGAACCGCGCTGCCCATTGCATCGAGCGGGGTGGGTAGTGATAAGTGGGCTACTGCTCAGAGTTCCCTCTCTTTTATTCAACCTTTGTCTTCTGTCCCCAACCATCCCTCTTTGCCCGATCTATCCACCCATAATGCTCCCACTGATAACACGGTCGATACTCGCAACGATTCACTGTCAAACAGTGTCGGGAATAATCCTCTGTCTGGTAACTCACATTTTCTCAAGCCTCGTCAGCCTCCGAATCTCGGCTCCTTCAACGTGCGTACACTCATGCAGGCCGGTCAGCAGGCGTGCCTAGCCCTCACAATGAACTCTCTGAAGATTGATGTTTGCTGCTTAAGCGAAACGCGTATCCAGGATTCGAGCAGTGTAATTCAACTAACTGCTCCTGGTATCTCATCGAGGTATATTCTGCGCACCTCAGGAGACGAAGCAGCTAGAGCTGTGGGTCAACGTGGTGTAGGAATTGTCTTGACTGACAAGGCTGAGGCTGCCCTTTTAGACTGGATCCCTGTTAACAGTCGTTTATGTGCTGTGAGACTCCAAGGGTCAGTTGGCGTTCGAAAGGATAGTTGTGGTAAACGCAATTTGTTTGTGATCTCGGCGTACGCCCCAACGGACTGCAGCTCAGACTTGCAGAAAGATGAGTTCTATGATGCCCTCGCCACTCTCGTTCGCAGCAGTAAAAGTTCCGACATTGTAGTGCTAGCTGGTGACTTCAATGCACAAGTTGGCAAACTTAGTGCGTCAGAAGCCTGTTTAGGTGGGCGTTGTGCTTTACCCGCTGAGCGCACAGATAACGGGGATAGGCTTCTCCAGTTTTGTGCAGACAATCGATTGTTCTTGTCTAGCACAAATTTCCGACACAGCTCGCGTCGCGCTCTAACTCTACGGGTACTTTGAGTCAAATTGACCATATCGCCGTAAGCTACCGATGGCGCAGTTCTGTTCAGAACTGTAGATCTTACTGGTCCACGTACGTAGAGTCGGACCATGCTTTAGTTTTAATGCGATTATCTCTCCAGCTCCATGGTTATCGTCGCAAACCGCAAACCGGATTAGCCGTGCAACGTTTGTGTGATCCAGAAGCACGCACCCGTTATGAGCAGGAGTTAGCATATGAGCTAGGATCTACGACGGACAGTGATGTAGATGAGCATTGGGCTCATATCAAACAAGCGATGCACGTGGCAGCAGGTTTTGCCTGTGGTCCTAGATCCGTTGTCCATCAAAGACACTGGATCTCGCAAGAGTCGCTGAGTATAATGGAGAAAAAGCGTCAGCTTTCGAACCGTAAGGAGATGAATAAGATGCGGAGAAAGCTGCAAAGACAAGTTACGGGAAGCCTTAAGAAGGATCGCGAAAATTGGTGGGTCAAGGTAGCCGAAGAAATGGAAGTGGCAGCTGCTTCAGGTAACAGTCAAAGACTGTTCAAACTTATTCGTGACACCGGTGGACGGCGAACTCAGGTCAGTGAAACGATTTGCAACAGGAATGGAGAACCCATCCATAACAAACAGCAAAGGCTTGACCGATGGGCCGAGTACTTCAAGGAACAGTTTATCTGGCCGCACACTAGTGTAGTTACTCCCGTGTCAACAACTGTGACTACTTGGATGGTATCACTTGAGCCCCCATCAGAAGTACAAGTAGAGTCATGTATTCGACTACTAAGGCGGGGGAAATCGGCAGGTCCCGACGAACTACCCCCAGTTCTTTTCAAACTGGGTGGTGAGGCATTGATAAAATCACTTACCGCCTTGCTCCGTGACATTTGGAACGCGGAGCGTACTCCGTTAACATGGAGCGAGTCATTGATTGTTCCCATCTTCAAGAAGGGAATACGCAATGACTGCAGTAATCATCGTGGGATTAGCTTAATTCCCACAGTCACCAAAGTATCAGCTTCGATTTTGCTACACCGCCTTACACCGGCTCGCGAGGGGAATGTCCGCGAACAGCAGGCAGGATTCCGCCCAGGTCGAGGATGCATCGACCAGATTTTTACTCTTCGCCGACTACTTAAAACGCGTCACACGCACCGCCGACCGACAATAATGCTTTTCTTAGACTTGAAAGGCGCTTTCGATTCAGTTGATCGAACATCGCTTTTCACTGTTCTTCATCGAAAAGGTATGCCCCAGAAGTTCGTGAACCTGCTGAGATCATTGTATTCTCATACTTGTGGCCGCGTAAGGGTTAACGGTGAACTATCCGGTCGGTTCGAAACGACCAGTGGTGTTCGGCAGGGATGTCCTATGTTTCCATTCCTTTTTAACTTCGTCATAGACGAAATAATGGAGAGTGCGTTGCAAAATCTTCAGGATGTAGGCGTCGAACTAGAAGATAGTGAAAAGCTATGTGACCTAGATTACGCAGACGACGTTGTCTGCTTGTTCGAATCCACGGAACATGCTCAGCGTGCACTAGATAATCTCGCAAGAGCTGTAGCTCCATTCGGCATGCGTTTTGCACCTTCAAAGTGTAAGGTGATGTTATAAGACTGGACGTCAACGATTCCGAGCTTGATGCTCGATGGGTAGGTGCTGGCAGTTGTCGATCACTTCACCTACCTCGGTAGCTGCGTGACGACGAATGGGAGCACAGTAGTAGAGGTGAGTACGCGGATATCCAAAGCTCGAGCGGCGTACGCTGGACTGAAGCACTTGTGGCGCCGATCCGATATTTCACTGAAGTTGAAAAGTCGTGTATACTGTGCCACTGTGCGTTCAGTTTTGTTGTATGGTTGCGAAACTTGGAGTCTGCGTGCAGAAGATATTTGTCGTCTTGAGGTTTCCGACCATCGATGTTCACGTAGTATCGCTAGGATTGGGTGGAATAGCAGAGTAAGCAACGATGAGGTAAGAAAGCGAGTATTGGGTACTAATTCGGAGAACGTTTTGTCACAGCGTATCCAACTTAGTAGACTTCGTTGGTTGGGACACGTGTTACGTATGGCAAACACACGTCTACCGTACCGTGTCCTATTCTCCGCCCCTCCCAGGGAGTGGAAGAGACCACGTGGAGGTCAACAGATGACGTGGCAGCGAGGAATGAGAAAATGTACAACAGACTTAGGAAAAGTAGGTGCTTCACGTCTTCGTGGTTGGGGTCCAAAAGATCCGTCTACCAGTTGGCTGGAGACACTGAAGGATATGGCAGCGAACCGCGAACAGTGGAGATCGTGTTGTCACTTTCTATCGAATCAGAATGTTTGATCGGTGTACGTTTGTACAGTTAGACTGTGTATTCCGTGTGTTGGCTACTAGGGCATTCTTTTCTTTTCCCACCCATATAGGTCCACTCCCTGTCCATCTTGTATATTCATACTTTCTAATTCAATGTGCAACATGGTGAGAAAGGCAGTGGTCAGTGGGGCTTGCCCTACTGTTTAACGCTGTACGATGATGATGATGATGATTAATAGCCAAAGCCGAGTTTGGGCTTAGAGTGATCTTTCACCCGAGTTTACCTTAGAAAATGGTGTACGTCACGGTTGCTCCTCTGTCCTTTTCTCCTCAACTTTGTGACTGATATGGTCCTAGAGACCGCACTTTTGTCAGGTGAGGATAGCGGCATTGAACTTTCCCCGGGTGGAAAAGTATCAGACCTTGAGTACGCAGACGACATAGTTCTTCTAAGTGGAGATCCAGGTAAGTTGCAAGTTTTTCCGGACAGCTTGAGTAACTACGCAGAAATGTTCGGCATACGTTTTGCACCTTCAAAGTGCAAGATGCCGTTTCAGGACTGGGTTGGTCCAACGCCAAACCTTTCAGTGTCTGGGGACACTATAAACGTGGTAGACAAGTTCTGTTATCTACGGAGCTGCATCTCGCCCGATGGTCGGATATCGGATGAGGTGTCTCTGTGTATACAGAAGGCTCGTTTGGCATTCGCTAACCTGTGCCATCTGTGGCGTCGACATGACATCCGCTTACCTATCAAGAGTCGACTGTATGCTGCAGGAGCCAGGCCCGTGCTTCTGTATGGTTCGGAGACATGACCACTGTGGGTGGAGGACACACAAACATTGTCGGTATCTGAACACCGATGTCTTCGTTGTATTGCTCGAATCTGGCGGGAGCACCATGTGAACGATGTTGAGGTTCGGCGGAAAATCTTAGGGTAAAGGATCAAATCACTAGATGGAACAATTAAACTCACCAGGCTAAGATAGTTGGGACATGTGTTACGCATGTCCCCTGACAGGATCCCTCGGCGTGCTATGTTTGCTGAGGCGAGTACCGGTTTTAAGATGAGTAAGAGTGATCAGTCCATGACATGGAAGGAAGGTATGAAAAGCCTAACTAGTGGAGTTCGCGGATGATATTGTCGTGCTTGGAGACTCTCCCGTTACGCTACAACCAATCCTCGACCGAATCAATTCCTTCGCGAGGTCCATCGGACTTGAAGTAAATTCGACCAAAACAAAGGTTTTCACAACCCATCTGGGCCCGACAATTCAACAACTGCCGATGAATGACCAACCAGTCGAATACGTCCCTTCATTCAAATACCTAGGCTCAACTCTGCTTCCGAACGGCCAGGCAAAAGATGAAGTGGTATTACGGATCGACAGCGCCAGGAGAGCCTTTCTTCAGCTAAGACGAACGCTATGGACTCGCAGTGAAATCAGCTTAAGAACCAAAACTCGTGTTTACCGTGCTGCCATCCGGCCCGTACTCATCTATGGCTGCGAAACCTGGCCACTACGAGCTGAGGATACCAGAAGGCTGGAGGTTTTCGACCACTGGTGCCTGCGGCAAATCCTCAAAGTCAAGTGGCGCGACAGGGTGTCCAACGACGAGGTAAGGAGACGATGCTGTGATATCGATGCTCTCCCCGTCCTCCTCCAACGTCGACGACTCCAGTGGTTCGGCAATACGCTTCGGCGACCCGAGTCGGAGCTAACCAAGCAAACACTCTGCCCCACTCCCTGCCCTGGTTGGCGTTGTCGCCTTGGTGGGCAGCTCAAAACGTGGACCAGTACAATCGAGAAAGACGTAGAGCTTCTAGGCCTTCGGTCAGTCTATGGAGCCCGGCGATGGAAAAAGGACTGGATCAAGATCTGTACGGAGCTCGCCTCCGACCGCCGCGCGTGGTCAGCAATGGTTCGTGATATCCATGGAGCCGACTTATCCTCTCGCAGGAGATAGTCGCGTAAAAGTAAAAAGTAAGTAAACTAGTGGACTTGGCCATGTAGGGCGTTAGATTCCTTGGGTGGGGCCCAGGAGACCCTCACATTCAATGGTTGGATACGCTGGGGGACATAGCTAGATGCCGCAATCAATGGTGCTCTTGCATCCACAAACTTTCTTCATCGACTTAATTCCATTATTGCAAAACTCCTCTTACTCCTTTCATACTCTTTTCTCCCTCATTGTTTCCTTTCGAGATTGATGCTAGGAGATAGCAACCAAAGTAACCGCACCCAACATCATCGTACAGCGTTAAACAGTAGGGCAAGCCCCACTGACCACTGCCTTTCTTACCATGTTGCACGTTGAATTAGAAAGTATGAATAAACAAGATGGAGAGGGACTAGACCCACATGGGTGGGAAAAGGAAAGAATGCCCTAGTAGCCAACACACGGAATACACAGTCTAACTGTACAAACGCACATCGACCAATCATTCTGGTTCCACAGAAAGAAAATGACAACACGATCGTCACTGTTCCTGGTTCACAGCCATATCCTTCAGTGTCTCCAGCCAACTGGTAGACGGATCTTTTGGACCCCAACCACGAAGACGTGAAGCACCTACTTTTCCCAAGTTTGCTGTACATTTTCTCATTCCTCGCTGCCACGTCATTTGTTGACCTCCACGTGGTCTCTTCCACTCCCTAGGAGGGGCGGAGAATAGGACACGGTATGGTAGACGTGTGTTTGACATACGTAACGCATGCCCCAACCAACGAAGTCCACTAAGTTGGATACGCTGTGACAAAACGTTCTCTGAATTAGTACCCAATACTCGCTTTCTCACCTCATCGTTGCTTACTCGGCTATTCCACCCGATCTTACCGATACTACGTAAACATCGATGGTCGAAAACCTCAAGACGACAAATATCTTCTGCACGCAGACTCCAAGTTTCGCAACCATACAACAAAACTGAACGCACAGTGGCACAGTATACACGACTTTTCAACTTCAGTGAAATATCAAATCGACGCCACAAGTGCTTCAGTCCAGCGTACGCCGCTCGAGCCTTGGTTATACGCGTGCTCACCTCTACTACTGTGCTCCCATTCGTCGTCACGCTCCTGCCGAGGTAGGTGAAGTGGTCGACAACTGACAGCACCTCCCCATTGAGCACCAAGCTCCGAATCGTTGACGTCCAGTCTTATAACATCACCTTACACTTTGAAGGTGTAAAGTGCATGCCGAATGGAGCTACAGCTCTTGAGAGTCTATCTAGTGCACGCTGAGCATGTTCCGTGCATTCAAACAAGCAGACCAAGTCGTCCGCGTAATCTAGGTCACATAGCTTTCCACTATTTCCCAGTTCGACGCCTACATCCTGAAGATTTTGCAACGCACTCTCCATTATTTCGTCCATGACGAAGTTGAAAAGGAATGGAAACATAGGACATCCCTGTCGAACACCACTGGTCGTTTCGAACCGATCGGATAGTTCACCGTAAACTCTAACGCGGCCACAAGTATGAGAATGCAATGGTCTCATTAGGTTCACGAACTTCTGGGGCATACCTTTTCGATGAAGAACAGTGAAAAGCGATGTTCGATCAACTGAATCGAAAGCGCCTTTCAAGTCTAAGAAAAGCATTATTGTCGGTCGGCGGTGCGTGTGACGCGTTTTAAGTAGTCGGAGAAGAGTAAAAATCTGGTCAATGCATCCTCGACCTGGGCGGAATCCTGCCTGCTGTTCGCGGGCATTCCCCTCGCGAGCCGGTGTAAGGCGGTGTAGCAAAATCGAAGCTGATACTTTGGTGACTGTGGGAATTAAGCTAATCCCACGATGATTACTGCAGTCATTGCGTATTCCCTTCTTGAAGATGGGAACAACCAACGACCCACTCCACATTAACGGAATACGCTCTTCGTTTCAAATGTCACGGAGCAAAGCGGTAAGTGATTTTATCAAAACGTTTCCACCCAGTTTGAAAAGAACTGGGGGTAGTTCGTCGGGACCTGCCGATTTCCCCCGCCTTAGTAGTCGAATACATGACTCTACTTGTACTTCTGATGGGGGCTCAAGTGATACCATCCAAGTAGTCACAGTTGTTGACACGGGAGTAACTACACTAGTGTGCGGCCAGATAAACTGTTCCTTGAAGTATTCGGCCCAACGGTCAAGCCTTTGCTGTTTGTTATGGATGGGTTCTCCATTTCTATCGCAAATCGTTTCACTGACCTGGATGCGCCGTCCACCGGTGTCACGAATAAGTTTGAACAGTCTCTGACTGTTACCTGAAGCAGCTGCTATTTCCATTTCTTCGGCTACCTTGACCCACCAATTTTCGCAATCCTTCTTAGGGCTTCCCGTAACTTGCCTTTGCAGCTTTCTCCGCATCTTATTCATCTCCTTACGATTCGAAAGCTGACGCTTTTGCTCCATTATACTCAACGACTCTTGCGAGATCCAGTGTCTCTGATGGACAACGGATCTAGGACCACAGGCAAAACCTGCTGCCACGTGCATCGCTTGTTTGATATGAGCCCAATGCTCATCTACATCACTGTCCGTCGTAGATCCTAGCTCATATGCTAACTCCTGCTCATAACGGGTGCGTATTTCTGGGTCACACATACGTTGCACGGCTAATCGGGTTTGCGACGATAACCATGCAGCTGGAGATAATCGCATTAAAACTAATACATGGTCAGACTCTACATACGTGGACCAGTAAGATCTACAGTTCCGAACAGAACTGCGCCACCGGTAGCTTACGGCAATATGATCAATTTGACTCAAAGTACCTGTAGAGTTAGAGCGCCATGTCGCTGTGCGACGCGAGCTGTGTCGGAAATTGGTGCTAGACAAGAACAATCGATTGTCTGTACAAAACTGGAGAAGCCTATCATCATCACCACCAACGTACAGCGTTAAACAGTAGGGCAAGCCCCACTGACCACTGCCTTTCTTACCATGTTGCACGTTGAATTAGAAAGTGTGAATATACAAGATGGAGAGGGAGTGGACCTACACGGGTAGCAAACGGAAAGAATGCCCTAGTAGCCAACACACGGAATACACAGTCTAACTGTACAAACGCACATCGATCAATCATTCTGATTCGATAGAAAGTGACAACACGATCGCCACTGCTCGCGGTTCGCTGCCATATCCTTCAGTGTCTCCAGCCAACTGGTAGACGGATCTTTTGGACCCCTACTACGAAGACGTGAAGCACCTACTTTTCCTAAGTTTGCTGTACATTTTCTCATTCCTCGCTGCCACGTCATTTGTTGACCTCCACGTGGTTTCTTTCACTCCCTAGGAGGGGCGGAGAATAGGACACGGTGGATAGATGGGGCAAAGAGGGGTGGTTGGGGACAGAAGACAAAGGACAAATAAAAGAGGGAACTCTGAGCGGTAGCCCACTTCTCACTACTCACCCCGCTCGATGCAATGGGCAACGCGGTCCTGATTATCCTGCGCGACGACCGATGCAGTATGGAATTTTTGTATTCGTGCAGTTCATGGTTAATGGTTGTCTGAACAGGACAGAACAGAATCCACTGACGAGTCTCGTAGCAAAACGTTGAATCCCGTCAAATTCCGCCACTTCATTAATAGTGCATGGGAAGGCAGCAGTATACCCATATTCGAGTTTCGGACAAACGTCAGCAGCATCCAGAAACAAAAGATATACAACCCTAGGGTCTCTTGCACAGGATGACGTTCGAAGTGGTTTATAACGGATGAAATATAACCGGTGGTGTGGAGTGGTTTAGAGCGTTTGATTACTAAATCGGAGGTCCGAGCTTCGAATCCTCGCCATCAGTGATTACTTTGGTGGTGGGCAGTGATCCACTGTAGTTCAGATCGCTACCACACCTGACGTATTGGGACCTTGTGTGATTCTCCACTCTAAATCTCAGGATTTGGTTCCCGGTTTTCCCTAATAGTGCAGTGGGCCTTCGTGGCTAACGGAGTGTATATCCGTTCCAGTGCAAGCACGCGCAAGCGTGTAACTGAAAACGCTGGAATTTCCTCGCTCGGCGTGCATACGTGCGCCTTTGGAAATGTTAATTAGGAGAAATAAAAACGTAGCTTATCTCATCAGTTCATTCAAATCTCATTGTAGAAAATGCCGGTCATTATCGTCCCTCATGACACGCCATAGTTTCAGATTATCAGCACAGACGAGGCATAGTGGTTAAAAAAATGAGTGTAAGTGATCGATATAGGCCAGGAACAGTAACCAGGCAAAGATGGAGCCTTCAGGAACACTGTTGAGGTAGCATATCAACTTGATATCGACTGGGTAACTCTCACAGAGAAAGTTCTTCCTTTCAGAACATCGGCAATCCAGTGAAATAACGAACTTTGAAGATTGAAATTTCCGAGCTTTTCCAACAGCCGATCAAATGGAAATTTATCGAAGGCCTTGTTAAAATGTACGAGTATTACGTTCGTGTCGTGACCATTCGCCATAGCGTCTGCCCGTCGTTCGCTTTCCAACAGTAGGCTGGGGATTTACGACGAAATCCATGTTGTACAGGGGACAGAAGCATGTGAGTTTTCAGATGGTTCCAAATCCACACTGGCATTATTCTTTTCACCACCTTTTCTGTAGTGAAGGTTAAACTCACTGAACAATAGTTCACAGGCTCTTTTCGGGAGCCTCGCTTGTATAACAAACAAACTGCAGTCTTTTACGTGCCTCTGTACTCTGTACCGGGTTGTCGGTAAACTAAGTAAAAAAAGCTTCCATTCATTGGGTAAAAGTCTAGACTGTATCGATGTACTGCAGAAGTTCGCCACAGGTGAGGCGAGTTCATTGGTCAACGCTTTCAGAATTGCAAAATGTATCCCATCTGGCCCTGGAGATAGGCGCACTAATAGTTTCCACGATTGGTGGAAAACTTCATCCAGACGGAAGGACCGGAACACGATGACAGTATCTGTGCGAGACAGTACTTGAGATGGAGATGACTCCCCCACACAAGGACCTTTGCTTTCTGCGCGTCCGTCTCCACAGGTGTTCCTTGCTCGAATTACGGTGATATCAGTGTTCACTCGGATTCACGTCTTAAATGGGCACAAAACTGCTTGGGTTACGAAACGGAGTCTCTACAGAGCACATTTTCAAAACACTCATTTATTTTCAAACTTTGGGTGGCTTTTTATCTCTTATACCCGTTTCCGGTGTCCCGAAAACATTGCCATGCCCAGTTCCCACTGAAAAGAGCATGCCAAAGCTCGCGACCAAACCACAGGGGACCTTTGGTATGCTTTCGAGAACGAGCAGAACGCGCAAACGTACGTACCAAACCACTGATCCCTATCCATAACATGGGCCAGGCGGATTCCACACTAACCGAAGATGCAGCAGTCCGCATCACGGATGATGCTCCGTTTTGCATTTCCTCGCAGTCTATGCGCTATACGTTGACTTTTGCGTGGTTCACCAAAATAAGGTATACTATGTCTCCAGCGTTTAGCAAGGACAGAGTGCTTGCTTGAACCGACTGACGGAAGGCATCTGATTTCCCCAACGTCCAAGATGTTGAAAGACCCAGGATGGACGACTGAGAACCCTAGAACCGTATCGACTCACGCACGTAATGGAACACGGCAAATCCCAAACGGTTGGATGGAAGGCACGGACCATAGCAACCTTCGCCTCGATCAACATGCGGCACACTGGAGACGCCATGGATGACGCAGTATCCATCGTATCGCCCATCGCCGGAGGGCCTCAAGAATGATAGTGGATTCCATGTTCGGCAACAAGTGAACAAGCCTCATTGTAACTTACTCACAGGGTGTTAGTCGTACCCAACATTACAAGATCCCCAAAACCCCTCAGGATCAGTAAAACGGAAACTAGAAGGCTGATATGACAGACTGAATATAGACGGCAACAGCACAACTTTGCATCCCCATGCTCCATTGCAGAGCCAGAGGAGATCTCTCCGTATAAACCACATATCAGCTCAGCTACAGACTCAGGCTTGATTCCTCGGCCATCACCTCTTCACAGCGACTATAGTGGTCAGCCGATCACAAACTGTCTGTCACTTGTTTGACTGTACGTTTCGCGCACGCGGCACCCGCAAGCGCTACTTCCGACACACTTCCTCGACACATGCCAACTTGCGGTCTCTGTACTCAGGCACTGTGAGAATACACGCGGCTGGCACTTCATGGTCTTTCCTCGTTGACTTCCTCGACAAACGCGATCGTAGAAGCCGACGGAGTGTGGCTTCCAATACGACGACCGGTGGCCGCTCGTACACATGATCGTTGGGTACCCAACGAAGATCGTGTTTGACAAACCTACTGTTCTTAGACGAGATAACAAGACGAATAGATAGAGGTACGACGGTGGATGTGCTATTTGGATTCCAGTAAGGCTTTCGACCCTGTGAGTCATCGCCTGTTGGACCATAAGTTGCAAACCTTTGGGATAAACGGGAAAGCAAGAGAATGGGTAGCATACTTTCTAAGGAATCGTTGCTTCTGTGTCTATCGAGGCCGGAAAGGGTTACCAGTGGTGTGCCACAGGGTTCGGTACTGGGGCCTTTGCTCTTCCTCCTGTATATAAATGACCTAGCGGAAGAATTGAGCAACTCGTGTTCCATCTTTGCAGATGATGTGAAGATAGCGGGGAGCAATTTAGCACAGGATATAAATGCTGTGCTCAGATGGGCAGAACTATAGGATTCACCACTGAACCTCGCCAAATGTCAAATCCTGACCACTAACATAGACGAGACGAGCAGTATTTCGTTTAAAAGAGTGTCGGAGGTAAAAGACCTAGGTGCGATAGTCACACAGGACTTCAAGCCTTCAAGGCAGTGCTAGAGAGCTGCCAATATGGCCAAAGGAGATATTAACTGGGGTATGTAATACTATCACGTGCAAAAAACCAGAAGTCTTCATCCCGTTTTACAAGGTTTTGGTACGACCGCTTCCGGAGTATTGTGTGGAGGCATGGGCTCCCTACAATCGCAAGGATAAGGAGTGCTTGGAGGGGGTGCAGCGACTTTCAACTAGAATGGTTACCGGTCAGAGAGGAAAACCTCACGCCCAGCATCTAGAGGATCTTAATCTCTTCTTTTTAGAGCATCATAGAGGCCGAGGTGACCGAATGGAAGCGCTTAAGGTCATAACGGGTCTGTCAGATATGGACATGGGTGATTTGTTCGTTTCTGCCCCTGAGTGCGGCACCAGGAGACACAGTCTTAAGCTACAGAGGGCATACTCAAGGCTGAACATACGAACTAAATTTGATACAAATAGGGTTGTACCTATGTGGAATAGACTGCCAGAGGATGCTGCCGGATGCAGCGATCTACCAACTTTTAAGAAAGCCCTAGGTTCACGCTGGAACACAGCGTTCCCAGAGCTAGCTATGTGAACAGGGGGTGAGGTAATGAGCCCCTGGTAGCCTTGTAGCACCCGGCCCGTTCGTATCATCTGTTTTTGGTAGATTTGTTCAGCAGCCATTTTACACGGACAAACATTAAATTTATACGAAGGAAATCGACGATCGGAATGATGTGCAATGTTTAGTTGGCGCTTTGTTTAAATGTATTGGTTTAATTCATCGAAATCTCCTGAAAACCTCGGTATAGGTTGCTCTATTTTATTCCCTCGAAATGGGTAAAATAAGGACAGTTATCGGAGACCCATAAATCAGCTAGAAATGGGTATCGTAATACGTAATTTGGGTAAGTGAAAGAAACTAACGAAGCATATCACGTATTTCAAACGACTGGCACAAACAGTTCAGAAACCGGCCAAAAACCGCTCCGAAACCAATCGAGCGGTTTCTGATCGATTTCCTGGACGGTTTCCGAGTAGTTTGTGCCAATCGTTTGAAGTACGTGATATGTTTCGGAAATTTCCCTCGCTTTCCCCAAATAACGTACTACGATGCTCATTTCTATCCCCTAATTTATGACTTTCCAATTAATTGTCCTTATTTTGCCCATTTCGAGGGAATAAAACAGCAATCTTTACCGGGGCTTTCGGGACATTTCGGTGAATAAAACCAATACATTTAAATAAAACGCCAACTAAACATTGCACATCATTCCGACCATCGATTTCCTCCGTGAAAATTTAATGTTTATCCGTATTAAATAGCTACTGAACAAACCGACCGAAAACCGATCATCGTTGTAGTAAAAACCGATCGGAAACCGACAGAAAACCGATCGGTTTCTGAGCGGTTTTGCTGCGAGGGTATTTTTGTCCATGAACTTATGTCTGTGAAGGTGATACTGCCTCGCAAATTATGCCTTTCAGAAAAAACATTCAACGCGCAGTGTTGGGAGCTAAGGAAACTAGCCGACAACAACAATCTGGACGCTCGACCGGTCTCGGTCACTTTCGTCCTGTGGAAACTGAACTGAACTGAACCCAGACGAACGTTCGTCTGCCACTGCAGGTCGTATCAAACCCACGCTGGTAAATTTCAAAGTTCGGCGAAGAAAGATTGCGTGGTTAGGTCAGTCACGACAAAAATACGGTAGTAGCATGTACAAAATTACGGCGAGGCACAAAACAAAATGCCTAGGACCTGTAGCGCAAAATCCATATTTGGGTAGGTAGCTGAGATGACAGCAGGATTAAGATGGGTGGGAGAAAAGTTCAATCAGTACTTGGTAAGCGAATAGTTGTCCCACATCCAACAAACCATGAAACGACTGCTCATGCACCGGGGAGAACACAAACATCAGCAGAACGTGTGTTAGACCGAAGTCCAAAGTTATCCCGGGCGCAGGGAGTACAACGGAAGGACAACCATGAATCAAAGATGAAGGGAAGGATAAGTGGATATCGATAGTCTTGAACAACAACGGTGGAAATGTACAGGCTTGGACGAGTGATGAAAGAGAGATGATGATTACTGTAGTAGGATGGTGGTGCATTTATGAATCAGCTATGGCTTTAAGCCCAGTATTGCCGGAATGGATCGAGGAATCCAAATGAGCGCTAAGTGCAGACAGATGCATTATTGGTTCGAACAAACTCATTTTGAATGGGTTCAGTTTTGAGTTCATTCCAAGACTTGAAGGTGACCTTTCTTCCTGTAATGATGAGCACGTTGATCTCCAGGTGCTGCGACAGTAGGAAGAGTTCCCCTTTTTCGCAGGTGCATCTGGGAACAGTCAGGGCAGGGCAGGTTGAACAGGACTGATGGTGGCCGGGGCCGATCGAGTGTCCAGAACTCTTCCAGTGGCATGCACAGAGGTCGACCCCACTACTGCCACTTTGTTATTTCTTTCCAGTTTTGTCACACGAACTGATCTGTTTCTTTCAGTTGGCTGAAAAAAGGAGTACGGGAAGCGCTCTTCTCGCCACCCGGGCGAGAGACAACCACGCTTAGAGCCTCAGGTCGTACGTACGGACACAGGATGCGAAAAAGCCGGAGGTAGACTACAAGTCCCCCCTACCCCTCAGTACTCTGATTCCGTCGGGTCAAGTAGGGTCAGGTTCAGGTTCGGGTCGATTCCAGGACTGTACGACAGATGGCCAAGACGCCCAGCTTCTTGCACAAGTGGACTCCACGGACCCCCTGGTGCTCCGGTAATAGGAGCAACAATTTCCTGTACCCTCTGTTCCCGCGTCCGTTCACGTACGGTTCGCAGTTGGTAACAGTAGACACTAAGTGGACAGACCCGTCAGTTAAGTTTGAGAGGAGGGAAGCGGATAAGGTAGATCAGATTGTGGCTCGAAAGGATGAAGCCAAGATTAACGACGGAAGGGTACCGCATGGAGATGTGGAGGCTGAAGGAAAAACCGGCGTATATGGACAGAACTGGCTGCAGTCAAGGAAGAAGGGCTAGAACTGCCGAAGGAGGAAAAGCAGCAGCGTAAGGACAGGGTGTTTATGTGAGAAAGCTTAAAGATGCGCAGAACGAACACCTATTAAACACTAGGGCTGACGAAGTATCATCAACCCGCGCAGTGCTATGTTGTCAGTCGCTGCATCCTATCATGGAGCACACAAATTCATGCCCTGTCTAGCCGATGCTTGAACTCAGCAACTGTGGCTGCCTCAACCATTTTCCCTGGCAGTTTGTTCCAGTCGTTGACCATAGGTTGCTTGAAGAACTTGGCCCGGAAACTTGTCCATGACCTGTTCTTCTCCGGCCTGAGAGCATGACCCCTCAGATTGTGGTTTTCACCCTTCAGCAGCAGGGCATACATGCGGGACCCAAGCCAATCCTTCCTGTGAGGATCTTGAACACTACTATGAGGTCTCTTCATTTCGTTCTAGTTTTAGCGGTAATCAGTTGGGATAATCCAAGCTTTCCTCGCAAGTTTTTCCTCTCACCTCGGGGAAAAACCTGGTAATTCGTCTTTGGATCTTCTCTAGTGCATGTCTAGCCCGAGCCAGGTATGGACGCAAAACCTAACATAGTTCTCCAAGTGAGGCCGCGCGGGAGTCATATACCGTGCATGAGGTACCGATGGTCTCCTACAGCTGATTGTGGGAGGAAGCTGGTAGAATGCCCCCGGGGGGGGGGGGTTGTCGCTTTTTTACACTGGGTTCCGGGTAGGAAGCCCTCCCTCACCATCACCCTTTAGGTCTTGAATACAACTTTTACCTGCACTGCTACTGCCAATCCAGTCCAGTTCCAGTGCGCTCGGTGCGCACACGTGTTCATGTTCATTTCCATGTCCCACTTGACGGCCCATTCCTGGACACTGCCCAGATCCCTATGGTCTGAATCATGGTTGACTACTTGTTATAACCGTGATGAACTGAACCAACAGGAAGTATTGGAGTTGCCTCCACCCAAAACAACGTGAACGAAAGTGGCAAGAAAACCAAGGATGCAAAATGGCACTTTAGGTGTATTGCAGAACGGGTATGTACATATATATATGTCAAATCAGAGAAGGTAATTGGTAAGCCCGAAGATGACCAATCACAGGAAGCCCTTCTGGAACCTCTCCGCAGCTATCCTGATTGGTTGACGCCCATCCGTTTTTGTGGCTAAGGTGCCGTACCTGGCGTCATCACATGTGACAGCTGATGAATCGCCACTCTACCTCCTCTTTTTCACATCGTTGGCAAATTTGATTCACGAGTTTTCTAGACCGTATTATAAATCATTTACATAGAAGAGGTATAGCAGTGGTCCGGGGGCCTTTACGACTCTCCTATGTTAAGTCAGGACCTGCTCCCATTTGGAGACTATAGCTCCAGGCCCCAGGTTCGCGACAAGTTAGCGAATATACTCGGCAGCACGCAAAAGAGCGGAACTCAAAACGCCGGAGGAGGACAAAGTGTGTATTGGAGGAAAGCAACTGCGTGTGAAGGTGTACACAGGGGGAGCAAGTGGCGCCACCAAATTCAGTAATTGTTCAAATAAACAGGTTTGTTAGTCTCTATAATTGTGTGTTGTGTCGGCAGCACTACAAACCGACCCTTGTGGTAATACCCACGCCATGTGCCCAGCCGGAGACAGGCTTCTCATTATTCGTGCTTGGAAGGTCCTGCCAAACGGACCTACCCCAAACCGTGTCACCCGCCGGCCCGATACTCTAAATCCTCGTAGTTTTTCTATAAGCGGACAGTGGTTCACTGCTCCGAAAGACTTCTGTGGGTCCAGGCAGAAGACCACAACTAGCTGTCCATTGTCTAATCCCCTGCTTACTTCCATCGAGCAGAACAGAGGGTTAGACGGACAAGAGCTTCTGTAAATAAATCTTTGCTGGGATTCCTGGACAGGGCTTTGTCGCTTTGGGTGAGAAACTCCCCGCTCCCAAAATGCCCTCTCCATGACCTTTAGCACGGAACTGGCGGCTTGGCCAACGAGAGTCCAAATTTTTGCGCGCGTGAGCTTCAGTATCTCACCATGTTTCGACTGCAGAAGTATTCTCTCAGCACTCCGTGGTTGATGGATTCAATTTCGGAAGGTGAAGCCGGTTTCACTTCTGGAAAAAGCGGAACCCACTGTTTGAACAGGCTGAAAGCTAGACCACAACAAGGGCGCACTCTACGTTAGACGAACGGATCATGCTCCGACCCATGAAGCTGGCTGAAGTGGAGAATGCTACTTGTGTAACCAGGAACATAAGAAATAACCGAATATACGGAGCACTAAGAGCTGGAGGCCGTTAGAGAGTTGGAATTGGGATATGTGGGGGGAATTGCAACACGGGAGAGTGATGAGATACGTAGTTAAGTTGGGTTTCAATGGACGATGAAGAACACTGATGGCCGAGCCTAGTCCAAGCGAGTCTTGAAATGCATGATACCGTGTAGGTAAACTGCCTGCTGGCACCAGACGAGTAGAAAACTGAAATCCATCTGGAATATCCTGTGTAGAAATTCGTACGGACCTCAGTTAGGTTGCCTATAGGACGATGGAAATTCATGCACCAATCAGAACGCAGCTTAGTGGACCACCTACGGTAGGGAGATTGGCGCAATCTCTAATAAGTTTTTTGAGTCCCACGTCAAGCTCCCTCTGGAACACGGCCCAACCACTTGTTCGAACATGCGACAGAGGGACCAAATAGCGTTTGAGAGCGTACAACGGGTTTTCATTAAACAGCTCCTGGGTCTTCCCCCTTAAACCACATGAAACATTGTGATCTGCCAGACATCGATCCCTTATGGCTGCCCAGCCTAAGAATCAAACTATTCTTTCACAGTATCTCAAAAAAACTAACCATGCATTTCAACATCTCAGGTGAAAACCCCTTCTAATTATTCCTTAAGTAACAGTGAATACTTGATTTCCGTCTCTTTGTCTGGGCTTGGACTTAGGTTAGGATTCTTCGTCAATAGGTGTGTCCCAACTTAGAACAAGCTGCCACAGCACGTTCAGCAGCTATCTTCAATATCGATCGTGTTCAAACAGGAAATACACCTAGCCTTAACGGCGAACACGCTGACCAGGATGTGCAGTCTTTACATATCAGGGGCTCAGGCCTTTGAGCTAGGAACAGGGTACTAGTGAAGCAGGTAACCAATTTGAAACATTATGGTCCTAATTAGACTCACTTATGTTTGGCCTCTTCCCGATAGCGATTAGGAAATCAGTACACGACACAGGGACTCAGCCGTTCGTCTCCACAATCTAGGACTGCTAATAAATAATAATAATAATAATGGTATATTTCTCGGCCATGGTCGAGACGCACGCTCAGAGCACAATCTTGGTGTACAACGTCACTCAAAACAATGAACTATAAACGACTTTCAAGAAAACGAGTCAAAATCGTCAGAAGCAAAACATTATAGCTAGAGGTAGTTTGAATCGATCGAAATGATAATGTTTTGCGCGGCAAATACGGTTTGGTTTCGAATCCGAGTTGGTTGGTGGTGGCCGGTGGAAGTGCGAAATAGGTCTTGGAAATATAGCACTAAGGATGCATTTTAAACCAATATAATGCAAGCTGCGGATAACGGAGGCCTACTTGGGTTCTATGAACGGAATAATTTATGAGCATGGGGAGATGAAAGAGATGAATGGGTGTACGCTCGCGAACTTTGGTGAATTTGAGGTGAACGGCTCTCTATGAAGACAATGTTGGCCCTGAATGACGGATATTCCCGGTCTCAATAAACGGAGTACGTCATGAAACGGGGAGACAAGAACAAACTGTGGAAGTGGACTAGGAAACGTTGGTGAATGTGGAGGAAACAGCAGTCCATATAAAAGGTGAGTTTAGGTTCGGGATCAATAACCCGTATCATTCAGAAAAAAGGGAGCGAAACTTGAAGGCCTTGAATTAGTGAAGAATCAATTTCAGACGGAATAACGATCGAAAGAAAAATGAAATCTTGCAACAGAAAACTATGTGGAAAACCTCCGCGTAGGCTAGCGCCTTATTGTTCTGTTACGCTGACAAAAATATGTTGACTTATCGATTCTCTGTGTTATTCGGAGTCATTATTGGGAACCACTGATGAGGAGGACAAGTGGACTTGCGTTTGGATGGCGTATCGAAGTTTAATGAGTAAAAAATTCCTTTGTTGCGCATTCTGGCTGTTATTGGATCGCCTCACATGAGACCAAGGTGGTATGCAGTTTCCCTTGGTTATGGTTCATCAGGCGGGGTAAAAGACGTGTCAATCAATCAGTAGAAGGTAGCTTGTGAACTGTTAGTTTTGAAGACTCCCGCAATGACGTCAGTAGTAGAGGTGTTGCGTCAGGAGGCGCCTATCAATCTACCGGTAAGCAATTGTGAGTGTTTTAGGTCGTGTGCGTCGATTGCAATCCCACGGGATATAAAAAAGTCCATTTAGGTCTCCCTCGGTACGGGTCAAGGTGTGGACCTTGGTCACCGAAAGTGGAGCCCGAGAGAGCGGGCGACGACAAACCTGAAATAAATGATGTTGGAAGTCTGGACTTGGTTCCAGCTGTGAGTTGTGATTATAAATGGCGACAGTTAATAATGAGCTGGTTGGGTTTATGTGGACTGTCAGTGGCACATTCCATATTCTGGTCTGGGTTTTAATTCCAGAGTTTAAGTAACGTAGGGCTGCAGGGGGTTGATAAGTACTACTGCAGGCTTGCAAGATAGCATAAACCGGGTGGGCTGCTGCGCCTGCACTTCAAAGGATAAATGGTTTGCCCGCAATTAGAAGTTCGGAAGAAAAGTTAGGTAAGGTTGCAGAAAAAACCACTAGGGCAAGGGTGGTGATGCGTTGGAGAAAATTGTTATCATACAGAGAAGCGTGGACGTAAGTTCGTCTGTTCTCCTACTCGGTAGTGCCGGCCTACTGAGATGAAATTTAATCTGAGCCGGGAAATCTCATGACGTGGTGGTTGAATAAGTATCATATTTGTTATAAGAGTGAGGAGAGATAGTCAGTAGGGAATGGAAAATATGAACGGTTCTCCGTGTTCATTTCTTGTAGACTCAAGTGAGGCTGGTTTTGGTCATCTGTTGCCTCTATATGTTATCCGTGTCAGTAGGCTTAAAGTCCAGGCCGCCGTAGTGATTGTAGTTGGCAGGAGGCTGTGGTTACCGTTAGGTAGGGTTGTAAACATAAGCGTGGCTTGGATGCAAGGACATCGAGAAGGCCGCTTTCTAAGAAGGATGACGGAAGATGGAGGGGTATGGATGGAAAAGGTCACCGGTTTCCATTATGCCCTTTTCTCTTTTTCTCCTTTTCCGGGCTTCACCGCGGCTGCCGTTATTCTTCAGGTACTTCTACACGCTGTCCGGGCCAATGGGTTGAAAGTCAGGGCTATGGTAGCTTTTGTATTTGATGTCGACGTGCACGCTAGGTGCGCTTGGGGAGGGTATGGGTGGTTGAAACTTAGAGTGAGGGGTGGGTAAGCTTATGTGGAGAGTCCAATGCACAGTCACCCCAGTCAGCCTGGTGCGTGAAAACCAAAAGCTTGTCGAGCAAACAAGGGTGACGTGGGGCTTCCCCTTTCGCAGGATCAGGTCTGAGCTGATGGGAGACATGTCCATAGATGAACGTTGCTCAATTCCTCCACAGCCCGATGCCAGTGGTATATGGAGATCGAATCGATCCCACGAGGTCTTTTTTGTTTCCACTCCTCTTTTTTCAGTTTTCCTTTTTTTGTTTCCCAACAAAGAGGTGGTTGAGCCCATAGAGGAACTTTCCATAGCCCCTCTGCCAGGTCGTAATTTTATGCGTATTTGTCTTTTTTCGCAACTGCTGGGGGTGGTCTGTTTTCCCCACTTTCGGACGATGCTATGGTATGGGTGCCGTTGACATCAGGGGTTTCGCTAGCATGGGCTGGGAAAATGCAGAGTGGGACTATGCAAACACACGGAGTAGGACAACGAACTTTATAGAGCACAAGCTGGCATACGTGTATCAGTCTCATACAGTGCCGGACCATGCCTAAGACCATCAGAGACCATTCCGAGCTAGCTAGTGTAGATGAGTTTAGCTCAGCTGATGGGAAATGGTGTGGTGTATAAGAGGGAATATGATAGTGGTTGGTAGATGGTGGATACAGAGATGGGACGAGAGGACAGGCCACCAAGTAGGTACCCGCAGGTGGGCTTCTGGGATAAGAGATTCTGAATTGAGATGGTTAGGAAAGGCAAAATGAGGCCGGGCATAAAACCCAGGCGGGTGGTGACAGCCAGAGTGAACGGGAAAGGAGTGAAAAAATCAAGTAAGGTGGCAGACGGCGGAACTCAGTGTCCTAGGGTCCAAAGCCACAAACCTATTTGCTGCAGAGACACCTAAAACTAAGAAACTTAGACTGGTTGGCAAAAGAACATGAACATTGTTTAAAATTAGGAGAACTGGCAAGCATTAAACTAGGTGTAGTTGCAAAAGTGAGCAAACTGTAGCTACCGTAGTAGAGATTGTATGTAATATAAAGTAAAAGAAAATAGTTGCCCTGGAGTCTGTCATCGGGAAAGAAATGAAAGTTCTAGTGCATTAATCCTAGTAATCAAACCCGTTTTCGTAGGCCACCTCTTCGGTGATGGTCTGGCCGGTAAGAAAGGATCACATAGGGAACAGTCAAGAAGTGATCCATTGAACCTCTGAACTGGGAAATTGAGAGACTCTCGCGGATGTTTAGCGGGAGTTTATTCCATAACTTTGAGTATTTTAGAAATAAGAAGTTAGATCTTAACGCTAATTTTGGTTTGGGAATAGAGAGCTGCAATGACCAATGGCGTAGGGCATAGTTCGTGGGGGGAGGGAGACGAATGGGTTCAGTACACGAAAAGGCCGTACGGTGGTACAGCTTAAACAGGAAGCATAAACTGAGCTTCATGCGACGCAGCCATAGGGGGTCAAGACTGAATAGGATGCGTCGATCATTGTAACACAAACTGGATGAAAATCCCACTAATTGTTTGGTGAATTGGCGCCGCACGGACTCCAGAGAAATGCTATCAGATTTCGTCATGTCGGTGAAGATAATGGGACAGTGTACAAGGAGAGGCCTGGCGTGAGACTTGTGAGTGAGCAGTTTGCAATCATTTAGCGGAAAAGTTCCACTGCAATCTGCTGTGTAACATACTCAGAAAACCTAAAGCTACAAGAATAATGAAGACCAAGGTCTCGAACTAAAGGGCTGTACTAGATGGGTAGGTCATGGATAAGCGGGGTTCCGGGGGTCACTTGACATCTGAATGTTGTGTAACAGCTGTTCGAGGTCGAAAAGTCCATACTCTTTGAATTGCTCCAGTCCCCGAGTCGCTTGAGGTCACTAGAAACTTCGTCCAGCATAATGTTCAGGTTCTGACGAGGAAACTCATAGAAAACCTTAACCTCATCAGCGAAAAGGAATGGGGTACCATGGTGCAAGATGTGAAATATACCAATTGTGTAGATCAGAAAAAGTAAGGGACCGAGCACACTGCCTTGTACAACCCCACTGGTGACTGGAGCAGGCCGTGAGAAACACCCATCAATGGAAACCACTTGTGAGCGGTTCGATAGATATGATGTTAACCACGATGAAAGTGAATCGGAAAAGCCGTGAGCTTTGAGTTTTGTTGGTAATAAACCGTGAGGGACGCGGTCGAACGCCTTTGTCATATCAAGGTGTATAATGATGATGGATTTACTGTTGTCGGCGGCCGCCGTTATGAGGTTAAAAAAGTCGTATTGGCAAGTGGTGCATGAATGTGACTTTAAGAAGCCATGCTGCCCACCATGGATGATGTTATGGGACAATAGGAAGTCGGACATCCGCTGTTTGATGAGGCTTTCCATCAACATAGAAGCAGTTGGAGTGTGGTTGATGGGACGGTAATTTGAGGGGTCATGTTTTGGTCCTTTCTTATGGATTAAGATGATGACCGCAGTCTTCCATTGTGAAGGAAATATGCCAAACTTGATGGATAGATTGTAGACCTTCAATAGTAGGGCTGCGAAATCAGTTCCTCCAAGGCGTAGAAGTGTCGGTGGAACACCATCATGGCCAAGGTGTGAGGACTTCCGGACACGGGTAAGCTGGTTTGTCACCTCTTTTAGAGTAAATTCTAAATCAGAAAGTAAGTGCTCGGTGACAGGGCCTATGCTTGGGGGTAAAGTAAGGGAGTCTGTAGTCATGGGTGCAGCAAAGTAGGAATTAAGAGCCTGGGCTATCGCTACAGTTGAGGTAATTTGATCGTTATTTTCCAAAATGAGAGAGGGAATACCTGCCGGTTTGCTCTGATTTCTGTTCTTCGTTAGGCATGCCAACTTTGAGGAAGTATTGTGGCATTGCAAGGCCGATACTTCTTGTTTTTTGAGCACATCGTCAGTCTTAATTCTGATTGCTACCGAGAGACTTTGGAGCTGCAAGAATGACGATGAGTCACTATTGGCGTGATACAGCTTCTGGAGCTTCAGATATTTGTTTTGCATTCGGCTCAGGATTGAACTACGGACTCGGTTTGATATGATACGAGTTGTAGTGATTTCGGACAGCAAGTATGAGAGGTTAGAATATAATAAATCAGCAGCCAGCTGGGGGATGCTTTGCAGGAAGAAGTCGTCCCAGTCTAACGAACGAAGCGTGCAGATAAGATTGTCCCAGTTGACTGCTGAAGAGAAACGATTGGGTGGGTGGGATTTATCGAAACCATGCGGAACCACGAAGACGCAGGACACCATTCTGTGGTCACTTCCTGGAAAGACGTCGAGCGTACTGGCTGAAACATCAGATAAGCCAATTGTGAACAAGAGATCAAGAATGTTGTTACCTCTAGTTAGGACTGTTACATGTTGGATCCAGCGCCGTACGCGGATGCATGGCAGGAAATCTAATGAGTTGTTCAGGGCAGATAGAGTATTCCAACAGATGCTCGGTGCACTGAAGTCCCCCGCGATGAGTTTGGGGGAACAGGGCAGCAACGAAAGGTAGTTGAATGCGTCAGTAATCTTGCAAAGTCCATATCGTTGGAATCAGGTGGCCGATAGATGCGACCAATATGAAGATAGGAGTTAGGTAAGGGAATCGTTAACCGCAGAGAATCCTGAACGGCGTCGAGAGTTGTGTGTGAGAGTGGAATGGCCTGCAGAATGTTTTGACATAAATTAGACAGCCTCCTTCACAACGAGGCCCATTCCTTCGGAACGTCTGGTAGCCAACTAGAAAGACTCGATCTGACGGGACGGAATCCGTTAGCCAAGTTTCAGTTACAATGATGATATCTAAGTCGGAGGGCTGAGCGATGCTGCGGATGGCTTTAGTTTTGTTCAGTAATGAACGGGCATTTACGAGTATGACTGAAAGAGATGATGCAGGCCTCGATGGTGGTGGATATGGTGGGGGGTTCGGTAGTGGTGCTGAAGGTGGTAAGTCCAGTGAGGGGTAGGGCAAGGATTGGGGAGGACCTCAGTTGTTCCACGGATTTGATGAGCTGTAACCTGGTGGTGATAGTGTAAGGAAAGAGGGATGGGGAGGTGCTGTTTAGGAGAGTAGTTTGAATGCAGGGAATATTTTCGGAGGGGGCCGGCAGGAAAAAGCGGCCACGGATGGATGGCAGTGCTAGGCTAAGAGACGTGGATGGGTCTTGTGGGAGTGGGAAGCTAGGTGGGGCACGGAGATGGTTTCCGGGGAGTGACTGGGTAGCAGTAGAGGAATAGAGCAGTTGGTGTGGCGGATAGTAATGTAATGGAGCGGTGGTTAGTGGGGGATAAGGTGGGTAAACGCAGGGCGGAAATAATAAGGCCGTTAGTCGAGGTGGAAAAGTAAGATTCACAGCCACACAAGAGGCTGGTAAAATTTCGCTCGACTGAGCATTTTGCTTATGGTTTGCATGGGCATTATTTTGATGGGTCTTGTTCTTTTGGCGACGGAATGTTAACTTCTGAGGGTCAGTCTGCACTGACGGCCTAATCAGCGGTGGTGGCCTAGGTGGTAACCAGATACTTTCCGGTGGCGAATGGGTGAGTGAAGCGGGCGAGCTTAGGGGCCTGCTTAGGTTATCAAAAATGCCAGAGGTAACAGGATGCATGGGTTTAGACGGAGGTGGGTTGATGGTGCGGTGATTTTTAGGTACCGTTGCATAACCCGACATGGAGCTAGTAGAGGGAATGGGGTCGTCTAGACTTGTGGAGAACATGAGCTCGCGAGTGGATGAGTCGGAAGAACCTTCATCAGTTTTGTGAATGCTGGGGCGCTTGTTTCAGTCTATAGATTTGCTTGGGTTATTGTGAACATTGGGACGTATAGAAGACATCCGAGAGCAGCTGGTGAACGTGTCTCCTATTGGGTCTATCAGCGGAATACCAACGATATCCCCTCTGTCGGACGAATAGAGAAAACGCGAGTCGGTTTACAGATGCGAGGTGTATTCTATATATCGTGGCACCGAAAAAGTACCGATACGAGAGATACACCGAACGGAAAACGGAACGAAACGCGACGGCTGTGCAGAAAGCGAACCGCGAGCGTGTACAATCGGCGAACGACTGAAAGCGAAAGTAATTTGAAACGAGGTCGACGGAAACCTCGGAAAGGTCAGTACAGTAAAATGTACGCCACCGGAGAACACTATGAGGTCGATGTCAAACGTCAGAAAAGATCGTAGAGAGAATAGATCCAAAATGGTGCCCAGAAAATAGTCATTTTCTCAAAACGATCGAGGTCACCACAGGAGCCCCCCCCCCGCTAGAAAGCATGGAAAGCTTTCGAAAAAATGTCAAGGAGGGAAAGGCACACAAACGGTAATCGTGTGCGCGAATGCGTGCAAAATACGTGAATGTAGCTGTGCTGTAGGATGCTGACGGGCAGAATCCGTGGTATGCAGGAACCGTAGGATGATGGTCGAGCGTAAGCCAGAATCGTTGCCAATGACATCGGTTGCGTGACTCGTCATCCAGGTGTGCCACACCAATAACGGCCAGCGTCGGGTAACGGTTTACCAATACGATATCCGGAAGCCAAATCGATAGGTTCGTAAATGGCCAGGGACGAGAACGACAAGGTCGATCCAGAATGCAAACGTTGGTACCAAAATTCTCCAGATTTCGCGGGACTAGCGAAGAGTACCATATAGCGAGGTTCCAGGAAACGAAAAGAAACGAAAAACTGGTGTAGCAACTGCAATGGACTTGACTAGAATACAGTAATAACTAATGGGTATGTTAAACCGTGTCGAAACGATAAACACGAAAGTTATTACTGCGAAATGCATCGGTTAAGATCGTGTTTGACCAAGTCGCGAAAACGTGCTGGGCAAACGATCTTCCGACCGGAACGTGAGACGGGAGCCTCATTCACGGACGGGTGCGTAGGCGTGCTCTGCTGACTTGAACGTGAGACAGTATTCTCATTCGAGGACGTAGCAGAGCCAACTGGCTGCTGACTTGAACGTGAGACGATAGCCTCATTCGAAGTCGTAGCAGTACCAACTGGGTGCTGTCCTGAACGTGAGACGATAGCCTCATTCGAAGTCGTAGCAGGCAACGCTAACTGCAGACCTTGACGTGACACGGAAGTGTCGTCAACAGGCAGTGCAGGCTTAACATCGAATCTTATGTCAGAGGGCGACACGCTGTCATCAACGTACGCGGCTTTGAGACGATCGATGCTAACGGTATCGACGCGACCGTGTCGATCAACCCTAAAGGTCTTATCGTGACGAGAAATCACGCGAAATAGACCTTCGTAAGGCTGTTGTAATGGTTTCCGTACCGAATCAACACGAATGAGTACATGCGAACAAGTTTCGAGTTTGGTCGGAACAAAAACCTGTCGTCGCTGCATTCGAGTCTGCACCGGAACGAGATTTTGCATGTACGTAGACAAACGGTGAACGTAAGTCTGTACGGCAAACGAGTCTGTACTCTGTGGCGTAAAGAATTCCCCAGGTAGTCGTAATGTCGTGCCGTAGACAAGTTCTGCGGCGGAACATTGTATATCTGCCTTCATGCAAGTCCTGATACCAAGCAGAACTAGCGGTAACGTTTAGTACCAGTCGGGGCTCTCGTGTGCTCTAAGAGCCGCTTTGAGTTGGTGATGAAAACGTTTGACTAAACCATTCGATGCCGGATGGTACGCGGTCGTGCCAATGCGTTCCGTACCCAGCATGTGAATTATTGAAGAGAATAGATCGGACTAAAATTGTTGCCCTCGATCGGTAGTGATTGTAGAAGGACAACCATATGAAGCTATCCATCGTTCAATCAGATGTGGAGCCACTGATTCGGCCGTGAAGACAGAGATGGGAATAGCCTCGGGCCACCTCGCAAATCTATCGATGCACGTTATTAAGTAGGTATACCCGTGTAATGGGGTCGATGGACCCACAATGTCTACGTGGATATGATCGAAGCGAGCATCAGGCGTGGCAAAAGTACCGGTAGGCGAAGCTACTTGCCTATGCACTTTAGATCGTTGACATTGTAGACACTGTTTTGCCCACATACGAACATCTTTGTTCATGGATGGCCAGACGTATCGTGCAGCTACTAATCGGAGACTGGCTGCGATGCCTGGATGTGATAGACCATGTAGGGTATCGAACACGAGACGTCGATATGCAGAGGGTACGACTGGTCGAGGTATGCCAGTAGACATGTCGCAGAGTATAGTCCCAGCACTGGTGGCTAGAGGTACGGACTGACACTGTAGCGACGATGACTGAGCCGCTTCCATACATGAAGAATCCTGTGCCTGTGCTGCAGCCATGGCAGGGATGTATAGAACCGGAGATGTATTAGCATTAAGCGGAATACGCAACAAAGCATCTGCAACGCAGTTCGGCTCACCTTTAACGTGCCGTAGGTCAGTCGTGAACTGTGAAATATAGTCTAAATGTCTGACTTCTCGTGGGGAGAAACGGTCAGACTTAGCATGCAATACATACGTCAAAGGCTTATGGTCTGTAAAGAGGATGAAATATCGACCCTCGACTGTATGGCGAAAGTGCTTAGAGGCAATATATGCAGCCAGCAGTTCGCGACCAAAAGCACTATATCTGGTCTCCGTGGGATTGAGGCGTCGAGATAATAACTCTAATGGCTGCCAGATCCCAGAAACAGACTGTTGCAGGACCGCTCCGATGGCGAAGTCGGGTGCATCCACCGCTATGCTTAGCATGGCGGACGGAACTGGGTGCAGGAGGAGCGTGGTCTGAGCTAATGTCGCTTTATTCTCCGAAAATGCTACTCGTGCGACATCCGTAAGCGACAATTCACGTGAATTGTCACGAAGTAGGTCAGTTAATGGAAGCAAACGTTCAGCGGCATGGGGTATGAAACGACGATAAAAATTAACTAACCCCAAAAATGCCTTGAGCTCCTTGATTGAGGACGGTACGGCGTAATCTAGAATAGCGCGCACTTTCTCCTCGCAGGTCTTAATACCCTCTCGAGTGATCTTGTGGCCGAGGAACACAAGTTCCGGTTTGTCAAGTTCACATTTATCAGGATTAACTACTATTCGATGTTTGGACAAACGTTGAAATAGTAGCGTCTTTTGTTGGAAATGTTCATCTACGCTCGACGATGCGATTAGCAAGTCATCGATATAGACGTGAACAAATTCCAAGCCTCGTGTAACGCTATCGATAAACCTCTGGAATATCTGAGCAGCATTTAGCAAACCAAAAGGCATACCTAGGAACTCAAACAAACCAAAGGGAGTTGTGACAGCGATTTTCTCGACATCTTCAGCGGCGACTGGGATCTGGTGATAGGTCCATAACAAATCGATCTTAGAAAATACAGCCATGCCGTGAAGTGATGCCGTGAAGTGATGCCGTGATGTCGTGTATGTAGGGTATCGGATAACTATCGTAACGGGTAACCGAATTTAGTGCTCGATAGTCGCCACATGGTCGCCAGCTAATGCATCTTTCTTGAGAATCATGTGTAGAGGTGAGGCCCATGGATTGTGAGAAGGACGAACAATACCTTTAGAAAGTAAAGTGTCAAACTCACAATTGGCGAAAGCCAATTTGTCCTGTGCCAGTCAGCGAGGTCGTGCCGTGACTGGTGGTCCGTTGGTGACAATGTGGTGTGCCACACGATCGGCTACTGTCTCTATCTCTTCAAATGGTTTAGTCAATATGGGGAATTTAATAAACAAAGACTGAAAATTATGCGGAATGTTAGAAAACAATCCTGTGATTCGGTGCGCATCTGTTCGAGCTGCAAGACCCGTAAATTAAGTGTTCGACGAAGGATCGATAAGCTGCAGCCTACATGAATCAACAAGTAATTCATAGTGCTGCAGAAAATCGATTCCCAATATGCCTGTGGGAACATCCGCAAGAATGAATGTCCACAGATACCGTCGTCGTGGTTCAAGGTTGACCGCAAGCTGTCTCGTGCCGTAGGTAGGAATGGAAGAACCATTCGCCGCTGACAGCCGAAGCAAAGAAGCTCGTGGCTTGTCTTTATGGACCGGCAAGACAGAAACCTGGGCCCCAGTATTGACTAGGAACTTAGCGTTAGTGCACGAATCATGCACGTAAAATAAACGGCCAACCTGAGACTGATTGCCGGCGAGTACGGCAGCTTCTACTCGCCGGCAGTAGCGTTTCCCGCCGCGTATGAACACGGCTGTCAGCACCTACGGGCTGCTAGTCCGAAAACGCGGTGGAACCAACAAAAGCCGCTGGTAGGATGATCTCGTTTGGATGAGGCAGGTGAGGCGGATTCACGGCGGACTTGGGCAGTGGAGGGCGCCCATCCATGCCGTTGTTTACGTGGGCTACTGCGAGGAGCCGGTATTTTAACTCTGTCCTTGAAGGGCAGGCGGCGCTGGGTGGATCGAGAGTGCCGAGGCCTCTCCGGCGATTCATCCAGGTCAACACCCCTAGGATTGCGCGATGTCGTGACAATGAGGGGATTAGCCCCACTGCCGACACGTGCGACAATCTTGTCTGCCACGGCGGCTGCTCGTTCCAAGGACGAGTCCTTGAAGAGAGCAGTTACGGTGGTCTGAGCCTGGAAGGGTAAGGAATCCAACCACAGTTCTTTAACTATCTCCGAATCCTTATCGGCGGGCCCTGCCAGCGACCGAAGGTGAGCTAGGTGGTGGCTTGGTTTCGTATCCCCTAAGGGGTGCCGGGCAAGTAGCTGACGTAACCGTTCCTCCCGAGAAGGAAGGAAATGTTGCAGTATTGCCTCCCTAGGCCGATCGTACGGCTGCTCTTTTGGAGGATTTAACACCAAATCCCTCACTGAGGAGATAACATCGCCCGGGATTGCCTCTTGGGCATAGGAAAATCGTTGGCGTTGGCCGATAATCATACGTGCCTCAAATTGCAGCTCTAAGGCTGCAAACCAAACCTAAGGATCATGTGGGATAAAGGGCATGGGTTCAAAAGCAACCGCAGACAAAGTGAGATTTGTGTCGAGCTGCATCTTATCCTCTGACATGGTTACGTTGTGATAATATATCGTAGAAAATATATATCGTGCAACAAAAAGAGGACGTGAAACAGCGAAAAATCACAGACTCACCGGGCGGGCGAATAATCCAGGAAGGTCTGGAAGTTTCGGGCTCGCCAATATAGAAGTTGTTCGAGAGCAGCTGGTGAACGTGTCTCCTATTGGGTCTATCAGCGGAATACCAACGATATCCCCTCTGTCGGACGAATAGAGAAAACGCGAGTCGGTTTACAGATGCGAGGTGTATTCTATATATCGTGGCACCGAAAAAGTACCGATACGAGAGATACACCGAACGGAAAACGGAACGAAACGCGACGGCTGTGCAGAAAGCGAACCGCGAGCGTGTACAATCGGCGAACGACTGAAAGCGAAAGTAATTTGAAACGAGGTCAACGGAAACCTCGGAAAGGTCAGTACAGTAAAATGTACGCCACCGGAGAACACTATGAGGTCGATGTCAAACGTCAGAAAAGATCGTAGAGAGAATAGATCCAAAATGGTGCCCAGAAAATAGTCATTTTCTCAAAACGATCGAGGTCACCACAGATGCTTGCCAGGTGGCTCATTGAGTGAGGAAATTGGCGTGCTGTCTAAAACTCCGGTCGCATTGTGATCTGCAATATATGGCAACATCGGGTGATGGCCAGTGATAGGTGCACCGGAGTTTCGGGGTGGATTGTTAGTTGCCCTAACACCTGGGTTACTGTTCTGGGCGTGACTCTCGTGCACCTCTCTTTGGAGTGGGGTCTTGTCCGGAAATATCTTGGCGCACTTGAAGCCGGTTTTGGCTACGACTGACGATTGCCCGTTGATAAAGATCTTGGCGACAACTTCATTTGTAAACTGGAACAGCGGTGGGCAGGTGGTCCGCAGGGAAGTTTTTCGGAGTCTAACGCAGTGGCACGGTTGTGAGCCAAGGTTGTAAGCACTTAATTTTACATTTTTAGCAGCTGAGAGAGGTATTCGTTCTGGAATGTTAAGCACAATCGCGTCGTTCGCCTTTTTATCCCCTGAAGATTTCCGAGGCAATTGTGTCCACAAACTTCGTGGCCAGTAGTAGATTGGTTGTGATATGGTGTGCGGCTGGATCAAGCAAGTACGCTATAGGCATCAGTTGACCGATAATCAGATCAGCGGAGTCAATTCGGGAGGAAAGACTGCTCAGAGTTTTGCTCATTTCCGTAGTTTGTCTATTGGCATTTCCAAGTATATCTATTAGAGAGACTGAGCAGTTATCCGGTGAGTTTTGGAATTTAGTGGTCTTGCGACGGCGAGTGCTGACAGTGATTTTGGGTCGGCTGGGAGGAGATGTAGGCATATCTATGGTGGTTGGGATGTGGACGACATGTCGGACAAGATGTGGCAATATGCGGAGGTAAGAGAGCTATACGGAAGCAGGGGATTAAGTGCATAGTATTGCCAATATATGTAAGCCTTAGGGGTGAGTGCTCGCCACAGGAGGTCAATATCTTCGGAACTAATTATGTATCAGTTGTTCAGCTAAAAACTGCAAGTAGTTTCTGTGGATGGTGCTGTTTGAAAGTTTCCGGACGTATTACGCAAGTCGAGACGGCTTTATTCTCTTCACGAAGGTGATTCTTTGAGTGGCGTCTTAGAGTCTGCTAGTGTTGTTTGACTGAGACTGATATTTCGCTTAGCTCCTACCCTAAGATCACTTTGTATGTATATTATACCACCGGGTGGTCCCATGGAATAGTGTTCAGAAAAAATTGCTTGATTTTTTCTGGGTCGGACAACAGGCCTTAGAGCTATAGTTTTAGGTATTATCCTAGATAGCTTAATAAAAACTATACCGATAACAGCGAGAAAGCTACACGGTGTAAAGCAGAGGAACACCTTGAGTTGCGCGTAAAATGGTTAAGGTCACTGAAATATGTGAAGGACGGTCTGCAATGAAAAGTCGTCCAAAGTATTTGCGTTTCAGAGCAAAGCCGGAGGCAAGCGCAGCAGCCGAAAGTGTGTTTTCTGACCGGCGAAAACCAACAGTCCTTACCGCAGGCAGACAAACAACGCATAGTCCTATGGCACCGGACAGCATACAAACTGCTAAGAGCTAAGCGCTAAGTAGTTATCTTTGGATACTGTCATTTATGGTCACGAATTGACACATTGAAACTCAGTCATCTCCAGGTTGCTACAACAATTTCCCCCCCCTAGAAGAAAACTGTTGGAATGACCCTTCGACATAATTAAGGGCGTATTGCGCGCAGGTTTCCATTAACACCACAAGTCTCATGTGTCATCGGCGGTCTAGAGGACCGTGTTACGATGCCTCATTCGGCTCTTGCCGCCGGTGCAGAACTACCAAAATGCGCACGAGCCTAGCGGTCATCTATAAAGCCCTCCCATAGGTGTCGCAGAAAATATACGTAAACTGTACAGTATAATCCAGCAAGACTTCGCGGGGGTTCCTCCATTCACCGTGCCCGTACATGCGACGGAAGAGGAAAATGAAATACATCAGCGAACAGCGATGAGTAAGAAAGAAATAAAGGCATAACCCCCGTCCGTCGTTATGAGAAGCAAATTCCAAAATGGCTGAAATGATTTTCTAGTCTCCAAAATGGTTTTGTAAATCGTCAAACGGTGCAAACAAAGTCAAGCGGGCTTGAAAAAATGAATTCTATGCTTCGGTCAGTGTGCATGCCCGCCAGATCGCATCGTTCGCTGCTGTTCCACGGTTTCTTGCTGCGATGGTTGATGTCGAGCAATAGTGTAGCGGCTTTGCAGACACCAAACTCACTAAAATGCAACTGCCAGCTTAGAGCTTGGGCTCCCCTTGTTCATGAATAAGTATTTGCGCCTAGGTTTACTTGGGGATGACAACCGCTGCCTAGGAGAATCCGATTCTGATAACGGGTCTTCCTCCAGCCTTAGGCAACCTTCCCTATTGAATCTTTCTTCTCAGTCACATAAAGAGGTTTATAGTCGGGACAATTGTATTTCAACTCACTTTCGCACATCTAGACCCGATTCAACCGGTGCAGGACATTTGAATGACTCTCATCCGTCGTCCATTGAGGTACGCAACTGGTCAAGCAAACGTTGACCAGGCTCTTCGATGGGTCAGGAATTCAGGCAATTCACATTTCCTTCAACCAACCTGCCGTTTGTAGTCAGTTTGTTTAAGTTTACCTGGTACCGGCAGAGCCAACAGTATCACCCCCTTAATTTACGCCGCTCTGGCTGCAAGGCGTACTCTAGCTCGTCAGCTCTGGCCATTAGCTCGTTCAGTCCCCCGTCTTCTGCCAGTTATACAGGATCAACAATATAATTATTAGGACCCAAACAGTTTCTATCGCTCTGCGCGTTCTACTCGTTGGACGGGAATCGAGTCAGCATAAATAGTGCGAGCATCTAAAGTAGCCTCTTTGGCTGGTGAGGGAACAGTTAGTGCACCCTCGTTGAGCGAGGCCCCCTTCTCTGGACTACCGTCAAGGTGCGCAAACCAAAGACGGTCGATAGAAATAGTTTCGTGTTTAATTATTCGATGAATGAGATAAACACGATCGCGTCGCTCGAGTGCTTTATATGGACCTTCACAAGGCTGCAGCAGAGATGCTATAAAGCTGTCTAAGCCTGTGAAGACGTAGGCTCTGGTGGACAGTTCATTTGCAGTGTAGGTCGATCAAGACAGCGGTCGCGGTGGGTGCATCAGCAAAAGAGGCATCTGTTCAGCTTTTTGTTGAGCGTATGACACACAGCCGTCGTCGTTCACGCGACCTATGGTGAAGTAATCCTTCGGTAACCAAAGAGTTTGGCCAAAAGCTAGTTTCGCAGCTGACGTGTTAACATCGAGTTTATAAGAGGGGAACGATTGGAAGTGCCTGCACCCAATTAGAACTAACAGCAGCGGTGAGCGGAGCTTTGAGCTGTCGACGAAAGCGCTCACTCATACCGTTGGCTGTTGGAAGATATGCTGTCGTACGAGGGCGATGACAGCCTAACATACCTAACGTTTTCCCCTACACATGTGACTCAAAATAAGCGCCGCTGTCAGTAGTTACCGTTGCGAAGCAGCCGTAAAATGAATCCCGAATTTCCACAAAAGCAGCTATTACGGACTCTGTCTCCACACTGCCTTTGGGAACAGCCTCTGGCCGAAAGGGGAAAAGGTCGACCATAGTAAAAAGGTGACGGAAACCTTTACAGGGACTGGGAGGACGAAAGATACTCATGTGTATGTGACAGAACAGTGAGGATGTAACCGGAAAGTGGCCGTTTTGAGCCATTGTATGTCTACTTATCTGAGATTGTCGGCACTGAAAGCATAAAAAGCCCAATTACGAGCATCCATTTGTATAGCATGAAAAACGTACCTATCTGAAATTAGCTTGGTGGTGGCTCGGATGCCAGGATGGGCTAAATTATGTAAACTGTCGAAGATTATGGAGAGCCCAGATGTTGGTATGATGGGAAGCTGTTGCGGCAAAGTTGTGTCCTATCGTATCAAGCCCGGGGAAGGGGCTAAAGTAAATTCCGAAGCTTCAAATGGTGCGACCTGACTTGGATCTGCGAAATACGATTCCGGACTTTGAGCTGCAACCAAAGCTTCGAGGTCTTCGGCTTGTGGCCGACTAGAAATAGTGTCCACTCGAGGAAGAGCATCAGCCACAACTTTGTCTGCTCCAGAAATGAGGCGAACGTCTCTGGAGAACTCCGCCGTGAGATTTAAATGGCGCGAATCATGTGGTGAGTGTTTACAGGTTCGACTGTAAACAGCATACTTCAGTGCTTTGTGAGAGGTAAAGATGACAAACTGTCTGTCTTTGAGAATACGTTGCGAAAAGCCCAAAAGCACTGCGAATGGCCAGTAGTTCCTGACTCAACGTAGAATACTTGGCTTTAGCTGGTAGGAGACGACGAGAGGAAATGGCTAGTGGTTTTCATTGTGGTTTCAACTACTACCGTAGCACGCCGCCTTAGGCTTTGTCAGAGGCGTCGGTGGATATGTTCAACTGAGCTTCAGCACCGAAATAAACCAGCAAAGTAGCAGAAGCCAATCGGCTTTTAGTTTCATTGAAGGCAGCCTCAGCATCCTCTGGTTATTCTATTGGACCAACTTTAGCACCCCGAGGTAAATCTGTTAAAGGCTGCATAGGTGGGCACAGTTTGTGATGAAACGTCGGTAACAGCTTATCATCCCTTTGAGAGGAAGAACGGCAGCTAGTGAAGTAGCCAGCAGAAGGTTACGAACGGCTCGAATGTTTTCGTTCAAGGGCCGAATACAGCCTTCATCGATCAGGTGGCCTAAAACTCAACTGAATTTTAGCCAAAGATACTTTTGTCCGCATTGGCAGTTATACCATGTGCAAACAAAAGCTCAAACAAATGATTTAAGCTTTGCTTGTGTGAATCTTCGGATTCACCAGTTACTGGCGGATGGTCCATGTAGGTGAAAACCAAATCCAGAGCCCTGATAACCTGGTCAGTAAAAAGCTGCGAGGTTTGCGCAGCAATGCGTAAACCAAATAGCATTTGCAGGAATTCGAAGAGACCAAAGAGTGTTTTTACCGCAGTTTAAGGTGTATCCTGTTCTACGATAGCAACCTAATGATAAGCACTCACGAGATCTATTTTGGAAAACACACCAGCACATTTGACGTTAACCGTGGCGTCCTGAATGTGTAGGATTGGATACCCATTTGGAACAGTGGCATTACTGAGGGTTCCATTGTCCCCACGTGGTCGCCAATCGCCTGACTATTTGAAAAACATATAAAGTGGTGAAGCCCATGGATTACTTGATGCATGAATAATGCTCAATTTAATCGGGCGCTCGAAGCCAGCTCGCTCGATTTTATACTTGGCAGCTGCAAGTCAAAGTACCCTAGAAGAAACTGGGAGGCATCCTGTGATAATGTGAGGACACGTCGAGGTGGTTACGGCTAGTGGTGCGGAGGGTGGATGCAGCACTTTTAGGTATGCATCTAATACGTCAACAAAGAAGTGCAAACCGGCCATTTTAGGTAGAACAGGACTGACTGGGTTTGAATCAGCCGAAATCACGTTCGCAGATGGATTAGTGACAAAAACAAAAAGAAGCTTGCTGCGAGAAAGCACTACCAGTTCGAAGTGAAGCAATTCATCAAGTTCAACAACTCCATTAACTCAGACAAGGGTATTTTCGGTGTCTCTGAGTTTTCGTGTCTTGGTTACATTATTAATGCTAATGGTTCCTCTCTGGACACAGCGCGCCTAGCCCCGCTCACTGACTAGTCTTCACCCACAAACGTTCATGAATTACTTTCTATTCTTGGTATTTATCGATATTATGCTCGCTTTATTCCAAGTTTTTCTCAGTAAGCCAGTTGTCTGTTCGATATTCTGTCCATCAATTTCTTCTTTCGGAATCAAGATCATCAAAAGAACCTTTCGTATGTTGCTATCTTACCTAAAATCCGACTTTGTTCTTAAACCGTGTTCTCCGAAAGATCATTCAGTTGTTATTACTGATACATCGCCTACTGGCATGGGTGCTGTTCTTGAACAATGCAACCGGCCAGACATTTGCATTTCAAGGAGGCTCACTAAAGCTGAACAGGGATATTCACAACAACACAAAGAGAAGCCTTGGCGGTTTACTGGACCGTCAAACGTTTTTCGTAAATATTTATTTGGTCAGAAGTTCAACATGGTTACTGACTACGAGGCCTTACAGTTTGTTTATCATCCGCATTATTTGTTCTCAAAATCATTAGTTTCAACGGTTCAACGATGAATTGTTTCACTTAGATCATATGATTACGATATTCTGCATCGCACTGCTAAATACATACCACATACTGAACTTCTATCTAGAATGTCATACTCATCTCGACCACCAGTCACTCATGATTGTGTATTGATACAACTACTACCAGTGCGGCGTGAAGATCTCATGAAGGAAGCAAAAGCATATTTGGCCCTACGTCGAGGTTGGACGTGGAACAAAGAGCGGCTATTCTCTGACATCTACTCTCGTCGTGATGACTTGTCGATTACTCCAGATGGATTACTGTGCCTTAACGACTGTGTGATTGTTCCTCCAGCATTCCGTTCTGTTATGTTGGCAGATCTGCACTCAGGGCACTTAGGTGTCGACAAAATGAAGTCACTGGCACGACTTACTTGCTGGCGGCCGAAACCGGATGCCGACGTGGTAAGTACAGCCAAAAACTGCAAGCAGTGTTCACATAAGATACATTGAAAACCCTCAAAGTGACTTCCTTGACCAGTGCCCTGTAAGGTGTGACAGCGGGTACATTGGAACTATCGCGGACCCTTATTGGTGATATACCACGCACTTGTGGTCATCGATGGTTTTTCCCGCTGGCCAGGGGTATATTTAACAACTTCATTTACGGCTGACTTCACAAAGACTGCGTTTAGGAAAACATTCAGCAGAGGAGTTCCATTTCGGCTAGTTACTGACAATGGCACACATTTCACTGCTAAACTGTTCGATGAGTGGTCGAAAGGTTCCGGTTACAGACACGTGGATACCGCTCCATGCCACCCACAGTTTAATGACCTTGCAGAGAACTCTGTACGCGCGCTTATGAGTGCAATTCATTCCGTGAATCCTCACACATCTTTTGAACTTGATCGTGCCATTGACAATTTTCTTATGCGATATCGCACCGCTGCACATACCACTACTGGTAAAAGTCCTTTTCAGTTATTTAAATGCCGTAGTTTGAGCAACAACTTTGAGTGAATATTGAAAGCTAATGACAGTTATTTCAGAGGAAATAATATACGACCGGGGAATGGAATTGACATTTCGCGCAACGGGAACCGGATGGTCACTGTACTGGATCTGGATGATCTATCCAGTCAGAGACATTGTAAGGTTGGTTAGACCTTATTTCGCGGTTTCCTTAGTAAACGCGTGCTTCGGTCCTTTGTGCTGCGTGGACCACCCGCACGTTACTTTAATGCTCGAGACTGTACGAATATGTTAACCAGAACAGTATTCTCCGCGCCCCGTGAGAACGAGAAGGCGATTGGGAGAGATAGTGGTTAGCGTATATTTTAGGAGTGTGTGTGAGAGCGTGCGCAAGAGCAACGGTCAAATGGCAACCGCGCTTGGCAGTCAGCGTTCAGTTAAACAATAAACGTGGTAAAAGTATGAACGAAGATGGCAACCGCTACAGGGGCCTCCTCCTAGAAGTCCGACGAAGTTGGGCTTCGATCGTGATATTAAGCCGGAATTATTGGTTGTCCAGAAACTCCTCATAGCTTGTCCGTTATATTGTTGGTGACGTCGAACGACTGCTGATGAGTTTACCGGTGCCTGCACTCTCGAGGTCCGATGTGCGTAGGTCCAACTGTGTTTTGGCGCCCACGGGTCTCATACGAATGCGAGCCGGAAAATGCCTCGTCAGGCCCATCCAAAAAGGCGTCCAGTTGCCGTCTCCAGTGCCAGGCTGACCAATCGTCCCGTTGTCCAGTGAGCGGTTGGCTCCTTGAACGTGCACGGGAGTCAGCCAGGCTACGGATGAAGCCAATGTGACTGTAAAGGTCCGTCTGAGAGAGGGCAAGGTAAACTGGAACAAAATAGCGCCTGAGGGCGCCGGCGGATGTTGGACCGTAATAACAACACACAAACGATGTTCGGTGTTGTTGGAGTCGCTAGGAGACCAGAAGAAAATGAAGTCATAACTACCGATTGTAATTTCACGGGTCTGTTGTTTGGTAAATCCATGGCGAACTTTCCATTTTATTGCTAAAGGTCGGTTGTAAAAATCGTCACGAAATCGGCGAAGCGGACGGGATTTCGTAGTTGGCGACCGCGACGGCTACTTCGCGTTGCGGGTACGGTTGGAGAATCTGATGGACTAGCTGCCGAGTCCTCGCTAGGCGTAATTGGGGGCGGTTCGAGTGGTAACTCGCTCGATGCAGGTGACTGAGCGGCTTGAGTAGGTGTAAATTGGCCGAGCGGCTTGCACTCCATGACGGCAGGCTTGAGACGGTCGATAGATACGGTGTCGTATCGTCCGCTGATATCTATGACAAATGTTTTTGCCCTACGTCTTATCACCCAAAACGGGCCAGTGTATGGCGCTTGTAGTGGTAATCGAACGCCATCGACGCGAAGGAATACATGAGTAGCGGTTCTTAACGCAGTTGGGACATAACTTGTAGACTGTTGTTCACGCGGCGGACTGGCCTTGAGCAATCGCATGTGCTGCGTAAGGCGCTGAGCATAGTCACCGTGGACGAAAGTCACGGTTGGGGAGGGGGCTACCAACTCCCCAGGCAGACGAAGTGTACACCCATATACTAGTACGGCCGGTGTTGTGTGTAACTCCTCCTTAACGGTACTACGCAGGCTTAAGAGTGCTAATGGTAGTGGTTTCACTCCAAAGGGGGTTACCGTTTGCTCGAAGGGCGGCTTTTAATTGCCGGTGGAAACTCTCAACCATACCATTGGCCTGAGGGTGGTAAGCTGTCGTCTTAACGCGTTGGCAACCGGACGTAGCGAGTAGGCTGCGGAAAGCGCCGTCAAAGTGTGGACCGCGATCGGTGGTCACTATTGCCGGGCAACCTAAATGACTAACCCAACCGGTCAGAAAAGCTTTCGCGGCCTCTTCCGAGGTGGGACGAGGGATAGGGATGGCCTGCGGCCAGCGAGTAAAACGATCCACGCATGTGAGTATGTAAACGTACCCAAGCGAAGGTGGGAGTGATCCTACGAGGTCGACATGTACATGATGAAAACGTGTTTCAGGTTCTGGGAACCTGGCTAACGCCGCCTTAGTGCGCCTATGGGTCTTAACACGTTGACACTGCAGGCAAGCACGAGCCCATTGACGGACATCTCGTTTGACATTGTGCCAAACAAAACGCTCAGTTATCAGTTTCACCGAGGCAGTCACACCCGGATGAGCCAGATTATGGAGTGTCAGGAACGTAGGATAACGGTGAGCAGCAGGAACTACTGGCCTAGGGCGACCTTGCGACACATCGCACACGATGGTATTCTGGGAAGCTGGGATAGGCACTGTGGTTAAACTCAAAGACCCGTTTTGTCGAAGTTGTTCAATGTCAGGGTCCATAGTTTGAGCCTGTGCCATTGCGTCCAAGTTGATGTTAGGCGTCTGTGACAGACTTATTTGATATACGCGCGATAAGGCGTCTGCGACGGGATTAAGTACCCCAGAGACGTGTCGTATGTCCACAGTAAACTGTGAGACAAAGTGTAAGTGGCGAATCTCGCGTGGTGAGTATCGATCCGAAGCTGACTTTAGTGCGTAAGCCAAAGGCTTGTGGTCTGTAAACACCGTGAACGAACGGCCTTCGAGCGCATGTCGAAAATGACGGATTCCCAAGTAGATGGCTAATAACTCCCTACCGAACGTGCTGTACCTTGATTCCGCGGGTTGTAGGCGCTTGGAGGAGAATGCTAAAGGTTGCCAAGAGTCATCTACGAACTGTTGCAGTACTGCTCCAACCGCTGTGTCCGAGGCATCCGTCACTACTGAAGTAGGAGCCAAAGGGTCGGGGTCGGGGTGTGTAAGGAGTGCTGTGTTGGCGACAGCATCTTTGACCAAGGCGAATGCGGCTGGTGCCGTGTTGGGAAACACGAACTTTTGCTTACCTCCGCGCAACAGGTCGGTGAGGGGTTGCATCATTTCCGCACAGTGAGGAATAAATCGGCGGTAGAAATTCACCAGGCCGGCAAACTGACGCAACTGGCGAAAAGATTGGGGTTTAGGGTAGTCGCGAATAGCGGAAACTTTATCTGACAAAGGGCGGATACCCGAGGATGGAAGAGAATGTCCTATGAAGGTGATATCAGACCGGCCTAATTCGCATTTCGCGATATTGATCGTAACGCCGTGCTGGCTGAGGCGTTCGAAAAGTGCTCGTAAGTGTGTAGCGTGCTCTTGCTCTGAAGAACTCGCCACCAAAATATCATCCAGGTATACGTGGACATTTTCCAAACCACAAGTTGCCTCGTGCATGAACCGTTGAAAGGTCTGGGCTGCATTGCTGAGTCCAAACGGCATTCGCAGAAACTCGAACAGCCCGAAAGTCGTAGTGACGGCAGTTTTAGGGATATCGGCCTCTGCTACCGGGATCTGGTTGTACGCACGAACTAAATCGATGGGGCTGAAGACGGAGCAACCTGATAAAGACGAACAAAGGTCCTGTATATGGAGAATCGGGTATCGGTCAGGGACGATGGCTTTGTTAAGCGCTCTGTAATCACCACAGGGTCGCCAGTCGCCACTAGACTTAGGAACCATATAAAGAGGGGAAGCCCAAGGACTACTGGAAGGGCGTATTATACCCAGTTCTAGCATATGTTCAAATTCAGCCTGTGCAACACGAGGCTTGTCTGGTGCTAACCGACGCGGCCTACTGAACACTGGGGGTCCCTTAGTATCGATATGGTGGATGACACTGGTCGTCACTGCTGGGAGAGGCCCGGCCTGCCGAAACATGGCTGGGTAGGTGGAGATGAGTTCGCTATAAGGTTCGTGTGCCGGTGGTTGGACGTAAAAAGGCGTAACGTGATTCACTCGCGAATTACAACCCGCAACAGCGAGAGTGGTCTGACGATCCACCACTCTGCGGCGCCGTGCATCAACTAGCAAGTCAAAGTGTTGCAGGAAGTCAATGCCTAGAATTGGGTACGAGACGTCGGCGATGATGAATACCCAACGAAAATTGCGCTTCAAACCTAAGTTTAAGGTGAGCGACCGCTGGCCAAACTTTGGGATGGCCGTGCCATTGGCAGCGCGTAGTGTTTGGGCCTGCGGCGTGCTATTGTCGCCTTTCGGTCGGGGGAGGACGCTCACCTCGGCACCGGTATCTACAAGGAATAGGTTATTTGAAATGATGTCCCTTACTTTCAAAAGACGACTGTTGGTCTGATACCCGGCTTCGTGGGTCGCCACCACGGGCCGGGGGTTGTTTCCCTGATGAGCACCGGGAAATGTACACCCTGGTTCGCATCGTTTGGCTCCCTCACCAAAACGACTGTGGTATTTGCAATACCCCTCTTTTGAAGAGCCGAAACGTCGTCGCAATGACGGACTGTGGCGCCTAGGTGAGCGTGCGTGGTGCCGCTCCTGTGACCCACTTCTTACTGCTAGGCGTTGCAGGCTCGCGTCAATTCTAGACAAAACTGACGCGAGTTCGCTAGATGTTGGCAGGGCAGGCACCGTTGCGACGGGGGACCTGGTTACTCCAGCTACAGCGGGGTTGTATCGTGACATAATGCCATCAGCTATTGCTGCAGTTTCCTCCAGTGAACACTTGCGCGTGGCACTTAGTAAAACTGGGATTTTGTGCGGCAAACGCTGCAGCCAAAGTTCCCTTAAGAGCGGGTCCTCGCCTATTGTCGGTCCCTTCAATCGCTGCATCTCACGCAACAGTTCGGAGGGCTTCCTACTCCCAAGGCCAACGTTTTGAAGTTGTTGCATCCGTTGGTCCTGAGTTGGGGTCGTGCGGGCAATGACGGCCTCCTTTAAGGCCTCATAGCTTCAGGAAGAGATTACTACGTCCCTTACTTGCATTGTGACCTCCGCTGGGAGGCGGCCTGTTAACCACCTGAAACGGCTGGCGTCACTGGTTATACGGCGGTTTTCGAATTCTAACTCGACCAGCGTGAACCACAGTTCTGGATCAGCAGGCGTGATGCCGGTATGTGCAGCGTGATCGCCCCAACGGTGGGGTCTGAGCAGGGTTTCCGTCCGGCAGACATAGCGATTACTTTATGGAACACAGACGGGAAAAGAAATCAACGACCAATGGGGCACTATAGTCTTCGCGAAAAAAAATCACGACGAACTAGACACACAAAATATGTATGGACGAGAAAAAATATAATTTGAAAAACCAACCAAAAAAAATTAACAGAAAGTAAAACAATAAAACAGAAAAAGGTACGCAGACGGGACCTTGGACGGTAGAAAACAAGGAAACTCACGTGACCTGGGGATCACGTCCGGCTCACCAATTTGTAAGGTTGGTTAGACCTTATTTCGCGGTTTCCTTAGTAAACGCGTGCTTCGGTCCTTTGTGCTGCGTGGACCACCCGCACGTTACTTTAATGCTCGAGACTGTACGAATATGTTAACCAGAACAGTATTCTCCGCGCCCCGTGAGAACGAGAAGGCGATTGGGAGAGATAGTGGTTAGCGTATATTTTAGGAGTGTGTGTGAGAGCGTGCGCAAGAGCAACGGTCAAATGGCAACCGCGCTTGGCAGTCAGCGTTCAGTTAAACCATAAACGTGGTAAAAGTATGAACGAAGATGGCAACCGCTACAACGTCATGTTGACCAGGTACAGTTCAATCAAGAAGATCGGTCAGAGGTCATTTCACCTGTTGTTGCATCAACCGATAATTCTGGTCTAGACACATTTGAATTCGAGAATCACACAGAACAACCAAGCATCCGAAGAGCTGAAAAAAATCGTTCATTATTACGAAGAGATTACAAACACCCGCACTCCAGTTCAGCGTGCGGCGGATGTGATATTCAAGATTGACTCTATCTGTTTTGCTCTACTGTGTCTTCTCTGTTATAATACATAATTGTACTGTACGCGATATCGCGCATACGAAATATTATGCTGCGTCCTATTCAGTATTAGAGTTCTTGATTCTCGGTAGTTCTGTTGGGGGTTAAGCCTATTCAATCCATTCGATTTTACATATAAGAATATACCAGAGTTAAAATAAACTGTAAGAACGCGCGTGAGTTATCTCTACCAGCGATGAGTCATTTTTCACCACAGGAAAACCGAACAGCGCACCCCACCAATGGCGAACAGACGAAACCAGTGTGGCATCTTCTGGTCACAAGGGTATTCAGTAAAGCAAAGTATGTAATGTTTGTAACGCAGATATATATTATTATATACTGTGAAGGTTTTATTATTACATTGAAAAGTCTCTCGATCACCTGTGCAATCTTTCAAGCTCCATATTACAAGTCTTTCCATCTCAACTTTAGCGCAACGTTCGCCCAACCACGTTCGGTATTGTGCGGCCTGGGTTGGACGGGAAAAGCAACCATGGGTTCAGAGATATGGTAAAAGCAGGAACCCAAGCAACACAGTACCCAAAGCCGTTGGGTGAACGTTGGGCTAAAGTTAGGCTTCAATGTCTCGTAACATGTGCCTTCAAAGACTACACAGGAGTTCGTGGAATTTCACAAGAAATGTAATGATATAAGTACCACAACATTTATTACAATATATCTGTGTGACAGAAACGGCATATTTAGCTTCAAAAGTTTTCACTGTTCTTTTTACTAATAAACCAACCGGTTTTCACAAAACTTTTTTATCAGTGGTTAGTTAGAGATTTCGATCAAAACGATAGGTAATAGGCAAATAGGCTAAGAAGCAGACAGTTGAAATGGACTGGGAAAAGAAAGGGTATTCATTTCCAACGATTATCTCCAACATTGGGCTAACCCAACCAGCTCCCAATCGGGCGCAGATAGCGCTGTCCGAAGTTTCTAACGATGTTGCCCAAAGTTAGCCCAACGTGGCCCAACGCGCCCCCAACTGGGAGCACATTGGGCGTGCTGCCTATAAATGGGCGATATATTAGGGATATTTTCCAAAGGAATTGATAAAAAATAAAGTTAAGAGCGAGACAGTCCATTATCTATGATGGGAGTGGCGTGCGATGACGACCGAAAGCTAGAGGGATGGCAACCGGGAGACTACACTTTGGATGTGGTGGTGATCGGGAGAGAATATACTTGGCATAATCTGGGTGACGGAAACGTATGACTGTGGCGGCTCGATAAAGATGCAAAACAAAAAGGAAGTGTGTTAGGAGTACGCTGTGCACAGAAATACGGCGCAACAGAAATAGAAAGAAGATGACTCACAATATGTCTACAGTGTACAGCGAATCGACATTTATTCGACTGCACAAAGTGGCCCCTCAAGTTAAGTTCGAAGCAGATTTCGGTTAGGAGGTTGCACGTCGTCTGAACGGAACCCAATGATTCCTGAGTTGATCATTGGGTCGCGGTCGGCGCGCAAAGATTTCCTTTTGCGAACGTATGAATATCGTCTTTATTGCCGCAGGTCACAGAACTATCACAGACAACGCAGAGAGAAGGATCCGCCTTATAACAGCAAGCCGGCGATCGGTTGGACAGACGAAGCGAGAGAAGCGTCATTGGTTTGATGACAGACCGCTGGAGTACTCCGGATAATTTTCGCACGGGGAACAGGAATTTGAATGTGAAGGTTGATATTGACTATGAATGCTTTTCTGGATGATAGAGTGACAGAAACGATGAGTTTTGACATGGGATTGAGCATGATCGCGATTGAGATTAGCCGAAATATCGATGAGACGCGGCAAAACTTGGGACATTAGAGAATAAGCCAAAGGGGAAGGGCAGTGGGAATAAAGAAGGCTGCTGGTAAACAGCATGGGAATAAAGTAATACCTGCTATGGAATAAACAAGTTAAACAAACAGAAAAATGTCACACAGGGTACATGAATAATAGTTGAGTGAGGAAACGGTACATCATGAAGGGGGGGGGGGGTAAGCATGATGGACACTCATAAGAGTGAAATTATTACAGGGAAGGTGTGCATGCAGTGGTAGTACGGACGCAGTAAACACGTGCGATCCACAACCGGTGCTAGTGGATGTGGCTGACCACAAGCTGGACACCCAACCCTGAGATACTGTTCGCGAAGAGAACTCGGGAGTTGCAATCTACCCGCCTAATCGCACCCACATATCGTCGCAGATGTTCTTCGCGCCCTGTGCGAGCCAACCGAAGTGGTGGATCTGAGATTGTCGTGCACCTTTGGGATAAACCCGAATAAATGCTGATCGTTTTACGTGGGGAGTAAAATGTGCCAGAAGCTTTCGAGTGGCTGGACTTCCAAGGATCCTAGGGACAGATCCAACAGGGCCGGGCGTTGGGTGATGAAAGTATAAAGAACTGATAGCTGGTTGTGTGGGCCAGGGTGAAGGCCGATACACAACCCGGGGCGACAAGACGTCATATAAAGTAATAATGGCATAAACGGGGGATTGATAAGGGGGAACAGGAAGGGGAACGCAGTTTAGGGGTACCCCAGGTGGGGATAAGCGGGTAATGGAAAAATAATAACCACGAAGCATCTGTTCGGTGGGTCCCAGGAACTGTTTGAGAGGAGGTGAGACACTAAGACCTGTAGCAATTCAAGGGCCATACAACGTGTGACAGTCATAGAAATTAGAGCCTTCAGGAGGTCATCGTATTGAAAAGAGGGAGCCATGAGGTGGGAAGAGGAACCGGGGCTATCTTGAGATTAATTCGCAAGCAGAAGTGACAAAATAAGTGAGTTATTAGACAAAAGAAATAGCAAGCTGAAAACAAGGTTTAAGTGCCAGAGTGGTCGAAGCAATGGGAGCATAGGGCTGTGGAGTAGAGGAGAGGCTTTAGCTTAGGAACCGCCGGGGCCTGCGGAGGCCGTGTGAAGCACACGACTCAAAGATCAGTACCGTGATTTTTCAGTAAGAAGCCACAAAGCTGAAGCCTTTCCTGTTGTTCAGTGATCCGTCTTCCAGCTCACCAGCAATGCAAGACGTAAGACGCAGTCGAGGATAGTACCATGAAAGCTTTCCCCTTTGTCCAGTGGTTCATCTTCCAGCTCACTGGTAACACCAAAGGCAGGATATTGTCAAGATGTTTTTTACCCTGGGCGCTCTCCTATTATTCCATTGTTACATAATCCAGCGAACTATCTTTCAGTTCACTTGAAGTATTTGGCATACAAGACAAATGCGACTTCCGGGAAAATTTGCGCCCAAGCCTCGTACCCACGTATTTCATCAGCGCTTCAAGTTATACTTGAGTTTGGCCAGAAATGAGGTCAACCAGAGAAGGAATGGTGCACGGTGGACTGGAATAGACTGCATTGTACGAGGGATGATGAGATGCGGTTGTTATGGCCGCCCAAGCGGGACTGTATTTATGCGTATAGCTCAACCGAACAACTTTGTGATCCCAAATTAGACGATTTCTGATTATCGTTCAGCCAACGATATAAGAGCCCCAACCTACAAAAGGATCAAAAGGAACACTGGATGAGTCGGGATCCCGTATTGTACGGTGTCTAAAATGTATAACAATAAAACAATGTAACAAATAACACGATCATACTTGGCCGTAGTCCTCCTCAGACAGACCGTACACGGAACAAACACGAGGGGCGCAATAGCTCAACCAAGGGTTGCCGAATAAGAGACGAAAGTAATTTAGAGGAGGTAATAGTCAGTTGGTACAGATAAACTGAACGGCGACAAGAAAGGGGCGTGGAAAAGAAATACACCCGTGGACACACTGGGAAACAGTTGCAATCGTATTTGCTAAAGACCTACGGTGGGCCAGCCGCCGTGACAGCGGCAGCCTTTGCCGAACAGTTGGCAGTATTCGAAAACAAGGACACTGTAAAAAAGTGTTACCAGCACTAAGATAGGGTGCTACTTGTGCTTGTGATCCGGAGGAGAATGGGCGTGGATGACCAACAATAGGAAATGTGTTTGGAGACCTCGGTATTTCAGCATAAAGGAGCCAGTCGCAGGGGTTCCACCATATGTCATACATTAGATAGCGGCACTGAATGAAAAAGGCACGGTGTCAATCGGACTAGAAGCAGAAGACAGGGTAAGGTACGTGTAACGACCAAAACGCTCAAGTCCTGGTCCGGGTGAAGCCCGACCAACGATTCAATTATCGATTCATCGACTAATAAGCTTCAGTCGTTCTGGATAGCACCTCGGAGCCTCAAAGCAACGCGTAGCTCAAATCGTTGCAGAGTCCAAATCAAGAACACGATTGCTCTGCAAATTCTACGGTACTATGAGCGAGTAAAAATATAAGTACAAACACGATCATACCTTTGACCGTGAGCACCAGTCACTATCCAGCCAAAAGGTTATCAAAAATAGGACAAAACTATGTAAAAAGGGAACGGTTGGCCAAAAAGAGTAAATAATAAATATCTGTCCTGAAGTTCAAACAGATAGAACAAGTTCTCCACGCTTAATCAGGCCCAAAGAACAATTTCCTGGGAGTGGCAGCCAAAAGTCAGCGTAAGCTAGCTGAACGTCTACGATCAGTCGACGTGAGCGAGAAAATGAAACCGAGGAGTGATAAAACAAAGCTGTGTTGAATCAGTGCATCCCACTTCCGTACCAACTGTCCTCAAAGTAATCTCACTAAGAAAGCACAACCCTAAAAAGAAAAAATAAGTGCACCAAGCTTGGATTAATTGTCGACCACAGAACAGTGTCAGTATGAATTAGGTGGGAGAAGACGGTCCAAATTAGTCATACAGCATAGGAATCTGAGCAGAAGAGGAACTTTTCAATCATCATGGACGTTACAGTACGTGGTTGGAAGAATGGGCTTGATGGCTGACCATCTTCAGAAGGTAGACAGATGAGCATCAAGCGGTAAATCCAAGGCTTGATGAGAGGGGATTCGGTGCACTGGTGGTAGATCAGGATGTGAATGGACCCAGAATCATTTTTGGTAAAGCAAGCTGAACGTTCTCAAGGGCCACCATACAGGAGTGCGGCTAATGGGTGGGGGTGAGCGGGCAATACTCTGGCACTGGTCCTACATTTGAGGGATACATGGGTAGACGGATGGGGGTGGTAGGTTATACCAAAAGATTGGACCTAGGGTTAACCTGGATTTAGCCATCTGGATTGACGCTCGTTTCTAGAAGTAGAAAGAGTAGGAGCATTGTGTCCTGGGGTCTTTAACGCTGAGACTGATGGGATAAGATGGCCGCCATGAGTAGTTTAATGGGTCTGTGCAGAGCATTCTTAGGGTCAGAGGAAGCTTTTGTGAGCAGAGAATTCAGTGAGCCATAAAGAACACCAACTCTAACAACCGGTCGTGGAAAATCCCCCTTTAACCCTCGAGATCCAGTGTTTTCCCTAATATCACTCATTTGCCTACACTATTGACTTGTCTTTACGAACTGGTTGTTTCTATATACCAGTTGTTGTTTGTTCGCGCCCAGAGCGCTACTTTGGCACATCCTTGTTCAGGACCTGCGTGAGGCACGTGCTGTTTGCCCACACGCTGCTATTCGGTTTCTCGTTGTTGAGCCCTTGTGATCGTATTATTCAGGTTTGTATTTTTTTGATGTTATTGTTCATGTAATAATATAGTATCGTAGAATATCGCGGATAATCGTCTTTTGATCTCTGGATCCGTTGCGAATTTGGCTACGCATTGCTTGAACGTTCGTTACACCAACTACTCAGGGAAGATAGATCATTCATTATGCTGCATAGTGTTGTGGATAGGTGGCCAGGGTTGGATGAGTATACTATTTTAATGTTGTTGGCAACGAGGACCGTGGGAGGTGACAAGCAGTAGAGATGTTGATTTAGATAAGGAAAAGCACTGCTCCTCGAGCGCTACCTCTTCTTTGCTAGGGTTAGCGGTAACTCAGCCGATGGAAGAGACTGGAGTGGAGAGAGTGGACCGGAATAGCTCAGTCCTGGTTCCAGAAAAGTTTGACTCATTATAAAAGCGTGATTTATTGGATAAAGGACTTTACTCATTCTGGATAGTGATGCAGGTGCTTTAGATTGACGCGTAGAACGAGGGGGTGCTAACTTACCAAAAAACAAGTTGATCCAAACATTTATAGATTATGGTATTTATCGATAAGAGCATATTTTCACCAAGACCACACCTCTGAAGATGAGCCTTTGTCATTACGCTGTCTAAGTTCAATCGAAAATGGGACAGAATTCCGTTTCAGACAAACAGGTGACCAAAATTACAAAATTAAATGTATTCGTCCAATAGATCGAAGAAAACAATAGGTTCTGCAAGCCCCGCCGGTCAGAACAAGTTAATTCCTGAGGTTGGCCTCCATAATCTGGTATGAAGGAACTACTGCTCGATAAAAAAGGATTGGTCAACAAAGAGACCGATCAATATGAGTCCTTCAAAAAAGAAACGTTTTACGCATTTAACCGGACCGAACAAATGGGATTTCGGGAAGCAGCTATCAAAAATCCACGTAGGTGAAACGGAAAGTCTACGGTCAGTCTACGCATCCGGCTATACGGAAGTGAACTGTGCGAAAAACTGAGCTTGGTCGGTGCGTCTTGAGCACACAGAAGACACCCCCCAAAGCTCTCTCAGTAGAAACGTTTTACGGTGGAAAAGTTGGTTCCTCTGACAGAAAATGAAACGGAACCGGAAAGCAATGTGGGCAAACTTAATGTGGACGTAATCAGTCTGATATGCTCCACGAATTAGAAAACACCGCTTTACTTTGCATTGTGGACCTGGGAGAAAGATGTGGCTCCATTAGGAGAAACGGATTGTGGCTGATGTGAGAGGCTGTTTGCATGAAAGATACAAACTAGGCACGAAGGTAAGCGTGATCTTGGGAAGAATCCAGCCGGATTCACACGAAACAGCACAATGTTCGCTACCTGGGACGTGATCGGTTACCGGAGTGGCGATATCGAGTATATGTTGCTCTTTCTGGTGGAGTTGGCAACATGTTAGACATCCCCACAAAGAGGGACACTGGAAAGATATACGGATGAAACAAGAAGAGTGGTGTAAGTCCAAAAGATCTGAGGACGGTCGAAGAAGCCCTAAATGAGTTTAGCACTAATAGGGTAGTCGAAGGCAGCGTTCAGGTAATCGATGACAGTTTATTTAAGGGAGAACCACCCCAGGAGGTTTTGGTCACGGAAGGGGAAAGCATAACCGTGTTGAGTCTCAGGTGAGGTCAAAAGACTGGGGTAAATAACAAGAGTGAAGGTAGAATGATTTAAATAAATCAAACAGCTTTAATACTCCGGATACCATGCGTCAGCCAGATCCCGAGAATGGCCTATGCAACGGGCGAGAAGCCGGAGAGCAAAGATGTGAGGCAAAAGTCCGATCCTGGAATTGTTGCTAACTCATTTATATGCTAGAACCAGATTAGGCTGGGGCCAATAAAGAAAGGTTGAGTTAAGCGGCCGAGGTATGCTGAAGCTACTATATGGACGGTTGGCTCTAGGTGGACAGGAATAGACACATGGTGGCAAAAACGAACGGCCACCAGATCGCACATGATGGGAGGAGGAGAAGCAAGGTGATACAATGAAGAAAAGGAGTTTTGTGCACTAGTATAGCTGGGACACTGCTCAAAAATGTAGGATCGACTGTGTGAGATGGAGGAGTTTGATGGCGCAGCTGGTCAGCCCTCGTGGAAGCAAGTGATTTACCAGGAGTGCCATTAGAGAGCGAAAGAGTTTAGTCAAAGTGGGTAACTGGTCAAGTGCAAGCCCAGGTGGGGTCCCAGGTAGGCCCACAGGTTTCGGGGAATATTGGCGGGAGCACTGCAACATGGCAGATAGAAAGCTCATCCAGGAAGTAATCTTCTGCACTATTTATAGCGAAAGACTGTCAGCAACACTGGGCAAAGTTTGGCCGGACTAGTGGTAACTAGAGCTGCGGAGCTTGATGGTTGAACAAATACCGATTTTTCCTTTCTGAGCTGAAATTAAGGAGTGCGGGATGGAAAGAGAGGTGACGTTCCTTTTTCATTGGGGGAGTAGTCGGAGGGCTGAGGAACTCTACAAGCATAAGCTGATTTGGGATACGTTATAAGGGGGAATTTTCGAAGAAATGGGAAGAGAGATGAAGAGATTGTCAAGCCTATATGAACTTCTTTTTGGAAGGTAGAAAGAGACTTGGTTTTTACTGAAGACATTACGATTATGAGGCTTCAAATGGGCTTTCAGTCTGGAGCGGTGGGGCCGGATTACATGGCCAAAGTAGCCGTATAAATGCGCAATCCAGAAGGCCCTTCAGAAAAGGTGTTTTATTAGGGAAAACTTTGATACACTGGAAGGGAGAAGTGGGGTTCAGTATCAATTTACTATAGTAAAACTGGTAAGTCTGCAGCGACCTGCAGGTGACTGAGTTTGGATGGGTTAATTCACAACCAAAATTACCCAGGGACAAATCATATCCGTTTGGTGCTTAGCTCTAAGCAGTTTGTGTGTCGTTCGATGACTCAGGCTATGCTTTTTTTGTCTGCTTGCTGTGGGGCCAAACGGTTTCCGCAAATTGGAAAACACATCTCTGTCTGCTCTGTTTGCAGATGGTTAAACCTTTAGTTCTTTCAGCTAGCATCGTTCCCGGTGTCGCTCCAGAAAGAAAACGTGAACGACGTTGTTTCAAAACAAAACGTCCCTCACACATTCCAACGATCTTTTCCGTCTTTTGACACGCGCCGAAATTGGCTTCTCGCCCGTTGCATAGGCCATTCTCGGGATCTGGCTGACGCATGGTATCCGGAGTATTAAAGCTGTTTGATTTATTTAAATCATTCTACCTTCACTCTTGTTATTTACCCCAGTCTTTTGACCTCACCTGAGACTCAACACGGTTATGCTTTCCCCTTCCGTGACCAAAACCTCCTGGGGTGGTTCTCCCTTAAATAAACTGTCATCGATTACCTGAACGCTGCCTTCGACTACCCTATTAGTGCTAAACTCATTTAGGGCTTCTTCGACCGTCCTCAGATCTTTTGGACTTACACCACTCTTCTTGTTTCATCCGTATATCTTTCCAGTGTCCCTCTTTGTGGGGATGTCTAACATGTTGCCAACTCCACCAGAAAGAGCAACATATACTCGATATCGCCACTCCGGTAACCGATCACGTCCCAGGTAGCGAACATTGTGCTGTTTCGTGTGAATCCGGCTGGATTCTTCCCAAGATCACGCTTACCTTCGTGCCTAGTTTGTATCTTTCATGCAAACAGCCTCTCACATCAGCCACAATCCGTTTCTCCTAATGGAGCCACATCTTTCTCCCAGGTCCACAATGCAAAGTAAAGCGGTGTTTTCTAATTCGTGGAGCATATCAGACTGATTACGTCCACATTAAGTTTGCCCACATTGCTTTCCGGTTCCGTTTCATTTTCTGTCAGAGGAACCAACTTTTCCACCGTAAAACGTTTCTACTGAGAGAGCTTTGGGGGGTGTCTTCTGTGTGCTCAAGACGCACCGACCAAGCTCAGTTTTTCGCACAGTTCACTTCCGTATAGCCGGATGCGTAGACTGACCGTAGACTTTCCGTTTCACCTACGTGGATTTTTGATAGCTGCTTCCCGAAATCCCATTTGTTCGGTCCGGTTAAATGCGTAAAACGTTTCTTTTTTGAAGGACTCATATTGATCGGTCTCTTTGTTGACCAATCCTTTTTTATCGAGCAGTAGTTCCTTCATACCAGATTATGGAGGCCAACCTCAGGAATTAACTTGTTCTGACCGGCGGGGCTTGCAGAACCTATTGTTTTCTTCGATCTATTGGACGAATACATTTAATTTTGTAATTTTGGTCACCTGTTTGTCTGAAACGGAATTCTGTCCCATTTTCGATTGAACTTAGACAGCGTAATGACAAAGGCTCATCTTCAGAGGTGTGGTCTTGGTGAAAATATGCTCTTATCGATAAATACCATAATCTATAAATGTTTGGATCAACTTGTTTTTTGGTAAGTTAGCACCCCCTCGTTCTACGCGTCAATCTAAAGCACCTGCATCACTATCCAGAATGAGTAAAGTCCTTTATCCAATAAATCACGCTTTTATAATGAGTCAAACTTTTCTGGAACCAGGACTGAGCTATTCCGGTCCACTCTCTCCACTCCAGTCTCTTCCATCGGCTGAGTTACCGCTAACCCTAGCAAAGAAGAGGTAGCGCTCGAGGAGCAGTGCTTTTCCTTATCTAAATCAACATCTCTACTGCTTGTCACCTCCCACGGTCCTCGTTGCCAACAACATTAAAATAGTATACTCATCCAACCCTGGCCACCTATCCACAACACTATGCAGCATAATGAATGATCTATCTTCCCTGAGTAGTTGGTGTAACGAACGTTCAAGCAATGCGTAGCCAAATTCGCAACGGATCCAGAGATCAAAAGACGATTATCCGCGATATTCTACGATACTATATTATTACATGAACAATAACATCAAAAAAATACAAACCTGAATAATACGATCACAAGGGCTCAACAACGAGAAACCGAATAGCAGCGTGTGGGCAAACAGCACGTGCCTCACGCAGGTCCTGAACAAGGATGTGCCAAAGTAGCGCTCTGGGCGCGAACAAACAACAACTGGTATATAGAAACAACCAGTTCGTAAAGACAAGTCAATAGTGTAGGCAAATGAGTGATATTAGGGAAAACACTGGATCTCGAGGGTTAAAGGGGGATTTTCCACGACCGGTTGTTAGAGTTGGTGTTCTTTATGGCTCACTGAATTCTCTGCTCACAAAAGCTTCCTCTGACCCTAAGAATGCTCTGCACAGACCCATTAAACTACTCATGGCGGCCATCTTATCCCATCAGTCTCAGCGTTAAAGACCCCAGGACACAATGCTCCTACTCTTTCTACTTCTAGAAACGAGCGTCAATCCAGATGGCTAGATCCAGGTTAACCCTAGGTCCAATCTTTTGGTATAACCTACCACCCCCATCCGTCTACCCATGTATCCCTCAAATGTAGGACCAGTGCCAGAGTATTGCCCGCTCACCCCCACCCATTAGCCGCACTCCTGTATGGTGGCCCTTGAGAACGTTCAGCTTGCTTTACCAAAAATGATTCTGGGTCCATTCACATCCTGATCTACCACCAGTGCACCGAATCCCCTCTCATCAAGCCTTGGATTTACCGCTTGATGCTCATCTGTCTACCTTCTGAAGATGGTCAGCCATCAAGCCCATTCTTCCAACCACGTACTGTAACGTCCATGATGATTGAAAAGTTCCTCTTCTGCTCACATTCCTATGCTGTATGACTAATTTGGACCGTCTTCTCCCACCTAATTCATACTGACACTGTTCTGTGGTCGACAATTAATCCAAGCTTGGTGCACTTATTTTTTCTTTTTAGGGTTGTGCTTTCTTAGTGAGATTACTTTGAGGACAGTTGGTACGGAAGTGGGATGCACTGATTCAACACAGCTTTGTTTTATCACTCCTCGGTTTCACCTTCTCGCTCACGTCGACTGATCGTAGACGTTCAGCTAGCTTACGCTGACTTTTGGCTGCCACTCCCAGGAAATTGTTCTTTGGGCCTGATTAAGCGTGGAGAACTTGTTCTATCTGTTTGAACTTCAGGACAGATATTTATTATTTACTCTTTTTGGCCAACCGTTCCCTTTTTACATAGTTTTGTCCTATTTTTGATAACCTTTTGGCTGGATAGTGACTGGTGCTCACGGTCAAAGGTATGATCGTGTTTGTACTTATATTTTTACTCGCTCATAGTACCGTAGAATTTGCAGAGCAATCGTGTTCTTGATTTGGACTCTGCAACGATTTGAGCTACGCGTTGCTTTGAGGCTCCGAGGTGCTATCCAGAACGACTGAAGCTTATTAGTCGATGAATCGATAATTGAATCGTTGGTCGGGCTTCACCCGGACCAGGACTTGAGCGTTTTGGTCGTTACACGTACCTTACCCTGTCTTCTGCTTCTAGTCCGATTGACACCGTGCCTTTTTCATTCAGTGCCGCTATCTAATGTATGACATATGGTGGAACCCCTGCGACTGGCTCCTTTATGCTGAAATACCGAGGTCTCCAAACACATTTCCTATTGTTGGTCATCCACGCCCATTCTCCTCCGGATCACAAGCACAAGTAGCACCCTATCTTAGTGCTGGTAACACTTTTTTACAGTGTCCTTGTTTTCGAATACTGCCAACTGTTCGGCAAAGGCTGCCGCTGTCACGGCGGCTGGCCCACCGTAGGTCTTTAGCAAATACGATTGCAACTGTTTCCCAGTGTGTCCACGGGTGTATTTCTTTTCCACGCCCCTTTCTTGTCGCCGTTCAGTTTATCTGTACCAACTGACTATTACCTCCTCTAAATTACTTTCGTCTCTTATTCGGCAACCCTTGGTTGAGCTATTGCGCCCCTCGTGTTTGTTCCGTGTACGGTCTGTCTGAGGAGGACTACGGCCAAGTATGATCGTGTTATTTGTTACATTGTTTTATTGTTATACATTTTAGACACCGTACAATACGGGATCCCGACTCATCCAGTGTTCCTTTTGATCCTTTTGTAGGTTGGGGCTCTTATATCGTTGGCTGAACGATAATCAGAAATCGTCTAATTTGGGATCACAAAGTTGTTCGGTTGAGCTATACGCATAAATACAGTCCCGCTTGGGCGGCCATAACAACCGCATCTCATCATCCCTCGTACAATGCAGTCTATTCCAGTCCACCGTGCACCATTCCTTCTCTGGTTGACCTCATTTCTGGCCAAACTCAAGTATAACTTGAAGCGCTGATGAAATACGTGGGTACGAGGCTTGGGCGCAAATTTTCCCGGAAGTCGCATTTGTCTTGTATGCCAAATACTTCAAGTGAACTGAAAGATAGTTCGCTGGATTATGTAACAATGGAATAATAGGAGAGCGCCCAGGGTAAAAAACATCTTGACAATATCCTGCCTTTGGTGTTACCAGTGAGCTGGAAGATGAACCACTGGACAAAGGGGAAAGCTTTCATGGTACTATCCTCGACTGCGTCTTACGTCTTGCATTGCTGGTGAGCTGGAAGACGGATCACTGAACAACAGGAAAGGCTTCAGCTTTGTGGCTTCTTACTGAAAAATCACGGTACTGATCTTTGAGTCGTGTGCTTCACACGGCCTCCGCAGGCCCCGGCGGTTCCTAAGCTAAAGCCTCTCCTCTACTCCACAGCCCTATGCTCCCATTGCTTCGACCACTCTGGCACTTAAACCTTGTTTTCAGCTTGCTATTTCTTTTGTCTAATAACTCACTTATTTTGTCACTTCTGCTTGCGAATTAATCTCAAGATAGCCCCGGTTCCTCTTCCCACCTCATGGCTCCCTCTTTTCAATACGATGACCTCCTGAAGGCTCTAATTTCTATGACTGTCACACGTTGTATGGCCCTTGAATTGCTACAGGTCTTAGTGTCTCACCTCCTCTCAAACAGTTCCTGGGACCCACCGAACAGATGCTTCGTGGTTATTATTTTTCCATTACCCGCTTATCCCCACCTGGGGTACCCCTAAACTGCGTTCCCCTTCCTGTTCCCCCTTATCAATCCCCCGTTTATGCCATTATTACTTTATATGACGTCTTGTCGCCCCGGGTTGTGTATCGGCCTTCACCCTGGCCCACACAACCAGCTATCAGTTCTTTATACTTTCATCACCCAACGCCCGGCCCTGTTGGATCTGTCCCTAGGATCCTTGGAAGTCCAGCCACTCGAAAGCTTCTGGCACATTTTACTCCCCACGTAAAACGATCAGCATTTATTCGGGTTTATCCCAAAGGTGCACGACAATCTCAGATCCACCACTTCGGTTGGCTCGCACAGGGCGCGAAGAACATCTGCGACGATATGTGGGTGCGATTAGGCGGGTAGATTGCAACTCCCGAGTTCTCTTCGCGAACAGTATCTCAGGGTTGGGTGTCCAGCTTGTGGTCAGCCACATCCACTAGCACCGGTTGTGGATCGCACGTGTTTACTGCGTCCGTACTACCACTGCATGCACACCTTCCCTGTAATAATTTCACTCTTATGAGTGTCCATCATGCTTACCCCCCCCCCCTTCATGATGTACCGTTTCCTCACTCAACTATTATTCATGTACCCTGTGTGACATTTTTCTGTTTGTTTAACTTGTTTATTCCATAGCAGGTATTACTTTATTCCCATGCTGTTTACCAGCAGCCTTCTTTATTCCCACTGCCCTTCCCCTTTGGCTTATTCTCTAATGTCCCAAGTTTTGCCGCGTCTCATCGATATTTCGGCTAATCTCAATCGCGATCATGCTCAATCCCATGTCAAAACTCATCGTTTCTGTCACTCTATCATCCAGAAAAGCATTCATAGTCAATATCAACCTTCACATTCAAATTCCTGTTCCCCGTGCGAAAATTATCCGGAGTACTCCAGCGGTCTGTCATCAAACCAATGACGCTTCTCTCGCTTCGTCTGTCCAACCGATCGCCGGCTTGCTGTTATAAGGCGGATCCTTCTCTCTGCGTTGTCTGTGATAGTTCTGTGACCTGCGGCAATAAAGACGATATTCATACGTTCGCAAAAGGAAATCTTTGCGCGCCGACCGCGACCCAATGATCAACTCAGGAATCATTGGGTTCCGTTCAGACGACGTGCAACCTCCTAACCGAAATCTGCTTCGAACTTAACTTGAGGGGCCACTTTGTGCAGTCGAATAAATGTCGATTCGCTGTACACTGTAGACATATTGTGAGTCATCTTCTTTCTATTTCTGTTGCGCCGTATTTCTGTGCACAGCGTACTCCTAACACACTTCCTTTTTGTTTTGCATATTTATCGAGCCGCCACAGTCATACGTTTCCGTCACCCAGATTATGCCAAGTATATTCTCTCCCGATCACCACCACATCCAAAGTGTAGTCTCCCGGTTGCCATCCCTCTAGCTTTCGGTCGTCATCGCACGCCACTCCCATCATAGATAATGGACTGTCTCGCTCTTAACTTTATTTTTTATCAATTCCTTTGGAAAATATCCCTAATATATCGCCCATTTATAGGCAGCACGCCCAATGTGCTCCCAGTTGGGGGCGCGTTGGGCCACGTTGGGCTAACTTTGGGCAACATCGTTAGAAACTTCGGACAGCGCTATCTGCGCCCGATTGGGAGCTGGTTGGGTTAGCCCAATGTTGGAGATAATCGTTGGAAATGAATACCCTTTCTTTTCCCAGTCCATTTCAACTGTCTGCTTCTTAGCCTATTTGCCTATTACCTATCGTTTTGATCGAAATCTCTAACTAACCACTGATAAAAAAGTTTTGTGAAAACCGGTTGGTTTATTAGTAAAAAGAACAGTGAAAACTTTTGAAGCTAAATATGCCGTTTCTGTCACACAGATATATTGTAATAAATGTTGTGGTACTTATATCATTACATTTCTTGTGAAATTCCACGAACTCCTGTGTAGTCTTTGAAGGCACATGTTACGAGACATTGAAGCCTAACTTTAGCCCAACGTTTACCCAACGGCTTTGGGTACTGTGTTGCTTGGGTTCCTGCTTTTACCATATCTCTGAACCCATGGTTGCTTTTCCCGTCCAACCCAGGCCGCACAATACCCAACGTGGTTGGGCGAACGTTGCGCTAAAGTTGGGATGGAAAGACTTGTAATATGGAGCTTGAAAGATTGCACAGGTGATCGAGAGACTTTTCAATGTAATAATAAAACCTTCACAGTATATAATAATATATATCTGCGTTACAAACATTACATACTTTGCTTTACTGAATACCCTTGTGACCAGAAGATGCCACACTGGTTTCGTCTGTTCGCCATTGGTGGGGTGCGCTGTTCGGTTTTCCTGTGGTGAAAAATGACTCATCGCTGGTAGAGATAACTCACGCGCGTTCTTACAGTTTATTTTAACTCTGGTATATTCTTATATGTAAAATCGAATGGATTGAATAGGCTTAACCCCCAACAGAACTACCGAGAATCAAGAACTCCAACACCGAATTGAGCTTAGCGTAATGTTTCGTATGCGCGATATCACGTACAGTGCAATTATGTATTATAGCGGAGAGGATAATGTAAAACAAAACAAAAAGAGCCAATCTTGGATATCACATTATCTCTCCATATATTTAATTCCCTCTACACATAAGCATGTACATGTATACGTATATATATCCTCGGACACTTATATGGTTGTTTGGCATAATGTTTTTTTGTGAAATTCTCACGGTATTGAGTGGCCATTTGTCTTCAGATTACGGGCATCAGAATACACTGTTACGCCTAAAGGGAGGAGGTGGGCGAGTTAATATAGTTGCGAGAAGGTCCTGAGCACGGAGAAACGCCTCATTTGTGGCGAGGTCGCATTAAGGGAGCACCGGCATCCGCGTCCTAAATCACAGTCAACAGGTATGCTAGGAAGAACCTTATCCTGTCAAGTGTGCATTTATTCTTAATACACAATAGATACGGTTACCCATGCTCTCCGTACTGTTGAAGAAGAGCCACAAGAGTTGGGCAAGCTGCATAATTGGAACCTAGACGTTTTAAGTGGTAGTCATCCACCACCAGCACATCAAAGTAGATCATCTACACAGGTTAGTGTATTTATTAACCAACCTTATACTCCCCAGTCATTCAAGGAATAAATTTTGGAAGAACTGTACTCCAACACTTACGTGGATGCTCTTTTACAGTCCTTATCCGAGGATTTCCTCACCTCCAAGCTGACCACAAGGCAACATCGTGACGTGTTGCACGCTTTTCTCTAGCACACACCAAACACTTCGCTTTACCTAAGGACAGTATCACAAACACCACGGTTATGGAATGCAGCTATGGTTCTCCCTTATGAATCATATTTGGGAGAACTCACATCATTTGTAGTGCCATTCAAACTTGTCGATTTGCTTAACACACATCATTGATTATCCGAACTCGCGCTGCCAAGCGCAGCGGCCACTAGACAGTTGCCCATACAAGCTAAGCCCACACTTTCCCAATATACACCACCCTCTTTCTCCTCAACTGTAGTGTTCTCCTTCTCATGTGTTTTGGGGAACATTGCCCTGGAGATTTTGGTGGCATGTTGCAGAGTACCATAGTAACGGGCAGGTGGTACATGTGCCGTTGGAAGGACTGGGGAACACACGTAATAAGGAAATGGCTTGGTTAGGTTTAACCAACCTTACTCGTTCATCAAGAGACCCGCAAGACCAGCGGAATAACCATACCGAAGACTTCACGGAATTACAACTATGTGTTTAGAAACGGAGGTAATATGGTTGCAGCTGATATTGCAATTCCTGTTCGCACTGTACACATTCGTCCCGTGTTCTGTATGTGTTTTTACCCCACTATGCGACCAGATAAAATTACCATCCTCAACGAATGCCCGTAAAAACTGTAAACTGGTCGATACTGAGCCTTTTTAATATTCTAACGTTTTGGGCAGCTTTCACACGGCTCGCCATCAAATCTTCTGTCCGTGGATGAAGTGCTATTGGACACTCACTGTACCCATTCACACAACCACTCGTCAATGTTCATCACTCTCCAATAACCCCTCCCAAGCAGCACAATGAGACACTGGACCATCACCTGAATGTTCCCTAGGGGACTGTCGCAGAAAATCACATGCCATGCCCCCAAAAACAATCGAAATCTATGGAAATACCGTAGATTCTATCATAAATGTTAAAAAAAATTCCAACGAGAGTCTCTGTTAGGCCACTTTTGGGAACATCTAATGACTTGATGCCGACTTAATTTATATACAGAAATCTCTCCAATCGTGGAAGTATGAAAATTTCAAAGCTAATATTTCATGAATGAAAATCATGATAGTAATAGCTATTGATATTTATCGTCCGGTTAACTGGGTATTATGACTTTGGATATTCCATTCGTTTTAATGTATTCCCATTGCGACTACCAGTTCTTGGCGGTGGTTCCTTGTCGTCACTGTGTAGTGCATTTCTGATTGTACATAATCCTGTTTCCTTTCCTTTTATCTTCCAGATGCCGTCGTTAACCACGAGGCGGAGCCATACAGTGCGGCAGGCATCTCACCTCCCTCTCCCCCCGAACAGTGACCTTGACCCCGACCCCGACCCCGAAACTGTATAAAAAAACCATGGACGCCCCCGTATGACCCACTTCCGGTTTCGAGTTGTACCAGTTACGGCGTCGCCTTGTGCCAATACAAGTCCATTGTTTTCCGAGCTTCGCCTTCTGTTGTGACTGACCTCGTGCTGTGACCAGTTGTGCTGATCTGTGCGTCTATTTTCAGACCTCCGGACCCCATGTGCATTTCAACTGCTTTGTTACCGTTGTTAGACACCGCGCCGCATTTAGTTACTTTTTGTGGTTCTTCAGAGGGTATACGCGGTTTATTCTCACCCATCTCTCCATCCGTATATGAAAAAATACTCCCTGAATTGCTTGGCTATTCCAGAACTACAATATGAAGGCGTAACAAGCAGATCGCAGTCCATAGGGTTAATACCGCCGATTTCAATTCATCTCTCATTTGGGACGATGATGTAAAAAGTTAGCTGCTACGATGTTTGTTACAATTTTCCAGGCCATTGTTCCGGTTCAAAGAGTAACAAGTCAGATGATTTATTTGATGATATCGACAATCCTGAACCAATGAAGTGCTCACCTGTAGCAGTTGCTGAGCCGCACGTTTCAGCTGCTACAACCTGTACCTTTGCTGGATAATGCACACTGGACTGGTAAACATAGATGGAATATGATGGGGAATACCAAGTGCATACCAAACAAGGAGTAGGCATCAACGGATATGGGTGAGACCACTTTCACAAACGGTAAGCTCTGTGGTGATATATGCAACAGAATTATCATTCAGGGCTGGAGAAATTAAATTTAAGACTCCGAGCATAATAATAAGCACAATTGCCGAAGGTAACTGGATCTGTACTTTTATATTTTCCAGTTGTTCCTTTGGCCAGGGATGTTGTGAGGCAAGCTGCCATATAAATGCACTCATGAATGGCCGATTTGAAGATTATATTACGAGCTCTGAGGCAATTAAAGCTCGATTTACTATTGGATGCGCGGCCGTTGCTGGGGTCACCAAGGCGGATCCAAGAGAAAAATGTTGGCGCCGGTGGATAATTACTTTTTTGGGCTAAGGGAAAACCAATACTTGAACAGGTCATACAGCTGTCACAGATACACACAACGCGGTTACTGCATCCTACGCCGGCTCATTTTCCCGTCGACCACCGGGAGGCTGCACAATGATGTTGATTCTCGAAATCGTCGCCAAGGCAGTCACCATACTGGCGGTTTCGCTTTTGAAGTACTACTATAGAAGACGTTCTGGAGCGGCTGGCGAACGTGTCTCCTATCGGGTCTAGCAGCGAATACCAACGATATCCCCTCTATCGGACGAATAGAGAAGATGTAAGTCGGTTTAAAGATGCGAGGTGTATTCTATATATCGTGGCACCGAAACAGTACCGATACGAGAAATACACCGAACGGAAAACGGAACGAAACGCGACGGCTGTGCAGAGAGCGAACCGCGAGCGAACGACCGAAAGTGAAAGTGATTTAAAACGAGGTCGACGGAAACCTCGGAAAAGTCAGTCCAGTAAAACGTAGGCAATCGGAGAACACTGAGGTTAATGTCAAACGTCAGAAGAGATCGTGGAGAAAATAGATCCAAAATGGTGTCCAGAAAATAGTCATTTTCTCGAAACGATCGAGGTCACTACACTACTGATGGATATGACAGCCCTGTTTCCCAGCGACTACATACGCCGTGTTTGTCTTGGAATAATGCGAAAAATAATTGGTCTTTGGCGTGGACCTAGTTAAGGAAGTAGACCCATTTTGGATGTCATTGTTGCGCGACAAGTGAATACTTGAAAGCCATAGAAAAATGTGATTTAAGTCCAGTTGTCACGATGTATGTGTTTATTAATTTTATTAATTTCTCAGGTCCCAAGTCATAACACACTCAGTGATACCAGTTACGTCAAACCCCATCAGAGACGTTGCAAGACATTATGGAGTATACATAAGTGTATCATAAAATGTCATATGCTCTTTTCCTAGTGAGACGTAAACATTAACGAAGACAACAGATGTAAACGATCGAGTTTCCAAACATAGTACTTATGGGAAATCTTTGGTTTGTATGTTCACGTTCGGATGTTGCGTTCAATATTTACAGCTCTGATGAACGATCTCACAATTCGTGTTGTCGAGGTACAGAAAACGTTATCGGATCTTAACCTTCAATTTGCACATTTAAACAATGCGGGTGAATCGGTACTGCTGTTGCTTTGGATTATTCCTGTGCGGAATAGATGGGAGTTCAACAGACTGAATAAAAAATTGGAGAGTGAGACCTTTTACGAGCAAATGGTAACTTCCTTTTTAATATTCTGAGAGTCACAGTTACTATTCCCGGTTGCCACGGGAACAAGAACTATCGATGGATGTGTGTGTCAAATTATGCAAACACTCATTTCGTATTGATTTCTGCAAAAATTGAATTGACAGAATGTTCATGAGTGGTACTCATCTGCGAGTACAAAAGTTTACAGAATACTTGTCGGTAAGTGTGGAGTTCTGTTATGTTATTCTGTATTTAAAAGTGCTATAACTAAGAGCAATTTTACTGGAGCCACAATCTCTTTCATCAAAGAAAAAATACAACACTGAATGCAGCGGAGTAGACCGCATGAGTTTACGAGCACCGATTCACAGATTCAAGCAGTCGCGGTAGAAAACGAAAGTGTCGAGGTCAGTTGTGATTCGATAACCATCGGAAAAGTCCATTGGTAAGGTGAAAAATTATAACCATATTTTGTTCTGCCATGGTTCAACAAAAATCTTTATCATAACCTTCATTCGAGAATCTGCGAAATGCACCGGAAGAACACATGGGCGAATAACAAATGTTCATTGAAAATCACAGTGTACGTGCATGCATCGAATAAGCAAAATATAACTGTGTTTTGTAAAACGCTTTTATATAAGCTTATTTTCTCATTACAATAGCTGTTTTAAGACATCGGGCCTCTGTATGTACTTTGGGAATTAATTTTGCTAAATGGTGTATGCGAAAGTATGGTTAAGATTATCGTTACGGGGGTGGCAAATTTCCAGCATAATAATTGGGAGGAATACGCGTGTTCAGGTGTACTAAGTCAAAATTAGTATTTGAAACTAATTGCTAATAAAGGGGTCCGTTTTAATCGATTTCGATCCCTTTGGAAACGAAATATGGACACTCAGATGACGGTCATGCTGCTTGAGCTATGACGCCGTTGTTCCAATTTTGCATACGGTCACCTACATTTGTATTGTTTACCGTTACTCTTCTAGATTATCTATTTGTCTTTCGGTATGACAATGGACGGCCTCCATTGGGCACGGAATGGTATTAACCGGCTTCTGGTTTCGAAGTGCTCAACGAAAATCCATTCGGAAACACGGGTTCATTGTTGCCACCAAGGGTAAGTCGAAGAACTTCGTGGTCTGTAACTAAACTCCAGACGCCGTCCGTTCCATCACAAGGTTAGCAGAAGAACAGGTGTCTGTCGTTGAAAGACGTAGAGGGTTGGTTTATCAAAGCTAGAAATCAGGCAATGCAAGATGAGAGGGCGGATGTGTAAATTATCATTGCCTTCGAAAGAAATCTCAGGTTGGTTTTTTGGAAATGTCCTATTCATTCGGTGTACCCAACATCTCTTCAGGCATTCTAAAGATTAGTAACAATTAATCATTAATCAAAACTCTACATGTTCCTCAGACTTAGTTCGCGATTTATTTTATATTTTACTATTTCACTGACTACAGTTGTTTTGATGCATTAATTATCAGATATTACTCCGTTTTGATGGAAACAATTTTCGATCAAACTATCCTTGAAATCTGCACTCAACAAATTTGTTGTCCGATGTTTCCTTGAGAGCAAATGTCTCACCTTTCTGCATCTTGATATTTCAGATCCAGTGACCACATAACACGAGAACGATGAACATCTTCCGAAAATTCCGAATGAAGCGGTTCCCTAGATGCAAATTAGTACAAGCTTTCAGTATACCATTTGTAAAGTAAACCACCTGTTCTTCACAAACAGACTTTATTTAGTCGGTGCCAAATTAGTGGCTTCGGTCTAAAAGATGGAAATGAGCTAATAGACTCAGAAACGAGCAGTTAAGACGGATTAGGAAAAGAAAAGGTACCCATTTCCAGGGATTTTTTTGGCACTTTGGGCTTGCTGCTTGGGCATGGAATTTCACTGTTGATCACCGTGTTCCGCTCATCACAAAGAAAATCATAGCATGATTATCTCATTTTTGGGTGAAGCAATTAATTTGTCCTTACCTGTCTTCTCCATTCAAGTTGTCTATCATCCCTTTCTCATACGCTCCGCACCTGTCATTGTCATATCAATGGTTCCCAGTTTGCCTTATGCCCCAGTTCACATTCTCCGCTGAAAATTTTCTTTCCATCTGTTGTAAAGAGATTCTCGGATATATCTAGCCTGCAGCTTATCAATCAGTGAATCAACTGATCTACTTTCATATGTCTTCTCCGGTCACCCACTTTACCGCCCCTCCCATTTATTACTCATTTCTGCCCTCACCACATCGGCTCACCACGATGGCCGCTTTTATCTCGATATTCTTCCACTTTTAATCACCAAGTTCCACCTACTACAATGAAAACTATGACATGGTTAACCTTGTGTACTTAAAACAATCGATCCACTTTTTCGTGTTTTCCCCGGCCAACTCGTCCATCATCCCTTTTTTAATGTCATTCGTACCCACTGTTGTCGTACTCATGCGTCCCAATTCCTGTTCTTCGCTCACAATCTACTCTCCACCTATAGTAATGATATTTCCAAAGCTTATTGTTGAGGTATATCATTTCGTTATGTTGTGGAGTCCGTTTGACATTGGAAGTTGCTCACTGTGATGGGCCCTTACTCTTTACCGTTTCACGACTGACCGAGATGTGTTATAATGGACAACATGCGAAACGCGCTATTTCAACTACCGCCTAATAGCGCTTTTCACTCGTGTTGTACACTTCGGTGGTTGTGAACGTTGTTTTCGTTTGGGCTCACTTCCGAGATTTTTGCTGATGCATTTGTTACTGACTGGTTTTCACTAGCACCGCACAATTACTGCAACTTCAGCGATTTGACTTCTGTTCTCTTTCGTGGTACTTGATCTCGATTTGGTTGCTGATTTAACAACGTTGTGATCCCGTTTAATGACGTCCTGGCGGATCCTTTTGACGAGATCGCATTAGTGTTGGATATACTGAAGTGCACCCAACTCGTACCCAGATTGTTGTAAGGTCGGTTAAAACTTACTGAAATGTTTCCTTACATTGCGGTGCTCCTCACCACACCACGACGATCACCAGAGCAGTGTTTCCCCGTAAACCACTAGAAATAAAACTCTATTGATGAAGACAGAGTGTGTAGTTGGTGTACAATGCAAAAGCGTGCGCGTATCGTGCACGGGAAACGATCAGATGACCATCGCGCCTTTCAGCAAGTGCTCAGTTAAACAAGAATTTATTAAACAAACGAAAAAAGTTGATTCTTGATGTACTGTCCAAAATCAATAGTGCTCGAAAGTCATTGAAAAAAGACTACACAACATCGGTAAAATCGTCAATTACCGGAGATTCGCTGTATAAAGCCCGTTAAAACTCGTGTTTGGAGTGATCCTAAAATTACACGTGGAAGCGAAAAACATACACGGACTCCCATCTCACTGAACCTGTAATATTAAGATGACTAGAAACCTGGAGTGATGCTTAAATGTTAGCTGGTAGTCGTTGCACCCACAAACCTTTGGGTACTTTTCCTTCGAAAAGACGTCCTGCAATCTGTTGCGCTTCTCTCAGTAAAACAGAGGGCCTTTCATAACCTAATTCTGCCAGTTTTACCGCTTCTTCGAGGTTGAAATGAATGGAAACCTCCAGTAGTGCCTGAATGTTAGCTGATAATTGTTGTATCCACAAATCTTTGAGAACTTTTCCCCCTAAAGATCACCCTACCAGCTGCTGCATTTCATCCAGTAGTGCAAAGGGCATCCTACCACCTAATGACTTCCTTTGGATAAACCTTCTCATTCTTTATGATCCAGACTACCAAAGACTAGAGCTTAACCCTTCTTTCGCGGCTGTGTAAGAACAGTCCTTGAAAATTACTTGAGTATCTGAGCAGCAGCAATGTCACGGGGAAGACGGCCAATAGTCCACAAACAAACAGCACGCTGGCTTCTAGATCTGTTTCAAGTTCTGCTTCGAGCTTTCGGGGACTACTGGGAAGTCTGTCAAAAGAGAAATTCCTGAGTCGGGCTTACGGCAGCTGTTAGCGATAACTGCTGTGATGTATTTATCGTAAAATAATAAGTAGATTTGAATCGACTTATTTAAAATGACACTTCTGATAACTGTATACTATAAATATAAGCCGAAAGTAGTGAGAAAATGTAGGATATTTCACGTCCATTTGGCTAAATATGTACAGACGTAAACGTGCAAACGTGATCAGAGGACATGACAGGGTTCCTGGTGGAATGAATTTGTTGTTCACGCTCATCAGTTGAGGACTCTCCTAGATTTAATCAGGACCTGCTCTCGTATACTGTCTTGAGCCTTAGGTTCTCCGTTGGTAACACGATAACGATAGTACTCTGCAGCTTGCAAAGCAGAAGAACTGCAAATGCTGGGGCAGGACACAGTGTGTATTAGAGGGACGTAAGAGCTTGCGGACGGTGTACACAAGTGTACACACGGGTTAAAAAAACACTGTTTGTAAAAATTGGCAAGTTTGTTATAGAAAAAGTATACTGAAAATTTGTGCAAATTCGCAAATCGGTGCCTGCTTTACTAGGAATTGTAGAACGGTGTTCGTCATTGTTGCGTATGTGTTCACCGAATCAGAAACATCATGGTAAAGAAAGGTGAGACAATCTCACGGACGAAGACATTGGACAGCCTAAAATACTCGCGTGGAAATTCCGAAGATGGTTCGATTGAGAACTGTTTTCAGCAAAACAAAGAAATATCTGATATTCCTTGTATGAAAGCAACTCTTCAATAAAAGAGGAAAATGCCGAAGACTTAAAAAATTGTACTTTGGAAAAAGTGGATGTTTATTCCTCAAGAAATAGGACCGCGGAGCACTACTACGTATGGAATATGACCTAATTTTGAGGATCACATGGAGTGGCGATCCGCTTTCTCGTCCTGCGTCGCCCTGATTTCCAGTGCTGATAAACCAACGTTTAATGTCCCTCAAAGACATTCTGCAAATCTTGGAATGGAACGGACAGTGTCTAGGGTTTAGTGAAGCACAAAGAATTTCACTGAATTACCGTGCCTTCAACAATGGACCTGTATTTTTGAAAGGCTTTTCGTTGCGCACTCCCAAACCAAAAGTCCACTGATGCCACACCGTGTCCAACGAAAGCCGCCTGTAGTCGCACTCAAAGACAAACAGTTTATGTAGAAAAGTGAGGCAGAAAAATATAAATTTACGTGAACGTAGGCAAAATTTGAACAACGGTTGTCATACGAGGTAAGGGGAAAGCGAAGAACATTTACAAGTGATTGCGTGAATAGGGTTCAGTGAGTGTGTCCAATAGTACGCCATCCACGGGCAGACGATTCGATGGCGAACCGTGTGAAAAGTTGACCAAAACAATAAAACATTGAAAAGATACATTACCCTTCCAGTTTCAATTTCTGCGGGGCATTTGATGAAGGGGCTAATTTTATCTGGTTGAATAGTGGAGTAAAAAACATTTTTCTTAGCATACCTACTGGCTGTGATTTAGACAAGCCTGTTGGTGCTCTCATAGTGTGGCCCGGCCACAAAAGAGACATTTCTTCTCACTGAGAGCCTTCTTTCGCCTCTGGTAACTCCCCCATTCGGTCTCATTAAGCATGACAATGTATTCTGATTCCCGGAATCTTAAGATGGATGGCCAAAGTAGCATAGAGATTAGTACTCGGTACCTTGTGAATTTCACAAAAACAACAATGCAAAACGACTACCTCAGTGTTTAAGCATGTATACGCATGTACAGATGTATATGCAGATTATATATATATATATATATATATATATATATATATATATATATATATATGAAATCAAATGTACGTGGAGTTAACTATACAACAGAGTCAAAATAACTTGGTAAAATGCGACTTAGTTATCTCTATGAGTGATGAATCGTTTTTCTCCACATAAAAACCGATTAGCATATCCTATCATCAGAGAGTAAAGAAAACTAGCAAGGCATCGCCTGGTCACAAAGGCACTCACTAAAATAAAGTACTCTGTTTTTGCAAAGCAGTTATATACCAGTAAATACTCTGATACGTTTGGTATTATATTGTGAAATTTCATGTACATCAAAGCTATCTTTCGAGGCACACGTTACAAATCACTTTATTCCAAAGTTAGCCCAAATGTGGCCCAACCAAGTTGGCTAGTTCAGTGGATGGGAATTTCGACTTTGGTAATGCAGCGGCCTGGAGATAACTGTGTTTGAATGTGCCATTTCACGAATTAGGATTATTGTAGACAAACGTAATTAATTAGTACTTAGCTCTTGGTGGTTTTGTATGTTGTTCGATGGCACACAGCTGTTCGTTATTCGTCTGCCTACTGAAAGGTATATTTATGGTGCTCGAGCTACGAGATCGAGTTTACCTAATTGACCGAAAAGGTAAACAAGAAACTATATCTATTGATTATCTTGAAGGTCGTCTAGAAGAAGAGATACTGTCCATCGGTAGAGATCCTACAGTTCCGTCACTCATCACCATAGATGCCACCCCTGCGAAGCAAACAGACCAGTTCGAAACTGTTGAGCTTCAGCCAACAACGCGATTTGGCCTTCATGTACACGGGCTAAAACATCTCGTAGACAGTATTCATTTTTATACCATTTAATGTTGTTTTCACTGCTTGAAGTTTTGCAGGACTATTTTGAAAAAAAATAGTACATCTTGAAGTGTTTGTATTCCACCGACCGACCATGTTAGGTTCCGTTCATTTCGCATTCACGTACTCGCCGTTTGCTTATTTGTTCTATTTCTACTTCGCATTTCGAGTATGAACACAGCAGATGAATGGAATCCCGGGAAAAAGGGTGTCAAAGTACTTTGTACGGTAAAGGTTTTTCCAGAGACGCCTAGGTAAGGGCCTGGCAGATGACCTCTAGGCCCGCCCGAATTTTCGCAAAACTCCATCGGCGGTAAGAGCAGATTGTGACATCGTAAAACGGTCCCCTAGAAAACTGACGAAACTCGTGAGGCCAGATAGACCAGCGAGTGGTACCCCCTCAGTTAGATCTGAGGGTCAGTTCGGCAGTTCCCTTCTAAGCTGGCTTCATTGTAGCCACCTGGAGAAGACTGAGTTTGAATGTGTAAATTCATGGACAGAAATCATGGTAGATAAGCATAACTAATTAGTACCTAGTTCTAGGCTGTTCACAAGCTGTTCGATGCCCCAGGACGGTTTGTGCCGAGGAGGTACATCTTGTTCGAGGTTCACGAGCGCTCCGTTTAAAACTCACCGTAAGATTTCCAATACAAAATCGTTTCAGCTAAACAAGCCAAACGAAATCGTGACGTGAAAAGCGCTTAAAACCCCTACCAGTATCTAAAGCTGCTTAGGCGGGCGTCTACCATGGTCTCGAAAACGCAGTGTTGGGAGCTGAGGAAAAGCAATGACAAAATGATGATCTGGACCCGCGATGAGCTTTAACCACGCACAGTCATTTGCAAACTGAATTGAATTGAGAAAAATTGTTTGCTTTCTATGTCGATAATTGGTTTCCGCCAAGTAAAATCATTTCTGACTTCTCTGCTTGCCGGCGGTTGAACCTTGGCTCCCCTGGAAAGCATTTTGTCCGTTGTCGCTCCAACATGTAAACGTGATAGACACTGATTCAATACAAAACGTCTTTCACCTGTCCCACTGACTTTGACCGTCTTTTATCCACCGTTCAGACTTTTATCTTATTGCCTCTTCCTCAGACCATTCTCTGGATCTAGCAAGTACCTGGAGTGCTGAAGCTACGCTGCGGCTAAGGGACGAAAGACGAAAGGATGGTGAAACTGTGGAAAAATAAAAGCTACAAGATTCCGTAACGAAATGAAGATTGAACCTCGAGTAGTCTGTCTGCAAAAAAGAGATTTTTCCAAAAAAAAATTATGGAACAGAAGATGGTAGAATACGATGGACTGAATAAAAAGAGTTTCAGGATAAGTGGACGTCGAATTCAGTAAATGAGGCACATCGAATGAAACTATTAGGACAGAAATGCATGTCGAACTTGTCGAGAGAAAAGTAGAATTCGACAGGGTAAGAAATAGAGTGATGAGGAACTAAGGTGAATATATGAGAATCAAAAAGTCACAGAGGTAACGGCCTTATTGTGGCTATGAAACAAAAGACGAAAGAGAATGGCATATCTATTGATAAGTAGATCCAACTTCAGTAACGAGCTTCAGGGTGAGTCTGCGGTTAATAGTTTGCTATGAAGAAACACGGAAAAAATTCTGGAACGGAAAAAATCTGTAGTATAGTGGATGAGAAATTCGACAATGGCCATGCAGTAGCTGTGGGACGAAAGACAAAAAGATGGTGCAGCTGTGGAAAAATGAAAGCCTCATGTTTCGACAACGAGATGAATATTGAACCTGGAGTTAGCAGTCTGAGAAAAGATATTCTGCGATAAATGGTGGTAGTGGTGGTAGGGACCGACGATACCCCACCAAACGGTTAGATACCTCGGAGGACGTGGATAGGTGTCGCAACGGTCGGTTTTTTGCATTAACACATTTCTGCACCGACTCAATAGTGTACTTGCCGTTCTGTTATAGCTCATTTTATGCTTCATTCATTATTCCCCATTTTACTTACGGCTGGGAGACAGTAACCCGAACCACCACAAGCAGCGCTCAGTTAGTGGTCGTTTGAACTGAAGTGAACCGAGAAGTTTGAGTTAAAACGTCCGATATTTCACAATTTATACAATGTGTGGGATAGTCAGTCCAGGAGATGCTGATGCATAGCTCATAAACTACGGCTTTTTACTCTTGAACTACGGTAAATACCGTGGTTTGCGGTCAGTGGAGTGCATTCTTTCGTTTCACTCAGCTGACCAAATCTTCTAGAAAGCCAGTGAGTGAGTTTGTCAGGAAACATTCCAACTTGGGGATGTTCGAGTTGTTTGAGGAGCTGGATTACCACGTTGGAGGTTAGAGGTTCGAATTCCGATACAGTCGGTCACTTTAGCAGTAGTAATCAACAGCCGTCCGGCTCGTTACCACACCTGACCTACTGGGACCCTATGTGGTTCTCCACTCCCGGTCACAGGGTCCGATTGCTGGTTATACTGTAATGAGCAGGCTGTCAGCAGCATTATTGGTGTTCGATTATTGTAAGTGTAGGATCCTGTTGATGCACTTACTGAGCCTATGTGCTCATGGAGTTTTCTGAGTTTTTGTATTTTGCAGATCGAACGCAAGCAACCCCCACGGAAGACACGGATCCTTGCATACTACAATACCTAATAATACTGCGCCGTAAGTGGCTATTGTGGGCTTTGGACAATAACGACCTGGGTTCGATTCCCATCACTGCCTGTCACTTTCTCATGTGGCAACCTTTCACTGGCCGCTGCCTCCTTCCTGAATATTCGTACCTGGTGGCATAATAAATATAAACAAGGAATTACACAGCATTTTCTTCCATTTTTTTGGTGTGCGCCCCTTCCTTTTGGAGGACATAGAAAAAAGGATACACTTGGTGATATGTTTTAGGTAAGTGTTTATTGTTCGGTAACAGCTTTATCGGAAAAGAAGGTAGTCAGTCGACGTTTTGGTTACCGCAGGTAGCCAAGTCTGTTGTTTCCCAACGGAAAGCCAAGCCTTCCTATGGGGCCTTGTGTGAGTTCTTCCGTTTGGGACTTAGTTACATAGATGCCGTCTTTATATGAAAATCAAATGAATCCCTGTGGTTAAGTGGCACCTCTTTCCATTCGTTCATTAGCGAACAATGAAGAATGTATATTTTGGCTTTTACAGGGAGGACCTTCGGCCGTCTTTACTGTTTATCTAAGTTTACCTGGTTAGACACTGGCGAGATCGGTAGAAACATTGAAAATGGGGAAGATTTGTGATTGCTTTAAAAGAAATGACTGAAAAGTATTAATATTCTCCTTTCACAAATGGCTGCTGCAGGACCAACACCTGGTTTCGACCCTGTTAACAGATTTTAAACTGGCTACTCACAAGTAGTAATGCGCCGGCGAGAAACTGAATATTAGGCGCCTGGCGCTTGCTTTGACGGGAGAACCTCGGAACTCTCTAAATAAATGTTACCAGTTGGACAGTGGACTCCAATAACTAGGAATTACACTTGTGTAAATGAACTATTCACAATGAACGCAACGGTTCTCCTACCCGAATTACGCATGATTGAGGATTAAGAACACAGACTGAAAGAGCGCTCAGTCGAACTTTTATTCTGCGCACATATTGTGTACACGTACACGCAGATACAATGAAACACTTTAAAGCACTGATATTAAAAACACCACATCCACCGTAGCTTGAATTAAGTTCTGGATTTCTGTAATCATGGTTTTCAATATTCTGTAAACGTTCCGATCTTCGGATCTTTTTTGTTGGACTGGAATTTGTACTGGGATAATTTTAGTCTGGAAAAGACTCAGAAAAATTGAAATCATGATCAAGTGGATAACAGTCAGAAACAGGATAAAAGGCAATCTGATTTACATGTCTTCGGTGAATGGAACCATCAGTAAGGTCCAAAATCTGACAAGCTCTATTCCCGAGCTGCCTAAGTCCAACGCCTGTTGAGGGTCTCAAATCATTCCTTCTGTGGTAAACAACTTCCGCGAAAAACAGCTGGAGAAGCAATAAAACAGCATAAAGTATTGTTACTGACAATCACCACACGTATTCTCCAAAAGGCAAGTTAATTCCCTGGTGAACTTGATGATGGAATAAAAAAAGCGAAACGTTTATTTAACGGTATCAATAAGTGTCTCGTGAATGGAGTTCAAAACCGACGACACAAAGATTCAGAATGACGTTAGTAATGAAAAATCCACTTGCATTCTTCGTTCTAAACTGTCTACATTATCCATAAACGACTGGTCGTACAGCAGTAGATCGTCTCGTAGAGAAACTGACCGGTAAGCAGAAGGTTGCCGGTTGGCGGCGAAAACTTTTTATTACTAAAAAGGCAACGGGATTTTCTATGATTTTCGTATAACATAGTTATGAAATATGAGCGAAAAAGAAGTTACCTGCCCGTCAACGTGGTCTACAGTGAAAAACTGACATTGTTGCATCATAGGACCTTTAATAAAGATGTCAGTGAAGGAAATCACGCGTCATTTGCATTACGGCTAAGTTGTGTAATTGATTAGATGAATTATAACGTGGTCACAGATACACAATGCGAATTTTTGACCTGGAAGAAGATTCAGTAGGCTCAGTCGTTATCCTCAGAAGGTATTAGGGAATCCGTTCACACACACACATAAGTACTCACACGGGAGGGGGCGAAATCGGGGAGAACACGAATAACCACACACGCAGTAACATTTGTTGTAAAGCTATTGATGAAACCTTTAGAACATGAACTCCTAATCTCAAAAGTTCCTTCGTATACTTTAGTATGTTTAGTGGTGGTAGTAGTAATAGTAGTAGTAGTGGTAGTAGTAATAGTAGTAGTGGTAGTAGTAATAGTAGTAGTGGTAGTAGTGGTAGTAGTAGTAGTAGTAGTAGTAGTAGTGTGGTGAGTGTATATACTACTTGGTAAGTAGTTGATTGCTGAAGACAGAACTATGGACAATTGTGGATTAACGAACACAGCTAAGTTCAGCAATCCAGGCGCAATAAAGTAAGCGACGTTCTGCAAACCACCTGACCGCTCCTCCGTTGGACGACGACTGTTTTCAAGTGAACAGGACAGCCACTTGGCAAATGAGGATGTTTGTAACGTTTGTGTTGTTTTGTCAATGTCCGAACACGATGCCAGTAAGCAAGCTTCACCCAGGCACGCCTTGTGAATTATAACAGTAGTAGTAGTGGTAGTAGTATTGGCGGTATTAGTGGTATTAGTAGTAGTAGTAATAGTAGTGGTAGTAGTATTAATAGTAGTAGTAGTAGCAGTATTAGTAGTAGTGGTAGTAGTAATAGTATTATTATTATTATCTTATTCACCCAGCTCTTGGTCGTCAAGATGAAACAACAAGAAAGCTGAGGCCAATACATGATCCCAAGTTTTTACAATAGTGAGGTAATCGGACCAAGATATTAAACCATTTGGCATTTATTGTCTGCTAAACCGTGGTGCTGTGATCCCCATTGACAACTGAGTTCAAAAAAGAGAGCTCGAATACCAAACCCAACGAATTGGGGCCAGAAGGCAAACAAGAGCCATTTTTATCATTTTTGAAGTGAATGAACATGGTCAATTTTGGAGGGCTTCATTTCCACTAACATGGTTTTGTTAGTTCACAAATAATGCCAGTATAGGTGATCAGTAATAGATTATTATCAGCGATGTTGAGTTTCAACTTGAAAACTCGTTTTTTTCTCTGCTACATAATCAGTCGGACGATGGGCTTACGCAGTTCGCAGAGTCAAGAGTTGACCAGGGTTTCAGCAAATGCACGTATTCTGTTCGTTGTGGACAAGAAATGTGGAGAGATCGAATTTCTCAACTCACTACTTTAAAGCTCTTTAGTAAGCAAAATGAAGCAATTACAACAGTGTATAATAAAGTCATCTGGAAAAATGTACACGAAAACTGGATGATGGAGAAGCTAATTAGTGGACCTGATCGATATCCAATATCAAATAGTAGCTCTAGGTTCCACAGTAACCTTAAACGAGGAGTTCATAGATGACAATCCTTCTAAGTATATGGGATACTAATGAAGATGAAGTCTGATGGAGTCAGTGATCCACACGGGTTGCAACCAACAGTGCAAACTGAATTTACTCTCACTTCATCCTCAGTGTTAATATTTATGTATAATCAATTTTCCTTCAGGAAGAGTATCCCGTATAGTGCAAGACTGGCATCCATGATGCGAGTGCATGTTCACTGCCTGGAAGATATATCGTGTAATCTAATACTCTGGATTTGTGTATTCAAAGACGTCCATTGCGTCGAACTTTCTCTGAGATAAGAACAACTGGCCTGGTCAGCCTGGTCGTCGTCACTTTAGCACCCCATTGAATTTCATTATATGACATACGATATTTTTTTTACACTTTTACGAGATTTTGTAAAAATCTATACTCTGATTGGAAATTTCTTGCTAAAAAAGTTCATTTCTCTTAAGTGATTTTATGATTAGTCTAACTGCGTGTAATTCCACGATCGCATAGAGTAAGCCGTTCCGGGCTACCGCAAACATCTTACTGGCCAACTAGAACAAAGTGTAATCCCAAATTTGAGCCTTCTCTAGGACTCAAAAAGATAAAAATTATGAGTAATATTATTATCAGTATTATTGTTGTTATTATTATAGTCTGTAGTAAATCAGGTAAAACAGTTGTGAGAAGCTTTTTTGATTTTTCTGATGGGTGTTGCAGATAGCGGATAAAAGTTTCCATACCAACCAAGTCTTCGGTGAATCCACAATTCGTGACAACATAACGAGTTGATATGTGAATGTGATTTGATGGGTATGAATCCCCTATCACGAAGCTTGAAGTTAGAAGCTGAACCCCGTCAAAGCTGTTCATCTTTAGTGGTGGTTAGTACTCTAGCCTAATCAGCTGGAACCGTACGAGGTTCTTTACTATAAGACTCAGGTTCATGGGTGACGGTTCCCTTTCTCTGTCGAAACGTATTGTTTCCAAGGGAACAGGGTAGAATGGAAAAGTGTTAGAAAACCACAACCGCATACATGAGGTTAGTGTGGTGAACACAAAAATTGAATTTTTTATCGGCCTGGAAATAAAACTAATTGCCAAAAAGTTTTCTCAACGCAGGAATCTTCTGGAAGCACTTTTCGAAACTGTAACACATACGAAATTCAGTGGTTTGACAGCATTGGCTTTTGTTGTGTTGAGACTCATTTGATGGTAGGCGATTTTCCCTGAGGTGTAGTAATATCGTAAATGACGACAAATGATCGGTTTGTCACGTGGTTCTGCGTCAAGGAAATGAGATTTTCAAGCCATAGTTCTAAGCTTTGCATAATTTGATTCACTGTGCAATATCAACGCACTACTTACCGTTGCAAAGGAAGAAAGCACTTTGTCGCTGTTTTTTCGTTCTAGTTAGAATTGTTCGGCAATATACACCCACGAAGCCTCCGTTGGAACTCAAGCCCGAGGTAAGTAATTGCAAGTCGAACACATAACCATCAGGCTACCCAGGTTGGCTCTCAACGGTTCATTGAATATACCACCCCACCCCTTCTGTCAAAGGGATTTGAACGGCAACAGCCCGTTGTTCTTACAGCGACCAACTCCTGTGATGAATGACTTCTCTCTAGGATTCCAGCCTCAGTGAGGACTCCGTGGATGTGCCTTTCAGAAGATTATTGACGAGCCCGGAGATACAGTTGTTTAGTGCTTCCGCGAGTTCTAGTGGTGAGGTAAGAGCCACCGCTGCATGACGAACCAAATGCAAAGTCCAGTCTCATATTCATGTAGTTCTAAAACCCTATTTTTTACGACGGAGTCATTCTGGTGATATGCTGATGATGACCTCTGACAAGTTAAGTTAAATGAGTGCAAAGCACATTGAATACTCCTTAATTCATGGATCAAGCAACTGTATCATCTCATTCCCTCGATCAAAAGAAGTAAGTCTAACGGATGAGTTTCGAACACCAGTCACATGGTACTTGAAGCTACAGAAATTGGAGCACCTGGGAGGACTGTGTAAGACACTAAAACTCGAATAAGTATACTATTGCACTGGTCACGAAGAAGGGTTTTTCTCTACACTATTTTGCTCAGACTACCTGGAATAAATCATCGTCAGTGGCTGGCAAGATCTAATCGCGCGTAATCTTCTCACACAATTTTACTTTCACCCCGAGGGAACCAAGGGCCTTCCTGAACGAGACAACTGAAGTACCAACAGTTTAATCCGATGTGCCACGATAATATTTCACTCAAGTCTTTAGTAAACTGCTACGCATCCTTGAATGAGCGATTCACCTATGTTTTTATCTGTACTTTTGAATTCTTGGAAATACTCACTGTAGGCCTTGCTAAAGAATGACATACGGCTGATCACATTATTGCATAAGTTGCTATTCGACTTGGACGTTCTATACAAGGCTTTGCTAAAGTGGCCCAAATGACCCGTTTATTCACAATTAACGAGTCTATGTTGGTTTAAGTACCACTAGAGGTACACTCGATTTAGGTAGGTAGCTTTATCCGATTTCTTCGTGGTTAAAAATAGCACTTTTGCCGGTGAAAATTCCAAGCATTTCTGTCGTTCACGGCCTTCTCGAAGAGACAATGCAACGTTGTCTCCCGCGAAACAATGTCCAAGTCTAACTACTACTAATGTTTTCAGTAGCCATATTAGAAATTCAAAGCCCCAGTGGAGAACCCAGTCACGAAGATCACACTGCACAGCTAACAGTTCCATCTTAGTGATAAAGAACCAGTGAACAACGAATTCTCCCTCAGTCTTGTCTGGGAATCGAACTGGATGAGCAAAATTAATTTCCGTATACTCACTCTTTACGGTTTATGTTGCATCTCGCGTGTGAAGTTTTGCACAACTTATTGAGGATGGTAGTAATAGTAATAATAAACTGTTGTCGTTGTTTTTGCCACTGTTATCCCACGAACTTTTATAATTCCATTGTTGTCAATGGTTTGAACATCTGTGCTCAATTCGCTCAATAGGTTGAGACCATGACTATGTCCACCTGAGTCTAATGGTCGCCATAAATACTCAGTTAAATGAGTGCTCGCCTGAATGCCTGCATGCACACCGGCTAAGATTTATCTGTACCCCCCCCCCCACACACACACACACTCCTAACTCTGTTCAATCATTCGGTGAGATACAACCAGAACTATTCGTTAAACTGCTTCATTTTTCGATTCACGAAGACAGTAATAGATCACGCATCGAGGTACTAGGTAGCATCTCGTCAGTGGACTGTCTGTCTACGGCCCTCCTCGTTGCACTCTCCCATTTTTATCGAAAAGGTGTTTTTGTGGCCCATGAACTGCATGTGTTGGCACCCCGCGGTGACTTACTTTGGCTGTCATCGTGGTGTAAAAAAACGCTACCAGTAAATAAGTGTACAAACTGGACGGATTAGTCTAGTTGCAGATGTGTGTCGATGCGGCTGTGTGTTTGTGTGTGTGTGTGTGTGTGTGCCTGTTGGGAATAAAAGTGAAGCACGCGCAAATCACTTACCGATCAACCTGCTGAATGAACTTCGGGGACAATTGGGTGAAATCTGAAAGAAGTGAAGTATCAACCAACAGCCGCTGCATTATAAACAGCGATGCACTCCACCACCCTAACCTAGGAAACGCCACACGCCGATCTCCTCCTGGTCGTCGTGGTCGTCGTCGCCTTCGTGGTGGAGGGCCTAATGATGTGGGAATAAAACCGCACTGAAGCATGCAAAACGATTAGCACCCGGAAGATCGGACACGGGAAACCGAGGTAGGAGCTTATCTCACCCTCCCTATTCTTTGCCGTCTTCGTATAGGTATAGATATTTGCGTGCGGGTAATGGTTGGACAATTAAGTTGTCCAAATCTTATTCGCTGCATATTCACGAATGGGACAAAAGAATCGTACAAACAGAATACCTGAGCAACCATCAATATGTAAGTTTGTGTCTGTGTAAAGAAATTAACCATATGGAACAGATTTGCTGTCTAGTTCAACATTCCTCATCCGTTAGTAATCTTCCTAACTGGTCCTATATCATTCTATCGCTGCCTCTCTTTTCCCCTAAACGTTCACGTAGTTTGCTCATCCCGTGCATCACAGGGACAACTATGACGGACTGCACGTGACAAGTAGATTTTGGGACAAAATTTTCTAATTTTTAATTTAGTTTCGTAGATCCGTAAAAAATACAAGGACCACTGTGAAAAATGGCTCCATGAGAACCCTTTCGTCCAATGCGTTTCACAATCAAAAAGGTCGTGTTGTCGTGAAACAATCCACATATTCTTCAACGGATAGCTCTGTTTTCGTTGGGATAAACCAGAGGGTAAGTCATATCTTTCCATGTAGAAACAGTGAAAATCAAGGGTGAACAGAAATCCTAATTATGAAGCTCCGGTTTGGAAGACTTTACAAATGATCCAAAACTCTGAAAGTTGTCAGGCTCAGAGGGGTTCGAACCTAGCCGTAAAAGCCTCCAGCCCTTGAGTGTGGCACATGCTCCACCAGCCCAACAACTGAGCGGCATTCCATAATCAGATGTTCCCATGTATTCAGCTGGTGGACACCGGTTTATACGTTCCCCCGCGGGTAGATAAATTGCATGGTTACTGGGTCGTTGGAAATCAGGTCTAAATAAATTCCAGGCAATTCTGGTTAGTTTGGCCTTGAAACACCTGGGGGAGCAGTAATTTTATGCAATACTTGATTGACTGGTCTTCGAAAGACAAAACAATTTCAAAGAAATGGATTAAATTCAAGGAGAAATCCTTCTAGGTTGTTAGTCTTCTTGCGTGACTAAAGTGCTCGGAATCACTTGATGATAAAAATGGGAAGCCTGGACTAAAATTTCGCTGGCCATTTTCCGCTAGTGGGTTCATTTAAACATCACAAAGGAATAGGTGGGACGAAATTTCTGCGGTAAACGTTGCGAATTTCGCCTGAGAAGTGTATCATATCACATGTTAGCTGGTTTAGGTAGTGGGCAATCATGTCTGAAGTAGAAGGTTCAAGTCCTGTCCTCACCAACCAGGCTCGACGCCAAAGTGATCGGCATCACTTCTACGCCTGGTTCACTGGAGCCATGTATGGTTCTCTAAAACACATATCAAAGTCGTGGTTGCTGGTCTTTTCCCTTAAACGCCATCCACGAGTAACGGATGGCTGAGAGCTCTAGTCGAAATAATCGGTCGGTTAACGTGTGACCTGTTATCCTGCGCTATTTAAGGCTCGGCTGACAAGAGGTCCAAACGAAAAATGGAACGACTATAAGTAAAGCCCTGACCACGATTAATAACTGGAAATTTATTTGTTTTAACCGAGCCAACTGGTTTTTTAATATTACATGACCTTCAGATCCGAACCCACGTGGCGCCTTTCAGAACCGTCTCGTCTGTTGGTCGGTGAAACAGTTAGAACTTTCAAGTCTGTGGCAGCAAGTTCACGATAGAAGCCACTAAAAAGTACTGAAAGGACAATAATACATTTGTTGTTGTGAATGAAGTGCTTGAAAATTCAATCAATAGTTTGTATTTTTCACTCTCTTAAAATCTCGGCCTTGTATAAAAAAGGCGAAGCTGGCCAGACAAAAAAAAACTGTCGTCTACACTGTTCAAACACACAATCACGACGATCAGTTTCAGTTTATGACCCTTTCCTTCTGAAGAAATAAAGGCAAACGAATCGATAGGCAAATTGAAAATTCATTCAGTGCTGACTGTTTGATCGATTTTGTTCTGGTGATCTTTTCAAAAACGAGCTGGTTTAAAGGCGATAACGTAGGCATAATGAACTGTGTGTATTTCAGTTCTTAGTTCAGATAATAGAACCCTTTGGGGATCAATAAAATGAAATAGGACTTGCATTTATGGGTTTCCCCTTCTTGTTGATACTAGCCGAAGTATTTTAACATGAATTGCTGAAACCACACGATTCGTCCCTGCGCGTAGATGCGTTTGGAGCCAAATGATCTTCCGGACTTTCGTCATGTGACACGTTCGCAAATGAGTCCCAGTATTTTAAGTTTATTTTAATATCACCAAATCGACCATCAGTCTTATTATTTCGAATCCAACTTTGCTCTTTGGAAGTTCAATTAGGTCCCCCTGGAGACCGATGTACAGACCAGCTGATATAAGAACAATAATCCCAACCGCGGACGGATTTTTTCTTACGCTGAGTCATCACTCCAAATGATGTCATGTCAGGTTCTTTGCTCATGGCCACGGAAAACCTGGTATTTCTCATTTGCAGACAGCTAAGGATGGACAGCATGCAAAGGCATCATTCCGTGGGCATTTCATAAATTTGATTATATTCTCAATGAATGACGAAATTAAGAGTCCAATTTCATTCAAGTATCTGATAAAGTGGAAAAGAATGTCAATTATGTTGTCCTTTGCCTTGAGGATGGCGACTTATTAGCGCACAAATTCTGTGGTATAAGATTCATCGTGCTGTATTGTAGACCAGGAGGAATCATTCGCGAGCAACCACACAGCCTGACGGTTAACAGGTGTATACAACGAAGTCCCACACCAATTACAGATTCGATTCTCAGCTGACACTAGACGGCACTGCTAGTACTGCTACTGATGATGATGATGACGGTGATGACGGTAATGATTCGGATAATGGTGATTCTGATGATGATGAGCGTGGTGGTATTGATGATTTTTTTTCTTTCTAGTCAACAGACGATGCAGCCTTGCGGTTTGTGTATTTTGACTTTAATCGCAATTTTGTCCGACCGGAGCATTCCTTCCGTAGGCTAATTCATTCTGTCTAATTTTAGTAGTCCGCAGTGTGCCACGTCTTTCTCTGTTTTTATCATATTCCGGTACAGCTTTAAACTATCCTCAGAGAATAATCCACCGTCAGCGAGCATCTTCGGACTGCCTTGTTTCATGGTCATACTCACATGGTTCAATTCGATAAATGAATGAGGAGGTCTGGACAGCCACTCCAAAGACCGGAATCTAACCCAATGATTTCCCCCAAATATGAAACTTCGGTTTGGTAAAAGCAGCACATTCAGTACACTTTTCCTGTATCTAAGGCCACTGTAGTAGTAGTAGTAGTAGTAGTAGTAGTAGTAGTAGTAATAGTAGTAGTAGTAGTAGTAATAGTAGTAGTAGTGGTAGTAGTAAAGTGCACATGAGAACAGAATACGTTGAGTCCTTGGAAACCTAGAAATCTAGGCGTTGTAAAAGGTATACATTTGGGGTTTTCCTTCAGAAAAATGACCATTTAACCAATTCTCGCTTACAGCTACTTACGCATCTATGCTGAGCTCCATTCCAGTTATATCCACTTGGTGTTCACAGATAAAAAGTGCTTCCTTTGGTTTGCAAACATTTTATACACCTTTGATCGTGCTGGTCAACCGATTTGTCTCCCTGTATTGAGGAGATCACCCAGCATGATCATATCACATCGTATGAAAGGATTCTCGTGATGAAAATACCTTAACTGAGAGAGACAGACAGAAATCTTTCTGTCTGTAAATTGTTTTTGCTCGACACCTGAATCGTTTATGTTGCTCTGTCTGCTGGCAAGGTTCCTGAGAATCCTTGACTGTTTTGTATAATTTGGTATCAACTTCACAGCACATTATCTACTGTCCATGATTCCTTCAGATCTGCGTTGTTCTGCTAGCAAGGTGAGAGAAATGAAGGTAGTTTGAATAGTAGCAACCCCGTGAGGGTAAGCATGGGTCTGAATAGCTCTGCCATGGCCCGCCTAACCATATGATAGGGCTCACTTTTACAATAAAATGTTCTGTATACTTCTCTGTGAATGTATAACAATCACACAACACTGGGATATACAGAATGAAAGTACACTGAAAACTGAATGAAGCATCCGGACAGAATGATAGGTGCTTTTAGGTGAGCAACAGAAAGTTGACCTTTTTTGCTGGATGGAACAAGTTATGACAAAGGGGGGATAAAAGCGATTAGGCACGGGCAAATAGGCTATTTATGGGGCGATGGAGTAAATGTGTTTCAGAAGCAGTAACTCACCGAGAGCTGGGTGTCAGATCCCAGACCTTTGGTTATCTTCTGAAAGGCATTTCAAGCACTCATGCTCTTTCCGTTGTGCTCCTAACTGGGTTTGGAATAAAAAGAAGTGGGCCCATCTGACAAAAGGGTATTGTAAAAGGAAAGGATGGGGGTCGACTATGAGAAACAAAAAATCTGTGTTTTTAAAAAGATGGAGTTCGTAATATGTATACTTCCTTGGATCGTCAAAAATTGTGATTCAAAGAGTACGGCTTAATTTGCTTTTGTTCTTGATTATTTTAAAGCAGGACTAATTTTTACCGGTGACGCGATTTTGGTTAACAACTCGTAGTAGCAGAATTTTGGGAAAATATGACTTGCAGAAGTGTCTGTCTGTCTGTCTGTCAGTCAGTACGTCTGTCTGTCTGTATGGACGTATGCATGTATGTATGTATGTATGTATGTATGTGTATGTAGCAAGCTAGATGGAACGTGTTTTGATCGCCTCAGTGACAAACTGAATAAAACAGCCATTATGTTTTCATCTACTTTTAACTGAACATGGCATCAGAATTCTGGTCCCACAAAACTTTGGTTCCTAGAATTTAGTGAAAGCTGGTTATCTAATGATATCACTCTGGTCGGCAATGAAACGATATCAACTAAGTGATTCCGGTTTATCGAAAATAATCAGTAAACCGATTTTTCCTAATATTTCCATCTTAAATCACGGTGTTAGAAAATATTGTAATGCCGTCAAGCTTGTTGCCGTTCCTACTCTATTTGAGTTTGATGTGGATCAACACTTCTTTTTTCTGGGTCGCAGCCGTCGGTTTTTCCTGATGATCATGGGATAAATGCTGTTTACGCAGCTCTCAAAAGTCAACGCGGAACAATGACGGGTGAGGAGCTTTTTGGAGAAGGGCCATGGTACACCCGCCGCGCATTTATGAACATTAGTCCGATTTCGAGAAAGCGTACGGTGAGTCACGTGGTTTCCTTCACTGGTAGGATAGGGACGATACGATAGAACCCAGTCTTCCGTGGGGCGCACCACGTCGAGGTCACTGCGAACGGAATAGATTTTCAGCTCTTGGTTATGTGAAAAACGTTATCAAAATTCGCTTGACCTGAAAGCTTTATGATTCCACCGGAAGCTGTCAAAGGAGAAAAACAATAGAAATAATACTTCAGTTATACACTGAAGGACAAGGAAGTTGAAAATACCAGAAGACTACGTAAAATTCCGAGTTTCTTGGGACCGAATTCCCTTGTTCAAGAGTTAACTCTTCCGACATCTGTTAGGATTCAAATTCAACCGTCAGCCAAGAAAGGGTTCTAGTTATTCTTGAGAAAAGCACTTTTGACGGAGTTTCTGGAACATGACGTTCACACAGGTGTCATAGTGGATAAATCGAGCATGGATCTTCCCAGAACTATGAACCCACGACGAACAAAGAAACCCGTTCCGTCGCCCATTTGGATGCTTTATGGCCAGGCTGGTTTACCAGTCAAGGGTACTTTATTCAAATCTACGGAGAATAAATTTTCCGAGCATAAGTTAAAAGTGAAATTTTCACGTCGATTAGTGTGACACTGTTCAGGCTTCATGAAATTGTTGCCAAATGAACTATTAGGATTGAAAAGATCTGTCTCCAGGAATCGAGGCATAGTCTCGTGAGTGCTTTAGTTTTGCGGAATGTCTCGTTCTTTGAATTTGAACAGAATCCAAATTAATCTTTCTAGTTGGTAAAAATACCTGTGTAGCGCTAAAATGTGGAAGAGCGGAATGTTTCTTTTTTGCTATGCCTGCGAATCAGTTATTCGATCAGAGGCGTTGGATTTTCGTTCACATCATCTTTGCGAAATCTATGAAGACGAGGCTCAATAAGATGACCGGATTCTTTCATATCCGTGTAAAGCTTCACAACGAATCATTATATTTATAACTCCGACGGTAGCACTGTTATTATTACTATTGTAACGCACTGGCAGAGACCGTAATTCCATTATCTCATATGTAAGTGTTGGTGCCTGCTTATTCACCGGGTTTTCATTTTTTCTATGTCTTGGCAGATGGTATACGTGCAATCCCCACGAAAGAGCGCTGCATCCAGCACATCCGGCGGCCCTGCTGGTCTGTGTCCCTGTCCAACCATCGCCTCCGCCGTCGTCGTCGTTGTCGTCTTCGTCGTAGTCGTCGTTTCCGCTGTGTCATGGGCTTGTTCGTTAACTTGCTACACTATCATTACTAATTATCGATTTGATTATTGTTGCCCTTTGTTTGTAGATTCAGGCTTCTTTTTCCAGTTGGAGTTCGTTTCGGAGCAAGGTCACTAAAAAGCATCCTTTCTCACACAAGAAATCAGGGCCAGTTTTCAAACAAGTCCAGCCTGCTCACATTTGAAATTCATTTCGAGTAGCACATCACCTTGTCATTTCAAATAAGATCGCATTAAATTTTTCTTCTACGGTATTTTAGTTCACTCAGGTCCGTTTTTTGTTGTTAGACGAATCAAGTGGAAGAAACAGTACAACCATTTCACTGTGGCCAACATCATTAGAAGTTGCCACCCAGTCTTATCCTACTGGGGGAAGCTTTGGATCTGGGAGACAAGTATAGTCACTCAGGCAATCACATTTCATCTGGTGGTTTATAACCCGATTGAGTATCTTTCGGTATACAGAATACGTCCTGGTCACCTGTGGAGTCCTGGTGACCTCCATTTGTTTAGCAGGGGTCACGTGTATGTCATGCCAGATAAGCCAGTCCTTTTATGAAGCTCATGAACTTGGCTTTTGAAGGATTATTGGTGCTCGAAAATCAATTTTTTCCTGGCATAGGTCTAACATGACTGGAACGCAGATACGTACCAGAGGTTAGTCTCTGGAGTTAGGCCCTAATCGAGGCAGATTCTGGTGGTTGGGACATGTGTTGTGCGCACCCACAAATGGAGATCCTCTCTGCGTAGAGAGTATCGGGAAAGTTAGCGCCTGAAAGATGATCTAGGTGATCAATCTATGACATGGCGAGAAGGTAATGAAATCCTTGACCAATGGGCTTGACCGAGTACCCCTTGTCAGGTTTCCGGATAGGGGTTCGTGTGATCTACTTAATGAAAGAGTGAGAGCAGAAGACGACACGGCTACATACTCTGAGTAGTTGCTTAGTTTTACAGTACTATACTATACCATACTATGCAAAGTTCACTTTTACCTTTCTTTCATTTTTAATTGTTCCTAATCATTCGATTTTATGACAATATCAGGTAGCCCCCGAAACCAGAGTTTAATTGTTGAAGGGATTGAACTGAATCGAACATCGATAACTTGTGGTGCTATTTTGTGTTCTGACCGGTAGCTCATCAATGAATGAATAAAGTGTTGTAATCAAATCTTGACATTTTTCATCCTAGTGGTCTGCTTACTACATCCTTAGTTCAGCTGATGATGTCGTTTCACGTCCAAACTCTTTCTGACCTAATCAGTCATTAAAGGTTCTGACAATCTGACTAGCGTCCAAAATTTCTCTATCACATTTGATGTAACTTTGAGCTTTGGACAGCACTCAGACCATTCATCCAGAATATCAAATTGTCTAAAATCACCAGTGATGTTAAAAAATTCTTATCCCTTGCCAATTCTGACTTGATCGGACAGGTGAACTGAGACGGTTGTGTTTGCAGATACACAGTGCTACATCATTTAGAGTTGAACAAAACGAAGTAGTCTCTCTTCTCAACCAGCGTGATTTTCCTATTTTCAGACGAGCCAAGGTGCGCTAGGTTTCTAGAACCGTTTCGATAGAAAATGACTATGATCCAGTGCAGGACGGCACCAGGTTCGCTAGAACAAGAAAGCTTCAGACAACCACTCGAATTCTTGGCCTAACAGAAGTTGATTGATCAGTTGTATACCTAGTGGATGATGGATGACTGTCATCTTATATATCATACAGGATTTCTTAAAAGGGCACATCTCCTCTGGATGTGGGCAGACGGCAGTTGCGCTGGACTGTAAGCCATTTCCTGTGACTACACAAAGTTAAGATGCATGACTACCTACAGCTAGCGGAAGACCTAATGTTGGAGTTGATTGAGCTCCTGAAGAGCAGCTCTCATTCGGATAGTATACCTAACTGCAGGTGCTTATCCATAAACAAGTTACACACAAGCTTTAAGGTTGCAACCATATTTAAAGTGAGTTTGGTGGTTTGGTGTCTCCAAAGAGCCGATACATGGTCATTTCAATGAAGATTTTAAGGTAAATAGCCAAGAAATTATGATCGTTACTCGTGTTCCTCAAGTCCACTTCAAATGACCTGTCTACTCAGTAAAATGTGGGAGCTTTGCGTAAAACCTTAAAAGTAGCTTGAAGTACATCTGTACACCAGTGGCGTCGACTGCCATTGCCGTATTGTCTGATGTAAACGTTGGTGCCTTTTCATTTGCTTACTAATCATCGGCTCGCCAAGTTCTCTTTCCGTCTATTTGCCAATCGTACACGAGCAGCAGCCACGAGAAAGCTCTGCATATTGCACACAGTTTATGACTCTTCCTACCTCTCTGTTCACTTCGTTAGTCTCCGATCACGCTGAAGTGGATCGAAACTTTTCTATCGTTGCTTCGTTCCCGTCACTTCGTGATCGCTGCTAACTATCTTTATCGTCACTGATCTTCACAGATCGTACTCCGCTTACCATTAAAGCCATCCTTCACGAGGAAACTGCACCCTGACGTGGTGTGATGGCTTGCGTGCCTCTATGACCCAAAGAGCTATACAGGGTGGCTTCTTTAGGCCCGAGATGCAATCATACCTGACAGGTCAATGGGTAGAGGTCAGACAAAGTCCAGTCTCCTGGTCCTCCAGGTTGGGGGTCGATTTGAGCTGGCAACTCAGTCGGAAAAACCAGTGGAAGAATAATTGATCCAAACAAATGGGCTTCCACCAAGCCATCCAACTGCCTTGCGGTTAGGTTCTTGTTAGAACTAAAGGCTTTGGATGAGGACCCTAATCGTTCTCCTGCTTTGTGGCTGGACACCCTAGCAGTACCCGTCCAACATCTCCCATGAACTGCACGAATACAAAGAATTCCATACTGCATCGGTCGTCGCGCAGGATAATCAGGACCGCGCTGCCCATTGCATCGAGCGGGGTAAGTAGTGATAATTGGGCTACTGCTCAGAGTTCCCTCTCTTTCATTCAACCTTTGTCTTCTGTCCTCAGCCACCCTCTTTGCCCCATCTATCCACCCATAATGCTCCCACTGATAACACGGTCAATACTCGCAACGATTCACTGTCAAATAGTATCAGGAATAATCCCCTGCCTGGTAACTCACATTTTCTCAAGCCTCGTCAGCCTCTGAATCTCGGCTCCCTCAACGTGCGTACACTAATGCAGGCCGGTCAGCAGGCGTGCCTAGCCCTCACAATAAATTCTCTGAAGATTGATGTTTGCTGCTTAAGTGAAACGCGTATCCAGGATTCGAGCAATGTAATTCAGCTAACTGCTCCTGGTATCTCATCGAGGTATATTCTGCGCACCTCAGGAGACGAAGCAGCTAGAGCTTTGGGTCAACGTGGTGTAGGAATTGTCTTGACTGACAAGGCTGAGGCTGCCCTTTTAGACTGGATTCCTGTTAACAGTCGTTTATGTGCTGTGAGACTCCAAGGGTCAGTCGGCGTTCGAAAGGATAGTTGTGTTAAACGCAATTTGTTTGTGATCTCGGCGTACGCTCCAACGGACTGCAGCTCAGACCGGCAGAAAGATGAGTTCTATGATGCCCTCGCCACCCTCGTTCGCAGTAGTAAAGGTCCTGATATTGTAGTGCTAGCTGGTGACTTCAATGCACAAGTTGGCAAACTTAGTGCAGATAACGGAGATAGGCTTCTCCAGTTTTGTGCAGACAATCGATTGTTCTTGTCTAGCACCAATTTCCAACACAGCTCGCGTCGCACGGCGACATGGCGCTCTAACTCTACAGGTACTTTGAGTCAAATTGATCATATCTCCGTAAGCTACCGGTGGAGCAGTTCTGTAGAGAACTGCAGATCTCACTGGTCCATGTACGTAGAGTCGGATCATGCATTAGTTTTAATGCGATTATCTCTCCAGCTCCATGGTTATCGTCGCAAACCGCAAACCCGTTTAGCCGTGCAAAGTATGTGTGATCCAGAAGTACGCACCCGGTATGGGCAGAGGTTAGCAAATGAGCTAGGATATGCGACGAACAGTAATGTAGATGAGCATTGGGCTCAAATCAAACAGGTGATGCACGTTACAGCAGGTTTTTTCTGTGGTCCTAGATCCGTTATCCATCAAAGATACTGGATCTCACAAGAGTCGTTGAGTATAATGGAGCAATAGAGTCACCTCTCGAACTGTAAGGAAATGAATAAGATACGAAGACGTCCAAAAAAGAAAGTTACGAAAAGCCTTAGAAATGATCGCGAAACCGGTGGGTCAAGGTAGCCGAAGAAATGGAAAGATCAGCTGCTTCAGTTAACAGTCAAAGACTGTTCATACTTATTCGCGACATCGGTGGAAGGCGCATCCAGGTCAGTGAAACGATTTGCGATAGGAATGGAGAACCCATCCATAGCAAAAAGCAAAGGCTGGACCGATGGGCCGAGTACCTCAAGGAACAGTTTAGCTGGCCGCACGCTAGTGCAGTTACTCCTGTGTCAACAACTGCGACTCCTTGGGTGGCATCACTTGAGCCCCCATCGGAAGTAGAAGTGGAGTCATGTATACGATTACTAAGGCGTGGGAAAGCGGCAGGCCTCGACAAACTTCCCCCAGTTCTTTTTAAACTGGGTGGAGATGCTTTGACAAAATCACTTACCATCTTGCTCCATAACATTTGGAAAGCGGAGCGTATTCTGTTAGTATGGAGTGAGTCATCGATTGTTCCCATCTTCAAGAAGGGAATACGTAATGACTGTAGTAACCATCGTTGGATTGGCTCAATTCCGATAATCACCAAAGTACTAGCCTCGATTCTGCTTCATCGTCTTACACCCGCTCGAGAGAGCAACAGGCGCAAACAACAAGGGCGGATTCCTCCCAGGTCGAGGATACATCGATCAGAATTTTACTCTTCGCTGACTACTTGAAACGCGTCACACGCACCGCCGACCGACAATAGTGATTTTCTTAGACTTGAAAGGAGCCTTTGATCGAACAGCGCTTTTCAGTGCTCTTCATCGAAAAGGTATGCCCTAGAAGTTCGTGAACCTACTGAGATCATTGTATTCTCATACTTCTGGCCGCGTTAGAGTTTACGGTGAACTATCCGGTCAGCTCGAAATGACCAATGGTATTCGACAAGGATGTCCCATGTCTCCATTCCTGTTCAACTTCATCACGGACGAAACAATGGAGAGTGCGCTGAAGTATCTTCAGGATGTAGGCGTCGAACTAGGAAATAATGGAAAGCTGTGTGACCTAGATTACGCGGACGACGTTGTCTGCTTGTTCGAATCCATGGAACTTGCTCAACGTGCACTAGATAGACTTGGGAGAGCTGTAGCCCCCTTCGGCATGTGCTTTGCACCTTCAAAGTATAAGGTGATGTTACAAGACTGGACGTTAACGATTCCGAGCTTGATGCTCGATGGGGAGGTGCTGCCAGTTGTCGACCGCCTCACCTACTTCGGCAGCAGCGTGACGACGGATGGGAGCACATTAGTAGAGGTGAGCACACGGATATCCAAGACTCGGGCGGCGTACGCTGGACTGAAGCACTTGTGGCGCCGACCTGAAGTTTCGTTGAAGTTGGAAGGTCGTTTATACTGTGCTACGATGCTTTCAGTTTTGTTGTGTGGTTGCGAAACTTGGAGTCTGCGTGCTGAAGATATTCGTCGTCTTGAGGTTTTCGACCATCGATGTTTACGTAGTATCGCTAGGATCGGGTGGAGTAGCCGAGTAGGCAATGCTGAGGTCAGAAAGCGAGTATTGGGTACCAATTCGGAGAACGTTCTGTCACAGCGTATCCAACTTAGTAGACTTCGTTGGTTGGGGCGCGTGTTATGTATGGCAAACACACGTCTATCGTACCGTGTCCTATTCTCCGTTCCTCCTAGGGAGTGGAAGAGACCACGTGGAGGTCAACAAATGACGTGGCAGCGAGGAATGAGAAAATGTACAGCAGACTTAGGAAAAGTAGGTACTTCACGTCTTCGTGGTTGGGGTTCAAAAGATCCGTCTACCAGTTGGCTGGAGACACTGAAGAATATGGCAGCTAACCGTGAACAGTGATGATCGCGTTGTCACTTTCTATTGAATCAGAATGAATGATCGATGTGCGTTTGTACAGTTAGACTGTGTATTTCGTGTGTTGGCCACTAGGGCATTCTTTCCTTTTCACACTCTTGTAGATCCACTCCCTGTCCATCTTGTATATTCATACTCTCGAATTCAACGTGCAACACGGTGAGAAAGGCAGTGATCGGTGAGACTTGCCCTGTTGTTTAACGCTGTGCGATGATGATGATGTTTAAATCACCCCTCTGGTACCATATTTCGACTTATTTCTTCTTCAACGGAATTTTAAAGAGGACTTGATTTCCTCTCACTTCGCCGAACTCACTAGCGAGAAAAAGGTATTAGGCGAATTCCTCTCGGATTGACGAGTTTACTTTACACTCCTTCTTTTGTTAAATTATTCAGACGCAACCCTAAGTCGGCTTCGCTTTATTTTGAGCACTTCTTTATAAGGGCTGCGCAGTATAATACAACACCATACAATATAATACGGTACAATACAACGCTATCATATTCTAAAATGAAACTTAATATATTGAATAATCAACAGCTTTCTCGGCCATCCAATTTACGCATCTAGTTATTCATCTCGTTGAATAGGCTTTACTCGACTCGATATTACTCACGGAAATTAAAATACTAATCGAATTAGGTAGTCCGTTTATTGTTCCACGGACTAAATGTTATGGCCAGGTTGTAAGCCGCTATATTGTTGTTCGAGTAATGTAAGTGTTGGCGCCGTTGATAAACTTACTGAGCTTCGGCTCATGGAGCTTTTTCCTTCTCTTGTGCTTTTGAAGATCAAACACGCTCAACCCCCCGGCGGAAGATCACTGCTGCTTTCATGTTACATAACTAACTTTAGGTGAATTGAATCAAATTGATTTTCGATATGAGTAGAGTGGAATTGCATATGGATGGTAGGGAAAAATATCCCCCGAACGCACAAGACCGGTTTCACAGTCATTGCTACTCAGCAGGTACGCATACCAGGTACTCTCTTGTCCCGTCATTCCTCCACGGTGAGTTTTTGAACTGTCATCTCATCTGAATCATCAGGGGCTTGGACGGACAATGGTTAGGTCACGTTAGACTGAAATAACTTGGCTAGTTACACACAAAAGGGTTTCCACATCTTATAAGGCCGTACATGATCTTGAGAAAAGTGTGTACCGGGACAGCTTACTGTCCAGGACTTTCGCGATCTGTTCTGTAAAAATGTCACTGGCATACCGGAAGCAGTAAGTTGGACATGATGCGATGGAATTGACCTCTCGGGAACCAAGGCATCATTTGGAGTAAAACAACCGGTTAACTGTGCAAACCCAAACTGTCCGGATAGGGTAAGCATTACGAGTACGGTTGAAGCGGCAAAACAATCGCTCAGTTTCGCACTCACTCGAATGGGATCGGTTGTGTTTGATCAGATTTTCAATTTCATTCGGAAAGTTAACTTTTCCGGGCCATTTGCCTCCTATCTGATTTTCTCACCCGACACCTGTCTCGATTCCGTTTTGATTTCTCTCCTGTTCGTTCGTTCTTTTGTGCGCTTGTTGGTCTGCTTGCCGACAAAGATTGTTCGAATTGACAGACACTTGTGCTGCTCGGCTGACAATGTGTGAAACAACATGCGAAACTGTTCTGCCACTATCCGAAATGAACAAGCATTCCTCTAAACGTACACGTGTGAAAGTGTTGTCTCTTACAAGCAACACAGTCGTATCTGGTCATTTCCGGACCATGAGAAGTAACATTTCCGGTACGACTGTATGTTCTTGTTGTTGCTATTGTTATAACCAATCGTGCACGAAGATTTGTATACGGACCACTATAAGTAACACTCAGCTGATACGTCCGTGCATATTGTGTTCTGGTCTGTCCTTGTGCCCTTGTGAACTGGTCAGCCCTTACAAAAAGTGAAGTGGGAAAGTGACACAAGAGTGATCATTGTTGCGGTTTCGATATCGAGTACTCTACAAGCAAGTATAGAAGATAGGGGAAAAATCGGAGCCACCATCCCCTTCCCAGAACACAACAGAATCACCGGGTAGTGATGTAATGATGGTGGTGGTGACGTAATGATAGTGGTGGTGATGTTGACGTGCACGAGTGTGTTGGCTGATATCACGAATAACTGAAACAACTATAGAGTCTGTCATTTCCTCTCCATCTCTTTCATCCACTACTATTCTAATTCTGCTCTGCATCCAAACTGCCCCGTGGGGTGCACTGGGGAACTTTTCTGAGTGCAGAGGAAATGAACACAGAGCGACACTACCTGCTGGTTAGCGTGTGTGTGTATGTGTGTGTTTGTGTTCGTTGGTTTGTGTTCTTGTACGTATAAAGATATCGACAGAGATGTGACTAGACGGAAAGGCATACAAAGTGACATCGTCACAAAGATAGCGGAAAGTGAAAAGAGTGGACGGTAGAGAAAATAGATATTTGAGTGTTAGGTGAGTAGAATTGATGCAATATGTGGCTTTGTGTTACTTTCAAGAAAGGCCACCGAGTTTCTTCGGGTCAATAAGAAGGCTAGTAATTTCCGTTTACAGCCTTACTTTAATTCTACTTATGCCTTATCAACCGTTAGCCTGCGGTTCGCTCGTTCTGTTGTGCTCACTTAATAGTGCCCACAATTTTTTTATTCTCAAGGGTTGGCGAAGTTCATTGAATAGGATTTAAATTGAGAAGCATTCGTGATTTGACTGAACTGCCTTCGGTACCGATGTACGGAATGAATGTTTATAAGATTCAGCCATACCAGTTTTGCTTGATGAATTGACGATAAGACGAAGTAAGCGGGGAAGGATCAATTTGTCATGACAACAAAATTAAATCAACATCTTCGTAGCATACCAGACAAGTAAATTTGTGGTCCTATCAAACTGTGATCTCAGCGTACAAAAACGATGCAAAATCCATTAGTGTTTTTTCACGTCGGAAGGCTCAATATCGCAAGCCGGAATCGAACCTGAGAACCTCCGCCTGAAGTATAGTTATTCAAACCAGTTAATATTTATTAGGGTAGAACCACGACTCCATGGGTTACCAGCAACCAATCTGACCGGCGGCGTTCACATGGTTGTCATAGTGGACTTCGGACAATAACGACCCGAGTTCAGATCCCATCACCGCAGGTCACTTTCCCATTTGGCAGTTTTTCATTGGTCGCGGCCCTCTTCCTGAATTGCTGTACTCCACTGTGTAATGGATAAAAAGGAAGTCAACAGAGGATTCTTTTTGTCCGGTCATAATCAGTGGATGGTCGTTCATTTTACTGACAGGTCACAACCATCCAACACATATGACATCTGTGTCAGACCTTAGACAATTTACCTGCTAATGAGATGAATGAAGTGCAGTGAACCTGCTGAAAATGGTCTCACTCGTATATGTTAATTGTTTAACTGAGTTATTCACGTGTTATTGGATATTACAGCTATTACTATTATCTTTACTATTATTATCATCCGAACCGTCAGCATCGTGTGACTTTCATATGGAAAAATTGTAACCTTGGAAATTTGGCCAACACTGGATCTTGGCTAGGAACATATTCTAAGGAAATTTTCCCGCTACTTTTAACTTGAAAACAACAAGAAAAATCAATTTTTCTACCGTGATCTTAATTTTTCATTGTTCTTTTAGTATCAGGAACCAACAACGATAATTAATCGCATGTATTTTTAGTGCATCAGAGTCATCGAATCGGGTCGTAGTGCAAAAAAATTGTTGGTTCACTGCACAAAAATTTCGAGTAATATCGTTTTCTTCTATTTTCCAGGAAAGACCTCTCACTTTTCCCCAAGTTCAAGCACACTTGAATAAACACAGACAAACACACCATCAAATATAGTTTCGGTTCGGTAGTCGGGAGGTCGAGTGATTATTATTTCTTTATTTTGTTGGGCACTTGATGCGTTAAAGACCCTTCAACTGAGCGTGAATTATTTTTCCGTGTGAAGAATCCAAAGGAGCGAAACAGAGATCGTTGTTGTGGCTACAGTTCGCACCCACTCAACCAAATCTCAGGTTAGACCAAAAGTCAACAGCCAGGGTCAAATGCCATTGGACCTATCGGATGACGATAACGATGATGATGCTAATCCTTGAAGAAAAAGGTGCGTGTGTGTGTGTGTATGTGTGTGTGCCTAAGCAAGCGCGCACTCACGCGTGCACGCCCTTTCGTCATGAGAAATGGTGACGGCTACAGTTACCAAACAAATAGTATACATCACCGGGTTACTTAATCCCGAGCCTTTTTTTGGTTCTGAAGTTGGCTGGAGCTTGGCAACACAACTGTTTTGTCACGCCTACTGCATGAAGTGATAAAAATTACCAACACCGTCACCCCTCCATCTCCTCGACAAGCTCTGACACCATCAATAATCCAACCAAGTAGTTCAAAAGCTACCATAAAAATTCAAAACCTTCGGTGATTTCATTTTACACCTACGTACCGGTAATGGTTGGAAAATGAAATATTGCTCCATTTGATAACCAATAATGTCAGGAAGAAAAGCAACATCGTCCGTCCGAAATTCCTCGAACAAACAACCTGTGAGAAGTTGAACAGAAAATTCCGTCGGAAGTAACTATTACAGCTGAGTGGAAATTCTCACATAACTGGCTGATGATGATGATGATGAAGAAGAAGAAAATAAGGATCAGAGTGGCAACGTTATTTCTATGCGAAAACAGTCTGAATTTTATGGTCAGTAGGCGATCACCGCCTTTTTATTCTCTGAGTTCATCTACTCCTTGAGAAATAATTGGGCATTGTGTGCAAAATACCAATTACCCAGCACGTTTCTTTCATTTAAATAATGGTCATCAGTATTCACGGTTGAATCAAACCGAATTTCAAATAGTGAGAGAGTAAAGCATATTCTGGTTAGGTGTGACTGAATATGTTAGATCCCAAAGTATAGAAAAAAATTTCAAATCTTTCGCACAGTTGGTAAAAAAATTTTCTACTCTTGCTATTATCATCCTTTTTTAGCAGGGCTCGCGAGGAGATTTGTGACTTTTAACGAAGTGTTAAATCAGTTCTGGTTTCGGCCTGTAAAACTTATAACTGCCTGATTATTGTGTCGACTCCGATTGCTGTCCCACATCAAGAGCCTCACTTTGGAACCGAAATGTACCGTGCATTAAGATGTTAAGGATAGAAATATACATGATAGACCCAAATAAAATAAAAACACAATGGGAATTCAAGAAAGTCACTCATAGCGACTTGTCTATTCATCTCCGAATATCTCTAATCGTTTATTGGTTTGGATTTTTTACCAAGTCTCAACCGAGTTCCCTGAGCAGCGTTTGTACGTTTACTTTCCTCTGAGAGGGCTGCCCACAGCTACTTACCATCCAGCCACCGCCAGTTTCGAAAAAAGAGCATTTTGCAAAAGTCCTCCTAAAGGTATACGCATAGCACGCTTCATTCATTGTAGCCGCTTACTTCGGTTTATAATATAGTGATTTGTTGCGTAGTATGTTTCATCATATAGTGTGAATGTTCAAACCATCGAAAACCATGAAGCACTGGACAGTAGTTTCATCCTTGTTAGGAAACATCAGAAGTGCAAATCCGACGTTAAGCTATCTGAGATGGTTGTCAAAGGTTAATCGAACCTATACTCCACATGATATAGAGCCCTTCAGACACTGGCTTCAAATGTTGGCAGAGCGCTTCCAGCACAAGTGACTCCACTGCTACGTGGCTTCTCTGTAGGGGCCTAATCACAACCAAGGCTTTCCGTTAAACAACGTGGTGATTAGTATGGAGTAATCTCCCAAGTACAAAAATAATGTCTTAGATGTGGATATGCATACGCTGACAAGTTTCGTGTGTTCCGGTCTCTGCCGGTAGTCTTCTGAGCTATACAGAAAAAGTGATCTAGAAGCCGCAGCCAACAGCTGTGGACCTTCACAAACAAGCTAGTATCCGGTGGGCAACATAAGCGAATAAGTTTTGAAAAAAGCCAAACGCGCCTTTTACCTATATGATGACCCTTCATTTGTTATTCGATTTCTGGGTGAATTTGTCTAGATAATGGAACTTATTCATCAATTTTATCATTCTACCCCACGACCTAGCCATTATCAGGGGTGTCTATTTGCTTTCCATGGGCTCTCTTAACTCAAAAGTTTGCGATTTTCACATTATAGCCTGTAAAAAATTCGCCAAGAAGATTCTCGCTGACTCCACCCATCCCCTATACCGTGACTTATCTGCAAGCCGTTGCATCCCTCTACACGTTCCGAATTTAGACTTATCCCATCCGGCCTAAATGTCTATGGTAACTCTACAGAGCCTTGCTTATTAAGTGTTCTGGTTGACAAAGTAAAAGAGACAGAGGAACTTCTGACTAACCTTGGTGGCTGAACCAGTTTTATTTCTAAAGTACCCATTTTCATGAGTATTTAAAAGTGTCATTGATCAGTTTTCCCTCTATTTGGCTGATATGTGAGTTTTTGTTAACTTTGCTAAAGTCTTCAATACAATACAATACAATTCTGATATCGTAAGCCATGCTCATACCAGGCTAACCGAGGATTGACTCGTACCCGCTGAACACTGTCGTGTTTGGGACAGCCGTGTGTGTGTGTGTGTGTGTTAGTTCGCCCCTTATGTTCACAGTTCTAGGGGGTAGTTCTTTATTTACGGGTTAATAATAACTTACATTCACATAGCGTGTCCTCATGATATGAAATAGCCCCGGTCAAGGAGTGCTCACTTATTGCCAACATCTAGCATGTTACGGTCCCATGGTGCCCGTAGGTTGATTTCGTCACTTGAGGGTACGAGATACGCAACTCATTTCTCGCCCTCAAGGTGAGCAATTCCGTAGTCTCCAGCTGTCATGGCTTTTACTAGAACATCTCTGGGGGATATGCAACCTAATGAAAAGTTTTCCGGTGCTGTTGCTCTTTCATTAATACATGTGTGCATTTCTCTCTCCCTTTGAGTGTGTGTGTGTGTGTGTGTGTGTGCGCGCGCGCGCGGTTTAATCTTATATATGGGCACTAATCTGCAAGTGCGCAGTAGACGAAGTAATTCGGATTTGTCCGTGTATGTGTGTATGTGTGTGTATCACCGCTCTTGAGATAATAATTTCAACTACACGGGTGGTAGAGATATATTGTTTGGTTTGTTATACGTCCGACTGCTTGCCAGTCTGCATGCCAGCAGCCCGCCCGCTCTCCCGCCGGTCGGTCAGCCAGTCGGACAGACGGCCTGCCGGCCCGCTAGTCTCATTTCATCTACGAAAATGTCGTCACCACTGTTCCGGATATTAAAGTGCTCAATCATACATGTATATACCAGATTATAATTAGATGAGAACAATGTGAACTTGCCCAGGGAAAATTGAAAATCGGAACCAAAATAAGTGAAAAGGTCGAAAATAGGTTGAATGGAAGCACTGAACAAATAAATAAGCACAGCACATAAGCGACTTGAGTAGAGTGACTGATAGCTTACTTCTTAACGAGTGAGTGAGTGAGTGAGTGAGTGAGTGAGTGAGTGAGTGAGTGAGTGAGTGAGTGAGTGAGTGAGTGAGTGAGTGAGTGAGTGAGTGAGTGAGTGAGTGAGTGAGTGAGTGAGTGAGTGAGTGAGTGAGTGAGTGAGTGAGTGAGTGAGTGAGTGAGTGAGTGAGTGAGTGAGTGAGTGAGTGAGTGAGTGAGTGAGTACAACAAGATACGGAGGAACTAACTTTTGAAAACGGCCCACTACTTGACATTGGACCAAATATCAACACAGATATTTTGGCCTCAGGTAAAGTACAGCAGTGCGAAACAACTGACTCCAATGTCTAAGTACATTCAAAAGTCAAAGTTCTGATTGCGAAACTCTTCCCAGCCAGCCAGCCAGTCAGCCAACAGTTCTCTAGGACAGTATCATTCACTTCGGCAAACTTTATGAACTGTACACCAATTTTAAGTAAATGAAAGAAAGCTTGTTCGAGCTGGAAGATCACTGTGGAATGAGCGCATTAACAGTACCTGTGTTTTATGTGATGGGAAATCCACTTGCCTTTTTCACAGGCGAAAGTATGACGCCGTCAACCAGAATCGAACCCGTGACATCGTGCCCACCTGGTGGACACCCTACTCACTGAACTACGGTGGCACGGTCCGCCCCGATGTGAATAAAGCAAGTTAAAATAAATATTGTATAAATTTGAATGAGAGAGTAGCTTGTGAAGTTATCCTAAATCCCCTGAACAAAATATTACACCTGGACACAAACATTTCGGCCACGTATATTTACTACTAGGTGATAGTTAAATATGATTTTCCACATTATCTTTCCTCCCCGTGAAGAAAGTAACACGAAAAAGTCAACGAACTAGCCATTTCGATTTAGGGTACCGATCCACAAACACGAGAGAATGGGAAGCACAAAGACCAAAATTAAGGTATATTCCTTTATATACAAGCTTCCACCCAGATGTTTGATGTGCATTTCATTATCCGAATAATGATCCGTTGACCTGTCTCTATTCCCAGTGAATTATTTCAGCTTTTTAGACACAAAGTTTGCCAACCGAAGTACGATACCACTGCTAGTTGTGTTTCTTTGAGTGTGACATTTTCACCTCGGTAGCTGAAAGCACACACAAATTTGATAGAAAACCCCACGGGAATAAAATGAAAAACTCCACGTAAGGTATAACTGGAAGCAGTGCCTGACAGCCAAATGCTTCTTCAAGAAGATCTTATCTGAGAACATGGGTTTTTGAGCCTGATGAATTCTGCCCTGCCTAAAGTTTCATGGATAATACTCATCCAACATGGTTTGATACAGCCCATTATCAACCGGGAGTAAAAACTTTTGCGACCCCGATGTCATTGAAACGACGGCCCTTGAGAAGTTCTTATCATGGATCACCCTGTGTTTGAGCACTTGAATCTCATCGTAGAGCATGGAAGGTCAATCGTTCGTGTTTGCAACAGGTGGCCACCTTTGTCAGGCCTGTGACGAGGGGCCTGGTTTCACCGGAAGGTGGATCGAGTTACTTCACCTACTCCTTCTTTGCAAAGTGGCATGCAGGAATTCGCGAAGAAATCATTTCTCTGCATACATTTTATTGCTCCTGGAGCGTTCTTCTCTTGACTAAAATGAAGAAACCATTATTATCCCAGTCGAATGTGTTGTCGTTCTACCCATCGCTTCTTGTTTTACATAAATAATGCGGAAAGAACGTTTATTGATTAACGAGAATTTTCTGAGCAATATTTACGACAAACACACTTGAAAAACTTGTTTCCATCACCTTATCTCTGTCTCTCCTATTTACTGAGGTAATGAAATGCTCATTCCTGTGCGCGTATTTCTCTATCAGGGCAAGGAAGAAGTGTTCAACGGGTGGCATTCGTACAATCTTGATTTCAAGATCGTGCGTCCCAAATGATGTAGCGCACAACGACCAGTGGTCCTGCGCTAGGGGTTGCTTGCAACCTATCTGCAAAATACAAAAACTAGAAAACTCCATGAGCACCCAGATTCAGCAAGAGCATCAAAAAGCACCAAAGCCTACATCAATCGAACACTAACGTGGCTGCCAGTAGCCTGTTTCGTGCGATAAACCAGCATTTCTTCTCGAGGTTCTATCACCAAGCGTGAAATTGCTACTGAAGAGCCAGGCAATGCGGTATTCTCCAAATGAGTGTGTGTGTGTGTGTGTGTGTGTGTGTGTATGCGTGTGCGTGTATTCGCACTGTTTTTGCTGCATTATGCTGAGTAAAAATACAGTCGGCGATTCAGGAACCATAACTGCTGCTAACAGAAATGGCATTTATTCATCAGTGACCGAAACTATCCGAGATGAATTGGACTTTCATAGTTTTAAAATGCACTCATGTATTTGACCACTTATTCAGTTCGATCGTCCACGCTTAGGCAAATTTACCACTGTAACCAAGTTCACGCAATTCCAACTTCCCGGGGGCAGTTGCAGAGCTCAAGTGAACATTGTTTAGTATTGAAGAACTTCATATTTGCAAACTTTGCTTGGTATAATATCAAATCTGGGAAAGAAAAACACAGCAATTACGGTTTGGGTTACGGTGGTCGTGTTGGTGACCGCCAAGGGTGAGCTGCTCGTGATACTGCTTAGAACGGTTCAAATTATTATTATTTTTTATCAAGATCATCATTATGTGGATGGAATCGCCGTACGGAACCATCTGTTATCAAAGCGATAAATCCTCATACCGGGGGCAAGGAATTGTTCTTTCTCCGTACTTAATCTCTACTTACACTAGTGACTTAACTGCCATCCACCAGCCCGTCCAATCAAGGATGCCGATGACGCTGTTTTGGCTCAGTCTGTCTCCCAACAGTCTGATTTAGGTGAGTTTCTTGAAAACTTTGCTAAAGTTCAAAACTTTTCTGAGCGGTCTGATCTTCCGTTACACAATACCAAATGTCATGAGTTTTCTACTTGCAGATCGCGTCTTATCGAAGACAGCACCGTTATTCACCTTACTCTTCATGGACATGTGAGCCACGTGGAATTCCTCGGTGTAAAATCACAAGAAAACTTTGCGTTGTTATTCATCTATAGAAATTACTGTTGGAAAATTGCGTCGATTGTCATTTCAGATCAATAAACTTCGAGGCTACTGAGCTCCGCAGTAGGCCAGTTCTTCAGTCGTACAACAGTGTATATTTCCCATAATTCTATGTTGTTCTATCGTAATTTTTCCTGGTCTGCTGATAAAGGACATCACTCTTCGCACAGGCCTACAAATCGTGAGTCTTGCTTGTGGTCTAGCCTTGAGAGACCTCACATCAGATTAATGTGATAAGCACAATAGTATCTATTGAATTTACCGGAAAGATCGTTGCTGTCTGTTTACAAACCCACTGCATTGCGACTTTTCTCTTAGACAACCCCACTGGTTGCCTCTTTCCGTGTTCCAACTACTTACTTCAAAGTCATTGTTGTGTCGAACTATTGCAATTCTCTTCTCTGCACGTGTTTTAACAAACGAAGACGAAGTTTTGTTTGAACTTGTAACCCCTTTTGTCGTTTAAAACTTTTTTTCGATAGCTGAAAAGCACCGTACAAACGTGCTAAAGCCCGTGTGATAATAAATGATACATAAATAAATAAATGAGTGAGGCTAAAGGATGGATCTAATACTTTCGACTTACGGTGCACTATCTGGAGACAAGTCAAATGGAAATAGAAGTCAATTGGTACATTTTCTCACTATGGGCAACCACGAACTATATTTCTTGGAGAAAAATCCGTCACTTCCCAGACCATCATCATTGGTTCCATTCAAACAGTTGACGAAATTTCTTCTGGGCCAAGCTGAGCTGGTGAATTTCTAAGCTTAACTGTATGCCAAATACTACTCGTGGAGTCGAGGTGCATCCGATAAATTCCAAGATTTGGTCTTCGTTCAACCGACACAAGCAGCTAAAAGCACAACCGCGATACCATGTGGTTGCTGGCATAAACTGACATGAATTCGCAGATGGGGCCATGGGTAAAGGCAAACCTCAGATTCATAGGAGCCCAAACGATTTGCGAACAGTTTGATGACTTCAGGGCAGCCCCGACATTCATGTATGACGTGCATTTGTAAAGAGTTTTAAGTATTCAGTACAATATGAGTAGTACGGGGTTGTATCTGGATGACAGGACAAAATTCCCCCGGAAGCACACCAACGGTTTCGCGGTTACTGCCGCTCATCAGGTATGCGTATCCGGTACTTTTCCGCCCGATCATCCTCATACTTGAGCACTCCACATTTGGTCTACAGCTGTAATCTCACGTGAGTCGAATGGAGCGTGCATGGACCGGGAGTCCATTTTCAGAATCACATGGTGATTCTTCCAAAGTTAATTCGTCAGTTAACACAATTAACCTTCAGAAAGAGGACACTTTGGAAGAATCACCGTGTGATTCTAAAAATGGACTCACCATCCATGTATTCTCTATTCGATTCAAATGAGGTTGCAGCTGTATATTGAGCACAACATTTAACACATCCGCCAAGCCCAAAAATCCGCCACGATCAAACGCCGCGCCCGGTCATCTTAGCTTGTTTTGCATGTGATGATTTGCATACGCATTTCACATGTCGATTTCGCAGGGCCGCCTGTTGTGCAGGTGGGGAATTGGGACTAATTTACATGGCCCTCAGATCAAGAAGAATCCGTTTTACAGAATCTCAGATTTCCAGAGTTATTTTTCAGTAATTTCTCTGTATAACGCGGTTGAAATTTCGTTCTATCTCGTAGCATTCCTTTATCACAGATGATTTGTCCAAAGTTTCGTCCGACGCTGTTTTCCCCAAAACAGGTTCTATTCTGCCTGGTTTTACTGGGCATCAGCTCGATCTTCTCGGTGAGGGCGAACTAAATGACACAGGTGGTAGCAAACCAGTCAAATCCCTTGTCTCAATAGAGAGCACTAATTGTATGGGTTTGAATGCTACTTGCTTTCTCGAGGTATTTTTGACTCTATACTGTTTTGTCATAATAACTAACAAAAGTCATCCAGTGGATGACGAATGTTCTCACACAAAAAGTGGTGGCATATTTATAGAACCAGCTTTTCGTGGGATTCGATTCCCCCAAATAGAAGCCACTGCCGCGGCTACAGCCGCGGATTATCTACGGAGTCACACTGTGATTCGGATATTTCACATTTTTATGAACAATCTGTGTCCCTTTTATCCAGCCAGTCCAGCTCAAGTGAACCAAAGCCAGGAGAATGCTGACAAAGGCATTCATATTACAAGCTCACCGTGGTGAGTATCGTGAGTTATTTTAATTCGCACGTGTAAACAACGTGGTCAGTTTACGAGACATTTAAAGTCCTGAAAGTTATGACTCTGTAGAGCAGTTAGCTGATAACGAAAAATGCGGTACCAAAGCTTGACTGACGGGTACGCTTCGGTTCGAATCCACATATTTTCACGGACTGCACGACCCTGAATATAAGACTCCAAAGTATTCAAACAAACATGAACTAGTCTTCAAAGGTAGGCTTCACGTTAACATCCAATAATAATCGTTCATAAAACTTCTACTTCCTTCTTGATTATGTAACGAGGGCACAAAATTTCAAGAAGCGTGTAGCGGAAAACTAAAGACTGAGAAAAGGGAAAGTTCATCTTGTTGAGCATTTCTTTTAGTTCACTCTCTGACATTTTCAAAAGCTCTGAAAACAAATGGCAGAAAATCACCATATAATAACTAGAATTTCACAAGGAAAAATCAAAGTATCTGCCTCAACCGGGCAGTAGGGAATGGATTAGACAGACTGATTGTTGTTAGCAAACAGGTACATCAGAAATGAGATTATTGATCTGTCACCAGCTACTCATAGCTAGTGACCCAGTGGTTCTTAGTTGTATTCTTGTCACCCAGAGTGACTAGTAGCTCGGTTGAACAGAGTTTGGAAATTATTCAACCACACAAACATAGTGAATATTTGCTTCCTTAACAATGTGCAATCATTTGACAATTTATTTGGTAAAATCACCTACAGGTTGGTCTCAGTCGCACTCACTTGGGGAAACCTGACCCTAGAGAGATTGCGAATTCGCAAAACGAATGAGTACAAAACGTATGGGGCAGCTTTCCTATCTCAAAGGATTCATGATGAGCCGACCAAGCTGACTGTGACAATATGATACTCAGCCAAAACCACAATAGATCAAGGACGTTCTTGGGGGTCCGGCGGTAACAGAAGTGCCTTCCATCCAAGCCGACTTGGGGGTGTCGGATTTACTATTCTAAACCATACGAAAACACAGGAACTCATTTGTTCGTGTATCAGTCTTTGGTAGACCGCAGTTTTCTGTCGTCCCGGCTCGTTATCTCACACATGATTCACTCCAAGTCTCGGGTATGGTCACCGGTGATCCTTGATAGTGCAGTAGACCACTGAAGTGATCAGGTGTGCCCCTTCTCTTGGGCTGGTGCATAACCGTGGAATAAGTATAGACATGATGTCTGTATCAAGATGACGCGCATCTGCCCTGTATACGAGATCTCGCCTGTTCGATTTCGGCTCACGGAGCTGGACTTTTGGGTGAGAAAATGCAAGTAGATTTACCATTGAATAACAAGAAGATCTTCCTCGTGCCAATAACACATTCTATGAATAATAAATGACCCTCAATCTAAATTCATGCATACCCTGTGGTAAAAGAGAATAATACGAGTCAGGCTTAACTCGTTGTTTGCGATATCTGTTTAGGATGAAGAAAAGTGTGGTCAGTCAAATCAAACGATGTGTACAGTTTCACATCGCTGTTTACACGAAAGAATAATTAATTTCAGCAACCCACAGACACTTTCCTTCCCTTGAACTGGCTGGCCATCACGAGATCCCGTGAGACTTCTGTGTGAGTGTGTTTGTGATGCTTGGCTGAGCTAGTTTGTTTCGCGTAAAACTAGACAAGACTATCTCAATCAGTTTTCCATATTCAGCGTCTTCGTGGACGTTCCATTTCGTGCGCGTGGTCTCTAGTGCCAGCTGGATGCAGTGCACGTCGACCGGGTCTGTGAAATCAATTAGGCTACCTGCGTACAAATAAGCCCACATTGTACAACCTGAAATAACCATACATTTTATGACGACAGTAGTGTTCAGTTCGGCATCAACGAAGGTGGAGTCGAGCGTAGGGGTGGGAGAACAGCCAAACTCGGACATGGGGCGAAGAAATGACTTCTTGATCACCCGTGGATGAGAGCATAAACACGACTCCCTTTTGTACACAATCTAATACGAATGAAAAGTAGTATTTTTTGTTTGCGAAATAAAAACGACAAGTCCAAAGTGATTATCCTTCCCCCTCGTGTCTGTGTCTGCTGTCTATTTGGGTCGAGAAGTTTACGAGGGTACCGACAGCTATTTATCTATTCGGTCATCATGCGTTTCGTACAGTTGATGACAATGCTGATTGCCGAGCCCAATATCGAGTGAGACAAAATGCCCACGATTCAGCACAAAAGAAACATACTGAGTTGTGCATTGACTTATGGGTACAGCACCCTTAGATCACACAAATGGGGTTTTACGTATATAATCAAAAGGAAAACTGGTCACTGAACTCCGTTGTGATTTTTTATGATGAGGAGGTTGGAGTGGGGTGGGGGTGGGGTTCAGTGTACGGATCACGTGTGTGACTCGCACCGGTGCTAATAACTTGGTGTATATCTTGTTTTTATTGGTAACCGAACGGGTTTAGCTAGTGATAAAATCACTCGGTGAAAACCGATATTGGCTCACGTTTACCAAGTTGGCTTATTTGATTATAATGGAGATTTGTCCCTATATGACGAAACTGTACGAGTCTGCAGAAGGGGGCTGCCAATTGGGGAAGTGACCGGCAGTGGCGTGATTCTAACCCGGTGCTGAGTGATCTAAAATTTACCATACGAACCGTCTGACTACCATCAGTCGAGGTGAACGTCAAAGCGTGATTTCCCCTGAATAATATTTCGTACCACAAGTATGAAAATCAAGGCTCCGTCGGATTTTGTTTTATGAAAAGTCCCCGGTAGAGGGGAGTCAGTCTATGAGTATCCCTTTACCAAGTTAGGTGTTGCCTGGTAGCATCCTTTGGTCGTTCATAATCATATTGTATTGTGAATTGCGGAGAAAGTATTAAAAAGCAATTAGGGACCAGCTAGTCTATGGCTATACTTGAGAACTCTATTTACTCAGGTGAACGTGAAGGTTTATAACCAAATTCTGCGTCGTATAGTTCGCTTCTTCCTAGATATTTTCTTTAATTTTCAGGCGACTATACTTTACGGGCGAACAGAATCGTAAGTGTGGACCACAGCGTCCTGATAAATTTTAATGGAACTCATCCAATTGGGAATAGGCTCCTGATGTTTTTCTGGGAATATCGGCCGGAAGATAGCGACCATAGCGGACTGAATGATGTGAAAAATTTGTAACTTTTTAACAAGATGAACGCTAGACAAACAGGTTAGCACCTGCACCTGAAATCCGGGCCGGAATCGTACCCGTCAAATTTGGATGACTTGAAAATAGACCATACGTCGACGTCCGCTAATGAGGTTTCGCATTCGGTTCAAAGTTCATCGCAACCTGTTCATTCACAGCGTTTATATCCGTATTCACCTCTCGTTTCCTTGTAACTGACCTTGGTTCCCCGGTAATTGCTATCATCAGGAAAACCGGTCCTACTTCGTTCACGCCTTTCGCACATCATCTTCTGAGATTCTGGCATTATTAGTATTATTGTTATTGCTTATTAGCAGCAGTATTTTCTCTACCCACCCTACTCTTCCGCACTAGCTGACCGCACTTTCCTTCCCGCATTTTTCAGTCCCATCCGCGTAACGAAGCCTCAAGCACAGTGCTATATGACCTGAATCCTGAACAAGGCATGTTCTTTCGGAAACTTCCTCGTTCGCGCATAGCCCGTGTGTGTATGTGTGTGTGTGTGGGGGGGGGGTTAGTGACTGCATTTGATTGACAACTGACTAATGAAGTGATGAATGAGGCCAAGCCAAACACGTTCTGTTGATGAGGTCAAGGTGGTTCACTGAGGTAAGATGGAATGTGTCCTGTTGTGCTTCTCATTTTTGGCACAATCAGTTTGACTTCCAGAGTTTCCACAATTTGTTAGTCATTACAATCTTGGTTCCCTGTCCAACAATTCTTTAATGACCCTTAAAAAAGACTTTCGTTAATCCGCATAAATTTATTGAGACATCTGCCATTATCAGTGGTAGTGACAAGGTGACTAAAATGATTCTCGGATCAGGGATTTAAAAGCTATACTATGCTATACTATGCTATACTACACTACACTATACTGTACAGAATCGCTTCCCTCAAGAAGAAATTGTCGAGTTGGTTGTAAAAATCCCTGAAGATTTCTGAGAGGCCGATATAAAGTCGTCGTGTCTGCAGAATTGCGGTCGTGTGATTTCCACTCCGACTGCAAGATGCCCTACTGGACCAATGTCCTCCCCAATCGATGACTGAATGTGGCCGGAGTGAAAACGTAAGAATGCGGTTGAGGGCTGTGCGTGTTTGTTTTTCGTTTTATCCGTGGATGGGAATTTACCCATTGAAGACAGTTTCGTGAACTGCAGCAAGCAGATTCTCACGTATAGTACACCCGCCCTCCGTTTCTGAAACGTTCAATTTCCAGCCGCGGGCACAAACATGTTCAGAGTGAGGACAAATGAACAAGCATCTAATTAGATCGTGTTTAACAAACAGTTAGTTACAGAAACAGGCACGCGATTTGTTCCGCATTCCGTTTGCGGACGAATAATGATGATACTGTCATCGTTAACCGAAACGCCACATCATTGCAAATAGTAGACAGTATTTCGCTTAGAAAGTGTAGAAAACTGCAAAAAAAAAAAATTGAATAATTGAATTGAGTTTTTAGAGCGATATCAACTTTTAGACGGTCAGCCAATCAGAAGACACTCATCATACTTGTACTTTTTTCTACAAAAGAAGTTACCTATTCATATTTCCTTTCCTATTGATAAAAAATGAGCTCTGATATCTCACGGATTTCGTCTTAAATGTTTGAAACTAATGACTACAGTTGGTGAAATAAAAAATGTGTATTGGTTTTCCTTATCCCTGCATCTGGTGTCTGTCTGTGAGACTTCTGAAATTCATCTGCTACTCAAAGTCCGAACCAACGATTTGATGACTACTCCGGTGAACTTGGGGTAAGTTGTGACACTAAAAATCCTTCCATGTTAGAAATTGAATTATATCCCGAGTCTCAAGAACATTATGATGCAATTCCGATTTAGAAGTGGGATATCTCTGGATGAAGTAACTCGTGACTGTCGAACTTCGAATTGGACGAAGAGGCCGGACGTGGGACGATTCCTTGATAGATTAGTTATGAATGATTATGATCTATTTTCAACTGAGATTCTACAGTTTTTAAACATTTTGAATGGGGAGACACTTTTTCAAAATAATTTGTCACGCGCGATGAGATATGTGAGTCGTAACTATCAGTCTGTCATTCGTGAGCACCGGTACGCCGATGGGGGCTCTTAATTAGTTTCAATCAAAATGTGACTTGGCTGGCGCCTTGATGACCCTCTAGACGAGGAAAGACGGTGCGAGCTCTCAACGAATTAAGTCAAAATGGCTTTCGGCATCCTTTAGACAGAGAAATAAGTTTTATGGGAAATAATGTGACACCTATTTGGGGCTTGGCCACTAAGTGGTGTTAGAAGAACAGCACATCCTACACCAACATTTAGGATGATATTTGTGATTTGAGCGATGACGATCATTTTGTTATTTAGTAGAAAACCCACTTGTATAATTTATTTCCAAAATCCCCACTCAGCGAGCCGGAATCGAACCGGCTACATTCCGTTTATCAGGTGGGCGCTCTACCAACTGAGCTATGGGGGTGCGGACCGTGGCGTGTGAACAACTTAAGTGAATATCTGATGATGTGCCAAGTCCTGTTTTAATGAGGCAATAACTATTCTGATCTTAATCACTAGGCTACGCTTGTCGGCCACTTCCCAATGGGACGAACAGCACACGGCTGAATGTGATTCAATGGATATTGAAATATATTCATAGAATGTATTATTGGCACAAGGAGCCTGAATCTCACATAGAGAAAAATCCACTTGCATTTTTCGCATTCATAAGTCCGGCTTGCAGCTTTGGACTTTTGGATGCGAAAAACGCAAGTGGATTTTCCGTCCTACAATATTCAGGATCATTGTTTCCAATGATGTATTCTACGAAAATTTTGTTATTATGATTAAGGCACGAAGGTAGACAGAGGATGAGACTTTTAATCCTGTCATCTGTTCGCCTCCATTTAGTACCAGGATTTTGTCTCTTCTTGATTTTTGAATTTGTCTTTACATCCCAATGAATGGCGGAGATCCCGGATTCGCCTGTGGCAGTTACCTTACACGTATGTCGGTTGATTTTCGTCTACGTTCGTGAAGTGGGTGAACTTGACGGCACTTAATTGACAGAACAAAAGATTAATTTGATACAGAAATTCGATCCGGGGTCGTTGCTCAGTTCAACCGAAAGGGGACTACAGGAACTTCCAAAGTCCCCCAACTGACTGACTTCCAGTGACACTAGATTTCCCACGAATCAACACTTTGGGACAGATGAGGTTCTTTCTACGATGTGAATCTCATCCGGTTTTCCGTTCCTCACAAAATCTCAAACGATTACTGTCTTCGAATTGCAGTGTCATTTGATCTGGGTCACGGTACAGTGATCAATCAAAGCGGGAGATTTGAGTAAAATGAATCAGGAATGAGAGTAAAACAAAGTACTCCAACGGATGAAGAATGTAAGTTGCAGTAAGAGTGTGTTATGTGTCACGAAGCAGATACGTGTTGTGAAGCCTATCTACAGAAAGGATATTGAGTAACTAACAATTGTCTGACGATCGTTATATCGATCTTGATGCTCGGGATCCAGATCTCGCGGCAAATTGTCCTTTCCTTGCTTCAGAAGCGGCTGATCTGTCGCCCCCCCCCCCTTCTAAAAATATGTGACACAAAAATTATTAGTATTTACTAAGCGACCCATTCTGCAAAGAAAAGCCCAACTCATAGTTAGTTTCGCACTGGAGTCAGACCGTGTAGCTTTTACGTAAAACGACACCTCGTGGTAAAATGTGCAAGTGTGTGACTCAAAATCTGGTAACCCAAGTTCTATTCCAACATGCTAGATGAAACATCTTAATAGAGCCTCTTTTGTGGTTCTCAGTCATGAGATGAATGTTGATACTGCACGAAAAGTCATTTCATGGACAATATTAGTTTCTACTTACCGTATTATTAACATCTTCATCAATAAAGCAATTCACTTTAATTTTCTTAGTGATCTGTGACTCGCCTCCCTGGGTTTTTCTGGGGAATGCAACATCTTTCGGACTGCTTTGGGATCCAGGTGCCCAAATAGGGCGTGTTTTGACGGATTTAATTGTAACGTACGCTTACAGGACTGGCCGTAGCCTACCACTTTTCTCGTTTTTTGTGTGAGCAGTTAGAATCAGTCAGTAACTTCAAGTACATTGATTGCTGCGGGAGTATACATATATATATATATATATATATATATATATATATATATATATATATATATATATATATATAAATAATATCCTTTGGACTCCACCTTTCATGCACAAACCTCAGATCATCTGACCAACTTGAACTCGGAAGCACCACACTCAAGTTTCCCTCTTGTTAGCACTCATCAGCGGTGCATATCCTCTGTCACACCCACGGTTTGAACCCGAGCCCTTTCACCTCGAAGGCTTGTGTGTTACCACTGCGCCATCCAGCTACAGTCTGGGCTGATCCGAATCGCCAACTTAAGCTTGTTCAGACGTCCACCTCTAAGACAGCCAGAGATACCCGACAGCTTCGAATAGAGACACGGTACCTGCCCCGTTAACTCCAAGCGAAAGCCTCCCACTAAATCAGGTCTTCTCTTATGTAATAATGGTACAGTATTTCCTAAAGTGAGTTGAGGCCAATCTGAGACTGCCGATTGGGGAATGATCGGCCGGGGGAGCAGGATTCGAATCCAGAACCGAAGAATGTGAAAGTCCATCACTGTGAAGTTATGGCCACCACTGATGGGTTACATTCGCCTTGAGTAATCACACAAGCCCCTGTAAATTTTGCTCACCTATTTTCTCCCTTGTTGTTGACATATCCTTTATCTCATTTGTTCTGGGACAAAGCTGTGTCGCAAGTACCCAAGTTTTACTATATGCACACATTTACACACCCCTCGCACTGCAACACCGAGAATAACGCGCTGCAGTTTGCTTTATTCGGTTCTTATGTAATCGAAAATCCACTTGCAGTTTTCGCATCCAAAAGTCGAACCCCGCCAGCCGGAATCGATCTCGTATTTTTTCAAGTGACTGAGGAAATAACTGTCTCTCTCTCTCTCTCTCCAATAAGTTATCCTTTAGCTCTTTTATCATTATAATTGAGTGAAGTGAAACATACAACGTCCTTCGACAGTCCGTCATTGCTGGAACTCTCAGCCGGTTACTTTCCATGAGTTTCTTCTAGGCTGTACTTTATGTTCTAACTTTTGTACATTCCCATTTTCTAGCCTTTTTCGAGGACGTAAACACTCTTTGTAGAGTGAACTTTTATTCCGCTTTGTCTACCACAGATTTTCGTGGACAGAATTTGCAAAGTTTGATCTAGCCATTCGTAGCTGCATTCTGAGGACGCTAAATACGTCACGGAAGAAGCGACTGATAAACTATGAACTCACTGATAACGTAAGTAGTATGTCGTTGTATCTGGATGACAGGACAATATTTCTCCGCAAACACACGACCGGTCTCTCGTGGTTGTTCCAGCTCATCAGGTATGCGCATCCAGTACTCTTCGGCCCAATCATTCCTATACTAGTGCACTCCACAATGGGTTTACCACCCCTTGTTTCAGCTGGATTCGTAAGAAATGCGCATTGGCAAAAGGTTCATTCTTAGAATCATCTGAGCCATTTGTTCTATTAAAATTTCTTGCAACACAGTCGTATGATGCTGTTTTTGGCCCAATCGATTTGCGCACCAGCAATGGCAGTTTAGTGTCCTCTCTTTATTTTAGAACAACCGTACTATATTTGAGGAAGGAAGCGGTAGCCATTGAAATACTTCCACATGTGGCGGCATGATTTAAACCCAGGAGCGCGAGATTTAAAGTTACCTATGCAAATCGCCCAGAGCGATGAAACTAACTCCGTGAACCGAACAAAAACTCCATTGTCTTACGTATGAGTTGAACAATATTATCAAAAGTGGTGACAGGGACCGGTAGCTACAAAGAGGGAAATCGATCAGCAGCAATGAACTTCAAATTTTGGGACTACGTACATGTTCTTTTCTATTGAAAGAAGTTTCCTCTTGAAGAAGGAAACGAAAATATGAGCGTGCGGTTTGAACCTCAACTAGGGTTATTTATTAGTCTATAAAAAAGAATCTAAAGAATGTTTGCAAGTGAGTAGCAGGAGATGTTCTTTGTACAACTTACAAATATGTTACTGGAATTTACTGGTACCGGTCATTCCCGTGCGCCGGCTACGACCGTAAAAGGTCACCGGAATCCGTTCTTTATTTGTTCCAGTCGATCTGCCTATACCTTTTTTCAGGGAATCAAATTTCAGGTAGGTGAGAAACGAATTCCACAGACCGATCGCCACACGTCTCAACCGCCTACCCCCGCCCCGTTTATCGTCGCATGCTGTTGATTGCTGTACTGAATGAGTGACAAACATTCTTTCAGTTCACTCTACTCGCAAGTTTGTGTCCTGATCGTTATAACTATAACTATTACTAATACTATTAGCATAATTTTTCTAATGTGTAACTTGCGGGTGACACAGGATCTAATTGTCCGGCAATTCCCCCAGTCATACGGGTGACTACTCTGTGATGCGATGATTGTCACTTTGTCCTCATCTTCACCGAGGGGCCCATTGTGGCCTCGAGGAGATGCGGAACCGTCGAAGCTACTGGTGAATATGTTCGTGGCACACTTCGGTGGCCTGCGTGTGTGTGTGTGTGTGTGTGTGTGTGTTCATGGTTGGGGCTCAGCGGCATTTATAGATGACAAGGTGAAACAGATTTAGACTAGGCTTAGGTGTGCTAGGGGAAGGTGGGTGTCAGAGTGGATCGACGCGGGGCGTACTGTACCGAATGGGTTCTGGATGGGGCAAGGACCGTCGGGCTGAGAACTGAGAATTTGTGCTGCCCGTAGGACAAAAGACAATACGTACACACACACGCGCATCATAAAGACAGGTTGATGAATCAGCAGGCGGTCGACCACAGCAGGAGTGTAGAACGCACGTGGAAAGATGGCGAGTAAAAACCAAGCTGTTCGTTTATACTCTGAAAGTCGGTATGACTGAGCTGACCCTGATCGCTAGGAATTTCTGTACGACAGCAAAATAGCAAACGGCTCAACTACCCAGTCGATTAACCGATGTCTCTATTGAGATATGCGTTACGGAGTACAGAACAATGAACGATGGGTGAACCACGCAGAAGTGCGTGTATTCTCCTGAGAAGGAAATAGTAGTGACTGGGGCTCTACGGCTAATTTGAACATATAGTTCGTGATCTCCATGACGTAGTTTTCAGTCTTAAAATGACTGCATGGTGTTTTGAAAAATTGTAAAATGCAAGTCAATTGAAATTAGTTTATAATACCCAGGGAGGGGAAGGACGAGTTGGAAAAGCTCGGGACGATTATTCGCCAGAGAAGAGATTTGATCGATTTGGGAAACTCATTGGATGGTTCTCGGAATGCATGTTTTCAGGTTGGTTGGATCACTCGTTGGTGAAGTATACTTGCTCAGTCACAAGAAGGTGGAACAAAATCATTGGGTACAGGAGTGCAAGTCACCAGATCTGACAATCATGCTCATCAGCCAACGACGGCTAACCGGTCACGGGTTGCACGTGTCTCATCCTCTTGTCCCGGCTAGTTTCCCATGGGGTACCATTCTGTGTAGGGCGAGCTGTGTTGCAAAGATGGGCACTGGTTGCAGGTTCATAACACGCGACAGGGACTCGTGACTGCTGTCAGTAGTTTTGATCTTGCAAGGCAAATTAGAGTTCCGGAGTAGAGTTCAAGACGTTTATTTACATGGTGGTTACACATTATGACCGACGACTTCCTTGTCATGACAAACACTTTTATCTACCTGATAACTCCTTACCATGTTCATACTCATAATTTCTCTGTTTTCTGGGTGAGGTTCTTGCTGAGAGATGCCGACGAGAATCATCATACTTAGTGTGTGCCTAGTGATTGTCCAAACAGACAATATGAAAATGACATATGTCCTCGCACTCCTAAAATCAGTCAATGTTTTGTTCAAACAGACCCAAATGAAACTGGTCTCAACACCAACGATTAGAGTGGGGGGGGGGGAATGGAATTCAATAAAGACTGCAAAAGCTGTTGGTTTCTGAATGATTTCCCAGCACGCATCCTATGTCATCGGATCTTGAGGTGCAATGCGTCCCTGTAACTATCCATGGCTTGTGCCCACTTCATTGTGGTCACTCACAAGTGTAGAATAAGAAAGTAAAATATCTGTATCTGTCAAGTCGTATCGGTTAAGAATCAAGAGAATGCATCATTTTGGAGCTCATCTTCAGTACAATGTACCTTACCACGGGTAGACAATGAACTAAATGTCTTCGGGCTAAGTAAGTTGGGGCGTCATTTGCAAAAGTCCCCAGCATAGAGTTTCTCGGTAGGCAGTATTCACTTTGTCCGGTAGTGGTTGGAGGATGAGCAAGGATGTCTACTCTGTGAATATGGTATGAAAAGCCTAACCGAGGGATTTGGTTGTTAGGCTTCAGTAGTGCCCCCCCCCCCCGGCCCTCAGTGACCAGACACATTGGAGGATATGGATGGACGTCGCGATCAGTGTCGTTGTCCTATTCACTGACTTTCTTTTAGTTGTAGTTCTGTTTCTACTTTCCATCACGATCTCTCATCGAGGATCCCGCTGGAAACTGGGGACTGAAACCGAAGCACCAGGTGCGTCGATAATGCTTGTTCGAGCGGAACTGAGTCGAACTGGGTGCTATGGCCAGCTATGACGTAATCCCATTGCAGTATTACTATGATCTAATTTTCTGATTCCGGATGCGTCAAGTTGAGTGATCTTGTCCTTGCTGTTTACGTATACGAAACCACAGTGAGCTCGTCAATCTGTGTCTAGCATAGATTCACTCAAATCACATGAATCATCTGTCATTCGATGGTGAAACGAACATTCACTGACACGACAGAAGTAATGAGAACGCAAAACCATGGAAGACCACAGACTGTCGTGAAGAAGACTCGTAAGTCAAAGAATTTCGTGGATCGGTTGATTCCCCGAATAGGAAGATTACCGAGTTGTTTCCAAAGACATATCGGAAATGCCCAGGTGATCATATATTCACCAGAAGTATTATCCGCGAAAACTTTGAACAGCAGAAGTGTGCAGAGCCCCCTCTCCGTGATCACAACAGAACAGGGGTTATTCGTTCACATTAAAAAAAATAGCAGACGGCAGGCCTACCTTTGGTGTACGGCCTATCTCGGAACACAACCCCAGCTGAAGTGGTGGAGGATTCTAACGACCAAGTGTTAGAGAGATTAATGAACGTCTTTCAAAAAATGGTGACGGATGACTCACGTCTGAGTTTATGTTGTGGAGCTGTGGTGATTAGGCTTACAGAGAAAAGAATTCCTCCGCTTCTATAATGAAACATAAAGAACGAATGAATGGTTGCGCATGAATATATATATATATATATATATATATATATATATATATATATATATATATATATATATATATATATATATTGCACCGGCTCGGAATCAAGCCAGGAGCCAAAACAACAACAATAAATACAAAGAAACAAGGGAGAGAATTGCAAAACAAATTAGGAAGCTGTTAGTAAGCGATAACTTGTGGCTCCTTCTGGTCATAAACTCTGTTATGCTTTTTTATCATTTTTTGTCAAAATGACATTTTTGTGACTAGGGGGTGCCCGAGTTCGACAGACTAACCGTATTGCATTCGAGCCAATGGCTCCTATTCTCAACCGTACCCTTTAACTCTAACCAACGACGGAACTCGTCCTTTGGGGCCCACCCAAGGAAGCTGGAAGCATCAACCAAAACCGATGCTGATGCAAGCTTCTTCATGCTTCTAAACCAAGTCATGGCCTGACCACCGAGTCCTTCCTTCCACCCTTGCCCAGCACGTGAGAACGGAGCACGGAAAGATGGGCGACGGACAGGCATTCGCAAAAGATGTCCGTGCCACCAGAGGCGATGTGCAGCGGACATTTCAGTAAGAGGGCGGTTATCCATGCCTAACACGACCGTGGGCCTTATTATTACTCACAAGATATTCCCGCCAGATGCGAATATGGGCGTGAATGAAACTGAAATCCAATGCGTTGTCAAGTATGACCAGTAAACATAAGTCCGAGGCTTCGAGTAGAAAACCAAAACAGGCCCCAATAAATCAGGTGCCGTACCGAGCTGTTCCAGCATTGACTTAATAATACCACGAGAGTGATGGGGGCCCAGTAGGGTTTTGAGCTCCGGACCGCTAGAACCCGGATATGGCGCCACACCCCTATACCACCAACCAGCCATTCAACCGGCAAAAATAAAATAACTCCCTTCCACTGAGTTCTCTGCACACACCTTCGCATCCTTTCACATCTTCTCCAACTGAACAATGAGCGGATGACAGTCTATATGAAATCCCCAAAAAATGCCCCTCAACCGAAGGAGCTCGGTGAGTTGTTCATTTGGTAATCCTTGTCCTTTCTGTTTAGTGAGTTTCTGTCTCCCCACCCCCCTACATCCATCTCTGCTGTTTCTCACCTTCTAAGTTGTTCACACAAAAAAATGCCGCTCAAGACAGCTGTCCCTTGTTCTCCGTTGACTATGAACCATCTGAGGCCAATAACTGTTTCTATACCCACAGCCGTCAGCAACAATAGCAAACACCTAGTCCACGTGTGCGTCCAACTGTTCCTTTTTACTGAGCACTTGCAAACGAACAGTGACCGGTAGACGACCGGTGGTCATAATCAAATGTCCAAAATATTGTCTCATTCACCTACAATCCACCTCACTGCATTTGGTAGTTGCTAGGTTGAGAAAAAACAGCTACAAAATGGAGATACATTTTTCAATGAGTGATTGAAAATTTTTACTCACTAGTGAGCAGGAACTTCAGCTAAGATGCAATCATTATTATCTGCTCCCACACTGTCAGCCACAGCTCGAACGATGACTACTCGCTCTGTGTTATCGGTCTCCGAGGTTTTCATGAATCCGGAACAAAACTAACGGGTTACCATTCCCATCTCTTTTTCCAATGGTCATTATAGTGAATTAAAAAAGTCCTCTCTAATGTCTACCGTTTCAACTTGGTAACCAAGTGAAGAGATTCATTACAAGCAAGCTGCTGACCAGCAATTAGCAACAAACTGTAAGTCTGCGATCCTGATCCCACCTACCAACCCCGTATTTGATTGTGTTGCTGACCTGTTTTTGAAAGATCAACCCGGTTGACCAATCTGAGATTTTTCACCCCTATTCATGACCAACCCGCCTCAGTCGGTGAATCCGATACCGGTCAGACACGCAACTGGCAATGAATGGGATTTTCTAATTCCCTCCCTAATTACACTTGCTATTTTCTATACCAGATAGTGTAACAAAATGTGAGGAGGCGTGCAACCATGTAATTTCGACACACATACACACACAGACACAAAGAACAGAAAGGAGAAAAAACTCACGGAAACAGAGTCGAACATGTGAATTCTGTAATCAAGCTTGACAATCCGATCACGAACCTTGACGGTGGGGTAGGAGGATTATGGTCGAACTGCTTCCTCACTCATCTTTCCACTCTTCCTAAATATTTCGAAGGCTGGAGAGCACATAGACTTGAGGAAAAGTCATAGTTTGGACGGGGTGGGGAAATTTGTGGGGGTCTAATTCACCAGGGAGAAGAAAAATGGAAGAGGGGATTTGGTTCGGTCAGTTGGTTATTAACTTGGATTCAAGGAATGGAATCTGTTCCATTTAGGTGACTCTGAAAAGGATGAGTAGAACGCCCAGTTTATCTCCGGGTCACGTGAACACGCGAATGTTAGACGGAGTGAAGGCTTAGGGATCGGAAGTTCATCTAATGTCTACGGGAGAAAACATTTTTGCATTACCTCATTGAAACGGCATCACGAAACAAATTGGCTGGCCGAATTTCGTCGAGTTGTCTCCATTATTTGTGAAATGCCTAAGGTTCTTACCGAGTCACTGTACAGCAAAATGCTGGCAGGCAGTGGTTCGCTGTCACCCACGTCGTTAACCTTCCTGGCCCTTTGAATCATACACGGTTCTCCACTCTGATCCACGGCACACATGCGCAAGCATGGAGTAAAGAACGAAAACGCCCTGCGAATTTGAGAAATTCGCAAGGCAGTTCGTCCACCACAAGACAGCAACGCACAATCATGCCCATCAGATCAATGCCAACTGAACCACAAAGACGAGTACAATTATGACCAACATTACAATGCGCATCAGTTGAACGATGACAACGTATTTCATTTGTAATCATCACGTAGTTGATTTCTGTCAGATGGGTTGTTTTTCGTCTAATGTCTATCCTCTGAGTAGTCGAAAGTAGTCACATGTGAAACATTCCTGGGGTGATTTTTATGAATGACTTCGTTTTTTGCCTTTAAGCTAAGGCTGTTTGTGGTGCTACCAAGTATTGCAGATGTTCAACGGACGGTTAAGAGCCAGCCCAACTAGCTTGTTGATCAGATGTTCGACACACCCCGTATTTCACCCCCGGGTTCGAGTCCCAGTTTGGGTTCTGTGGATATGTACTGCTGAAGATTCCTAACAAGCTAGAAGTAAAATAGTTGTACAATGGTCCCGTGGTTTTCAATGATGAGTCCAATGTTGAAACTGCATGTTGAATCGTATTGTACGAATCACATTATATCTGTACTTGACGTCGTCGTGTGCCTCAATGACTAACCTGGGCTTTATGCGATCTAGAAGGCTTGCATTGCTTAGTGATTGATATTCCGTGACTAGTCAAAGGGGGTTGATTATTTTTTTCCCACTTATCATGGATATTTATCTGTATCATGTCTGTTGTACACAATTTATTTCTTTTCAGACAAACCTGCTAGTTTCGTTTACGGGTTTATAAAACTTATCGAGAAAGGCAAGCACGTCAAACTATTCTGTTTCATCATTCCAGATGGATCGAACACTCTATAGTTCATTCCGGATAATCACCGGTGCCCCTTAAGGAACAGTTCTTAGGAGGATTTCACTATGGTAACTGTGAAATGGATGCTACTTTACTTTTACGCTGCTAGTTCCTACTAGGGGACGTGTCGGATTCGTGGATGTCCCGAATAGCATCTTCCAGTGAGCTGCGTGTGTAGAGGAACTGTTCATAAAGAAACTTGGGAATTACGTAAGAAGAGTCATCTCCAGCGTTACTCGGCTTCTTTGCCGATGTAGCAAAACCAAGTGCTACCTGTCGAGCAACAGGAAGTTCGTGTTTTGGAAGCCGGTGACCGATCGAGCGGTTCATGCACATTTTGGGTGGCGGTCAGTTGGCCTAGGATGCTCAACGCGTCCTACTGAACCCTACCCACAAGAAGCAATGGTCTTATTTAGTGACGGGCCACATTTGCGCACCTCTGTTTGCTCTCCATGAACTGAGTTGGCTGCCATTCGTAAAAACCATCACGCTTTCTAACAACTAGGCTTTGCTTTTGTCTGGATACTCGCCCTTGGCCTGCCCGTTGTGGATGACCGTGAAGGACCGCTTTGCGCTCCAATCGACATAGCTCTTGGGGTCATCGTACTTCATCAACCCCATCACAGCGGCAAGGTGGTAAGACTGATGTGAAGTGGACGCTGCCAGAGGGACCGTTCGTTTGGGATGACAATCTCCTTCAGTATGTTGTTTTACAAATACACTGGTCCCCTTGCAAAGATAACAGAGTAAAATTGTCCAAAATTTATCTACACATGACCAGGGATTGTTGTGTACAACGGAACAGTGGTCCATACGGAACTGGTTGTAACCGACCTTTTGGAAATTATTTTACATTCAAAAGTAGTATTGCACGAACTGTATTACATTCACACGAGTGGCTGACCAATTGAACTAGTATAACTTATCGAAATTTCAGTGATGCGCATTGTATTTCGGAGCGAAATCATATCGTTTATGGTTTTCACTATAATGTCGATTTGGTGCTCCTCGTTGAACACCGTCTCCCTGTTTCGTGAGAGTTGAAAACCTTTATTTGGGTCAATTTTGTGGCTAAATGTTTTTGCAATGCCCAGATTCAATAAAATTCTGCCAAATAACGTTTTCTTGTCAGAATCACGAAGTGTACGATAGTCAGATTTCTCTTCTCGGGGGTCACTCGCTGAGTAGATGTGTACAGTACTGTGCCTTTTTATCAGTGTCGAATAGGTTTTAGTTCTTGCCTTGTTACACGAGGATAAATTTGCGGACAGTCAGTCCGGATAGCCTATTAGTTAACTTGCCCATCTCCTGATCCTACTTTAGAATTTCAAGGTGTTTTTGTTGTTTTCAATTGTTTTATTTGTGAATCAGGAATGGGTAGGTACTGTTCGTAGATGAGTCCACAGGGGTATCCCAGATGTGATTTGCTGATATTTCTCTGTATGTTAATCTAGGCTAACTCTGACGACTCTGTCGAATTCATATGCAATTCGAGAAAACCCGTTCGAGCCAACCAGTGTTCATTTGTCCAATGTACACTCGAATCAGCATCCATGCGCTTCCGAATGCAGACAAATACTCCATGCGGGTTCGACTCACCTTAGTCCAGCTATGGATACTGATTATGGCAGTACTCATGTATTACACACATGACCTGTCTCCGCATCACGTGACAATGTGCCCACCAATTATACGGCTCACGGATCAATACCTGCGTGCATATGCATCCCATTACGTATTTCACGCCTATATAAATGCCGTATTTAATACGCTAGTGGACCAGTACATTTCGGTGACAGTAGGTGCGTCTTCTGATTCCATTTTGGTCAATCTGGTCATCACACTAACCCCGAGAACGATAATACTGCCCACTCATATTTGCAATTATGCTCTCTGTAGGTGAATATGAGCGCACAGAGGAGTACAGGGTACGCGCATCTAATGACCTGCAATCACCACGAAATCATCCCCGCACTTCCGCGAAAATTTCCTCAAGGAGGATGTTCGTTGCTGCCGCTGAATTTTGGCAAAGCAGTGCTCTTTGAGTTCATGAAATTTAATTGCTACCGCAAAGAAGGATGAACGTTTTACGCCTCATAGACCGGATGCAAAAAATTAACTACTTGCTGTGTGAATAAATATTCTCCCAATCGATAATGTATGTCATAGGTCAGTTGGTTGATATAGTGTAAAATCAAGTTCCGAGTGGTACCTGCTGGTTCGTGATATAAATCAATGGATAAATCTGCAAGAAATCCAGGCGCATCCTTTACAGGACTCTAGAGGTGTACTCTGTTTCCGAATTGTGAGTACTACGTAACTTTTTCAGCTCTACAGTTCCTTCAACCCCGATTGAATTTACTTCCTTTTTTTCTCACTCACTCTGTTATCAATCGCGTACTCATTTCGTCGCTCAAGTAGATCAGTTCACACGTTTCACATAACTTGTTGGATTTATCTAATTCATTTAGCTGTGGTGCCAGCAGAAATGTGAAGCAATACCGGTCATACTCTATTAGTTAATATTTTTTACTTAGAAATACAAACGTGTATGGACAAACCCCGGAAGCGAGATATTCAAAACTGTTATTCACGTTACCGAAGTTTCCTATGCTTACGGCCTAAAAAGAAAATGGCAAAAATTCCGGACGGGCTTTTTTCTTTCTCAATGTATCCCCCCCTAAAAAGACTGTCATTTTTTCCAGCATGATATTTTATCGGATGATATCAATCACATCTGACAGATGCTTTTGGCTGGGTTAGTTTAGAGAAGATCACATAGGATGACACAGGAATACACAGTTTGTATCCAGGACTATTTGACAGGCTTTCAAAAGGATGAAACAACGAAAATTTCGGGGTATGACGTTTTGAAAAAGAGAATAAGATGAGCTTTTAAGGCCTCTCACGTGTAGATATTTCGTCCACGTCCATACTGGTACATTCTGTGTGACGCTAAGGTGCAATTAATTCCAGTTAAGATAGCTTTTTCTGGATTGGCCAAAAATAATTCCGTTGCTTAGTCCTATTTAGTTTGGCCTTTCAACTCGTTAATGACGATCATGGAAGCATTGTACAGATGTGTTCATCTGGCAGTGCACAGCAGTGCACATCCACCGAGCCGGAACAGGGACTCTAATGCGGGATGAACGATTGTGAACACCTAACCCATCAGGCCATCTGCGCTGACTCCCAAGGACTTATTGAATTTGTACACTAAGTGACGTAGTGTGCTACACTCATAATTTTTTCAATCAATAGGGACAGATCATAGAAAGAGAGGACACAGATTGCACGTTGGTTAAATCAATCGAAAAGTTACACATCAAAAGCCGAAGAAAGCACTAAGCAAGCCAGAACGCAAAATGAGATCAGAAAGGGATTGAATGTACAAAATATAGGAATCGGGAACAAAAAGGGTCGGCTGGGAACTGCTTCCGGGGTTAATAAAGAACAAGTATTAAACCCCCTAACCTGGTTAGCAATCGGTTCTTTCATTCGGTTTGTGTTAGTGGGCAGCAATCGATCGGCTACTTCGTCCAGCCCCCCAAAACCTTGTGCTTCTGTTTCACTTTGACTGGCAGAGTACATCTCTTTTTTGGGGAGGGGGGGGGGTCGATTTATTACACCGTACTGAAGGAATGATTGTTCCCCTGTTTCAATCCCAATTCAGGCAATCTTCATTGAATAATCAATAAAGATCTGCCCTTCAGTTCATCTGATAATACTATAGCTACAGCAGTAAGAATAGCAATAGTAATAGCAATAATGGACCATCTGTTCATCCGGGCAGCGTACAGTATAACATATGAACAATAAATCGTGTTTTTCAGAACAGGCAGATATAAACTGATTTGAAAAAACACTACTGATAAATATTGTAACGACGAGGCGAAGCCAGATGCTCAGTGCCAGTTCGTTTCGGGTGCAACTCAGAATCTGTCAACGCGGGTTGCAACCTGTTAGATGTACACGATAGCTGATGATTTCTAACAAGCGATAAGAGGTTGTTGAAATGCGTTGCTTTAATCGATTTCCAATGGTCAGTTGAGAGCTGATACTGCCTGACTGGTCAATTAATTAGAAAATTAGGAAAAAATAATAAGTCAATCAAGTTCCATCTGAAGAATTTGGTAAAGCACGCGGAGCCTGGATGTTGCAAATAATGGAGAAACCATTAGCATTTTTTCGGTACAAAGGTTCAGCTTCGCGTACCGGAATTGAACTGCTGACTTTCCGCTTTCCCGGCAGATGCTATATCGGTTGAGCTATGACGGTTCGGCCAGTCGAGGGTGAATGAAAAGTGAATATCCACTGGTATGCAATCCTCTACTCCAATGATGCATGGGAATTGTTCTGGTTGTAATTTCTAAACTGGTTTCGTCCGTCACCTCTCAACGGGACAGGCTACACAAAGCCGAATGCTTTCCAACGTAATTCTATTGCGGCTCTCAGTGTTGAACTTTCCGGCGTGAAAAAAGCAAGTGGATTTTGCACCACCTTGTAGTTCTGTCTGTCTGAAGGGTTTGTCCTTGTGGCAAATCTAACCAACGGATATTTTTAGAGGGAAGTTATCCAAATCGGATAGACAGAGCGGAAATGGTTGCATCTGGTGCACATTTCTCCCTTCCCTTTTTGTCTTCTGTACCTTGGAAGAAATTTCTGCCGTACATACTTTTGATGCCTTTCGTATAGTCAAGCTGATCTGACACCTGGCTGATCACGTGATTTTCCTAGTTCGTGTTTTTTACTGGTAAGAAAAACAGTAGGCAAGCGGGGGTGGTGAACTGGAAAACAGTTTGTTCAAATCTGATTGGTTCAATCTTTGGCCGACACTTATTCTCCCACAACAAATGAGTGCCCGACCCAGTTGGGGCCAGAAAAACGAATAGAATTGGTGGCTGACAGTCAGCGTTGGGGCAAGAACAACGCACACAAGCGTGTGCGCACCCGTCTGAGGGTAACGTAGAGAAAAGCCCTCCTGTCTAGAACGTGCTGATCACACTTTCTAACCCCATCGCATCCAGTGCGCTGCCACTTAGCTAGTCTGTCCAGTGCTGATTGGATGTGCTGCACGGCATACGGACGCATCACATCCCCGGTGCACATGCGGACGTATCTTTCCGACGCGCTCGCCCCCCTTTTGGACATCGGGATTTGACAGCCTGGATGAAAATGTCGACCACCATCAGATCATCATCAACAATGCCACAGAACCACATCAACCGATCCCACATATGCAAACACATACACAAACAGACATACGTGCTGATGAGTGAAATTCTGCAGCTTGAACACCAATGACTCGGACAGTTTGAACCCGAACGATCAGAGTCCGGAATCGACAAAACGATAATCCGTAGAATCAGGATCACCGGCTGGTTTTGGAATCTACTCCGAACGGGTGAGTGTAAGCTCGTATACCATAGTAACTTTTATGTCTGATTAGAGAAGACATCAGGATTACATTGTCTTATGTGCTGTTCTGTTCTGCCTTTTCTTGTTCTTGAAATTTCCCAAGCTCCGTAAACGTACAATTTTTGTGCAGATCTTTCAGGCGAAACTACGTCAAAATTTGAACAATTTGTTCCACTGATTAGTTCAGTCAATGCACAATTAGTAATTACCTTTTACTACATATAGGCTATTTGTAACACGAAGAAATTTCTTTTCGATATATCACTTCAGGCATTGACATATATAGTACCGGGTAAAAGAGGGTATATGTGCAGATAAAGATAGCAATTCGACTATTGAAGCCGGATTTGTGTAAGCAACGTAACCTCGTGCAACAGTTGTTGTTGCCGTGGCCGTAACAAGTGGTTCTCTTATGGTTCCATTGCACCAATTCTCCCCTGCCCCACACCTCTTTTTTCACACCTTTGTTTTTCACACCTGCCTTTTCACGCCATTTGGTTAAACATTTCACACTTATTGTCGTACACACAACGAACAAGATTCATCAAGTTGAAGCATGTTGTCGAGTTACCGGATTTGTTGCACATTTACTCACTCTCTGCTATCTTTAGCTGCACATATACCCTCTTCTACCCAGTACTATATATATCAATGCCTGAAGTGATATATCGAAAAGAAATTTCTTCGTGTTACAAGTTTTTTCATGAATCGATGGGCATATTCTATGATATAGGCTTTTGTATTGTATTGAATTGTACTTGGTGATTCGGACTCACGCCTCAGATTTAGTAAAGTGATGTCTGTATTGTTTATCGAATGATTCTTTGCTCAGATTTCAGTTAAAAATCACACATACATACACCATCTTGAAATATGATAGAAAGAAAATGGGAAATTATAAACCTAAGTTCATATGTTTTGCTTTGTTGGTAGTAGGCTGCAGTCATCTATCATCCGGCTCGTTACCATGCCTTACTTGATTGAATCTTATAGTCCGGGTCTCCATATAATGCTTGCCGGTTTCATCTAGTCATGCAATGAACCATTTCTCAAGGCTCCGGGATATTAGATTCTTCCACTTTGCTTATGCGTAAGAGTAGAAAGGAAAGAAGTTATCCGGGTTAGGCAAGGGACAACCGAGGTACTGTAAAAAAAAATACTCCATAGGAAATAGGCAGATCACGTGGATCAGAGAAATGATTAAAATGCTTTAGAATCATCCGGTGGGCTTTCAGTTGCAAGTCGCACAATTCGGTGAGCAACACTTTTTAAGGGAGTTAAGAACTATGGGAGTTGATCAGGATTTCTTGGCGAATTATCTCGTAATACTTTTCCAACGAAGCACCACCAACGACTGAACAATATTTGATGGCAAGATAGTGCAGTCAAAAAAAGGGTCTTCTTATGAAACTTTTGACCTCATCTAAACTGACAACACCTTAACGAGCACACTAAAACTTTTCCATATCTTCCACTGTTATTCAATCGACTTAACGGCCACTCTCAACCTAATACAATTTAATTCTTCTTCAGTTATTTAGTTAATTGAACACCAGATAGACTGATTAATTTAATGGCCACTTTATTTTCAATGAGGATTCCAATGACGAGTAAATTTCACTTAAAGAAGTGATCAACAATGTGTGTAAATTAGACGAAAGAGAATGTTGCTGCTTGTTCGGTATTTCGTGTCTTATTTTAGGATATATTAGTATCGTATTATATATTATTTCAAATTGTGTTGCTCCGAATAACCGTCGTAAAGAAGTGCACAAATCTCACGGCGGAACAAAGTTTCCTGTCTGGATAATTTAGTGAAAGAAAGAGGTTAGACAAAACGCGGCCGTTCGTGAGAAATTTGATTGAGACCTCTTTTAAGCTGATGATTTTGTAGACTCAATAGTTTTAAATATTTGTGTTGGTTGTAGCTCAGGTTGTTGGTTGCCATGATCTAAATGCGAAGCTCAGCGATCGGAACATCATGGCATTTTGTAGACTATATATGGAAAAATGAAGTTCTTCTACAAATCCCTTAAAGTTAGTCTCACTTGAATGATTTTACCGAAAGAATGAGTACGACCTGTGTGAGGAACTTTTGTTCAAACTCAGCACAGGATTTTAAACAAAGTGCTCACAGTTTAGTCAGCAAATCTTTCGAAAATGATTCAAGAGTCCCAACAGATAATGAGAGTTTTATGAATAAGTACCTCGACATCTTTATTTAACCAATCAGAATGAAATGATAGGGAGAACTGAGGTCAAGTGGGAAAATCGTGCTGGTCGAGACAGGTACTAATGTCTGTTTTTAAAAACTCAGAATGAGGTAGCACAGTTTTTTCGGACACTAACCGTTTCAGTTCACCCTTTCGTACAAGTAACAGTCGGTAAAGACCGGTGACAATCTAAGCTTCTTTCTGGTAGGCCAGGAGAGAAAGAGATCGTGAAAAACCGGAAGATTATTCAACACATTTGGACGTAAGCAATTTGTACAAGCTTCTTAATAGTCAAAATAAATCGAGCCAGTTTATATACGATGCCGTACACGGGATAAATGGTGGACGAACCTCCCTCTCTGTCCACAGGAACAACTACTCTAAACTGCCAACCTTCCGTCCATAAAATGCCAAAAGAAGTGCCGACTTATCCGTGATAGAAAGAAGACATAAGCCGGGAGATGCAAACATCTCATTGTCTGTTGTCTGCGCGTACGTACAGATATCTCCTTGCCTCAGCTCCTAAGATACGCACCAGAGGAGCTTTGAACCTAACCCCTTCTACTGTAATCTTTTTCTTGCTGCATCACATATGAAAGGGCATGTTTTACGTACGCGGTAGACAAGAGTAAACCAAATGGTTGCTTCTCACAACTATTGTCTCTCTATTCTTATTAGCTGGGTAAAAAGGATCCACTGTTTCGTTAGTTGAAAGGGGTTTAAAATTATACTTAAATTTGTAGAATAACTCTGAATTTGGGTACATGGTCGGTAAACGCAAAGTCACAAGGGTGTGAAACAATCTAGTACGAAATGACGTCAGTCGTAGAGAAAATTGCGTGGGATTGTAAAGGAATTGTGTACAATTTTCTGAGGATCGGGGGATTTTCCACTAGTAATTAAAGGTTTCTATAACAGATCAACGAAATTTCTATCAGCTCCTTGATATTATGGTGATGTTCTACAAAATATGATTATTAATAAGTACAGATTGCTTCATTCTGCTGCACTGTTGGTCGTAAAGATAGTAACAAAAACAATAATAATAATAATGATAATAATAGTAATAGTAGTAGTAATAGTAGTAGTACCAGAAATGCTCAAATCGCAATAGTTCAAATACAAAAGTATCTCGGCTATAAGGGGAATTCAACGACAGATCGAGCGATGCAAGCAAGACTTTACAGCGGCACTAACCAAATACGGATGGCAAAATATTTGGGAAGGTAGAAGTGTGTGCGTATGTGTGTGGTGGATACAAATCTTGTTGCCATTCGTAGAGTTCCTCCTGTGGTCGTCTGTAGTCGATTGCATTACCTTCTCCGGACTGTTGCACAATTACTGGATGAGGAAAAAAACGGAGGTGCAAGATGAGATGAGGTACACGTAAGTAGATGGGCACTTAGCAGTATAAAAGCCAGCGACCAAAAGGTATTGTATATCCGATAGTGTTGACCTGAAACAAAACGATGAGGACCATCGGTTCGGATAGCTTGGTGGTGGTTAGGTGTTCAATTCACGGTCTTTCTGATCGGGACGGACACCCAGTGGGGGCTCGGAGGACGTGCGCCGCGGTGGATGATTCCCAACAAACCAGAAGACGCAGCTGTACAGGGCCGAAAGCTGATATAGTATGATGAATCATATTACACGCGTAAATAAAATAACCGACTGCCTATATTCATACATATCACTCTGGCTATATTTTTCTGTAAAGAATATCTTCATCTTCACGTCCGACAGTTACCCACTGAAGCCACAAACTGACTGGCAAGTAAGACAGTTATAATATGCACTATCTCGGTGACCTGACTCATTACCAAGTTTGACCCGTTGAGCTTCATCATCGACTTAATTCTGAGATCCCACATTGTGGATGAACGTTATGAACGAGATCCACAAGGATATTTTCGGCCCAAATGAAGTGCACAAGCGAGTACACATTGAGAATTAAGGGAAGCCCATCTGAAACAACCTTCACCTTGATCCTTTTCGTGTAGTACAGGACAAAAACAACTTGTTCAGCTAGTTAGCCCATCAGTGCAGTCAAAATCACCGCTGAGTTCTTCAGGAAACAGTTATTTACCTGTTTCATAAGAATAACGAACATTATGTGAATATATATTTTCTCAACAAGGTATCTTGTCGTGAGTAATAATTCCCTTACTCAAACTGAATTTTCTTATTTATCCTTTCATTGGTTCGAACATTGGACGGATAATAATAAACCACGTAACTTCTCATAAGATTGATCTGACTATTTTGGGCATTGCAAACCGGAGTGATCCGTGATCCGAATACCACAGTTTGGTTCCATCTACCAGGAATCACGATAAACGAGTTCCTTTCGTTTCGTACACTACCCAGATATCCGTATCCGATTCTGAAAAACTATCTTAGAGGACCTGTTACTCATCATGGGTATCAGTAGACGAATCACGAATGAAAAACCATGGAAAGCTGGTCTTTGTTTGTGGGGAATCATTTACCTACAGAGTCCGCAACACATCAACCTGAACGTGAAATGGATTCAGAAATGGAATTTACCGATCTGACGCTTATGTCATCATACCACCTGGTCGGACCTCAACCGCTTGCAACATAACATGTCATTGTGACTAACTACCCGCCATTGGCTTTCCAAATCTACTACCACAAAAATAAGTGCGACCGTCACAATCGTCATGCCCTTGTTCTCGTCTCTGTAATGTTGTTCAACCAGAAACCGGGAACAATACACTTTAGTGAATTTTTTCAAACCTCCATTCGTTATAAGACTATTTTTTCAGAAGAGGCTCATTCACCCTAGAAGTAAGGTGACAAAAGGCGGTAAGTTTTCGAGTCCGAATTCTAGGGTTTGCTGAGATGACTGTTTCACGGTACTAGATAAACCTAATCCCCGATGACCAACTGAAATAGAATAAATTTTTGGGTTCCACAAGCCGAACTAGTTACATGGGCCCATGGTTAAATCTGTACCCGTTTATTCCCCTGAACATACAGGCCTCGAGTATCGTTATAACAATAACATTGATTACTACTACTATTATTATTATTAATATTATTAATAGTAGTAGTAGTAGTAGTAGTAGTAGTAGTAGTAGTAGTAGTAGTAGTAATAGTAGTAGTAGTAGTAGTAGTAGTAGTAGTAGTAGTAGTAGTAGTAATAGTAGTAGTAGTAGTAGTAGTAGTAGTAGTAGTAGTAGTAGTAGTAGTAGTAGTAGTAGTAGTAGTAGTAGTAGTAGTAGTAGTAGTAGTAGTAGTAGTAGTAGTAGTAGTAGTAGTAGTAGTTATAGTGGCACCATGTTCGACAGCTTCCGCCACAAATCAATGGTGACTTTTCGCGACCCATACATGTGTATCTGATTCCAGGGGCCTCTTGCAAAACAAGAGGTCAATGAGTAAAAAAACGATAGATTTTCTACGATAGACTCAAGCGCCATTCGTGATCTTAACTTTTCTCATTTTTGGCTGCTTAGTAATTGATATTTTTGTGTCTGAGTATTTGATCGTGCAAGTTTGTATACACGCGTGTGTGTGTGTGTGTGTGTGGTGTGTATGCATGCATATATTGGTTGTTATAATTGAGGTCGAAGGCTACATGTGGACCGGGAATGGACAGTTGTCTGGGGTGTGCGGGGTTGCGATCATCTGAGGTCCACGTGGCCACTCTCACTTTACCGTGGCCATCTCATTGAGCTAATTTGGACTGTGAAAGCCGGACCAATCGTGTCTGAACCGAGAAAAAAACGATGGCGTCCGTAAATATAACGATGGAAGTTTTCTTGTCAAACAGCAACCTTATCTGGTGTGTCTTCCTTTAGTGATCGATTTCGTGCAAGGTAAGCTGACCATTATTTTCTGCAATAAGACAGACCGTGGGTCCAGAAATTGGAAAATCCACAAGTGACGTTTTATTCCTGTAAGTTGCTAGGTAGTCCATGAGAACACAGAGAGAGAATGGGATGAAGTTTCGGGCTGATTTCATTCGATGAGTAGGCAGAAAATCAAATAAAATTCAGGAGTAGCAACTGGATTACATTCACTAACCGTATTCTGTCTACCCTGTTACGAAACTCATTGTTCATCTCACTTGATTACCTCTGCCGTCCTCAACAACTACGCTTGCTTAACCATTGGCAGATTCCACATTAGAATTTCAACCGAGGAAGGCTGAGCAACCTACATCTAATAGAATAGAAACTGACACTTTTGGTTGGTGAATCTCAATGAGGATAGGTGCTTCATCAGTAGTGTAAGGCCAACTCACATAGAACAGAACAAGATAAATCAGGGAATACGTGATAACTTTATGTAGCGCTGATTTTTAGAGTCCACTAACTGCTGAATCAGTAGCGGTGACTGGGATTTTCCGAAAGCTAAGTCGTCTAATACAAGTAAGTATTTCAAAGGACTGCTCGTCTCAGGCCGTAAGTATAGCATAAGCCTGCAGATGACATTCTCGTGTGATTTATCTACCGATAGTCACTTAGTCCTCTCATCAGTCCCGTGAATTAGCTATATACATATATCCATGTAACGCTATAGAATACCTGCTATCGACTTTGGATTTCGGTGGATTTGAATTATGACATGTTTTAACAATATTTTGTTTTTCATTCTTCATTACTTTTGATATCACTAGTCAGATAATCGTGTATATGACGACGATGATAATAATGGTGACGATGATGATGATGATGATGATGATGATGATGATGATGATGATGATGATGATGATGATGATGATGATGATGATGATGATGATGATGATGATGATGATGATGATGATGATGATGATGATGATGATGATGATGATGATGATGATGATGATGATGATGATGATGATGATGATGATGATGATGATGATGATGATGATGATGATGATGATGATGATGATGATGATGATGATGATGACGAGTGAACTTCGGTGACGTTTCAAGATTGATCCCTGTCTCAGAATATGCGCATTTTTTATGGGTCAGCACACCACTGAATACCCAGTGAGGATACTAAAATCTGTTTCACCTGGGATTTTTGTGAAATGATCAGCTCCAATATACGTCCACCCAGTCCTAAATTGGACTCGAACCCACAGAGCATGATTTGGTTATACATATTAACTGATAGGCTATAGGGCTAGTTCTGAAAAGCCTGACTCACTTCAGTGTTGATATGCTATTTCTCGGTCCTCTTTTCTAAAGGCTACCTCATCGTTCTCAAAAAATGCTTTTGTAAATCGAACATCTAGTAGACAAATTGCTTCCAGGTAGATTGTCCTGGGGAATGTTGTCAAGAAGAGAAGTATATACAGTTCCTTAAATTTTATTTATTTTTCTGGTAACCTTCTTTTACGTCTCATGGGGAACATCTGAGAGGGGGAACGAGAACAGCGACTAGCTATTCTTCCAACATTGATTGTTATAAGCGCTCTGCATTCTGATTCCACCAACGCTAATGTGGTTCGAAGTTGTAAACATACTTCTTCTCTGTGGAAATAGTGACAATCGAAACGTCGAACTGCCCGGTGGTTTCGCTACAACAAATAGCTGGTTGTGTCAACGTCTATAGGTATACAGCCTAGAGTGAAACATGACCAGTCTGCTCATTCCACGATAAGACAGTCTGGCTAGAATAATTTCGGGTTCCACGGAGTGGGAATGTTCAATTCCCGAGTTTTCTGAGTTTCGTGTTCGTCAGTAAAGTCGTCATACGTGAAGAAAATTTCCTGGAGAAGCTCTTTCCATTGGTTTTGGGGCGGCAAAGCACATCACTCCGTTTGATATTGGTTGCAATAAATTACACACCGCATTGTCGGCGAAGATTTGTCAATGATACCGCGAATAATGCAGAATTCCCCGTAATCAAATAACGAAAGTTCTACCCGACCAGAACTTATTTTGGGAAGACTGTCTTACTGTAGAAAGGTACACCTGGGTCACGTCTCACATGAGAGTGGACATCTTTTAGATGCGGACAATTCTATCTACGGGTTATAAAATTCTACAGTAGCAAAACTACTCAAAAATACAATGACTTATTGATCAAAATTTCCAGCTAAAAATCACGATTTGAGTAAGATTAATGATTTATTCTTTCCATGTAATTTATCGCAATTTTCCCATGCAACTTAACATTTTTTTACCGGGATGCAATCTTGTACTTTGAAGATTCATTATTTCCAGCAATCCTGATATTCAGGAAATTTCGACTACGCTGGCTGGAAAAGGAGGGTCGGTTTTGTGACTCGCATTTTGACAACTGGAAAATACGACTAAGTTTGGAATATTTATACGAAAGTTTCAATCGAACTCAATGTTTCGGCTTACTTGTTTTGATGCTGTGTATAAAAAATACCGAAAGCCGTAAAAAAATCCGCATTCCTAAATGACAAATTTCCTTTAAATTTATCATCCTGTACACACTACTTTTAAAGATACAATCACAGATATTGCTTAACATTCAACTCAGCTGATCACGAAATCCGCCAAACCACATGATACACGAAAAGCAATTTGTATAAACACAATAGTACAACCGATAAGCAATGTAATCCTATATTCCGTATTGTTAATCGTATTGGATGTAACGTTTACTTTACAGGTGTTGCTGTAGTATCAAGCTTTTCCCCACCCCCGTTCGTCTCCAACGATTCTGATCCTAATGGCTTCGATTTTGGGTAGTTTTTCTATCGAACGTATTATCAATACCTCCAGGCCGGGAACTTCACTGACCAAATCCAGTCCGGACAAAGCAAACAGTCCCACAGCTCGCCGTGTAATACCTGCCTCACACAGCTCAAATAAAATTCACCGGGACCTTGAAGATCTAACATCAGTGGCCAGGTCTGCGGGATCTAAATCCCAGTTAAACTCAATCCCCACTATCATCAACACCGTGACCGTCACGGCCACGGCCAAAATTCCCACCTGCGAGGAGCACTTACCGGAGGAAAATCTGGTGGAGTCGACCAGACTGAGTATAGAAGAAGATGCAGGATCTGGAAAAATATACACTTGTCCCCAGTGTGGGAAGATCTTCACAGCGCATTACAACCTGACGAGGCACATGCCAATTCACACCGGAGCCAGGCCATTTGTGTGTAAAGTGAGTCATTCCTTGGTCCAAATCTGTGAAAGATTGACTATCGAAGTGACTGATTGATGGTTTGATTGAGTTTGCTTGGTGACTGACTTTGGCAAGTGAATGTGTTTCCCCTTATCCAATCATGAATCATGTATCCTCATTTAGTGAACTATGTGACTGACTAAACATAAGTGAAGATAACCAGGGCTTGAGTGATTTTTCAAAGACGTTTTGGTGATTCATTCAAACAAGTAGAAGAATACTGCTCAGATCCTCGAAATAAATTACTTATTTTACAAGTTTTTCAAATGATCCAAACGCTAAAGGTGGTTCATCCCGGCACGATGCTAACCCACTCATGGTTGCCAACCACACTTTGGTACCACGTGTGTTCCACCAGCTGAGCTACGAGGCCAGGCCGAAGGGCTTCTGACGTTTCGTGTATGGATCAAACATTTTCGGAAGATCGGTGCTCTTTGAAGGTTGGGTTCAGAAATAATAAGTGAATCAAAGCCTCGATGCGATTCCATTCAGTTCATTTACATGCATACGGGGTATGAGGTACGCTCATAGCGACAGGTGTCCATCGCAGCATCAGGGAAATTCGGCAACCAAGATTTCGGGAATGCCACATAGAGGGGGCCATGATAGATTAGAAGTGGCATCTCAGTGTTATTGAATACCAGATTTGACCGATTTGACTGTCAAAGATCTATTCCGATCGACCATCAACTGAATCATACGGCACTAGGTGCAGTTTCCCACGATGACGCATTCCGATGCATAAAGTGCGAAGTGGCTTCACCTCGCGGGCATAAATTTTCTCTGATCCAAATGGGGTTCAAGCGATTGCATCTTCTACCATTTATATTCCACGCGTATGCATTGGTCAATCAGAAGAATTATATCACCTAGCCTTTGAGCCGCTTTGAGCAATGAGAAACACGGATTTTTAAAAAGATGGTATCAAAGGACCATAGAGACTTGGTTATCTTTCACGGTGATGGGATTTGAAATCGACTGTTTGGTGAACTATCAAGATCAGTTTACATTTCCAGGGATCCATTTATGGATGTCAGGACCTGTAGCAATTTTTCACCTACACTCTATATCAATGAAACAGTTCAGATGTTCCATAAGACAGGTTATTCCTCCTATGGGATATCGTGTTCTGCTGATTTTCGACATAAAAATACGTCTTAGTTCGAAAGGGCTTTATTCTGCTGAATATGAGGTTGTAGTGAACTGACTGATGTGGTGTGAGTGCGAACGAGTTTGTCAGAAAAGTGAACGATCCGAAATGTCCATGAAAGGACTGTGCGCGAGAGTATGCTCCTCAGTAGAGTCAGCTGACTACGGATCGATACGCGTACGTAGCAAACGAGCATGGGTGGCCCAGCAGGGATGAGAAGAAAAAAATCAAACTGATAGAACGTCCAAACCAAGACAGTCAAGCCTGGTGTAAAAATCAATATACACTCTACAAGGCCACCGTTTTCTAGTTGCGGTTTAGCGGCTATTGGATTGATCACGCTCTGGACCCTGGTGTGAGCATGCATTTTTCCTCAATACGTAAAATAGATGTTTTCCTGATCTACTGATAGCTGAGCCCGGATTAGGACTAAAAACGCTAGGCTCAGTGATCAACAGTCTACGACAAACCATCGACCAGAGCATTCAAGCACCTAATGAAGATCGGAAAGGACACGAAACTACCCGTGAAGATGCAATACGGGGTGAATTAATCGAGAACGATTCTCACATAGATGCCACGAAGAATTTGAATGAAAATGCTACCAACCGGATACCCCAGATTGCCTGATGGTTGGGTGTTCCACTCACAGTTGACCCTCCTGAGTTCGAGTGGATGTGCAGCGCTTAAGGTTCCTGAGAAACTAGACGAAAGAGCTTTACGGCGCTTCCACGGTTTTCAATGTTGAGTTGAATGTTGATTCTGTATGATGAATCATTCGATAGAAACTTGTTATTGATTCTCCATGAAATAATAACAAAAGTTAGCACAGTATCTGAGTAGATTCAAGTTAATTTGCTGAATATTCCGTGTGACCTCGTGGGGTTTGAATTTTGTCCCGGCCAATCCCTTTACTTCCGCGTTCGGCAGCTTCTGATTCACTGTAGTTTCCGTCCAGAAATATTTTACGTTGCTATTTGATTCATCAAAGAAGTGAGACTTTTTATTTATTTATCCAATATTACCTATATGATGTACAGGTATTAACTTTCTTCCATTCGGTACACACAATTAACCAAATGATCGTCAATAATGAATGGGCTACCAGTGCACTGTATCTCCTTTGTCAATGCTCTTCGGCAAAAAATTGAAACTGCTCCTCAAGATCTACGGATATGACCAGAATTTAGTTGAGAGTTCAACTTCTTATCAATACTTTTCGTCTTTGGGAATTAAAATGCAATGCTTTGAACTTTGCTTGATCAAATTCTATTTCCTGTAGACAGAAGATAACCAGAGGTGTGGATAACGTTTGAAGCCGATTCTAATGATGAAGAAATACTACTTCACTGGACGATTTTCATGCACTTTACAGGTTTGTAATAAAGGATTTCGTCAGGCAAGCACTCTCTGTCGACACAAAATAATTCATACTTCTGAGAAACCGCATGTATGTTGGACTTGCGGGAAAGCGTTCAATCGAAGTTCAACACTGAACACGCACTCGCGCATTCACCAAGGTAAGCTTAAATCTTGTGCGTCACATTGAACAGCATGTTAGCTGCTATTGTGAAATGATTTAACTCGGTTTGACCCGTTCTTACTTAAGATTAGAGACAGATTCATTTCAGTTTAGTTCGGTTCCTTCAGCCATCGATCTCGCATTTCTGTGCCCTGGTTTCGGTCACAACCTCACGGCATCTTCCAGTCAAGGGGAAAAGAATGGAAGCATGGAGTTAGAAATAGCCGAAGATGGAGTTATAAACGGAAACGGCGAGGAAGAAGAAAGAAACGGAATGTAAGTACGCTACCAGCCATATCACTTAATGTTCCCAACCGCCTGGTAAGCGGGTGTTGTGGGCCCCAACCCGGAAGTCTAACACCTACTTGGCCAGGTTCACTAGTCAGGGTTTTCATACCTTTCTGCCATGTCTTGAACTGAACACCTCGAACTGCCTTACAACAACTACCTGTCTCGAAGAGCAGCGTACGTCGAGGAAGTTCATAGGTGAGCATAAGAACACATATCCCAGCTACATTGACCTGTTTAGATTCGGTACACGTTCCAGAGACTGACCCCAGGTTCTGAGAACCCAACACCTAACCTGATCATAGCTGATACGGTGTTTCCTTCATATTCGGCCAATACTACCGAGATATCAGTACTCAAGTACCGACCATCTTCGCCTATCTTCTAATCTTGATGGTCATACTTCTGGTCGGTATAAAAGATTGGATCTAACTGCTGCACTGAACACTCTACTCTTAACAGACAGTCAGATGTCTCGCCGGGGTCACGGTTAGTTGAGTTCGGCAAAAGCCAATCGAGCCTTCTGCATGTGCAACGACACTTCACTCGATATCTGACCACCTGGTGAGATATAACTACCCAGGTAACAAAATTTATCTACTTCAGCCAGAGCCTTTGCGGTCATAGCGGATGTGTTTTCATTCCTGAGAAGTCATATAATGCCTTGGCAAAGAACTGTGGCCAACTGGTGGAATCATCACCAGACAACTTGGTCAATCTATGGTTGAGATTACGGGCCTGGATAATGCATCAGTACATCAGCGCCAACTCAGCCAAATTTACTCCCTAGGGGTAACCGAAGATGCGAGCTATCACACGGCTGAGGCGATTGAGAATCCCAGAAAGCGACTATGTAGGTGCCAGTGATCCAAGTGTTCAACCAACCGAGATGACCACCGGAGCGGCAAAGCCACAGCCTTCAAGTCCAGTTGGAAGAACAGTAAGACAGGCTTTCTAGCTGCTCCGGTTTGTGAAGCTGTGGGCTGGAGTGACTTTAGTTCGTTCTGTTAATACGAGTATTAAGAACAATACAGCATCCCTTAAAAAGGGAAAAGTTTGGTTTAGAGCTAGCCCAGTCCTGAAGCAGTATTTTACACTTCGGATGTGCGGAATGTATCCCAAACGTCGATGCTCTGTTACTGCAACACGACAACGAACGCGCCCACTGCACAACGAAAACGACGGCGGTTCGACACGAACACTGACGAGCAGGGCCGCCGGATGTGCTGGATGCAGCGCTCTTCCGTGGGGATTGCACGTACACGATCTGCAAAGGCATAGAAAGAATGGAAACCCGATGAGCCGAAGCCCAGTAGGTGTATATGCAGGTACCAACACTTACGCCTGAGAGAATGGGAATTGCGGTCTCCGCCAATGCGTTACATTGCTTATGTTATCCAGGGAGGCTCGCTACTTACCTGGATCTTCCTTCAGAAGAACACTATTGTCCGCACACTCAATTCACACTGTTTACTGCTTGGGCGCAGATCAGTGCCATTATCTTCACATGGGAATAGTGCAATCTCAAGAACCATTTCACCACTTCTCGTGGTGAACTCGGGGAGAAGATAGCCATAAGCACGAAATCGGCTTCGGCCGTTTGCATACAAGGATTGGAAGAGATAATTTAGTTTCTCTGGCATACCTTTCAATGAAAGGCAGCACCAGAGAACTGTGCAGTCGACTAAGTGTTCAGATGAAGTGCGACAAAGATTGTGGGCCTACGCACACGCCTTGGGCCTACTTTCTATTATTTGACGGAAAGAAAATATGTGGTCAGTGCCACAGGGTCTGAAATCGGCTTGATTCTTAAGCTTACACATTTCGCGGGGGCTGGACAGTCGACAGAGAATAAGCCTACTTAGAATTTTGATTGCAGTACCAACCAAGCTAATTTCTCTGTGGTTTTCACAAAAGGATCTGCCATCATCCTTGTAAATTGGTACAATCACCGATCTAAAACTTTCTTCGGGAATCTGCTCGCTATCCCAAATTACTTAGAGGAGTTTTTAAACACTGGAACCAAGGCTTTGCCCTCATCTCAGAAGAAGAACGGAGGAAGCCCACGCGGTTTGGTAGCTTTGTACCTTTTCAAGTAGACTAGTTCATGAATAATCTTTGTTTCTGACGAAGGAGTGACATCTATCTGCGTCATTTCTCTTGCAGGTGTGTTCGAAAGGCCCAGTATAGAAGTAGGCTAACTGAACTTTCCCTAAAGTGTTCCATCCAACAGTCCAGAAGAAGTCCCTGAGAGTGAATCAGTGAGCCATCGGATTATTTGATTATTGCACCTAAACCAGACTTCCGTGAACCGGTACTTCCGGTTAAATGGTAAAGGTTGCGACTATTGTAAACAAAAGCTGCCTTCTCTATTTTCCTACATTTCGTGATCCACCAATGCTCACAGTCATTTTACGAATTGCCAGTCATCTGATTCATCAGGGATTTGCGTACCTCTATAAATGTGACATCCGGAGGGACGGATCTGCGAGCATTCAACAGAGCAACGTCTATTCGGGCCCTAGAAATCCGACTGCATCAATAATCGTGTGGGTGGATCTCCTTGGAAAGCAGATCTTCGGTTATCGTCTAGAAGCAGCTGTGTGGGACAGGTGGATTTGACGCGATCATAGGCGAGATACAAAAAGTAAGCGAGCCCGTACCAAGGTGTGATCTGAGTCCACAGGGGTAGACCAAAATGAACGGCTATCTTCAACTGATCCACGCCAGCTGTGGCCAATCACAAGGTGCATTCAATGTTACGGAGGCATATAAGGAAGTCATTTCAGTCCATGCTGCTCCTTATGGCAAAAGATCGCACTCGCCAGAAACAATCTGTGGTCAGAAAACAGCTGGATGAGAGAATCGCCGTTGTCAGTGCAATGGACCAGGATAGACAACGGTCATTCTGTATACCTTTGGGAATCTCCGAACAGCCAGGTTAGGCATTAAAATCCCCAATAATCAACACCACGTTTGTTCAACGTACAATTAAAAGCAGTAGAGAAAAATTCCTATGAAATTCATCCTCGATCTAGGAAGAACTGCAGCCAGTGGGCGCGTACACAGACACGACGCACAAGTATAGACGCTTCATTCTCATGCCGTTGACACATGTAGAACCGTCGAACGGAACTGCACTCAAACGATTGCTGAATGAAAATACAGTCTATCTGTACAAGCTCAACTCTCTTTCTTAAAAAGATCTCGACACCAATTTATCCTCAAGCACTAGATACGGGATCACCCGACATGCGAAGGGTGAAGCGCGAGACTGAGGTTGTGTCAGAGATGCGAAGAGTGATTATAGAAGTGTGGTCTTATATGCGCCTTTCAGACACAAACAAACACTTACTATGAAAGCTTTATGAACTCCCGTGAGGGAAGCCTATCAAAAATAATGTGCGGAATCTGAAGGCAGCGAAGTGAAGTAACATGAAGGCTTAAGAACGGTGTGATTTATGTCCTACTCCTGAACTACTGCTTTCTTCAAAGTCGCAGTTAACCGTGGCGTTTTGCGTCAATCTTAAACTGAAGGGAGAGAGAGAAGACACGGACGCTCTTTACAGGAACAATGCAGAGGTTTCCGGGTGAATCATACTTCGCGGTGGTTCACACTGCAGGAGTTTTTCGTTGAGAACCGGTAGTGAGTCGGGTGCCTCCACAAGAGCTCCGGTACTGCGTGGCTTCGTTTCCAATATCCAACCATTTAGGAGAATCCTAACACTGACAGCCAGATAGTATAGATACAGTGGAATCACTTTGTGATGGGTTAGTACGTTATCTCCCAAAGAGTACATACCTCCCGCTGTATAGAAGCGAGTTTGTACCACTAAAATCAGACCAAATTTGTCCCTGCTATTTTTGTCTGGCCTTCTCGTTTCCCAGTGCTCACAGTCCGGGTACGATTAGCCGGATGGATACAACTCCCACGAAACCCTAACCAAGGTTCTGTCTTATAAGTGTGACCCACAAAGCAGCGGGAAGTTAACCCAGCACGGGAACTTGACCAAAGGACCCGTGAAAAAACTTCTGGTCTGTCATCTGAGACCTGATTGTTGGTCCTATATTGAATTGTCTTCGCCGGCGACTTTATCGATCTGCTTTCCGGATTCTGTCCTCAGCCCCACGTATCCGGTGCAGAAATTGAAAGGTGGATGGAGCAACATCCTTTGGGCGAGGAGCTGTCCAGAATTGGTTGGTGATAGCTGCCCAATGGAGTGAGGTATCTTCTCCCACCTTCGATAGAAACCCCAGGCAGTCCAATCCCACGTACACTTATCGCAGGCTTTTGAAAGGCTAATTACTTCCCTCCCTGTTTATTCGGTAAAACGTCATCTTAAGAAGCACAGTAGATTGAAACAGATGTAGCTTATCAATTAATACAGAGAATGAATTTTGTGTAGCTTGAACCTATTGATCTGTCAGACAAGACTGAATCTCCGATTTAAGGAAGCTATCGTGCACAGCTCTTTGGGTCGCAGAGACAAAGAAGCCATCACGTCATGCCAAGGTGTAGTCTCCTCGTGAAAAACAAGGGATAAAAATGTATGTGCGTAAATTTATAATCATTGTCACCCGGATCATCATCCGATTTATTATCACGATTCAAACCGTCCAAAGTATCATCATCATCATCATCATCATCATCATCATCATCATCATCATCATCATCATCATCATCATCATCATCATCATCATCATCATCATCATCATCATCATCATCATCATCATCATCATCATCATCATCATCATCATCATCATCATCATCATCATCATCATCATCATCATCATCATCATCATCATCATCATCATCATCATCATCATCATCATCATCATCATCATCATCATCATCATCATCATCATCATCATCATCATCATCATCATCATCATCATCATCATCATCATCATCATCATCATCATCATCATCATCATCATCATCATCATCATCATCATCATCATCATCATCATCATCATCATCATCATCATCATCATCATCATCATCATCATCATCATCATCATCATCATCATCATCATCATCATCATCATCATCATCATCATCATCATCATCATCATCATCATCATCATCATCATCATCATCATCATCATCATCATCATCATCATCATCATCATCATCATCATCATCATCATCATCATCATCATCATCATCATCATCATCATCATCATCATCATCATCATCATCATCATCATCATCATCATCATCATCATCATCATCATCATCATCATCATCATCATCATCATCATCATCATCATCATCATCATCATCATCATCATCATCATCATCATCATCATCATCATCATCATCATCATCATCATCATCATCATCATCATCATCATCATCATCATCATCATCATCATCATCATCATCATCATCATCATCATCATCATCATCATCATCATCATCATCATCATCATCATCATCATCATCATCATCATCATCATCATCATCATCATCATCATCATCATCATCATCATCATCATCATCATCATCATCATCATCATCATCATCATCATCATCATCATCATCATCATCATCATCATCATCATCATCATCATCATCATCATCATCATCATCATCATCATCATCATCATCATCATCATCATCATCATCATCATCATCATCATCATCATCATCATCATCATCATCATCATCATCATCATCATCATCATCATCATCATCATCATCATCATCATCATCATCATCATCATCATCATCATCATCATCATCATCATCATCATCATCATCATCATCATCATCATCATCATCATCATCATCATCATCATCATCATCATCATCATCATCATCATCATCATCATCATCATCATCATCATCATCATCATCATCATCATCATCATCATCATCATCATCATCATCATCATCATCATCATCATCATCATCATCATCATCATCATCATCATCATCATCATCATCATCATCATCATCATCATCATCATCATCATCATCATCATCATCATCATCATCATCATCATCATCATCATCATCATCATCATCATCATCATCATCATCATCATCATCATCATCATCATCATCATCATCATCATCATCATCATCATCATCATCATCATCATCATCATCATCATCATCATCATCATCATCATCATCATCATCATCATCATCATCATCATCATCATCATCATCATCATCATCATCATCATCATCATCATCATCATCATCATCATCATCATCATCATCATCATCATCATCATCATCATCATCATCATCATCATCATCATCATCATCATCATCATCATCATCATCATCATCATCATCATCATCATCATCATCATCATCATCATCATCATCATCATCATCATCATCATCATCATCATCATCATCATCATCATCATCATCATCATCATCATCATCATCATCATCATCATCATCATCATCATCATCATCATCATCATCATCATCATCATCATCATCATCATCATCATCATCATCATCATCATCATCATCATCATCATCATCATCATCATCATCATCATCATCATCATCATCATCATCATCATCATCATCATCATCATCATCATCATCATCATCATCATCATCATCATCATCATCATCATCATCATCATCATCATCATCATCATCATCATCATCATCATCATCATCATCATCATCATCATCATCATCATCATCATCATCATCATCATCATCATCATCATCATCATCATCATCATCATCATCATCATCATCATCATCATCATCATCATCATCATCATCATCATCATCATCATCATCATCATCATCATCATCATCATCATCATCATCATCATCATCATCATCATCATCATCATCATCATCATCATCATCATCATCATCATCATCATCATCATCATCATCATCATCATCATCATCATCATCATCATCATCGTCATCCGGGTCATCATCATTATCAACATCGTCATCACCGTCATCCGAATCACCATTTTCATCGTCATCTTATTATCGATATTATTATTATTATTATTGTTATTATTATTATCACTCGAGTTATCACCACTATCTTCATCAGGCAGATAAATTGTGCTACTTTTCTGGGCCCCGTGGTCCTTCGTTGTTTTCTGTACAGTATTGTCGTCCTTTTATTTAGTGACTCAGAGATAAACAAAACCCGAACGCCGAGGCAGATATCACAAGCTTGCTTTACCACGTGTACCGTAGGGCAAGTTATCAAACAATAACAGTTATGTAACTCAAATTGTGGACAAACCGACTATGGAATAAACACAGTCAAGTAAGACTTCAATACGCCCAGGCAACAATTGACAGGAAATGCTCTAGATGGTGATGCAGGGAAAAGTCAAGGGGTTCACAAAGTAAGTCGTCAATTACGGGGAGCATTTTTGACCAATCAACGGTCAGAAGAGAAGTAATTGCCTGAGGGAACACATAAGCCTGGTGAAGAACAAATGGAATAGCTCTGGCTATGAGAAAAGGTGGCATGATCATGACGGGATGGCCAAAGTTCAATCATTCCCACAGAAAAGGCCAACGAAGAGAGTTAATTATGTCAAGTAAGCCAGGCCATCATGACATCATAACAGAACAGGTCGTGGATGCCGATGAATCGGTGCACATAAATACAAAAGGTAGAGAAAGGTTACGTAGGGGATAAAATCTGTTAGGAATCACAGTTCGATGCGATGAAATAGGGCCGTCAAATGAACCCCAGACAGATACCGCCTAAGGCCAATCAACATTTGTCACGGAGACGAAGCTAAAGACTGCGTGCATGGAGGCCAGGGGTGGTGGTCGGCTTAGAAACTAGTGGTCATAATGCACGGACAACAAAAGAACTCTTTGGTTAGTGGAAGTTAAAAATGGTGGTGGATAGCATGAGATCTGGACTAAATCAGTTTGATGGCGTTTTTTCGACATGGCAAACTGAATTTGCATGTTCCATTTCGGTAAGTCTTTATATTTTACTTCCTGTGACAGACGGGTGAGCCGGGAAAGATACAGTCCTACCTTAATGGATGCAGTTACCAAAAACCAACAGACGGACAGTTTAGTTGCGCATTCGAACAGGTAGCCACAATGTACCTGAGGTGGACTGCAGCTGATCCACCAAGCTCCGCATGTGCAAAAACAGGAGTCTTCAATGGTAGTGATCGATCGCCACTGTCCAAACTGTTATTGAGTTACGAGTAAAAGCCCCAATTTTTTCGGTCATATTTGGAGATGAACAGTGACGATGAATTCCACATCTGATCTGTCGATGTCTTACATGATTCTACACTCCAAATCTCAGATATGGGAGTGGGGTTGATTCTCTTCAGGTCCGTGGAGTCAACAGCCATGTTATCTCCACTTTTCTCATGCGTGGGTGTAGAATAGAGGAGTTTGTTTGGAACAAAAGTGAAACGGTTTTTTCGGCCAACCTAATGACTTTCGTAAACGTTGTAATAGGGACTCGCCTTTTCTCGCTGTTTTTGAACCACAGCTGTTAGTTGTGATGTATCACCTCGAGTATGTAGCTTTTTGTTTGATCATTGGACTTTTTCACTCCCGCGCTTTTTCTGTTCGCCCAATGCCCCTCCCCACGGGACCAGGTTTCAAACCTTTCACGTGTGAAATTTGCGGCAAGGGATTTCATCAAAAAGGCAATTACAAAAATCACAAACTGACTCACAGTGATGAAAAACAATACAAATGTCATATATGTCACAAAGCATTTCATCAGATCTACAATCTAAGCTTCCATATGCACACCCATCAGGCACAGAAACCGTTCTTGTGCCAGCTGTGTGGAAAAGGATTCTGTCGGAATTTCGATTTGAAGAAACATGTGAGAAAACTGCATCCGGAATCCGAGGGATGGGATCATGGTTTACACCGGAAACCAATAAGGATAAACACTGACAAACGACAGCAGATGACTTATATGTCAGAGGCAGACAATGGAACCAATCCATCAACCCGTGTAACACCACCGATCATTCGCTTGTTGGATCCCAGCGCACGCACTGGTCCCTCCCATCAAAGCAATCACATGCGATCTGTTGGGGAAGTGATGCGAATAAATCGATCTTCAGAAGAACAGCTGAAACATCGAATTATCAGTGATACAGCTGACCTGATAACCTCCAGCTCCTCGGACACCTGGTGCCCACAATCTCCGTTGAATGGTCCATCCTTCTATATGCCATCACCGAGAGAACTATCCCCATTCTCTCCCGCGGCTAAGTTAGCTGGCTTCTTCCCACCAAACACTCAGGACGGTCGGGTAGATAAGAAATCACTTGATCAAACAGGACACCGGAATCAGGTGTTATCGAAAACAGAAACTACTCCACAGTCAAGCGAGTTGGAATGGGCCACAGTTCTGCAACGTTTGCAAATGTCCTGCGCCTGGAATTCTCCTTACCCTTCGCAAACTCTGTGTCCGCCAGATCCAAACACTATTCTGACGCAACAATTACTTAATTTTATCAACTCGAAAACAATACCTTCAGTTGCCTCCACCACAGCAGACAAGGTGCCTTACACGGGAACTCTGGGACCTTGGTCCCAACCGTTTCTTCCGTCAGTAATGAGATTCACACAAAGATCCCCGCCAGTTGATAGACACCTTTCGGGTCCACATCACACGAACTCTATGCCATTTTGTTCTGGCCTCGTGATACCTCCTTTTCGAGCCCCGTTTCAAGAGGCAAGCAACCTGTATCCGTCGACCGTGGATCGATCGAATCCACTTGGTTTAAGAAGTTCGTCTGTACGCGCACATCTCCCATGAGAAAGAACTATTTGTCCCCAAATACTATCATCTGTACAGAAACCGTCTCCCGATAAAAAGGGACTACTGAAAAATCCTTGGGAGGCGACAGATAACAATCACATCTTACAAAATTTTGACTACAATAAGCAATTTCCGTCCACTTCTGAAATTGGCGCAACTCTTCGCTTTGTTTGCCAAGAAAACATTGGATAAACGTTTTTATCCTCGTGCAAACGTGTATTCAGTGATGACACTTATACACACACAGGTGTGTGCAGATCAAGTTCTTTTGTTTTTGCTCATGTGATCAGATATATCTTGACTTCTTTGCTATCTAATGCTTGTTGATACAAATGATATTGGTCTATGGCTGCTCAGCTTAACGGATTATTCCTTCCACGATTAGGGGGATGTGTGTGCGTGTGTGTGCGCGCGCTACTCACTCACCTGGTTACCCTACTGCAAAACAGAATTTGAAATTTACTCTAGTATACTTGGCCTTTGAAATGAGTACAAAGGTTAAATAACGAATCTACAAGAGTTCACAAGTTCTGTGCCACGAAACGAATGATGATGACTTTAGTCTGTGAGTGTATTAAACCGCGCAGAGTGCTGTAAAACTCTACTGAACCACCAGAGTGTGGACTTAATGTAGCTTGACCTGATCCACAAGTTACAAGTTGTCGAACCCATGCGTGGATGTAAACCATACTTTAGTACCACGAGTTTACCGTACCAGCTGAGATTTCGAAATGTTCACTGTTTACTGGACCAAGATACATTAATTAGTACATGGAGAGGACCACAGTGGACTAACCTGCTCTTCGACTGCCTACAGCAGAATTTCCATCCGGGAATTAACCATAGCATCAGTCTACTGACTGAAATTCGATTCCATAGATTTGATAGAAGATATCTTTGAATAGTCTGAGTTGTGATCAATATATACTGTGGTTCGTCATGCAGCATAAAAGCTGAAAAACACTGAAATCCACGGAAGTACCGTACAGATCTTTCGTCATCTTTAGGAATTATCAGCAAAGTACATCCACGGAGTCCCTGGTGGGGCTCGAACACAAGCTGAACAATGGTGAATCGAATACTTAACGGTCAGGCTATCCGCACTGGCTCTTAACGGTTGAATCGACTGAATTGCAAACTTACAATCGACTAAATAAAGGAATAAATAAATAAAAGTTCCACGGAGAGAATAAATCTATACATCTGTGACTGGTAGTGGTCAAACGATCATCATTGTGGGCCTTCAACCCTACCGTCCCGGGCTCGAGTCCAGTTTCCGCGGCCGGTCACGTTCCCCATCTGTCAAACTCACGTTAACAGTGACCTCCTTCCTGAAATTTTGTACCACTATTATATAATAAAATGGAATTAAATAAAAGTCAAAAGGTAAGATGATATGAGCTTACAGCAGTCTTGGGATTGCGACTGGCGATAGAGACTGGTGATGCCACAATGCACGATCAGCACTTAGACTTCAAGAATGGATTGACTGAAACACTTTATTCGGGACACGATAGCAACAGTTCTTCTTAGTAACTCTAAATAAGATTTTTAAAACAGTTGTTCTTCAGTTGGCAACTAAGGGTCATGGGTTCGAATTCCCTTTGTCGCACGCTATCAAGTTTAGCTACTGATAGTTCCGGGGTTTCTGTTTACTCGGTGACACCAAGGTCTCGTCGAAGAAAGATCGCTATTAACAGTTTCTGTATTGGTAATTCACTTTAACAATATAATGGGTTCTCTCTGAAGTTGTATTCTTTAATTCACTTGTACTTGTCCTCTAGTATTCACTAATGTGGTATAGAAAACAATATCGACCTTGAAAAAGTACACGTGATATTAATGAACCTAGTTTAGGGCGGTGTGAAAAATAACATACGAGCTTACACGTCTACGAAAGGGATGAATTAGTTGGATTGGTAACCATGGCATAAAACCTAAATGTGAGCACTTCACGTCCAAAATCCGGAAAAGAACTTATTCAACATTGCAATGGAAATATTCCGAACGCGTTTTGAACGCAACTTCTCATTTTGTTGTTCTTTAGAAGACAATTCCGTTTGCATGAAGATCCCTAATGGAGCAAACGGAATAGTTTGTGTGGCACATTTGTGAGACATTTCAATGTTGAACTGACTGTGGAGACATTCCGCGCAACGCAATTACCGTTTCCTCTCAGCTGTTGGGTGACGCGAAAGGATGATAGAGTAATCTACGAGGGTTTTATCAAACCCACTAATGGTCAGATACTTGAAGCCTTCAAGGTAAATCAAAATATTTCACTGAGTTCTCTGATCCCCGCTAAATCCGTCATGTCCTCTTCCCACGAGGAAATATATGTGAAGGCCGGCAATGGCAATGGATGCATCCAACTGGCAATGCAGATCCAGCTTTTAGGAAAGATCTTGTGCGGTCGTTCATTTCGCACTATTTACCTGTAGGTAATCATACACTCACTCCTCATCATCAGTCACGATTATTTACCAGGCAGCAGACTTGTCACTCTTCAACCTCTGGATGCAGCGGCGACTACAATTCACTAGCAACTCTTTGAGCTCTGATTTCGGCTCACGCGAAACCCATTATGTGATCTGCTTGGTAAAGCTGAAATTTTTTTTCAAAATTCACCAAATAGCAGTGGCGTATATGTCATGAACTTTCGGCAACTTTCAATAGTCACAAGACCATGCTATTCAGTAGCTCCTTTCACAGTCACAATAATAAGTTATCAAATTTACGTGTCTTTCATGAACAAATCGTCACACAGGAGCCGTTGAAATAGTTTGCTGACCATTCATAGGATAAATGAGTCACTGCCGATGGCTTGGTAGAATAAATCAGCACACTGCCTATACGTCAAGACCGATGGAAATTCACGCGAGCTTTTTCCTAGACGCTGACTTTCCCAACTTGCCGAAAAAGACATTGCCTTTTCTACTAGTCCGCATATTTCTGTGAGAAGGAGAAAAAGCCTCCATGTCAGTTTAAGAAAGATGAAGGAACTGCAAATATATGCTTCGCTCTACTGCCAATTGCAGAATGTTTAGTTCAGTTCAGACAACCAACAGAGAGGTCGTCAACTGTCCAAATTTTCGCTAACTACCTCTTAAATCCACTCGGTTTCCTTTTGGACATCTACAGACCCCTTTCTCTGTTCCATATCATGACCATAGGATATTGGAGCAGTTGATTTTAACCGACTGACGTGAAGTACCACAATTACAGTGAACTACTGCTTCTAACACCTAAGTATAAGTCCTTATGGAGATGTTTCAAGTAGTTCGTGTTTGCTGGATACAGTCCCGGACCCAGTCAGTTAGTTGTACACGTCTGTCTATTGTGTGTATGTGTACATGACCTGGTGAACAATTAAACTAGCAAACGATATGCGAATTTTTCCCACGATGTATATTTTTCAGCCTGTCCTAAATGCAAGTTTTCGACGACAATTTTTACCTTTTGAATCGCAATGGTACGTGACCTGTTTATTTGTGGTCTCGTGAGCGAAAAAGGGGAAGCCAGAAAACTTTCCGTGTACTTTGAGAAAAAGAAAGACCACAGAAATCTGTGAGCAACAGACGAAGTGAACAGGAAACCCGGTTTGCACGTGCCACTCTATTTGACAGTCAGGTGACCTCAGACAAACAAGCCGTTCACTTGGTAGAGGTCATTCCGGTCATGAGAATAAATAGGCAGACCTGCAGGTCGGTTCAGTTACAGAGTGACCACCTACATACCGATTAACAACTAACTTGGATTGGAAGAGCTCATCTGATGGATAATCATGTTTTTTTTCTCTTTTACCACAATAGTCAGTCAGTCGGTTCATCATCTCGGGAACTGCTTACAGTTCAAGTTTGACAGATTGACACAAGACGTTGTCGATACCCGTTGGTACATGCAGCACTCATGAACTTTATAACTCATGGCCATTGTGGCGCTGAGATCTGTTCTTGCATTCTATATTTCTTTGTCTGTCTGCCTTTCTCGGACAGTGTGTGTGTGTGTGTGTGTGTGTGTGTGTGTGTGTGTGTGTGCAGGTCGAGTTCTTGTATTTATGCTGATTTCCTCTCTTGGTTCTTATATGACAAATCTGTACTGACAAGTCTACGTTCACCAAATAGAGGTGAAAATTTTCACATAAAATTCTTGGGTCATGAAACAACTTATCATGGTCACAACTTGGGAGGGGGGTGGGCAGCGGACGGTGGGTAACCACTTTGTTCGATGTGGATAACTTTCACCGTACAAAAATAATTCGTGTAAGGTCACGAGCACGTAAACACAGGAATGAACGAATTTAACAGCCACTTGTGTGAGGGTGATATTTTGGACTACCGGACTACTAAAATGTGACAACTTTTAATCACGTCCACTACCGTTACTCGATCTGTATGACGTAAGAGCTAAATAATAATCAGAGATCCCTCACGTGATCTAAACAACTCGATTGACTTTGGCAAGATCTGAGATGGGCCAAACGTTCGTTTGTTTGTTTGTACTTTTCACTCAGCAACTTTAGGCCGTATATTTTCGCCTGATCTCTGTACCGAAAAGCTTCGCCACAGTGCCGCGAAAGATGACTTTGTGCACGCGTGGGGAAAATGTCAGCTGTATCCGCGTATCGTGACTACATCAGGTATAGGCCACCCAGGATCAGGAAGTACTCGGTACATAAGCAGTACAAAGTGGTAAATGCAAGCGAAAGATTTACCGAAAAGCTGTGATTTTTGTTCAGGTGTGGATCACAAATATCATCATGCTTTCGCCGGAAAAAACCGTAATTCTTATGTGCTGACGGATCTCAAATGGAACAACCGATATCCGCGTACATGTGACAGAAAACCCGCTAGATTGCATCAGCGGTCAGTTACATCTACAGACACGGTGTAGCATCAGAACATGCAATATCCGCGGACAAGCTTCATGTGGCGGACAAACAAACGACACCGTTGGGAATGTTAGTTGAACAATGCGACTGGAAAAGGAACAGGACATGAAGGATCTATGCTATGAAATATTGGCGCACCAACATACTGTGTGGTAAGATAAGCATCAGGTGACTAATAACTTCCTCGCGATGTCCCGGATAGTGATATGGAACCGACCATATACACAGTTGATTATCCGAAATATTTTGTCGTAGATTTCGATCAGCCTCTTAAATGCCTTTCGAGCTGGATCCCAATAAGTGCCGTGGGGGCTGCCACCTAGATGCAGGTATGCTACTAAACGGTGTATAGAACCATGTGAGTTTGGTCGTAACTGCCACCGATCCCGAAGCGGCCACAACACACCCCAAGGGGAGCATACATCGATAACCACGTGAGGATTCGACAGCGTGTTTGCGTGTGTGTATTAATTGGGTAAAACAACAAAATGTGATGTACAATTGGGAGAAGGAAATGTGTTAGAACAAATAAATTGTACAAATGTAACATGCAAGTAGCAGTGATCTTCCGCGGGGGGGGGGGGGGGGGGGGTTGAGCATGTTTGATCTGCAAAAGCACAAGAGAAGGAAAAGTTATATGAGCCGAAGCTCAGTAAGTGTATCAACGGCACCAACACTTACATTACTCGAACAACAATATGGCGGCTTACAACCTGGCCATTACACAAATCTCACAGAGTAGTTACGTACCAGTAGAGTATTCATCCCTCAGGTACATAAAACAAAACATTTGCATGGCTTTACTTTACTTTACTTGAATACGATACTGTTCCAGCATTTGATAAAAAAGATGCCTAGGTTTAGATAGGGACAAGGATTTTCTCGATCCCTACAGTCGACGCGAATCATTAGACAACTCATGATTGCAGATCACCGTAAAATAAATTATAATTTCTGTTCAGTAAATAACATATTTGCTTAAATCTTAGTTAACCAGTTAAATAACCATGTTCTGTCCGAATACGCCAGCTTAAAACTCTAACTTTAGCAGTAGTATGTTAGTAAATTTATCATTTATAGTCCTTATATCGTCAACCAACCATCGATATAATTCATGTCTGAGTCTGATTGATTCGAAAATATAAGCAGGCAAACTAATCAGGTTAAGTTAAGTTACTACCGTGATGAGATAAGGGACTTTTCGAGAAAAATAATGTGATAATTTGTATTGTTGGTTCCTACTGAACCAGAGGTTGTCGAAAGGCCATCATTGTGAACTGTGGATTTTGTAATCCCAGTTTCGAATCCTGCCCCACGGTGGCAGCCATTCACTTCCAAGGTAGATAGCTTCTAAATGATTGCCACTTTCTTCCCGTAGTACGATACCGTTTCGGTTTATTAAATAGAAAACATGACATTTAGTAGCAGTAGCAGTAGATTCAGAGATGATAGTAGTAATAATGGTAGTACTAGGTTTAGTAGTGAAAGCAGTAGTAGTAGTAGTAGTAGTAGTAGTAGTAGTAGTAGTAGTAGTAGTAGTAGTCGAAGTAGTGATAGTAGTAGTAGTAGTAGGTTTAGTATTGATCGTATTAGTATTGGTAGTATTTTTAGAATCTCATGCTTAAACACAGGTTCTGTGCCTGTTGTGTACCCAATAACTATTGCAGGAGTCTATCGCATTACCAAGCACTACAACGAGTCATGAATTGTGGACTTGCAATGCAGAAATCTTTATGGTTTCAATAGATTAGGGATAGTAGCGATCCGAACGGCTATAAATTTTGCTATCTAGGACGAGTCTTACGGTTCGAACCACTTGCCTCAAACTTAACGGTTAGAGAATTTTTTGCACTCTTCAGTTGTATGTGTGTACTGACTAGTTTGAAATAGCAACCGGAAAAGAGTTTCAGGATTGAACGAAAAGGTCTATAGAGGTCCACATATTTGTTGATTTATTACTGAAACCTAACTGCATGCTTTTGAAACAACAGAGTTCAGTGTATGTTGAAATCAGTAAATTTACTACTACTCGATTATGTTTTTTCACGACCAGTATAGGTGTAGTCTACTTCATATCGAAATGTGCTTTTGATCAAGGCGGTGGCACTCCCTAAGACCAGGTGAATTGATAGTTTGGAACAGGAATTTTGGTTCAAGCAAGCCAACACTGGTATTTTGTGATTCGCCGTACAAGTGAACATTGAAAGCCACGGAAGTATCATTGTATATCTGCCCGGACTATTTTATTTCATGCTCATCCTTGAGTGCCGTGGTACGAGAGTAGCCCAGGGCTTAGAAGGTTCATAGCACTATCGAAAAGGACCGTCAGTAATAACCCAAAAACTTCGAGTGGAGAACGACAAAAGGCCCCTGTAGGTCCTAAGGGCTAAAGAGGCCCGATGACTACAATTTGCTATCTATCACCAATGGGATAGATGCTGCTGGGGTCTACATCTCAGAGATGCATGTGAGTGTGTGTCTGAGAGAGAGAGAGAGAGACTTTTACTACTTGGTCACCATAGGTTACTGAACGTGAGAAGTTTGGTGCCAGATTCGGACGACGGTGCCGAGTCTCTCGCTCATCACACTCGTGACAGACCGAGCCGGAGTCTTCAGTATTAACATTTGTTGGATTATACATTACCGTCGGTTTCTGCAATTGCGAATGCCTATTCTAGTAATAAATCTTCCAATAGGTTGTTATGTTAATCTGGAAAAGTCAACGATAGATTGACGTAATCTATATTAGGCACCATTGTACGGAGCAAGTGAATCACTCACGGTACCCGAAGTGATAAGACGTATTGAAGTCACTTCCACCCAAAACTATGCAACCCAAAGTAGTAAAAAACCTAGGCTGTGAAACAGCACGTAAATTCTATTGAATATGGTAAATCAAAGAAAATAATTGGTAGATTAGAAGTTGGCCAATCGCTGCTAGGTTTTGCTGTACCTGTCCTTGGTGATCCTGATTGGTGAAGCTTCTCAACGTGCGTGGCCACGAAGTTGTACCAGGCCATATCACATATGATGCTCGCTGAATCATCGAAGCAAGTCTTCGAGATCCGGTCAGAAAAACTTGGTCAACCAACCATCCTGTAGACTGAGTTCAAGACTCAACTCAAGAATAGTTGAGAAATTTGTGTATGATTTTCCCTAACCCAGATGAAACAGCTATGCAGTTTCTGTGATGGGCGGAAAATGCTGATATTGCATGTCAAAAAGACTAGCTAACTTCTTTTGGGTTGAATATTAATCAGCATTAATTCAAGAAACGTCGAATCCGTCATTATCTAGGGGACTTCAACGGGAAACTTGAGAAAACCCTTTCTGTAAAAGGATTGTCAGTTGTGGTGGTGAGATGTTTCCCAATTTTTCTGAATTTATTCGCTTTCTACTCAAAATAACTACTGGAGTAAATGCGAAGTATAGCAAAATGGATGAACTGCTCTGTTTAATTAAATTAGTCTACACTATGGTTAAGGGAAAGATTCATTTTAGGTACCTTGTATTGATCGAACAGAGAAAGAGAGAGAGAGAGGGAGAGAAAGAAAGAAAGAAAGAAAGAAAGAAAGAAAGAAAGAGAGAAAGACAATGAAAACCCGGAAGCAGACAGAGAGTTCTAAATTTCATTGGTTCTGGAAAAGACTAATGAGCTGAACAACGCAGTTTGGAAGGCTTGTGCAAATACCTCCCCGTACGACTGGCTCCTTGCTTGTAAGTACGAATCACAAAGATTAACCGTTGAACGAGGGACTGTGTGGGAATCATTACAGAACGACAAAAGGAGGGACAAGAGTAATCGAGAGTGGAAGAGAGATTTTATACTTAAAGCTAGTGTTGGATCGTCAATAAGCTGAAAACATTCAATTTTGAGTCGATTCAGACTAAAAAGTGAGGAAGTTGGAGCTCCCTCCCAAGTCGAATTGCCGTATTCGAGGGTTCGGTGGATTTGGGAGATGTTTGTATAAAAACAACAAGTTGGCACCTCACGCTCGAAGTGATTCCAGAAACATGGAGATGACCAAGGATGCTGTCATAGAAGTACATTAGAAGAAATGGAACGGAGAAAATGATTAACATATTTGCAGAAAACAGACATACAAAAGGTCTTGGTACCAATAAACGGCGAGTCAGTTTTTCGGCTCCAGACCGTAACGGCATTCAATTATGAGTTCACAAAATGACGTAGTTGGCGATGATCACGAAACGCGAAGGAGAGGACAATAGAACATAGGTACATTAGGGTGGAACGACGTCAATTGCAAATGTGGTACCCCGAAAATCGGAGATCTACAAGTATTCGGTATTCGTGCCCAAGACCTGTGGATTCATATTTTTCTAAAGTACAAAGTTCACCAGCGACTGAAAGATCGTGCGGTACTAAAACGCGGTTTGTAACTGTTATCAAACCCTGCTTGAACTGAGACAGTTCACACTTGCCCTGAGATTTTCTGCGATTTGATTGATTCTATTATCATATTAGTTTGTGAACGAATAAAAAATTTAGTCGCATATGTATTTGACCGAATTGTTAAGATCTGTCGACCACGGGGGATTTTTAAACTCATGAGCCTGTGCCCACTGCATCACGGCATCTTACACGCTTCATCATCTGGTTGCATCTGAAGCTCCAGACAAGTTAAAAAACGGATCTTATTTGTTACCTATAAAACGTACTTTATTGCACGATATCTTCCGATAAACAAGTAACTTGCTTTGTTCTGGTTAGTTTTACCAATATAACAAACCGACTTCATCAAACGAACTTGAGAAATTTCACTGAACAATCTACTGTGGATGAGGATGGTCCACAGATCACGCTGACAACACGATGTTTGCCTTTGTCTAACCACATTCAGCCACTGATCTGACAGTCTTTTCCGTAGATTCAAACAAACCAGTCCAAACCTACCCAGCCCTTCGGGTATCACTCCCCCTCTCAACAAAAAAACTGGCGTTAGCAACAAAGCTAATTTGTACCGTGGCACAACTTCAGTTCATCAGTCAGTCAACCAAGTAGACAAACACTCCCCTTTAGGCCTATCCCGGTAGCTTTATGCGGTCAGGCTTGGTGTACCATCAGTCAGTGAGCAATACAAACCACTTGTGCTCAATTTTTCACTTGCTTATCCAATCAACTGTACTGTATACAGTGAGTGTTTGGTGCGACATCAGGCGACTCTCAACAGTTGCCCGGTTATCCACGCACGCAATAACGACCTGTCTCTCACCAGGCAAACCACTCCTAGTAGTCGCGCGTCTATCCGCGAGAGGATCATACACGTGTAAACAAGGCTGAGGTTCCATCATCAACGGATATTACTTCTGCCCCAACCATTTTAGAGTGGGGAGAGAGGGAGAGGGCTCGGCTGTTCTCATCCACCCTACCTGTGGGTTGCCCGACCAGATTGATCGGAGTTGGATACAACACAACTCTGACCAGACCTTCGTACTCCAACAATTGTCAAGAGCCACTCGGGAGTGAATCAGTTAACTTTTGAGTACAACGTGTTTTTGTGGGTATCCTTTTCTGCATTTCTTGCCAAGACTTATCCCTGATCCCCTCATTGGTCACCGGGTTCGTGTATGAGAAGTGGTTCTCTCGAAAACGGTCCACTTCATCACAGTCCAACAAATTCAGACGGGCTTGTGACACCCAGGCACAGAAATAAGCACAAACAAATTGGGCCAATTAGACAGTCAACTAGCCGGTCAGCCACGTGGAAACCCCGAAGTGCGGGTGACGTGAGGTGACCAGAATAACAGTATACTCCCTTTGCTATGATATTAGCAATATGACGATGTTAGCTGCCACTGGGCTGAAGACAGGCGCCAACTCATCTCAAAGGTTATCGCCTACGGGAAATATCCCTCTTTCCTCTTTTCTGCCCGGGTCCTTCTTATCTCACTTATGGCACAGTCTCATCATCACACCTCGTGTGACGAGACCAGAGCAGGTCAGAAACAAAAATGAGTCCATGCTCCAATCGGACCAAACTGACTGTGAGTTCAGCTAACCGTGAAACTGATTTGAGAGAGAAGAGTAATACACCAGTCCATCGGGCTTATAATCCGAGGTTGTGTGCTTTAGTGACGGTTGCGGTGGTATGTGGTACGACGGAATAACAGGAAGTTTTTTGAATCTTCTCTATCATTTACGTTGCCTACGGACAACCTGACACAGAACAAGTGGAGTGAACAAACAAACGTGACTACTTCGTCGGAGGAGTTCAAGGAGCCATAAAAAGCATTAGATAGGGTAGAATAGGATAAGAAGCGAGGAAGTAAGTGCAGCAAAACGTCTAGGAAGAATCGTACCGCGAGGGGGAAAAAAACAACAAAAACACCATCTGAGTAACGAGCAAGAGAGGAGACTTGCTGAATTTCGTTTACCCACTGCTTCTGCAAAGGTAGCGGAAAAAGTCTAGTGAAAGAGGACAACATGAGCATGCCGGAAGTCTCTACTGTGATGTTACGATGCAACGGCTGTCGAAGCAAATTTACAGAAAACTATTCAAAACGAATTGAACGCAAAGCCTAACAAACTACCAAACGTGCCACAGGAAGACGTATTCATTCTGTACCATTTAAAGGTGTTGTGGTCCCAATCCGTTAGGGCAGCAGAACACGTGACTGATGCACTCCATTTATGTGTGAGAATGTAAATGTGGCCCGAAAGCAGCCGGTGAGCAAGCCATAAGTAAGTAGTTGACCAAGCAAATAAAATAGTGGAGCTACATGTGCTCTCACGTACAACATAAGTAAGGTCTTTTAAAACACAGCAAGATCGATCATTCGATACTGTCTGTACTAAAGCGTGATAAATAATAAATACCAAGCAAAAGTATGTCCATGCATGAAAAGGATATTGTTTGTTTGTTCGTGTAGTACGAGTGACTATGACCAAACACAGCTTAAGAAGATAGAGTTTCCGCCACCACAAAATAACGCTTAACATCCACCAACAGACGAACATTTACCGCGGCAATGCTGGTTGTCCTATCGGAGATCACACATGTCCTGATATGAGCATACCATTTTTCGCCAGCTTAAAAATCATTCACAACTTCACCTGTGTATATGGATGTCGGTAGATAAGCAGAACCAACCGGTTATCAGTATGGGCGTCGCGGATACTTTCCAGAAGAGCTAGAAAAATCCAGTCCTTGGGCACGCTACAGCAAGTCTCAGTGTGAACTCACATTTCAAGTTCTCCTCTGTTTGTAGTGTTAGGTCGAACTAAATACTTATCTTCGCCAAGGCAAAATCAATTAGAAAGTTTGCCCTGATCTTGTTTTTTCACCACAAATGGTACCTGAATCAGCGTTAGCTGAGTGAAGTTTATCATACTCAGATGAATTAGCCCTTCACCCCACACCTTCCCACAATTCAAGTCCCTTCTTCCCAAGGGTCTGGAATTTTAATACTGTTATAACTTCACTTTCCGTATTGCTGATTCACCCAAAACCCCATTTATTCGGCACACAACCATTAGACAGATTTCCCTAAAGTGGCCTTAGGCATATCTGATCATCATTTTCCATGACTGGACCTCATACATTGACTGATACAAGCCTGCGGAGGGTGTATAGATTCTTGTGCTATGCATGGTTACCTCAGTACGAACTTTCCACCAATTTTCTTCTCATCCCTGCTGAGCCGCCCAAACTGGTTTGCTTTGTACGGGTATCGATCCCTAGTCAGTTGACTCTACTGAGACGCATGCATATGCTTACGGTCCTTTCATGGACAAGGCAGATCTTTCACTTTTTTGATAAACGCCTTTGCAGTCACACCACGTCAGTCTCTTCTCTAATGGTTGATATGGAACACTGTGTTCTGTTGGGCACCAATGCGTCTGTTAAAAAGTGCGACCCCAGTACTTCCATCAACTCTCCCGGGATACGTCCCATGACAGTGCGCTTTCTGATTTCCTCCAGTTTGGACCATTCTCAAGCAGTCGTCCAAACACGAACATCTCTATCACACGCACCACACAACGTCCAACATCACATTGATATGAGATACACCAAGGTTTACGTGTTCTAAAATCTGAGTCGCGTCCACATTTTTTCCAAGCTCACATGTACTTGCGTGTTGTAGCTGCTCAACTTTTTGGGTTATCCTCATCTGGCCATCGGCATCGTTTTCATATTAAATGATAAGTTTTACCTTCCATTTTCTGAAATCTTTTGTCTTTATGCTAGGTTTGAATACTAAGATGTGTTGCATTCAATTCAAGGAAAGTGTTGCCGTAAAATCGGTAGTCAGCGAAACACTAATAAGACACAAACACTAAATGTATTTCATTGCTCTTCCCCATCTCGCTTGCAAACCAGTGGTCATCCCATGCCCTCGCATTGAAGGCTTCTAAGTTTCAAGATCTAACATGGAGGGTTGCACGTCTCTAAAAGCACTGAAATCACACACACCCGTCAGCTCGCTATTTCTTGATCTTATTTACGTACCCAGAGAATATTTCATCAAGTTAGCCTTGCTCTTATTGATACCTACTTAAAGATAAGATCACGACATTCTCCCCGAATGATGGTATGACAGTATTTCTTCAAGTTCCTCTTAGACATTATGAAAAATACCTTGCGGTGAACCACATGAAAGCTGAACACAATGTGCAAATGATTCGACCATGTAAGGTTTAGATGGTGAATTACCACTAAGTGACGAAAGAAAGTAGACCTCTCCATGAGTTATTCACTGGAAACTAAAAAAGAGTCTAAAAAGAGCAGTAAATGTGGGGTGGGAAAAAAATGATAGAATGATATCCTGAATAACTACTATCGCTGAAAGTAGATGAAACGTTGTGGCCACAACCATGTGTTAATTTTTCGCGATTGGTAAAGTGATCAGATAAATGACCTCCGGTAGTCGGCGGACTAACATCTACACCTAATATATTTGGAAATTTTTTTCCTCACACAATCAAATACTTCATTATTGTCCCAACTACAAATACTAACGGATCTACATATCCTACAGAATAGAAAACGTGACAGTGCATGTCATATGATGACTTTCAATGGGACACTAAATTGATGGTAGTCAAGCTGATTGGACTGGTTTTTCTTATCTCAGATGTAAAGGAAGTCTTTGAACACACAGGTCCAGAGTATTAGATTACGCAGTATATCTTCCAGCCAGTGAACATCCTCCCGTGTCATAGATGACACTCTTGAATGATGCAGGGTATTTTCCCAGGACAAAAATTGATTACACACGTTAATAAAGAGGATGAAGTGAGTAGATTCAGTTTACACCGTTAGCGAAAACCCGAGTGAACCACTGACACTGTAGCACTTCATCTTCATTAACATCTCATACACCTGAAAGGAGTATGATTTCTTTGTTTAAGGTTAGTGTGGAGCCTAGAGCTATCATTCAATACAGAATATCAGCCAAGTCCATCTATCATCCAATTTCCCTGTGCATTTTCCTCGTTGACTTCGTTATTTACTTTGTGGTATTTGCCTCATTTTGCCTACTAACAAGCTTGTCAGTAGGAAGTTGAAAAATTCGACCTCTTCAGGGAGTATCCACATTCGTGTTAATACTGTACCGAAACCTGATTATTTCCCACTTTTCAAAAGCTGCCTCCTACAAACACATTGGCTATGGTTAATAAATTGTTATCTCCCCCGTCCTCGCTGCCACACCCTAACAGTCAAAACCTCATGAGGCTCTCCACCGGAAATCTTAGTGTGTCATAGGGAATGTTCGTTCTAATGTGTCATGCTTCAAGGCTTGCGGTGAAGTGAGAATAGAAAAGGCAGGCTTACTGGTCACTTGTTCGATTTTTATATCAATGACGAAGTCTATAAACCATCTAGTAGTCAAAATCAGGCCAGATGCCCCTATTCTGAGTAATGACAGAAGAATTCCAGGTATTATTTTTATTATTACTCTGGCTTTAGCGCATCGTACTGGAAAAAGGGAAAATAGGCTTTACGCGCCAAAACTGGTTAACAGCCCAGATAAAACTTCATCCTTGTTAAAACATGTGCAGAGAAGAGAAATAAGACAGTTATGTACAAGGATACTTTTGAAGTGGTCGAAACGCGGAACGTGTCAACGGGTGGGATTGTTATAGGAGAAAAGTCGCAAAGCAGTGGGCGTGAAAAGTCCGCAATGATCTTTTCGGTGAATTCAATGGATGTTATTATGCACCTACCACATAAGTACTACATCAGGCCTCTGAAGGTTAGGTCGGAAACAAGACTCACGATTTGTAGGTCTCTACGAAGGGGAACGTTTCCTTTTTCGTTAGACCGGGAAAAATTATGGCGGAATAACATAGAATTATGGGAAATACTCACTGTTACACGAATGAAGAACTAGCAGAGTGCGCGGCACAGTACTATGGAGGTCTATTAATCTGAAAAGACAATCGACGCAATGTTCCAACAGTAACTCCTATATGTAAATGCCATTATTATATATGAGTTTAATGCAAGCAGTGGTTTAGTCGAATGATCATAACAGCATGTATATATATATATATATATATATATATATATATATATATATATATATATATATATATAATTACGCATGCTGTTATGATCATCCGACTAAACCATTACTTGCATTGAACTCATTCACCTTTAAATCTGTTATTTAGCATCTTCAGTCCCTGTAACCGTCAAGATGATTGATACCCCTTCAATGAGAGGACTCGCAGGACGTGCTCTGCATGTGCTGAGATCGTGTGAGCTTATTCACACTGATTCGCATTCCAACACTTAGCGATGGTTATTTCTTGGAATTAACCCTCAGTTGCTAACTCTACGGAAAACCTGGCATTTTTTGCTAACGAGCATCAGTCTTATCTTGAAAAGTTATTTTTTAATTGTTCCACAACATCAGGTGGCAAAGAAATATCATTGGTTATTTTTGAAGTGATAGACAATCTAATAAAAGATATACATACGTCATGTTCCCGTACTCATGTGAGCAGGTAAGGAAAACGATTGGCCAGTGATCAGCGAACCCGTCTGTTTGGATCACGTTAATATTGACTTTCGAAAAGGGATGGAAAAACAAGGTTATATGAGGGGAGCAAAAAAGCACATCAAACTGGTTTCTGAGGTTGACCAGTTGCTCTACTTTGGAACTGGAAAAATTCTCCCTCAATTTCATGGTGTCAAGTTCTACTCAAAACTTGGTGAGAAATTTCGTGAGGTGACCTCGATTAATCCCTGTAGGCTATTTCAGCTCAGCTTATTCCTCTCTTATCTCAGTACGTCACCCACGGCTTCTTAGACCATCACTGATACCCTTCTTATCTTGAGCTTTCAAGGTATTTCTGCTATCCAAGAAGCATAATAGCCCACCCACAAGAAAACTATTTCGCCCACACGATGTCATCTTCAGTCCTGAAAAGTGCATATTTTCAGCCACCAGTTTCATCTTTTGAGAGTGCTAGATAAACAAGCATGATTTTCTTCCACTGTTTGTTATTATATGCACTCTCAGCGAAATATCTTCAATCACCCCGTTTATCGTTAAGTTCAGTACTGATAATTCGAAGTTTTTCGCCCACTTCAGAAGCTTGACACAACGCTTGTTTTAAACAGCCATCTCGCTAGTCTTCTATGCATGAGAGCACACGGTTCGAGAATTTTAGAATTTTCCTTTTTCCATAAAGATGAATGATATTGTTTTACCATACCCGAGACTGATTACACTTTACAGGGGTGGTCACTGAAGCCTAATTACACTCAAATTCCGTTGCTTTGTTTTCTAACCTCTTTCACTATTCCGCGTTTATCGGGCTGCTTTATATCCACGTTTACTGTACGTATTTCTAGTTGTGACATGATTTGGGTTTATCCCACAGTAAAATTGTGCTTACTGTGAGGCTGATGCCACACCCTTCATACGCAGCACAACTTGCCTCTTAAGGTAGCAATGATATAAGAGTTCATATCTTACAGTGCCCTAAAGTGATTAGAAGCATGCATATTTCTAGTGATACAATGGAAGCCACTGATGGTCCTACATACTTCAAGCAGAGGGACATTATACCTGTTGGTATATGTGCACTATTCTGTTTGGTGTAGTAATCCTTTTGTGCCCAGTACTTCCGCACACATGTGGAGTCTTCTGACTAGTCCACGCCAGTAGCCATTCCTAGGAATTATGACCACTCCAACATTCTGTGCCGTAGCCACCCGCTACCTATAGTGAGAAGACACCTCTGGCCTCGAACCACCTCAATTTAATGGTACAAAATAGATCTTTAATACATGCTATGTTCCGATTATAACCCAAACCTTACACGAAAGCTCATTGGTTCATTGAGAGATCTAAACAGCCCATCTGGATGAATTTTATGGATGCACCCGGATTGGTTGATTCGGCTTTAGTTGGTTCAAACAAAAGTTAACCGCTGGTTGGTCTGTTGATCGTTTGACTGGCTCCCTCTTGTTTGAGGACAGCCGATCACGTGGTGTCTACTTTGCTGTCCCCTATTTTGTCCTTGATTCTAGACGGACAGTTGCGTGCTGTCTGCCACTCAACCATGCCGTCTGTTGGCAATGTCCCGACCCATACCGTCACACGCAAAGTAAATAGCTACTAATATCATGAACGTGAACCACAAGGGGAGTAGGAGACAAACAGCATAGTATTCTCAGAGTAGTGGTATCGATTGTCCGGTTTAAATGAACACTTCTCAAACATCATTTTGCATGCATGCTTTCTCCATAATCCAAATTGACACATGATTTTCACCTTATTATACTTCGCTTGATTTCCTCTTTTTCACGGAACTGGAAAGACTCAAGGCTACACTCAAATCAGCAACTTCACAGGAGGCACTCAAACGTTCATCCTGGTTAACCTCAAACATTAAAGTCTCAAGTTGGAATCCTGACGCAGTCGGTCAGTTCCTCATTCGGCTGCCTTTCCATGGCAGTGACCTTTAACAATAATACTGCACATTTGTCGCGTATTAAACAGATACAGCAAAATTACTACATAGAACTCAAAGAAAACACGCGCAGCCCGATACTCTCTCGTCTTCCATAGATATCTCTTCGACACGTAAAATTCATAAGCCACGCTTACTTTTTTGGTGTCTTGCAATACTATGTGCTTTTTAAACCAAATTCATTGTAGTAGACAAGGCGTTCATATTTTTGTGTCTAGTACTTTTTTCACCTAAATTCAGACCCACAAAATAACCCCGTGGGGAACTATTTCAAATAAAACCCAGACGGCTTCCCCACACTCTCACCACCCTAGTTACTGAGGCATCAGCGAACTACTTCCAATGAACAATACTGGAAGTCATTTTCTCATAGTTCTGGCCATTATCAAGCACTACTAGAAGCTTTGACGGTTTAGTGATGCCAAAAGCTTTTATGCAGGGTACTGATCAATCAAAGATCATGAATCACGGAAATTCTACTGCAGTTTCCATTATTCATTCGTTAAATCGTTAGTGCAGATGGCTCAAAAATAAGATGGCACAGTCAATTCAGACGAGTACGATACTGTGGACCCCGGGGAGAGTCGGTGAACTTGATTTTGATACAAAGATGTACTTTTCTCTAGTAGTTTGCGCACCATTCTGTAACCAGAGGTTAAATTTAAAAAAGGCAAATTCGTAGCTTTCTTTCTTGTCGAGACAGATTTTGTCTACCAAAACTGGTGAACGGTCACTCTTTATCGATCGTACTGTGATTTCTCTCAAACTTCGATCAACGATATCGACGGATCAATAATCATAAATTTTTGAGTATTGATAAGGTGGAGCTATAACAAGTTTATGGAGTTGCAAAAATACAGGCAGAAATCGCATTCTGAAGCATCAGAATATCTTGTTTTTACCAACTTCGACGGAATATTTCCCTTTCCTTTTGTCATACACTAAAGGCACAAGATTTCCAGAAGTAGAATTCGCTGATTAGAAGCTTTTAAAAGTCGGCTTTGAGATTCAAACCAGAGATTCCACGGTCATTATATCTTTCTGATGATTGTTTTATCGTCGAAAATGGAAGGCCTCCTGCAAACCTACTCTGAGTTACATTTTATAATCCGAATTTATTCTCATTCTTCTGTAGTACACTTATAAATAGTATGTAGTTACTGAAATCTTGTGAATCCTTTCTCGCCTTTCTGTCGCTCTGACTCATCTTCAATTTTAACAGTAATACAGCATCATGATGGACATTTCGGGCTTGGATTCTTGACTACGTATTCTCAAAACCGTACATTTCTATTGATCAGAAACCTCTGAACCGCTGAGCTGTGCTTAGAGCCACGCGCAGCAGGTGCGACTCGCCGACATATCGGCTTTTTTTGTTGTACCTTGCCACGCTACCAGAGCGCCACCGATCGAGTGCACTTTATCATTCTTACGGATTTTCGCTATGACCAATTTATATCCATAATCCTCTCGCACAATCAGACAACTCTCATATTTCTTTATTTCCATGATTTGTCTTGCTGAACCAATTGTACCTTGAAAGTACTACACCGCGATTCCGTTTGGCTCAATGCAGACAGACTGTTTCCCATCTAAACTATCACGATCCACCCGATTGTTTTATTCTGCAATTCCGGTTGTGAACTTCGCTGTAAGTCAGTTCCATTTACGTTTTTGTGAGTTTTGTACTATTTGAAAATAGGGATTTACGATGAACAGGGATATACAGTTGGAATTTGTTCTACTGACCACAGCTGTGTACTACCTCTATAGTGCGTAAAAGCTAGTGAGACGGAATTTCTGCTATATCCACAGCTTAATTAGTCGGGATGGCGCTCAGTGTGCCAGTAGTTCACTTACGAGGGAAAACGATATGCACCTCACTGAAAAACTGTTGGGTGAATGACTTAAGAGATTCAGGTACCAACAGACGTGTACTCTCTGCAGTTTGACCAATAACTGCCGGTTCACTTCAATGCCGGTGAATTCCAGTTCTCACTACTGGAACAACTGTAAGTAGCCAAAATTTAGGTAACCACCACGGATTAGAAGAAAAATTCGACGGAGTGTATTCTCGGTCGAAGGATCAAGGACACTATTGTTGAGTAATTCTGATTTCTATGAAAGCCTGACAAATGGGCAAAAAAGTGTGCCGAGATACCCGTGCTCTAAAATTAGTGGGCTTTAGGGTCCTTGATCTTTCGGTCACGAGTACGTTCCATTGAAATTTTCCTCTAATCCATAGGGGTTAGCTGAATTTTAGCAGCTCATAATAATAAAAACTGGAATTCGACCGGATTGCAGTGATCCAACCATTATTTGTCAGGCTGTACATGTGTACTCTACTTTATAGACAGTCTAACGAATCGATAGATTATTTTGCCCGGACACTTAATTGTGTGTGTGTGTGTGTGTGTGTGTGTGTGTGTGTGTGTGTGTGTGTGTGTGTATGATTCAGTCCACAAATTCACATTCACCACTCGGAACTGATCTATTTGTCCACAGTTCTCTCAGAACAATACTGAACCGTTTTGTCTTTGATTACCGGCTATCACTGTTCTCTCACGACCTGAAAATAAATGTTGATTAAATTCTTGTTTGTAATATTAGTTATTTCAGAGACAGTGACTTATGCCTGTGGAATGTTGTCAACTGTTTACGTCAGGAAAATCTGATGGTATTTTGTTCTAGATTTTCATGAACTGTTTAACCATCGACAGCTTGTTGATAGGGGAAGTTCAGCGAAGAGAATAAGTCTCATGTGGACTTACCTTTAGTCACTCGTGGTAATTCCGACCTATAGATATACCTGCGGCTAAATAAGAGAGAACATATGAGAGAGGTCTTTCAGTTCCAGTGAAAGATTATATACATCCAGTTCCTCTCACTGTGCAAGAGATGTATTATTCATGACCGGATCTCTCGGAGACCAGCTGAGTTGTCCTGCTTTGTTTTTAGACAGTTTCTGCTACATTACGGCTTACGAGATCTTGAAACTTTACTTTGAGTTGCATTGCTGACTTTAAATTCGAATCCCTGAAAGTTATGCACAGAATTTCTATAAGAACCACTTCTACGCGGTCAACGGTACGTAATAAAATAACTCGCATTACACTGGAAAACGGTAAGAATATACAAAAAGAGCAAGAACGCATTCTGTAGCTTTTGGTAGGTGCAATCCTGTTTATGTACAGAAGGGGTTATGCTCTTTAGGGAAATAAAGTACTCAAACATCTTAAGGTGATTTAGCTGTATTTGTGCCATCTAACCGTCGCGGGCCGACTTCACCCGATCGATTGGATAACGAAAACGAAGTTATAGCGTACTGAACAGCGTGTGAGAGCACTCAAATCACTACGGTTTTCTGTTTGTTTATTCGAGAATATATTGCAAAGATCTTCATACTTCGTACTGGTAGTAGCCGATGACCATATAGTTGCAGGTGTTGGAGAGAGTAGTTAAGTTTCGATACATAATCGATTGTATTAACCGGCAGCTGAGCATAAGCGTGCAATAGAAGGACAGTGGGCAGCGAGCAGGGAGATTTCTATCCTTGGATAATTCAAAAACTTCTTTGTATAAACAGAGCGAGTTGAGTTTAGGCGAAATAAGCACCATAACATGATACATTATGCGCAGTTGTACACGGCCTAGTTCGTCACTCTTCTTAATAATCCATTCTTAATTCTTCATCCACATAGCACTTTTCCATTCTCGCTCCAGCAGTACTGTGATCGGTTGGGCAAAAAAGATGGCCAGTTGCGGTACATTGGTCATACTCTGCCCCTGAAGCGCACAAGACCATCCGGAAAAGAGTGACAGTCACAAGGTTTACAGAAGGAATTTGTTCCTATTATTTCGGGGCAAGCTGTGACAACAGAACACGATGAATATCAAACCGATCGGGCCAATCAATCTACAAAATCAGACCAGAGAAGGAATGATGAATATACCGGAAGCCTCCCGTAACAGACGAGAAGAGACAAGCGGAGTAGTCAGCCAAACTCAGTGAGATCTGAGGCAAACGAAAACATAACCCAGATGAGTGGTTACCGATTTAGCTGTCAACCGGATCAGACGAACTAACCGAACGGGAACGGCGGTCAAAAGAACCAGTCTAACAGGGGTGGGCAGTTGGCCAATAAAAAGAAATACTCAGACACGCACAGGAGCGGTTTTGGTGTATCGCGGTCTGGAAAAGATACCATGTGAATGGTTGAATATATTTTACTGACCGAACTTGTTTGGCTGCTCAAATACAGGTGTTCCCCACCCGTTTTGCCTTCTTCGTTACATTATGACTGATAAAAGTTTGTTTCTTTGTGGTCCAATTTTGGTCAGCCAGTTATCATTTAGTGTTACTTGGGCGTAGTGAGGATTATTTTTTCGTAAGAATAGCGGTGTATTTGAAAATTTCGGACAGTGGTTGCAAACGGCATCTAATCAATCCACTCATAGTGCTGTTCGTCTCACACCCAAAAGTTCTCTTGTGATCAGGTTAATCTGAGCTTGTCCCCCCAGATGTCACAGTTAGTTGTCAGGAATTTCACGCTTGCGTTAAAGTTGTGTTTTGACGTTGTTGATTCATACAGTTGAGTGTGTTATATACTTTGAGTACTGATGACAATTCCTAATCTGACTAGTTTCAGGGTAAGTGTGACCTTGGGCAAATCACAAGCAAATAGTCCATTGCCAATTGCTCACCGAATACCAATTTAATGGTTGCGATAAATCTAGGGAAGAGTTTTGACTGTCTCCCTCAGTTTAGTTTGACCGAATCCCGGTACTGTCTAGAACCCTCTGTTCACGATTGGTTATACGATAGCCACACTGCTTGACAACGGGCCAACGGCCAAAACTGAGAAGGCCTCAACAGGATCGTGCATGTATGGAAGAAGCTTAAGTGAGTGCGGTTGGGGTAGTAAATCGGAACACGTGGTTTCACCGAGACTGGCCTCTATCCAGTTGAACTGACAGTGTGTGTGTTTGTGTGTGTGTTCATGAATGGATGTAAACCGTGTCATCTCCGTAACATTACAAGCAATGTCCGCTTGTTTCATCCGTTGGGGAAATGAACATCAGTTTGCGTTGATCGATTCCCACCTGACCATCCAACTCGCAGAGAGGAATTCTGACCTCCACGCATTAACCGTTTGGAGCTATCCCGAAAGTGCCCGATGGTAGCCAGTCTCAGAACCAGGCACTCCAGATTCGAGTCCCAGTTGGGGCTTGGTGAACATATACACTGTTGATCGTTCCTAGTGGGGAAAAACCACTTCACAGTACTTCCGTGGTTTTCATTCGTGAGTTGGTCGTCGATGTCGAGTGAATTTCGTTTTTATAACCACGAGAAATACCACGTACTTACGGAGCCCAACTTTTTAATTCATAAACTGACTGAGTCAAGTCCTTAAGGGAACGTTTTGAAATAAACTATGCAATTAGATCTGGACGAGAGGAACCGTTCAGAAATCGCAAAATTTAGATCAGTCATTTACAGAGTCTCATTATTGTGGTATTTGAACCGCACACAAAGATGGATTACCGATCCAGTGCCAACGTTCGATTCCCTATTGAAGACTGACTGCAATGTTATAAAACTTCTTCATCTGACTGGGTAAGAATCATTGCCAGTGCTCTTCACCACAGTCCCAGCCGATTCTCCGTAGTGTTATCAGTTTGCTGAACAAAAAGATTACTTCTAATTTACCATTTTCGTAGTTTTACCAAAATCTCAAGCTGACAAGGGATTTTCGTCTTGTTACTCGGTCTTTTGGTCACTCGCTTTTCAAGAAACTCATCCGGTACAAACTTCCAACAAAATTTAAGTTCTACATCCTTTTATCACAGTGCATTTACTCTGGCCTACTTCGCTGATGTATCCGGGGGAGTTGTGTTGGCTTGCCCCAAAATAAACTGTACCATGACACAATAAGATTGTAAAGTCGTGCCGATTTGAAAGTCACTCACTCCGTCATTTCTTATGTTGCTGTTTTCGACTGACAACCTGTCTTGAGGCCCTTAGACTTGGGGAGGACAACAATGTAGTGTCCCAATAGGTCATGGGTGGTAACTAGCCGGACAACAGTCTGGAATATTGTCTACCACCTAAGTGAGTGGTGGTGGAGGGCATTCGAATCTCTGACCTTTGAGTTGGTAATCAAACGCTCTGAACCACTTGACCGCCATCAAACTGTATAATAGTAACGCAGAATACCATGGATCAAATCTGTCTTCGGGTTCATTCTATCACTCTTATTCTATCTCACGTATGCTACTCTCTTTAAAGTCTATATTAAACTTCAGTGAATAACTCACTGATCAGTTTGTTTTCTTCCATCACTGTGGTAACCAAGACCACCTGTTGATTATTCCCGATTGGTAAAGTGAACAGATAAATGACCTCCGGTAGTCGGCGGACTAACATCTACACCTAATATATTTGGAAATTTTTTTCCTCACACAATCAAATACTTCATTATTGTCCCAACTACAAATACTAACGGATCTACATATCCTACAGAATGGAAAACGTGACAGTGCATGTCATATGATGACTTTCAATGGGACACTAAATTGATGATAGTCAAGCTGATTGGACTGGTTTTTCTTATCTCAGAGGACGTCCGATGTAATAGAAGTCTTTGAACACACAAGTCCAGAGTACTACGTAGCGCAGTAAGCATCCTCTAGCGTCATGGATTCCACTCTTGCATAATCTAGGGTGTTGTACAAAACAAAAGTTGTTCGTATAAACAAGGTAACGCTGAGGACAATGTGAGAGTAATTTCAGTTTGCACGGCTGGCTACAATCCGTGTGAACCACTGACACTGTCACTCGTCATCCTCATTATTACCTCATACATTTTGAAGAAATATGTTGCCTATGAACTCTTCGTTCAAGTTTAGTGTGGGGCCTAGAACCATTATTCGATATTGAATATCGGTCAAGTCCTCTTATGAGCTTCTCTGTCATCCAGTTTTCATGCACATTTTTCCAGTTGACATTATTTGCTTAGTGGTGATTGCCTCGGTTTGCCTACTAACACGCTTATGAGTAGTAGGGTGAGAAATTCGACCTCCACATTTTTCGTTCCTACTGCACAGGTAACGTCAATTGTGATGCACTCAAACATTTTTCAGGTAAACTATTCTAAATTCGTAATCTAATTTAATTGTAACGGAGCATGCCTTTAGTTTACAGGCTAAGGTTTAGCGTGTGATGGGCTGTAGAAGAGTGGGGAAAAGTTATCCGTATTAAAAAAACACTCGAAAATGTATCACGTCGAATAACAAAATATCTCATCGACCAATGCCATTGGTTTCGTTCGGTATGAAACATGGTTAGCCTTGGTGTTGTTGGCAGACTCCAATTAGAGTCACCTCGGTTAGTTGTAAAATCTACTTTGTTTAGACTGAAAAATCACCCGGATTCGATGAAAAGATGTCATCTGGGTAAGTAATAGATTTTCAGGATCACCCCCCATGCTGTTATACATGAGCGCGTAAATATATTCGCGCAAGACTTGTTGTCTGCTCCTCATTCACTTCCAGCCTTTTGAAGGCATTCAAAACCGCATGGTCTAGTTCATACAATTAAACCATAATAGCACCAATTTAACAGTACTGTTAAAACTTTTCTCTCTCCTGAAGAGAGAGGTCAATGGGCTACCTGAACAACGGCCAACGGAGTAAAGAGAGGGAAGTGAAATGAAGCATATTTGAAACATTTCTTTTATGAACATGTCGTGTACACGATTGTCGTCCCGTAATTAAGTGACTCACAGAAAAACGAACCCCATGTCCCAAGGCAGAGAACACAGGCTGGCTTTACTACGTATACTATAGGACAAATGACCAAACCACATCAATAACGCACCTAAAATTGTGGGCAAACCGATCACAGAATCAATACAGTCAGAAAAAGTCTTCAAGATGCCCAAGAAAAATGGACAGGAAACACTTGGGACGGCAATGCAGGAGCAATTCAGGCGGTTTACAAAGCGTTTCCTTATTATGGGGGGTTATTTTGACCAAACAATGGCCAGAAGAGAATTATAGGTCCCAGGGATTATAATCACACAAGCGGATGTGAAGAACAATCGGAATATTGTGGTTGTGAGATTTTTGAAGATCATAGAGATGGCCAGGTTCAGTCGTTTACACGGATGAAACAGATTAGGAAGAAAGGATAATTACGTCCAAACCCTTGGGCCTCATCATGTAGCTCAGGCGTTTACGACGTAGATTATTCCGTTCCCCTGGAGAAAAATTACGTAAGCGATAAAATCGAGAGGATGGGAACAAAAATTAGACCCATGACAATTGAGGTCAATCGACACTTGTCATAGAAACAGGACCAAAAATTACGTGACGCCATAGGACTGAACCACCAAACTGTCAACGTTCGATTCCCTATTGAAGACTGACTGCAATGTTATAAAACTTCTTCATCTGACTGGGTAAGAATCATTGCCAGTGCTCTTCACCACAGTCCCAGCCGATTCTCCGTAGTGTTATCAGTTTGCTGAACAAAAAGATTACTTCTAATTTACCATTTTCGTAGTTTTACCAAAATCTCAAGCTGACAAGGGATTTTCGTCTTGTTACTCGGTCTTTTGGTCACTCGCTTTTCAAGAAACTCATCCGGTACAAACTTCCAACAAAATTTAAGTTCTACATCCTTTTATCACAGTGCATTTACTCTGGCCTACTTCGCTGATGTATCCGGGGGAGTTGTGTTGGCTTGCCCCAAAATAAACTGTACCATGACACAATAAGATTGTAAAGTCGTGCCGATTTGAAAGTCACTCACTCCGTCATTTCTTATGTTGCTGTTTTCGACTGACAACCTGTCTTGAGGCCCTTAGACTTGGGGAGGACAACAATGTAGTGTCCCAATAGGTCATGGGTGGTAACTAGCCGGACAACAGTCTGGAATATTGTCTACCACCTAAGTGAGTGGTGGTGGAGGGCATTCGAATCTCTGACCTTTGAGTTGGTAATCAAACGCTCTGAACCACTTGACCGCCATCAAACTGTATAATAGTAACGCAGAATACCATGGATCAAATCTGTCTTCGGGTTCATTCTATCACTCTTATTCTATCTCACGTATACTACTCTCTTTAAAGTCTATATTAAACTTCAGTGAATAACTCACTGATCAGTTTGTTTTCTTCCATCACTGTGGTAACCAAGACCACCTGTTGATTATTCCCGATTGGTAAAGTGAACAGATAAATGACCTCCGGTAGTCGGCGGACTAACATCTACACCTAATATATTTGGAAATTTTTTTCCTCACACAATCAAATACTTCATTATTGTCCCAACTACAAATACTAACGGATCTACATATCCTACAGAATGGAAAACGTGACAGTGCATGTCATATGATGACTTTCAATGGGACACTAAATTGATGATAGTCAAGCTGATTGGACTGGTTTTTCTTATCTCAGAGGACGTCCGATGTAATAGAAGTCTTTGAACACACAAGTCCAGAGTACTACGTAGCGCAGTAAGCATCCTCTAGCGTCATGGATTCCACTCTTGCATAATCTAGGGTGTTGTACAAAACAAAAGTTGTTCGTATAAACAAGGTAACGCTGAGGACAATGTGAGAGTAATTTCAGTTTGCACGGCTGGCTACAATCCGTGTGAACCACTGACACTGTCACTCGTCATCCTCATTATTACCTCATACATTTTGAAGAAATATGTTGCCTATGAACTCTTCGTTCAAGTTTAGTGTGGGGCCTAGAACCATTATTCGATATTGAATATCGGTCAAGTCCTCTTATGAGCTTCTCTGTCATCCAGTTTTCATGCACATTTTTCCAGTTGACATTATTTGCTTAGTGGTGATTGCCTCGGTTTGCCTACTAACACGCTTATGAGTAGTAGGGTGAGAAATTCGACCTCCACATTTTTCGTTCCTACTGCACAGGTAACGTCAATTGTGATGCACTCAAACATTTTTCAGGTAAACTATTCTAAATTCGTAATCTAATTTAATTGTAACGGAGCATGCCTTTAGTTTACAGGCTAAGGTTTAGCGTGTGATGGGCTGTAGAAGAGTGGGGAAAAGTTATCCGTATTAAAAAAACACTCGAAAATGTATCACGTCGAATAACAAAATATCTCATCGACCAATGCCATTGGTTTCGTTCGGTATGAAACATGGTTAGCCTTGGTGTTGTTGGCAGACTCCAATTAGAGTCACCTCGGTTAGTTGTAAAATCTACTTTGTTTAGACTGAAAAATCACCCGGATTCGATGAAAAGATGTCATCTGGGTAAGTAATAGATTTTCAGGATCACCCCCCATGCTGTTATACATGAGCGCGTAAATATATTCGCGCAAGACTTGTTGTCTGCTCCTCATTCACTTCCAGCCTTTTGAAGGCATTCAAAACCGCATGGTCTAGTTCATACAATTAAACCATAATAGCACCAATTTAACAGTACTGTTAAAACTTTTCTCTCTCCTGAAGAGAGAGGTCAATGGGCTACCTGAACAACGGCCAACGGAGTAAAGAGAGGGAAGTGAAATGAAGCATATTTGAAACATTTCTTTTATGAACATGTCGTGTACACGATTGTCGTCCCGTAATTAAGTGACTCACAGAAAAACGAACCCCATGTCCCAAGGCAGAGAACACAGGCTGGCTTTACTACGTATACTATAGGACAAATGACCAAACCACATCAATAACGCACCTAAAATTGTGGGCAAACCGATCACAGAATCAATACAGTCAGAAAAAGTCTTCAAGATGCCCAAGAAAAATGGACAGGAAACACTTGGGACGGCAATGCAGGAGCAATTCAGGCGGTTTACAAAGCGTTTCCTTATTATGGGGGGTTATTTTGACCAAACAATGGCCAGAAGAGAATTATAGGTCCCAGGGATTATAATCACACAAGCGGATGTGAAGAACAATCGGAATATTGTGGTTGTGAGATTTTTGAAGATCATAGAGATGGCCAGGTTCAGTCGTTTACACGGATGAAACAGATTAGGAAGAAAGGATAATTACGTCCAAACCCTTGGGCCTCATCATGTAGCTCAGGCGTTTACGACGTAGATTATTCCGTTCCCCTGGAGAAAAATTACGTAAGCGATAAAATCGAGAGGATGGGAACAAAAATTAGACCCATGACAATTGAGGTCAATCGACACTTGTCATAGAAACAGAACCAAAAATTACGTGACGCCATAGGACTGAACCACCAAACTGTCAACGTTCGATTCCCTATTGAAGACTGACTGCAATGTTATAAAACTTCTTCATCTGACTGGGTAAGAATCATTGCCAGTGCTCTTCACCACAGTCCCAGCCGATTCTCCGTAGTGTTATCAGTTTGCTGAACAAAAAGATTACTTCTAATTTACCATTTTCGTAGTTTTACCAAAATCTCAAGCTGACAAGGGATTTTCGTCTTGTTACTCGGTCTTTTGGTCACTCGCTTTTCAAGAAACTCATCCGGTACAAACTTCCAACAAAATTTAAGTTCTACATCCTTTTATCACAGTGCATTTACTCTGGCCTACTTCGCTGATGTATCCGGGGGAGTTGTGTTGGCTTGCCCCAAAATAAACTGTACCATGACACAATAAGATTGTAAAGTCGTGCCGATTTGAAAGTCACTCACTCCGTCATTTCTTATGTTGCTGTTTTCGACTGACAACCTGTCTTGAGGCCCTTAGACTTGGGGAGGACAACAATGTAGTGTCCCAATAGGTCATGGGTGGTAACTAGCCGGACAACAGTCTGGAATATTGTCTACCACCTAAGTGAGTGGTGGTGGAGGGCATTCGAATCTCTGACCTTTGAGTTGGTAATCAAACGCTCTGAACCACTTGACCGCCATCAAACTGTATAATAGTAACGCAGAATACCATGGATCAAATCTGTCTTCGGGTTCATTCTATCACTCTTATTCTATCTCACGTATGCTACTCTCTTTAAAGTCTATATTAAACTTCAGTGAATAACTCACTGATCAGTTTGTTTTCTTCCATCACTGTGGTAACCAAGACCACCTGTTGATTATTCCCGATTGGTAAAGTGAACAGATAAATGACCTCCGGTAGTCGGCGGACTAACATCTACACCTAATATATTTGGAAATTTTTTTCCTCACACAATCAAATACTTCATTATTGTCCCAACTACAAATACTAACGGATCTACATATCCTACAGAATGGAAAACGTGACAGTGCATGTCATATGATGACTTTCAATGGGACACTAAATTGATGATAGTCAAGCTGATTGGACTGGTTTTTCTTATCTCAGAGGACGTCCGATGTAATAGAAGTCTTTGAACACACAAGTCCAGAGTACTACGTAGCGCAGTAAGCATCCTCTAGCGTCATGGATTCCACTCTTGCATAATCTAGGGTGTTGTACAAAACAAAAGTTGTTCGTATAAACAAGGTAACGCTGAGGACAATGTGAGAGTAATTTCAGTTTGCACGGCTGGCTACAATCCGTGTGAACCACTGACACTGTCACTCGTCATCCTCATTATTACCTCATACATTTTGAAGAAATATGTTGCCTATGAACTCTTCGTTCAAGTTTAGTGTGGGGCCTAGAACCATTATTCGATATTGAATATCGGTCAAGTCCTCTTATGAGCTTCTCTGTCATCCAGTTTTCATGCACATTTTTCCAGTTGACATTATTTGCTTAGTGGTGATTGCCTCGGTTTGCCTACTAACACGCTTATGAGTAGTAGGGTGAGAAATTCGACCTCCACATTTTTCGTTCCTACTGCACAGGTAACGTCAATTGTGATGCACTCAAACATTTTTCAGGTAAACTATTCTAAATTCGTAATCTAATTTAATTGTAACGGAGCATGCCTTTAGTTTACAGGCTAAGGTTTAGCGTGTGATGGGCTGTAGAAGAGTGGGGAAAAGTTATCCGTATTAAAAAAACACTCGAAAATGTATCACGTCGAATAACAAAATATCTCATCGACCAATGCCATTGGTTTCGTTCGGTATGAAACATGGTTAGCCTTGGTGTTGTTGGCAGACTCCAATTAGAGTCACCTCGGTTAGTTGTAAAATCTACTTTGTTTAGACTGAAAAATCACCCGGATTCGATGAAAAGATGTCATCTGGGTAAGTAATAGATTTTCAGGATCACCCCCCATGCTGTTATACATGAGCGCGTAAATATATTCGCGCAAGACTTGTTGTCTGCTCCTCATTCACTTCCAGCCTTTTGAAGGCATTCAAAACCGCATGGTCTAGTTCATACAATTAAACCATAATAGCACCAATTTAACAGTACTGTTAAAACTTTTCTCTCTCCTGAAGAGAGAGGTCAATGGGCTACCTGAACAACGGCCAACGGAGTAAAGAGAGGGAAGTGAAATGAAGCATATTTGAAACATTTCTTTTATGAACATGTCGTGTACACGATTGTCGTCCCGTAATTAAGTGACTCACAGAAAAACGAACCCCATGTCCCAAGGCAGAGAACACAGGCTGGCTTTACTACGTATACTATAGGACAAATGACCAAACCACATCAATAACGCACCTAAAATTGTGGGCAAACCGATCACAGAATCAATACAGTCAGAAAAAGTCTTCAAGATGCCCAAGAAAAATGGACAGGAAACACTTGGGACGGCAATGCAGGAGCAATTCAGGCGGTTTACAAAGCGTTTCCTTATTATGGGGGGTTATTTTGACCAAACAATGGCCAGAAGAGAATTATAGGTCCCAGGGATTATAATCACACAAGCGGATGTGAAGAACAATCGGAATATTGTGGTTGTGAGATTTTTGAAGATCATAGAGATGGCCAGGTTCAGTCGTTTACACGGATGAAACAGATTAGGAAGAAAGGATAATTACGTCCAAACCCTTGGGCCTCATCATGTAGCTCAGGCGTTTACGACGTAGATTATTCCGTTCCCCTGGAGAAAAATTACGTAAGCGATAAAATCGAGAGGATGGGAACAAAAATTAGACCCATGACAATTGAGGTCAATCGACACTTGTCATAGAAACAGGACCAAAAATTACGTGACGCCATAGGACTGAACCACCAAACTGTCATGTGGATGAGGAAGCCAAGGTGTTTGGTCGGCGCGGAATTCGGTGGTGAATTTGCACAAAAAATAAGCAAAGTGAATGCAATATAAAATTATGACGGAAAGCATGGGATCAGAACTGAATCAGTTTTGAGTAGTTTCTTGATATGGCGAGCTGAATTTCTTGTCCATTCTGAATAAATCTCTGCGTGGTGGACTCTGCACCGAAGACACTAAAAAATCCTGAAGAATAAAAACAGATCCACTGATTAAAGGTGTGTTTGAACGTCAAGCTCCTATTAATGCTGAGGTTACTTCAATACAAATAAGTCTTGTTTTTTACCACTCAGGGCCTCATATCCTTTCATGAATACGGCTGACTGGCATCGAAAAGGTAGGGTTTCATCTGAATTTGGAGTATGTTTGTTTACCACATACAAGCAGACCAAAAGGGTTGTTGGCCTAAAGCCTCATCACCACTAGCTAGTTATCTAAGGTGCAAAATTATGTAGTTCTGTTCTAATGCTGTTACTTACAAGAACAAAATGTGATTGACAGAGGCCCGTGTGTATCAGTTTCAACAACACCTGTGATATGTGCAATAGGAGATGCCAGTTTTAGAGATACTTTGCATCATACAGTGCGAACGTTCATACCAATGAAAAGCACTGAAGCACAGAACCCTGTTCAGGAAAAAAAGGACCACCCCCGGGAGTTCCGCATTTCTATTTTGGCTGCCCGACGGATTCGGCAGTAGTTAATGTTTGAGACTTTTCAGCCTCAGCCGGAAAAAGCCGGGCTTTCAGTCAAAACACGTCAATCTCATTTTCCGCGGAGGGGATTTCATCAGTTAAAACGGTTTTTCACAATGAGATGCCCTAAAACCAATCAGGCAACGTTTAAGGCTATATGTTCTGACTCGTTCATTGCAATTGTCGCCCAACATAGTGTAACAAAGTGACTTAGCACAATAAAGCAAAATGCATAAGTCAACAGCAACCGTACACTAATACATCGATTCACAAACCACGGATGTGAAAGATGTCTTGCAGTATGACTTAACTTCGTTCATACGTTCAACACAGATTATGGTTGAAATGTTTGTTGACTCCCAACAGCGACTGACGTTTGACTGTTGATCACGCACTCTCCTCAAGCAAGCTCTCGCAAATAAACACTAATCCCTCTCGCTCCTGATCACCTTTTCTTTTTCACGAGTAGTGGAAAAAGTCATTCTGGTTATCGTGTTTGCAATATGCCAAGCTTTTGAGTACCGGATAGATAGCCCACACATAACAGAAAGGACTGACGAATGCGTTTGTCAAGGATGCACTGCGGTCAGGGAACAGGTCTTACCCTCTGTTATACCTATAATTGTTCCACTATTCAGTGTCAGTTGTCTGCCTTACAACCAAGCCAATTAAATGTGACATGTTTCGAAGCAAAAGTGTTGGGTTTGCACATTCTCACACTTCTTGATCTCCCTTTCAACCCAGCGGTAAGCCTGAACAAAACATTGTCTTCAAAGATCCGGAAACAGTTGAGCTCAGATTAAGGGCCTATGAACTAGTCGAAGACTTCAAGCCTAGACTGTGTTTCGTGGATTGTCAGTGAAAAGTTCTCCTCCGGTTCCCCTCGAGAGCACTTTCAGGGTCACATTTGCTGTAAAAGGCAAGGGAAATAAACAAAATCATAGGGAAGATTGAAACGAATGTCACATTAAAATAATTGAATTGAAGGCCACGCTCGTCGAGTGCGATTTACAATTTTCGTCACGCTGTTTTCTCTAAATGAAAGGCTGCTGAATAGGAGCATTCCTGTTTGTCCCGTGATCTATCTCCCAGCTCATCGGCAATATTCAGATAATAAGGTAGATAAAAGATCCGAGAATATTTGAGCTTCACTGTTATACCTGAGTATTGCTTCTGTTGTGTCTGGCTGAATTCAAGCACATTACGTGGACAACTGATAAATATTCTTTTCATGAATGGACGTAAGCATGCTTTGCCTAGATATTTATTCATGGTTCAGCACGAGCAGTCCTGACTTATCGATTGAGCTTTGTGCTGATTGGATTTACTGTTTCGCGCGTGACAGCACATATAGTTTATCTCTTCTACGTGCTTGTCTGTGGCTTACTTGCTGGCTCAGGTCAGGTTTCATGTTTACTGACGTAAAAATAAACGCAGTGCCGACATGGAGTGTCTTACTATCAACTACGAGCACAGCAATTTCAAAATGTCAAGACTCCAAGAATTAATGTGACGAATATAGTACACCAATACACCGGGGATCTACAAAGAGATAAGAAGTTCGGCGGGTCTTTTGTATCCCCAGCTTCTAGGTGGTAACTAGATCCGATGGAGTAGAGATAGTATTCTTTGTGGACCATAATGTTTGTTGAAAGAGTGCAGTTAATCGATTACTCCATAAAGCCACAGTAACACCTGAGAAAAAAAGTTAAGCCAAGAAAGCCACCGTTCAACCGCAAGCCTCTAGGGCAGTAAAGAGAATCGAGTGATTGGGCCACAGTCCACTCGTGGTGACAAACGGGGTCCACGAAAATATGCATGAAAGTAACCTCACCTAGATGTCCCGAAAATTCACAATATACCATTCGTGATTCTCCTTGTTTCATCCATCAACCGTGCCCGTCCACGAAAGATAAATCAGTGCATAACTACTACGGGCAAACAGCGAATAAATGAAAACAAACGGTTTGACATTTTACAAAAGAGTTGTTGTTTCGGCTTCAAAAAGTTTGAGTTAAATGCAATTGACAAAACATATTGCTATGTTACGTGGGATAGCAGTGAGCAGTATACGAGACTCTTTGGCCAAATTGCGTAATAGTCAGATCCCGTTGTCCTCAGCGATGCAATTGTTTCAAGCTGCTCTGTCTTTTACACAGGGATTATAACTGTCATGGTAAGTGATGGAACCACTGGTGGACTCTCGTTTGTAGCTGTCTCACTTCTTGCATCACCATCGAGGTGTTGGACTTCGAGATGCACTCTTGATATTAGTTTCGTACTTGCTGTTTTGATCGATGACGTGCACCCGATCAAGTCACTGAAGCAACTTGAAAATATCTTCGTATGGGAGCCGTAGAGGTGCTCTTGCACTGTCCACACGTTCACAAACGTAGGCTGACACTGACAATACTGGTTAAAAGTAGAAAATTAGGGATTGCGTAAGCTGCGAGTGAATTGACTAGTAAAGCGTGCGCGCAGCCAACAGTTGAGTATATAGAAGACGTTCGAAGGAGGCTAGTGAACGTGTCTCCTATTCGGTCTGGCAGCGAAATACCAACGTTATACCCTCTATCGGACGAATAGAGAAGACGCGAGTCGGTTTACAGATGCGAAGGTGTATTCTATATATCGTGGCACCGAAACAGTACCGATACAAGGGATACACCGAACGGAAAAGAAACGCAACGGCTGTTTAGAAAGCGAGCCGCGAGCGCGTACAATCGGCGAACGACCGAAAGTGAAAGTGATTCAAAACGAGGTCGACGGTAACCTCGGAAAAGTCAGTCCAGTAAAACGTACGCAACCGGAAAAACAGTGAGGTCGATGTCAAACGTCGGAAAAGACTGTAGAAAAAACAGATCCATAATGGTGTCCAGAAAAGAGTCATTTTCTCAAAACGATCGAAGTCACTACAAGTTTATGAAGCATAACTGAAGTCACACAACCTACGGCTAGGTAATCCCCGGGGAATCAGAAGGTTTGTCCGAAAGCTAACTCAGCATCTGACTCATTAGGTCATGTATGTAAGAAAAACACAGACGGAATAGAACGGTTGGAAGTACTTGTGGGCAGCCGTGAGAGAAGCTTTGAAATGCCGATAGAAAAGCTCAACCATACCGTTGGCTGCTGGATAATAGGCTGATGTAAAAGAACGGTAACAGCCTAAGGAATGCTGCTTATTTAACAAAAAACTCTATCCACTTCCTTTTTAATATTATGCAACAAAGTACAACGATTCAGAAAGGAGGCCGTGGCCAATGAAAGGCCGCCAAACCGGGAACTGACAAGCCGTGGCGCGAATCAAACCCGGGTTGTCCAAAGTCCATGATGATGACCGTTTGATCACCGTCGGTCTCGAACTATGCGTGACTCGATTGGTGCACCGTGATCAGAGGTTACCGTTGCAGGACATTCATGCAACGAAAACCAACATTCCATAAAGGCTGCTATCACGGTTTCTGTTTTCACATTCGAAAAGAGAACAGCTTTTGGAAAACCAGTGAAACAGTCGACCGTGGTAAGAAGGTGGACAAAACCTTTGTGGGAACTGAGAGGACTAATAATGCTAGTTTGCACTCGAGGAGAACGTGAGGCCTCTCCCGAAAAGTGCCCTAAAAAAGTTAAAGTATTTACCTTCTAAGGTTGACACTTAATAAAAGAACCAGTCAAACTATGATTGTCCTTTTGCATACTGTGGCACGCTTACTTATTTGCAACTGGCTTCATGGTGGCCCAGATGCCAGGATGGCTTAGACTATGCAAAACATCAACAATTGTATAGGGGTTCCATTAGACGCCGAATCGAAATGTTGTGCCACATTATCGAACCTGAGGACGTAGCCCTTGGAAACTCCGTGGTCTTAAGTTACGTAATTTTATGGGATCTTGAAAATCTATTTTTTAACGTCGGGTTGCAGCTAAAGTTTCGAGGTCTGTTGTAGCGAAGAAAGCGATACGAATGAGGAACACCAGTATTTGAGAAACCAGATAAGTTAAGTCGGCGAAACATGTACAACTGTTTATGTATTTCTTTTTTCAGGCCGCACTACAGCAACATTGATTCTCCAACTGCCTGAGTGATTCGGCTGCTTTGTGGCCGGGTGCCTATGGCCATCAGCTTGCTTCTTTTGAGCACTATTTCCGTTCGGCTGGTCCGATAACTCCAGGTGACGGCTTGATCGATAATCCCTCGCGTGGGCCATCCGGTTGATTGCCTGAGATCCCACTGCGTCCTACCTGTTTGTCCGTATGCCTGTTTTCGTTTGTTGCGGGATGCTTCTGACTTATTCACCGTCCGTTCTTTGGGCTGTGGCTCTTGATTGGTTGGCCCGATCGGTTTGAAACTAGCATCGTTCTGTTGCTACAGCATTCCCCGCTACACCCTGACCGGTGACGGAATAGAAACAGCATTTAACCGAGAAAGGGCATCGAACAAAGTGGTATTGCTACCAGAAACATGACGAACATCGCTGTATTCAGTTCAAATGAAGCAAATCATGTGGCGAGTATTTATCGATTCGGCTGTAAAAAGTGCGCTAATGGATTTTGATGATAATGACAATAATAATAGTAATAATGATAACGACTTATTTGAGCAGAGTCTGAGGCACGCTTGAAAGCTAGATCAAAATGGTCGGTAAAGATTGTGGATTGTCTGCATTCGATGATACATTGTAAGTGCCTAACGGTACTGATAATGTAAGGGGAAACCGAAAGTGACGGCTGTGAAGTAACTGAATTGTCTGGTTTCTAACAACCTTTTCTTTTCCACGCTACTTCAGGTCACATTGCATGCATTGCATTGAACTCTGAGTCACAAGATATTGAGTGTGAAAACCAGGACAGCACATCCCTCGCGTAACGATAAAATTTGTGTTATTTTCGTCCTATTTTCCCATATTGTTGCTACATGTTTCATAATACAAATTCCATTGAAGACTTCAAGAGTTCTCCTCTAACACACCAGTGCTGGCCAGCATTTTAGACCAGTTCCCACATAATACAATACCACCAGGTAGTTGCTGACTAAATGTGTGGAACCCAGCTTTTGCTGGTAGAAGATGACGACAGAAAAAGGCCAGCGTTTTCCATTGTGATGTAGACCACCGCTGAAACACACCACCTGTCCCTTTTGTCAAAGGCTTCGTTGACTTTACGCCACTGGGCATCAGAGCCTGAATTATGAGCAAAATAGCGGAAGCCAATATGTCTTCAACCGCATTGAAGGCAGTTTTGGCGTCCTAGTGAACTGGGCAACGGAAATGTGTTACCCATTTGCACCTGTTCCTCCAAGGGCCAAATATCACGTTCGCTGACCGTATGGTCTGAAGACAGTTGGCCAAAATCACTTTTGTTCGCACTGAAGATTATTCTGTGAGACTAAAGGCATAAGCAACAACTGACGCACATATCCTTTAGATTTGCAGATTGCCATTGGGTGGCTAGTGCAGGCAGAAACGAAATTTAAACCTCGGATAATCTAGTCCATGAAGAGCTGAAAGTTTTGTGCAGCTTTGTGCAAATCATGTCGCGTGCGTACAAATTCAGGTTGAGCAAAAGTTGTCATTACCGCTGTCTTGGGTATATCCGCATCTGTTACGGGAATATGGCAACCGGCATACAGTGCTCCGGCTTGCCAGGCCTCAAGAGAGGCCCGAGAACGGCCTAGGAAATGGGTAACGAGTCAAAAGTTTCAACGGATGGCATAAGACGGTAAAGCTCTGTCAAATAGATGGACGATTATGTACATTGAAACGGAGTAGTTTGTCGATCATGTCTAAGAGCCAGAGCGACATCTGGCATAAGGTTAGTTAGGTTCAGCCGTCGGCAAGCAGAACAGTCAAAGGTATTTCAAGTGACCGAATCCAATCATCGTTACAGTAGGCGAACAGAAAGCAAACATCCCAGTAGCATCGAACAACACACGAACTGCTTATAACAAGTACTAATTATTTTGGTCTACCCAGGGTGATTTTTATTGGCAATTTTTTTACTTGCCAACCCCGTCATCTCCAAGTTGCTACAGGCACGTATCACTTCTATTTCTGAGAACATGCAAGCTCCATCGAGACTAGACGTCATATCCAGAATACGTCGAACGAGAAACTTATCTGAAACAGTGGCCTCGTTGAGGACTGCGTATTCTCCTCAAGGTTATCAATGTCCACGTGGAGTGATGAACCACAGCAGCTATTTGACGCACGAATAATACCTTATTTCTGCATGTGCTCGAACTCGACTCGTGAGATTTTAGGTTTGTCGAGTGCAAGCCGACGCGCTTTAGTAAAACTGAAAGGCCTGACGTGCTAATATGATGATCTACGGAGCTGGTTACGGCAGGTAGCACGAACGCCACGGTCTGCACCTGCGTGTAGCACTTTCGAGTATCCAACTACGTCACCGAACAAATGCAAACCGGTTGATTCAAGTGGGATATGATTCATCGGGTTAGAATGAACCGAAATATCATTCACAGATGGATAAGTGACACGGTCTACGCGACGTTTGCTGCGATAATGGACCAAGGGGTCAAAGCGATGCCGAAAATCCATACCAAGGATGACCTTCCGAACCCCTGCGGTCAGGAAACCGAAGGAAGAGTGCGATGAAAACCAAAACCTTACATCTTTAAAACTTGCCCACAAGTCTGTATAGAGGTACCTTTGGCGGAGGAGGACATGAATTTTGACCTGCATTTGGGAGCACGCAAATTTCCACACCCTTATCTACCAAGTAGCGTGTCTCTGAGTTATGGTCGATGGACAGGATGCTACCCTGTCCGGTAGCGTCTATCGCAGCTACGCACTGGTGTCCTCGGTCCCCTGAGTGATTCGGGCCAAGGAACAAGGTGGGATGCAGTAACGCGCCTTAGAACGGTACCGTTAATAATACCAATAAAAAGTTTCAGTTAATGGTGGCTAAATCGAAATTTTCATAAGGATATTATTGGAAGATATGTTTCAGCAAAACTACCTGTTAGGTTATGCCCGAATTAAAAGCCCAACTGACGAGACACTGTGTGCCTCGGACATTTTGACAAGATAGTGTACTGTGGTAGTTAGTGACACAGTTCTAGATTTGGTTTTGAGAAGTCGCCTGAGTGACCTCCGGTTCATAATTCCCCTAAATTTTATCTGCCCTGTCGGAAAGTCTTTCGAATGTTTCTTGTGTAGGCACTCAAAGTACGTTTTGCACATGAATGGGGATCAAACCTGGTAATTCCAAAAAAGAGTTCCCAGGAGTCGAAGGAACTGAGAACGTTTACGACCTCTAAGTCTATTGTCAGAAAATAAAGGAGACCCAGTGTTTCAAATTCACTGTTTGCCAGACATTCCAATCCGGCTAACAACTGCCGCTCTTGCGCGTCCATAGAAATTGGGTTCTTATGAATCAAACCCATCCTGTACTCAGTCCACGATGTGAGCAGGAACACCTGTGACCACATAGTTAGGTCTGATATTCTCCGTAGCCACGTTGTACAAATGGTATTTGCTTCTAGCGGCGCACACCATACCCTGGGGTTACTTTCCAGAAATGGTCCTCAAAGGGCCGTGATCTGTTTTTGCTAAATTTGGAAACTTCTGCTCCAGTCCTCTCACGGGGAACAGATTACTCGCGGACGGTAGGACCACTGTCTGAATAAGAAAACTCGAAGAGCGAGAGATAAGTAAAAAAAACTGTAACGGATGGTTGACTGCAATGATTTGTTTGATTATGTCGTTGTTGTAGGATGACTTTTCTTTATGCATCAAATGTGTTGCATAGAAAAATTAATGAAGTCACATTAAAGAATATTGCATGGATGACCGTCTCAAAAGAGGGACACAGAAAGCTGTCATACACTGGAGAAGTCTTTGTTTTGTTTTTAGAAAAGTTTTTTACTCACTATTAGGCATAATAATAATAGTGTCCGATGAAAGTAGGGATTTGAAAATGAAGCTATCTCGATTTTCTCTTTGTACTAGGAGCTTGGGCTCTGCTGAACCCGTGTCTGTACACGCAACAGAAATGGTAGAGGATGGGGAACGAATGAGATCTCTCTCTCTCCTCCGTGAAATCCGATTCCAATCTATCCGCATAAACCGTTTCTCGAACACCGACAAGCCCCATAATGTAATATTTATCAATACTTTCTTAAACTCTGTGTGGGCCAGAGAAATAAGCTTGCAGTGGGTGCTGTGTATATTTTCTTTAAGTAAGAAAATGTTTTTGCACGTCGTCAATTTCTTAGTTATACACTCTGGTATGTTTTGTCCCAGAGTAAACATTACGTGCATTCTGCGCATATGTTGATTCAAGCGTTGGATATATTCGGAATAGTTGAACCACTGCGAGGGTTGAGGACTCACCAGTTCCCCGGGCAATCTAAGTGTAAATCCAAACAATAGCCCTGCCGACTTTGAAAGCGGGTCAGCTTTCATCGAACTCCGGGTGCTTATTAAGTCAAAAAAGAGAGACTCACGCGACGCAAGTTCTTCGTAAGTTCTTTTCCTATGGAAACGCTAGATGAATGCGTTAGCAACTAGACAGTACGTTGTTGCATCCCAGTACATTAATCAGGGAAGTAAATGAACCTTGAAAACGGGTGACTCGTTTGGTTGTCACAAAAGCCCAACATCCGAATTCCGCGAAGCATCGCACTAGAAAGTCTCGCACTGTCGTTTAGGATGAGCAGCCGGTTAAAGGTGTTGCCCTAGCCCACCTCAAAACAAGGTCGGTGCAAGTGAATAGATAAAAGGATCCCTTGGATGGAGACAGATGACCTACCGGACCGACGTGCAGCCTGTCTAAATATTCGGGATCACCTCAATTCGGTCACGGTCCTGATAAATGGTCGAATTCTAATTTACACAGCTGACCCTACTCTCTCTCTCTCTTGCTAAACAATAATGTCTACTTTACATTTTGGCCACTGAGAGTATGTTCGGGCTACTATCCATTCATATAAATTCGAACCCACAGCATTAAGCCCTGACTTTACCTTTCCGTGAAGCTGCTTAATTTCTGAATAGTTCGCATTTCAATTTTTGTACGAAATTTAAATTTCTTCCCGCCAGTTGGATATTTTCATGATTACCTCCAATTGTCGTTCTTCTACCACTCGGGACTTCGTTGACTGGTTCACGCCTGATTTTTACAAGGTCTCACGTACAGACTAAATAAACGGTACATTTGACACTTCAGTTTGACTTGGTTTTGTCGTCACCAATAAACTCGTGGTACCGCGTTGCGCCTGGCTTCTCACTCTAGCCAGCGGATGGGCTAGCATCACTGAAGTTCGCGCTTTGTGTTCGAGTTGTGGGCCAGCCGAAGGCCATTTTCGTTGTGCGACTACGGGTCAAGGAGACTTGACCCAAGCGATCAGTTGTGTCAATAATCCAGCGAGGCCGCAGGTGTCGCTCATCGTTTGTGACTGTGTTCTGTGTCTCGTATGTCTACTTGGCCCGTGTCTCGTGTTCTGTGCCATGATTCCACGTGGCCTCGTGCACTGTGTTGCCCGTACAGCCCGTTCATTTGGTATCGTGTTGTGATTTGTGTTATGTGCCTAATTAGCCGTGAGCTTTCATCGTGTGCGGCATCCTAACGCCAATTAATTTGTGTTATCGAGTCTCACTGAGTTGAGACCTTCTGTGTCAAGCGTGTGGGTGTCTTGTGAGATATCACAGAGTAGTATCCGTTGTATAAACTGGAATTCGACCGTAGGTCAGAATTTCGACGGAATTGGGGTGATCCCGGATTTTTTGGACAGGCTGTACACGCAAATGAAAAGTGCATCTTCTGTACCAGGCATGATAAGAAGGCAGTTTGCGTGTCGGTACACCATTTTAAATCGCTACTTGCTCACTGACTTATACCCATGTTTATTTTCGGCCTCAGGAAATGTTCAACAGCGAATTTACCAAGGCTTATGAGCCGGTATGTGACAATCAGTTTGGTGCCCTAAAGACACCCTGCAGGAGAGCACAAAGGACCAGCGAAAGAGGAATGTTTTGTGACAAGTCGCACAAGATTGTGCTTAAATACTGGTTGCCTCACCACTTTGATTTTACAGTGAACACTCTTATAGCGGGGATAACTATCTTTGCCTTTACGGCGTGACCTATAAGCACCGATGCTGGAACACGTAAAAGACCCCAAGGTCCTATTTAGGGCCATATCATTCTGGTCATTATCTCCGATTAGCCTCTTCCACTGGTTAGTTAACAAAATGGATCCATGAGTTTTTGTTGGTGGGCACATCTTCGGAGTGGGAGGTTAGAGCTACAGCCGGGTTACCATTTGGCCTTTTCATCGATCCATGTACGAGTTGTTTATCGTCAAATTTGTATCAAGTGTTCACTGAACGGGGCTGTTGGTGGAAAAAGCAACAACCGTGCGCGCAGCAGCTTTGGTAATAATAGTAGTAACAATTTGTTTCGGGAAAAGCCAGAGGCATCCATGAAAGCAAGATCAGGCGATGCATGCGAGGCAAATATTGCTTAGCTGTAAGAAAATAGGAAGAAACTTCAAATCGTAGCATGAGTGAGAGATACGGTACGCTGAACTGGAATGATAATAGCGACAGGCTAAATCAAAAGTCGAGGTAAGGGGGTAGAGTCTCCTTCAGTGGTTACAGATGGCTGAAACTTCGGAATATAAACATGCAACACACAAAATCAGGCGGCCCCAGTGAAGGGTGAAATATGAAAAGCGGAAATTTCATAAAGACAGCAATCGTTATGGAGCAATTTAAGAAGCAATAGGACTCTGCCGTGGACGAGAGGTATATGGCTAGAGACCGACCGAGGAAGAGGGACAAGGAGTCAGCAGCGAAATAAAGAAACTTGATCTTCCAGTAAACTGGTAATGATTAAAGGGCGGCGACTGAAAAAAAATCTTTCCAAAGATGGTTACACCTCAGGCGGGGTTGTAAAAGTGAATGGAACGGAGAGGACAGTAAAGTTGGAGCAATGAATATTCCTGAGACGGCGACCGATAATGAGAACTGGAACGGTCAGAAGTCTTGGCAAGTAAATAGTGGCTTTGGGACGCCCATAGTGTCAAAAAGATATGTGCGAAGAACAGCCCATAAGAACGCGCTAAGGGTGGGTCAATTTTTTCCCCCCTTATAAGTCACTCACGAGATATATACATGTATAACATCCTGCTGAAGGAGTTAAGTCCTGGTGAGCAAGGAAGGAGGGGACTGGCGCATCTTGGGACTGGAATGATGCAAAAAAATATCTCAGAGCGGATAATCAGACAAACAGTTGAGGGGAGCAAACATTCACCAGTCCGATCACCGACAGCTGGAAGAATACGGAGATAGTTTTCAAGCAGTGAAAGTTCGACGAGGTGTGTATCACTGTAAGGCCTAGAGGCAGTAGAATATGGTAGTTAGTATGGTAATAAAGTAGTAAAGGTCTGCTTCTGGGAATGAGAATGCATACGAGAAGGACTGGTGGATCACAAAAACATTGCTGCAGAAGACACTGATCGAGTTGGATAAACAGGTGCCAAAAGACCAGAGGTAAATGATACTTCCGATATTTCTGGCTTTTAGGCGGATCACTGTGTGCCACCGGAGAAGAGAGTCTGCTGAACGGGTTGACGTATGATGAACAAGCGCGGAAAAGACACTGTCCCTTGCAAGATCAGAAAGCTGTAAAGAAGAATCCTCATGTGAATGATCAGTTCAGCTGAAGAGAGGGAGAAAAATTCGTCCATCAAAATGTGACAGCTGGACGAAAGCGGAGATCGCTTCCGGACAGTGACATCAACCGGGGTTTATATTGCAGCAGTGCATGGCAGCAGTAGAAGTAGTATTGAATTTTGTGGCAATGGCAGCAACGTGTTCTGTTTTTGGAGAAAAAAAGCAGCAAAGCATCCAAAGGGGGCTGGCGAACAACAAGGCTTTGTAGGGTTGAGGAGGTTATATAGGAATACCGGTATCACCCGTGGTACAGGAAGAAGTATGGGAGTGATAGCTGTGATAAGCAGGATAAACAACACTCAAAAAATATATGCAGCTGGGCACAGAAGGAGTAAGTAATTATGGTGATAATTACGTGTAATCGATGGGTGCAAGGTGAGCCACACCTAGGGGATCACGTGAGGAACTGGGTCGCCAGAAGACAGGAACTTAGCAATCCTAAACTGGTGCCAGCTGATGTGGTTTGTCATGCGCCGGACACTCAATCTGAAAAAAATCTCGAGGAAGGAAAACAGGAGGTGCGGTCCGCCATCCTTGTTGGGCCTGCAAGTCGTTACAGACATCTTGCACCCACGAGGTTCACCTGTCACAGCGGCGGATTTCACGGCTCCCGGCACCTCTGGATGGGAACAATTGTATTTAGTTCGATTTATCAGCTAGAGGCGTCGGCCGAGTTGGAAGAGGACAGTCCTGGGATCATGAAAAGAACGTCAAGTTTTAGCGGCTCATTATGAGAGGTTGAGAGGGAAGAGGAAGAACGGCGCTGTCTGGGCGTGTCCCACCTAAAGATCAATGATTGTCGGAAAAAGAGTAAGCTTTAGACGGATCCAGGGAAATATAAGGATGACACAGAATAAAGGAAGGCCCACGGCCAGTGTTACGGGAGATAAATTGCTAAGTGAACATATGAACACTGCAAACGTATCTAGGCTAAGATCTGCGTGTCGATGGCAAAAAGACTTGAAAGATGCTTGGGAGCAATGGCGACAAACGGAAAGAAGCCTCATGACTGTGTGAGGTTTGTTAGACCTTACTTCGCGGTTTCCTTAGTAAACGCGTGCTTCGGTCCTTTGTGCTGCGTGGACCACCTGCACGTTACTCTAATGCTCGGCACTGTACGAATATGTTAACCAGAACAGTATTCTCCGCGCCCCGTGAGAACGAGAAGGCGATTGGGAGAGATAGTGGTTAGTGTATATTTTAGGTGTGTGCGTGAGAACGTGCGCAAGAGCAACGGTCAAATGGCATCCGCGCTTGGCAGTCAGCGTTCAGTTAAACAATAAACGTGGTAAAAGTATGAACGAAGATGGCAACCGCTACAGGGGCCTCCTCCTAGAAGTCCGACGGAGTTGGGCTTCGATCGTGATGGTAAGCCGGATTTATTGGTTGTCCAGGAACTCCTCATAGCTTGTCCGTCATATTGTTGGTGACGTCGAACGACTGCTGATGAGTTTACCGGTGCCTGCACTCTCGAGGTCCGATGTGCGTAGGTCCAACTGTGTTTTGGCACCCACGGGTCTCATACGAATGCGAGCCGGAAAATGCCTCGTCAGGCCCATCCAAAAAGACGTCCAGTTGCCGTCTCCAGTGCCAGGCTGACCAATCGTCCCGTTGTTCAGTGAGCGGTTGGCTCCTTGAACGTGCACGGGAGTCAGCGAGGCTACGAATGAAGCCGATGTGACTGCGTAGATCCGTCTGAGAGAGGGCAAGGTAAACTGGAACAAAATAGCGCCTGAGGGCGCCGGCGGATGTTGGACCGTAATAACAACACACAAACGATGTTCGGTGTTGTTGGAGTCGCTAGGAGACCAGAAGAAGATGAAGTCATAACTACCGATTGTAATTTCACGGGTCTGTTGTTTGGTAAATCCATGGCGAACTTTCCATTTTATTTCTAAAAGTCGGTTGTAAAAATCGTCACAAAATCGGCGAAGCGGACGGGACTTCGTAGTTGGCAACCGCGACGGCTACTTCGCGTTGCGGGTACGGTTGGAGAATCTGATAGACTAGCTGCCGAGTCCTCACTAGGAGTAATTGGGGGTGGTTCGAGTGGTAACTCGCTCGATGCAGGTAACTGAGCGGCTTGAGTAGGTGTAAATTGGCCGAGCGGCTCGCACTCCATGACGGCAGGCTTGAGACGATCGATAGATACGGTGTCGTGTCGTCCACTGATATCTATGACAAATGTTTTTGCCCTACGTTTTATCACCCAAAACGGGCCAGTGTATGGCGCTTGTAGTGGTGATCGAACGCCATCGGCGCGAAGGAATACGTGAGTAGCGGTTCCTAACGCAATTGGGGCATAACTTGTAGACTGTTGTTCACGCGGCGGACTGGCCTTGAGCAATCGCATGTGCTGCGTAAGGCGCTGAGCATAGTTACCGTAGTCGAAAGTCACGGTTGGTGAGGGGGCTACCAACTCCCCAGGCAGACGAAGTGTACACCCATATACTAGTACGGCCGGTGTTGTGTGTAACTCCTCCTTAACGGTACTATGCAGGCTTAAGAGTGCTAATGGTAGTGTTTCACTCCAAAGGGGGTTACCGTTTGCTCGAAGGGCGGCTTTTAATTGCCGGTGGAAACTCTCAACCATACCATTGGCCTGAGGGTGGTAAGCTGTCGTCTTAACGAGTTGGCAACCGAACGAAGCGAGTAGGCTGCCGAAAGCGCCGTCAAAGTGTGGACCGCGATCGGTGGTCACTATTGCCGGGCAACCGAAATGACTAACCCAACCGGTCAGAAAAGCTTTCGCGGCCTCTTCCGAGGTGGGACGAGGGATAGGGATGACCTGCGGCCAGCGAGTAAAACGATCCACGCATGTGAGTATGTAAACGTACCCAAGCGAAGGTGGGAGTGGTCCTACGAGGTCGACGTGCACATGACGAAAACGTGTTTCAGGTTCTGGGAACCTGGATAACGCCGCCTTAGTGTGCCTATGGGTCTTAACACGTTGACACTGCAGACAAGCACGAGCCCATTGACGGACATCTCGTTTGACATTGTGCCAAACAAAACGCTCAGTTATCAGTTTCACCGAGGCAGTCACACCCGGATGAGCCAGATTATGGAGTGTCAGGAACGTAGGATAACGGTGGGCAGCAGGAACTACTGGCCTAGGGCGACCTTGCGACACATCGCACACGATGGTATTCTGGGAAGCTGGGATAGGCACTGTGGTTAAACTCAAAGAACCGTTTTGTCGAAGTTGTTCGATGTCAGGGTCCATGGTTTGAGCCTGTGCCATTGCGTCCAAGTTGATGTTAGGCGTTTGTGACAGACTTAGTTGATATACGCGCGATAAGGCGTCTGCGACGGGATTAAGTACCCCAGAGACGTGTCGTATGTCCACAGTAAACTGTGAGACAAAGTGTAAGTGGCGAATCTCGCGTGGTGAGTTTCGATCCGAAGCTGACTTTAGTGCGTGAACCAAAGGCTTGTGGTCTGTAAACACCGTGAACGAACGGCCTTCGAGTGCATGTCGAAAATGACGGATTCCCAAGTAGATGACTAATAACTCTCTACCGAACGTGCTGTACCTAGATTTGGCGGGTTGTAGGCGCTTGGAGAAGAATGCTAAAGGTTGCCAAAAGTCATCTACGAACTGTTGCAGTACTGCTCCAACCGCTGTGTCCGAGGCATCCGTCACTACCGAAATAGGAGCCAAAGGGTCGGGGTGTGTAAGGAGTGCTGTGTTGGCGACAGCATCTTTGACCAAGGCGAATGCGGCTTGTGCCTTGTTGGGAAACACGAACTTTCGCTTTCCTCCGTGCAACAGGTCGGTGAGGGGTTGCATCATTTCCGCACAGTGAGGAATAAATCGGCGGTAGAAATTCACCAGGCCGGCAAACTGACGCAACTGGCAAAAAGATCGGGATTTAGGGTAGTCGCGAATAGCGGAAACTTTATCTGACAAAGGGCGGATACCCGAGGACGAAATAGAATGTCCTATGAAGGTGATATCAGCTCGGCCTAATTCGCATTTCGCGATATTGATCGTAACGCCGTGCTGGCTAAGGCGTTCGAAAAGTGCTCGTAAGTGTGTAGCGTGCTCTTGCTCTGAAGAACTCGCCACCGAAATATCATCCAGGTATACGTGGACATTTTTCAAACCACAAGTTGCCTCGTGCATGAACCGTTGAAAGGTCTGGGCTGCATTGCTGAGTCCAAACGACATTCTCAGAAACTCGAACAGCCCGAAAGTCGTAGTGACGGCAGTTTTAGGGATATCGGCCACTGCTACCGGGATCTGGTTGTACGCACGAACTAAATCGATACGGCTGAAGACGGAGCAACCTGATAAAGACGAAGTAAGGTCCTGTATATGGGGAATCGGGTATCGGTCAGGGACGGTGACTTTGTTAAGCGCTCTGTAATCACCACAGGGTCGCCAGTCGCCACTAGACTTAGGGACCATATGAAGAGGGGAAGCTCAAGGGCTACTAGAAGGGCGTATTATACCCAGTTCTAGCATATGTTCGAATTCAGCCTGTGCAACACGAGGCTTGTGTGGTGCTAACCGACGCGGCCTACTGAACACTGGGGGTCCCTTAGTATCGATATGGTGAGTGACACTGGTCGTCACTGCTGGGAGAGGCCCGGCCTGCCGAAACATGGCTGGGTAGGCGGCGATGAGTTCGCTATAAGGTGTGTGTGTCGGTGGTTGGACGTAAAAAGGCGTAACGTGATTCACTCGCGAATTACAACCCGCAACAGCGAGAGTGGTCTGACGATCCACCACTCTGCGGCGCCGTGCATCAACTAGCAAGTCAAAGTGTTGCAGGAAGTAAATGCCTAGAATTGGGTACGGGACGTCGGCGATGATGAATACCCAACGAAAATTACGCTTCAAACCTAAGTTTAAAGTGAGCGACCGCTGGCCAAACGTTGGGATGGCCGTGCCATTGGCAGCGCGTAGTGTTTGGGCCTGCGGCGTGCTATTGTCGCCTTTCGGTCGGGGGAGGACGCTCACTTCGACACCGGTATCTACAAGGAATATGTTATTTGAAATGATGTCCCTTACGTTCAAAAGACGACTGTTGGTCTGATACCCGGCTTCGTGGGTCGCCACCACGGGCCGGGGGTTTAGTTTCCCTGATGAGCACCTGGAAACGTACACCCTCGTTCGCATCGTTTGACTCCCTCACCAAAACGACTGTGGTATTTGCAATACCCCTCTTTTGAAGAGCCGAAACGTCGTCGCAATGACGGACTGTGGCGCCTAGGTGAGCGTGCGTGGTGTCGCTCCTGTGACCCACTTCTTACTGCTAAGCGTTGCAGGCTCGCGTCAGTTCTAGACAAAACTGACGCGAGGTCGTTAGATGTTGGCAAGGCAGGCACCGTTGTGACGGAGGACCTGGTTACTCCAGCTACAGCGGGGTTGTATCGTGACATAATGTCATCAGCTATTGCTGCAGTTTCCTCCAGTGAACACTTGCGCGTGGCACTTAGTAAAACTGGGATGTTGTGCGGCAAACGCTGCAGCCAAAGTTTCCTTAAGAGCGGGTCCTCGCCTACCGTCGGTCCTCTCAAGCGCTGCATCTCACGCAGCAGTTCGGAGGGCTTCCTACTTCCAAGCTCAGCGTTTTGAAGTTGTTGCATACGTTGGTCCAGCGTTGGGGTCGTGCGGGCAATGACGGCCTCCTTTAAGGCCTCATAGGTTCGGGAAGAGATTATTACGTCCCTTACTTGCAGCGTGACCTCTGGCGGGAGGCGGCCTGCTACCCACCTGAAACGGATGGCGTCACTGGTTATACGGCAGTTTTTAAATTCTAACTCGACCAGCGTGAACCAGAGTTCTGGATCAGCAGGCGTGAATGCCAGTATGTGCAGCGTGATCGCCCCAACGGTGGGGTCTGAGCAAGATTTCAGTTCGGCAGACATAGCGATTACTTTATGGAAAACAGACGGGAAAAGAAATCAACGACCAATGGGGCACTATAGTCTTCGCGAAAAAAATCACGACGAACTAGACGCCAAAAATATGTGTGGACAAAAAATTTGGTAAACTGACCAAAAAAATCAACAGATAAGAAAATAATAAAGCGTGCGAAAACGTAAGCAGACGGGGCCTTGAACGGTAGAAAACAAGGAAACTCACGTGACCTGGGGATCACGTCGGGCTCACCAATTTGTAAGGTTGGTTAGACCTTACTTCGCGGTTTCCTTAGTAAACGCGTGCTTCGGTCCTTTGTGCTGCGTGGACCACCTGCACGTTACTCTAATGCTCGGCACTGTACGAATATGTTAACCAGAACAGTATTCTCCGCGCCCCGTGAGAACGAGAAGGCGATTGGGAGAGATAGTGGTTAGTGTATATTTTAGGTGTGTGCGTGAGAGCGTGCGCAAGAGCAACGGTCAAATGGCATCCGCGCTTGGCAGTCAGCGTTCAGTTAAACAATAAACGTGGTAAAAGTATGAACGAAGATGGCAACCGCTACAACTGGAGAATGAGGTCCGTTATAGAAGCGAATCAAGTAAAGGTATTAACACGTGGGTGCTAGCAAACCTATAGTGAGGATTTGAAGCCAAGGGGATAAAGCCTAATATAGGAGAAACTTAAAATGAGCGGACTAGATGGAAACGACACAAAGCAATGGCGTAGCTGCAACAGTGGTCCGAGAAGGTAGTGAATCTTAGGAGGGGTAAGACATGCGGTGTTCAGTAATTAAACGAGGATTCAACGGCGAAACTACAGTACAGAAAGAAATTACTACAGAAAATGGTGTAATGGATGAACACTTATGATGATCAATAAGTAAATGGACTGGGACGAAGCTGAAGCAATGGAAGATAAGACAAAGATAGGGTATGCTGAACTTTGGAAGGGTAAAAGCTGGAGAATTCAGTAACGGGGTTGAGGCTGGACCAGGTGTGAACAACCTGTAGGAAGGAAAAAGAAAGTCCGCATGAAATTGTGAACGAAATTTAGCTGGAGGAGAGAGTGGGAGTAGAGTGGGTGACGTCGTAACTGGGGGTTGAGTTTGGGTAATGATCCGCTTCAAGTGGGAGAACTGAGACTGATTTTGTCCTACCTTACTTGCTGTTGAAGTGTTGAAAACCTATGTGGATAAGAGGCAAGATAAGCAAGTGGATATCAAAGGGCATAAGGGTAATGACGGCGTACTGTTATTGGTTAGTGGACTGAAATGGTAGTGGAACGAGGTGTCGTAACTGGAGCAATTCCTATCACTCCGGCGAAGTTGGTTTCGGGACTGCAAATGAGATATGACCAGAGAAAGGTGACGAATCATGGAACAAAAGAAGCTCATTGACATTGCGCAAGAAGTTCCGCAGTGGCCTCTCTGAAAACGTGAACGCATCTGGACAGAATTATTTCAAAGTGAAACATGAAGGGTCCAAGAATAAAGTAGGGCAAAATAATTAGTTGGCGCAGTCATGTTTTAAATATGTCGATAGCGAATTATAATGAAACTTTCAAGCAGAACATTTGCAACTTTAAAACCGTCACCATTGGGGAGAAAAAATATCATAAATTCAAATAGTATCACAAATCCCACAGAACAAAATGGGAATAAATAACATGGCGAACAAGCTCGTTTTCAATTATTCGCACTCATACCAATACATATATATATATATATATGACTCACAAAATAAGAACAGAGAGTGACAATCCAAATCTGTCTCTGCACGTGTGTGTGTGCATGTGAAAGTGATCACAGTGCGGAATGTTCAAGTGGTTGCACATGTGTTCGGGACCATGACGTGGGCCACGGAAGCTTAAGTGCTTGCACAAATTGTTTCTGAGCCCACAGGGGAGGATTGTAGAGACGAATAGTCACGGCTTCGGCAGTGGCTAAGATGCGACACTTGACAAGCCTTGATTGCTTTCCTCTGACTTTGTAAATGGTGCGAAAAGCGTTTATCACCTCCACTGAGTGGTTTGACTCAACAAGGTGTGAGCACACCGCACTCGTAATTGTCTTAATTGCTCCCGTGTTCAGCCAGGCCGGGTGGTGTTCACGAACACGTTCGGATAAGCGCCGAGTCGTGCGACCAATGTACCTGATTCCACAGGAACAGGTGAAAGAATACACACAAAACGAGGCTACAGAATTCGGCACTATGTCCTTTAATCGAAAACACACTATCCGTTTGGAAACGAACAGGATTTGTAACTATGCAGCGTAGAATGTCCTGTTAATTACTCCCGATAATCTCCGTTGAATAATCTCGGCTTCTGTGTCGCCTTTGAACGGCAAACACACATGTAGTGCCTTCTTAGCGGCTCCTATCTCTTTTGATTTCCCTTCAGTTTCTTGCATCGTCTTGTCGATAAACCATTCAGGATAGCCGTTATTTGATAAAACACTCCGCAGAAAAAGGAATTCATTTCTTACTGTGTCTTCGGAGCAGATTTTTCTTGCTCTGGTAGTTAGGCAACGTATAAGATTTCTTTTTATTTTGAGGGGCACAAAGCCGTGTAACTCTCCATATCACGCAGCAGCAAAGTGGTTGACTGCTTTGTTGGAACCAGTAAGAGCGGCAATTTCTAAACACAGCCTAAAAGGCACCTTTGATTTTGTAGAAACAGTGAGGAACTTCTATCTAGAAGGAAAGTGAATGATATCACTTGATGTTACCTCACTGTTCACAAGCGTCCCTATCAGTGAAACAATCAACTATCTGTGTGATTACATTCAGCGTAACGGAATCGGCCTGGGTATCCAGGTGGATGAACTGAAACAGTTACTATATGTCTGCACACATAATATTCAGTTTCAGTTCAATGGTGAAATCTATCTTCAGAAGGACAGATTTGCAATGGGATCACCTTTGGGGTCCCTATTTGCTGATGTTTTCATGGCAAAACTTGAAAATAATCTACTTGAACCTATGGTCCGAGATTTAACCTTGTACAAACGATAAGTAGACCACGTCATGTGTGTGCTAGACACCCATCTGGACACAAACTTGCTTCTTAACAATTTTAACGCTGCCCATCCAAATGTTCAATTTACTTTGGAAGAAGAAAAGGACAATAGTCTACCGTATTTGGACGTATGCATAAGCCGTCGGAATGATTTTTCCGTCCAGTTATCGGTGCATAGGAAAACTACATGGAACGGACAATACATCCATTATCACAGCTTTGTGCCCCTCAAAATAAAAAGGAATCTTATACGTTGCCTAACTACCAGAGCAAGAAAAATCTGCTCCGAAGACACAGTAAGAAATGAATTCCTTTTTCTGCGGAGTGTTTTATCAAATAACGGCTATCCTGAATGGTTTATCGACAAAACGATGCAAGAAACTGAAGGGAAATCAAAAGAGATAGGAGCCGCTAAGAAGGCACTACATGTGTGTTTGCCGTTCAAAGGCGACACGGAAGCCGAGATTATTCAACGGAGATTATCGGGAGTAATTAACAGGACATTCTACGCTGCATAGTTACAAATCCTGTTCGTTTCCAAACGGATAGTGTGTTTTCGATTAAAGGACATAGTGCCGAATTCTGTAGCCTCGTTTTGTGTGTATTCTTTCACCTGTTCCTGTGGAATCAGGTACATTGGTCGCACGACTCGGCGCTTATCCGAACGTGTTCGTGAACACCACCCGGCCTGGCTGAACACGGGAGCAATTAAGACAATTACGAGTGCGGTGTGCTCACACCTTGTTGAGTCAAACCACTCAGTGGAGGTGATAAACGCTTTTCGCACCATTTACAAAGTCAGAGGAAAGCAATCAAGGCTTGTCAAGTGTCGCATCTTAGCCACTGCCGAAGCCGTGACTATTCGTCTCTACAATCCTCCCCTGTGGGCTCAGAAACAATTTGTGCAAGCACTTAAGCTTCCGTGGCCCACGTCATGGTCCCGAACACATGTGCAACCACTTGAACATTCCGCACTGTGATCACTTTCACATGCACACACACACGTGCAGAGACAGATTTGGATTGTCACTCTCTGTTCTTATTTTGTGAGTCATATATATATATATATATATATGTATTGGTATGAGTGCGAATAATTGAAAACGAGCTTGTTCGCCACGTTGTTTATTCTTAAATTCCTATAGGGCAAGTTGCTTCGAAGGAGTTTAGTCGAACGCACGACTTGTGGACTCAATTCCTGTCCAGCGAATAAAGACGCAGAACGACAGCGATTGACGGTTTTTGTACTTTTATTGATTGCCCTTTATAAAGTACAGGAGAAGGGAGGCTGATCGAGCTAATCACCAGAGCTGCTGACCTGGAGCGCGCCTTGCCGTTTTGACGTAGTGTGACGAATGTTCTTTTTTTTAACGTGTTCTTGTTTTCACACCGGTGGACTTAAACAAGGCGCGCCTAAGCTCGCGATTGTATTTTATTGAATTTGGTGTCTGCGAAGCCGCTACAGGAGCACAGCACCATCTCAGAATCCAAGGCCTTCTTCTTAAGCTTGACGTTTGGTTATGTGAACGATTGATAACCACAACATAGCTGGAGCAGAAAGGAATTCATCTACTGCACGCATGTAGACAAGCCATGCGATGATCTAGAGTGCAGAATGAATTTAATCCACATTCCGTAGTATGTGAAGAGGAAACATCGAGCGTAGAACGGTCCTCGCAGGAGGTGTAGCAATGGCGTACTGTTATTACGGGGTAAATATGTAGTTTCCGGCGAGAAACATAAATGGTTGGAGGAATAAGTTTGCTTAGTCAATAATTTATACCTGAAAATCCAGGTTGAACTTGATGCGCCGAGGCCATAGATGTTCGACTTCTGTAAATTATTTGTGTCGGCCATCCAATAAGCTGCTTTGTAAAGCCTCCCTGAATACATTTAGTTTTAATCCTGCCAGACTTTTGCATACTAGAGAAGATTAAAGGACAATGTTCGATGGGGGGTCTGGCGATAGTGTCTAAACATATGGGCTTAACTATAGCCCGACTGAAGTTGTGGGACTGTTATATGTGGAACGGTTGGAACAGATTAGTCGGTGCCCATAGAAAATGAGATTGAAATGAAATGCTACTGTGCAGTTTTTGTTTAAATGTGTGCCACAAGGGTATATAAACGTTGTGATCAGGGTGATTAAGGCCGCGTTGGCTGTTGGTGCTGCCGGTGCGGCTCTGGTTGGTGGTCCTGCGGTATTCCCTCTCTTGGGTCGCGAAATGTAGAAGAGTTTTCAGATTTTGAGATTGATTTTCGGGTTTTTCAAAGCAAAACTCCAACTTTTTTCTATATTTATGATAGTGCAGGTACCGTTGGCTGTATAAATCACCAAAATGAATATCAGTTATCGCGCATGTTTGAAAGATGCGCCAAAAGTAGCCTCTTCCCGCGCCCGGATGTTTGGTTTATACCGTATCAATTATCGCTCATGTTTGAAAATTGCGCCAAAAGTAGCGTCTTCCTGCGCCCGGATGTCTGGTTTATACCGGGGGCTGGCATTTATTTTGTATAATGAATATTATGCTTCAGCCGAAGGGATCCAAAGAGAGGATCGAGACACTTTTTGGACCCGCCTTCCGGAAGACGGCATGTTCGGAGAAGTTGAAAGAGCAGCAATAATTTAAACCAAGGTTTTTTACCAAGAGCTAGCTGTCGATAGGCGAACCGCCAAGGCGTAGAAACCCTGTGGAATCCGGCTTCTGTGAGTGACAGAGGTATATATGTCGGCGGAAAACTTCCCCTCCCAGGTTGAGCACCTTTCATCGAGGGCAGCTAAGTCGGCGGGGACTTGAGAAGTGGTAGTGTTGGGAAAGTCAGGCGAAAAAGAGTAAGCTATCTTAAAATAGCCCGCAAAAAGAACGACGCACTATAAGGTATTGCCGGAAATGTCATTTGTGTACAGGATGAAGAGAATAGGGCCTAAAACGCTGCCCTTAGTGACCCTGCTAGTAACGGGCTGGGTGCAAAATGCCTTTGAGTAATACGTAGCCAAGTTCGATACGGACCTCGAAATCATAACGTGATTATACGTGAAATTCTACGATACTAGATTAGCAAATGAACAAATGGACAGGTACGAACCTCACTTATGCGATCACAGGGACTCAGAAAACGAGAACCGAATTGCGGAGAGTGAGAAAGGAGCACGTGCGTCACGCGGGTCCAGAATAAGATATGACAGAGTAGAGCGCTGGATGCGGGCAAACAAACTTTGGTTCATGAAAACACACAGTGTATAAATCAAGTCAATAGTGTAAATGAGTGAGAGATGTCAAGGGGACATGAAAATGTAGTGTTTCTGGGGGAATTTTCCGCGACCGGTCGTGACACTGGGATCCAGATGCGAGCCCATCAACCAAATCAACCTGTGAACTACGGGCCAAGCAAGATGAGGGTCCAGAAAGTTGCGAGTTGATAATTCCAAATGATCGCAGCTTTACTAAAGGGCGGGAGTGAAACTTGCTATCAGATGCCTCAGGTAAGTCTGGATAAGGAACAACGAAAGATTTCCAAATTTCAACTGAGTCAGTGACGAGAGCCAGAAGACCCCACCGATAAATCATGCAGGATCGCGAAAGAAGAAATCCATAATGATTGTCAGTATTACGTTTGAGGGTCAATAATCAGTTAGTATTGTGATTTTTTACTATTTTCCCCATTATTCCGTCTAAAAAGAGGTATTGCTTATGAGGCGATAGCTGGATATCCCACGTAAGGGTCTCTTTTTATGAAGGGGAAAGATTACCGGGGGCTTCAAAATAACTGGTACGGTGCTACCTTTAAGTGAACGAATAAAGGGGTTGAGCACCAAGAAAAGGAGATATGGACCGTCTTTGACAAGAGCAACTGGTGGTAGGCTTTTGAGGCCTAATCTGGGAGAGGGTTCTATATTGAATAATAGAATAGTGACACTCACGGAATCAGAGAGCATGGTATAAGGGGTAGGTCCGGCAATAGGAAAAGACTAGGAGCAGTGTCAGTAGCCGGAGCCATGAGTGAGGCAAAAAATGCAATGGGGGCTCCGGCTATGCAAGGTAGGGAGGTGACTGATGGATTGCCAGCCAGAATCGGGAGTTAAAGTCATTTTTTATGTAAGCTTCTCTGGGTTTGTCCAATAAACGAAGATGGTGTGATTTATTTGCGTGCTTCTTGTCTCAGCTTTTTGGTCACAACTCCCCATATCATCCTGTTGTTGAACAAGTGCGGAGAGGCCGTTTAGGCAAATAAAAATTGGGAAGTCGTCTGAACTATGTAGTTGCTTGGGACGTTCCTAATAATTCTTCTGGAGTGACGGGACCGTGAAACTCTTTATGGATACCGTCTCAGAAGTATGGGACAATTTTTTCAGACTGTCGGAAAAGGAATGGAGAATATTCGCAGCAATCTGGAGGTCATGGGCGAGAAAACAATCACTGTTGTCTCTTGGGCAAATAAGAGTAATTAGTAAAGTTCAATCTTTCAACTGAAATGTGTTGTTGGAGTGTTTGGGGGATAAGGACGGCCACTGAGGGCCCGGTAGCAGGTGACTATGTTATGGTCGCTGTCAGGAAAAATTTGTTACTGACTCTGCAGTGACAGACACTCTGTGAGTTAGTATTACATCTGGTATGTTTCCACTTCTGGCGGGTTCGGAAACACGTTGTGTCCAGCTGCCCAGAACAACACTAGCAGTAAAGTTCATAGGATTTGGAGCAGCCGATGGGGTAGGCCAATGAATCCGAGGAGGACTAAAGTCACCTACTGTAAGCCTGCTTCCGGAAGGAAGTACTGAGGGGTGCTCGAAAGATTTGACAAGAATTGGAAACAAAGAGCCAGGGGAAGCTGGCGAGCAGTGCACGCGGCGAATGTATGATAAAATTCTTTAGAGGCTGGTAGTGAAACGTAGAGAATCGGGAATAGAATCGAACGCAGTGTGCACCACGTCGGTTTAGCCCATTGGCCCTCCGTTATTTGTACTTCACCGAAGCTAACTGCTCGCTGGAAGCTTCTCAGACAGCCACCAGCCTGCAGTCAAAATAAAGCCGTAACCATACACGGGGCAGAAAATTACCGCAAATAGACAGAGAGCCAAATAGAGCCACAGACATGCCACCGGCGGGAGGCAGTGCAGGCAATTCAGAAGGACAGTGTGAGTTGGAAAAAGACAAACTATCGTCACTGAGAGGAGTGGAGATCAGAGCCAAAGGGGCACGTAAGGATGCAGAGGCAAGCGGAGGACCAGATGGGATGGCTTCTCACTAAGTTGGAGTAACTGGTACAGAGAAAGGAATTGCTGAGGGGTGGAGTAACAGGGCTTCAAGGGAGAGGGAAATGTCGGAGCAAAAAGAAGCGCCTGTGGAACTTGACGGGTCGGCTGCAGGCAAGGGTGATTTTCAGCCGTCGAAAAATATCGGACAGTCGGCAATGGGTACTGACTGAGTGAGGTGCAGAGTGAAGGGTTGGAAATGTATGAGAGTGAGGACATTTATGGGTAAACTTAGTTACACATTTTGGAAGGAGTGAGGCTAGGTGAATGGTACACGCAACATGGAGCATCTGGAATTGAGGGCGGTAGAAGAAGTTATCAGGCAGGGAGTTCGACAAGAAGTAGAGGTGACGGCTTGCGAAGGCCGTATTTTAGTATTGGTGGGCGGCAAGTGCGGCGAGTTTGTAGGGATGGCCGATGCATAGGAACAAGGGGCACTTTTCAAGGTCGGGGCCGGGTTTGGTGAGGCGGGACGGGTGGATTCAAAAGGAGACGTTTTGATGACAGAAGCTGATGGGAAGAGTGAGTGGATAGGTGGACCTTTTCCCCTGGATGGCGAGTAAGCTATCGTTGAGGGGAGCAGAGAGCAACTTAGAACTGGGGCGTGGACGAAAAACGTTAGAGTGGGAGAGAGAGGCAACAGTCTCCGTCTATTACTGGGTGACAGCAAAAGGAGAGGCACCTACACGTCTAGATTTACAGTAATGAGATCCAGTTTAAAAGAGTCCAGGTCGGGAACTCACTAGGAGGCAGCGGGCGCTTGAGAAGAAGGACCCGTAAGTGCGCATTAAGAAGAGGCCTTGGAGGATTGGGTGGAAGCGATGGAATGATCAGCTGTCTGTATCGAAGGCTTGAAATCATCATGCTTCATTCTTGTTGCTGAAGTCGAGATAGACCCAATAACTTCCTTCCGAAAAGGAACTTCATCTTCAGCTATTTTCACTTATTCATAGGGGGAATTAGAAGCTACAGCTCCACATATTTTATTGAACTCTTGGGGATGGACCATCTGTGAATTACAAAAGTATTGGACGGTTCAAAAGGTGAACGCGCTCAAGCAACCTTGATATTTGGCAGCGAAGATGGGCCAAACCACACGCACTGAGCAAAGTATGGTTCACACGCTCGAGCGGTATTCTCACTGGGATAACGAAATGGGTGTATTACATGAGTTTTTAATTCTTACAAGAACCTCGGACGCAACAGAGTCAATAAAGCGGCCAGCAGCTTTTAGGCTTTGACGGGTGGGGCGTCCAGCGCGTCCAGTGATGCATAGGGGGAGGGGGGTGGGTAAGACAGTATCATCCAGGTTTAGAAGCGGGGGCTCTACATCTGAAATGCTTTGGCCTAACAGTGCCGTTCTTTCGCTCGTCAAGTCTACAAAGTCACAGAGGTCAACCAAGCATTGTTCTAAGACTGCTGAGGTTTGAATGAGCCTATTTTTTCTGGTAGCCGGGGTACGGGGGAAAGGGGTACTAGTGGAATGCTTCCTAACTATGCCTGGCGTTTTGAGGTATCAGCAAGACGCTGTGAGTAAAGTAAGTCGGTAAGGACCCACCTAATCCAGGTCAGGACCTACAGCTGCGAAAAATTCCCTGAATTTTTCTGAGTTTTAGAAGAACCTTGGGGAGTTGTAACTCCTAACATTACCAAAGATAGTCGGGTAAAAACCATACCGATAACGGCATGTACGGCGACCAGGCTTAGAGCAGCTAGGCAGCCAGATTCAGCAAAGACTGCAGCGACGTTATTGAGGAGGGCCTCATAGAAAGATTAGCGGAACTTTGTAAGCTTAAGCCAGGGTATCTATCGAAGAGGGTAAGTCAGTTAGTTTGCTGCTCTGGTAAAGTTTCTCCACTTCTGTGCCCTGGGCTTGTATCGAGTTGGCCTTCGGGCTAAGTTCACATTGGATGCACTGCTCGTCATCAATGGTTTGAGTGATACAATCCAGGTGACCGGATTCCATGGGCGATTGTTGGTCCGTGGTTGAACTCACGACGAACCTCATCTACTTTGCTTCCTAAGAAGGTCACAAGTTCGTGCATGTTACGCGATCGGAAACGGCAGCCGTCGGAGGCAGCCTGCTTTAGTTTCGGAAAAGCGGAACTAACTACCTCATTCACTATGCGAAAGCAGTGCCCTGCAGAGGGAACCCAGCAAGCCGGCTTGAACATGCTGAATATTGTGGTCTTCAAGTTTGTTGAGTCTGCTACAGGTTGCCTCATGGCAGTTCACGCAGGAGTGAGACTACGGTGAACGTTGGTCAAGCCGTTGAATCATCGGAACTTACGGAAAGCGGAAGACGTTGGTTCCGGGTTGTAAAATCAAGTTTGGATTACGCGTGGTCTAGTCCGAACGGTCGCTTTCACTTAATCAGCCTCGTTGGCCATCACTACAATCAAGAATTCCTCCGACCCGAGTATTTGGCTGAGTGTCAAAAGACTGTATCAGGGAGGAGAATCACTAAATAGCTTACGACGAGGTGCTGCACAATTCACAGTCCACAGGTAAATAAAACCAACCTCAAAAGTAATCCTCCTGGTCAAAAGGTCGTAGAACAGAAGTTGAAAATGAGGCAGCTTCGAAGGGCAACAATCTCTCTTCGGCCGCCAAAGTCAGAGAATGATAAGCAGTGCGGCACAGCAGAACAGTTAGTGAGTTGGTAAGCAAGATTTTGTGCGATGACACACGAAAGTTCTGTGTTATTTTATTGGCCGATGGCCCGGCCAAAAACCGAAAAACGTTCTACAGGATGTGCCCGACTTCACAAGGACTTCTCCGTCTGAGACCAAGACACCTGCTGGTCATAACGCACAAACTAGGACACTAATTTTATTTATTGACCGAAAGGACATTCACTGACGTCGAAAACTGCCTCGTGTTTCATGAATGTATTCAATACTGAAAGTACGGGTTTCTGTTTGTATTACCGGGAAAGTCTGTCATACGCGTGAAAGCGTAATAATGAACGGCAAGAAAAAGTCGTCAGGCTGTTTGACTGACTTTATACAGCGTCATTTTATGGAGAGAAGGACATTGCATTGATTTCCCCAATAAGTCACCGTAATTCAGGCTTTACTTCATGGTATATGCAAACAAACAAAAAGAAATTTGAAAATCCTCTCCAATGCTTCAGCTTGAAATTCATTCCGAGTGCATCTCGAGTGGGCTCGGAGGCTCGCTTAGTTTTTGAAAAACGAACAGTTCACAAAAAGGTGTGCCTTTCGCACCACTTTGGGTTAGGTATTTCGAAGACTAATGAGCAAATTTGATCGAGGCTGTGCACGTTTTTCCACCCAGGGCATTATGAAGTTAGGCACAATCATGCCGAATTTTCTGATTGGGATTTTAGGGAAACCCGTCAGTTGAAACTGCTCTATCAGTAAAGGATAAGTTGCGGTGCCCAATATAGGAAGACCACAAGTCTGAGATAGGATAACTTTGTGACAAATAACCATGGAATCACTACACAATAAAGAGTTCCCGTAACAGAAGGGCTGCATTGCATCACCTTCTCATACTAGGTAAAAAGATGAAAAGGGATGCGGAATTGAAAAAAAAATGTATTCATCCATCACTCACCGATAATCTCAGAGGGGCTTAGCCGTCAGGGCAGTGGATGAGGGCATGGTATTTACCACGTAACGCCCCAGTCAACCTGAAGAAACCAGAGAGGCTAGTGTTGGCCCTCAGCTTCGCAGCAGTGTCGCAGAGTAGCTGCCAACATCCACTTGCTGCTAGGCCCAAACGTTGCATCCAGTTTAATGTTTATTACTACTGTTCCTGCAAAACCCATAGGCTTCTCTGCGGACATCAGAGATATATTTTTACAAGTACTTGTGCCCGGAGAAGAAAGCACTCCGACCCTTGAGATGGCCTGATGACGACATGGTGGAAGGTCCTGTAGAGTTTGAGTTGAAGATCCATCCCTTTGCAGCTATTTTTGACCGTTTTGCTCGAGTTCAGCCTTCAAGAAAGCCGCGGAGGCGGTTCGCCGTGGTCACGGACCTAGCCTATCAGATGCAGAACTGAATAGCTCTTACGTAGGTAATTATCACATCTCGGCCATTAATAACACAGATGTGTTGACGTCGGTTGAAGGATTGGATCACCTATTATTGTGAGACGGACTTAAATCGACCTATTGGGCGAGCAGTAGCTTTACCGTCCTTGGCAGGGTAGCGTTTGCGGATTGGGATGGTTCAATGCAGGATTGAGACTCGGCAGCTCGTTCAGCAGGGCTCGTACTGGCGCCCCTTTGGGACTTGGAAATTGAGGCAATAGAACCAAACGAACTTATTGTCAGGGGGGTGGGGGGAAAAGGCTTTGCGCTCGGCTCCAAGACGTACCATAAAAGAAAGTACAGTCAACAGGTTTATCTTATATCTCATGTTTTGTGCCAAAATTGTATCCAGCACTCATCATACAAATATCTCATTTTTCATACCCTTAGACCGCAAGTCAGTAAAGTCAGAGCCTTTTAGATGGCCTTACCTTGAAAGAATTTCTGGGCCCGGCATCCCTTGGTACCTCCAAAGCAGAATGCTCTGTACGCGCCTCCGTAAACTTAAGCTTACTTATCAACACCAACAAATCCTCAAGAAAAAGAAACCGTGGTACGCTTCTGAATTTTACTACTACAGGAGCGTCCACGCTTGATTCTTTGCCAACCAAACGCAACTAACGGGGCAAATGAGCATAAACAAGAGGGATATCGGCCTCTGTGTCGAACAATACATTACTCAGGGAAGATCCCTTCGGTCCCTCAATGACCTTGGGCACAAAGCCCGCGCTTATCCATGACCACCTGAGAACAACTGATACGAAGGGTTAAAGACCGGCTTCCCGATTAAGCAGTGCATCAGAGGATGGTGCCACAGCTTGCAATTCCTTTCAACGGGGGTTTATCGAGGCCAGACACGGAAATTCGGCTTGCCAAGACAAGAAGCTCCAGTAAATGCGCTTCAGCCAAGATTGCATGCTTTCTGCCAAAGTTTTGTCCGGTAGTCACCAAACAAGCCGCCTACTTTTCATGCATTTTAACTGCAAGCCCGCAATCCGAGCACCACCCCTTTCTTCCGCACCATCCTGATAATGAGTTTGTTCAGTCCTATTGCGTCTAGCAATTTTGGCCTCGTTTCTATAACAAATGTCAGTTATCACCTAACTAATTATTGATCTCATGTTTGAACTCTGTTTACAAACATATTCATCGCTTACATGACCCTTCGCCTTTTCCCTCGAAAGTTAGGCAACGGTATCCATGAACCGTCCTGCTACTAGGTCATTGTTTCCTCCGTCACTTGATAAGGCCCAAACTTTCAGGCGCCACTATCTTTTTCCTCCTATTTACCTCATTTTTACGAATGGTCGAACTTGGCTATCCCGTTATGAGCACACAACATTCTCAAAACCGTGCTGTTTTGTTTGTTGTTCATCAAGCTTTTGTGTGTCCTCTCGGACTACTACTTCTCCTCTGACCGTCCGTGGGTCAAGGTGCTCCCCTCCAAAACCACTTGACTTGCCCCTGCATAGCCGCCTCGAGCGTTTCCTGTCTAGTGTTGCCTGGAAAACCTGGAGCCTTTGTTGACTTTTTTGATTTTTTGAGCGGACTGCTCACGATTTGCGGTATTATCGTTACTGTTTGGTAGTTCATCCCACAATACGCGCAATAAAGCGAGTTCGTGTTCTCTACCTTGGAATTCGAGAATCGTCTACCTGTGAGTCACTAGATTATGGAACGATAGTTCTCTTAACCTTGTCCGCGGTGTTCCTTCACTGAAAAGTCCTTGGTACAAACGCCCACTTAAAAACAAAAGAAAAGTTTCGACCCAGTCATGGTGTCTCGCTCCTCCCTGAAGGTTGCACTCAGGAAATCTGAATAACCCGCGAGGCTACGTCTACTTTCTCATCTGAAGCAAATGCCTTCATCTTTGAACAAAACAAAAGCTGTCCCGCCACTTGCGCCGCCTAAGGATAGCAAGTCCGTTGCACTCTGCCGTTCAAAACGGGTACCTATAGCGGTTTTTGTTGAGGTGTAGTCTGAGACCTGACAAAACTACCTGGGTCATGGAAGTTTGGCTCGCTGTCGAAATCGTAAATTTCTCGGGAACTTTCACACCGACCCACCCGCAGTGGGACGTGGCAGCTTTCTGAAGACCTTGTTGTGACAAAGAGCGAATGGAGATTGCCTGAATACCCCAACCGTCACAGCTTATCGGCACAATCAACCAAAGTGTTGTTGTACGCCAAAACCCTTCCAGCATCTGAAGGGATAGTGCGGCGACTAGTAACCCCGTCCAGAGAAGCTCTTATGATAACCTCGCTGACCAAGTAATTGTTTTACCACTTTACTAGATCTTTCATATCCTTCTTCTATGGAGCGCAGTGGATATCCTTGCATTGCATACCTTGTCTTCCCTCCGCAGTAACTGGACAAATAGGTCAGAAACTTGTCACGTCAAGGGTACACCAATAAATCTAATCAACAAACTGACGGGAAAATATAACAGTCCGCACCGGAGAACCATCCAGATATGGAAGTTCACACCAAAAAAATTCTGACCGAGTAAGCAACCGGTCAAGCGTAGATAAATTACAACGGGTTACAAATGATTTATTCAAACTCAAAGACTCATCAAATTCTAGATTTCTGCCCATTACGAGATGCAAAGTACGTACATGACCTTCTGTTGATCAGCACGCATCATCGGAAAGATTTTTCACCTTCTTCTCCGTATAGCCACTGCCGCGCACCGCTTGGCTTTCGCGGCTTCTTTCATGGCTTTAGTGTCTTCCACCTCTGAATGCTCGTTTTACAATCCCAAAGTAGCATAATCAGCGACAGCGCGAGCCCCACAGTCAGCCGCGGAGCCAAAATCACATTCACAAGAGCGACATATCAAAAATGACGGAGATAAATGAGAGTTTGTCGACACAAACCGGGTATTAGGCGGAAAGGAATAGCGGAGTCAGTCGTCAGTTAGAAATATTCAACCGATGAAAGCATGTAATCAGGGAGTGTCACACCGAATGTCGGACTAAAAATCTGCTTTTGGGGACAGGGGAATCCGCATTATCGTCTCACAGTCAAATACCGATACGGCCTTTTGACCTTGATAGTCTATTTGCGCACAAAAAAGATTTTGTTGCGTCGCAAGTCCAATCAAAGCTGATCCGCGAAACAAGAAACATCGGTCGGACGAAGGCTGTTGAATCTTTAATGTCCCAAATTTTGTGGCATCTGTATCAAAAATAATAGAAGCAAATAAAAAACGTTTACACAAATGCCACTTTACAAAGCTTCGTCTCAGGCGGGCCGCAAAGAGTGATCTTCCGAGATAGTAGAAGAACCGTTCCAGCCAAACCGTAAATCAACAGAAATTATTGAGGCGATCGACCTTGTGCTGGAGGTAACAAAACCGAAAGTTGTGATGGCCGTACTCGACCATGGTTCCGAGAGTATACAAACAAAACACCAAAGCAGATAGGGAGAATGGACTGTGAATGTCTCTCGCGATAGATTTCTTCCACTCGGCTTGTGTCCAAACGGACTCCCTGTTTACGGTGACTCAGCAGAGGGTACAAAATCTTATGCTTAGTTTTTTTTTACCCCCCAACGATTTGGGATCCCACACCAACCCCGCAATGGCGGATCTTTGTCTTTTGGATGATGTTTGCGATTTACCTTGGTAAATACCCCGGAATTTAACGTATTACTGTTTATTTTCCCACTACTCACTGTTCTTCTGGTTGCTTTCATAAAGCGTTTTCATGTCCGTCTTCCCCATAACAACTCGCTTTTTTAAAGGACCAACTTGTTTGTATTACAACTGCGTAAATAATATCTTCCGAAATATATAACGAAGGTCTTTTAAACGATCTAGCGTCTGACCCATTTTTGCTATATGTGTAACTCTATTTAAAAATGACGATTATTTCCAGAGCCAACTCTTGCCTTTCTGCATCATTCAAACCCCACTCGGTTTTGTTTTGCTGTTGCCGAAATGCCCGACTCCCTCTTTTAAAGATGTGAATATTTTGTCCTACTGAGTATCGTTGCACACTTTATTCACATATTTATGCGTTCACATCCACCATGATCGAGCGACACACCATTATTACTATTATTACTATTATTATTACCATTAACAAGTTTGGTCGAGGTGTAACACACGTTTGAGCAATGCATAGCCAAATTTGTAACGGATCCCGAAATCAAAAAACGATTATCCGTGGTATTCTACGATACTAGATTATTACCTGAACAATGATATAAAAAATATACAAACCTCAATAAAACGATCACAAGGACTCAACAACGAGAAACCGAATTGCGGAGTGCGAGCAAGGAGCCGTGCGTCACGCAGGTCCTGAACAAGGATATGACAAAGTAGCTCCCTGGGCGCGAACAAACAACAATTGGTCCATAAAATCAAACAGTTCGTAAAGACACGTCAGTAGTGTAAGCAAGTGAGTGATGTTGAGAAAAACGCTGAATCGCAAAGGTTTTAGGGGATTTTCCACGACCGGTAATTACACCGCCCACCAAAATCCTCCTGGATCCTCAGCAGAGTCAAAGGTTTGGTATAAAGGTACTGATTCTTTCTACTTCCTTGGCTCTGCTAGCAGTGCGCGTACCCAAAGCTTGTCGTCAACGTTTCACTCGTGGTCGCACCTTATCTGTCGGCCACATAGACGCCAGGCAACTGTGCGTCGTCCACGAGGACAACTGACCGATGGCGGGTGTAACAGCCGGTCGTGAAAAATCCCCTCTTTTCCCTCGCGATTCAGTGTTTTTCCTAACATCACTCACTTGCCTACACTGTTGACTTGTCTTCACGAACTGGTTGTTTTATGGACCAATTGTTGTTTGTTCGCGCCCAGAGAGCTACTTTGTCATATCCTTGTTCAGGACCTGCGTGACGCATGTGCTCCCTGCTCGCACTCTGCAATTCGGTTTCTCGTTTGTTGAGTCCTTTTGATCGTATTATTGAGGTTTGTATATTTTCGATGTCATTCTTCATGTAATAATCTAGTATCGTAGAATATCGCGGATAAACATCTTTTGATTTCGGGATCCGTTGCAAATTTGGCTACGCATTGCTCAAACGTTCGTTACAATACTCAATAGATCAATTTGGAACGAGGAACAACACACAAAATGCCACGAAAAGGATCGAAAACATTAGAATCCGGACAGGAAGTAACACGGCAAGTCTCTGGGGAGGTTTTGGGTACATTTGATTCTTTAGTTATTGTTAGATCGCCTAGTCCTGTCAGTGCTAGTTCATGCGTTAATGAGAGCATAATGGATTGTAGGGATATTGATTTATATAGGCTTAGGATATTAGACCTGAAACAACAACTTTTATCGGCTAGACTACAGGCCCAGGAAGCAGAAAAGAAGTATATACAGAAAGAGCGTGAGCCAAAGACCAACGACTATGACACTTCCTATAGACCAGGGTGCAATAAAATAGGAATCTTCACGCCGGTCGCCGAATATAAAAAACCAACGATCTATATTCCGAGAGTAGAACTGACCGTTCTCGACGGGCGATCTAAACACCACTGCAAGTTTGTCAAGCAGTTCCAGACGTTCATCGAAAATAAGGTAACGGATCCTGGGAAAAGGCTTCTCCACCCTACTCACTACTGTCGAGGCCGAGCAAGAGAAGCTATCGACGGGTGTACCATGCTCGACCCGGAACAAGGCTACACAAGAGCAAGGAAGATTCTAAGGGACTTGTTTGGCCAACCGTTCAAAGTAGCCCGTAACCTAATAGAGAGCGTGATGGTAGAGACAAAGAGAACCAAGGGCGACGTCTACACAATGGCCGACCTAGTGATTATGATGCAAAACTGCTCAACAGCCCCCGACCATTTAGGTTACAGGGCTGACCTAGATGCAATGCACACTTTGGAAGGCTTAGTCCGTTACCTCTCTCCCGAACTACAGGGTCGGTGGGCGGAAGAAGCGGAGCGGATAAGCCGAAGTGACAGGGAAGCTAACTTGGAAGACCTGACCAAATACTTGGACAGGCAAACGAAGATAGCTGACAGCAGGTTCGGCCGACTCATCCGGGACAGCAACCAGGCCAACAAGCCCAGTACTAGCCAAGCTCAAACCCCTGCATGGGAACATCCAAAATACCAACCTTGGACCAATGCACACACCATTTCACGCGATGCCACGGCGCAACAAAGTTGCAGGTCCCGCGATGCTAGCCATGGCCTACCAGAATGCCCCAAGTTCGGCAACGCCACAATAGACGAATGGTGGGGAATGGCGAGGATGACAGGAGCGTGTTTTATTTGTCTCAGCACCACGCACCGGGCGGCAGCTTGTAGAACAAGAAACAGATGTGGTCACGAGGGCTGCACTGGCAGACACCATCGTTTGCTGCACCAGGCTAGAGTAGCCTTACCCGAGGCGAGTACTAAGCCCAGTGTTATTTGTTCAACGTCGCGGCCTGCCAGTAAACCGGTACGTTTAGGCGTAGTGGCCGTGGAAGTAGTGACCCCAGCGGGGTTGGTCAAAGCGTTGGCTTTCGTCGATAGTGGGTCCAACACTACCCTAGTGGAAGAGCGGTTTGTTGACAAACACCGACTCGCTAAAAAGGTGCGACATCGTTGGCAGTGAGCATGGTGGGCGGAACACAGGTAACGACTGCCGGTAGATTGAGGCTACAACTCATCTCCCTAGACACTAACGAGGAAATCGAACCAACGGATGCATTCACGTTAGCGGATCTCGCCATGCGAGCACCAAGGTCGGTCAACGCAATCTTGACTAGGTGGCCCCACCTGCAGGATGTAACCGTTGTAGATTGGGAAGACGACGACGTGGATCTCCTTATCGGCTGCGACGTGCCAGAGGCGCATTGGGTGCTTGACCAGAGAGTGGGCGACCGCCAGGCACCTCATGCCTTACGCACGGCTCTGGGATGGATGTTACACGGTCCAGTAGGGGTACGTGGTTCCGTGAATTGCTTATCCGCCGAAACGGACCGCAAAGAGTGTCATCTGCAGCGGCTGTATGAAAAGGAGTTTCATGACATTGGAGACGAAGGACCATCGTTGTCTCAGGAGGATCACTGCGCTCTACAAACGGTGCGGCAAAGCACTAGAGGCCTTAAAAATCAGCTCCAGGTTCCCCTTCCGTGGAGCACATCAGCTGACCCGTAGGCTGATAACGTGAACTTTTCTCCAAGGTCTACTACGACTGAAAGAAGGCTTCATTCGATACCAGAATCTGTGGAAACGATACGCAGAATTAATGAAGCGAAACGAAGCCCTCGGTTACGTTGAAAAGGTGCCTACCAACACCGACGGCAGAAGGGTGTCTGGTGTCCATCTCACCACCCGGTTATCAACCCCAAGAAACCCAAAAATCTGCGGGTGGTTTTCGACCGTGCGGCCAAATTCCAGGGCGAGTCGTTAAACGATCGCCTACTACAGGGGCCTAACCGGACCACAACACTGATCAAGGTTTTGTACCGTTTCGAGGCGGGTAAAGTGGCCTTGCCTGCTGACATTAGGAAATTGCTTCATCAGATGAAGATTCCGGTAGGAGAACGAGACGCGTTGCGTTTCCTGTGGTGGGAGGAGAGCGACCGGGACAACGCAGTGGTGAATTATAGGATGACCGTCCATCCCTTCGGAGTCATATCGTCACCCTTATGTGCGAACTACGCCCTTCGAGAATCAGCGAACAAACATGGAGATCTAAACCATCGGACGGTGGTGGATAGCATCAGCAGGAACTTCTACGTCGACGACTACCTTGGTCATTCGATGATGTGGAATCAGCTCTAGAGCAGTTCAGGGGTCTGACGAGATTGCTGGAAGAGGGCGGCTTCCATCTGACAAAATGGATGTCGAACGCTGCAGAAGTGCTCGAGGTCATCCCGTATCACGAGAAGGCCGAAAGGGTAAGAGATTTGGACGGCTTTCCACTCCCTACCGAGCGCACTTTAGGAATACAATGGGACGCGGAAACGGACGACTTTGTTTTCGAGCTAAACGTTCCCGAGCTGCCAATAACCCGTCGTGGCATACTATCTGCTGTCTCAAGTTTGTTCGACCCGCTCGGTTTCGTCTCACTACGGCTGTTACCCGGAAAGATCTTGCCGCAGCGGCTGTGCCGTAAGAAAGTTGATTGGGACCAGTCACTGGACCGAGGGGACCGGTTGGACTGGGAAGAATTTTTGAACACCTTGAAGAAATTAGGGGACATATGGATTCCACGATGTTTGACTCCTGGCCATACAACGCGGGTGGGAGAACAACATGCTTTTTCCGATGCATCCGAAGTCGGTTATGGGGCCGTGGTGTACGGACGATAATGCGCAGGAGATGGACAATATACTACGAGGGTCCTGTTCGCCAAAGCCCGCGTTGCTCCACTGAGGTCGGTCTCGATCCCACGCCTTGAACTCAGCACAGCCGTGTTGGCAGTCAAGGCGGTGCAAGCTGTGAAGAGATGTTTCGACCTCTACATTTGGGCTAATCCCCTCAGGCCGGCTATGGGTTGGCCCGATAAATCCCGATGAGCTCAATGCTGCGGAATACCATATTTTCAGAATGACACAATGAGAGGCTTTCTACCGAGAGCTCGAGAGGGCCGAAGAAGTGGGACCAATCAACAAACACATACCATCTCCAAGAGGCAAACTGAAGCGTTTAAACCCCAAACTCATTGTTGGACTGCTGCGAGTGGATGGTAGGCTGACCAACGCACACCTGAACTTCGACACAAAGTATCCTATACTGCTGCCTGCGAGACAACCTGTAGTAGAGCTAATGATTCAACACGTACACGCCATGGAGGGACATGCCGGGGAAAGTCACGTGACGAGCGTCATCTGAAAGCGCCTTTGGTTGCTGAGAGGACGAGAGACTGTAAAACGCGTAATCCGACGCTGTGTGCAATGTAGGAGACTCAATGCCACGGCGGGCAGACAACTCATGGCCCCACTACCAGAATGCAGGGTGACTGCGGGCTAGTGGCCGTTCAGCGACATCGGGTTGGACTATTTCAGGCCCTTGTGGATCAAGTACGGGAAAAGATTAGAAAAGCAATATGGATGTATCATGCCGTGCATGAAGTCACGTGCGGTACACCTAGAAGTCGCAAATTCGATGACGACCGATTCTTTTCTACGGGCCTTGCAGAGATTTATCAACCTGAGAGGCGTTTCGGCCGATATATACTCAGATAATGAGTCTAACGTTGTGGACGCCCACCAGGATTTGCAGCTTTGGCACAAGAACATAAACAGGGACGAACTGCAGGATCGAACCGTGGCCTACGGTATACGATGGAATTTCAACCCCCCGCAGGCCAGCCATCGGGGCGGCGTATGGAAACGCATGATCCGGTTAGCCAGACGGATATTGCTGTCGATCTCTGAGCAACAGCCGCCCGACGACGAGACGCTGAACACCGTCATGACTGAGGTGGAGCGAATCCTGAAAAACCGCCCCCTGGTTCCAGTAATCAACGGCGACCCCACCCACCTGGCGCTCACCCCGAACGACTCATTGACGTTGAGGTAGAGCTAGGGTTTCCAAGGGCCAGTGAACCTTCGCGGGAGCTACCTCCACGGATAAAAGCAGGCGAATTATCTTGCCAAGGTTTTCTAGAGGCGATGGCTGTGGGAGTGGCTGCCGGCTCTGCAGACTCAACAGAAGTGGCTGGTGAAAGCAAGACCATTCAAGGTTGGGGATGTGGTTATGGTCGCCGACGAACGCACACATTTCGGCACTTGGTCTTTGGGAGTAGTTACGGAAACCATCAAAAGCACTGACGAAATGATAAGAACGGTGAAGGTGAAGACAGCTAACGGAGTGCTCATTCGTGACATACGCAGTATTAACCTACTCGAGAGCGAAGACGGAGGAGCTGATAACCCTGAGGCCTAGTAAACCTTTTTCACACCAGTAATCGAGGTGGATAAAGAAACACCATATATACCACACAATCTCCGTCAAACACGTTACAGTGCTCACGGTCTTTCGTTGACATTACAGAAGGTTTTTTCCGATATGTGGTGATAAATGCGATTCCATTGTACATCCCGACACATACATACATGCCCGACGCACTCTACACCTCGTAACCCCATCAAACATGTGATAGTGTTCGTTGTTTGCTTTTTGTTGACGTTACCGAATGCCCCTTGTATATGTAGAAGTAGCGGAGCTTAGGTCACACACATACCTACATTTTACTCGTTTCTTGTCACACAGTCTTTTGTTGACATTGCAGAAAGTCCTCCTTTGATGTGTAGTCATACCTGTGATTCCATTGTACACCCCGGCACACACACGCACACACTCACTGAAACACGTACATCCAGGACCGGACGGCCCCTTACGAGGACAACGTCTATGTGACCATTCACGCCCGCCATCGGTCATTTGGTCTTGTGGAAGATGTAGACTAGCCTCACGTCTATGTAGCCAATGGGTTAGGTGCGACCAGTGGTATAACGTTGACGACGAGCATTAGATGCGCGCACTGACGGCAGGGCCTAGGCAGGTAGAAAGAATCAGTACCTTTATACCAAACCTTTGACTCTGCTAAGAATCCAGGAGGATTTTGGTGGGCGGTGTAACAGCCGGCCGTGAAAAATCCCCTCTTTTCCCTCGCGATTCAGTGTTTTTCCTAACATCACTCACTTGCCTACACTGTTGACTTGTCTTCACGAACTGGTTGTTTTATGGACCAATTGTTGTTTGTTCGCGCCCAGAGAGCTACTTTGTTATATCCTTGTTCAGGACCTGCGTGACGCATGTGCTCCCTGCTCGCACTCTGCAATTCGGTTTCTCGTTTGTTGAGTCCTTTTGATCGTATTATTGAGGTTTGTATATTTTTGATGTCATTCTTCATGTAATAATCTAGTATCGTAGAATATCGTGGATAAACATCTTTTGATCTCGGGATCCGTTGCGAATTTGGCTACGCATTGCTCAAACGTTCGTTACAGGGGGAGTGAAGGGGAAACATAGATGCTGTCCCTGGAAAGGCTATCCTGCCCCGGTCGTATGTGCTTGCGTGAGTGTGTGCGTGTGTATGATGCAATCGCCGCTACCCCCAGGTACGCAAAAGACATTTCAATAACGTCAACAAAAGCAAATTGGGAACACCGTCACATGTTTGATAGGGGTTAAGGGGTATATCGTGCATCGGGTATGCGCGTGTGCGTCTGGATGTATAATGGAATGGCATGTATCACCACAAATCGGAAAAAACCTTCCGTAATGTAAACGGAAGACTGTGAGCACTGTAACTTGTTTGACGTAGAGCATGCGGTATAACGAGTACAATGTAGGTGAGTGTGCATCGGGGTGTATGATGGTTCGATACGTCAGTGTATCCTGAATACTCCCATACTTGGGGTTTCCTTACCCACCTCGAAGACAAATGCGGAATAGTCTACTGGGCCTCAGCGTTATCAGCCAATCCGCCTTCGCTTTCGAGTAGGATAATACTGCGTATATCACGAAATAGCGCTTCGCTGGCTGTCTTCAACTTCACCTTTCTTATCATTCCGTCAGTGCTTTCGACGGTTTCCATAACCACTCCTAAGGACCAGGTGCTGAAATGTGCAAGTTCGTCTGCGATCATCACTAAATCCCCAACCTTGAACGGTCTTGTTTTGACCAGCCACTTCTGTTGAGTCTGCAGCATTTAGCTCATCGGGACGTATCGGGCCGACTCATAACCGGCCTGAGGGGCTTAGCCCTTTCATGACTAGTAAATTTCCCTTGAACCTGGTTAACCAAACTAGCGAACGAAGCGTCTTTATCCAGGAAGAAAACCTGACCAGTCACGATAGAATGGATGTCGCTTCGACGACGTTGGCCGCTATCACTACGCCTTTGATCTCCAGTTCTACTTGCGTAGGAGGTTTTAATTCGAACACGGGCCAGTCCTGTTTGGGCAAGTGCAGGAAGTTTGGCCCTCTCGTCCACGTGTCTAGTTGCCTGAAGTTGGTCGCACCTCGGGAGCACCGGTCGGCCGGATTATCGCCAGACCTGACATGGTTCCACTGGTTCATGGCTGATTCACCGTGGATAATCGTGAGTTCGTTAGCAACGAAAGTACTAAACCGGCTCCGGAAGTTGTTGGTGTAGTGAAGCACCATTGTTGAATCCGTCCAAAAGCTAACCGACCAAATTCGAGGTCGAATGTGGTCAAAGTCAAGGTCATCTTGACGTATATATCAGGTTTTCTCGTTTTTCCATCGTGAAGGCCTGTTTTTACTTAGCACCTAATAGTAATAGTTATCTACTCTGAAGAGTCAAATTGTCCGTGGCAGTAACTGCGACACACCACTGTGGGTCCATAACTTATTACCGCGAAAAATCAACACAACCCCTTACTAGGAATTCTAGATCTATACCTGCCACAAATCACCTGTTGTTAGCCTATGTGTAAAATACTTAGCGATTGTTTGCTGAATCAACCCTTCTAGTCAGCGTTTCCTGCTTGGCTGAAAATCTAACCCTAGTTAGTTCAAACAGCGAAACCACCTGGTCAACCCTATTTGCAATCGTCCTAGGCGACTTCCTATTGAATTCCAGCTCCGTTCCGTATCAAGGCTTTTTGTAGTCCCTAAATTTTCAATAAAACTAGCTGGTTATCCGAAGCCTACAGTCACAATGCGCAATTCCAAAAGAAGCAGACCGGCCACTAAGATTTTGCCACGCGTAACTGTACGTCTCCCAAACACTACGCCATGCTCCGTCTCACTAACGAACATCCATGATGACTCAAATAGCAAGATTGACAGCCTCTTACAACACGTTAGCTCACTCGAATCGCGGATTGAAGCTCTTGACAGAACCACCAGATTTCTGACACCACTGGCTCAACTCCTCGAGTTTCCTATGGTAACTACGGCCTGTAACTTAGTTGCCACGTATAACTTCATTGACAGCATATCTGCAGAGGTTTCAAAACGAATACGAAACTCGAACCATGTCATTGTACTTAACATTCCCGACAGGGTCCCACTCAACATAGTCAGCAGTACCTTGCTAAGAGCAGCTAACATGGGACGTGTGATGTGCCGTAGCAGCAGACTACGCAAACAAACACAACGACACCAATGCCCCCCAATTTTCCAATTTCCGTACTCACTGATAGCCAGTGATTTTATTCATAAACAAACAGTTATTGCTATTAATTCGCCATACAAGAACATTCGAATAGCACCCGACAGAACGCCACTACAAAGAGGAGTGCTGAGAAAGTCAAGCTCTCGCAAACTTCCAAGGCAGGAATCCGTCCAAAAGACACCTAACCCCGTCATTCCCCTAACCTACTCGATGCAACCAGCGTCTATCAGCCAACGACTGTCTGGTGTAGACATTGACGCAACGCCTGGGCCTTCTCCAAATCCACCAGTCTCCAAGCGTTCTAGGCTCGTCAATAGTGTCGCAGACTCCTGGGACTCGAATCCACCGAGTCCCGCCAGACAGCTCAGCTCTGTGCATCAGAAGCAGCTACCTAAATCGCGTAGCCTCCCTGACCTAAAAACTATGCGTCACTCTCCCAATACCAACGGTAACACATGGCCGCAAATCCAGAATTCGGCAACCCACACTCCATACCTACTGAAGGGCTCAACATTTAGCTCATTAGGCAACCACCGCCCTATATCACCCGGCTACACCCCGAAGGTCATGCATAGATTAGAAGCCAACGGGTACCCTAGTAATATGCCACTAATGCCGGGGCCTACAGTTTCCGTTCCCAAAGTAGATAGTTTCTCAAACCGTAATTCCTCCCAGCGAAACCCCAGCTCTACGCGCATTTATACGGACGATGCTCGCAAAGCACCTCACAGCTATTACTCAAAGCTGCATCTGCCTAGCTCATCATTTCCTAACATTTCCGTGCCTCCACCGTTCATCCCGTTAGTTCCTTTACTATACCAAAATTTTTGTTTTGCCCCACCGCAGTCGTTTCACGCGCAGGATACATCCACAACCCCCCTCCGAGTAAATTTTCCCCACACTGTGGCACACAATCCCACACTCTTTCACCTCTTCTAGCCCTAATGAACCACTTTCCAATACCGGCACCTTACTAGTCGTTCATACCTTCGGTAGCACACCGAACTCCGCAGGCCAACCACGCAACACTGCGTATTACCACTACCTTCTTCCAAAATAACCTCCATATACCCCCTCCACCAACCGCCGATTCCTATCTTTCCGCACCCGGGCAAGCCGCATCGATGGGCCGTGAAGCCGCCCCAAACTCCTTTGGTCCTTACCCTCTGAGACCTGCTATTACCACACAACACCAAGGTTGTCACCTGGGAAAGCCAGTACCTTCCATTACCCCGTATTCTGTCACTTCACTGGAGCATCAAACGATCCTAACGAATCAGGACAAGTAGCAGGACTACTTCGTCTAAGGTCTTCTCTTTCACCTCGTAATAACCCAAAATTGATTATTTCCGGTTCGTCCGCTGCTGATTATTCGGAAACCATCGGGGAGGCATCCAACGCTCGCTTTTACTCCTCTTCGGTAATAGCTCCAACTCAAGCCCGTCACCGTGCACTTCCTCCGACCAACAACTCTCATACGTTACCTAACCCTGACACTCACTTCCACATGAATGGGTTATCATTCACCTTATTCAACCCGCGGTCCATCTTAAATAAGCTTCATCAATTAAAAAATTGTCATAACATCCAGTCCTGACATCATCTTTATTACTGAAACCTGGCTCACCGAAAACACCAGCACAAGCGAAATTATGCTTGAAGGGTACAAAGTTTTTAGGGTAAACAGGATCGACAGACGCGGAGGTGGGTGCCTTGTGTACGTACAGCATGCCTTTTAAGTAGCCCCCATCAGACATGCCACACTCGACTCAATTCCGGACTCTCCATGGCTCACAATTCGGTTCTCAACTGTGGTCATGCACATTGGTTGTGTCTATCGCCCGCCCTCATCTACTATTGCAGACTTAACTCTCTTAATTGAAGCCTTCGATTACCTTTCACTACTACCTTCGGCAGCGAAAATCGTAGCCGGTGATTTTAACTGGCCTAAAATATCCTGGCTAAAACTCACGGCACCTCCCAACTTAATAGACTTTGTATCCCATACTCACATTAGGAGCTGGGCACAACACGTTAAAACCCCTACTAGGAACGCCAACATACTAAATCTTATATTCACCTACAGCGTTTCCCACTTTTCGGTTTCCGTTCTGAATAAATTCCCCGGGTAGCGACCATAAGATAGTGGCTGGTAATCTTTCATTCCATCCTTATTCATCAGACTATCTGATCCCAGTCAACAATTCCGTCCGTTTAAATTGGAACCCCCTGCCCAATCTCATCCGTAACCAAGATTGGAGCAGTTTTTTCTAACGGCTGACCCCCAACAAGTGGCTGAGCACTTTTACCTTAACATGGGAAACCGCCTCCTGAAACTCAGCCCAATATCCCAAAACTCCTCTCTTAGGAAGTACAAACTTGCCTCCCTCCAACGAAAGTACCTTAAGATGCAAAGACTTTACCTCCAAAACCACGACTTCTCTCTTCTCATGAGACTAGTGCGTCTTACTGATATTATCCGGGACCTGAAGGAATGACAGCTCCAATACGAAGAAGCCAAAGCCCTAAGGCATCCCAATAGAACATCGAAACTCTCACTCCTACACAAATCTAGGAATTCGGCAACAGATACTATGATCCAATACGTTGTGTTACCGAATAAAACTTCGGCCACCTCCCCTTCTGATATCGCCGAGGCCTTCAACCATTACTTCGCCAATTCCATGGCCCTGGCCTCGGACACAGCACCCCCAAATCCTCTGGCTATTACCAGCTCTTCCTTATCTACCCTAACCTTTGAAGTAAACGTTATTTCCGGGCTCATTTCACGCTATAAAGCATCTGCCCATCATGGACCAGATGGGTTGCCCCCAGCTGCAATCATTAACGGTGGATCTGACCTTCCATTTCTATTACTGAACCTATTCACCTTGTCACTCAAATTTAGTTTGGTATCGTCGAACTGGAAGCGTTCAGTCATCATTCCATGACACAAAAAAGACCTGTCCACGAACTTGCTAATTACCGTCCCATAAACCATACCCCTATCATTTCCAGAATAATGGAAACGATTATCAAAGATGGCATTACCACCCATCTTCTCGCTTCAAACCTTTTTAGCAATAGGCAGCACAGGTTTCGCAAATCGCGATCATGCATCACATGTCAGTTTGACTTCCTCAACCTAGTCACTAAGGCTGTTGATAGCGGGCAGGCATTAGTAATTGATAATGATAATAATGATAATGGTTTATTTCGGATAACCCGAGGCATGCTGTAACGCAAGATCAAACGGTACAATTGGACGTAAAGTCCGAATTCCAAGAGGTTGGTTAAGGTATGTGCACTCAATATTGTACAGGAGAAAGTATTTAAGTCACTCTCTGTGGCGGCGCCCGGCAAATTTGAACTCAAGGTCGGGTGGCCAACCCGGTCAAGTCAGGATCGAGATGGTCGAAGGTAGCTGACTCTTCCTGAAACAGTACAAAACGAAGTGCTATGCAACAAGAGAATCAAACAGAATTGACGAACGTTTTGTTCACTTCGAGGGAAAAGAAGTTTCCGAGGGAGACATGAACCAGCTACAGCGCTCCGCGGAGTAAGGCACGGCTTTGGATTGGAAATCAGACGATGAGAGGAATGAATTTGCAGACAGAGAACAATCAAAATCTTTCGAAGATTTTCCTTGAAACGTTCAGCGACCAAATATCGGCTGAGTCCGTTAAATACCCAATGAAGGACTCATTTGTAGAGAGTGATTGCCTAGGTGATGGTAAAGGAAGTGACCGGACGCAAGCATGTAATCGTTGCGCACATTGTTAACGTTCATGAGGGGGGAATGTGATGCACCAAAATAGAAATGGGTACTGGGCGAGTATTTAAATGGCAGGTAAGTATTTACGTTTGATAATCGTTATCTAAGGGCCGAAAATAAAGACCAGAGAGATGCAAGAAGCAAAATTGTCTGGGAGGATTTACCAAGATAGAATACCGAATATGAAAAAGCACCAACAAACGCTGAATACAGTTGGGAAGTTGGGCGGCTGGATGTGGATGGAGTCCGTGGTAAACCAAACGGACATCACATCTGGCGAGGTCGCTGGAGTGATGGTGGAAGAAGTGGCAGGATGTAAACATGTAATCGTTGCGCACATTGCTTACTTTCATAAAGGTGAAATGTGATGCACCAAAATAGAAATGGGTACTGGGCGAGTATTTAAATGGCAGGTAAGTATTTACGTTTGATAATCGTTATCTAAGGGCCGAACATGATGACCGGAGAGATGCAAGAATGAAAATTGTCTGGGAGGATTTACCAAGATAGAATACCGGACATTGTGGTACGGAAGTGTATGGCAACAATAAATGTGAATTTTGCAAATATATTGATAACTTATAAAATAGAAGCGAGTTTTATCTCGGGGATTGGTTAAGTTTGCTAATAGGACAAGCGGGCAGTTTGGCAAGAATCATCGGGAAAAAAAGGATAATGAACGGTAAGCCGAGTAAGGAAACGGTCTTTTAACCCCGCGATAATTATGTGCTAGGGAAAGTAGATTTTTCTAAGCGTAAGAAGCGGTAAGTTAAGGTTGCGAAGATGAAGACAAGTTCGATGAAAAATAGGCGGTAACTGGGGGAGATAGTTCCATATTTGTAGCATTTCGGGTGAATGATTTTTTGCTGCGACCGGTGCTGGTGGGTGGAGCTGACCGTGCCCGGAACACCCAACCTGAAAACCGTTTTTGTTGACAGGTGCCATCCGCAATCCTATCTGCGTCCGCACATCGTTGCAGACGTTCTGCACGCCCGATGTGCGTCGGCCAAAGTGGTGGATCTGACCGCGGCCCGCACCGGCGGGCTTCGCTTGAGTGATATTGGCGTTGTCACATAGAGAACGAATAATCCAGGAGGTTGCGAGGGGTCCTGGAGAGCATGGCCTGTGTGGTAGTGACGAAATGACGAGCAGGTATCGAGTTTTCAGCGGGAAATGTGGGCCAGGTATTATGCCAAGCCATCGAAGGGAAGCCATCACCAGCGGTTGTCTGGATAAGTAAAAATAGAAAAACGCAGTCTGGGGTGCTCCCAGCTGAGGATCAGCGGTCAGTAGTAAAGAAAAACCTCTAGTATCTAGAAATTGGAACTAATTGGGGGATGGTTCGACTTTGCTAAGCACAAGGTTTTACGCGAAAGATTAATGAAACTTGAGTGGTATTTACGGCGACTTGTGTGGTACGTAGGTCTCGTGGCCCCCGACTCAGACCCGCGTGTCAGTAACCCAAACCAACTTCGTACGCTCGCTCCTCCGAAGTGTATGGATCATTGTTTGATACGGGTGTCAGGACATCAAGCCGTTTGTTCAATTCCTCTTTGAATCTCGGCAAGTGGCTTATTGCACGGACATTTGGTGGAAGTTTATTCCACATTTGTGAATATTTAACAATGAAGAAATTGGACCGTAGGCTGGTTCTCGAGGACGGCACAGTGACCGAATGACTGCTGTGTCGTAACGAATACCCTAGGCTTAATGGGTCTCGTGCCACAGGGGAGGCTTTGCAGGATCTATATTTTAATAGTGAGTGGAAAAAAGACAAGTTGTTCTTTATCCGTCGGAGCCAAAGGCTTTCCACCTTGTTCCACACCAGCACCTTATCTCCAAATTGCGTTCATTCAGCATTGCTGACCCGTTGCTTTCTTGGCTGAAATCTTATCTCGCTCATCGTTAGCAAGTGGTCCTCATCAATGGATATACTTCTAAACCGAAACCTGTTACAAGTGGAGTTATACAGGGAAGCGTATCGGGTCCTCTCCTATTTCTGACGTACATTTTTGACGCATTGGATATATTACACCACGGCAAGCCGTTCTTATTTGCAGACGATATTAAAGCAGTTTACTCTTTCAATTCTAATGATGCTATCCCTAATCTTTGCAACATTTCCGCTGACCTCGCTGCACTTGACCGCTGGTGCCACACCTGGAGGATGAGCTTTTCCACTGATAAGTGCGAGGTCCTAACCTACAAGTTCCAATTGCCCCCTGGATCCTCAATTGTTGGTGGGTCCCCAATATCCAGTCGGCCTACCATCCGCGATTTGGGCCTCAACGATTCCTGCTCTCTCAACTTTTCTGAGCATGCCACCATCCAAGCGGCCAAGGCTAGAAGAAGTGTGTCTTTCCTCTTCAGCTCCTTTCGTCTCCGGGACAGTATCATCGACATCTACAAATCCCACGTCAGGCCTACGCTTGAATACTGCCCAATAATATTTTCTAACATGACGAAATTCTACAGAGTTGCGACTGAAAGCATACAAAGGCGTTTCACCAAACAACTACTCGGTTGGTCCACGTCCTCAAACTATAGAAAACGATGCCAAAATCTAAATCTTGACCCACTCTGGCTCCGCCGCTTGGGACTCAACTTAATCTTCTTGTATAACCTGCTCCACAACCGGTCTTTTTCCTTTGACCCAGTAAGCTTCTCCCGTGAAACCCCTACTCACTTCGGCACAGGCCTTTTACTGTCCCTTCCAGTTTAGCTAAGTCGGCCATACGGTCACGTCTTTTCCTTCTTGTCTACTCCAAAGTCTGAAACAAGTTGCCCATCACCCTTCGAGCTTCACAAACCAAATCCCAATTTCTGACGGCAGTCATCCCATATCTCAGCTTCACCGGTGCACTCCAGCTATCTAATATGAGCATGGCAGAAGATACAGCTTACGAGAGGGGCCTCGACTTCTAAGACCAACTCCTTCGCCGGCCCTGTTCCCTTCAGTTAAGGACATAATCAACGATGGACAGTTTCATCTATCTGACTGAGTTCCCAACGTTAGACTACCTATGTCCATTTCCTTAATGAATCAAACAAATTGAAATGCCACTAATTTCAACCACTTTGCTTCTACCTACCCCCGTAGTTTCTGCCACTCTTATGCCTCGTCCTTTACTGGTTTTTATATGCCTCCATTAACCGTTGATCCACAGCGAGGGCACACCCTGACTGCTCTTTTTTATCTGCTCCCTTTTTTCAGTTCTCTCCTTACGTGAACTTTACCCTCAATGTTGGTATACGCGCCCGGATAACGCCGCTGTTTGGTCGATTATTAGCCGCTAGCTCCGTCCTCTGGAACCCCTAGCAACCTGAACATCCGATCGCCGAACTTATATCTCATACTTTTACAGTTGAACTACGCCCCACGTGCATAACCACCAATAAACATCCGTGCCATTCCCAACGGTGCGGGGCGCGGTCAGATCCACCGCTTTGGCCGGCGCACATCGGGCGTACAGGTCGTTTGCAACGATGTGCGAGCGCTATTTGGTTGGTGGATCACACCCCCTGTGTTCACCTCAAAGTGTTTTTCAGGTTTGGTGTCCAACGCACGGTCAGTCCCACCCTCTAGGACCGGTTGCGGATCGCACGCTCTAATGCTGTCAGCTGCAGACCGCATGCTCCAACCATCCTTGTTCGCCACTGTATACCCATCTATTGCTCCTATCACATCCATTTTTTCGTTCTCCAATGGTATGCACGCCTACCCATCCTGTCCTTGCTCCTATCGACTCTCACTGTGTTACCTCTCATTGCATATCACTATCGTCCCGACCACTTCACTCTGCCGACGACCGCCAATATTTTATTTCTTCACCAATGTTGGCGTTGCCGGCTTGTAGTACCTATTCATTTGGTATCACCCTAGGCCTATAAAGTCCACTGATTGCATGCTTACGCCCCACTGCCTACCGTTCTGTCAAACCCTCCCTCGTTCTCCCTTCTTACGCTTAATACCATTACACACCAGCCCCACCCGCGCCCATGACTAATTCTCATATTAGAACTGCCGTTCCAAACTCTGCATCTCTCACAGCCACATTTATTATCCAGTCACTAACACTCTATTTTCCTTGCCTGGCTCCGCACTTCCTCTGTGGATCCTTCCACCTGGCAGTGCTCCGACTAGTATCGTCCATTAACATCCACTTGTACAATTGCCAACATGCACGCAGCTCCCAATTTCCATGTCCCCGACTCCGACGCACATCCATTGTTCATGCGATATGTTCGTACACCGGTTTACTAGTCCCGGTGCTTTTTTCCTCTCTGCCTTTTTTGCGTTCCACCCGCGATAGAATGATCTTACTGGTTATGTCTCACCCGTCTTTTTTGGCCCGTGCTCCCATCTGTTTCGTCTACTGTTTGCCACAGGCATTTTATTTGTGACTTTTGGACCGTTCTGCTTTTTCACTTGCCACCTAATGTAAACTCACTGTTTCGTCATGATTCTCATTCACGGCTTCAGTCCGTTTGATCTGCCACTACCCTCTGGTACCCTTTTTGCTCATTCCTCTCCCACGCTGTTTGCCGTCACAGCTGCTGCATTTTGCACCACGGGCAGTTTCACCTTCCACGTAACTTTCTCCACTTTGTATGCACAATCGCTCCGCGCAGCTTAGCCTTCTCCATCGCTATCATCTTCCTGCTGAATAATGTAAACCCATTTAATAATGCTTCTCCCACTCTTGACCGACACCATATGTCTCACTTGCATTAATCAGGATATTTGATCCATTCTTACCTGTTCTCTTCGATACTTTCCTTCATCTCCCCTTTTCTTGAACTGCTCCTTAGCCGTCGTCTTTCCCGTGCTTGAGCATTCTCCACTCTCTGTTGATCCTCCAAGTTCACCTGTCAAAAAGATAATTCACCACGATATTCCAAAGTTAATTCTACAAACATTCGACCTAACCTAACCCGCCCCTCCTAATAACTGATAATTTCTTTCTAGGACTCCATTGTTATTGATACGGCTTCTCTTATATGTATATATATGCATATATATAAACAACCGCACATATGTATATATGCATTCGCTCTGTATCCTGTAGTTCTTCACAGGCAATCTCTCTTGCTATCATCCCGCTGACCGCCATGATTTGCATCCATTCCTTCTACATCCGTAATCTAATTCTAATGTGTCCAATTCCTACGAAATATTTTTTTACCTGATTCTTTTTTTACGCCTTACTTTGCTCGCTCCCTGTTTTACAGTGAGGTTTGTGCCCTGTTCGCTGACCATCTATTGCAGAGTGCCAGTGCTTCAATGCTACCTAATCCCTGCAGTGTATATCACATTTTCTTCATCGTCTCCCGCTATTACAGATTCATATGCTGATTTCTAGCCTTTCTCATGCATATAAGTCAGCCTTCAGACGTCCCTATACTAACCAGTGTGCCAGTCAACGAAGGGCGAAAAGACGAACTTAAGCAGTGTAAGGATTTATCTTAAATATGTGGCATACTGTCATTAATGTAAAAATACAAATATAAACACATTACGAATCAGTCCTCTTGGATTGTTGCCCCGTCTTTCAGATTGGTGGTTGCTTCACCTTCTTTCAGTTTTCCCTTTGCTTGTGCAGCGTTGATACGACCAACTGAAACGGAAGAGAAAATCCATTACCTCAATTCGCCATACTCGCACGACCTTCCCGAAGTTTCTATAACACCAGCCGAACCCCACACTTGACCTTGACTTTTCAAACTCACCGGGAGTCCAATCGAATCCGTCCGTGGGTCCACTTAAACCTAGGACATTTCTTTTGGTATGCTTACGCTTGCCTACTTTCATCTCACGTTACTTCCCTTTCTTAGTCCGTTTTTTCAAATCCTGCCACGTAAATTTCTACTTTTTCAAGGGTTTTGTCTGTTTATTCCATCAATTGTAAACAGTTGATCGTGCACCTGGCACGCCTCGGGCGTCTTCGAAATAAACCACTTTTACTATTATTATTATTATTATTATTATTATTATTATTATCTCTTCACAGCTTGAACCGCCTTGGATGCCAACACGGCCGTGCTGAGTTCAAGGCGTGGGATCGAGACCGACCTCAGTGGAGCAACGCGGGCTTTGGCGAACAGGATCCCCGTAGTATATTGTCCATCTCCTGCGCATCATCGTCCGTACACCACGGCCCCATAACCGACTTCGGATGCATCGGAAAAAGCATGTTGTTCTCCCACCCGCGTTGTATGGCCAGGAGTCAAACATCGTGGAGTCCATATGTCCCCTAATTTCTTCAAGGTGTTCAAAAATTCTTCCCAGTCCAACCGGTCCCCTCGGTCCAGTGACTGGTCCCAATCAACTTTCTTACGGCACAGCCGCTGCGGCAAGATCTTTCCGGGTAACAGCCGTAGTGAGACGAACAAACTTGAGACAGCAGATAGTATGCCACGACGGGTTATTGGCAGCTCGGGAACGTTTAGCTCGAAAACAAAGTCGTCCGTTTCCGCGTCCCATTGTATTCCTAAAGTGCGCTCGGTAGGGAGTGGAAAGCCGTCCAAATCTCTTACCCTTTCGGCCTTCTCGTGATACGGGATGACCTCGAGCACTTCTGCAGCGTTCGACATCCATTTTGTCAGATGGAAGCCGCCCTCTTCCAGCAATCTCGTCAGACCCCTGAACTGCTCTAGAGCTGATTCCACATCATCGAATGACCAAGGTAGTCGTCGACGTAGAAGTTCCTGCTGATGCTATCCACCACCGTCCGATGGTTTAGATCTCCATGTTTGTTCGCTGATTCTCGAAGGGCGTAGTTCGCACATAAGGGTGACGATATGACTCCGAAGGGATGGACGGTCATCCTATAATTCACCACTGCGTTGTCCCGGTCGCTCTCCTCCCACCACAGGAAACGCAACGCGTCTCGTTCTCCTACCGGAATCTTCATCTGATGAAGCAATTTCCTAATGTCAGCAGGCAAGGCCACTTTACCCGCCTCGAAACGGTACAAAACCTTGATCAGTGTTGTGGTCCGGTTAGGCCCCTGTAGTAGGCGATCGTTTAACGACTCGCCCTGGAATTTGGCCGCACGGTCGAAAACCACCCGCAGATTTTTGGGTTTCTTGGGGTTGATAACCGGGTGGTGAGATGGACACCAGACACCCTTCTGCCGTCGGTGTTGGTAGGCACCTTTTCAACGTAACCGAGGGCTTCGTTTCGCTTCATTAATTCTGCGTATCGTTTCCACAGATTCTGGTATCGAATGAAGCCTTCTTTCAGTCGTAGTAGACCTTGGAGAAAAGTTCACGTTATCAGCCTACGGGTCAGCTGATGTGCTCCACGGAAGGGGAACCTGGAGCTGATTTTTAAGGCCTCTAGTGCTTTGCCGCACCGTTTGTAGAGCGCAGTGATCCTCCTGAGACAACGATGGTCCTTCGTCTCCAATGTCATGAAACTCCTTTTCATACAGCCGCTGCAGATGACACTCTTTGCGGTCCGTTTCGGCGGATAAGCAATTCACGGAACCACGTACCCCTACTGGACTGTGTAACATCCATCCCAGAGCCGTGCGTAAGGCATGAGGTGCCTGGCGGTCGCCCACTCTCTGGTCAAGCACCCAATGCGCCTCTGGCACGTCGCAGCCGATAAGGAGATCCACGTCGTCGTCTTCCCAATCTACAACGGTTACATCCTGCAGGTGGGGCCACCTAGTCAAGATTGCGTTGACCGACCTTGGTGCTCGCATGGCGAGATCCGCTAACGTGAATGCATCCGTTGGTTCGATTTCCTCGTTAGTGTCTAGGGAGATGAGTTGTAGCCTCAATCTACCGGCAGTCGTTACCTGTGTTCCGCCCACCATGCTCACTGCCAACGATGTCGCACCTTTTTAGCGAGTCGGTGTTTGTCAACAAACCGCTCTTCCACTAGGGTAGTGTTGGACCCACTATCGACGAAAGCCAACGCTTTGACCAACCCCGCTGGGGTCACTACTTCCACGGCCACTACGCCTAAACGTACCGGTTTACTGGCAGGCCGCGACGTTGAACAAATAACACTGGGCTTAGTACTCGCCTCGGGTAAGGCTACTCTAGCCTGGTGCAGCAAACGATGGTGTCTGCCAGTGCAGCCCTCGTGACCACATCTGTTTCTTGTTCTACAAGCTGCCGCCCGGTGCGTGGTGCTGAGACAAATAAAACACGCTCCTGTCATCCTCGCCATTCCCCACCATTCGTCTATTGTGGCGTTGCCGAACTTGGGGCATTCTGGTAGGCCATGGCTAGCATCGCGGGACCTGCAACTTTGTTGCGCCGTGGCATCGCGTGAAATGGTGTGTGCATTGGTCCAAGGTTGGTATTTTGGATGTTCCCATGCAGGGGTTTGAGCTTGGCTAGTACTGGGCTTGTTGGCCTGGTTGCTGTCCCGGATGAGTCGGCCGAACCTGCTGTCAGCTATCTTCGTTTGCCTGTCCAAGTATTTGGTCAGGTCTTCCAAGTTAGCTTCCCTGTCACTTCGGCTTATCCGCTCCGCTTCTTCCGCCCACCGACCCTGTAGTTCGGGAGAGAGGTAACGGACTAAGCCTTCCAAAGTGTGCATTGCATCTAGGTCAGCCCTGTAACCTAAATGGTCGGGGGCTGTTGAGCAGTTTTGCATCTTAATCACTAGGTCGGCTATTGTGTAGACGTCGCCCTTGGTTCTCTTTGTCTCTACCATCACGCTCTCTATTAGGTTACGGGCTACTTTGAACGGTTGGCCAAACAAGTCCCTTAGAATCTTCCTTGCTCTTGTGTAGCCTTGTTCCGGGTCGAGCATGGTACACCCGTCGATAGCTTCTCTTGCTCGGCCTCGACAGTAGTGAGTAGGGTGGAGAAGCCTTTTCCCAGGATCCGTTACCTTATTTTCGATGAACGTCTGGAACTGCTTGACAAACTTGCAGTGGTGTTTAGATCGCCCGTCGAGAACGGTCAGTTCTACTCTCGGAATATAGATCGTTGGTTTTTTATATTCGGCGACCGGCGTGAAGATTCCTATTTTATTGCACCCTGGTCTATAGGAAGTGTCATAGTCGTTGGTCTTTGGCTCACGCTCTTTCTGTATATACTTCTTTTCTGCTTCCTGGGCCTGTAGTCTAGCCGATAAAAGTTGTTGTTTCAGGTCTAATATCCTAAGCCTATATAAATCAATATCCCTACAATCCATTATGCTCTCATTAACGCATGAACTAGCACTGACAGGACTAGGCGATCTAACAATAACTAAAGAATCAAATGTACCCAAAACCTCCCCAGAGACTTGCCGTGTTACTTCCTGTCCGGATTCTAATGTTTTCGATCCTTTTCGTGGCATTTTGTGTGTTGTTCCTCGTTCCAAATTGATCTATTGAGTATTGTAACGAACGTTTGAGCAATGCGTAGCCAAATTTGCAACGGATCCCGAAATCAAAAGATGTTTATCCGCGATATTCTACGATACTAGATTATTACATGAAGAATGACATCGAAAATATACAAACCTCAATAATACGATCAAAAGGACTCAACAAACGAGAAACCGAATTGCAGAGTGCGAGCAAGGAGCACATGCGTCACGCAGGTCCTGAACAAGGATATGACAAAGTAGCTCTCTGGGCGCGAACAAACAACAATTGGTCCATAAAACAACCAGTTCGTAAAGACAAGTCAACAGTGTAGGCAAGTGAGTGATGTTAGGAAAATCACTGAATCGCACGGGTTTTGGGGGATTTTCCAAGACCGGTCTTTATACGAGCTGCCGTGTAAGGTCTCCTTGACTGTGTTGCAAATGTAGAGGCGTATGATGAAAAGTGTATCCGTCGGCGCCGCAGCCATGATAAAAGCCTTCAACTGACGGTGGAAGCTTCCCACCAGATCCTTGGATGCTAGACGGTAGGCACATTTTTGAGGTTTTGCAGGTAGGAATCAGATTTGAATCAAGGGGAATGCGGATGTGAAAGAAGCGCTGAAATGGGAATTAGTGGTGGAAAGTAATTCAAAGGAAGCACCCGAGTGTTTGCAAAATTTTGCGCAAAGGCTTAGTCATAAATATCTTCAATGGGAGCAGCGCAAAACTAGCGGGTGAAAAGATAAAAGTATAATAGAGCGTAGTTCAATTCACTGAGAAGAAGGAGATTGCCTAAAACTGACTGTGTACGTGGTAAAAATGGCAGTAAGACTAGCAAACGTACAAGGTGTGGTGGCTTTATGGGCAAAACTTTACGGCTTTGTCATGCAAGCACAGTTCTGCCCAAAAGTGCACCTCCCTTTGCATATTCGGTCAGGTGGAGTGATCAGTGATAAGTTTCGCGGGGACGAACACCAGGGTGGAAAAGTGGATGATGGTGATCAAAAGTCACTCGCTGAAAATCACGAGGAAAGAAGGGGCGAGGTTTACCTGTAAACGATCACAGAAAATGGTTGTTCCACTGTGAAATAAGGGCTATGCACTGACCATCAAACAGGGTTGGGAACGGAGCTACTAGAACTCATTTTCTGATAGCCGCGTGGCGGACAAGTTGGCAAAGCCAGACAAGGAGTGTGACGAGTTAATGGCATGTGCACGAGGCAAGGCCCCTGACTCGACTTTATCGGGACGACAGATTTCGTTTGTTTTCAACCCATTCCAGTCTGCACTGGACTTTTTGAGTCTAGAGCTAATCTTATGTCCAAACGCTGGTGTTGTAGGCGCGTTTTTGTAGCTCCCAACAGAGTGCTATCGAGATGACAACAGGCTTCTACCCATTCAAATATGGATACCGGTGGGATTTTATGTGCCCGTTACGTTAAGACTTCGCTCCGTTTGTGCGGCTGAAATGACCTTCTATCGAAAATCTCGATGTGAGTTTGGACCACTTGCGCGCGGTGGGATCGAACGCGCGCCCTCTGCGACAGCTGTTTCGTGTATCAGTGGAAATTTTAGAAGAGGTATCTCAATGTCTTATTTCCCCTGATGAGAGTCGACCGGTGGAATCGGAATGCCTGCACGAATGGTTTGTGATTCTTAAGGACGACGAAAGTTCAGCCTTCTGGTAAGTGCCAAAATTGCAATACTGTGAGGCACAGCCGGTAGTTCCCTACCGTAAATACCATCCCAAAGCTGGGCTTTTTGTAATTTCCAGGAATAAGCACGGAAACCCGGATCTGTCGTCGCCAACTTGTTGTAATACGGTGCAGACTGCTGCCTAAGAGTCTTCGGCCTTCAGCACAAAAGTGGATTCGTTACCAGAATCTAAGTAAACCAAAAAAGTGACGTGTCACTAAAGGTTTCACTTTTTAAGGTGCTTTGCTTGCTGCCTTTCTAAAAGTGCTATCTTTCGAACTGTCTTGAAGGAGGGCGGGGAAGTGTTGTGGAAAGCCTCCTTTGCTGAGGGTAAAATGGTGACAGTAGTTTGCAATTTCGAGGAACCTGCGCAACCTTTTCACGGATTTTGGAAGCGGGTGGCTGTTTTTGGTGCCATTTTCTCTCGAGGGATGGCGGAACAGTGCGACTGTCTGTCTTGTGCCCCAGAAAACCGAGACACGGAAATCTGAAGATGCACTTGGCTGCGATGACCAAAAGGCCATATGTTCAGATCCATCAAAAAACGCCTCTCATGCGACGGAGTTCAGCCATTTTGCTATGGCGATCAGGTATCGTAAACTCAAGGAAAAGCAAAGTCGGTACCGCGAACAACTTAATCAATAACACGGTGGGAAGTTTGATTCCGGTCTCTTGATCCTAAAGTCACGAAAGAAAAACAATGAAAAAGATGAAGTATTTCCCGGATTTCTTCGGGGCACACGCAGTGAGCCTGGTCGACGCATACAGGAAGTTTCGTGTCATAGAATATCTTGAGTGTATTACGAAGGTGGGGTGTGGGGAATCGACCCAAAACTATCGTCGTTTGCTTACACTGGTTGGAATATGACAGATTATTTCTCGGCTATTGCCAAAAAGCACTCTAGGACCCATATTTAGAGGGAAAATCTTGCTAACTGTTGTAGAAACCCCAGGAACTTCAAGCGGAGTTAAATAACAGTCATCGCTTTGCCTGGCAATATGTAAAAACTGGATGTAGCCTAAATGAAATGAACCGGTATGGACTTTCACGATAAATATGAAACAAATTGGAGTAAAACACTGACAATGGCAGGTATGGGGCCGATTTGGATTTGAACGATGTTGATGGAAAAAGCCGATGATGTCACGCCCGCGGGGATGATTCAGAGAAGAATTACCAGATGCTTCCTTGCTTTCACTAAACGAGGCAGCCGGCACAGGTTTTCCGTATCAGCCATCCAAAACAATGCAAAAATCACTCCGACAGGGGGATTCGAGGCATACCAAAACTGCATTCTGGAAAATAAAACTGAACCATATCGAGAGAGGTAGGAGTCACAATAGATCAACCGTGTATGGATGAAGGTCAAATGATAGCCAGCGATGAGAGGGATTTTATCAGCTGTCGTACGGAAAGGTAAAACATGATCCACAAATGAGTTTACCTGACTTATCAAAAAGGTTTGGTGTTACTGTTGTTAGTGTGGGCACGTCAGGTAGTTAAGCGGGACAGAGATGCGTGGTAAGTAACTGAGACGGAGGACGGGTTGGTAGCTCGTGCACGAAATATGAGCCATGGTGGTGCTACTGCAAGTACGCGGCAAAGCAACAGCGGTACGGTATCGTAGATCGATAATATAGGCGGGACTCGAATTGGTGCCCAACAATGTAAGCCTTGTCGGCCCCTATGAGAAGAGGTACCATCACGCCCGGAGAGCTGTGTGAGGTTCAATTTCTTTGCACCGTGGAAAGCAATGCTCAGGCAATATTTGTATGTTCTTCGTGGCGCAACCCAACACGCTGGAACAAATACTGGTATCTACTTGAAGTAAGTCTATTGTGAGCACTAATCAAAGTATTAGGACAAGCAGCCTAGTGAGCCTGTAGTAAACGGACACGGCCGAACCCGAAAGTGGTTCCAGCGGTCGGCTACGACGATAGAAGACAACGATATATCGTGGGCTTGTTGGGTTAATATGAATGCGGCTGGAAGATAGCTAAAAATAAAAGGCACTGTTACATTGTTCACACACTGACCAAGATTTCACTGAGGCAGTGGTACCTCAAGTACCCGAAAGTGAACAGGATTAGATGAGGCGTATTGGACTGGAACAAACACGAGCTTAAAATATGACAACAAGTGGGAATTTTGAGGGTCATGTTGTGCGCCGTGGCCAGCTCATGGTCTGTTCTCTCTCGCGAGTGGATGCTGCATAAACAGCTGATTTTACTCCAATAATCGCCGGCTAGATGCCCCGATGGGGTGGTTTATGGTCTCGACTCAAAAGCAGAGGCGGCTTGCTCCCAGTGCTGGTTAAAGATGAGAACTTAAAGTGGTAGGTTAGTGCACAGGATGCTTGGGTTCGTACCTCAAGAGCGCTCAGAGTTCACGTCGATTTGCGTGCAAAACTGGGCACACCACAATGGCTCTCGGGAAGCAAACAGTTCGAACAATCCAAAGGCTGCGCTCATGGTAGTCTCCGGCTATCCTCTGAGGCCATCGGAATTTGATAACACGCCTTGGCTAGATGGACTTCGGAAGAAGCAAGTTCGCCTGACATTCCGGGAAAAAAGTCGTGGATGTGAGAGACTAGATGATAATCAGGAATGCGTTATTGTTTAGAGCCTGATAGCCACCGCAATATATCCAAGCTTCAAGAGTAGGCTAAGAAAATAAGTGTACCGGTGGGACCCATTTATTGTTCGAAAGACGGATAATTCTAAGGGATAAGGTGTGATAAATCTCACCTTTGGCTGTGTTCAGCATTATCGGGGTGAGGAATCCCGGACGGGCAGCAGCGAGTGGCTCCTTCTGTTACGAACGTTTGAGCAATGCGTAGCCAAATTCGCAACGGATCCCGAAATCAGAAGGCGATTATCCGTGATAATTCTACGATACTAGATTATTAAAATAAACAATGACATAAACAATATACAAACCTCAATAATACGATCACAAAGACTCAACAACGAGAAACCGAATAGCAGCGTGTGAGCAGACAGCACGTGCGTCACGCAGGTCCTGAACAAGGATGTGCCAAAATAGCGCTCTGGGCGCGAACAAACAACAATTGGTTCAGAAAAACAATTAGTTCGTAAAGACAAGTCAATAGTGTATGGAAATGAGTGATGTTGGGAAAAAACACTGAATCGCGAGGGAAAAAGGGGGATTTTCCACGACCGGCTGTTACACCGCCCACCAAAATCCTCCTGGATCCTTAGCAAAGTCAAAGGTTCGGTATAAAGGTACTGATTCTTCCTACCTGCCTAGGCCCTGCTGTCAGTGCGCGCGTCTAATGCTCGTCGTCGACGTTCTACTACTGGTCGCACCTAACTCATTGGCTACATAGACGTGAGGCTAGTCTACATCTTCCACAAGACCAAATGACCGATGGCGGGCGTGAATGGTCACATAGACGTTGTCCTCGTAAGGGGCCGTCCGGTCCTGGATGTACGTGCTTGAGTGTGTGTGTGTGTGTGCGTGTGAGTGTGTGTGTGCGTGTGTGTGTGTGTGCCGGGGTAACAATGAAATCACAGGTATGACTACTCATCAAAGGAGGACTTTCTGCAATGTCAACAAAAGACCGGGTGGCAAGAAAACGAGTAAATGTAGCATGTATGTGTGACCTGAGCTCCGCTACTTCCACATATGCAAAGGGCATTCGGTAGCGTCAACAAAAGGCAAACAAAGAACACTGTCACATGTATGATGGGTTTACGGGGTGTAGAGTGCGTCGTGCCTGCGTGTATGTATCGGGATGTACAATGGGATCGCATTCATCACCACATATCGGAAAGAACCTTCTGTAATGTCAACGAAAGGACCGCGAGCACCTTAACGTGTTTGACGGAGATTGTGTGGTATATATGGTGTTTCTTTATCCACCTCGATTACTGGTGTGAAAAAGGTTTACTAGGCATCAGGGTTATCAGCTCCTCCGTCTTCGCTCTCGAGTAGGTTAATACTGCGTATGTCACGAATGAGCACTCCGTTAGCTGTCTTCACCTTCACCGTTCTTATCATTTCGTCGGTGCTTTTGATGGTTTCCGTAACTACTCCCAAAGACCAAGCGCTGAAATGTGCGCGTTCGTCGGCGATCATAACCACGTCCCCAACTTTGAATGGTCTTGTTTTGGCCAGCCACTTCTGTCGAGTCTGCAAAGCCGGTAGGTACTCCCGTAGCCATCGCCTCCAGAAGACCTTGGCCAGATAGTTCGCTTGCTTCCACCCGTGGTGGTAGCTCCCACGAAGGTTCACTGGCCCTTGGAAACCCTCGTTCGACCTTAACGTCAATAAGTCTTTCGGGGTGAGCGCCAGGTGGGTGGGGTCGCCGTTCAATACTGGAACCAGGGGGCGGTTGTTCAGGATTCGCTCCACCTCAGTCATGACGGTGTTCAGCGTCTCGTCGTCGGGCGGCTGCTGCTCCATGATTGACAGCAATATCCGTCTGGCGGACCGGATCATGCGTTCCCATATGCCGCCTCGGTGGCTGGCCTATGGGGGGGGGGGGGGTTGAAATGCCATCGTATGCCGTAGGCCACGGTTCGAACCTGCAGTTCGTCCCTGTTTATGTTCTTGTGCCAACGCTGCAATTCCCGTTGAGCGCCCACAAAGTTCGATCCATTATCTGAGTATATATCGGCCGGTACGCCTCTTCGGTTGATAAATCTTTGCAAGGCCCGTAGAAACGAATCGGTCGTCATCGAATGTGCGACTTCTAGGTGTACCGCACGTGATTTCATGCACGTCATGATACATCCGTATCGCTTTTCTAATCTTTTCCCGCACTTGATCCACAAGGGCCCGAAATAGTCCAACCCGGTGTCACTGAACGGCCACCAGCCCGTAGTCACCCTGCATTCTGGTAGTGGGGCCATGAGTTGTTTGCCTGCTGTGGCATTGCGTCTCCTGCATTGCACACACCGTCGGATTACGCGTTTTACAGTCTCTCGTCCTCTCAACAACCAAAGACGCTTTCGGATGACGCTCGTCACGTGACTTTCCCCGGCATGTCCCTCCATGGCGTGGACGTGTTGAATCATTAGCTCTACTACAGTTTGTCTCGCCGGCAGCAGTATAGGATACTTTGTGTCGAAGTTCAGGTGGGCGTTGGTCAGCCTACCATCCACCCGCAGCAGTCCGTTGATGAGTTTGGGGTTTAAACGCTTCAGCTCGCTTCTTGGAGATGGCATGTCTTCATTGGTCGGCCTCACTTCTTCCGCCCTCTTGAGTTCTTGGGCGAAAGCCTCGCGTTGTATCATTCTGAAAATATCGTACTCTGCCGCTTGTAGCTCATCGGGACCTATCGGGCCGACCGGTATCCGACCTGAGGGCCGTAGCCCTTTCATGACTAGTAAATTTCCCTTGAACCTGGTTAACCAAACTAGCGAACGAAGCGTCTTCATCCAGGAAGAAAACCTGACCAGTCGCGATAGAATGGACGACGCTTCGACGACGTTGGTTGCTATCACTACGCCTTTGATCTCCAGTTCCAATTCCGTAGGGGGTTATAATTCGAACACGGGCCAGTCCTGTTTGGGCAATTGCAGGAAGTTTGGCCCTCTCGTCCACGTGTCCAGTTGCCTGAAGTTGTTCGCACCTCGGGAGCACAGGTCGGCCGGATTATCGCCAGACCTGACATGACTCCACTGGTGCGTGGCTGATTCATCGTGGATAATCGTGAGCCGGTTAGCAACGAAAGTACTAAACCGGCTCCGTACGTTGTTAATGTAGTAAAGTACTATCGTTGAATCCGTCCAGAAGCTCACCGACCAAATGTAGAGATCGAAACATCTCTTCACAGCTTGCACCACCCTGACTGCCGACACGGCTGCGCTGAGTTCAAGGCGTGGGATTGAAACCGACTTCAGTGGGGCAACGCGGGCTTTGGCGAACAGGATCCTCGTGGTATATTGTCCATCTCCTGCGCACCATCGTCCGTACACCACAGCTTCATAACCGACTTCGGATGCATCGGAAAAGGCATGAAGTTCTCCAGTCCGTGTCGTATGGCCAGGGGTCAAACATCGTGGGATTCTTATGTCCCCTAATTTCTTCAAGGTGTTCAGAAATTTTTCCCAGTCCAGCCGGTCCCCTTGGTCCAGTGCCTGGTCCCAATCAACTTTCTTACGGCACAGCCGCTGCAGTAAGATCTTTCCGGGTAGCAGCCACGGTGAGACGAAACCGAGCGGGTCGAACAAACTTGAGACGGCAGATAGTATGCCGCGACGGGTTATTGGCAGCTCGGGAACGTTCAGTTCGAAAACAAAATCGTCCGTTTACGCGTCCCATTGTATCCCTAAAGTGCGCTCGATAGGAAGTGGAGAGCCGTCCAAATCTCTTACCCTTTCGGCCTTTTTCGTGATACGGGATGACCTTCAGCACTTCTGAAGCGTTCGACATCCATTTAGTTAGATGGAAGCCGCCCTCTTCCAGCAATCTCGTCAGACCCCTGAACTGCTCTAGAGCTGATTCCACATCATCGAATGACCCAAGGTAGTCGTCGACGTAGAAGTTCCTGCTGACGCTTTCTACCACCGTCCGATGTACTAGATCGCCATGTTTGTTCGCTGATTCTCGGAGGGCGTAGTTTGCACAAAATGGTGACGATATGGCTCCGAAGGGGTGGACGGTCATCCTATAATTCACCACTGCGTTGTCCCGGTCGCTCCCTTCCCACCACAGGAAACGCAAAGCATCTCGTTCTCCTACCGGAATCTTCACCTGATGGAACATTTCCCTAATGTCAGCAGACAAAGCCACTTTACCCACTCTGAAACGGCACAGAACATCGATCAGTGGTGTGGTCCAGTCAGGCCCCTGTAGTAGGCGATCGTTTAACGACTTGCCCTGGAACTTGGCCGCACAGTCGAAAACCACCCGCAGTTTATTGGGTTTCTTGGGGTTGATAACCGGATGGTGAGGCAGATACCAGATACCCCTTTTGCTGTTGGTGTTAACAGGCACCTTTTCAACGTAGCCGAGGGCTTCGTTTCGCTTCATCAAATCCGCGTATCGTTCCCACAGATTCTGGTCTCGAATGAAGCGTTCTTTTAGTCGTAGTAATCGTTGGAGGACATAATTTCTGTTGTCAGTCCACGGGTCGACCGGTGTGCGCCATGGAAGGGGAACCTCGAACTGATTTTTAAGGCCTCTAGTGCTTTGCCGCACCGTTTGTAGAGCGCAGTGATCCTCCTGAGACAACGATGGTCCTTCGTCTCCAATGTCATGAAACTCCTTTTCATACAGCCGCTGCAGATGATACTCTATGCGGTCCGTTTCGGCGGATAAGTAATTCACGGAACCGCGTACCCCTACTGGACCGTATAACATCCATCCCAGAGCCGTGCGTACGGCATAAGGTGCCCGGCGGTCGCCCACTCTTTGGTCAAGCACCCAATGCGCCTCTGGCACGTCGCAGCCGATGAGGAGATCCACCTCATCATCTTCTCAGTCTACAACGGTTACATCCTGCAGGTGGGGCCACCGAGTCAAGATTGCGTTCACCGACCTTGGTGCTCGCATGGGGAGATCCGCTAACGTGAATGCCTCCGTTGGTTCAATTTCCTCGTTAGTGTCTAGAGAGATGAGTTGCAGCCTTAATCTACCGGCAGTCATCACCTGTGTTCCGCCCACCGTGCTCACTGCTAACGACGTCGCACCTTTAGCCAGTTGGTGTTTGTCGGCAAACCGCTCTTTCACTAAAGTGGTGTCGGATCCACTATCAACGAAAGCCAACGCCTTGACTAACCCAGTCGGAGTCACTACGCCCACGGCCACTACGCCTAAACGTACCGGTTTACTGGCAGATTGTGAAGTTGAACAAATCACGCTGGGCTTGGCACTCGCCTCGGATATGGTTACTCTCGCCTGATGCAGCAGCCGATTGTGTCTGCCCGTGCAGCCCTCGTAACCACATCGATTCCTTGTTCTACAGGCTGCTGCCCGGTGCGTGGTGTTGAGACAGATGAAACATGCTCCTGCCATCCTCGCCATTCCCCACCGTTCGTCTATTGTGGCGTTGCCGAACTTGGGGCATTCTGGTAGGCCATGGCTAATACCACAGGATCTGCAATTTGGTTTCGCCGTAGCATCTCGTGAAATGACGTGTGTGTTGGTCCAAGGCTGGTACTTTGGATATTCCCGTACAGGGGTTTGGGCTTGGCTAGTACCGGGCTTGTTTGCTCGGTTGCTGTCCCGGATGAGTCGGCCGAACCTGCTGTCAGCTATCTTCGTTTGCCTGTCTAAGTATTCAGTCAGGTCTTCGAAGTTGGCTTCTCTGTCGCCTCGGCTTATCCGTTGAGCTTCTTCCGCCCACCGACCCTGTAGTTCGGGAGAGAGGTGACGGACTATGCCTTCCAAAGTGTGCATGGCGTCTAGGTCAGCCCTGTAACCTAAATGGTCGGGGGCTATTGAGCAGTTCTGCATCTTGATCACCAGGTCGGCCATGGTGTAGACGTCGCCCTTGGTTCTCTTTGCCTCTGCCATCACGCCCTTTATTAGGTTACGGGCTACTTTTAAATGTTGGCCAAACAAGTCCCTCAGAATCTTTCTTGCCCTTGTGTAGCCTTGTTCTGGATCGAGCATGGTGCACCCGTCGATAGCTTCTCGCGCTCGGCCTCGGCAGTAGTGAGTTAGGTAAAGAAGCCTTTGCCCAGGGTCGGTTACCTTGTTTTCAACGAACGTCTCGAACTGTTTGACAAACTTGCAGTATTGCTCAGCTCGCCCGTCGAAAACTGTTAACTCCACTCTAGGCAGATCAATCGATGGTGGTTTGTATTCGGCGACCGGCGTGGGGTTCCCTACCTTATTGCACTCTAACCTATCGGAAGTGTCGAAGTCACTGGTCTCATGCTCTCGCTGTTTCTGTGTACACTTCTCTGCTTCATGCGCCTGTAGTCTAGCCGAAAGTAACTGTTGCTCTAGTTCTAGTATTCTCAGCTTATATAAATCGATATCCTTACGATCAATATTGCTTTCAATAACACATGAGCTAGCACTCACAGGACTAGGCGATCTAGCATTAACTAAAGAATCATACGTACCCAAAACCTCCCCAGAGACTTGCCGTATTACTTCCTGTCCGGATTCGACTGCTTTTGATCCTTTTCTTGGCATTTTGCGTGATTTTTCCTCGTTCCAAATAGATCTATTGAGTATTGTTACGAATGTTTGAGCAATGCGTAGCCAAATTCGCAACGGATCCCGAAATCAGAAGGCGATTATCCGTGATAATTCTACGATACTAGATTATTAAAATAAACAATGACATAAACAATATACAAACCTCAATAATACGATCACAAAGACTCAACAACGAGAAACCGAATAGCAGCGTGTGAGCAGACAGCACGTGCGTCACGCAGGTCCTGAACAAGGATGTGCCAAAATAGCGCTCTGGGCGCGAACAAACAACAATTGGTTCAGAAAAACAATTAGTTCGTAAAGACAAGTCAATAGTGTATGGAAATGAGTGATGTTGGGAAAAAACACTGAATCGCGAGGGAAAAAGGGGGATTTTCCACGACCGGCTGTTACACCTTCTTCGTGATGTGGTAAGCCATGTCCTGCGTCTTTTCTTAGGTGTCTCTGATTAGACCGGTTATTCGGGGAAGCGTAGGCGGTGCCGGACAACAAATCTCGTTTTTAGGCGGGAGACGATCGATTTCATGCTTGTTCACTTCTCCTTGACCAACAGTGCAGTAGAGCCTTAGGCCACAGCCCTGTTTCAGGTCAACCACCAGGCCGGAGCGTTGGAAGTGGAAGTCCTAAATGAGCGACTGCCACTGACCATTTTGAAAACCCCCGGGGATCGTGGTCAGAGACCGAGACCGATGATAAGTGGCCTTCCGAAGTCTGCTGGATCGGTAGAGTTGTTCGCAGCCTGTAAAGCGAAAGGCGACTTCTGCAGGTGGCGGTTTTGCGGGGAGGTGGGATCACGCCGACCTCGGCACCAGCATTGTCGGGGAATCGGAGGTTGGTCTATTTGTCACACAAGAAGAACAGATAACTTTCAGTTCTGCCGGCCATAACCACCGTTATAGCTGGCTGGCTCGGTTTTTTCCTTGACTCTTGCGGGTTGGAGTGTGCGGCTTTGTGCACGCAATGCAACATGCATTTTGGTGCATTTTCCACAAACCGACGATGAAAGTGGCACGCGCGACCTCCATCGCTTTGATTTCTTGTGAGCTTGGAGCAAAGCGCGCAACTGGATCATGAAAGTCGCCTCCAAAAGGCTGATGGAGTCGGCTTGGAGGCCCTTTCTGAGTAACCGCTGCATAAGTCCATAGAGCTGCTCAAGCGCGATGTACAACGTGGCAGGTATGGCATTCACATGGTCTGCTGTTGGCGTGAAGAAGCATTCTTGCTTTGTTTGCTGTTTCTCCCAACCTTCCAGCGGGGCGTCGAAAGCTTGTACTGATAAGACAACTCCGGTATTCTCCGGCAGTCGATTTGTCCACGGTTTCCGAGGTAGTGTTCTATTGTCGCAGTGAAGTACGGTAACTAGGTGCACACGGCGAACGGGTTGAGATGGAGCTTGGTCGCCCGAATCCGAGCCCACCAACAGCTGCCGATGGAGGGCCCTGTCCGACGGGACTGTTTGACTTGGCACCGCTAACTTACGCTTGTCATAAGGAGAATAGATCTACATCCGGTCTACTGGGTGAACAACCTTGGAATCTACTTCCTTCGGGGGTTTTGAGACAATGTAAGAAAGCACGGTGGCCCGAGAAAAAAGCCTCTACTTGGATAAGCCAAACTCGGGGGTTCGGCGGACAATAAGCGGGTGACCTGGTGGCAGAGCTGTTTGTGCTGTCTCCAAGGTCTGTATTTCCATCAGATTCTAAAGTAGGATTAAGGAGAAGAGGCTTGAAAACAACAATGACTGCCACCATGCAATAAGAAGCAAGTGTAACAGGGCCTGGCTTTCACATTATGCTCACCATAGTGTGCGGTAGTTGGATTGAGATAGAAGATGAGAACTCACGTGGCAGCAGGAGCTAGTGCCGCAGAATTGTGTAACGAGAATAGAGCAAAGCGACTCAGTTTGTAAACGAAGTCTGGGAAATTGCCATCGAGCCGGCCAGGGTCAGAATGACGCGGGTTTCGGTCAGACCATCGCAAGTCTTTCAAGAGGAATCCTATTAACTTCAGTCCGGGTTCTACAACGATGTAGATGTGCAACCTGTGGCATTTTGAATAGTGAGTCCCGTTTTAATTCCGGTGATCTCAAAAAGCTCAAAGGTAATGCAGAAAGAACGATCCGCGATAATCACCTAAGGGTGCTTTGAAAATGAGCTTACTATAGTTTAGATAAAAAACAAGTCCTTGTGTGCAGTTCAACGAGAATAATATAGAAGAAAAGGAAAACTCGTTGCTCTATCTAATAAACAGGGCTCACGGTGTTATGGTTTCCCGTAGGTGGGTAAAACTGTCGGAAGAAGGTGCACATCATGTTAGAAAAAGTCCTCGCTAGTCCCAAAGAAAAGCTACTTAATGGTCTGGTGCGTTATGCAACTAAAAGTCCGGAAGAGTGAAAATCGGGCAGAAATTTTTGTAAGGAAACCTCGGGCGCTATGCCACGGTCAGCACATGGATAGGATATAATCTGGGATCAATACTTTATTTATGACAAAAAATCACGGGAATTGTATCACTTTTCGTAATGACGTACGTACCACCTAGTTTTGAAATTGGGTGCCAAAAGAGTGGTGACTTAGAGGAAGCTGGATATGAAATATTCAGCTGTATCTCGATGAACGGATTATTCGGAAGCCAAAATTATTCATACGGGTAAAGCTCACTTCCTAGGATGAGGATACTGGAGTAATAGAATTGTGTTTAGAGTTAAGGGGCTGCAGGTGACCGAGTAGGGTACAATGGGACTTATTGAAGTTGTTGAAAAACAAGATAGTGGGCAAATTAGTATGAGGTAGCGGAATTGGGTAAAGTATCAAGTGTTACGATCGAATACACCTTCCAAACCGACGGCTCGTGAAAAGGCACTCAAGTTTCCGGTCGATCGCTTCTGGGGTATCGAGGTTTGCACTTACCGCTCCCTTAGGCGAAGGAGGTCTGAACAAGCGGGATACAACAACAGGGGGATTAATTTATACTTTACCATGAGGAATGAAGAAGAAGTTGGGCCCGGAGGCCGGGCATGACAGCAGCACAGATAACGATGAATCACAACGCTGCAGGGACCTTGTGCTGAGGTCAATAAAACGAGCCCGAATGGTGGAGCAGGCTTGTTGGTGCACAGGTTTGCACACCAAAACTGCATTAGGCTTTAGACGGCGTAGCTAAAGACACTGAAGTTTGAGTGGTTGACACGGTTTACCTTAGGATAGAGATGAATTCAATCCGGACGAGCCTTAGATGAGGAATTTTAGGTGTTTTCTGTTGAAGTGGGTGTGGTCTTTTTGTACTGGGGCCGATGAGGGGGCAACATTCCAGAGGAGGTTCAACATGGAAACAGTACAAAGTTAGGTGGCTGTCTTCCAGATTAAAGGACCGAGGATCAAGCCGGCCAGTCATCTGGCCTTTATAATTTGACGGGACGCTTGTTCAAAGACGCAGAAAGTAGACGCGTAATGTAGTTGAGCTTATCGTATCAAGGAAGAAGGGTGGATTGGACGGCCACTAGGTAAGAGGGCTTCATGACTTGTGCCACATTAGTGGGTGTGTGGTACACCTCTAGACTCTACAGGCTGCATTTTCACAAATACTAGCCGGAGTAACTGCTAGGATAGCGCGGGTCAGGAGTATATGCCACTTTATTATCGTCGGCAAACAAAAAAGGCGTGATACGGTGAACGCGAGAAGTGAGACCGTCTTCGGCGACCAGCGTAAACAGTCCACTGATCTCACTGATAAGCCGTCTATTTGAAAGGACTCCGGAAAGCCTATGGTCCATTGGTCTGGTGGGGATGTTAACTCTAAGGTCAGCTTCACTGAATCCTTATCATGACTCCTAGCAGCAGGGCCAATTGTGCCAGGGGGTTGTTCGTCGGCTAGCTCATATCATTCCGTATGCTCACTCTTCGCCGCAGTAGAACGCTGGCCTTTGTCCAAAACAGCCAGCATCCCACCCAATATCCTAGGCATCATAATGCCTGCAGGTAAGCAGTCTAATCCTGCCGGCTTCCAATCACCAAGCCCTATAGAAAAAACATCCTGGGTGCCTCCGGTTAAGAGGACTTGATATTCTGAAGGGTGCTTTGTGGCGGACGATGGTTGCCCCGTCATTCATCATGGTCCAATTTCACTCTGAGGTGGCAATCTAAGGGGCAGTAACGGCCTCTTAAACATAGGAAGCGTGCACGGACCCTTTTTACTACGGACCACGTATCGGGTACACCTTTACTGTGGAAGGTCAGTCAACCTGGCAACCAGCGTGGCAACTCCCGTAAATTGCACCTAATTTCCTCCATGGGCTCCAGACTCATCGCATACTTTTCAGGCCAACGGTGGTTTTGGTTGCGGCCTCTCCCTCAGGGTAACTTTGGTGTTGTCTTGACGTCTTGAAGTAGTACACCTGTAGGAGGCCGATGCGCAAATGGCCCCGGATCTTGTGATCATCTTGTTGTTTGAGTGTTATCGGCGAGCTGGAAGACAGTACACCGGATAATGGGACAACGGGGAAGGGGAGAGGCGGAACAAAATACAAATATTGACAGTATCTTCCATCTGGTGTTTCAGGTGAGCTGAGTGATAGACCAATGGAAAGCGCGAAGTTGGTAGGCATACAAGTCTTGACTGTATTTTGCTTACTGTATGGCCGGTGGGCAGCAAGAAAGACCAGTGGACAGTGGATGAGAGCTTTCCCTTCAGATTGAGTAAAGCCAAGTCAAAAGGAGAGACTTTTGGACGGCACAAGCTGGGTGTGTCCTACAGTTGTTACGGTTTGAGTCAGTCTGCTACTCCAGCGGGAGATTTTTTGGAATCACCTTTCGGAAATGCGAGATTAGTGACCTACTTCCTCTTTCAAATCATCGGCAGTAGCTCCTAGCTTAAGAGGACTTGCGGTGCGACTCCCAGCAGTTTTTTAGGCCTAATTTCGATCCTCAGCTTGCTGTCGCTTGTGAAGACAAAACTAATGCTGGATTGCAAGACGGTGTCAGCGAGCGAGATCTCCCACTTCCAGCGGAAAACGATCGAAATAGCGGCAGATCATGCTCCTAGAAACTTGTAGCGTACTACTCTGTCTATGTGGTACACTAAACTAATGTCAACAATATCTAAGACGACACTAGCAAACTAAGATGGGCGGAGGAGCGTGCGGTGATAAAAAGGCCAAAAGGGTATGTACGTTAAGAATTAAAATGAAACAATAGGTGTGACTCAAACTCACAGTTGTTCAGTGTTCTTGTGATCAGGAAATGAGCGCCGAAGAGCCAGTATCCGCCAATGTCTTCAGTTCAGTTCGGTCTGACAGCCATCCGTTGGACAGAACAGGATGGTATTGAGCGAAGTGCCAAGAGACGCCGTTGAAGCTTCTAAAATGTTTGTTTCACTCAGTTAGTTCCGACCGATATAATTTCATTACACCCCAAACCTGAAGATGAGACCGTGCCAGAATGAAAGATTTATTTACAGCCTTTTTTGTATTGCCCGGTGATGACGACCAAAAGGTGTGTGAGTTTTACATTAAAACTTCGGTACAACAAAGGAGTGTCGCACCAAGGGACGTTGAAAATCATGGAAAAAATCGGAAATGTACAGGTACCTACACAACTCCCCCGCCAGAGCGTTTGTTGTACAAAATAAACGCTCGATAGAAAAAAAGAAAGAGGAAACGGTTAGCGAAAGAAAACGTCAACTAACAAAGTCTTGAAATCTGACAGGATGTCGAACGTTTCTGCCGGAACCGCGGGTTACCAGGGAAGGTTGTTGCTGTGGTGGTGCTGGCGGGTGTGGTGTAGTGTCTGGTGTGATGATAGAGTGTGGATCATCAACAGGAATTGCTGGTGGTGTGTCTGTGGATGGTGATGGTGTCGGTGTTGCTGGTGATGGAGGTGTATCAAAATGCGCGGGTTTTAGTCTGTCAATGGAAACTGTGTCTGGCTTATCGGCTTTTTGAACCACGAAATATTTGGCTGTGCGACTAAGCACTTTAAATGGACCATCATACGGCGGTGTGAGTGGATTACGAACAGCATCGTTACGAATAAAAACGAAAGGTGACGTATATAGATCATTATGTACAAAAACGTGTGTGGATGACGAGCGAGTGGGTGTTGGACGAAGGTGTGACATACGGTCTTTGAGTTGTTGGACAAATTGGGATTGGTTAGGACTGGCATCGGTGCTGGGTTGAACATACTCACCTGGAAGGCATATGGTGGTACCGAAAACGAGCTCAGCCGACGTGGTGTGGAGGTCGTCTTTGACTGATGACCGCAGACCTGAGAGAACTAGTGGCGGGTTGTAGCTCCAGTTATTGGGGTTTGGTTGTGATATCAGTGCTGCTTTGAGTTGACGGTGTAGGCGCTCTACCATGCCGTTGGACGAAGGATGGTATGCAGTTGTTGTGATGTGTTTACAGCCAAGCAGTTTAGTGAACTCGCGAAACAAGGTAGACTGGAATTGGCTGCCACGGTCTGTGGTGACGGTGGACGGTGCACCAAATGTAGCAATCCAGTGCTGGAGTAGTACTTTCGCAATATTTTCTGCCAAGGTGTCGGAAATGGGTACTGCCACCGGCCAGCGTGTGAAACGATCAACAACGGTTAATAAGTGGGTATGTCCATTTGATGGTGGTAGTGGGCCAACAAGATCGACGTGAATATGTGTGAAACGGACGTCGGGAACGGTGAATGTACTGGGAGGGGAAAAAGTGTGGCGGTGGACTTTGTTTCTCTGACATTGTAAACATTGTTTAGTCCATAATGAAATGTCAGAGTTCATACTGGGCCAAACAAATCTGGCAGTGGGTTGCATGTGGGACAGCAGACAAGGAAATACATTCCAGGATTACCGCGAGTACAGACATACTCAGTGGTGAACAGCTGTTGGGTTGTCCCATGGTATTAGAAGATGGGAGTAATCCATCGGTGGCAGGCAGTGACCTAGATAAGCAAAGGAAGAGGTCTCCTATGGAAGTCACTTAGAGCCACCACAAACAGGACCGTGTGTAGGAACTCCTGAAAAGTTTCAAGTAAAACATACGCGGTACTAACTCAGGCCTTCACGGCTGAGTAAGGCTTTTTGCCTAAACTAGCGGACCACTGAAACTGATAGAGCTCCACCGAAAACTCAAACCCTCCAGAAACTAGGTCCAAGCAACGAAAGATAGCTAAGGCTAGAGAGAGCCTGATTTCGACATCGTGTTCACCTTGGTTTGAACTAGTAACTGAACTTAGGGAGCGAACAAGGATAGGCTAAAGCAAGATCTAAAGGCCTCCCAAAAACAAACGTAAGAGCTGCTCACAGTTAAGTAGAATTAGGGGATAACCAGTCTATAAGGAAATTCCTTAGAAAGTTCGTGTGCTCTTAAGAAGGCTAATAAAGTGATAAAAGAATGAGCCAGTAAGCTCCACAGCACGAACGGCTTGAAGTAAACGAGTGTGTGTGTCCCAAGGACGGGGTGGAAAGTGCTTCCGCCCCAGATGCTGAGAAGGATCTAGCAATTACCTCCAAGTCCCCCAAGAGGTGTAGAATCGCATAAGATTGACTCGTCTGCCACTGATGGTCGTCTGGTTGCCTACTCGGGGTTCATTATAAAGTTTTAGATACATACTGCTTCAAATGCCATGGACGACGGTCAAAAAGTTTACGTTCACTCCATTATTGTTGGGGAAATGACCGAGAGGCGCTCAGGAGGGTGCATTGTGTCCACCGGGAGCCGGCTACAGCGGGGAGCGTAAAATGCTGCAAAGTTTGTTCGGCCCAACGCAGGAGGTGGCAAGCTTGTTGCTAGATGTTCCAGCCGAAGGGTTCACTGCTAGTCGTCTCGACGCAAGGGCATTCTCTAGGATTGAACTTTGAACTGAGAGTTCTACAGTAGCCATTAAGCGTGAGTCGCGCCGTCGACACCAACTCAGTAGCCACCCTTGGAAAAAAGGCAAGGGGACTTCCGTACTCTTTGCACATAGTTGGCGGAAAGGGTCCGTTAACCGACTTAAGGCTGTAGAAGACCTACCCTTGGAGAACTGACAGTGTTTGTGTCCTCTGCGGCACGAATTGCTCTTATTCTTTCCGGATAACTCGCCGATCGAGAAAGAGCAACAAACCGAATAAAGCAAATCAACAAAATTACAGGTCAGCCTCCTCCAGGGTCTACCTGTGGTGTTCACACGGGGGTTTATGGAGGCCCATTAGTCTGTTCTTCGTGTAAACAGAAAAGCCCTGTGGTAACCTGTGAGAGTTTGGTGGCCCCACGGATAGCAGCGGGGTTTGCTGAGGTGCAGAAAAAGGGGACTCTTTTCATCTGCCCACAGGGTAGCCACAGAGCAAGTGAATGTAGGTCGAACAACTCTCGTGGCATAAAATTCAGTGAGGACCAGGGCCATCATTTGCTTCAGTTAATGGTATCCATTAGCCCAGCCGATCGACGAGAATCTTCTCGCGGCAAAATGGGCACAGAGCAACAGATCTAGATGCAGGAGCTTGAAAGTAAGACTCCGGGTTGGAGTCAGGGAAGCAGTTGAATGCGCGCTTCTTGACATTATCTCCGATACCTCGCTTCTACGGTCGGATGCGATAAGTTGCCAGGAGGAGGCTCTCAGAACAATCGACTGACAATCAAAACTCTAGGGGAAGTCAAGAGAGCTGGTACTTTCGAGGTCGTGGCACTGAACCGTACCGATTTTATCAACAGCGAGGAAGTTGCAGTGGTTGATGCCGTACCCACCCATAAACCGAGCAATTCAGGTGTGCAGCGGTCATAAGACATGCCCACTGTTGGCAAACCTCCTGGTGAAAGTCGTGAGCGACAACATGTTACTGCTTATAGGTTGTGATGTACTCCAAGCCAGTTAGATTATGGATCTAGAGCATGTTGGTCGCCAAAACTCGTATGCAGTTCGCGCTCTGGGCTGAGCGTTATTTGGCCCAAAAGGCTACAAAGTCAACCAGTCTAGGTCACCCGGTCGCGTTTCCCTAATGGGTTCAGCATTAAGAGAACAAATGACAAGGATTTGCGGTGCATAGTCGGCGGGGATGCGCTCTCTGAATGCCAACTTCCCTGTGGAAGATGAGAGGGCCTTTGCCGCCCTAGAACCAGGCCCTCAGTTGGTCGACCGTCACTTGCAGTTCCTCTGCCGTGGAGGGCAGGTGCAGGGGAAGGACCAGCCCGTGACCCGCCTACTCTTTCAGAGGTGTGCAGCTTGGGGCCCTACTGTCCAGTGGTAAAAGGATGCATTCTGTGTGTAAGCAAACGACAGAGAAGGACATTGGGAGGAACAGGGAGTATATGGTAGCAATCCAGGAGCAACCACTAGTGCGCGACTACCTACCGCGGTGGTGTCGATCCAAAAAGGCCAAACGTCGATGGCTTTTATTGACCTACATGCTTTACCAGCAACCAGTCGGGACAGGTGTCATATATTCTCTGTGGGATTCCGGAGGTAACTTCAGAAAGTTCTTTCACAGAAATTCTGACGAGGGCGATCATTTGGGAGCCCCCAGGGTGGTTGAAGACGAAAAAGGCACTGCGATCTAAAAGAGGTTTCTATAGGACAAATAAAGACATCTCAGTATCCTTAAGCAATGGGCAAATCTAAGCATTATGGGGATCGCCTACCAGCTGGTCACCTTTTATCCTGTGAGCTTGCGGGGAAGTAGATACAGAACTTAGGGATTAATAAACGCCAGTGACTGCACCTTACGCCGAGTCGGGTGTGCCGCTCAGGTACCAGTAGAACCCACTGCTTACATGGGTACGAAGGCGTACGTTTCGCCTCATACGATGATGCATCTGATAAAGGTTCATAGGCTCCGCTCTTTTAGTGCTGCTGCAACTTCTCAAGGGAAATCGCTGAATGAGCACATCTTGCGGTACCTTTATTTATTCCCTATTCTGGTGCGTGCGTTTCTGTGGTTTTCTCGGGAGCCAGTGGCTGTCTGTTGATAATGAAGATATGTTCTTTCTGCAGATAGCACTCGAGGGAGACCAGGGCACATTTCGAGTTCTTGGGTAACCTTAGTGTGATAAATCAAGTTTTACGTATTAAGGATAGCCTTGAGCCGATCCAGGGAGTATTCTTCCCCTCCACATGCAAGCTTTTCTCTGAAGGACGTGAACCCCTTGGTCGAACGTCAATCCGTGTCAAGCGTGCCAGGTAACCTTGAAGGATATTCATGTTGATGACTATTCAACTTGATGATAATGATGATAATGGTATATTTCTCAGCCATGGTCGAGACGCACGTGCTAGCGTATGATCATGGTGTGACACGTTACTCAATAAGGTGGAATATTCACAAATTCAAAGTATGAAAGTCGAGAGTATCAGCGATAGATAGACATAGCCAGCAACTGTTTGAATGGATCATTTTAATAATGGTTTGCGCGGCAGTTTCAAACCGGTTTCGAATCCGGGCTGGGCGGTGGGGATATCAAAAAACCGTTAGCGCAGTGTCAAGGAGGCATTATAAACGAGAATGATACAAGCTGGGGAAACGTAGGCCTACTGAGTTTCTGCAGATGGAGTAAATTTTGCACAAGAAGATAAGGAAAAAGAAGAAAAAAATTGTAAGTGTTCTCGGGAAAGTCTGTGCATGCGGAGAGGATAGCGATCCATGGAGACGATGCAGACCCTGAATGACGGATTTACCGGAGTTCAATAAATGGAATGAGTTTCGAAACGGTGCCGAGACCAATTTCGTGAAAGTGAACACTGGTGGATGTGGGAGAAACAGCAGTCCATAAAAAGGTGAATTTAGATTCAGGATCAGTAACATGTACCATTCAGAAATACGAAAGCGCGACTGGAGGGTCCTCGAAGAACCGGCTACCGTTCAGAGGAAAGGTGGACTGTGGTAACGGATAATGAAGTGGGAAATCTCCGCATGGACTTGAGCGCTAATATGCTGTTTCACTGACAAATATATATAAATGTGCAGCCGAAGCTCTGAGTCTAGTGGGGAGGTTGACCTGCTCAGTGTCCTAGTGAATTTAGGCTAACCAAGTCGTCTTAAAGTCATGAAGTAATATGCGGGTATGAGGCCGGGGCCACTGGTTTCCGGATCTAGTGATTATCCTGTTAACTGAATGTCAACAGTGATTTGGAAGACAGTCCACTGGATGATAGTGCAGTGAGGAAAGGGGAAAGGACCAAAAATACACATCTTGACAGTCTAGAATCTGGTGTAGCCGGTGAGCTCAAAGATCGACCACTGGACAGTGCCCAATGGTTTAGGATGCGAGTGTTTGCTGCTTCTTGCTTCTTTTATTATCGGTTATCTAGAAGATAGGTCACTGGACGGCGGGGAGAAAGTTCAGCCTTGCGGACATCCATTTAGCTTGAGTAAAACGAAAGATTCTGGCACGGGAAATCTGTCCAAAACCAGACAGAGAGACCTTTAAACAGCGAGCCACGCCAGCCGCGCGCTCTTGAATATCCAGCTGCTGGATAAAAAGCAAGAAGTTTTAGAAACTATTCCGGCTGGTGGATTAAATAGTGTTATAAATAACCCTGCTTCAGACGGGCTCTCCATTCAGCGCATAGTAAGTTTGATTCTAAATACTTACCTCGACCATTTTGAGTGTTGTCTTACCACCCACAATTACCTATTTATGAAGACAGGGTTACTGACATAGCTTGCCGCTATATTCCCCAAAGTAGGGCTAGTCCGTTTGTCTTAGACATGAAGCAGTTATTTCAGGATTCTAGCGGAAGGATGGCTGGTTTGAATGAGGAATGTGAAGTGAAGCATGGTGACATTATACGGATTGTGGGAGAAACTAAGGTAATAGAAGAGCCTTCAGAGCATGCACAAACCACGTCGTCCAAATATAAAGCTTTGAACTAGGTGCATTCTTCAGTGCATCCGAAGTTTAATACAGAGCAGAGCCTTGCCTGTGAACTTTGTCTGACATATTCCAACTTGGACTTGCACTAATGACCTCAAAAGTGTGTGTTCTGCCTTTCAAGACGGCTTCTCTCAAGACTGCTATTGACAGGGGTGTTATTGTGGTTCGGACAGTAGGAATGGTTAAAACCAAAATGAATTTAGTACTTCATGGTGTGACGGGGAATGATGGAGGAAGGGAAGGACGTGAATATTTAGGCAAACAGACGAATCAAACGAGGGTCACAGGCAAAATACAGAAGGCAAATATGTCGGAGGCGTCCTGAAACGGACAAAAGGAGGCTTACGGACTATCGGATGGGAAGCAGCGAAATCTTCGGCAGCCACCAAGATAGCGCAGGTTAGGGTCTGCCGCTGGGAGAGTAAACACGGCCATCGTTTTAAACAATCGACGGTGGACGGTGTAACGAACGTTTGAGCAATGCGTAGCCAAATTTGCAACGGATCCCGAAATCAAAAGATGTTTATCCGCGATATTCTACGATACTAGATTATTACATGAAGAATGACATCAAAAATATACAAACCTCAATAATGCGATCAAAAGGACCCAACAAACGAGAAACCGAATTGCAGAGTGCGAGCAAGAAACACATGCGTCACGCAGGTCCTGAGCAACGATATGACGAAGTAGCTCTCTGGGCGCGAACAAACAACAATTGGTAGATAAAAACAACCAGTTCGTAAAGATAAGCCAACAGTGTAGGCAAATGAGCGATGTTAGGAAAAACACTGAATCGCGAGGGAAAATAGGGGATTTTCCACGACCGGCTGTTACAGACGGGTCCTCAATACCCAGGGGCCAGCTGTGATTCTCCTACATTAACACCCTGGTACTCCAAAATTTCTTAGCGATAAGAACTTCAACCGCACTGCGGATACGTGCCACATTCTGATGAAAAACGGAAGTTGCTTGTTCCATGGCGTAATCCACATTGAGAACAGTTGTTTCAGCCTGGATAAGGAACGGTGAAAACTCGAACCACTGTTAATGAACTACCTACGAATTCTTATCGTCGAGCCCTGCCAAGGACCTTAGTTGGGGCAGGTTGCATCTAAGTCTGGTGTCATCCAAGGGATGGCATGTCAAAAGCTGAGGCAGGCGGCCGTACCTGGGTGGTGGGGAACTCTTTGCTAAGATCTCTCTGAGAAGATTGTGGCTACTACTGGATGAACACAGAGATTGAATCCCCTGCCAATGCAATGGAGTCGTGAAAGACGACCCCTCACCCTCTGTTGAAGCCTCTGATACTGGTAAGGTATCCAAAAGGCCATGAATGGCGGCTCCAAGGCGAACAGCCAAGCCTGTGAGACATGCGTATTAAGAGCCAGAGGCAAAAATACAATGCGCGAAGGATAAACGGCTAAACTCTGTGAAATACCAGAATTACTAAATTTGCAGGTAGATGGAGCAGACAATCTCTAATCAACACGCTGCCAGTTAGAGCTGCAGGTCAATCAAACACTCATTGAGGATCTTTCACCGAAACAATGCTGCAAAACTGAAGCCTATTCCGTTTTCTAGTGTGTAAGTCAATTCTCGCAAATCGAGCAACGCGTAGCCGATTCAAACGAATCCCAAAACCAGAGCAAGATTGATTCGTAGTTTCTATGGCACTAAGTTGAAATTCACAGGGGGTACAAATATATACAAATCTCAAGTATGCGGCCAAATAGATTTCACGGTAAAGCCCAAAGGCTCAACGCCCCGTGGCTCAAACGCGACAGTCAGAAACGGTTCAAGGCCACATTCAGAGGTCTCACATGGATAAACAAACGTGAAAAAGTGTGGTTTATGAGCGAGATTTTCAAGGTAATGTTAAATATGGTCAAATTTACAAAGCAAATAGAACATTTGGAAGGGTTTCCAGTATCTGTTCTTTACACAGTGATCCACCTTCCTGCCCACACTAAAAGCACGATGCAAGATGCTGGAAAGATCAGCCTCACAAACCCACTCCCATTTTTCATCCAGCCATACTTCACCTCGCCAGCAACATTCATAAAACAATATCATTAAAATATCCGAAGAAATCCGGGCTCAGGCTCCGTGTCTGTGGGTTAACTCGTGACTTCGGGACACTTCCGAGGGCCGCTGGTGGTTCAAATTTCTTCGTTCCATTGGAGGTCTCATCCGAGAAGCTTCCAGTAGCGCACCTCGAATTGGCCATCATCTCCTTCATATTTCTACAACATAGAAACTAGAGGCATAATTTATCGCCTGAAGTTAAGAACCTGTTTTAACCTTCCCTGAATAGTGACTCAACCATCTAAATGGTTAACACCGACACGACGGGGGTGCTATGAGTCAGTGGGCCCAAAGGCTTGCTTCAAATATCAGAGCAATCAAAGTAATGTCACGGTGACCGATTTACAATGACGAACGAGTTGAACAGAAGGATTAGGGTCAACATAAAATATCACATCCGGCCGAACGATAGCATCAGACTCCAGATGTGGCAACAACTTCTACCCCGGCCATCAAAGGTCAGTCTGGCCTATTGCACTGATTGGTTGTCGAATTGACTCCGGAAAACAAAACAGTCTTAATATCAGGAATATACCAACCGCCTTATTCAGGAAAGTAGGAGGCTGAGTCTTACTTATTCCACAAACCGGGAGCTCTTGACATCATTTTTGAGTTCCACTTCATTATCAACATTCCTAGGCTATGCTTTCTGAAATTACCTGTGAACTATTTCCGTCTTAGTAAATAAATCAATTTTAGTCACTAAGCCTTGGCTGCCCCGAAAGATTTTACCAATTTTACGGTTGGTCAAATACTTTTGGAAGTATTATCTCGTGAGACTAAGGCAACTCCTATTATGAGATTACTCGTTTGGGATAGCCACCGTTGTCTCGTATGTCCAGTTCAGCGCAGTTCACATATCCACTGACCATCCGCCGGATGCCTGGCTTTAGTTGTTATCTCCCGGTGGCTAACTTCATCAGAATTTGGAACAGGACAGGAATAATAAAGGATCGGTGAAATAATTATGAGCATTATTACCAAGTCCACGAAGAAAGCGTGTGAACACAAAAATGCCTTTTATCAGAACATCTGACCACTTGCCCTCACGTGCAAAACCACTGAGTAGGAGAGCCTCTTTGATCCCAACCAGGAAGCCTATCAAGCTTTTCATGTCCAGGCCTACTGGTTCAGCTTTTCATAACTTCCTTCCGTGTCGTGGGTTGGCCACCGACACTCATTTTCCAACCGGTATTGGCCTCGGCGAAAGCTGCGCGAGGAGGAATCCTGTCAGAGGACATGCGGAACATGTCCCAACCATCTTAGCCCGGAGACCTTTGGTGCATAATCTCTTGGATAAGATCGGTGGTTACACTCCCGCACTCTGTCGACCGATTGTTTCTCATAAGGCCCTAGGGTATCTTAACCGTCTGGTGTACCTACGAATATCCAATGGACCCCAGATGGCAAGGGCGTCTACCAAAAGCGGAAGAAATTTTTAGTGTTCCGGTCTTCAAGTCTTCAAGTAGAAGATGGGTGGCGGGAAGCAGCCCGAATATCCCGGGCTCCTGTATTTGTCTTGGTACCTGAATACTGCTGGCGATCTTTGGGATATCCCACGGGCCGACGGAAAAGGATTCCAAATATTGTTCTTCCCTGTCACTTGCCCTTCGTATTGGCGGCGAGCCGATTGTAACACACGTTTGAGCAATGCATAGCCGAATTTGCAACGGATCCCGAAAGCAAAAGGCGATTATCCGTGATATTCTTCGATACTAGATTATTACATGAAGAATGACATCAAAAATATACAAACCTCAATAATACGATCAAAAGGACTCAACAAACGAGAAACCGAATTGCAGAGTGCGAGAAAGGAGCACGTGCGTCACGCAGGTCCAGAAAAAGGATATGACAAAGTAGCATTCTGGGTGCGAACAAACAACAATTGGTCCATAAAACAACCAGTTCGTGAAGACAAGTCAACAGTGTAGGCAAGTGAGTGATGTTAGGAAAAACACTGAATCGTAAAGGTTTTAGGGAGATTTTCCACTACCGGTAGTTACACCGATAGATCACAAAACAAGGGCAGAGGCTTCAGTTTTACTGCACTTTGTATAACGTAGGTCACGCTACGACATTTTTCAACTGCGAGCATAGCATTCGGTTTACTTATCTAAAGCCTCAACATGCGGGGGCAATGGCTCTTTTTATACGAGCCCCACTTTGGTCCGCATCGTGAGGGTATTTTCGTCATCATCATCTCCAGGTCCATAAACCAGATTTGGAAGGCTTTTCCATAACTACCCCCTCAAGCATGTCAGCACCAAAAAAACCAAATACGCAGCTACCAGGTGTTATTTTACAGGATCTAATATCTCATCTTCTTCCTTCCAGGGGGTCCACATTATCTTTTACAAGTGTCAAGTTTATCCAGACACCGAGCTGTCTAGGCTTTTTGAGGATCCAAATTCCCCTACCATTCGTGCTACAGATATACGGAGCACCTGCATGCCCTTCAGTTTCATGACGATTCCAATACAATTTCCTCTACTATGTTTGATAGGCAAGACTGGCATGCACCCATGCCCGATGGAGCCAACATTTATCGTCCCGCTCACAAGTGCCGCATCCCCATAAGCCCGTAACTTGAGCGTGCTAAAGAACTGTGCTATCTGACTGGCCCCCTTGGCGGCAGCTGTTCATACTCTGATCCGAGCACTTCCTATGCGGCAAGAGATGATAACATACCCAACTGCTTTCTGTCATCCAAAAATGGCAAAGTATACTTTCAAAGACAAGTCAGAACTTCACCAAATACGAAAGCAACAAGACAATTACGCAGTCGCCCTTAATGGGTGTACCAGAATGAGAATCTGACGAGAACATTTTGGGGAGAGAACTTCTTACGGAGAGCGCGTTGATTCCCTACAACTCACGGTTTGAAATCCTCGAGCAAATGGATTTTAGGAGGTTAAGACTAATTTCGAAGAGGGGAGACTCCGGCCCTCTGACCAACAGCTTAACACAGCGGCCGTTCGGAAGCCAACCCCCTGACGCGATATCCACGGGATTACTATACTCTTTCGCTTAATTCCTTAATCCCACTCCCATTATCTTCATACAACGGAATATTCCGTTTGCAACAAAGACGGAAAAAACGTGATGCTGTATTCGCCAAGCCTTCACCGGAGCTGCTCCCGACTTTTCGGAAACCAAGGATCATTTCCAACTGTCATCAAACGCATACCGTAGGTGTGAAGTTGTGCTGTGGCCCTTTTTTGATGAACCCAACATCTAAGGTAGACAGCGCTTCATCGTGACGAGATCCTGCTTCTCCACTGAGCATTTGGGGAAAACATGGAAATAGGGACAAGAAATTGCTGACAACGGCAACGATTATCAAGGGACGATCGGATTGGACCAGATGAAAGAGGGCCGCGCGAAACAATTGAAGAGTAGGTGGAAATTTGCACTGATGGGCTGCAACACGGCTGGAATAAAGTTACTCCCCGGGGGCTACTTTGCAATCAGTGAAGACATCTTACAGGTGGGCAGGTTACTTCAGTCTTGTTCCTTAGCGTTTGCTGATGGAAAAACCTTCAGCCTCCTAACCTTGCCGATACTTGAATATTAACTAAGTTCATGCAGTCAACGGCCCTTCCCATCTTTTCCCCATTTTGGCGAAAGTACTATACCTCACCACACAAAAACGTCGAACTCAAGCAGGAGGATGTCAGAAATCCGTGGAATCACCAACATGCCCTTGCGGCCTGCCAAATGTTCGAACGAAGCAAGGCGAAGAATGGGTCTTGGATTCTGTGACTACCTGTTTCACCAGAAATGCAGTAGGTTTACCGCCAAAGCTTTAGAACTCTAATTGGACAGCCTTGGGATGAGCAGGGTATGTAAAGAAAGTGTTGAGTCAAGCCCTCAGGAAACCACCGGCACTTGTGATGAAACAGTTACCTGCACGAGCTCTAGAACAGCAAGAAAGGGTTCGAGGCCGGAGATGGTGGAAGCTTAGTTAAAGGGATTTGAATGGCAAAAACAAAGAAGATTTTCAACTCCTAAATCTAACGGAAGCCTGCGACATATAATTCAGGTTCACAAAGGAGGAAACCATGGGCTTAGCGAAACGGTTGAGCCGTCTGGCCGGGGATACCAATGCAGCCACGAGGAATCACCTCAAGAGCATGACTTTGGAGGTACTCGGACAGTTACGCCGTAGCCCTGCTGACGGAGGAACATGCATCACGGTGTAAAGAGCGTGCTAAGAGCAGTAGGCTTACCAGGGCATGCTCTTATTAAGAGGATTTCCATGCTGGGTAAATAGGGCTTGCGACCGGAAACCTCTCTGAGTGCCTCCTGCCAGCGCAGGTCCATCTGGCAACACGAGGTACGTGGAGGCGCCACTTGCTGCAACTGACAAGATATTTGAGGCTACACTAGAGAAGATCTGTGCGGAACAAGATCACTCAACGAGGGGTGAAAGATCACAAAAGCAACTCAAACAGCTATCCAGGGCATCCACTCCTGTGCTATGCCCATTACTGCCGGTGAGCATCGCTCAGCGCCAGTAGACGGGAATATCGGTAACCCGCCAGGAAAAACTAAACCAAACTGGCAAAACCAAGTAGACCTAAATGCAGCCGAGGTTTGCCTTTCAGATCTAGCTGGAGAACAGAGGTGAACCCCAACCGGGATTAACCCAGGAATTCGGGATTAAAGCCACTTGGTTTCACCAAAAGTATGCCCGACAAAAAACTGCTAAGGGCATTCAGGCAACATTCCGGGTGCGGTCGAATGAGGGCTTTGTCAAGAAACGACTCGAAACTAGAGCAGTGGCTGCAACTTTTGGATAACTGCGGTACGCAGCGGGGTGTGTAGTGTTGAGAAGAACCATAGAGGTGGGAGGGCGGAAGAAGCCCAGAGAACTGAATGCACCCCAATCTCCGAAACTTGGTCGCATAATGATGTAGAAACAACTAGCTTTTTCTTGCAGGGACTGTGCATGCAGGGGGGACAGTACAGACCAACTCGATGCGGACGTGCACAGAAAGATAGCGGAAGGGGTAATGTCTGCGCCAAACATACAGGCGGCCTAGTGCTTTCTGAATTCATTGAATATAAGGACTACTCTGGAGTGTGTCCGCAGGTCTCCATCGTCATATAATGAAGACCGCCTTCTACCGGAGCTTTTGGCCCGGATAGTCATCCGGTCCGATAAATTAGTGGGTGGGAGGGTTGGTGAGCTCCAAGAACTGTTTTCGGCGATCAGTTGCCTGAGATGGTCTGAAAATTTGCGCTGGTACAAAACAAGCCAACCAACCCGGTGGGGAGTAGGCCAGTCACCAGCCCTCCGGATCTGGTACTTGTTAGAGCACGGCAGGAAGTCAACCACCTAGTGTATACTGCACCTACTAGTAACAGCAATCACGGTGTGATCAGACTTCTTTTCAAAAGAAATTCTCCAGTGATGCCTCACAAACTGAGGCTTACCTTCAGGAAGATCTACTACAAGGCCCTGATGTTGGCATCAGTAAGCCAACAGTGGACAACCCTTGATCTTACAATACAGGACGACTGGTTGATCATCAAAAGTAGCTCAAAGTGACTAACTGATGATTTTGTTCCATTTAGGGGGTTGAAAGGTAGCCACTTTAGTGGGTCGCTAGGACCGGGAGCGCCCAGGCGGGAGACCGAGTAGCATGGAGATGCTCCAACAGCTTGGGGGGTGGCCTTCACCTTCTGCAGCTTCCGGGGACCCATAATAACACTCCAAGGGTCTAAAAGCCTTATCGACTGCACCACGAGGAGAGGCCAGTAGAAAATGCCAAAAATGCCCCAAGGTCTACTGCACCCAGGTACGGCCTGCGTCCCTGTCGCGAGTGGCGGTAGGACACGCCGTGGACAAGCAGCGTCGGCAGGCAGGCAAGGCAGAAGAAGTAGCTGAAGTACTTGAAAAGGCCCTCGAGCTAGCACACCACAGACACTGGAAGCCATCTGCCACCTCTTGAAACTTATCGCGTTCCCCCAAAGTACGGAGCCGGATAGGAACCCATGAAAGTAGAGCAAAGCTATAAGTCAGTTAAAGCGAAATAAAGTGCCCAGGCCAGATGGGTTTCACCCGCTACCTTACTTCTGCAGGAGCTCGCAGCCTCCGGGTCGCTAGCACATCTGTTGGGTAGGTCACCAGCCTCGGATGAGCTGCCTTCAAACAGGTAGAAAGCCGAAGAGACGCCCATCCACAATGGAGGCAAGAGGGAAAATGCATCCAACCACAGTCCCGTTATCCTACTCCCGGTGGTACTTGAGGTACTAGAGGGGCTCGACAGAGGTAGGATCATCAAGCAAGTTGAGAAGTTGAGCAGGGCAGCATGGATTTATAAAGAGGAAATCATACCTAGCTAACCTCGTGCTTCACGGATGAGGCGACTGGCAGACTTGACGTTGGGTACTGGGTTCGAGTGTGTTGACGGGACCCCCAGAAGGTCCTCGACTCGGTAAACAGCAGTCTGCTGAAGCAAGAACGGCAAGGTGTACGGATAGCCAGAGGAGGGCTACACTGTGTAGGGGCATACCTCGCTGGTAGGGCGCCTCAGTTTCGGGTTGAGGATGCAGGGTCAAGAGCTGCCAGGGCATGTGGTGGGGTGCAACAGGGGTCGGCGCTGGGGTCCCTGTTTTTCGTTATCCACGGTAATCACCTGGTAAACACCTTCAGCTTTCCTGGTTTCCTGTTCGTGGATAGTCGTTAGATTGCGAAGGGAACCATCCTTGGTCCGGCTACAGGAAGGCCCTATCAGGATACGAGTCTACTGAGGATTGGCAGTTCACTTTAAACTAAGGTAGGTTTGGACGGCCTCCCAAGAGCACACGGCAGGAACGACCCTGCTTTTTGATGATGGGTCACCCGGAGAAACCGAGGCGGCTGAAGCCGCAAAAACCTTGGCTTCCGGGAAAACGAAACATTCAAGCCCACATTAAGATGCCTCGCGGCAGCAAGCAGAGGTAACAGATCGATATTTCAGCTGTGTCGGACTGTCAGCTCTCGAAATATCAAAATAGTTTTGCCGCTTTACAAAAAAAGGTAAGCCGTCACCTGGAACGTTGCCTTCAGGCCTGAGCACCAAAAACTTTCGGGGACAGAAAGTTCCTGAAAACCGTTCGAAGGCGGTTTGCTACAACGGAAAACGGGTTGCTGTCTGGACGTAGAGGGGACGCCCTAAAGCACTCAATCTGCTCCTGATGGTCGGGCGTCCCCCAAAAAGGAACCCAGTTGGAGCCTTCAAAAGGTGCACCCAGTTACCCAAGACAGATAGGCCGTTACTAGGCCTAAGTAACGACCCAAACCCCAGGGGACATGGGCAGGAACTGATAAGACCGGGAGCAAGTAGAAGAATTAGGGCAGATTTCTTCTTCCGGCGAGTAACGAACCACCAGGTCAAACTACTACCTCAAGCAGTAGTAGCGAATAGCACCGTCATGTTTTAAGGAGACAGAATGAGGGTCGCGAAGAAGATTTCTCGGCCCACGACTGGCCAAATAAGCACCCCCCACATTGTCTGCCGTGGATCACCTTAACTCTCCATCTTTTCCTCCCTTTCCACGACATGACATATCTTATCCCCTCTCACAGGCAAAAGAATACTCCACTCAAGTCACAAGAACCATAATTCGGCGGCATGCAGCCAATTTCCGAGAATCTCAAAACCAGAACAAGACTAACCGGTAGTTTCTACTACGCTAAACCAAAAATCACCACCAACACAACTATATACTGATCTAAATTATGCCATCAAATGAACTTGCCTGTAAAATCAAAACATTCAAAGTCCCGCGGCCCAGGCACGAGAGTCAGAAGTACTTCAAAGCCAAATTAAAATGTGTCGCACAGACCGAGAAAAGTTTCAAAGCTTTGTGTACGGGCGAGCTTAGCAGAGTAATGTCCAGTGTGGTCACACTCGTAAAACTTGGCGAACATCTGGGAGGTCTTTCAATGCCCATTTTATAAATTGCGTACCATGTCCTTCCTTTTACTTGTTCAGTTGCGTCCAAGAGGGATTCGTTGCGGTAAGCACCGAAGCTAGTCAAGACAGTGAATCGGTCTATCCGCTGCGACTGCCTGTCTTTTGAGAGCGAGACAGCTTTTCATTTTCCTCCTATCGGTCCACCACTCAGTCACAATAACAACAACATTTGGACCTCCTGGCAGTGAGAACTTCGTGGCCCTCGAGTTCAAGGATCTGGGCGTAAACTGGCCGAAGCAGCAAGTCTTGTGGCCTGATATGACCACTTGTACGGACTTCAAAACTCGCTCTGGTTGGTCTTTAAATCCTTCGGAAATTCAATCCATCAGGTTATTTTGCACTGAGGAACAGTTTTTTCCAAGAGCTTGCCTGTGGCTTGTATGTACACACATATACACTATATTCGGCCACAGTCTCCAGGGTATTGTGGCTAGTAGACTGACTTTCGACAGATACAGGTTGTCTCACGTCATCTATTATAACACCTTCCGAAATTGTTCCAGAACCCCTGCAGAATGATGGTGAACGCCTAATCTTCACAACCACAATTGCATCTCACCCTATCAGCTCTCATCGAAGTCTCTTACAGCAGAGGGTTACTAAACTAGCTATCTCATCCTCTGGTCTGACCACTTCCGTATGTGATTACTGTAACCTGCTTTAAATGGCCAACCGATGGAGTCAAAATCGATTTCCTCGCCATCTTGCGAAGCTGTCGAATTTTAGTCGATCTCCATCAAATATTTACCAAAGGGCGGATTTTCTACGTGCCATGCCTATTCGATTAGTTTCACGCAAAGGATTGCCCACACAACTGATTTCCCCTACATGAAGCCGGTATACCCACGGTTGCGCACGTGAAAAAAGATGCATATCCAAGAGAACTGAGAAGGCGGCAACAAAATGGCTTCATGGAAAGAACACGGTAATCAGGATGTAGTGGCTCCATAAGGGCCATTTTAGCGATCACATTGTTTTCCGTGTTCGTCACCGAACCTGACAGTATACTCACAGCCCCGAATCGACGAAGCCGCTGGGTCCACACGTCGACGTTTGCTTTCTGCTCTGAAAGGCACCATTTCCCTTGTTCTTGAAACACACGTCGAAACTTGAACGAGTGGCTGATTGGAAGCCCCGAAAATGGGATCTGAAAGCGGCCGAATTCGGATACACTTTCTTAGCCGTTGCATAGAAATGGGCCGATTCATCAGCGAATACTCGTTGCCGACAGGGGACGAGTCAGTGCGAGACAGAAATAACGAGTGAGTATGACCGCCAACTCAATCAACAATCGGCAACGGAAAGGCCAATTCCCGGGGAGCCAATTATCGAGATTTGACCGAGAAAGACAAGGTACATCAAAAATAAACAACATAATTCCACAAACTTCACTTCCATTAGACGCACGTTGAAGGCGTTTTTTGCTCGGCCTTGACACAGAAGTTTCTTCGTCAGCTGCTGGAGATCCGCATTGTAGGCGGCGGGCGGACTCTCTTTCAAACAGGACTTTTTACGTCAAAGCAGGGGACAGGTGTTCTAGTTTGGTAAACATCACCAGTGGTGCACCTCATGGATCCGTCCTAGGCCTCGTGCTATTCTCTTTGTTTATTAGGGACTTGACGTCCGCCCTTCAATCGTCTGGTTTCATTTTTGTGGATGTCGCGAAGACTGTTGAATCTGAGGGGGAGCCAACTTAGGCAGCGATACACGACCCATCCAGGACTGGGCTTACAAGTGGGACTTGCTCCTGGAGGCCGGAAATTGAAGTTTGTTGCCAAGGTCAACGGAAAGCCTAACTGTCGCTCATGACCAAGGGCTGTTCACCACAGGAGCAGTCAGTAGGGCTAAAGACCTCGGGGTCGCCGTGAGCAATAAACATAAGTGGCTGGGGCAGCTCAAGTCCCCCGCACAAGAGGCTCATGTTCAGCCCTTTAGACTGCGATCAGCATTATCTCGCCGGTAGCCGGAAACATTCGTACCTATTTATTTGGCCGTAGTAAAACCTCATTTAGAAGGTAGCATGCAGACTTGGTTACCCCTCTACAAAAAGAAAGTCGCCTGTTTAGAGAAGGTGCAACGTCTCGCTACGCAAATGTGTGAAAGACAGAGGGGTAAAAAGTGCGGGCAGAGACCCTACGATCTGAATCTTTCCTTGTTGGAAAGGGATAGGCATCACGGGGATCTTATAGAAACATTCGAGGTAATGGAAGGCTTTTCTGGCCTCAGGCCAGATAGTCTATTCCAAGTCACTTTAGATTCAAGAACCAGGGAACACGAAAAGAAGCTGACGAAAGCTTGAGCTAGGTTGAGAACCAGGTCCCACTTCTTTAACAACTGGGTGGTGAAAAGTTCGAACGATTTGCCCAGTGGAAAGATAGGCCTGCAGACTGTCCAGTCCTCCGAAGTTGTCCTGCATCATAATTGGCACGAGGTACATTCTTGTTGTGATCGTTGAGTACGTTCACTGCGTGGATGACGGGGTGCTCCATGGTCCTTCTGAGTGCGTTGCAAATGACATTTCCTTCTATGGCATACCGCCTCAGTGAGAGCTTAAGGTGATTAATGTCTCTAGTGGTTGATGTGAGATGCCTTTGAGCAATAAGTAGCCAAATTCGAAACGGATCCCGAAATGAGAACGTGATTATCCATGAAGTCCCACGGCACCAGATTATAAAATGGACAATGAAATAAAACAGATACGAACCCCTATTATGCAATCACAGGGACTCAGAAAACGGGAACCAAATTGCGGCGTTCGAGAAAGGAGCACGTGAGTCACGCAGCTCCAAAATAGGACATGACAGAGTAGCGCGTTGGACGCGGACAAACGAACGTTGGTTCATGAAAAATATTTAGAGCACAGAAACGTTCAAATAGTGCATATGAGCGAGTGAAGTAACGATAACATGAAATTGTAGTGTTTCAGGGGAGGGTTTTCACAGCCGGTCGTTACACCACCCACCGAAGTCCTCCCAATTATCAGCAGGGTCAACGGTTTGGAAAGAGAGTACCGATTCACCCTGACTACCTGGGCCCTGCTGTCAGTGCGCGTACCTAATACTTCTGACGTCATCATTCTACTCAAGATCACCGTAACGGTAAATCAGTACACTGTGTAAACTTCCCACGCAGTTTCCTCCTCTCACTCAGGTGACTCTAATTAGCTCAATGCCCGGACCCTCCCAACCAATCCAACCTACACTCCTTCCCTTCCTTTCACATATTGAACTGGTTAGCTTGCCTCAGTTCACCTACCGTCCTCGCACGAGTGTACTTTTAAAGTAGACCAACTTTCTGTTGCGGTCAATCCAGGAGCCTACGACCTTCAATTCTTGTGCGTCATAGGTGCCCTCCCTTGCGTGTCATGCTTGCATCCGTCCTTTGTTATTTTCTCACCCGCACCGCATGACAAACCTTTGTACTTTACCCCACGCTGGGGATTACGCCGTGCCTGCATGAGGGTCTCGGGCAGGAGTGAGTGCGATTCTTTTGGTACTTGTCTCATCTGATTTCACAGTCATACCTGTCCATCCATCTAATGTAAGCTTACCAATCTTCCCCTTATTAGTCGTTTGTTCTTCCTATAAAATATGGATTTAACCCTATTCCAACGACTCCGTCCAGTGTTGCTCGACTTACGTTCCCTGACAGACCCATTCGACGACTTGAAGTATATTCCCGGACCCTTGTGACTGGATTGCCTCACAAATTGAGGTATGTTGCTTGTAATTGCAAAGATTGTTCTCTGAAGTACACATAGTTCACCCCCTCGCCTCATTCGACCTGGGTTTCGGGTTCGTTTTCTACAAGTCACTCATTCACTGGAAAACGGCTCGGCTACAATCGCACCTGATCAGGTGGCTACTCTGACTCGATGTTACTCTGCATCTCCCGTGAGAAAGGCTGATCGACGGCAGCGAGTCAAGGGGAAGCATAGGTGCCGTCCTTTGGAGAGCAGTCGTGCAATGGTCGCATTTGCTTGTGTGAGAGTGTGTGCTTGTGGGTGCCATGGGTGAGGTTTCACTCTGGTGTATGGGCAAATAGTAACAACTACCACGTACGGGAAGTATCTTCAACAACGTCAGTGATAAACGAGGAACAATCAGCACTGCGGCTTGTTTGATGTGAGTCGTGAAGCATAAGCGTGTATCATCTACTTGTGTGTGATTGGCGTGTGTCCGGAAGTATGATCGGACCACATCTACTAACACACATGGGAAGCGTCTTCCACAAAGTCAATGGCAAAAGAGAGACAGTGAGCACCGTGAAACGTCAGTTGGAGACTGTGGAGCAGAAACGTATCTCATGTATGTGTGATTGGGTGTGAGTGTAGTTCAGTAAGTCGGTATGTCATAAAAGCCTCTACACACCGGAGGTGCTTTTAACCACTTCAGCGACCAGTGAGGCACAGTCCACCGGGATTATGAAGGGTCGGCTTCCCCGTCTTCACTCTAGAGGAGGCCGATGCTGCGTATGTCGCGGGTTAGCATTCCGTTGGCAGTCTTCACCCTGACAGTTCTTATTACTTCGTCAGGGCTTTTGGTAGTTCCCATGAAAGAGCCCAAGGGAAAAGTGCCGAAATGAGCACAGCCGGTGGGGACCCCCAAAGCCATCGCCTCCAGAAAACCTTGGCAAGATAGTCTGTCTGCTTCCATCCGTGGAGGTAGCTCCCACGGAGGTTTGTCGGTCTTTGGAAACCCAAGCTCGACCTTAACATCAATAGGTCGTTCGGGGTGAGAGCCAGATGGGTGGAGTCGCCGCTGGCTACTGGAACCAGGGGGCGGTTGTTCAGAATTCTTTCGACTTTTGTCATAATGATGCTCAAAGTCTCTTCGTCGGGAGGCTGGTGCCCAATGATCGACAGCAATATTCGCCTGGTGGACCTGATTGGGAGTTGCCATACGCCATAGCAATGAAGGGCCTGCGGGGGATTGCAGTTCGGTCGTATGCCATAGGCCACGGTTCGGTTCTGCAGCTAGTAATCCGTCGGGGCTTTTCAGACCCACTAGTACTCAGCTGCAAGGGCGGATCTCTTTCGTGAATAGCAAATGTCTCTTGGACCTGGCCAACCAAACTAGTGACCAAAGCGCCTTCATCCAAGGGGAACACCTGACCAACTGTGACAAAATGAATGACGCTTCGACGGTCGTGGCCGTCATCACTGCGCGTTTGACCTCCAGTTCCAACTCCGGAGAGGGTTGTAGTTCACGCACAGGCCAGTTCTTTTCAAACATTTGCAGGAACTTCTGTCCCCCTGTCCACGTGTCGAGTTGCCTGAAGTTCGTCGCACCTCGGGAGCACAGATCGGCTGAGTTATCGAAAGGCTTGACATATTACCACTGATTTATGGCAGTTTCGTCATGGATGATTGTGAGCCGGTTAGCAACGGAAGTACTAAAGCGGCCCCTGACATTGTTAATGTAATACGGTACTATCTTCGAGTCAGTTCAAAAACAGGCCGGTCAAATATAAGAGTCGAAACATCGCTTTACAGCTTGCACAGCCGTAGCTGCTAACACGGCTGCGCTGAGTTCAAGGAGCGGGATCGAAACAGATTTCAGTAGGGCAACGCGGGCTTTGGCTAACGGGTTCCTCGTAGCATACTGGACTTTCCCCGTGCACCATCGTCCGTGTACCACGGCTCCGTATCCGGCCTCGGACGCGTCAGAAAAGGCTTGCAGTTCTCCCGTCTGTGTTGTTTGACCGGGGGGCAAGCATCGTAGAATCCGTTCGTCTCCTGGTTTCTTTAGGGTGTTCAGAAATTCTTTCCAGTCCAGCCGGTCTTCTCGGTCCAGTGGCTGGTGCTAATCAAATTTCTTACGGCGGAGCAGCTGCGGCAGCATCTTTCCGGGTAACCGCCAGGGGGAGACAAAACCTAGCGGGTCTAACAAACTCGGGACTGCAGATTGTTTACCACGACGAGCTACTGGTTGCCCGGGAAAACTTAGCCCTAAGATAAGTCGCCTGCTTCGGCATTCCATTATATTCCTGGAGGGAATTCGGTAGAGAGTGGAGAACAGTCCAGATCTCGAACCCTTTCGGGCCTCTCGTAGTACGGGATGACTTCGAGCACTTCTGAAGAGTTCGACATCCATTTCGTCAGATGGAAGTCGCCCTCTTCCAGCAATCTTGTTAGGCCCTTGAACTGCTCCGGGGCCAAGTCTACATCATCGAATGACCCAAGATAGTCGTCGACGAAGAAGGTTGTGATGACGCTATCTAATACCGACCAGTGGACCAAATCTCCATGTTTGTTCGCTGATTCTCTAAGGGCGCAGTTCGCAATAAACGGTGACGATATCAGTCCGAAGGGGTGGACGGTCATCCTATAATTTATCACTGCGTTGTCCCGGTTGTTCTCTTCCCACCACAGGAAACGCAACGCATCTCGTTCTTCTGCCGGTATTTTCACCTGGTGGAACACCTCCCTGATATTGGCAGACAGGGCCACTCTACCCACTCTGAATCGGCACAAAACTCCGACCAGCGGTGTGGTCCAGTCAAGCCCTTTTAGTAGGCGATCATTTAACGACTTGCCCTGGAACTGGACTGCACAGTCACACACCATCCGCAGTTTTTCGGGTTTCTTGGGGTTGATGACCAGGTGGTGAGGCAGGTATCAGATCCCCTTCTGGCCATCGGTGGTAGCAGGAACACTTGCCAAGTAGCCTAGAGCTTCGTTTCGCCTCAATACTTCAGCATATCGTTCCCGAAGATCCTGGTATCGAAGAAAGCGTTTTTTCAGTCGAAGTGGTCTTTTTAGGGCATAGTTTCTGTTATCAAACCAAGGATCAGCTGGTATGCGCCATGGGAGGAGAACCTCAAACTGTTTTTTAAAGCCTCTGTTTCCTCGCAGCATTATTTGCAGGGCGAAGTGGCCCTCTTGCGACAACGATAGTCTCTCGTCTTCGATGTCCTGAAACTCCTTCTCATACAGCCGCTGCAACTGATACTCTGTGCGGTTCATTTCAGCTGGCACGTAATTCACGGAACCGCATCACCCCACTGGACCATATAATATCCATCTCAGAGCCGTGCGTACGGCATAAGGTGCCTGGCGATCGCCCACTCTCTGATCAAGTACCTAGTGTGCCTCTGGTACGTCGCAGCCGATGAGGGGGTCCAATTCGTCGTCGTCCCAGTCTACAACGGTTACGTCCTGCAGGTGGGGCCAACTACTCAAAATTGCGTTTGCCAACCTTGGTGCTCGCATGGATAGATCGGCTAGTGTAAATTCCCCCGTTGGTTCGATTTGCTCGTTGGTGTCTAAGGAGATGGGCTGTAACCTCAACCGGCCGGCAGTCATTACTAGTGTTCCGCCCACCGTGCTCACTGCTAACGACGTCGCACCTTTAGCGAGCCGCTGTTTGTCGGCAAGCCTCTGCTTCACCAGGATTGTGTCTGATCGACTGTCGACGAAGGCCAAAGCTTTGACCTCCCCAGTTGGGGTCACCACCCCCACGGCAACTGCCCTAAACGTATTGGTTTACTGGCAGACCGTGACGTTGAACAGATCACTCTGGGCTTGGTGTTCGCCTCTGGTGCGGCTTACTTCGCCTGGTTTAAAAATCGGTGGTCTCTGCCTGCGCAACCTTCGTGACCACATCTTGTCCTTATTCGGCAAGCTGCCGCCCGGTGCGTGGTGTTGAGAAAAATAAAAGACGCTCCTGTCATCCTCGCCATTTCCCATCGTTCGTCTATCGTGGCACTGATAAACTTGGGGCATTCTAGTAGCCCATGGCTAGCATCACGAGACCTGCAACTTCAATGCGCTGTAGCATTGCGTGAAATGGTGTGTGCGTTGGTCCAAGGCTGATATCTCGGATGTTCCCCGTGAAGTGGTGTGAGCCTGGTTGGCGCTAGACTTGCTTGCTCGGCTACCGTCCCGGATGAGTCGGCCAAATCTACTGTTGGCTATCTTGGTTTGCCTGTCCAAGTATTCGGTCAAGTCTTTGAAGTTAGCCTCGCGGTCGCTCCGGCTTATACTTTCGGCATCTTCCGCCCACCGACCCTGTAGTTCGGGGGAGAGAAGGTGGACTATGCCCTCCAATGTATGAATTGCATCACGATAAGCCATGTAACCCAAATGGTCGAGAGTTATTTAACAGTTATACATTCTGATCACTAGGTCGGCCACTGTATAGACGTCGCCCTCGGTTCTTTTTGCCTCTACCATCACACCCTCTATTAGGTTAAAGGCTACCCTGAACGGATGTCCGAACAAGTCCCTCAAGGTCTTCTCTGCTGTTGTGTAGCCTTGTTCCGGGTCGAACGTGGCACACCCATCGAAAGCTCATGCTGCTCGGCCCCGACAGTAATGAGTCAAGTGGAGAAGCCTTTGCCCAGGGTCGGTTGTCTTGTTTTCGACGAAAGTTTCGAACTGCCTGATGAACTTGCAGTAGTTTTCAGATCCTCCGTCGAAAACCGTCAGTTCTATTCTTGATAGATCGATCGTTGGTGGCGTTGATGTTTTATATTCGACGACGGGTGTGGAGTTCACCATTTTAATTTGTCCTGATCGGTCGGATAGGTCGTAGCCGCCGACCTCCTGCTCACGCTCGTTCTGCCTATACTACTATTCTGCTTGCTGGGCCTATCGTCTGACTGATAACAGTTGTTGTTCCAGGTTATTATTCTCAACTTCAATAAGTCAACATTCTTTCAATCAGTTTTACCCTCAGTAATACATGAGCTAGCACTGACAGGACTAGGTGACCTAGCATTAACCAAAGAATCGGAAGTGCCCAAAACCTCCTCAGTGACATGTCGTATTGTTTCCTAGCCAGATTCCAATTGCTTCGATCCTTTTCTTGGCATGCTGTGTATTTTCAAATTCCAGATTGATAAACTGGGTATCGTAGAACGCCTTTGAGCGATACGTAGCCAAATTCGAAACGGATCCCGAAATGAGAACGTGATTATCCATGAAGTCCCACGGCACCAGATTATAAAATGGACAATGAAATAAAACAGATACGAACCCCTATTATGCAATCACAGGGACTCAGAAAACGGGAACCAAATTGCGGCGTTCGAGAAAGGAGCACGTGGGTCACGCAGCTCCAAAATAGGACATGACAGAGTAGCGCGTTGGACGCGGACAAACGAACGTTGGTTCATGAAAAATATTCAGAGCACAGAAACGTTCAAATAGTGCATATGAGCGAGTGAAGCAACGATAACATGAAATTGTAGTGTTTCAGGGGAGGGTTCCCACAACCGGTGTTTACAGTGGATGTGCTTTAAGGTCTCACCTCTTCCTCGCTTTTAGACAGGATTCGACGGAATACACTCTGCTGTGTCGGGGGCATAACTGGTGTGCATACCATTGAAATAATTCTGGACGCTCTGTTGGCCGTGGCGATTACCTGTACCGCGGAAACTGATCTGAACTGGGTTGAAACCAGGTTGGAACTCACTCAATTCTAGTATCAGTCACAGTATTCCATCTAGGACCAAAATTTTCTGAATCGGAGTACTGTTTCGGAAAAATCCTTCTTGTCAGTGGTTGCTAGTGAAGTTCAACTGTCAAGCATTCACTTACTGTGTTTGAATCTTGTGCGCTGCTCTGGAACGCATAATTCACGCCTAATCAGGTAGCCTTCTCGTTGTGGTCAACAGATATCAAGCAGTCGGCAGTATAAAAGTTGTTCAAGGGGATATCTCCGGCAACTATGAGCACGTTACAGTGACACTATTCAAAGCTATTTCGGAGGGCACTTATGTTAAAAAACGATTAGAACACGGAACATATGGATGAAGGTATAGCTGAGAGTCTTTCGTGGACTGTTTCATGCAGTCCTTCTTCCACCGCAAGAAACGAATCGCTTTCTGATGCACGTTTACCTGAAGAAACATCCCTTCGCTGTCCGCCTTCAGTGAAACACCCCTATAATCTGTCTTGCAGTTAAACGTCGCCCTGAGTTTCCTTGGCTTCATCGGGTTGAACAAAGGCAAATTTGGTGGATGCCACGCGAAGCGCGAGCATTCTCGTAAGGCTTGGACGGAACAACCCTCTTTGAAAAGACTTCGCACTGCTGTTTTATAATTTTTGTGCACTCCACCATCGGACAAGAATCTTCCCCTCGGAATACCAGAGGCCTAGATACGTACTCTCCATTTTTGGAGGGGTTTAGGTCCCTCTTCCTTCCAATGTAAACTTACAGAGAAGATGGGGTCCAAAACTTTGTAGTTGTTGACGTTGCCCGGAGCTCTCCCACTTTTTCAAAGGAAGGAGCGGCTCCACCCGTCGAAAGTGACCCCCGTTGAGGCGAAAAGTACAGTAGTTGGCCTCCCACTCTCAGAACCGACCGGCCCTCATATTGCACAGTCCACTATTGTCCTATGTGAAAAGAACTGGTACACGCGTTCGACACAGTTCGGCGGGCCATTTGGCGTCTGGGACATCGAAGTCTATTTTTATTTCATCAGACTTTACCCCAAAATATTCCGGAAGAATGCCTTGGAAAGGCTTCCAACATTGAAGGCGGGGGCAGACGTCTGTTTGCAAGGACCCAGAAAATAATTATTGATTACAAAGCTCCTCTCGATTTGAATTGAATACGATTTCTCAGGAGCCTCAACAACACTTGGGATGATTTTACATTTGTCATTTTTAACCATAATAAGCGCCTCTAAGGATACCAAAGTCTCCGCACCAATTAACCCCATTCTTTCCGCGAATATGTTGCGGTATAAGGCTAAGCATGAGCAGCTGTCACCGATGGCTGAAGTTACATGACTCTCCTTCGGACAGACCACACCAGCAGGCATTATGCGCAGCTCAGTACTCTGAAAATCGGTTTCTGTCTTCTTGGTGGTTCCGTTCTTGGAAAAAAACGCTCTAGTTCACTTGGTGCCACAAATCGTGATGCCTACTATGACACTTGAGTGCAATGCATTCCTTTCAGCACAACCAGCCACAACGTATCCTAACTTAAAGCATAAGAAAAACATTTTACTGCGCAGAGCCACCTTCCATTTCTCAGCGAAGGGTAAGTTTTCAGACGCGGCACAGTATTTTGGAGTGCGCTCACCCGTGCATACTGGACACGGCTCCATGGGCTGCATGTTGATTTTGGCGGCTTTGGAAATGTCGACGGTTTTTCTGCTGTTAGTATAAGGAAGGTTCGTTGGGCTACCCAAAGAAAAGCTCTCATGAGTGAGCATTTACCTGCATCGATTTTTTGTAGCTCCATCCGGTCTGGTAGCATTGTCCCCCTAACTCCGAGAACTGCTGTCTACCGGTTTCATAGATATCACCACCCGCCCATTACACGCTCCTGCAGGCAGCCTTCGAAGGAATTTCTCCATAGAGGTCTTCAATCGATATGGAGCGGATAATCCTCCAAAGATCGAGTCAGTTAGCAAGTCCAAGGATGAACAGTGAAAACTAAGATATCGCCTGTCGTTTTTCTTGAAGCTTCGGACTGAACAACCCATCCAGGAATATTCTCGCAATGACGTGGTTTTCCAGACATTTTCGATAAAAATTCCATCAGATTAGAGGACTACGAAACAATCTTTGATGGCGCGCCTGGCTTTGACTTCGCAACAGTACAGTACCTGGTAGAGCCGTTGAGAGACTTCTGATGTTCCGTCTTCCCACATTACCTCGTGAGACGACGACAACTGACAGTATTTCCATGCGGCTCCATGAGCATGGTTCGTGGGAGTCCAGGCTTTCCGTTAGTTATTCACAGCGAGAAAATTATCACTCATTTCAAAGCCCTTGCCTACCAAGAGTATCCATTGGGCGTTTTCCTCTCTTTTACAGGATTCTGATGGGGTTCTTCGGCCATTGTTAGTCAGTCTCTGCGACCGAATTAAGTTCCAGCTTCGCAATCTCAGCTTCATACGCGGCCCCAGAGGGCTCACGTTCGGTCTTCAACCTCCACAGGCGAAGGCGGAGTTCTTCCCCTGTTCGCATCTAAATTTTTTTCTCCAGCGAAACCAGACGGTCATCCTAATGTCCCGATGGTTCCAGGATACGGGGCTCACGATGCGACTTAACTGCGAAAGTTTCGCTACCCCCAACGCCCGAATCTTCCAGTGGGTGTGAAAAGAAGGCCTACCTAGAGACTTCACATAAAGCGACAACTCGAAGTTAGACCAAGGCACTCACTGGACAAAAAGAAGAAAACGAATTTGGCTAACGTGGTTGGCAAAACTAATAGGACAAAAAAGCTCAGACTTTAAAGGTAAAGGAAGTTATTATGGGTTGAACCTGACCGGAGAGGGGCTAATCAAAATTTCCCTTTCGAGCAGACGAAGGTTTGACAATCTACGCCGATTCTTATTTCTAGCCACACACCGGAATGGCAAATCATACTGAAAAAGCCCTGAATAATGTATCTCGAATTTACTAATGTCCCCTTTATATTCCCGCAAAGCAGAAACCGAAAGTCCAAGTCCAAACAAGAAATAACAAAGTGTTTCGCTCTTTCATGTGTAGTATATGTTAAAAAACCCAATAGATTAATTTCACACCCAAAGGCCCGCTTCGGATGTCAGCGTATTCAAGGTAAAGTCACAGTGACCGATTAACAGTAGGGAACATGTTAAGCAAAGTGTTCGAAGTAAACATAGAAAGCCACAATCACGCCACAATCACGCAACAAAAGTCACAGATATAAATATCTTTTGTAATAGGTCGCAGCGGGCAGAAAAAACAGAATACGGCGGCCCGAAACAGTTCCATACATACTCCATTTGAAGTAAAATGAGGTGGACCAAGAACCAAAAAAAGTATTTATCTTAGGCTTTAGTTCCGTCGTTGTAAAAAATCAGTAACCCCAAGTTGAACAACTATTAAAAAAACGTGAAAAAAGTTAGAGCACATGGACGAAACGATATCATTGCAAAGAATGAGAAAATGTGACTCGCGACAATCTACTGCTCCTGTCTCAGTTTTCCACCGGTTTTCAAGGCGTTGTTTAAAACACTGGATTCAAGTCCGGTTTTGCCGCTTTCGGTTCGCCATTTTGATCTCGACTGCTGGGATATTCTGTTTTTTATTTCAAATTTTGGTAAGCCAAGTCATTATGTTGCGATTTTTTAATTCGGTTTTTGCTTTGTAATATTGCGAGGCTCTTTTGGGATTAGTAGAGAGTTGGTTACTACTCAATATCACGACTGTCGATGCTTTATTGTGGCATTTGGGTTGGCGCATTGTCCCTCAGCTGATTATATGGTGTCCTGGCGATTAGGTTAATCCTACAATTAGCAGCTTCTATTGCGTAAATGCTGACTCAAAGAATTATGAATAGCAAGTTGTCACGATCTCATTTTAATAGTGAGTCTGTAAGATCCCGTGGAAGTTAATGAATGGTCTCATCGGTCTTCTTCAATACATTGCATTTTTCCGTGTTTAATTTTCGTGCACCTTTGTGCGTAAAGTCTAATTGGGTTCTGGTGAGTGATAATCGAAGCAGAGTTTTCGTGGGCTGAGAATTGTCCGGTTTCCTGTTATGTGGGTCATTTTTTCGTGTTCACTGTGGCGGTTTACTCGGGAATACCCGTTTCCTAACACTCACGGGTTTTGTTACTACGCACTAATCTAACTTCAGTTATTGGCAATAATGACCCGTTTGGCCCGTATAGGTATCTCAGTCAAAGTTGGGTTATCGACGAGCCCATCGCTAGGCTAGTCTTTTTGGATTTCATCGTGTGATAATGGGCATGTACTGAGCCACTGCGCTCTTACGGCACACTGGGTCACGGCAGGCCAATAGTTCTTTCTTGGTTGCCAACCGACTGTTAGCTCGGGCCATGGGAAGTTGATGTTTAAGTCTTTTACTGAACGAGAGCTCATTCCATTATAGTACGCTCACGTTCATATTTTTGCTTCGATTGTTATGCCCAACTAGCTATCTGTTCGACTCAGTTGAGATGAGTGCTCTAATCTTGCATATCTGTACAGTGTTTAGCGTCATGGGTCCGTCAACTTCTGATTGCTTCAGAGGGTAACATGATAGCGAACTGGATCAGCTTACTACTCGACTATTGAATTTCTTGTGAACATCCAATATTAATCGGGTACTAAGCTCGACACCCATAGTTGACTCACTTTTGTGCGACTTTCTACTGATGGGTGATAAGTTGGCTCCGTGAATATCGCAAACATTATTCACGAAAATTCTCGGAAGTATATTACGAGACGGTGTCCCCAGCACCGTCGCCCAGTTTGGAGTAGGAAGTGAGTTGATGGTCCCTTATGGGGCATTTTTTCGAGGATGTACTTCTAGCCTTTGTATAACCAGTTGCAATCTGGGACGCAGTGGAGTTGTTTTGGATGAGCCAGTAGCTTGTTCTCCAGCTCCTTCGCCTCTCCTGGAATGCCGGGTTGATTCGCTTAGAGTTTTCCTTTATAGCCTCCGGGCCAGTAGATCTCGCCCAGCCATTCAGGAGCGACTGTCTTCGCATGTTGAGTACTGTCTCGCCGGCAATTTTAGGCCTTCATCATCCAACCTGGTTTAGCCCACCTGTCTAGCGGTTTCCCGGGGTATGGTGGCTGATGCATGCTTCAGATTCGGGAAGCCACAGGTGAGAACTGGGTAAATGGTGGGAACCAGGGAGATGCAGGACGCCCCAAGGGACAACAGTCTGCCTCATAAGTGCTACTCTCAGACAACCCTTCCGCCCTCAATGATTCACGGAAGTTCGACACCGTTAATACGCATCTAACCTGAGCTAGTTAACCACTAACACCTAGTTCATGTATTCCCTGTCCACACTTTTGCAAAAGACCGCTCAAAACCGCCGGAAACTACGCTCAAAGATGATCATTCAGCTTGTCGAATAATAATGCTGACAACAACAATCAGTTTGCTAAACATCTCAGTAACAGTTTTGCCGTTCAGGAGGAACCACTGACTTGTCATCTCGTTAGATAATGTCCTGATGCTGACGGAGATGACCTAACACCCAAGTGCACTCAATCCTCATAACGCCGACTCGCTTATTGGCCCTGAAACCCCGGTGGTGATCGAGTGGTTTAGAGCGTTTGCTTAACACCTCGGAGGCCCGAGGTTCGAATCCCCGCCATCACCGGTTAATTTGGTGATAGACAATAATCCTGTCTTTCGGATCGTTACCACACTTGATCTATTGGGACCTTACATGGTTCTTCGTCAATTCATGTCTCAGGGTTCGGTTACAGGTTGTTCCCAAAAGTGCAGTGGGTCCTCGTGACTATGAGGCACGATACACTTTCACCGCACTCATGCGTAAGCATGTAATGAAAGTTAGAAAAAAGACGAGAGGCAGTGTTCGTGAGGATTCCCTTGTATCTTCCTTCCTCTTCCATTTTTGCAATTGAAATAGTTCTTGAGATAGCTCCATCCCCGTGTTAGAATGATTGAATCGACGGCGAACTGTCTGTTTTAGATGTGAACGATATTGTTCTGTTGAGTGAAGATCCAGGTAGGTTGCGACTTTTTCTAGGTATTGTAAATAACAGTGTGGCTATGTTTTGATACCATCAAAGTGTAGGAATGCCGCCGCAGGATTAGGTTGGCGCAACACCAAACGTCATCCTGGCAGTGGAAGCCCTAGGTGAAGTAAATGAAGTTTGTCACCTGAGCAGTTACATCCCACGAGGTGGTTAGATAACAGATGAAGTGTCATCGCGTATAGTAAGGTCACGTTTGACTTTTGTCGACCTCAGTCATCCGTGGCGCCGGCGTGATATCCGGTTATCTGCCGATAGCTAGGTGTATAGTGCAGCGATTGGACCTGTTCCTTTATACTGCTCAGAGGCATGACCGTCGGGGTATAATATAAGGGAGGCCTGTCGGTGTTTGGGTATCGATACCTCTGTAGTATTGCTCGAGTATGATGGGAACCCTGTATCAGCAATGCCGAGGTTAGACATAGGGTTTTAGGGAACTGGCTAGTCAGTGGTGGTAGACTAACTCTCACTGCCGTCCGATTCGTTACCACACCTGGCCTGTTTGGATCCTGCGTGGTTCTCCGTCACTCCAAGTCTCAGGGCCTGGTTGCCACTTATCCCTAATAGTACAGTAAGTCTTCGTGGCTGTGGGCTATAGCCATTCTATTGCACCCATGCGCAAGCGTGTAATAAAAAGCACTGAGTTTAAACGGACGAAGGTAACTGGGACTTGTGTTGCGCGTGCCTACCGATAGGCTTCCTCGATGCGCGCTGTTCTTCGAGGTAGGTAGTGGTCAGGAGTTAGGTCGAGATGATCAGTGCACGACACGGCTAGAAGTATAAAGTTCTTGGCCGGGCGGGATGTGCGAGACTTCTGGGTTTGGATCCGCGTACCAGACGGTTGGAGACATCACGTGGTATGGCTGTGGGGTGGTTGCATTCGGATTCCTTTGTTCTTGTGATTTTCGCTTGTTATTTTGTTTTCGACCCTTTTCACTATGCTTCTATTAACTCTGTCCTTGACTGGACGATTCTGCGAGAAAGCAACCGAAACCGACATGCAAGAGTGCGAGGTTAATGTTTGAATTAACTCAACTGGTTATTGAAAACATGATCCTTAGACTCGGAGTAGAGACTCACAGCTCCCTTTCGGTCAGGCGTGATAATGAACTGGGCGAAAGCAAAATGCTGTCTCCCACCAAAATGAACGTTGGTGGTGGATTTTGAAATCCGACTTTTGAGTTGGTAGGTAGATGTTCTGAACCATGTGACCATCGGTTGTTTCAAAAGCGCCCTGTTTACGGTAGATAGATGTTCCGCAGGCATCACGCATAAGGTGATACTTGTCGCCTGGTATCAGTTTGTCTGACAGCAATGTGCACTTATGTGATTAGTTGTTTGGAGACAAGAACGACGGTGGTCTTATCACTGATTAAACCAGTCACTGTCCGATAAGTAAATTCTTTGCGTGCATTAGAGTAACACTTTACGTCCAAAGCGAAGCCAACGTTTTTTGCTGCGGAGTATTCAACTTCTAACGCCTCCTTACTCGGATGTTATCGTCGTACCAGCGTTCTTCAGTTTTAGGAAAATTAGGAACTAATGGTTTTCTCGAATAGCATGCAGACATTTGTGACTCACTAGACGGTCGTTGAGCATCAGTGAAAATGTCTTCGCGACTCGCGGCAGTTGTTTCCAGTGTCTGCTGAATCTACTTGGTATGGAAGGAGTCTGTGATGTCACTCAAGTGAATGAATGAACTTCGGCTGACGGTTCCGACCACGGTTGATTTACTGAGTTGACTGTTAAATGTCGAAACTAGGGTTAGACGATGATGGATTTTCAAAACTCAAGTAAACCTACGATCCGAGAGAAGTTGAACTTAATCCATCTATGGCTCGCCTAACTCGTTATCGTCAAGTTACCTGTAGAACAGCGGTACTCATCAATCCACCAGTCAACTGGTTACCTCTCTTCGTAACGAAAGTTTCAGTTTCAAACAAGCCGGGCTAATCTTTGCGCAAGAACAATCAGATATTCGGCCTTCGAGTGAACTGCAGCTGCCTAGAAGCTGGAGCTTGTCGAGTACTCTTCACATCCGTGCTTGAGTACAATTGCCAAGATGTGATATTCTCGTGTTTGTGAGCCAACTTAGGTTCCGTTGAACGAATACGTGGCGTGGGGTTGTCTTTGAACTTGGTGGTCGTGGATTTTGTTCATTGATGTCAGTGATGCCAATCTACCGCCGCCTACACGTTGCTATTTTTTGTTAATCTGTTTTTTCCAGCCTTTTGATTTTGTTTGTCGGATGGGCTCGGAAGTTAATATAGACCCATCAAACTCAATGAAGCTTGACCCGCATATGTCAAAGTCTCATCCTTCAAAAATAACCACCAACCAATTGGAGTATATCAAGAAGGAAGTGGTTGGGCGGCTTTACAAAGAGAAGATGGTGTGGCCCTTCACAAGGCCTGTAGATCATGAGCGCCTCAACCTTCCAGTACGTCTTCTCTTCGATAGAGGCTAACTTTTTAGGACTATCCTAGGATCATCAAACATCCTATGGATCTAGGAACAATCAAACAACGGTTAAATTTGAAGTTTTACCATTCTTCGTCGGAGTGCCTAGATGATTTATTTACCATGTTTCGCAATTGCTACATATTCAATAAGCCTGGTGACGATGTAGTCGCTATGGCTATGAAGTTGGAGCAGATTGCCAGAGAACGTTTGAAGTTTATGCCAACCCCAGAAACTGAAATCGGTCCTCAGAAAAGCAGTAAATCGACAAAGCCGATCAACTCCATCCTTCAGCCTCATACAATGGACGATAGTTCTGGGCTTGCAGCTTCCTCCAATCATGTTGACGGCTTGAATGGGTCATCTTTGCCTTCCGAACCAAGTACACCGGTCGTCAGACCCTCGGTCACGTCCAGTAGTGGAAAGAAAGCTTCCAAGAAAAAGCTGGACACTACAATGGATGATGTACCACAAACTCCCCATTCTGTTGATGACGCATCACGTGATCGCCGTCAGATAAAGAAACCAAAACGGGAGTTCGAAGAACGAAACGTGGGTAAACGCCTGCGGCTTTCAGAAGCCTTGAAGGGCTGTAGCAACATTCTGAAGGATATATCTTCGCAGCGCTACCGAGTAAGTTGTGGCATTCGTTTTGTAACTTTCGCTTGAAGGATCTAAATCATTTATTCCTAAAGCCCGTCGATGCCGAGGCCATGGGTTTGCATGACTACCATGATGTCGTGAAGAAGGCGATGGATCTGAGTACAGTGAAAGCGAAACTGGAGAGCGGCCAATACAAGACCAAATATGACTTTGCAGACGACATAAGACTCATGTTCAATAACTGTTATAAGTATAATGGAGAAGAAAGTGAAGTGGCAAAGGTTGGGAAACTCTTACAGGCTATATTCGAAGAGAGTTTCGCAAAGGTCCCAGATGATGAAACCGACTTAGTTCCATCCCCAGACGTGCGGACCATGGATCCCAATATCTACCAGGCTCTGCAAAATGCCATAAAGGAACACCAAAGGCTAACTATCCAGTTTCAACGATGCAACGAAGAACTGCAAAAAAGCGCAACTAATTTGAATTCCATCTTGAATTCCTTGAACACACAGGCCAAGCGGGGTACGTACTTCCGTTGGTTTCTGTTACTTCTTAGTGTCCGGTAATGCCTTACCTACTCCTCTCAACTCCATGCCTGCACCTCACTCTGGGTCCGGTCGCGCTCCTCTTACAGATGTGTTCGACGATCTCGGCTCGACCAGGTGTGTTTTCCATTCCTTTATACGAAATTGTTTAGAAAACCCCGGCAGTCACAATCGAAGTCAAAGTACCGCCAGTTCGGTAAGCAGTCACACTCCAATCAGTTATACAACGGTGAGTTTCTTTTGAACTTTGAAATATGTAGGCGTCTCAGCTTGGGTACCGCGGTTGCCGAAGAGTTGTAATTTGGAGTTACATTTCGTAAGACCAACGACAACTTGTTACGTGCAAAACATGCAAAGCCTACGTACCTTACAGTTTGGCTAATAAAGTGTATGCGTCACGGGGAATGGCATCGCTCGTTGGTCGGTATTAAGTGAAGAAGCAATTTACTGTCCGTCGTAGTTGAAAAATGGTATATGACTTGACTGGTCTGTTTACACCAGACTACTACATAAGCAGAAAAGTTACATTCGGTTGGATACCAATATCATGGAGTTAGCGTTTATGCTGATACTCCTAATAGAGGTGGTTGTAAATCATTCAGTGGTCTCATGCATCCAGCTTCTGGATCTACAGTGTCGCTTTGCTGTTGGTTCTACGACTAGGTGCCAGGTATTCATTGTGTACGCTGGAAAAATATCTAAACCTAATGCCACCCTTTTCTTTCGTTTAAATAGCCACGACTGTCGCACCCTGTTCCACATCTACCCCTGCCGTCCCTCCTTTGAACGCCAATGCCGTTGCTAGTCACCCGCCTCCTACAGTCCCAGGTTACACGACTGACGAAGAAATGTCTGAGAATAATGTTCGTCCAATGACATACGATGAGAAACGTCAGTTAAGTTTAGACATTAATAAACTTCCTGGAGAGAAACTGGGCCGTGTTGTGCAGATCATTCAGCAGCGGGAGCCATCCCATCGAGATTGCAACCCCGACGAAATCGAGATTGACTTCGAGACGTTGCAACATACAACTCTAAGGGAACTGGAAAAATACGTGAAGTCTGTCCTGCAAAAATCAAAGCCTGGTAGCCGTAAGTACGTTAAAAGAGCTCCCAGTGGTGTTACTCCCAATAAGACCAGAGAAGAATGTATGCAAGAAAAAACTGAAGAGCTCGAGAACAGATTACGGGAAATCAGAGGAGTCCCAGCTAACGCTGGTTTCCACAATACGCATAATGCGAAGAAGCAACGTAAGTTGAAATGTTATTTTTATAAATCTTTGTCCCTTCTTAGATGGTACGAATCGCCTCAGTGCATCTTCATCCAGTTCTTGTGAATCAGAAAGCACTTCTGATTCAAGTGAATCTGACTCTTCTGAATCAAAATCTGACAGTGAGTCGTGATGTCAAGAATCTTGTGACCAAGATGATTTCCAATCCTTTGACTGCTTGTGGCTCGTCATCTTTGTTTTCTCCCGAGACTTTGTTATCGCGTCGTTTGTTTTGTACCTAATCTTCGAATCATCTGGCGCCCGGTTTCCCATCTACCTAGGCCCATCATTTTTTTCAGTGCAGCCACTGTGTGCTAACATCAAGCCAGACTTCACTTTTAAGTGTATTAGGCCTAAGATCAACGTTCTTCAACTCCGAAGTCTCTTGGTGTAGCCACAGTGGCTTGCCTCCCTATCACGCTCCATGTACATCACTTATTCTTGTACCATAAACGCTAGTGCGTATGTGCGCGATCCATACCGCTTACTTTTTGACCGGACAGTTGTACCTAACTCTTGTTCATGGGCTCATGTATAATAAGATACCACTAATTGCATTTTGTACAGTCCCTAGCATGTAATTTTTACTTGATAAATTTATTGATATCAAAGTGGAGTCTTCTTGATGTTAGCACATGGGTTGCTGACCTGAGGGTAGAGTTACTGTGAACGCTTCGTGGGACTGACGTATTCGTACAATTTTAGGGCCATCTGCACAGTTGGAGTCAACTCACTCGAATGTAGTTATCCCTCCGGTTTCGCAAATTCCACCGAACGAAAATGGTGACACTCCGGGTCCCGAGGTTTCCAGCACTACTTGCACTGCTCCTGTGACGAAAGTTATCGCTACCGACTCCAGTGTGGCTACGGAAGTCCAGGCAGATAAAACAACCGAACAGTCACCCTCAAAGAACGATGCCGCTCATCACGACGACTCATCAGATACTGACTCGGATTCTGGATCTCCTTGTCGTCTTCCCCAGCCCGTATGGTCTACAGCAGCTTACACAAAAAAAGATGACAATAACCCGGATGCTGTTGCGCCTTCTGGCAAAACAGTTCCATCCACAGTTGCTGTTTCTGTTCCTACACCTGAAAATCAGGCAAATAACAATGGGGGGTCGTCGTCTGTGGCACCAGTAGTTGTATCCAGCCATGATGAGCAACTAGCATCTACAACGCGTGTTGCTGAAGTACCCGAAAAAGATAAAGAATACGAGGAAAAGCAAGCAGCCGCACTGCAAATAATGCGAGAAGCCCGGCGTCAATCGCAGTGGAGTTCCATTGCCGCAGAAGAGCAGGCAAACAGAGAACGTCAGGAAGATGAGCGTCGGCGTCGTGAAGTTGAACGTGCCCGCGAAGCGGAGCGGAAACGAGAAGAAGAGATTCGCCGCGCAGAGGAGGAAAAGCAATCCATCATTGAAGCCAGAAGACGCGAAGACAGATTGAAGCGAAAAGTAAGTAGTTTGTTTTTCTGCGTTCGTTAAGATTCTCTTAGTGTTTTGTTAGTACATAAGTGAAACCCAAAATTCCGTTGCATTTTCATGAGTAGCTGAGACGGATTAGTGAGTCGTATAAATTATCACCATTAGTCAACAAACTAAGAACATGCGGATGAAGCCAATAGATTCAACTTAGTCGCGCTGGATCAAAACTATTCCTAGCATCAAATCAGTTGCCCATTTGTATGTCTGCCGGTAAGAGTGCAGTGATCAGATTTAATAAGAGGAATAAACTTGCACTCTTCCGTATACGTTGGGTTTCTTCCAGCCATGAGACAATGGGCACTGACATCGCTTCCCAATTGATGGTCACATATACGACTTTCTCACCTCGGAGCTGATATGCAGCCACCCAAGCCGTACCGTGTCTGTGGTTTGTGCTGAAATCATGACTGCAGCTGGATTGAGCGATGTATTTGCTCCTTATGACGTCCTGTCGTTGAGCAACGGCAGTCCGTTCGTTTTGTCGAACGCTCATGCGACGACTGAATTAGATTTTAGTCTAGAGCCTTGGTCCCGTTATACTTTGGCAGCTCGCGAAATCTGCATACCACCTACTCTTGCAAAACGGTGATTAGTTGGATTCTGCGCCTTCAAAGTCCTAAGGCAGTCACGTTTTTGACACAAACTGTGGTATCAATCCCGGTTTCGATTTATGTTAGTCATCATTGGTTTTATTGAATGAGTTTGTAGTTGTTCCCTGACAGGTTATGTTTGTTAGTGACCGGTTTTATAGCACTAGTAACACTTCGAAAAAAAAGTTTTATGTTGGGTCATGTATGATGCTCTCCCGACAGTTCACAGACTTGTGTGATTTCAGTCTTCAACCGAGTCGTGGCGGCATTTCCTCCGTATAAAGCTCTAGCAACCGCTGCCAGTAACTAGCAAACTTTTTCGCACAAGATGTTTCTTTTAAGACGAATTATGGTTTTATTGTGTTTGTATCTATGCTTTCAGGCCATGCGTTGCGCACCGGAACGCATCAATGCTCACGAATTACTCAGTGAATTTGAAAATTCGGTTGACATATCTTATATCGATGCGTGTTTTGCAATGCGCCACTGCTAGTATCGACTACTACTTGTCAGCAAATCGACCGTCCAACTGTATTTGCGCCAGTGGTAACAGGCGTCTCTGCTCAACCGGAGGGCTTTCATCGCGGGAAGTCTTGCTCGTTCCTGGGGGCGCTCGCTCCTACATATGATGCCTTCATCTTTCCTCCACTTCTCATCCCGAACGCATTTCTGATGCACATACGTATTCAAATTTCTCAGTCGAATATAGTTATCATTTATGGACTGCAATCTTTTTTTGCGTGGCGACATTGTTTCTCTGCGTCTAAGTTCAAATGCGAAATTTGTGGGTTGGATCGTGAGAATTCCTGGTCAGTGATTGGCCTAGAAAAGTAAGGTTTGAATGTAGAGAAAGTGCCCGTCATTTCAGACGAGTTCTTATTCGAATTATTCGTTATCTTATTAAATGATATCCTGATGCCGACGGAGATGACCTAACACCCAAGTGCACTCAATCCTCATAACGCCGACTCGCTTATTGGCCCTGAAACCCCGGTGGTGATCGAGTGGTTTAGAGCGTTTGCTTAACACCTCGGAGGCCCGAGGTTCGAATCCCCGCCATCACCGGTTAATTTGGTGATAGACAATAATCCTGTCTTTCGGATCGTTACCACACTTGATCTATTGGGACCTTACATGGTTCTTCGTCAATTCATGTCTCAGGGTTCGGTTACAGGTTGTTCCCAAAAGTGCAGTGGGTCCTCGTGACTATGAGGCACGATACACTTTCACCGCACTCATGCGTAAGCATGTAATGAAAGTTAGAAAAAAGACGAGAGGCAGTGTTCGTGAGGATTCCCTTGTATCTTCCTTCCTCTTCCATTTTTGCAATTGAAATAGTTCTTGAGATAGCTCCATCCCCGTGTTAGAATGATTGAATCGACGGCGAACTGTCTGTTTTAGATGTGAACGATATTGTTCTGTTGAGTGAAGATCCAGGTAGGTTGCGACTTTTTCTAGGTATTGTAAATAACAGTGTGGCTATGTTTTGATACCATCAAAGTGTAGGAATGCCGCCGCAGGATTAGGTTGGCGCAACACCAAACGTCATCCTGGCAGTGGAAGCCCTAGGTGAAGTAAATGAAGTTTGTCACCTGAGCAGTTACATCCCACGAGGTGGTTAGATAACAGATGAAGTGTCATCGCGTATAGTAAGGTCACGTTTGACTTTTGTCGACCTCAGTCATCCGTGGCGCCGGCGTGATATCCGGTTATCTGCCGATAGCTAGGTGTATAGTGCAGCGATTGGACCTGTTCCTTTATACTGCTCAGAGGCATGACCGTCGGGGTATAATATAAGGGAGGCCTGTCGGTGTTTGGGTATCGATACCTCTGTAGTATTGCTCGAGTATGATGGGAACCCTGTATCAGCAATGCCGAGGTTAGACATAGGGTTTTAGGGAACTGGCTAGTCAGTGGTGGTAGACTAACTCTCACTGCCGTCCGATTCGTTACCACACCTGGCCTGTTTGGATCCTGCGTGGTTCTCCGTCACTCCAAGTCTCAGGGCCTGGTTGCCACTTATCCCTAATAGTACAGTAAGTCTTCGTGGCTGTGGGCTATAGCCATTCTATTGCACCCATGCGCAAGCGTGTAATAAAAAGCACTGAGTTTAAACGGACGAAGGTAACTGGGACTTGTGTTGCGCGTGCCTACCGATAGGCTTCCTCGATGCGCGCTGTTCTTCGAGGTAGGTAGTGGTCAGGAGTTAGGTCGAGATGATCAGTGCACGACACGGCTAGAAGTATAAAGTTCTTGGCCGGGCGGGATGTGCGAGACTTCTGGGTTTGGATCCGCGTACCAGACGGTTGGAGACATCACGTGGTATGGCTGTGGGGTGGTTGCATTCGGATTCCTTTGTTCTTGTGATTTTCGCTTGTTATTTTGTTTTCGACCCTTTTCACTATGCTTCTATTAACTCTGTCCTTGACTGGACGATTCTGCGAGAAAGCAACCGAAACCGAGGTGCACGAATGCAAGGGTTATGGTTTGATGAGCTGAATGAAGGGTGAGAGAATTCCGTAAAAGTCTCGGCTTCATTTATTGCCGTGAATGAACGAATTAAGGGCGTGCGAAAATTTCGGTTAGGTACATGAAAAAGGTATTACTGTGTGAGGAACGTGCATTATGTCCCTTGGTATGAACGAGTGGTTTAGTTTTTTTCATCGGCTCTTGCTGCTCAGTTTTTCGTAATTCTTGACCCTGCGATCCCTCTCGATAGTGCTGTCACATGTTGTTTGCTAAGGCCGGCGTAGCAGCTGTTTATTTCGCGGTGTTATTTGTTTGTCATTTTGGTCACTATCAGCTATGGTAATTGTTGCTCAATATTTACTTGAAGTTGGTTGGTCCTGGTCAGTCTCACTTCGGGAAGTATCTTACCATTGTTTTGAGATTAGAAGGAAGCAAATAGAGGGGATTCACATGTGCCTCATTCGCGTCTGCTGTGGTAGAATCCCCCCCACCCCCTCCATGTCTTCGTATTTTGGAGCGAATTATCAGTGGACATCATATGCACATACATAAGTAGTGTCTACAGTGTTTCCCCGGAAGGGCGTGACCGGCTTCATGGTTGTTGCCGCGCATCAGGTATGCGTCCCTGGTAGTTCTCTCCCCATTCATCTTCATTCTGGTACATTCTGATGTTATATCGTCACTGAGATCTAATTTGAATCGTCTGTAGTGTGTATAGATACTGTTGATTGAGAAGTCCACAAATGAGTCACAGCCGTGACTTCTGCTAGTTATTCGTGTCCATACATCACACCATCAACAAGTGCTCGCACATGCAGCGCCGTAGTTCGTTGGGTTAGCAGTAACCTAGATACAAATGACTAACAAAAATCACAGTTGGGGTTCATTTGTGTGTTGTTCAGTGAAGAGCATCCACTCACTCCAGACTATTCAAAATAGATCCTAGTGACATTATATATATATATATATATATATATATATATATATATATGTATATATATATATATATATATATATATATATATATATATATATATATATATATATTGTTGATGAGACTTACAAATCGCGAGCCACCAGTGGTAACGCTGTTGATTATTCGAAGTCGTGTCGGGTCCTGCTCTGGACTGTCCTGCTAGCTCCAGTGGGAAGACTTCTGACTTCCAATCATCTCGATTTATTTGTAGGAAAACGGCAGTTTATATATGGTAAGCGGTGATCAGCCAAATCTTGGCTCATACACTCAATGGTTCACTTGATGTTCTCAGCCGGCTCTTCTGAGTGGTTGGTGTGGGGACGAATCCAATTGGTCTATTTGGTTCAGACGACAGTTTGGTTTTTCTTGGTTCTTCGGTCGACTTCGTTCGCTCCACTTTCGTCCTCGTTTCAGGACAGGTGGTGATGTGCTGGCTGTTTGCCAGACCGTTGTGCTGTCTACCCTGCGAATCAAGTCGTCCGTTGAGAGTGTGCCAACCCATTCCCACTCGGGTCCCATCAAACACAAGTACTCTAAATTCATATACTCAAAGCGACTTGTGTGCTGCTCTGGTTGCCCTCATAGCTCGAACAGCCCACGCATCACAAGTCATCTAGAAAAGACCGAAACGCTGGCTAGAGAATAATGCGGTGTATTTTCGCATAGATTGTGTTTGAGACGCAACTGGGAATTTCGGGTGTTCTCAACCATGCGTCCAGTCAAAATTGTCATTCATAGACTGATTTGGCATTCTGAATCACGTGAGCACTAACGTTGTTTTGTAGGCTGTCCACGTTCTTGACATCTCGCTCACAGTTGTCTTATTCGTCAGTAGGTTGCTGCTGTATGTTCTGCCTGGGATGTGATTCAGTTCAGTTGATAACCGATCGTATTCGTATTCGATGAATTGTGATCTACTGCTAGTGTTTGGTCTGTCGGGATGTTTTTTAATCCAAATCACGCAGATCAGAGTTGCTTCAGCCGGTTCAACAAATGTTTCTAGTGAATCCAATCACCTGTCAGCTGTCACGGCTAGTTGTGGGACTTTCTCCTGCTAATCCGTCGAAGTTTCTGTCATTTGGACTCCTGGAGCAGGATCTCCACATGACGACAGCATAACCTGCAAGTTATATGATCGAATGGCTTAGGCTTTGGCTATGTTAGAGGCACACTCCCGCAGCTTCTGCGATCGGGTTCGTCGAGGAAGTCAACGAGAAAAGATCGTGGAGTGCCAACTGCGTGTATTCCCACTGGACCTGAATACAGAGACCGCACGCTGGCTTGCGCCGAGGAAGTGTGTCGGAAGTAACGTTAGCAGTTGCCGCGTGCGCGAAACATACAGTCGAACAAGTGATAGATGGGGTGTGACCGGCTGATCACTATAGAGGCCTTCTAGAAGATCGCCCGCAAGAAGGGCTCCGATTTTGGAGTCTGGCGAGAGAGTGAGTATGCCATGCTTGATAACGCCAGTGAAATAAGGAGATGATAAAATTCTTTGTGACTTCAAAATGTTCATGGGTTTGGACAGCCACTCCAAAGTTTTCGTATCCCCGATGGTATTGTCTGTCACCTGACGGGAAGAAAAAAAAGGCAACAGAAGGAACGTGTAAGGCTACTCCGAAATAAAGGAAAATGTTTGAAGAATGAACAACTGATTGAAGCCATTTCATTAGAGTTAAGAATGAATAGACAATGTGGGTCTCCCAAGGAGGAAAGTAGAAGAAAACGAGAAAACATAGTTACATGCGGTAGAATGCGGTGGTTGGCACTTAGAACGAGACACTAAGGAGAGCTGCCGTAGCTGGCTACCCAACCCGGAAAATGTCGTACGTTCAACGCGGGAGGTAGGGTTTTCCGGTGCTTACCTCGATGATAGTGAAGGTTTCTATCCGCTCACCCCCAGTGAATGACTCAGTGCAGGTTTGGCTTGGTAAGGGGGTGTCGTGGTCGGTCTTTCCGGCAATTCGTATATCCTGCGTATGAGTGCCTAATGCGTGTGCAGTGGACGATGAATGCGAAGACCTACTGGAAGGCAGCCGGGTTCTTGTTAGTGAACCGGTGTTTTGAAAACGGTTCGAGTTTCTCAAATTCCAGGCTTTTAGTGACGGTGTCGGCAGAGGGCGGATGAGCAGAATATCAACGAATTTGTTCAGCGACAAAAAGGAAATGGTAGATGGCCGCGGTGTGGAAACTAACTTCAAATGAGGAGCAACAAACGTGAGGTAATTTTGTGTGTTCGAGATTTTTGTGTTTTCTTATGTAACTGCGAAATGATAAGGTTTCTTCATCACCCGTCCGCGGTTGGAAATCGATGGGGGCTGCCCTGCGTTCAGGGTTGCGTCAGGACGGCCAGCCAACCGACGCTAGTATGGTCGGCGTATGGGACGCCGGGGACGTGGGTGCTGGTTCAGGAGAATTCGGTGATTTGGAATCTGACAGGATGGATCCGGCCAGAAAAGCTGGTTTCAGTCGGTGCATTTTAACCATATCCGTTCTACCGTTGTGGTCGATGACAAATGTTTTCTTCAGGCGGCACAGGACCCTGCGAGGGCCGAAGTAGACAGATTGTAGAGGAGCGCGTGCCTCTGTCTTGAGGAAAACGTGCGTACAGTCTTGAAGGTGTGGGTACACGCAAACCACCGAGTTTTGTTCACGAGCCGCGGGAAGGCGCAACTTACGCACCTGGTGCGTCAACCTTGCGGTGTAATCAGCATAGTCAAATGTGACGATGGACTTTGGAGCTACAATGTCACCAGGAAGTCGAAGCGCACAATTGAATGTGAGTTCAAACGGTTTGGTTTGTAGTCCGGCCTTAGGAGCGTTGCGGCAACCTAGGAGTACTAACGGTAGCGATTCACGCCGTTCTGGGTTTTTGTGAGCTGCTAAGGCTGCCTTAAGTTGCCGATGAAAGCCTCCTACCATTCCGTTAGCTGACGGGTGGTGGGTTATGGTATGAATGCGATTGGTGCCTATACGTTGTAGAAGACTACTGAAGGCTCCCTCGAGATGCGAGCCACGGTCTGTGGTAACCATAATTGGATAACCAAATGCTGCAACCCAGTGTTCTAAGAAAGCTTGGGCGACTGTTTCGTTAGCTGCGTTGTGCAACGGTACAGCTAACGGCCATTTGGTAAAACGATCTACGCAAGTAAGAAGATGTATGTAAGGAGGCAACGGCCCCACTAGGTCGACATGCACATGTTGGAAACGTGAGTCAACAGCTGAAGATTTTGATAATGGGCTTTTTGTGTGCCTATACACTTTTGGCTGTTGGCAGGTACGGGCCCATGCGGTGATATCACGATTCATGTTGTGCCAAACGTAACGGTCGTTGATAAATTTAGTGGGAGTTCTAATACCTGGATGAGACAAACTGTGCAAAGTTTCGAAGACTTGTCGCCTAAAAGCCGACGGCACGACTGGTCCTGGGTGGCCTTTGGACATATCACACAGTACGTAACCTTCTGCTGAAGGAATTGGAACCTGCTGGAGTCGCAGCGATGAGGTGCTACGGGGCTGTTCTACCTCAGGATCGTCTGCTTGAGCGGACGCAATAGCTTCGAGGTCGATCGAGCCGGGGGTGCTGAGGTCCAGGTTGTGGGTGCGAGACAGCGCGTCTGCGACAGGATTATCGACACCTGAGAAATGGCGTACATCATTCGTGTATTGAGTGACCTAATCCAGATGTCTAGACTCAGAGAATATCTGTCCCCGGTGGCGCGAGGTGCGTGGATGACTGCTTTATGGTCGATGTAGACCGTAAATTCGCGTCCCTCTAAGATGTGTCTAAAGTGACGGATGCCTAGGTAGATAACGAGAATTTCGCGGCCGAACGTGTTGTATTTGGACTCGGCCGGTTGAAGTTTTTGGAGGAGAATGCAACAGGTTGCCAAGTGTTGGCTGGGTATTGAAGCAGTACCGTGCCCACGGTTTTGTCGGATGCGTCTGTGACTAACGCAATTGGGACCGTTAGCTTTAAGTGTGATAACAAGGCTGTGTTGCTGATAGCCTGTTTCAGCATAGCGAATTCGTTTTGTGCGGTGTCTGTGAAAACCAGCTGCTTCGTTTAGCCTTTTAACAGATCTGTGATCGGTTGCATTGCCTAAGGGCATTGTGGAATGAAACGACGATAAAAGTTTATCAACCCGTCGAAACGCCGTAGTTGCTTGAGTGACGTGGGTTCTGGGTAGTCCAGGATCGCCTGCACCTTATCCTGCACTGGTATGATCCCTGTGGAAGTAACCTTTTGGCCTAGAAATTCGATGGCGTCGACGCTTATTGCACACTTATTCCCGTTGACCTTGACCCCGTGTTGAGACATGCGGCTGCAAAGTGTGCGTAGATGTGCTAGATGTTCTGTCTTAGACGCGCTTCTAATCAGGATGCCGTCAAGGTAAGCGAACGCAAAATCCAAATCCGATGAAACGCGGGAAAGTTTTTGCAGCATTGTTAAATCCAAAGGGCATTCGTAGAAACCCGAAAAGACCAGAAGAGGTCGTTACGGCGGTTTTGGGGATATCCGTCTCAGCTACTGTTATTTGGTTAATCGTCCAAACGAAATCTATTCGACTGGAGATTATCTCACTCGCTAAACCAGCTGTGAGGTCCGTGATGTGCGGAATAGGATATCGGTCGAGCGTAGCCACTCGGTTGCGTGAGCGGTAATCTCCGCACGAAGTCCAGTCGTCAGGTGACTTCTTCGGGACCATGTGTAGGAATGATGCCCACGGGCTCTTGGAAGACCGGATAATTCCCAGGTTGAGCATATGTCGGAACTCGGAGCGGGCCTCCCAGAGCTTGTCTGGAACCAACCTGCTTGTTCGAGCGTAGACCGGGGATCCCTGTGTGACGGTGTGATGGGTCATGTCAGTGGTGATTGGAGGCGGGTTGTCTGGGCGGACAAGATTAGGGTACTCGCTGAATAAACTACCTACTTCTGGTTCAAATGTGGGAATTGGCACGAAGATTGCTGGTGATTAAGCTTGGGTTAAGGAACCAACAACGAAATTCGATGTAACTTGGTCTGCAAGCTGTCTTCTATCGGGATAGACCACTAGACTGACTACCTAAAAAATCCGGACCTAGGATAGTCTGGTGCACTTGGACGACGACGAAAACCGACGGGAAAGGACAACTCAGGCCCAATTCTAGAGTGAGAAACTGACTGCTGTATGTCGGGATTGGGGTGCCGTTGGCGGCTTGCAGTATGAGAGCTGTAGGGAAGACAGTGGACCGTTTTGAAACCGGTACTTTATTGACCTGTGCCCCCGTGTCGATTAAGAAACGCATACCAGTAGCCTTGTCTTCACGTAAATAAAGCGACTAGGAACAGGGGTGCCCGAGGGGGTCGTCGGCGTCGCCCGGTCTAGTAGTTTCTCTGGCGGGTGCGGTAAGTTCAGGGATTTTCGCGTTTATGCGTTTGGGATCCGAAACGGCGATGATGGTAACACTCGCCGAATTGTGAGTTTGCTTTCGAGGCATTCAGTGTAGAACGGCGGCGGCTCTGGCTTCGTGAGCGCAGTCTATTAATGGTGTTCTCGTGCTGTTCGATCACCTGCAATGAACGACGAAGCCCCTGACAAAACGTCTGAATGTCAGAGTTGCTACCGGCGCTGGGCGGTTGCCGACACAGAGTTAACGACGGGATCTGGTGGCGTAACAGTGGCGTTGGCGAACGCGTGGGATTATGGGACAAATGCGCGTGCCTGCTCGAGGACCCTGTCTGCAGTCTCGGCGCACTCATCCAAAGTCTGACGTTGTGGCAGAACGGCAACTATGCTCTGAGCGTATGGTGGAAGCCGCTGCGTCCATAGTTGAAGCAAGACTGCACCGTCCATGGACGTCGTACCTACCAATGAACGCGTTTTCCGCAACAATTGTGATGGTGTCATATCTCCCAGTTGGATTTTGAAGAGAACGTGCTGGATACGTTTCTCTTCTGATGCTGCCACACGCCTAATGAGGGCTTCCTGGAGTGTGATCCGGGGGGTTCATAGCGATGCCCCTGATTTGTGAGATCACACTGGCTGGGACTGCTAACAGCAGTTTATGATATTTGGATTGTTGGCCAAATATGCGAGCACCTTGGAAACGAGACTCGAGAATGGCGATGAAAATCTCCGGATCTTCCGGTATTTTCATGTGCGCTGCGTGGCACTGTCTGGTTATCGGGCTTAGGCTCTTTGCTCACTGTAATAAAGATGCGCCAGGGAAATGAACGAGGTTGGGATTCCGAGAAGTTTTTGGCTTCTCCAGATATGCAAAATCTGTGAATAAACGCGAACGAAAACTGACCAGTGCAAAACTAACGTCTAAGAGAAAATAGGTGGTTGTGCCTTTCAAAAAAATGCACGCAGTTGAAAGTGTTTAATCGGGACATTTGTATACCCGTTAAAAAACCTAACTAATGTCAGAATATATGTCCGACGAAACGAACAAACACTGCCGATGACATGGCCTGGCTAGGTCACTTCGGTGTAATTAATTGAAAACGGTAAATGTAACGGGCTTACCATATATTGGAGGGCACACTCCCGCAGCTTCTGCGATCGGGTTCGTCGAGGAAGTCAACGAGAAAAGATCGTGGAGTGCCAACTGCGTGTATTCCCACTGGACCTGAATACAGAGACCGCACGCTGGCTTGCGCCGAGGAAGTGTGTCGGAAGTAACGTTAGCAGTTGCCGCGTGCGCGAAACATACAGTCGAACAAGTGATAGATGGTGTGTGATCGGTTGATCACTATAGCTAATACATCCGTGTGCCATGCAGTATATTCCAAGGTTTGCGACTAGCTTCATAGTATCGTATAACGGAAGACTTGCGAGTTCCGCCGTACTCGGGCATACGTAGTTGGGAAAATGGGCAACCACGGAGTCAGTGGTTTTCGAAGGTGGACAACGCACAAGTTCAGCTACGTTGTATAAATTGCCCAGACGGCTGAGCGTTGGAAAAAGAACCTACCCAAACTTCTATCCGAAATACGCGTCTCTGATATAATAACTTCCAGACCCATGGTTCTCGCGGAGATACTACATGGCTCAGAATTGGCTGTAGTGAGGTTCCTAGGTTGAGGAAACCGTCCGGGTACTCCAAATCAGCCAAGAAGATTGGGCTGGGCTGTACACCAGGGTGATTGGTGAGCGCTTGTCGCATTATCCAGTCGATAGCGTGGTTAAATAGGACTGGCAGCTACGAGTAACCCTGTCGAACTTCGGAGTTGGGGGAGAGTTCGCCGGATTCTTCGTAAAAACATTTTTGCACGCGTAGTTGAGTAATATGGCTACGAGACAGACATGTTTTGCCGGCATGCTCTCTGCCTGCAGAATGGTTCGTAAAGCGTGTCTGTCAGTTGAGTCAAATGCTGTGCAAAAATCAGCGAAACACGGGTGCCGTTTGCTGGAACTTATAGCAATGCTCTATTACTCGACAAAGAGTGATTATTTAGTCCGCTCACCCCTCACTGCTGCAAAAACCTTCATTGTGATCACTGCGTGCATCCCTCACGATTGAGGAGCGGTTCAGTAGGGACACGGAAGATAACTTTGCAGTTACGTTGATCGCGCTGATTCCGCGGCAGTTGTTGTGCATTGTCCTATCACTTTTTTGGGAGACGGAGTTGGATTATTGTTCCCCAGTCTGTTAGAAACAGTTCTTTTTCCCAAATTTAATTGAACAGTGTGTGGAGGGAGCCCACCAGTGTCGGAAGGCATGAGTTATATAACTCCGGTCCGATGCCGGAATGATTGATCGATGTGCGTTTGTACAGTTAGACTGTGTATTCCGTGTGTTGGCTACTAGGGCATTCTTTTCTTTTGCTACCGGTGTAGGTCCAGTCCTTGTCCATCTTGTATATTCATACTTTCCAATTCAACGTGCAACATGGTGAGAAAGGCAGTGGTCAGTGGGGCTTGCCCTACTGTTTAACGCTGTACGATGATGATGATGATGCCGTTTTCCTCGAGGCCTTTCGGCTCTTTAGATCTTGTATCACAGAAGTTATGTCCACTAGGTACGAAGGGCTGGTACTGATGTAGATCCCGCTAAAGATTGTGGGAATTTGACTTACCAAGTTTGTGGTGTGATAATTCAGTAGATTGTCAAAGGGAATCTGCATTTTTTCCTGGTGTTCCGGGATCAATAGCGCTGTAGCATCGTGCAAGAGTGGTTCTAAGTGTGCCACTTGGCGGATGCATTTCGAATGCGATGGAAGAGTTTTGAGAAGTTACCGGAGTTAGCCGTTGCCTCCACATTGTCCGCGATTTCGGACCAGTAGTTGTTTCGGTCTTTTCTTGCCGAGCAGGTGGTTTTTCGCCGAACTTCCCGAAAACCAAGGAGACCATTTGGGCGGACGTCTCTAGGCTTTTTGGATACATAAAGGGTCGTCCGTGATATCCAGTCCTGTCGTTGTCGTATAGTGTCTCAGTTCGTCGACCGCAGATTGCCTGGTAGACGATTTCAGGGACTTCCATTGTTGTCTCACCGATGTTTCTTCACTGACTGGGTGACTGGTTAGGTGGGCGGTGATAGCGTCTGATACTGCTTGTCGCTTTGTCGGTGATCCTATGGCAGCCAAGTTAATCCTTCTCTGGGCACAGGATTTGTTGCGATTAGCTAAATGGACCTTGAGACGTGTACGGACAGGGGTGCGGTCGCTGCCATTCTTATTTCCTTTCTCGACACCTCTGTAGTGCCGGCTGTCTTCGATCGAGGACGCCGAGCGAGGTCGTATCAATATATAGTCGATCTGGTGTGCAGTGCGGCCATCGTTTGAGACCGATTTTGTCCACGTCTGTAGACAGATCACGCCCCTGTCCGGGCGCGTCTCAGCCTACGTCTCGTTGGTGGCCAAAGCAACGCTACAGCCAACCGCTTTTCAAGCAGAACTACTCGTCAGGTTATCGATGCTGTCAAGTGCCCAGGATCCAGCAGAGCGGTAGACAGAGATCAAACAGGCTCTACGTGCGGCTGCTGACGCTACCCAAGGTCCAGCAACTAGAAACACACAGAAACGATGGATATCTGCATCCTCAGTTGCACCGTTAGATGTGCGCAGATCGAGTCCCCCAGACTCCAGATATGAGGCACGGGGATGCTTTAAATGCCAACTGATCCCGAGCCTGAGAAATGACCGTGAGCATTGGTGGATTGTAAAGTGTAGGGAAATGGAGAAAGCTGTGGCGATTTGCAACAGCTGCAACCTTTTCCGTCTAATCAAGAGTACCGACCCACGAAAACCAGGCATTAGCGAACTGGTCAAAGGCGAGCGGCTCACTGATTCAGACTCATGGGCGTTGTCTTATTCTCTGGGTTGAGCATTTTGAGATGCAGTTTAATTGGCCTTTATCCTCTTCAGGTTTGCTCACTAGCACAACGGGTACAGCTCTAGTTGTAGATACCAGTCCTCCGTTGGAAACGGAGCTTCTCCGTGAGGTAAACTATCTGGAACAACTTAAGGCTGTTGGATCGGATGGGTTGCCCTCTATTTAATTTCGAAGATGGTGACGCAGCATTTCCACTGGAATTCACAAAACTCCTCGATTTGATACGAGAAAAGGAACAAGTTCCAATGAGCCAGTGGGAATCGGTGATCGTACCGATTTATAAGAAAGGCAACAGGTCCTCTTGTGTTTACCACTGGAGAATAAATCTGGTGAGTATCGAATCGAAACTGTTCGCCGGCATTGTTCCCCGCCGCCTCTCCAACAACCGCGAACAATGCTCACGCGAGAATCAAGCTGGGTTTAGGCCTGGTCGAGATTGTGTTGATCACATCTTCACACTTCGACAAGTTTTAGAACATAGACGCATCTTCCGTAGGCCCACTTTCTCTGTTTTTCTTGATCTTAAAGCGACCTTTGACTCAGTCGTCCGCGCAGTTCTCTGGCATTGACTCGTTGAAGGGTGAACCAGAGAAATTCATTTCCATCAGAAAGTCCTCTTACATGAATAGCCAAAGCCAAGTTCGGGCCCCGGTGCTCTTCCGCCTGAGTTCATAAAAAGTGCCGTTCGTCAAGGTTCCCCCCTTTCTGTTTTTCTCTTTAACTGTGTGACTGATGTGGTCCTAGAGACCATGCTTTTGTCCGGCGAGGATAGCGGCATCGAACTTTTCCTGAGTGGAAAATTGTCAGAACCTGAATATCCGGGCGACATTGTTCTTAGTGAAGATCCAGGTAATTTGCAAGCTGTTTTGGACAGTTTGAGTAACTGCGTAGCAATGTTCGGTATGCGTTTTGCACCTTCAAAGTGCAAGATACAGTTACTGGACTGAGTTGGTCCAACATCAAACCTTTCAGTGTCTGCGGAGACTAGACGTGGTAGGTAAGTTCTCTTATCTGGGCAGCTGCATTTCACCCGATGGTCGGATATTGGATGAGGCGTCTTTGCGTACACAGGAGGCTCGTTTGGCTTTTGCCAGCCTGAGTCGCCTGTGGCGTCAACATGAGATGTGTTTATTTATCGAGGGTCAAGTGTGCGCTCAGCAGTCAGGCTCGTACTTCTGTTTGGTTCGGAGACATGGCCACTGCGGGTGGAGGACATACAAAGATTGTCGGTATTTGAACAGCGATGTCTTCGTAACGTTGCTCGAATATGGCGGGAACACCGTATACGCAATGTTGAGGTTCGGCGGAGAGTCTTAGGCCCAAATCACTAGATGAAATACTAAAAGTCACCAGGCTAAGATGGTTTGGATATGTGTTACGCATGTCCCCTGACAGAATTCCTCGGCGTGCTGATTTTGCTGAGCCGGGTAACCGTTGGAAGATGAGTAAGGGTGGTCAGTCCATGACATGGAAGAAAGGTATGAAAAGCCTACCGAATAGACTTGGACATGTGGGGCCTGTTAGACTTCCTGAGTGGGATCCAAGAGACCCTCCCACTCTATGGTTAGAAACGTTGAAGGGAATGGCTAGATGCCGTGATTAATGACACTCTTGTACCCACGAGCTTTCTTGATCGACTTGATGCCATTATTTGTAGTTCTCTTACTCCTTTCATACTCCTTCTTTTCCATTATTTCCTTTTGAGGTTACCGCTAGGAGATGGCAATGAAAGTCACCGCACCCAGCGCCTGGGTAATGGGTGTATGAACTGAACTGAACTGAATTGATGGCTCTCTAGGACCCCGTTCGCCATTCGATAGAAGTGACCATGATCCAGGGACCCATGCGACCGTGTTAATTGAACAGGCCATTGGATCAATCGGTAGACCTCGTCCGTCCGTTCAGAAGCAGCTGTTTTCGCATGCTGAGCACCGTCCCACCGAGATTTTTGGGCCTCGGCTACCCTCCAATTTGGTTTGGCCCACCTGTCCAGCGGCTTGCCGAGGTGTGGCTGTTGATGCATGCTTCAGCTTCGTCGAGCCACAGGTGGTACTTGAAAAACCGATGGAGACCAAGAAGAATGGAGGGTACCCCAAGGGGCACAACGGTCTACCAACTCAGGGGTGCTGCTCCTCTAGTCACTCCATACATGGTGTTGAGATACGATGATATCAGGTCGTTCAATCATGTTTACTGACACGCTTCGGTAGGTATTTTATGATGCGCATTGTGGTGAGGGCGCTTCAAATAGATATCGCGACAAAAGTTCATAATTCCCAAACACAGCCTAGTCGATCGATTTGACAGAGCCATACGCAAGAGGTTCGACACATTTTTTCGCGATTGTTTTTCCTATTTTTCTGATGTTTTGTTCCAATACAAGATTTGTGACTGAAATTCGGTGTTCTAATTCGGAGGGATACCCTTCAGGAGATGGAATTCTTGGAGCAATTATAAGCAGAGGAGGAGAGGGGAATCGGAAACATTTGTCGCGTGGTGTAGAGGCATCGATGTTTTTGCTAACAGCTTGAAATATCAGATTGTTGTGAACAACTATAGGCGGACTGCGCACAGAGTGACACTACTCACCTGATTTGGTAAGTTGAGTGAACTTCACTGGCGACCCTGAATGATCTGTTGACACCGTCGGTTTTCTACCACTGAACTTCTTGTTAGCCCTTTCTTCATCCCCTTTGGGCAATGTTGTGGTAGTCTCCGGAAGGAAAGTCTGACCGGGCATGTTGAAAAGTAGTTTTACTCAATTGTCATACCTTTTCTCGGGACAATATCCGCAGTAAATAATGAGACCTTGTACTAGTTTTGCTGTATGATACAAGTTCATTTGTGTGTGTGGTGTGAGCATGTTAACTTAATGACTCGCACTCAGTTGTTCTTAAAAATCATGCTCGTTTTTTATCACTGAGTCAAAAAATAAGTCGGTAAATTCGCCACCATTGTCTGAGGTGAGATCGCGAATATTCAAGGTTTTTATAAGGAGCGCAGTGGATTTCTTTTCATTACAAAAGCTGCATTTTTGTTTGACTTAAGTTTAGGCAACCCGCACAGCTACCACTTTTTGTGTCTAACGCACGTTTGTCAAATCCGTTCGGCCGAACATCACGTTGTTTTACGCATCGTTCCCTCTTCGTTCGCCATTTAGTTACAACAGAATAGTGCCTGTGTCGAACTCAGATAATTAAGTACTTCACTGCGTGGCAAAAGTATAGGACACTCACCATTTTGCGGTATATTTCTGTATTCTCTAACGAAAACATCTGATCAGGACGACCGAATACCCACTACGATGCAGAATATAAAGCTTCACAACAAAAATAATCTGAGCTAATCAAATCAGAATATACATAAAAGAGGTGAAAAAAGTACGGGACTCGCCTCGGCTGAGCTGCAATACTTCTGAAAGTCATGTGCGACCGCCATCCCGATTGAGGACCTCGATATGTCTCCTAAGTATAAGTCGTATGAGACGTGACTGTTCGTTGGTCAATATTCACTCATTCTTGCTTAGAGACGATCACCAATCCACTCTGACTGGTAAAATATGGAGTCCTTGTACACCTGGCAAGCAAGTTTGTCTCATTTGTTTTAGATCTGGGCTGCAGACTGGTCACTGGATGGCCTTGACCTCACGCAGCAAGAGCCAACATTTTGTAGCGTATGGTCAATGGACAGAAGCGTTATCATGGAATACGGCATCACCTTGTTATGCGTCGGCCACTAGCAAGACTAAAAACTCTTCCACCGTACGAATATGGGCAGAGGAATATTGTACACCCTCAAGTGTGACTAGTTTACTCTGGTGGTTTGCTGTGAAGACTGTGCAAACCGTCACTGAACTCATGTCGTTGTTTTTTTAGATAAAAATTCTTTACTGATATGATGCCACTGTTAATTCCAAACATCCGGTCTATTCAGATTGAATTTCTTTAGTCACTAAGTAGACATTTTCCCACTTGTCAGTCCTTGCAACGTGTGTTTTAGCCCATGATAAGCCTTGTCCTTTACGCAGCGATGTGAGAGCAATGTATCTTTTCATTTTTTCTTATTTCATCCATGGCACAGCCTTGAGCGTTCTTTGTAACGTTCATTTCGAAACTGGCTCTGATCAAAGCTTTCAGCGCCGACATGGAGCATGTGTTCTTGGAGGCTACTAGATGTATTAATGCGTGATCGTCCATTTTCAGTAATTTTTTCGACAACCCGCTCGCTTTCCAGGCACACACTGATTCTTTAGTTTTAAACACCATCGTGTGACGTTTTTCAATGTCACATTGCCTGCGGATCTCGTGCAAACTGAGTCTTATTTGGTAGAACTTGGGTATTTTGCCCTACTCAAAATCTGTTTATTTCCGCATGGCATTGCGTACACAAAATTCGGCGTATGTTCTGTAAGGTGTATACATGCAACGAACGCGAATGAAGGTCACCTAGGTCACTTACGTGCATCACGTGCTCTAGTGTACATGGATGACATGGTCCAGGTTCTCATGCATTTGTCAGTCGCCAAATCCACAGATTTGATGCCAGGCTCAATGGTCCTTCGGGTTCTGCGAAATTTTCCACGCGACAGCGCACCTGAATAGGAGGTCCTATGCTTTTGTTGCCCTTGTTTTTCACATTTTCTACTCTGATTGGGCCGTGGTGTATGGTTTCGTCCAGAAATTTAGTATACCGTGTAGTATTATGTATTCGGTCGTTGGAGAATACAGAAGCGGAAATATTCGGAAAAATGAGAGGGTTCTATGCTGTTGTTGCGCAGTGTATTATAGCCGATTCGTGGTTTGCCTGATTAAGGCGACGGGATTCATGATAAAATAAGTCCAGGTTGTGTGAATCAAGCTTTACATATCGGCCCAAACTCCTTTTTCGTGAAAATCAGCGGCGTCATAGCCGAGTTAGGATTGGTTTGAAAGATGAGCTTGGCCTGTATTTAAGGCATTGTTTTAGAAACACTTCTGCCTAGGAACGGTTTTACATCAAACAGAAATGTCTTTAAGACATTATTCCGTACGGTTTGATGAGTTTCATAACGACTGGTCCGCAAACCAGCAGAAGAGAGTGGGTCTATAGATAACCAACCAACTCTGGAATTGATTCCATCTGTCGTTGTCGTGCTAGACACTTTCTGCGTACACGTTTTTCTTTCATCTGTAAATTGGCGACCGTCATACGGGGTACTTTTCTCGCAAATGTTGATAACCAGTAGTATTGGATTCAGCACAACAAGAAACGAGAAAGATTCATTGAATTATTATGTGGACGGTGAGAATCTAATTGTCAGTTATTGTTATAATCCCTGTTTCCCACGACCGGTATTACTCGATAGTTCCACTTCCACCCTGTTTTGGGGATCCAGGACGCATTGGTAACATTTTTCAGTTCAATTTCAGTTTATTCAACCATTAACCTCACTTCTGTGTCCTGGTTTCGGTTGCTACCTTCCAGCATCGTTCAGTAAAGGGCGAAAAGAATAGAAGCATAGTGATAAAGATCCAAAAAGGTCTAAGTATCAAGCGGAAATCAAGAGGACGAAGAAAGAGTCCGAATAAATCTACACCACTAACCGCGACACCTAGCCATATCACTGAATGTCTCCAACCATTTGGTAGGCGGATCACGTAGACCCCCACCTGGAAGTCTAACAAGTCCTACGTGGCCAAATCCACTAGTCAAGGCTTTCATACCTTTTTGCCATGTCATGGACTGACCACCTCGACCTACCTTCCAACCACTAGCTGCCTCAGAGAACAGCGTACGCTGAGGAAGTCTATCGGTGGGCGTGTATAACATATGTCCCAATCACCAACCGTATAAAAGCGGACGTAATCGCCGCATTGTACACCCTGCTCTTAACAGACAATCGGATGACACGCCGACGCCACATGACGGAGGTTGGTAAAAGCCAAATGCTCCTTCTGTATACTCGATGAGACTTCATCCGTTGTCTGCCCACCTGGTGAGATGTAACTGCCCAGGTAACGAAACTTATCTACTTCAGCTAGAGCTTCCCCTGCCAACACAAAGTTTGATGTTAAATCAACTCAGTCCTGCAACAGCATTTTACACTTTGAAGGTGCAAAATGCACCCAAAACATTGCTACGCCGTTGTTTAGGCTATCCGAGAGAGCTTGCAACTCACCTGGATCTTCACTCAGAAGAACAATATCGTCCGCGTATTCCGAGTCAGACAGTTTACTGTGTGAGCGAAGATCGATGCCGTTATTCTCACACGAGGATACGACTATCTCATGAATCAATTCAACTACAGAATCGAAGAGGAAGGGTGAAAGAGGGCAACCGTGATGGACACCACTTTCCGTGGTGAACTCGGGTGAAAGGTCACCGTGAGCACGAACCCAGCTTCGGCTGTTCGCATACAAGCATTGGAAAAGGTAAATGAACTTCTCTGACTCATCCTTCAGTGAGAGGCAGCGCCAGAGAATTGTGCGGTCTACTGAGTCGAACGCCGCTTTCAGATCAAGAAAGACAGATTGTGGGCCTACGGAAAATGTGTCTGTGCTCTAATGTTTGCCGAAGAGTAAAGATGTGGTCGATACAACCCCGACAGGGTCTGAAACCGGCTTGATTCTCATACGTACACATTTCGCGGACACTGGATAATCGGTGGAGAATAAGACCGGTGAGCATTTTAGACGCATTACTTACCAAGGTAATTCCTCTGCGGTTTTCACAAGAGGACCTGTCACTTTTCTTGTAAATCGGCACAGTCACCGATTCACACCATTCCCTGGTAATCTGCTCATTATCCCAAATGATCCGGAGGAGTTTTATTAACTCCGAAACCAAAGCTTCACCTCCATCCTCGAAAAAAGATGGAGACAACCTATCTGGTCCAGCGGCCTTATACCTTTTCAAGTAACCTATCTCCCACCTAATCTCTATCTCTGATGGAGGACTGATATCCACCTGCATCGTTTCGCTGGCACGCATATTTAGAAGGTCCACCGTTGAAGTAGGCCAACTAAATTGTCCCTTAAAGTCGTCCGCCCAACGATCCAGACGACGTCCCTGAGAGTGAATCAGTGAGCCATCGGATTCCTTGATTAGTTCACTTACACCGGGTTTCCATGATCCGGTACCTCTAATCAAACGGTAAAGGTTGTGAGTATAGGCAATGGACGCAGCTTTTTCTGTTTCTCTACATTTCGCAATCCACCACTGCTCACGGCCATTTCTCAAGCTCTTATTCAGTTGGTGTCTCAGGGACTTGCGCACTTCACTGAATCTGGCATCCGGAGTGACGGATCTGCGAGCATCCAAAAGAGCAACTGATATCGAGGATATCCATTGTTTGTAAGACTGACTTAAACCAGAGTCCTGGGTGGCATTCAAAGCGATATACAAGGCTTCCTTGGTCTGTTGCCAACGTTCATTTGGGTCCTGAAAATCCGACTGCATCGATAACTGCGTAGACAACTTCGTCTGGAAATTGTATCGCTGGTTATGGTCTAAAAGCAACTGCGCGGGACGGATGGCATTTACGTTGGTGCGACCACGGACGAGACGTAAACGGAAGCGAGGGGGGGGGGGGGGGGGGTAAAGTATGTTCATGACTAGCGAACGCGGTACTGTAGCGGGCAAATGAGAACCTGGAGTCTGAGATTAACTTAGTGCTAGTACTTGATACACAAATACCAAACCGCTAGTCACCAGTTCACTGACTGAGCACAAGTCAGGCTGCACGACAAAGTGTGATTGACGAAGTATATCTACATCCTGGGCTCAAGGTGTCCCATAGGCATTCAAGGGACCGGTGAAGGAAGATTTTGACGTGCCATCGGTATTGGATACACCATTGTGTATGCCAGTGATTACAGTGTGTGCATCTGGAATAGAAAAAGAGGATAAGGGACTGATACTATACGGATTTCATAATAGGGGCACATCATTTCTGACCTGCGATAGGCTGTCGTCACTACAGCATATGGAGTACAAATAAGCGTTCAGACGAGTTGTCCTTAACGAGATGACCGGATTAATTAGGCACCAAATCATATGATTGATTGGAATCCACCAAATTTTGTAAACTGCCCAAGCATTGTTCGTTAAACCTGAGCCTATATGTTTCCCTTCGTCGTGACACGTTCACACTGAACAACCGTATCTGGAACGGGTTTTCGAGACTGCTTCATTGGCGTGTAATAAGAACTCACAGATTTCCCCCTCAGTTAGGGTTAGGGAAGACAAACGGATATCGAACTTTAATCGACTGCAAAGCGGGTTTCCGAGAAAATCCCTCCCAGTCCACAGAAGACTCGAGTGAGCTATAAGATACGGAAGCGGGTATTACTTACATCGTGGTGCCAGTTCAGTATCAATAGAACCAATACACAGACGGCAAATCATAGCAGTACGCTATTAAGTACGAGCAGGGTGGGCGTGACCGTGAAAATCGAAAGTGAGCCAACTACAAGATCTACGTGAACTTTGTGCGTTCAGACTGCAGTAAACACACTCGCAACCGAACAAATGTCAGACTTCATTATTGGCACGAAGAATTTGAATCTTAGATAATAGAAAATCCACTTGCACTTTTGGCACCAAGAAGTCGAATGAAGCGAGGCAGAATCGAGCTGGCAACCTTCCGCTTACTGGGCAGATGCTCACGATATTGGACCTTTGGATGCGAAAAATGCGAGTAGATTTCCCACCATCCTTACTGTCATAATCAAGTCAAGCGTTCCGGTAAATTCCGGAAGAATTGAAAGCAAACGAATATTTTGGAGATGCTCATTTTCTCCGAAAAATTGATACCAATACAAAGGCTCGACCATTGTTTTACAACCAGATCCCTGTGTTACAGACACACCGTATTCGATACCGTTTCCGATCATTTTCACTATCTGTGGGCTTTATAGTGGTTCCTTTGTAAACCGGTCGCCAGGTTGTCAGATTGTACGGTCCCGATTATGATCGCTTACCACACGTTTCTGTCGTAAAAATATCCGGGGAGATAAAGACAACAGATGTCAAGTCAGAATCCCACTGGAAGACAAGCGTACTTTGTTTATATCAGTAAAAACACTGTAGAGAATGGATGTTACACGTTGGTTTGATTTGCTCGGAGTATTTCGGCCAGCGGTCGGGTCAGTTTGTTGAGGAACGCAAAACACCCACATATGAAATTAGTCGGTGACTGGGATACGGGGATGTGTGAGCTGGCTTTGACTCACAAACTGGACAACTCTGGATTCGTGTTCATTTTCGGTGACAAACTGGAAGACATTTTGATTCTAGGGTTGTGCTCATGACGTCCTAATTGGATCGGCTGTCCTGAAAAAGTGGAACACTTCCCAGACACCGTTTTTGATGTATTTTTTCACAATTTACCTCAGTGCTAAATTTTAACATTTTAAATAATTGAGAAAGGTCAGATAAATATAATTCGTGACCGATGTTACCCATCAAGTCCGTGTGTTCTTAGTCAGGCGGTCACGGACCATCTAGAAGAGTACTCATTAGTTCATAGACTGTGGTGTAATGTAAAGGACTGTGACGTGTGAATGGTTTGTGTTTCCTGTGGTTACGTGAACGTATTTAGCCTACCACGTTCTGGAACAATTGTTGGCGCTGAAACAAGTAATCAACCCAGAAAGCACCGAATTTGTGAGACGTGAGTGAAATCGGAGTCATGAGGGTATGTAGAATCAGACGAGCAGTGGTGCTACCGGTAGGATTATCACTACATAGCAGTCTATGAACTGACTCGATATGTTCACGGAAATTTCACTCAATGGCACCTGACTGATAGCACAGAGGGTTAAATATCAGTCGTCCTGAACGTTCTCTCTATGTTTTTCTTAGTTAGATCAGAGGCAAAGGTTGTCAACACAATTTCTACACATTCGGTTTCATGTCCACTGTATACCATAAACATGCCCTCCCACCTTGATAACCTATAGTTCCGAAGCTACACACAGTCGGTTCCAAATATTTCAAACAAGCCCAGCACAGTTGTACTTTTACGTCATACAGTCTACCGCTGCATGATCAAAAATTGAGTTTAGTTATGAGGGTCAGACATACACTTATGAATGTGTACTTTCTAGTTTGACAACCCACATGTCTTTCCGTTCTTTTGAGTTCGCGTGATGCTTACAACAGTGAAGATCATCTAGCGTGGAATCGGAATGTGGAAATCAGGAAATTCACACCCCAAGACCAATAAGTATTCACAGTCTTCCGAGACTGACAGTGAGCAGATAGATTTATCCATTCAGAGGTGCATGTGATTATCAGGGACACTCAGGGAGCGAGTGACCACGCAAAGGTGATGATGGGGCTTTCAGAAGCTTACTTCGACATTTCAAGTCTATTCGGTTGTGTTCATTAGCTGTGATCGGTAACCCATCACGCTATCCAGCTCCCATCCGTACTTTGTGCTGTTGATTCAATGGACAAAGGTTTCGATTTATGCGGCGCATTCTTGTTCTCATGCAGACTGAACGTCACCGAAAGTTGCGTTTGAAGTGAGCAGTGCGGAGGTGTGTTTGGAGAGGAAAACACTGGATATCGACAACTTGATCCAAGGAGTCGGTATTTTCGTTACTTAAGCATGATTGTTGAAGGCATGTTTGGAAGCCTATCTCAGAAACTACTGAAGGTGATATAATGATAGTAACAATGCAGTGCAGTAGAAGTTGATTGAATGTCTGGGGAGGTATAGAGTGGGTAGGTCAGAGTGAGCTACTATTTCTGGACGGCTCCGTCAGCGGTGAAGTTTACCTAAAAGACCTTGTTGGACACATTGTGCCAATGGTGAACACAACTACCAAAGGGATTTTCTTGGATGACAATGCGCCTGCATATCGTTTCCTTGTCATACGTGAGTTTCATACGCATCACAGCTCAACGATGTTCCTGGTCACCTGGATTATTCGATCTCCTTCCAGTGGAATATTCGTGAGATCATCTGGGAAGGAAAGTAGATCGAAGGCGGCATACACTTCTCAAGGGGAAACAGGACCGTTGACCACAGGATGCTATCCGACAGTTGATAGCGAGCATGACTTGACCGGTAAATACCGTTAAACCATCTAACGGTTATTCTATCATATACTTATGATTTACCGTCAGTTCAGCTCATGGGTCATTTTGGTTTCCATGAGGGATTTCACTAATGTGAGAAGCTTGAGTTATTTTTTTTGGGGGGGGGGGCGTTTCTTTCGCGAATGGTATACGTATACGGTCGCACCCGAACCTCATGAAAAGGAGCGTTATACTCGAATAAAATCATAATGATCGAAGTTATGGTACAAATGGCTACAAATCCGAGTGCCTTTTAGGGCTGTTCAATACATTGTATCTGTTTTCCCAGACAGACCGTAATTCTAAGTCTTTCCCTGTGGTGCTTTGGTTCATCCATGTACATTGTAGTTCTTTTTTTACTACATGCCTACACATGGGTGCAATGGAACGGGCATTTACCCCATAGCTACGAAGACCCACCGCACTATTTGGGATAAACGACAACCAGACCCTGAGATCTGGAGTGGCGAAGAACCATATAATGTCCCAATAGGTCAGGTGTGGTAACGATCCGGCAAGAATTTGTCATTGCCTTCATCTGAGTAGTAGGTAAGAGGAATGTTTCGTCAGCTTCGAAAATAGCAATGTTACTCTATGCAACACAACTCCAATTGACTATACAATGAATTTGACTAGATGTTATAAAACAGGAATGGGTTATGTGGGATCCTTCATGAACCTCTTCAGTACGTCGAAGATACCAAAGCTCATTTCACGGATGCAATCATAGTATCAGTTTGAAGCGAAAGGCTTAGTATTTCGGTCTGCTATCGAGGTATCCGGCTACGAAATGCGCTTTGCGCCATCCAATTGCAAAGTACCTTTGCAAGACTGGCTACAATCACCCTTGGTGGCGTATTCATGCTGATAGTTGTGGACCTTTTCTGAGTGTATATTATTCGCTTGTTGCGCTTGAATCATACTGAATGTGGGTGTTGCCACCTGCATAAAGCTCCGCGTAATCCGTGTTCCAACAGGGCAATGGGGAACCTCGTCAGAGTTTTGAAAACAGCCACGGATTCTGCCGCACCACGAGTGTTTTATGATCAGGACAAGTTTAGCCATCTTATTTAGCTGCAATACGGGAATACTTCGTCATATCGCTGAACAAACACCTGTTATACCATTTAGGCCTTCTTCAGTGCCTAGGTACAGTTTCCGTGTAAATGAACTGCATCTGCCAAGGAGCATCATTACCCAAAGAGATGGTTACCTCATGGTCGAAGTATTCGACTTGGATAACGGATCCACATAACATGGACATGCCGATCACATTGTCTAACTTGTCTGAGACAGAATACGATGAGACGCCGCATCTTCAAAAAAACCATGACAGCAGAGTCAGAAAGGATGTCGACAAGGGTATTAGAGTGATCATTGCCATAATTCTCAAAAAGACCGGCTCAGAAACCAGAGTCAGAATTTCAGAGTGCGGAATATGTGTGATCCAGTTACTACTCATACTCGTATAGTAGCCAAGCCCTGTCGGTTGTTTAACGGAGTGCCCTTGTTGTATTTAGACCCGTACAGAGAAGTCGTCCATCACAGGAGTCGATCTTCGTGCGGGAAGTGCTCTGGTAACATTCAAAGCCACTGCCGGAAGGGCGTTTTATCATTGTAGTGCATAAGTTCAATAAACCGTTGACGGCCAACCCGGATAGCCTTGTGGTTAAGGTGTTCGGGTTACAGTCGTTTACCCCAGTTGGGGCTCGCTGGTTATGTACTGCTGATGCTTCCTAACAAAGATGGAACAGCTGTACTGTGCTTTCATGGTTTGAATGTTCACACTGCATAATGAATCATGTAAAATCTAGTCTGCTGCTACTCATACTCACCTAATTAACTTTCACCAGGACGAGATGATCGGAGTCGTGTTCTTTATGAATCACTCCCCCCCCCCCGGTCTGATACACCTTATTGCCACATGCTTGTGCACAAAGCCGGGTGTGACAATGTTCACCTTTTCCGCACTTTCAGCAATAATGCCCTAATCTCAAACCGTCTGTGCTTTGTGTTCATCGATGAACTGACTTCCACGTACGTCCAAATTCACAATATCAACTTCTGATTGGCTGTTTTTGCTGTGCTTGTTTTGCTCACAAGTGAATCATACTATGGGCACAGACTTTGCTGATTGTTACCCCGATTTCCATGGATTTTCGGTTGCGATCTTTTACCCGAACTTACTGTTGCTGTCCTACTGCTGGAGTTTGTGGCTTGGGCCATCGATAGCTTGTACTCACATTAAGCCCAATTCATAGTGCAATGTGATTTCGTAGAAAGTGACACGTAATATGACTTGCATCCATACACCGAATGCACTACAACTTGTTCGTCAAAGTCAGAGTTGTTCGAAGTAGGATCTAATATAGGTCTCCGAACTCCTCTGTCAGCTCGAAATACGTATGACGAAACAGAAGCTCCACCACAAACTCATTGCGACCTAAAACGCTTTCGACTGATCAGTCTGCACATCGGGTCTGTACACAGGTAGGCTAACCGATATTGATTTGTGTCAGCTGCACCACTTTTGTTTGTGTACGCAGACAGATTCGATCATACTCACTACCAAACAATGTGCACATGACTTTACTGCCATATCACGTGTTGTATCACATGTCTCAAGTGAGAGACCCGTCTCTTGTGCCTGTGATTTTATGGAATAAATAAGCAAAAATGACGATCAATTAGGGGCTGTACTTTTTACCTGCACTGGAGTTACCTGTTGGCGTTGGGACAAACTATTGTATTTTCGTAGCTAAAGGGCCTTGCACCACAGTTTAGCAACCCTGAAATGATCCCAAACTACGGGAAATACTGCCGAACGTCTGGTTGGGTAAATGTGCAAATTGTATTAGGGAATTGTATGAACTCAGAATTCGTTTTCCACGAGGACTAATGAAGTTTGGATTATGGCCATGTTTCCTTACACCCTTCGAACTGATTTTGGTTTTGGGTTGCTCAATGTGCACAGTTTGACAAGAAATTTCTAAGCAACGCAAGTGATAAAAATCAACACATTATTTTCAGTAATTGCTGTTCACACTCCTACTGTAGTGTACAGTAGATAGCAACACGGCATTTAAAGCGCACGTAGAACATTCTCGAATTCAGTCATCCAGTAAGGTTTCTGCCTTGACGGGCTGACTGTACACCGGCCAGTTTGAACTATTGATTATTTATCCAATAGTTTCGAATAGTTGACTCGACCTGGCATGTTGATTGTGGCTTGTTTTTGCGGAAGGTTTTTATTTTGGCTTCCTAACAGAAAGCCAGATACCCATATCACTTGGCCACCACCGGGATACTGTGTACGCGCAGCGCGGTCTTTTCGTTTTCTCTCACATACGGGTTATTCGCATAGTATGAGGACTTTGATGAGCAGTCAATTCATTGTACTTTTAGTATTGTGTTCATAATTAGTGGAGGAACAGTTAATGGGTGCACTCCATCTATTTCTATGAACGTAAGCGCAAACTCGGCCGTAGCCGGTGAGCAAACGAAAAGCAAGTAGGCAAGTACGTAGCTAGGTAAGCGGAGTTACAATCGCTTTCACGATCAAAGTACGAGTTCATTTAGATAAGACTAAGCAAGGTCAATCGATAAGTAGCAGAATCGATCAGTCGACACTGTCGGGACTAAAGTATGACTAAATATTAACAGGCGTACGTCCATGAATGAGAGGGTTATCGATCGATTGTCCGCGTGATATGGCTGACTGTTCAAGCCGGACAACAGTGAGTTATGAAAACACTCATCACATCTGAAACATCGCCACGCAATATTTCATGGTCAAGGGGGCAGGAATTTCTGCCAATGCAGTGTACTCTGATGATCACAGGACACACGATTCCTGTTGCATTCAACCTTAGATGTGAAATGTGGAACCCAAAAATGGTTGTCTAATGCTGCTTATGGTTGATTTTAGTAGAATAACAAAAAGGTTTGGTTATACGATGTATAACTGGAGTTTAGTTCACTGATATTGCGAAATAAATAAAGAAACAGGAATTATTACTATTATTATCACTGTCGTAAGAAGACATGACAAGTCGAATCTCAATACTTAAGTTCTTCAGAAACTTCTGCAGGCAGTACTACTGCGTGGGTGCCTATGAATTCATCGTTCTACTCCATTCACATTCATTGGCACAGCATCTTCGCTGCACACTCTTACGTTGTGCTGATAAAACCACCTACACAAATCACTGCACAGCAGTAAGACAAAGCATGATTAGGTGCCGAGTCATTATTTTGATTTCTATACGTACTCTAGCGGCTGAGGTATCTGTGGCAAGTCAGCCATTTCAGAACAGTTCATCTGTACCTCCTAGAACTATTGTCTATCATCACCTTGGCATTTGACCTACCATATACAGCCTATCAGACAGCTGGTAATAATGGCATTGCCTACCTGCTTTCTTTTTCCGTCAGACTGTAGGTACCATGCGTATTCCTATTCAGTTGCGCTCTAAATTCTGTCAATAAACCTTACATTCATGCATCAGTGGGAGGCTTACTCCCAGTTATGGTTCATTGAAATGAGATAACTTTACTCTGTATACATGGATTTCCATTGTTTTGTGTTTGGAGTTCATACCAGTACGCTGAACACTCACCAGATATCAAATCAAATGATGTCATCAAATACTGTTTAAGGCTCTGTGATGATCCAATAGGCATTACACGGGACACGGCCCGGTACGTGTTCGTGGCCGTGTACGCTGAGGAACTCCGGACAATGGGAATCACCGTGAATAGGTACAACAAAATTTCACTGTGATTGGCAAGTTTGTGGTTTACCAATTATTCCCTTTCATGCAGCACATTTATTCAAACTAATTCTGGGATAGAATTAACGTACAGCTCCGCGGCCTTTATTTTGGTTTGCATAATTCTAGGTTGGAGTTACTTCAGTGCGTTCTACCAGTTCGAGTATTGTGAAGAGTACAACTGGCGTCGCGTCATGGAGCAGCCTAGTATTGAACGGCTGAACCTGCATACCGGTGCATCCGAAATATGGGATCTGGCTGAAACGTTTGAGCTACGGTGCAGCATATGAAGGTGGAGAATCAGACTGGGTTCTTCATGATGGCCGGCGGCAGTTCAGTGTACTCGCCTTGCATATCCGACGGCGCCTGCTTCAGTCGCATCCGATGAGTTAAAGGCTCTGCGGCTAAGCCACATTGTTCCACTGAATTTCCGGGTGACAGAGGGAAAAATTCCACTCGCTTGTCGATGACCCCAGTGTGAAATCCGGTGAATTCATCCTGATGCTACAGGCACTGGTCGCGAGAAGCAATTTTCGGGACCAGTCGGAGACCCAGCTGCATGATCAATTAATTACTGGCATGAATCATCCAAAGTTGCTGAAGAAGCTGCCGCTGAAGTCAGACCCGAGATTCTGGGAGACCCCGGTAATATGTGAGCAATCCGATGACGTCTCTGGGGCTACGGTTTTTCTGTTGGTAGTTAGCGGTAAAACACGTAATAAAAGCACGCCATTTATTTCTATGAACGCATGCACAAAACTCGGCGGTAGCCGGCGAGAAGGCAGAAAGCAAGTAGGTAATATTACTGAACTGAATTACGTGTATGCAGTAGCGTGAATTCGCCTCAGGTCAAGTAAAATCAATCGATATATTACGAGACCGATAAGTCAACAAACGGTGCAGGGACTGAAAAGTGATTAAACATCAACAGGTATATGTGCACAAATGAGATGGGTATTGATCGATTGTCCGCGTAGCAGGCGTGACTGATCAAGCCGGATGCAAAACGGCCGAACGCTCAGTGCTGGATTAACATCAGATTCAGTCTAATAAACCAGGTGGTTCACGTGAAAAACCTCAGCCGAAGCCAATAACCGCGACTGATCCTGTACACATATTCACACCGCTCAGTCGTTGCTTTTTGTGTGGCGGAGTTCATCTCTCTTTCACTTGCCGCTTCTGTAGGAAGACTGGCCATATCTCCAAGATGTGTCGCCAATCCAAATGCGATGTGACAAATGCGACTCCGGTTCACACATTAAAAACTGGGAGTGATTCTAAACAATTTATTTACAGAACAGTCCAATTCCAAGGCCGCTTAGGGCATCAGTTCACTGTGGATGCCAAAGCTGCGAATTCACCATTCCCGGAAAGAGTATTTGACGTGACCCAGATCACTCTTCCCGGCCAAAATACTGAAATCCGTCTCCACGTCGTCACTGGTCGTCGATTTACACTGCTGGACGAGACTACACTAATGGTTCGGTTGGCGAGCGCCTATATCTCGGTACGATTACCGATTTTCGTAGACAGCCCAATGATTCTGGGTTTGACGGCCCTACGGGCCTCGGAGCAGTCGGTAACCCTTCAAACGACACCCGAGAATCCGATGGATCAGCTTGTTCTCCGCCAGTTGATCGCACAATACTCCAATAACAAACGCGGCACAGCGGTTGAACCCACGAAATCGGAAGCTGACGGCGATCTGGCATTCCTGAAGTGAACAGTAATGTCGTGCTGCCAGAGAGAGACAGTGTTTTGAAGGCGCTTACCAAAATGTAAGAAGACGGTGTCAGTACACGCGTGACTTCATCCACTTGGGCGACTCCGATTGTGATGGCGATGAAGAGTGACGGACAGACACGCGCGATTTGCAATGATTACCGACTGACCTTGAACTCCCGGTTACGGAGATGCGCGGCAACTACGGTGGAACCGGAGGACTTCATGAAATGCATGCTCAGCAGCAAGTATTTCTCAAAAATTGATCTGGCTGATGCGCACTTAAAAATTCCGATGCACATGAAGTCTAAATCACTAACAACCATCAACACTCAGTAGAGCATGTCCCAGTACAGTTTCTTGCCGTTCGGTCTGAGCGTATCATCCGGGGTAGTTCAGCCTGAAATAGACGAGGTGATCCGTGATATCAACGGGGTGATGTCATACCAGGATGGTGTATTTATTTTTGGATCCACGAAAGAAGAACACGATGGTCGATTGCAACATCTGCTGGAGAGGTTCGTGGGAAGAAGCGTATCGATCAAAGCCCCCAAGTGCAAATTCAGTGTAGCCGAATTGGATTTCCTTCGTCCCACTATGAATGTAAACGGATACCGACCCGATCCAGATCGTTTCAAACCACCGACCGGCATCGAGTCACCGAAAAATCAGGCTCACTTACGATCAATCCTTGGACGTCTATAGTATTATTCCCGGTTCATTCCAAACTTTGTGACATGAGCCCAACCATTGTTTCTGACCCACTCGTCCGATGTGGGGCGGTGGAACGAGCAGTGTGAAAAGACACTACGCGGTCTTATTCACAATATCGTTGACCGACCGATACTAGCCCCATTCTCGCCGTCTGAGTAGACCGTGCTGATCACTGGCGCTTCCGAAGTGGGGACAGGAGCAGTTCTCCAACAGGATGAATGTCCAATCATCTGTATTTCGCGTCTTCTCAATACTGCAAAGATGGGTTATTCCCAGACGTAGAAGAAAGCTTTGGTCGTTTTCTGGGCGATACGCCGACTGCACGAGTACCTGTCCGGACTGAAGTTTACGATTGTCATCGACCACCAAGTCCTTCAGTTCCTATATAACCCAGACAAATCCGTAGCCAAATCCACGGCTGCTACGATTCAGCGATGGAACATTCCCTTGGTTACCTATAACTACGAAATTGTGCATTGACCAAGCAGGACAATTTGTACTGATTCGAATGTTTTCACACGCGATTCAGTACGCTACATCTTCACTTTCAGTATCCAACCAGACATATGAATCTTGGCCTTGACTATTAGATCTTGCAGATACAGCGAGATCGCTTTGAGATTGGCCAGCACGTTATTCGCTAGGAAAAGCATATCTTTTGTTCTATGTAAACGAGTTAGTACCAACCAATGATGACAGAATACATTTTTGCTTCTCTTGTCTGGTTTTGTCATTTCGCAGTACGTGCAATTTGGGTGCGAGTTAGTTCGTTACGTACGACTGGCCGAGTAGATGTGATTCCCACACAGTCCTACACGCAAAGTTCCTTTCACGATACTCATGATTCCCGGCAGTGCCTTTTCATTTCACCGGCCGCATCAGTGTCGACGAAAAAATAACGGAACCAGATAAAGTGATTTTACCCGCCCGTAATTTCGGCAACCAAGAAAGGCTGGCAGCGTGAAATGAAACGGAATTATCCTCAGTTCTTTATGCTGCAGGAGGATTTCAGTATACAACCAGACAGATTCCTTTTTCGTCGCGGCTGACTCGTTTTACCGCCTCGATTGCGCAAATCATTTCTTGCTGATTTGCACAAAGTCTATTTGGGTGTGTATGAAATGAAGTCCCCGGTGACCTTGAATATTGATGCTGCTTGAAGCTCGGGTTCGGGGTTTGTATTCGTTGGTGATTGCTGAGCTTGGCATTTAGATCGCAAACCTTTCACCATCAGTTCGCAGGTGAGGTTTCCCGTTCTCCTTATATATATATATATATATATATATATATATATATATATATATATATATATATATATATATATATATATATATATATATATATATATATATATATATATATATATATATATGGATCAGGTATCTGGATGACGCATTTGTCATTATCAAGCGCTTAGATATTGAAAAGGCACAAACCACAATCAGTAACATCTTTGAGGATATCAAATTCACTATGGAAATGGAAAAGGACAACCAACTAGCATTTCTGGACGTATTGGTAAGACGAACTAGCAGCGGCCAACTGGAAACATCTATTTATCGAAAACAAACACATACGGACCAAATATTGAGTTTCCACAGCAATCATCCGAACAACCATAAGAAGTCTAGCATAACTCTGTTTAACAGAGCCAGAACTCATTGGAGCTGAAAACACCAGGAGGAAACTATCTTTTTACGATGTTTCAACAAAACGAATACCCAAGAAACTTTATACGAAGGACCATATTCAAAACCAAGACCGAAACCGGCCAAAGAGCACAATTGAACAGAAGGAAAACACCGCCGCAGATCAAAAAAGTAGCCGAACTGACCGCAAGGCTTCTCCAACCACAAGGCATTACAGTTGCTCACAAGCCAACCAAAATCCCAAGAAGAATCATATCGAGACCGAAAGAGCAACTGAAAACCGAAGAAAGAAGAAACGTTATATAGAAGGTGAACTGCAACGGCTGTGACAAATACTACGTCGATCAAACTGGGAGAAAGGTTGCAACACGAATGCATGAACACAAATCAGCCAACAGAAGACATGACCCCTTCTCCCTAATATCCGCTCACGAGGATCAAGAAGGACACACGTTCAATTTGGATGAAGTTCACATTCTGGGCCAAGCAACGACGAGACACGCAAGGGAGTTCTTGGAAGCCTGACGTTCTTCAATGAATTCAATCAATAAGCACACTGAACTGGATCGGATTTACAATCCCCTGATGTGCAAGAAATCCAACTAACCCAAGTGGAAAACTACTGGACCGTGATACTACCCACCCAAAGTCATGAAACCCAGTTCTTCGCGTGCACACGTCGGACAATAAGCACAAAATACGAAGAAGAAACAACAAAAAGAACAAAAAACAAAAAACAAAAAAGCGAAAAACACAAGCACAAAATACGCGCAAAGGACGAAAAGAACAAAACCGAACAGCCAAACGTCCCAGAAGTCAAGTTTCCGAATACAGCCGCCGTCACAAAAGGACAAAGGTCAAGTTACTAAATTTAGGAGTTTGCGCCAAGGGGTCAAAAGGCCGAGTTTCTTTAGTTGGTAACCTGTTAAGGTCAAGGCCACATCCAGAGCAAGCTCTCTCTCTCTCTCTCTCTCTCTCTATATATATATATATATATATATATATATATATATATATATATATATATATATACAGAGGAGTACGGGCAACCTCATCTGCGCACTGATGATGGCACCTCCACTGGTGATAAACTGTTCGCGACCTAAACGCCAAGCTCAGGGATCACCAACGAATATAAAATAAGGTCATTATCTAGACAGAAGTGCTGGTGGTCGGACTTGGATGCTGATACTTGCACTACGACAAAGAACTAAAATTGATGCTTGCATAAGGTCAAATCGAGACCGAAGAGTACAGTCCGTAACAGGGGGTCTTTGCCGAATTTTCGCTCCATTTCTGAACCGATACAAAGCCTTAATGCTGGTAGATTCATACTTCATATGACCGGAGGTGATCCTAACAAGTACATCATCTACTTTTTTCGTAATCCATGTGCTACGGAAATGCTTCAGTCGGTCACCGATAACGAGTCACAGCTTTGCGCAATGGAGCCCAAAAGTTTACTCGACAGAATCGGATGTTTGGCGTCTGCGTACGGCGCCACGCCACCCGTTCACAAATAGTACAACAGAAGACTCGGCACGTTTCGTGTAAAGTGCACTAGCATCAGCCAGTCGGAGAACGCTGCTCGATTTGGAGGCGTTCGTCTACAATTTCCTGCTGCAATATCTGCACGCGGTGCAGGCGACCTTCAAGGAAAGCCCTGCTGTTCTATTCAAGTCCAGAAGTTCGCGACCATCGCCGATGTGTCTTGATTCCATCGATGTCATATTAGTTCCGTGGCGACGAGCTTGGACCAACTCGCGGAACTATCGCCAAATAACTTGCTCAATCTACGACTGATGTTGCGGGACTGGAGGATTCATCCGTTTATCGACTCTATCTCATCCAAACTCACTCAGAAGTGTCGACCGAGGATCCAAACGACGATTGTATTGTAGTCGATGACTCACCCGTCCCACCAGCGGAGATGAATGTCGAAGGGGTCCAGCCACAGCCAACAGCCTCAATACTACAGGCGAGCCCAATAGAAGAGGAGCTCTTGAGAGTGCAGGGTTGTGATGATTCAGCTGGCATCGCACAGGACACGGGCCGTCGCAGATTTGGGGCTGTGTACGCCGAGGAATTCCAGGCAACCAGAGTCGCCGTGAACAGGTACGGCAAAAGCTCACTGTGATGGATCGACTTGTAATTTAGCAATTACTTCCTTCTATGCAACACATTTACACAAACTAATTCTGTAATAGAATTAACATACAGTTCCGCGGCCTTGGCCTTCTCTCTGTTTCGGTTTGCAAAGTTCCAGGTTGGAGTTTCTTCGGTGCTGTTGTGTCCAGGACTCAGTAAACAGAACGAAAGTACGTATGCACGGTAGAACTTGGAGGCAGGCTCAACGTTCGGTAAGCGCAAGCCTAAGCGTGTGTCAATCGGACGAAAGCGGGTAATCGATATGAGTCGCACAGAGCTAGCTGCATGTGATTGGTAGGGACGAACAAAGCAGAGCGTGGTGCAGACAGGCATCGCACGTGCGAGTGCAAGGCGAATGCGGTTGGAATGATTCAGGAGCGAAAGTCAATGCCACATGAATTAGCGTCACAACGAGTACGTCCTACAGGTCCCAGCATTGGTAAGAGTACCTTCTCCTAAATAATTATGGCCTTGTTGTGCATGTTTTCGTTTTTAAATAGAGCACAGCATTGGCTTGTTGTTGATCAGTATTATACATAATAGTACTGGATTCAAATTTTACCATCGCACAACTTACTACTGAAAACCATGTAAGTACTGGAGTGCATCTATTCAGTCTAGCGTGTTCGTTATCATCAGCATTGCGTATCAAGTGAATCTCACCTGGGAATGGAATGAAGAAGGTATGCAGGGTTAATTGTCTCACAGATTAACCATCAGACTATCCGCGATCATCTCACTTCACGTCGAAACTCTCTGATACATTTCCCATCCATAACTGGTTTAGAGCATTCCACCACCTACCCCAAGCCAAGCTCTCTAGATTGTCTGTAATGCCTTCGACTCACTGCGACCGGTGGTGATCCAGCGGTTTACAGCATTTACTTACCGCCACGGAGGTCAGAGGTTCGAACCTCGCCACTTACACCAGTCGCCTTGGTGATAGGCATTAATTCTCAGTGTCGTCCGAATCGTTACCACACCTGGCCTTCACTCCAAGGCACAGGGTCTGGTTGCCAGTTCACTCCAACAGTGCAGTGGGTCACTGAGACTATGGGGTATACTCCTTCCACTAAACTCTTAAGCAAACATGTAATTAGGTCCTCAGTGGCCCATTATGGGGGCCAATCGCCGTACAAGTAAATCGTTCGTAACGTCCAAGGCCGGTTACGAAAGACGCTGTATCATGTAGTCTTGTCTCAAAACAACCCTCTAAGAGCCGACCCAAACAGCCTAGTGACCAGGTGTGACCCAAAATCATGCCCTTGCTTTCGGGCTGCCGTCCCTGTTGGGGCTCTGTGGAAAGGCAATACTGAAGATTCCTAACAATGCTAAAGAAACGGTTTTGCCGTTCTTTTGTGGTTAAAAATTGTAGATTTTGTTGAAATTGATTGATGGATCGTTTCATGAACAGTCATATTGCTCTGAACCATAAAGGTTATTTAGTTACGGAAACAAAATTTATCAGTGTTCCATGTTAGTTTTTCGTGCAGCATTAGCTATAATAACCCACCTTTCTCATGGTCTTAGTTTGATACAACAATTCAAGCCAACCCTTGCTCCATAACTCTTCCATAAAGATTATAATGCAATTTCAAGGACGTCAACACTAATTTAGTAGTCAAACAACACGGAAATTTTCAGCAGCCCCTGCAACTAGTTCGATCTCGCCGCACTCCCCCAGTATATCTTGCCAAACGTGAGAAGAACTGGTAAAAGGCTTCAAGCATACATTCCATGATCACCCGAGGCTAGCAGCGGAATCAATGTGAACCAACAAAACGAAAGCGTGACAAACAGTTGATGTGCCTGTAGACAGTGTCTAAACATACGGGCTTAAATATAGCCCGACTGAAGTTGTGGGACTGTTATATATGGAACGGTTGGAACAGGTGAATCGGTGCCCATAGAAAATGAGATCGACGTGAAATGTAATGGTGCGACTTTTGCTTGAATGCGTGCCACAAGGGTATATAAACGTTGTGATCAAGGTCACCACCGTCATTGGCCGCGATGGCTGTTGGTGCTGCGGGCGCGGCCCTGGTTGATGGTTCTGCGGTATTATCTCGCTTAGGTAGCGATACGTAGAAGAGTTTTCCAGATTTTGAAAATGATTTTCGGGTTTTTCAAAGCGAAACTTCAACTTTTTTTCCATATTTACGATAGTGTAGATACCGTTGGCTGTATAACTCACCGAAACGAGTATCAGTTATCGCGCATGTTTGAAAGATGCGCCAAAAGTAGAGTCTTCCCGCGCCCGGATGTTTGGTTTATACCTGTGCCTGTATGCGCGTGTGACAGTCAACCAATAATCTATAACCGTGAAACCTTGATTGTCTTCTCAGAGCGATTGGCCAGCAGACCGCTAGCTCCTCTGATTGGCTGGTGTTTTGTCCAAACACAGACTGTCTACGTATGACCAACAGAACAGTTAGATTCTTAGATTCGCCAGCAACTTCTGCTGATACGATCCCCGTCCTACGATTGAAATGGGAAAAGACGACAGACTTCGGTCGATTTGTTGGTTATATTGATGGTCCTGTCAGACTGACAGGAGGTGAGAAGCAAGGATAACTAATGACCAGGACCCACGAGCCAAGGTGCACCAAGTTTCAATAACTGCTTGAAAAGAGATGGCGATGAGCTGATGCAGGAAGGAACCAGGTTAGCTTAAACAAGCAGGCTTCAACAACCAGTCAACTGAAGGGATTGAAGCTAGCCTGGATTCTTAACCTGTCAAACAGACTGACCAACGTTTGATTGATCAGTTATGTGCTTTATTGATTGACAGATGAGAGTAGCCCCTATGTCGTATGTCTTCTGAAACGGACCTATCTGTCCCGCATGTGAGTAAGTACCTTGAGGTACTTTTTCGTCTGACTGTAAGCCATTTCATGTGGCTGCAGAAAGTTAAGGTGTGGAGCTACCTATAGCTGGTGGAAGACCCGATGCCGCAATTGGATGAGTTCCTGAGAAGCTGCTATCATTCCGATAGCAGATGTCTATTTACAAACAAGGCACACCCAAGCTCTAGGCTCGCAATCGCATTCTGAATGAGTTTGGTGTACGCGAAGAGCCGCTACAGCTTCAGCCGGAATTATCTCTAAGCAGGCCTCGTCAGTTTTACGACTCATTGTGAAAGTTCTGAACCGGACACTGTGCTCTCATATGCACGTGCGCATGTAAGAGAAAAATGCACTGCCGTGGATGGATTTGCCTGACCATGGCTATTATGTTATTGACACTAAAACCAACTTGTGCAGCTTCTTCGCATTCGGCCTCGTTAAGTGTAGCCATACCGTTTGTGATGATTGTGCCGACTTTAAAATGTCGGGAAACGAGAAGGTGCTGATTTCTGTCAACTGCTAAGTTTCAAGGTTAGGTTGTTATGTTCCTACTAAAAAATTATAAGCAGCTGACTTTTGCTGTTCTTAACAACAATCTGGAAACTTCAGTGGGTAAATCAGGGCTGCCTTATCCCTGTAAGTGTTTGGAGAACACAGACAGGCGGACGAGGTCTTTTTCAGTGTTTCATACTCATGCCATTACATCACAATATATTACAACAAGTTAAGGAATTGGACCAATTAGACAAATGGGAAGTGATAGAGAGTAATGGTGACAAAAAAATCCAGGCTCAGATCAAAGCGGGATGTGGATTGCTTCCCACGTGTTGTCAGTTTTCATCTGATCTATGGCCTGTTGGAGGGTGGAGGGCGGGCCAGGGCAGCTTAAGAGCACACACAAGTTGTTTTTGAGCGCACAGAGGGACGTTGTGGAGGCTTTCGCCGACAGCCTCTGCGGTGGCTAGTATGCGACATTTTGCCGGTCTTGATTGCCGATCCTGAACCTCATACAGTGCATGGAAAGCCTCAGTCACGTTAACTGTGTGATTAGTCTGAGAAAAATGTGAAACCACCGCGCCAGTGAGTGACTTTATTGCTCCAGTGTTTAATCATGCAGGGTGGTGCTCGCGAATGAGTTCAGACAAACGCCTGCTCGTGGTTTTGGGATATTTCCGATTGACTTTAGACTGTGTCCTGTCATTTGTAAATTCAAATGGAAATTTTCTTTCTCTATTTCTTGTCATCTTTTATTGACTATGCAAAGCATGTACCGTGTGATTTCCGGAAAGAAGTAGTGGCCAAGTAGTACACTATTGGTTGGAAAAGAGAACCCACAGCGAGGAGTTTCGTTTTGTTTAGCTCCGTCCCACTAGCTCTAGTGAGAAAACTCTTCTGCCTTCGAACCATCTCGTTTATTTTGCAAAAACAAACAGTTTATATAGAACACTAGATGACCGAAATCCAAATCATGGTACGAAGCTCGTTGGTTCAGAGCTCTTCCCGCAACCGGGTCTTCCGAGTGGCTATGGAGTTCAAGCCCCCGATTGGCTGATTAATCTACGGTCGTTTAAAACAATTCTTAGCCGCCGATTGGCTGAATCCGTTGTGCCCAGGTAAAACAACGCCTGGCCGCTGATTGGTTGACCCTGCTCGGTTCGGTAAGACCGACTGTTCGCGGCTGATTGGATGGTTTCGCTCCGTTTCGTCACGAACTGACTGAGCCATTGACTCACTTTGTTGGCCTGAGATTTCTATCGATTTTGGACAGTCTAAGATGTGCTGTGTGCAAACAAAACTAGGCTGTCTATCGATGCGTCAGCAAACAACCTTACACGTTTCTCCCAACTTTTAGGTCCATGTTGTCCAACAGCGAACTCTTGACGATAACGTAGTCGTAGTAAGTGAACACGGTTTGCTGTGTCGCATCGACAGAGTACGGAATCTTAAAAATGATACCAGGCAAAAGTCGATGTACTGAAGCTGACGAATATAATTCGGTCACTTTGTCACCGTCCACCGGATTATTTGCTGCGTACGAAAAATGGAATTTTGAATGCAAAATTATCAGGACGTGAGTGAATGTTTCTGACAGGACTGTCTTGTGAGACGAGGAAAGTAGGATGGTATCGTTTTACAAATGTAACTAACCAACCCCACCAAACGTGACACAGGTACCAATGTTGAACAGGAGTAATTTTTGGTCTCTTAGCGTACCACACATCTTTCGATTCTCAACGGATCTCATCTCTCCAAATTTCTTTATCTGTCAGCTTACGATTGAGAAATGTTACGCCATTCTCCGCACATTAACTGTAAAGACTGGTTGAAATTCAGAAGCATTTGCCTTATTGCGACCCGCACGGCAGTCTTGGTTTTCCCCTCCGTCTGCGACCGCAATGTGATTTTTACCTGGAACGCGAAAGCCGACTGAGAGCCTGCCTCTCTTTGCCAGTCATGTTATCGGTTACCTTGTTCGGTCACGAGCTAGTTACTGAGGTTCTTAGATCCGGTTAAAACAAGGTTGAGCTCGCGTGTGTCATGTTGTGGTGCACAGAATAGGAGCGTTTGGTGCGGCCACCTACGCAAAAAGTGCTAAGGCGAATAATGCACCGGGTTCCTGACCAATCGGGTGACACTACCTAATACGTTTGACATAATCCCGAAATTAGGTGGGAAATGATATACTAGTTAGTTTCTACCTCTTAGCTTTTGATCACCACTACACAACTGACCGCTCAGTCTCCCTTAGACCCGCTGGGGTAACTACTCTCAGCGGCAATATGAAAATGGTTAGTACACTGGTCGTGGTCCACGCACGTGTACTCATTCGGGCTCCCGACAAATCATGGCGACGGGAGTTCGCCTAGAAACCCTCAACCTAATTTGTCTATAGTGCGTCCGATATGTGGCGCTCGAGCGTATGCCACTCACAGGTAAACATGTCGTAAATAGGCTGTTGGCAGCCGTATCAGTGTTCGACTAATGTAAGTGTAGGATCTTGTTGCTGCACCAACTGAGCCTTTGTGCTCATTGAATTTTCTGCGTTTTTGTATTTTGCAGATCAAACACGAGCAACCCCGACGGAAGACACTGATCCTTGCGTACTACAATTTGGCGACCCTGTCAATGGGACCGAGTAAACTGGGAGACCTTATTAATTGATTGATTTTGAGGCGCAGTGACCAACAATGATTTTGTGGAAAGGCCTGCACGATGAATATTCCCGGTGAACCGAGTACTCCTGGTTTGTAGATGATGATGTAGTGCATAACACTGCGGAGAATGTTCTTTCGTTGGGGGGAAGAGTGTAGTGAGCAGGCTGCTAGCAGCCATATTGATGTTCGATTATTGTGAGTGTAGGATCTTGTTGATGCACTTACTGAGCCTTTGTACTCATGGAGTTTTCTGTGCTTTTGTACTTTGCAGATTGAACGCCAGCAACCCCACGGAAGTCACTAATCCCCGCATACTACAACATGTCAGGTAAAATGCAAGGGACCATGGGCAACCGAGACAAACCACGGACAAACGTGTTCAACTGCGTTCGGTATCAAAATACCGTTCGCCTATCGTCAAAAGACTTGACAGCCGCAAGGGCCTTGATGATGATCTGAGTAACTGACTGAGCACACCTGTGTACGTTCAGACCTGTGCAAAAGCTAGTATCAGCAGCAAAATTCAGTGCGGCTGACCATCGATCACCATCGGTTTGTTGATTGTAGGTGTATGAATGGTGTAATGACAAGCAGCGGTTCTTGATTGCAACGATGCTAAACAAGATTGAGAGGGTTCAGTTGGCTTGTCTCTTCATCGAGTATGAGCGGAATGCGAAGGAAGCAGCGAATATTTTTAATGGACAGTAACCGGTGAAAAAATCGGAGCACTGACAAGCTACCACCATCAGTTGCGGTCATCCGTACAGTTCCGTTCACTTCATAGAACCATTAACTATGCGCTGGGCACGGTGGTTTTGATTGATATCTCTCGACAACAACTTCAGTAGGAAACACTGACGAATAACAAAGAGTGTGAAAGGAGTAAGAGGACTACCAACAGTATCAAGTCGATAAAAATATTTATGACTAAAGGAACATCACTGATCGCGACAGCTAGCCATACCCTCCTGTATATCTAACAATAAAGTGAGTGGATCTCTTGGATCACACCCAAATTGCCGAACCTGCCCTACATGGCCAAGTCCACTCCTTAGATTCTTCATACCACACTTCCATATTATGTCCACTCTTACTCGCATTCCAACCATTACACGCCTCAAAGAACATTGCGCGCCGAGGAATCCTATAAGGGGACATGAGCGACAAGTCCTAGCCATCTTAGCCCGTTGAGAGTTGGTGTTTCATCGAATGATTTGGTGCATGTGCCTAACCTAAGCATTGCCTATTTCGTGGTCCAGCCAGATTCGAGTTATGTTACGATTTATAAGGAAGATGACAGGTCCTCCTACGAAACGAAAAGAGAAAACATTTGGGTAACACCCGCATCTAATCTGTCCACTGATATTGTTTTTCATCGTTTGCTTAACGCTCGCGAACGGTGCTTGCGTGAGAATTATTCTGGTTTAAGCTTGATCGAGGTTGTGTTGATCAAATCTTCACCGTTCGACAGATTTTAGACCATTGACACACCTACCGTAGCTATCTCTGTTTTTTCTTGATTTGAAAGCGGCATTCAACCCAGTCGATCGCAAAGTTCTCGGGCGCTGCTTGTTGTTGAAGAGTGTATCCTAGAAATTCATTTCCATCACATGTTCTCTGTACATGAATAGCCAAAACCGAGTCCGGACTTATGCTGTTCTTTCACGCCCGTTCACCAGGAGAATTAGTGCACTTCAAAATTTCTCCACCTTTCCTTTTCTCTTTGACTTCGTGATTCTTATGGTCATAGAAACCACCCTTTTATACTAACGGTCTGACGGTCATGATGACCACATAGAAGACGGGCCTTGATTGAAAACTGAGTGACTGAATGAGTGCGTCTGTATGCGTGTGCACATGGGCACATGCTAGGATCAGTAACGAAAGACAGTGGGGTAGATTATCGATCACGATGAGGCTGTTGATTGTGAACACATCAGAGGGACAACGAAAATCACCCGCTCTCGATCACAACCATGCTAAGCAAGATTGAGAGAATTCAACGGGTTTGTCTCCTTATCGAGAATGAGTGGAATGATTTTAGTTGACAATATGTTAACAATTCATCTACTCTTCATAATCGCCCAGGTACACCAACCTGAAATTCCTATAGTGACCAGACGTAAACCATTACCTTTATTCGGGATGATTAAAGATTCAATCCATTGGACTCGTTGGAACCAGTTATTATAATAGAAAACGTTTTATTGTGTAGTATGACTTTTGCAAGCTCATGTGCTTTCATTTCAGTCAAACAAATTCGCTCAAAAATCCAGCCAATCCACATTTTATCCCATACGTAAAATAGAATCAAAAGAACTGAAGTTCATGCATCGAGATTAGGGCATCATGAGTGGATGCTCTATCTTGCTCGATCCATAAACAAGATCGTGTGATTGATGTCATTGCATTGGCTTTAATCCCAAGCATCAGTTTTACGAATTTCAGGTTGTTGTACCTGGGCGATTATGAAGAGTAGATGAATTGTTAACATATTGTCAACTAAAATCATTCCACTCATTCTCGATAAGGAGACAAACCCGTTGAATTCTCTCAATCTTGCTTAGCATGGTTGTGATCGAGAGCGGGTGATTTTCGTTGTCCCTCTGATGTGTTCACAATCAACAGCCTCATCGTGATCGATAATCTACCCCACTGTCTTTCGTTACTGATCCTAGCATGTGCCCATGTGCATACGCATACAGACGCACTCATTCAGTCACTCAGTTTTCAATCAAGGCCCGTCTTCTATGTGGTCATCATGACCGTCAGACTGTTAGGAGACGTGTAAACTAAACTTCCACACCGATTGCAGCTGAACATGTAGTCTGTGATTTGTCTCACTTGCCCGCAGTCCCACGCACTTTAGACCCATTCGTGGGCGACCCCGTTCTTGCACGAGAATATGACTAGGCTGGTTCGAATTGCATGTGCCTAGACAAGATGGGTCACAGACTTGTGGAAGGTACTCCCACGGCCGTCCTTTTGTTACGGACCACGATAAGCGGACCATCGATCAATAATCAGATGTGTTCCCGCAGTCACTTGCCTCTCTGTCAAGGAGGACCGAGGCTTGACTAGATTGCATTGCGCAGACTGATACCAATGATCAAACCGAGTGTATACAGACAGCGAAAGATGGAAAGTGTGCAAAAGTGAAGTTCATTGAAAAGCAAGCTACCGAATAAACGTGGCATTATCAGAGTCAGACTTCAGAGTAAATCGCACAGAAAATAAGTCCAAAATGGTGTCCGGAAAACCTACATTTTCTTGGGATGATCGAGGTTACTACAAATGTTTGAGAAAAAGTGGATAGCAGTTCTTCGAGGACGAAAATTTCATTTACACTGACAAATAACCATGAATAATCTCAAGCAAATCGAAAATACCCGGTTGAGACATTAGATCACTCGGTAACAACCGACATAACAATTATCAACGTACACTATCTCTCAGGACACCGCAAATAGCACCACAACTGAAAGTTTGCCCTTTCCGGACAAATAAAATGCATCCTTAACTTGACTTGAACTACGTAGACACGAACTCGTTATTTGTTGTTATCATGATTACCAGTGTAATTGCCGTTTATTTTATTATCTCAGTTTCAGTACTTATAAAATAGGCTGTATTTAGCCAGTTATGAAACACTGAAAACAAATAGACAGTGTGCAAAAAGTATATATAAATGTCGGTAGAGGGATAAACCAGTTGCGATTTATTGACTTTGTTAATAAGCACATCAGGAGTGTGCTACTGATAGTATGTTAGTAGCGGCATAATATCCCAACTTTAAAAAGTAGCAGTTATTAAAAAAACAGCTCTTTCCTCTTGCCTGGGGGTGTGAAATTTCACATACCAGAGTGTCCTAAGCTGTCTCACTTAAAAGGAAATAACGAATTTCAGTCAGGAGTTACGTACTGGAGCAAACATACCAGCACGTCTTTTGGGCTATTACATTTGGTGCCTTGACCAGGATGGATCCCGTGTGGCTGAATCCATTTGAAGACATAGACGTGCGGAGTTTCCTGAGGGAGTTCCAGGACGTGGCCGAACTCTCAGGAATCCAATGGACCGGGGTTAGTTGGCAGACCTTTGAGCGCTTCTCAAGGGCAGAGCAAGGACGGTCCTGGATAGGACGCAAAGGGGCCAGGAGAAGATTAAGTGGGACGCCGTGATCATGCAATTCGACGCTCCGGCTGACTGTCGGGATGCGATGTGGCGATTCAAGGCTGCCCAGCTGTGATTGGTATGGACCCACTGGTGCATTCCGTCGCGTTCCGTTTTACTCCTGTACCGTGCGTCGCCCACGCTGGATGAGATGTCACGGGCTGAACCGTTGACGGACCGATTTGTGCACAGTCTGCCGGAGCCTCTTCGAGAGACTGTCCTCATCGCTTGTGTCGGCCGTTCCATGAATGTGTTTCAGCTTGCGGACGCGGCTCGTGAACTGGCCATTCTTGACGTGCCTATGGTAAGTACAATCCCAATCGAGACTCGAGAATGAACAATGTACTTGTGGAGAAGATATCAGGACCGACAAATTATGAACATTGAAGACAGAGGAACGAATGCCGAAGAGCCGGGAGGAACTTGTTGTTTCTGTCGTGAAAACTTATGACTTGTTTGGTGTGAAAACCTTGAACTTCAGCAGGGCAACGCGATAAACAAAGACGTCTCAACTGATGCTGATGTCCTTGGAGCGTTAGACTACGGGTCAACACAAGCACGAGATGAAATCAATGACAAAAATGCTCCTTGCCTGGTTGAGATAGATGCAGTTGATCCTCCGGCCATGTAGTTGCCAGACGATACAGTGTAACCATGTGCAACTCAGATGGAGACTGCCGAGTGCTGTATATTGAGTGGTGGTGAAACGGCACAAGGTATGGTTGTCAGTGGCGTTGAAGTGAACAGGCACGATTTGTGGTGACGTGCAACAACAATCAAGCGATGCGGTAGGCACTGTGCTCAGTAATCGATCTCCGCCACTGCCATCTCGAAACAAGGCTCACGTCGGTGCTTATCATGGATCGGGCAAAACACACCGGGAGAGTTTTGGGTTTGATGACAACACCGCCACAAACCAACACTGGAGAATTGACATCCGGAGTGGAGGAGGATTTGAAGGCTGTTCACAGAACACGGATAATTTTTCTGTCAGGGAAAGAAGTGTAGTGGAGGACGTAGGCTACTTATTGAATGAGTAATTAGTTAATTGCTCAAAACAATAGTGGACAGTTATGGAGGGGGGGGGGGGGTCAGCGGATAAGATTATGCCACACGAACTGAATGCGATAAGATGAAGAAAGGCGTACAAACCACATGGTGGCATCCCCGTTCGGACTGCGACAATCTTCATATGGAATGGATCCTGAGGATTCAAATAAGCAGTTCTGTTGTACGTGCTTGATTATGTCGATGTTTAACGGCACATCTTGTGAACCCCTGTATCAGAACTCGGAATTGCTTCCTTTGTCAAGATTTCGATTGTTCTACAGGGGAGATTTGTTGATCTTGTTTAATCAAACGGCAAGTAAAGAGTGCAGCCATTATGTGACTAGATTAACTAACAGAGCGGCAAATGATGATCTGGTGTATGTATTCTGCCAACTGCGTCCCGCCGCTGTTCACTCGCTTTGAGTCAGGCTCTTCGTTACGCGTTTCCTGCATGTTCATACACACAAAGCTAGGTGTTCTTTTATTTAGATTGCTAAAGCACACACACACACACAAGTCTAGTTTCCATGATTTCATTCCCGACTGGTAATTTCTGTTATGTTCATCAGGAGTGAATCAAATCGTTAACACAGATGCATTGCTGAATTCCGTAACTTTTGGTAGCTTTCTGCGAGCTCGGTGTGTTGCTGTCCAGTTACTGTAGAGTTCGTGATTCTAGTTACTGGTAAACGTCACTCAGAGTATAACTTATTCTCATTATACACATTACCACGACCACTCAAAGTCAGCTTCAGTCGTTTGTTCTAAGCTTAGTCAAATGGGGAATCTTATTTCCTCAATTGTTGAGGACAGTGTGCTTGAAGCTTCCAGTCCACAGTAGAGTCTAATGACGACTTTGATCTGCTGTACGAGGATCTAGTAACAGTTCATCTAATTCCTTGAGCACGATTCCATTTTGCCACACTGAATCTAGGTGTACCATAATCAGCTGCCAATAATAAAAGCTTTTTTTAATGAGTTCGACTTGACCGTTTACACTCCGTGCTCTTTCACTCTATAGATCTCCCATGAAAACCTCATGTCTCCCGTTTTCTGTTTGGTCTTGGAGCAGTCTATGATTTCGCTCGCCGTTTGAGTTCGCCACACAAACCACAACCGCGGAAAGCAACACTGATGAGATGAATTGCAGCAGTCTATACAACTACTAAATTTATTCAGAATTATTCCGAAAATCCCCACTCCCTCCGTAATAGTCAGAACAATGTGCGTTATGGGAAACAGAATGCTTTTTGTGAATTGATGTAGAAATTCTATCTAACCGACCAGTAGTACGCAATGAAATAAGTCGGATCCGGACTACGCGCACTGGGAGAAGGATAAGAACAAACAAGAAGAGCAAGAACGTATTCTACCACACTTGGTTGGCACTAATTTGTTTATATACAGAAATAGGCATGTACTTATCGGCAGATAAAGTCCTGATCAATCACAAGGCGACTTCGCTGTATCTACACGATCTACTAGTTACGGTCCGGCTTCATCTGATTCTTTGAATGTTGGAAATGAAGCTGTAGCGCACTGGACCGCGTGAGGAGACAGTCGAATCACTACAACAGAATGGTGTGATCGTTTCAAACTGGTCACTCTTTAGTATATGGCTGAGTCACTTTGAACGATTTAACAGTACTTAATCGTCGGGTCATGGGCGCCACCAACCGTTGGATAGTATCTTTTGGCAAGACAGAATTCAACTACCCATTAAATTTGCATTGCAGCCTCCGATCTTCTTTCCCCTCGAGCTTTCCGACAAATATTCCATCGGACAGAGATCGGAAAGACTTGTCGAATCAGGTCTCTTAGACAAGCTTGACCGCTGACGGAGCCATCCAGAAATAGTAGCTCGCTCTGACCTACCCACCCTATACCTCCCCAGACATTCAATCAACTTCTACTGCACTGCATTGTTACTATCATTATATCACCTTCGGTAGTTTCTGAGATATGCTTCCAAACATGCCTTCAACAATCATGCTTGAGTAACGAAAATACCGACTCCTTGGATCAAATTGTCGATATCCAGTGTTTTCCTCTCCAAACACACCTCCGCACTGCTCACTTCAAACGCAACTTTCGGTGACGTTCAGTCTGCATGAGAACAAGAATGCGCCGCATAAATCGAAACCTTTGTCCATTGAATCGACAACACAAAGTACGGATGGGAGCTGGATAGCGTGATGGGTTACCGATCACAGCTAATGAACACAACCGAATAGACTTGAAATGTCGAAGTAAGCTTCTGAATGCCCCATCATCACCTTTGCGTGGTCACTCACTCCCTGAGTGTTCCTGATAATCACATGCACCTCTGAATGGATAAATCTATCTGCTCACTGTCAGTCTCGGAAGACTGTGAATACTTATTGGTCTTGGGGTGTGAATTTCCTGATTTCCACATTCCGATTCCACGCTAGATGATCTTCACTGTTGTAAGCATCACGCGAACTCAAAAGAACGGAAAGACATGTGGGTTGTCAAACTAGAAAGTACACATTCATAAGTGTATGTCTGACCCTCATAACTAAACTCAATTTTTGATCGTGCAGCGGTAGACTGTATGACGTAAAAGTACAACTGTGCTGGGCTTGTTTGAAGTATTTGGAACCGACTGTGTGTAGCTTCGGAACTATAGGTTATTAAGGTGGGAGGGCATGTTTATGGTATACAGTGGACATGAAACCGAATGTGTAGAAATTGTGTGAAGTAATCTTTCTATCTGGTCTACTTGAAGAAAACCTGGAGAAAACGTTGAAGCCGACTGAAACTTAACCCTGTGATATCAGGCAGCTGCCATCGAGTGAAAATTTACGTGAGAATATATAACTGGTGCTGGTACTCGAGAACTAGTACCATCACAATGAATGTAGTAAACGATCAGACCCGAACTAAGCGTACTGAAGGGACAGGAATACCGCTTGAACTGGAAAGGAATATGGAATTGTACTCTGCGCAATCGCTATGTACAAGCATTGGAGGATGTAGTAAAACAACACAAATATATATCATTAACAGTCATCAAATCCGCCACAGCTTGAATGACATTCTCGCCTTCTGTAATACAGCCGTTCTGTAGCGACCTGGAGACGACTCAGTTTGAATGTGTAAATTCATGACCGAAAATTACTCTAGACAAACATAACCAATTAGCACTTAGCTCTGAGAAGTTTGTATGTTGTTTGATGCCACAGGGTTTTTCGTTGTTTGTCTGCTTGCTGTAAAGACAATTGGTTTCCGCCATTTGAAAAACACATTTTTGACTGATCTGCTTGCGGAAGGTTGAACATTTAGCTCCCTTAGCTTGTATCGCGTCGAGTGTCGCTCCCAAACGTAAACGTGAACGATATTGTTACTATTCAAACGGTCCTTCACCTATTTCACTGAGTTTTACGGCCTTTTGGCACGCGTCGGAACTTTTGGTTTGTAGCCCGTTCCATAGGCCATTCTCCGGATCTAGTTAGTACCTGGTATCCGGAATACCAAATTGGTGAACCTGACGCAAATTTTTTGTAGATCCTCGAGTACCTGTATATCATTTTTTTCTCGATTTTAGTTGGTGGTAACTCAATATTTTTAGCCAGGTTTTCGTATTTTTCTCATTGCATCGGTTTTTTCACTTTTCGGATAATTTCAATTTATTACACCATTTGCGTTATGAGCGACCCCAAATTTTCTGACGCTGAGGTAAATGCACTTGCCGTTCGCATGGCACAGTTCATAGAAAGTAACCCTAAGGCTTGGTTCTCGCAGTTAGAATCAACGTTTGCTCTGCATAATGTGTCTACAGAAAGTAGTAGGTTTCATTACGTAGCCGCAGTTCTTCCTCCACACATCGTCGACGAAGTGTCAAGGTTCTTTGTGACGCAATATTTCAAATCTTCTAACTTGTACTGTTGGTTTGGTAACAGATGCACTAGAATCGTTCTCTCTTGGAATAGACTCAGAAATATCGGAATTAGGACATTGGGAAGTGGCATCAGAAATAGGCATGTTAAAATCAATTTGGCTGAAGTGCCTGAGATGTACAGAAAGATCATTCAGATCAAGAACCTTACACCATTTTTTACCCATTTGAGTATACCTCCGGCCAGCGGCAGTAGGAATCAGTAAAAAACCAGAGCAAAGTTCCTGTCTAGAAATGGACCACAGTAATCAGCGTGAACACGTTGCCAGGCCGCTGAAGAAATAAGCCACGGAGTCCACTTCGATGGCTGCGTGTAAAGTTTATGTAAACAGTCACGACAGGTACCAGCAACACGTCACAAGTCGTCGTTCAATTCTGGTCATCAACAAGTGAGACGGGCAAAAGATTTCATTTTTCGAATGCCTAGGTGTCCAGAATGCAAATCTTGCAAAACAGCGATTCCTAGTGTAGGAGGTACAATGATTCTGTGGTTATAACACAAGATATCATTACAAAATACCGAAATTTCTTCACGTAGGTTATAGAATTTAGGGAATCGACTCAGAACATCTGCTCGCCATCCTTGTCGAACACAGGATATGATGGCGCGATAGTACTTCTTCATTTCCCAAACTGGATCTGATCAACTAACAGGTATTGGCTGTGTGAGCAAGCAGCCTTCAGTAGAGGTTTCTTTGGAAATGGCATAGCAAGACAAATGTTCCACATGTGGAATGGATCGTGCTTTGCGACGCTGAATGTCATAAGAGTACACTGATGAAGTAACACTCCTGCGCTGAACCAAGACTGCCGTCGATTCAGCTAAGGACGGATGTGGATTATAGATAAATTTCAATGCTTAGTGATCAGTGGTAATGGTGAAATGAGTGTGAAACAGGGACTTGTGCAGACAAGTAACGGCCCGATAAATAGCCAATACCTCAGGTTGTGTTTGTGAATATCCGCGCTCAGTGGCACTGAGTCGGCGAAAAATGCACAAAACTGGATGACCCCCTTGTTCTAACACGGCACCGATACCGACAGGAGATGTGTCTGTAATAACCTTCGAACATACATGAGGGGAAAAGGTGCGAGGTACAATATTAGTGGACAAAAACGTTAATAAACCACTTGAACATAGTTCGCGCACCGAAAACCACTGGAGCGTCTGTTTGAAGAAAAGATTGAATAAGGGTGCAGTTTTAGTGACAAAGCCAGGAATACATCTAGGGCAATGCTGAGGAGAACCCACTGGAGAATGTAATTCAGCTAATGATTTGGGACAGGGTGCATTGGATAACGGAGCAAAACGGTTGGAGTCAGGGCGAAACTCGTGAGCATCAACCAAATAACCCAAACAAGTGAAGTCAAAACTGAATAAAACACATTATCAGGGTTTATGGCTGCATTACGTTTCGAGAATCTGTCCAGCAATAGACGTAAACGGTCATCATGCACATCTTTGGTGGGAGCATTGTTGTTTTGACTCTTACAGTCGTGCTCACGCACGCACTCGTGACCTACACCCCATGCAATCATGGACGCACGCCTGCAGTCGTGCATACACGTACACAGTTGACGTTTGTCGTGCTTCGTCCAATCAGATTGAACCACATGTTGCGCGAACTTGCGAAGCTTAGACCGACTACAATTGCCTTACGCTTTCGATTGCATACACCGTTATTAACAGCGCCACATACGTCTTGGTGTTGCTCACCAAGAAGTTTTGCGGACTGGAAAATCCATTCGTGGAGGAGAAATCTTTGCCATGATGTTCTGATCGCTGAGCTTGGCGTTTAGATCGCAAACGTTTCATCACCAGTCAAGGTGACATCGTCAGTGCATGTGCGCTGTTGGTAGTGATCTCTTATATTTATAGGTTTGTCATTAGTCCTGACCTTGAGCTCCGTAGACGTGCCCAAGGCTCGACGTTTGTTTTACGGCTTCGCCTCGAAGAACTTGACCTTTGACCTTTGACCTTTGACGGTCGACGTCCCGCTCGGTGAGCTTGACGTCAGCCGTCAAAGGTCAAAGGTCAAAAGTCAAGTTCTTCGAGGCGAAGCCGTAAAACAAACGTCGAGCCTTGGGCACGTCTACGGAGCTCAAGGTCAGGACTAATGACAAACCTATAAATATAAGAGATCACTACCAACAGCGCACATGCACTGACGATGTCACCTTGACTGGTGATGAAACGTTTGCGATCTAAACGCCAAGCTCAGCGATCAGAACATCATGGCAACCAACAACCTGAGCTACAACCAACACAAATATTTAAAACCATTGAGGAGAAGTCTTTGCTGCAACTCAGGACAGTTGATACCAGCAATTGATCTGTTTCATTACTGCACCTCCAGCTGATCACCAAAATTGCATTTAATGGCTTGTGTTTGCAGTTGCAACACAAAATTCCGTGTTGATTGACTGGCGCCTCGCATCAATGAGTGAAACTTTGCTCTTTCAGCAGCTCCGAAATTCACCAGTTGGTAATACCGCAGAAGCAACGCCTTTAAGAATTCCTAAAGCAAAGACACTGGAGAACTGGGAAAAGCAAGAATCTTCGCGAAGAATGTGCATCCTTTCCAAGGACTGTCAAGAAATGCGCAGCCTTCCCCTCAGAATCCAAGGATTTGCGAGTTGAACATCATACTTCGAAGCGCTCGATGTAATCCTCAGCCTCTCGGGCACTGCTTGGAACATTCAAAGCCTCCAAATCGCAGACATCCGTGATGGGAACCGACCGCAATGCCAGACGTTGTGATCGTTATTTGCACTCGAGAACTAGTACTATCACAATGAATGTAGTAAACGATCAGACCCAAATTAAGCGTACTGAAGGGATAGGAATACCGCTTGAACTGGAAAGTAATATGGAATTGTACTCTGCGCAATCGTTATGTACAAGCATTGGAGGATGTAGTAAAACAACACAAATGTATATCATTAACAGTCATCACAAAATATCAAGTCAGTCCATAGGCTGCTATGTAGTGATAATCCTACCGGTAAGTCTCACTGCTCGTCTGGTTCCACATACACTCATGACTCCAGTTTTACTCACATACCACAAAACCGGTGCTTTCTGGGTTGATTACCTTCTTCGGCGTCATTAATTGTTCCAGGACGTGGTTGACTGAATACGTTCATGTCACCACAGCAACCACGAACCTCCCACTAGTCACCGTTCTTTACATTACACCATATTCTATGAACTGCTGAGTAATCTTTCAAATTGTCCGTGGTCACCTGACAGAGAACACCGGTCTCTAATTATTTACCTGACCTTTGTCAAGTATTTAAAATGTGAGAATTTCGCTTTGGGGTAAATTGTGAAAAAATACATCAAAACGGTGTCTGGGAAGTGTTCGACGTTTTCAGAATAACAGATCCGATTAGGATGTCATGAGCGCAACCGTATAATCAAGGTATCTCTCAGTTTGAAAACTGAAAATGAACACGAATCCAGAGTTGTCCAGTTTGTGAGTCAAAACCAGCTCACATGTCCCCGTATCCGCGTCACCGACTCAGTTCACATGTGGGTGTTTTGTGTTCCTCAACAAACCGATCCGACCGCTGGCCCAGATACTTAATAAGTTCAAACAAATCAAAGCTAATATGTTCTGTGCCCACCCAGTAGCTCTAGTAAGAAGACTTTTCTACCCCTGAGTCATCTCATTTTACTAACAGAAACCAATCAGTTTATAAAGGATTCAAGAGTCTTTGACACAAATCTTCGCACCACAAACTGGTTGTTTCAAACTGGCATCAGATATCGCCTCTTGTGATTGGCTGGTTGGTGATGCGGTCAGCCACCACTCGACTGGAATTCTTTCTCCTCTTACTGATCCGTTGTCTTGCCGTTTGCGATTCCGTTCACTCGAACCTTGACCTGGATTTCCGATAGGCGTTGACGGACTGACTGCTAAGAGGACATTGATCTCCATAGACAATGAGTGAGCCGCTACCTTTTAATGTGTGATTTTGTACAATTTCCAGCACCTGAACTGAGAACGTATCGGAATCTCTACAATGGAGAACTATGCATACCGAAACATCAAGAAGTCTAAGGCTACGCAACTGTGGGGTAATTCTACTGTACAGGTGCGAAATTGTGATATTCAACTTAAACAAGTCCGTTGGCAAGTTCGCAGTCAAAATGGTGCTATGACTTAGGATCGTACTTCCCGCACACAACTGCGACATCCTACATCTGCCTGGTAAAACATTTCTGCATGCTGATTTTCTGTCAAAACACTCGCGATTCGCCGCAACTTACCAGTGGAATTTCATATCACCAGCCGCTCCTCTGTCAAGGGAGGAGTTACGGAAATATAATAGACAATACTACTCGTCAGCGACTTCCCCTATCAAGAAAAACTGGTAACCGGAAGTGACACGAAAGTACTCACAGTTTCTCGTGAATCGAGAGGAATTGTGCGTGCAACCTGACGGAGTACTGTTTCACAGTGACCGGATGGCCAAACCTAATCCTCAACTCAAAACAATTCTGGAAGATTTGCATAAAGGTCACTTTGAAGGGGAGAAGATGAAGCCTTTGATTCGTCAAATGTATTGGCAGTCTAGAGTACGTGCAGACATGTGTACAACGATCAAGAACTGTGATGCGTGTCCACACAAAGTAAAGTCAAAACCGAACAACTAGAACCCGAGGCTCAACAGGTAAAACCCGTGGCAACCTGGACATGCTGGTTTCTGCAGTTCGTTCCTGAGTAGATACCAAGCTCTCGTATTGATCAATTCATGCTCGAAATTTCCCGAGCCCATTTTAACATGAAAGTCAACGACATCGTTTTTTATCCAGGCTTTGAGGAAGTGCTTCAGCCAGGGTGTCTCAAAAAAGCTCGTCACCAATAATGGTTCATAATTTAGTGCATCTGAATTCAAATATTGATCGGAAAACATCTGCTGTCAACAACTCCGAATGGTACCTCATCACTCGTGTTCTAACGATGCTTCGGAAAACCTGGTATGTACTGTGAAGAGTTCTCTCAACTCGGCAAATCGGAAAAATTATGGGAATTGGAGACATTTCTGGACACGTTCCTACTATGATATCGGAACGCAGTGTATTCGATGGCGAAATGAACTGAAACCATGTTATTCAAATCGAGAGGTCTTAGACCGTCACTAAGATGGGTAGGTTCCAGTGATGTGACATACGTTCGAGGCAACAATCTTCGACCAGTCAATGAGATCATTACAAGACAACTTGGTCAATCCATGGTCGAGATCAGAGACCTTGAAGACGCAGTCGTATACCGACGCCACGTTAGTCTATTTTACTTCAGAGAGGCACTTAAACGCACAGCAGAAACTGTGACTGAGAATGATGGTCATCCTGCTCCAGTCAAGCAAAGGCAACTACATCCTACCCATCACAGTTTGAAGATCTGTACGTCAAACAAGCCAAATAAACGAAGAACTTTTGAGAGAGGAATGTTATGGTTATTCGACTGCCTCCTGAAGCCGTTCAGCACGCCATAGTTCCATTTCCAGTATGCAACCAACCAAACGAGGGCGGACCTTGACAATTAAATCTTTCAGCTATAGCGAAATCGCATTGTGATTGGTCAGAACGGTACCTTCTGATAACTGCATTCCTCTTTTTACATGTAAGTGAGTTTGTACTGACCTCTGTAGTTACCTGATCTTGTCGGTTTCTAATGCGCTTAGTCTGGGCACAGATTATTCCATTACGTACGACTGGCCGGGTTGATAAGATTCTCACACAGCGACATATCGACCAGGTTCAGTTCAGCAGAGGAGAGAACAATTCCACTGTTGTTTCGCTCACTAAAGCTCTTGTTCCAGATAATGACATTCAATCCGGATCCCTCGAAGCATCTGAATTACCTACTGTCAGAAGGTCAGCTTGAATACAAGCAATGCCTGGGAAGGACTACTATATATATATATATATATATATATATATATATATATATATATATATATATATATATATATATATATATATATATATATATATATATTGAAGAGTCCACAAATGAATCACAACTGTGATTTCTCATAGTTATTCGTGTCTGGGTCACTGCTAACCCAACGAACAACGAGGCTGCATGTGCAAGCGCTCATATTGATAGTAAGTAGTATGTAAACGTGTGGAGAGTATCCATTCACACTCCAGACGATTCAAATTAGATTCTAGTGAACATATAAGATCGGAGTGTACGAGTATGAGGACGAGTGGGCAGAGGAGTACCGGGTACGCATACCTGATGAGCGGCAACAACCGCGAAACCGGTCGTGTGCTTCCGGGGAAATTTTGTCCACACTTTCGGTGAATAATGTGATGACGAAGCGTGTTGTGACCCGAATTCAGTGATCAGAAGAAAGGCACACCTGTAAACATTGAAGAGTCCACAAATGAATCACAACTGTGATTTCTCATAGTTATTCGTGTCTGGGTCACTGCTAACCCAACGAACAACGAGGCTGCATGTGCAAGCGCTCATATTGATAGTAAGTAGTATGTAAACGTGTGGAGAGTATCCATTCACACTCCAGACGATTCAAATTAGATTCTAGTGAACATATAACATCGGAGTGTACAAGTATGAAGACGAGTGGGCAGAGGAGTACCGGGTACGCATACCTGATGAGCGGCAACAACCGCGAAACCGGTCGTGTGCTTCCGGGGAAATTTTGTCCACACTTTCGGTGAATAATGTGATGACGAAGCGTGTTGTGACCCGAATTCAGTGATCAGAAGAAAGGCACACCTGTAAACATGCTTACCGTAGCAACGTATCGCAAGCGCCAGAACGAACATGCGGGGGAGAACGCAAGCGGGCGTGCAGGTGCGTGAGTCAGTGATGTATATAATCGGAAGTGTAAGACAACTGTACAATCGGATTAAGTCGTGCAAGGTCGTGCAACACGTGATGCGATCTGATTGGTCAGTGCCGTCCAAGACGAAGCACGGCAAACGTCAATTGTGTATGTATGCGCACGATTCCAGGCGTGCGTCCATGATAGCATGGGGCGTAGATCATGCGTGCGTGCGCGATCACACGACTGTGCGAGCCAAACACAACAAAGCGTCAAGCATATTTTTCTGTATCTGGACTACCGGACAGTCAACGCAGGACTTAATGTGATTGGTTGAATCTTGAAAAAGATGTGGTGTGCCGGGCAACGTGCAGAAGCATTCGAATCACCACCAGACAGCTGCGGATGGACGGACATTTGTCGCCTCTGTAGTGATCAGTACGTGCGTGGGTGTGTGCGCGCGCATTTATGCATGTATGTACGTATTTGGACGACTCATTTGTATGACAAGGGGTCGGTTATACGACAAGATGTCAGGGGCCGATTTCTTACTTAGCATGTGTATTTGTAGAACTATTGAGGTTTGATACGCTTCGATCTATGTGGAAAGCATTCACTCCGGCGACGGTCACACGGTAACATCGTGGACCTCGTGCAACAACGATCCGAGTTCGATTCCCACCACCGCCGCTCACTTTCCCATTTGGTAGCTTTTCATTGGCTGTGGCCCCCTTCCTGAATTGTAATACTTCATTGCATAGTAAATAAAGTAGTAATTAGCATTCAGAATGTTTTATAAAAGGAATAACAATGTCCATAGAATTCGATCTCCTGAGTAAGTGAAATTTGGCTACCCTGATCAGAGGGCACACACCTGACACGGTTTTTCGTTTGCTCTTTGGCTTAATGGTCGAGTGTATAGTAGGAAATTATCATGAATATCTACGCGAGAACAGATGCATCCGAAATTAAAACGTGTTTTCCTCTGAAATTGGCGGAAAGACACTTCGGCGTGCAATAGGCACGCATGGTCCAAAAGTAGCCTGCGGACAAAAATTATGCACGATTCGATGAAGCCACAGATAAGCTGAGATGAGCTTCTCACCACACCATTTTACCCGTTGTTTCGGAATCAAGTCAAAATTATTCGGAAGTACTACCCGATTAGATGTTCGAGATTTCCTCCTGGTTGGTCTGAAGACCAGTGTATCAATCACTCCTCACACATTTCGCGTACGTGGCCACACCGTGCACTCGTCGTCTGTGCATCGCACCATAATGTGCGTTCACAATTACGCACGTGGACTCGACCCTGTCGTGACCAAAACTGAGGCTCAGTAACTGTCATGTGATCGAACCAAGTGATCGAGACACGATCATTAACGTGACCAGTAGACAGTGGTAAGCCTCTCATTCGGCTTTACGCGTTCCGAGTGGGCTAAGTGAACAAAGCAGGTGAGATCACACTGCGGTCACAGACTGGTCCCGAGAATGATAATGGGAAATGAGAATTGTAGTGCGGTTACAATGGAGCAAATGTATCCGAATTTCAATCCGCCTTCACCTTGGCTGCTTAGTGATTGTAAATTATCAGAGCATACGAATGATAGACTGCAGTTAGGCTCCATGTTTGAGTGACAGCTAGGCAACACTTCGGACGTCAAAATGTATAAACTCGCATGTGCAGAAATTACGAGCTTGTTTTTCTTTATTTTGTGTTACCAGCATTCACAAAAGCCTTAGTTACTGGCCTCTTAACAGCGCCATTCTGTGGTGGATTCGGATCGGTTTGTGAGATGGTGCTTGATGAACTGATTCAGGCGTGAACTTAGTTGCTTTCTGTAGATTGAATGCTCGCCAGGGTGGTTACTGGTAGTGGGTTTGTCTGCTGCTAGCCAATGGTCACAGAGTTGAAATCCATCTGCAGAACCGATAAATTGGCATATATAATCGTTTGGAGTGAGGTCCGAACTAATTTTTATTTCGCAACCACAGTAGTCCGAGTCCGACAGCCCTATCCCGAACAGTGGTTAGTCCAGAAAACTGAGAACCAGTGAAGAATCTGTTTAATCGCAAATTTCTTCCAACTGAAAAGGTCAACAAATAGTTGGAAATAATGTATATTGTTCATTTTACTTTAGAAGAACTGTGAAGCTGTGAGTTCGAAACAGCGAGGTTCGTACGCGTGATATGCACCTGAAATACGCACGCGAGTCGTTCATGCATATAATGAGGGCGACGACTGGTGGAAAATTGCCTGATGTTGTGGAGTCCAGTATAAATAGGCCCATTCTTGGGTAAGATCTTGGAATGACCAGTTGATTCCGAAAAAGTGGACGAAGCGGAATGCTTTCTGAATTTGAAGTAGATGAGATTTTGAAGTGGATGTCTGAAGATGCGGTGATCACTCTGAACAAAATAGGAATCCAGATGTATGCAAAAGATGAAAAATCTCTCGATATTTCTACTATCCCTCGATACTTAGGTGGGAGGTTGATAACTAGTAAATCAGTGAGCCAAAAAAGAGCGGAAATCTTACGTAGAAATAGTACTAAGTTTCGAGAGTGAAAACCGTTCCCCGGTCTGCATCGATGAAGAGAAATTCAATCTTTCTTGTTGGATAAATCGTGAGAGGTCCTACCTGGCTGGACGTGCTGTTACGAGGGCGGCGAATTCATGTGGAACGAACTTGCACCACTTTGGAGCTATAAGTGCACAGGATGTAGTATATGTTGAAATCAAATGTAGGTCCTACACAAATGAAAACTGCTAGCAGTGGCTGTGCAAGCTTTTGGATAAACTGAGAGAAAAGAGTGAAGTGGTAATCATACGTGATAACGTACCAATAGAAGACATTCGATCGCGGCTAGTGAACGCGTCTTCTATTCGGTCTGACAGCGAAATACCAACGTAATCCCCTCTATCGGACGAATAGAGAAGATACAAGTCGGTAGACAGATGCAAAGGTGTATTCTGTGTATCGTGGCACCGAAACAGTACCGATACGAGAAATACACCGGATGAATATAAACTCAACGGCTAGGTAAAAAGCGAACCGCGAGCGCGTACAATCGATGAAGGACCGAAAGTGAAAATGATTCGAAACGAGGTCGACGGAAACCTCGGAAGAGTCGGTGCAGTAAAACGTGCGCAACCGGACAAAACAATGAGGTCGATGTCAAACGTCAGAAACGATCGTAGAGAAAATAAATTCAAAATGATGTCCAGAAAACGGTCATTTTCTCAGAACGATCGAGATCAATACTTACCTTGCCACTCGAAACTGGAATCTGTTTTCGTGGAACAGATTCATCCATGTGCTGAACTGTTTCGGTTAAGTCCGTGCTGTCCTACGTTGAATTCTATAGAAAACAGGTGGAGTGTTGTGAAATCGAAAACTAAGAATAATATGCGTCTTAGATACATGGCAATGTTGCACGAGCCTTCAGATTCCACAGTGATGAAAACCGAGTTGTGAAAATACTTTCTGGATAAAATCGCGAGGGATGCCGTTAATAAGTGCTGTGATTCTCTGTGCTCAAGCTTCGTCAGCCGCACAAGGCAATACAACATGAGTGTCCTTAGTGAAACCGATTTATGGTGAATTTATTTTGAATAATATAAATTTTGATTGTTGCTGCAAATTCCGTCTTCATGTTTATAAAACGAAACAACTATAGGTTGTTATCAGGATTGTTAAAGAAGAATATAATTCTGATCATGACTAAATTCTGTTTCAAGTGCGAGAAATTTTCTTGTTCGCGAGGGAAAAAGGGATCAAAAATGTCTCGTTTTATTTCGTTACAACTAGAAAGAGACTATAAGCATCCTCGTTGTAAGTGCACGTAAGGTTACTGGCGAAATAACTCCAAGATAAGGAACAAAAGACTCCTATCGGTTGAAAATGCCCATAGTAACTTAAGGAAGTATTTTCAGGTGAACAAGTGTAGTTGAAAATTCGTGATGATCCCGTTACATTTTCTGTGACGTAACAATCAACGAAATGGCTTGCAACATATTCAAAAGGTGTGTGTGTGTGTGTGATGTGGAATGAAATAGTAGAGTAGTTAAGACCCGGGCTCTTGATTCTCATTGAATTGTCGAGTATTTAAATCTGGTGCGTTTCTGCGTATGTCGGTGTGAACGTAGGACGCAGGAAGTGGAGGACAACCCAGTCAATCTCGGCTGGAGGGAAGTATAAAGAAGCACTGAAAGCACGTGTACGCACAGATCTCGAAATCTGATGGTCGCAAAGTGCATCAGAGATGGAGCGTGCTTCCGCTATAGAAAATCTACCAAAACTATTCTATCTTGTGCGAGTCGTCGATAGGGAACCATTGTGTATGAGTGAAACGATCTATGAGGCTGACGTTCTGCCATTTCAAAATTAGCAGCTTCGTCTCGAAGGCTGGGCCGAGCACTTTAAGACAGTTTAGCTGGCCCGCAGTGTCAGCTCCACACGGCTATCCCGACACTCTTGTCAGGGTCCGCTTTGATAGATCCACCTACTGAGGCTGAGATGCACAATGAAAAACAAGTCTTAGGAGGTCAGAAACGGCCGAGCTTCGACATGTCTTCCCGGTCCCGTTCAAAGATAGTGGAGTGAAGCTTGTTAAATCGGGATTTCTACATTTTCCTTGTGCTGAGCCACCTGGATCACAACTCCATTATACTGTGTTAACCTGATGCGATTGTATTCAACTGGCATTGACAATTGACTGAGAGAATGTGAAATCAATCGAGTATTCTGTCCACAATGTTCTTCTTGCTTTATTAAAAGCACAACAGTTCTGGTTCATGAAACAACCCACATCCATACTACAAGCTGACAAAATGGTCCAGAAGGTGAAAAACGGGAGAGCGATAGCTGAAAAGTTACCGGTTTCATTTGTGAATATATGTGGTCATTAGACATTCAAACAACAAAGAGTATTCCTTAGTCTATCCAGAGGCATACCTTCGTCGTAAGATATTAGAATAAATTCAACTGGTCGGAAAATGAAATACTGTGACGCAGTTATCAGCATCTTTGTCAGGACAGAAGTGCAAACCAAGTGATGTTTCTTCTTGAACCAATGCATAAAGATAGCACGGATGCATACACAACGGCACTATTAAAAATTCAGACGAAGGAGATCAGTCAAAGGAAATTTCATTCCACGAAATCAGCAAAAGATGTGATGAACTTTGCTGTTCAACGGCTCAAACCGAGCCAAACTGGTGAAATTAGGATTTATTTTCACTACATTGACGGTAATGGAGATTCCGTAATCAAGCCCCAGTTCATATACCGATCCAAATCCACCACAGAATGCCGCTGTTAAGAGGCCAGTAACTAAGGCTTTTGTGAATGCTGGTAACACAAAATAAAGAAAAACAAGCTCGTAATTTCTGCACATGCGAGTTTATACATTTTGACGTCCGAAGTGTTGCCTAGCTGTCACTCAAACATGGAGCCTAACTGCAGTCTATCATTCGTATGCTCTGATAATTTACAATCACTAAGCAGCCAAGGTGAAGGCGGATTGAAATTCGGATACATTTGCTCCATTGTAACCGCACTACAATTCTCATTTCCCATTATCATTCTCGGGACCAGTCTGTGACCGCAGTGTGATCTCACCTGCTTTGTTCACTTAGCCCACTCGGAACGCGTAAAGCCGAATGAGAGGCTTACCACTGTCTACTGGTCACGTTAATGATCGTGTCTCGATCACTTGGTTCGATCACATGACAGTTACTGAGCCTCAGTTTTGGTCACGACAGGGTCGAGTCCACGTGCGTAATTGTGAACGCACATTATGGTGCGATGCACAGACGACGAGTGCACGGTGTGGCCACGTACGCGAAATGTGTGAGGAGTGATTGATACACTGGTCTTCAGACCAACCAGGAGGAAATCTCGAACATCTAATCGGGTAGTACTTCCGAATAATTTTCACCTTGATTCCGAATAACTTTGATCTGTTTCCGAAACAATGGATTGGATGTCTGGGCAATACAACTAATGTTCATCAGACTGCACAGGAAACTTTTGACGCTGTTCCACAGATTCAGGAGAAAGCTGAGGGAACAGACAGACAGGCGAGGTAGACAAGTTTGGCTCAGCTCACGAATGTGGGAAGACAAAAGTCGCAGAATAAAATGATTACCATCTGAGCTTGTTATTTCTAGTGATAGTTAGCTTTTTAATAGGGTGGGGGCACTAGAAGAGGAGCTAGCGCTGTCTGTGAGGAGAGCTGATCATAAAAGTGTAAATATAATAATAAGCGTGTTCATATGCATAATTATAAAAATAACAGTAATAATAGCAATAATGATATTTACAATTATAATAATACTTTGAGTCCTTTTCCTATTTATAGTATAGATAAATAGTAAAACATTTCAAGAACGAAATCGAGGTCATTTAGAGGCTACCAAGTTGGCAAGTGTGATTTGTTCCCTCTCATCAACTTTATTGAGCAGACTTTTCTGCCTCTGAATCACCTCAGAAAACTTTGTTTATATTGCAAGAAACAGTCACTGTCATTGATCGCTGCTACACAAAGTAGTTGGTACAAATTTGCGTCGGGTAAGTTCTCTTCTGATAGGTTGATCCATGGTATGGCCAGCTGCCAAATGGCGAAACTCCGTTCTCGTCTTATGGATCTGCCGGTCTGACTCTTGCGAATACGTTGGCTCAAGTACTGACCCGGATTCTGGACAGGCGCTGACTATTGACTGCCAAGATGTCTCGGCTGTCAGCAGACAATAAGTCGCCCGTACCCACTCAGAGTGACCGGCGGCGAAGGGAGCAAGACACGGACCCGGGATCTTCAGGTGTGAGGTTCGCCATGGGGACCGCTTCAGCACCAATGGTAGCCTGATGCAGTGCGAACATTTACAATTAGCCTTGGATGGACCAGAGTGGGCGGAAAAGAGCTTAGTGTTTGCAAAAATTTTCCAGAAACGTATCAGAATTTGTAGAATTTCTGATGGTTTGGAGCAAAAAGAAATCTTTTGCGTACTTTAAAATGTAAGAAGAAATAGCCGGTAGAGCCTTAGTTTAAGCGGAAAGTAAGTCTGGAAAATGAACAGTGCTTTGATGCACTCCGGAATTGCTGACCAAGGATTTGAAAGCTTTTTTCTATCTAACACGGTACTGCACTCCCTCAGTGAAATAGTTAGATTACTTCATAGTCTGTATCCATCAGGTACCGAAGAATGCGCTCATTGTAATCAATACGACGTGGGTAGTGCTCTTCCATCATCCGTCATAGTTACCATGCAGTTGGGTTAACGCAAGTCGCTTTGAACTGACGTCGAGAAGAACAGACAGCGATTTCTATGGCCAACTCCAGCTTTAGGCTCCCTGGAATCCCGGATCATAGCAGGGCGCGTAAACACACAGAACAAATGAGCTGTGTTGCATTTCTCTCTTACAAAACTGGTAAGGAGTCCAATATGATGTATAATTTAACTGAACAGCTTCTTCTTGGGGATCTTATAAGTGTGCCCACATCCCGATCTACCCTTGAGATTTTATTCCATGGTGCGTTTAATAATTTACGCCCAAGTAATGACAGCACCTTGACCTGGCAGCATGAACCATCATTTGCCAACTTAAACTCCCTCTCTCCGATCCCCGTGGCTCCTGATTCGTTTAAATGCGCACGCCTTTCCTATGACCAGTCAAGGCTAGCGAATAAACAGCCGAACAACTAATATTCTTCTTCAAGGTCAGGTTCACCTATTGCAAAGAACTATAATCGACTAAAATCCAGTTGGTTCACTCTTATCCAAAAGCGTGTCGATCATTCTCGTCATCGATAGAAAAAACTCGAATAATTCGCACTACTGAGGAAAGATCCAGGCACAACAACATACTACTCACATCGAAAATCCATACGTGAGGCCATGCGTCCTCTTTCTGAAAATTAGCCGTGTTAACTGATGAAATAACTGGAAGAATTATGGTGGCTCGATGAAGATAGGAGACGAAAATGAAGAAATACTGCGTAATAGGAATAGAAAAAGGTGGCACACTGTTTGTCTACAGTATTCAGCAGATCGATATCAGACCGGCACACAAAATTGCTCCTCAAATTTATTTGGACGTAGCTTTCGGTCACGCGGTTGTACGTCGTTTGAATGAATCCAGATAACTCCAGTGCTGGCAGTCATGTCGCTGAAGGTCTGCAAAAAAAAGACAGCTTCTAAACAGATTGCACAGATTAAGTCAGCTTTGTTCAGAAACACATTCGCGAATATCAAAAATCAGTGATTACCGACCAAGATCGTTGCTTTTGCAAGATAATTCGAAAATTTTACCATTCTTCCAGTGGTGGGTTTAATAGCATTTCGCACGCTCTGAGGACTTTTTCCCAGAATAAATCGAATTATCCGTTTTGTACTTGAAATCTATGAACATATTTGATATAGCAGTGGGTTGACATATCAGCTTGTCAAATTTGGACACTCTAGTTGGTTTGGATCGAAAGTAATGGTAGAAAAACGGGATGGGTTTACTAGCATTTCGTGCACTATGTCCTAATCTTACGTAAAATAATTCCCCTATTTGAACAGCTGCTACCATCATTTCGTGTTTCGCCTTTACTGCTACCCATTCCGGTCCTCATAGCGAAAGCTTTTGCAGTCCCACATCACATGAGTGTAAATAAACTGTTCATCCGAGGGCACATAGGGGTGAAACTACCTGTTAGTTCCGATAGAAACAAACTTCCTGGGACAATGCCTAAGCAGCTGGTGCAAATCCTTCCGGATTTGGAAACATCTTGTTGGGACTGGAACTCCGATAGCATTCAGGTTTGTTTTTGGGGCGTTACAACGCACAATATCGACAGAACTCGAGAACTTTGGGAAATCTGCATTGTAAAATATAAATACTGATAGGAACAACAATTACAACATACGGGACTGAGGGATATGAGTATAGTGTCAGTGGTGTTATGGTAACTACTGGCTTTCTCGTTGTTACTGAGCCTTTTACGACATGTTGCAAATACCACAAATGGGGAAATAGATGACAAGGAGAAGAATACGAATGTAAGGGAATCTTTTTGGTCATTTAACGACACGTGTCTTCGTAATCTTTTTGAAACTTTTGCGGCCCGAGATTTTCGTAAGCTTGTCGCACCACACTTGCGCCACTGACCATGGTTCTGAGACACCGAGTGACGTCTCTGGTCAATGAATGCCATGTATAAATCGAATCTTCCACTGCTTTCCTTGATATAATAATCAAGCCCTGTGGTCTGTTTTTCATCGACTGACTTCTGTTGTGTATGGATTGAGAAGTAATGTGCTCAAACAGACATTCTTGCACACACACGTACACTGTGTACACTTGATTCAAATCTCTTGCACTCACGGACACTCTCCCCGCAATCGGACACACACGTGCATAGTTAACATCAGTTGCATTTCATCCCGGACAGCACTGACCAATCAGGTCGCACCACGTAACAAACGACCTTGAGTGGCCTTATCCGGCTGTACACTTGGCTTACGCTTCTACGTGCATGCAACGCTGACTTGCGCACTCATTTACGTGTTTGCGTTTTCACTTGCCTGCTCGTCGTACGATGCTACCGGACACACGTTCATCCGTACAAGCGCAACTTCCTTCAGGTTATCGAAATCGGGACAATAAATTTACTTCACTAAGCCCCTCCGGAGAATCTGTCCACCACAGGACTCGATCTCTTAGCGATCAACGGGTTTTTATCGTGCAAATTCAGTGACGCAGGGGTGCTGACGTTAAAAAAAGGACTATGAGCCAGCCTGGTCAGGTATTCAATTCACAATAGTCACCCCCCCCCCCCCTCATTCGAGTCCCAGTCGGGAGTGAGTGGATGTGTACTGGAGCTGATGTTTCCTAACAAGCCAGATGAGACCACTGTTAGGACTCAACTGCTGTAGCATATATCCTCCGAGCCCGAACTAGAAACCCCTCAAACCCGGGGTGCCTGATTGTGAGACGGACACACGTGTTACCACCCGGTTAACGGGACGGATTGTCAACAGTCGGTTTCATGTAAATATCGCGTGATATTGCACCAGTCCGTCACTAGCCTCAGACACTCAGAGTTGATACTGCGTGGTGAACCATTATGATTATGATTATTATTAATATTAACCTTATCTTGAGATTAATGTATAATATTGCTAATTATACTCAGCAGGAAGTAGTAAGGATTGGAATGGCAACTTCTTTGTCCTGCTGTGATATTTGAGAGTGACTCATTCTGCTTTGCTTAATCGCATTCACTGTTATGGTACATATTTGCATACTACATGGTTCCCTCGTGTATGAAATAAAACACACATTACAATCGATACTGGTGTGTAGTTCCTAATTCTGTGCGGGGTTCCACCTATTCAATCCGCTGGATATTGCATTTGACGTAACGAAAAAGAATAAAACCATGACTGCTTCTAAAATGGAACCCCTAACGTAAATTCTAGATCCAGATAGAATGAGGAGCAAATGAAACGTTTGGAAATTTGGTGTACCACCAAAAATCCTCTGGAAGATTTAAAGAAGACAACGATTTCCTACTTTTCATTGGAAAGAATGTAAAAGACCCAATAAAAACCTTACCGTTTCCTGCTATTCCCGTCAGTTTGCAGTACGATAGGCTGAAGCCCGTTATTTCACAGCATTTCATCCCAATCAATTTCGTTGCCGCTGAGAGAGCTCCACTTAACTGCGTTGCTAGAACCGAAAACCAATCGATACGTGGATCCATTCTTGAGCAGCAGACGCAGGCGACGAAGTGTGAACACCGTGCCCAATTGGAAGACCAACCACACGATCGCTCGGAAGCCGGAGTTAGCCTACCCAGTTTGCAAAAGATGCCACCACTTCAAACTGGTCCGACTTTTCATCACATTCGCAGTACTTGTGAACAGTATCAGGACATGAAAACTGTGACCACTGTATCAGAGTCGGTGTTTTCAAGTCTACTAAATAGCAAGGCGATTGATGCAACCGAAAATTACGATCTTTGAACAAGCCAGCTGATGATCCTGGAAATCAGACGCCTATTCAATGATCGAATCATTCGAAATTCCTTCCTAAAAGTTTGGATTTGGGCAAGTGCTTTTCATGTTGTCAGTTGTATTTTTGTTTCCCATGTCTATGCAGACGAGCTACATATTGCTCCTGTTATAAGATTGGCCACATTACAAGTGTTTTTAGGTGTCATCAAACATATCGACTGACATTTCCGTCATTACCTGACATATCCCAACTAGAGAGCAGTTTTTCGACACTTGCTTTAGCTGTTTTGTCACAGAAAGCCTCACGTGTTAATCAGACACTGTCTACGCCGGATGGTACCAAACACACATTTACTATGGACACTGGCAGTGCAGAATCCATAATTTCGAGATAAGGCCTGGATTGATGTGTCTGAACCGAGATCGGTTCGGAGTGTATCGAAAAAACGTCGACAACCTACCAACGATTTCGGCTACGCTGTGTTAGTGAACAATAAAATTCTACCAATAAGGTCTGGATTGTTTTTATCCCACTGCAAAAATTAATCCTACCGAAGTGAGTATTCGAGGTGTTACTGCCCTACTGGCACGAAACGAGTAGAAAACTGAACAACATCTGAAATGCCCAGTGTAGAAATTCGGACAGATTCCGGATAGGTTGCCTCTAGGATGTCACAAATCCATCTGAAATTTATGCACCAATCAGAGCACAGCTTTATGGACCAATAACGGTGAGGATACCATGCACTCTCTACTCCTTTAACCAATGGTGTGCTAGATACGTGAATGCTTCCTCGTTCGATCCTGGTTACCCCCACCACCCCTTCCTCGAATAACGACCCCTAACGGGCCTAGCTACGAACTGAATGCGACCCAGTAGCATTTTATAATTCCACCCCATGATGAACCACGTAGTTCATTGCTATTTAGACTGATTCCTGTTCAAAACTACAAATCTATAGAAACCCGTTGCGTATTTATTTGAAAAGTAATCGGTAAAATGACAAGTAACAAGTTTATTAGGTGGAAAACTTCTTGTACAAAATTATCGCTGAGGATCCAAGTGCACAATGAAATCCGATCTTTCTTCCTCCTAGGCAATGAACAGTGGGATTTATATTACAAAATGTCTAACTTTGGTGGATAATTTTTTCGATTTCTGTGCAGTATCTTGTAATCAATCTCTAATGGCGAGATACACTTTGGACTTTTGCGTGGATTCAAATGACTCTTGTCGAAAAATCCAATTTTGGGGAGTAAGGGTGAATGACAAATATAACTGATACCAACAATAAGGTCCTGTAGTGGCTTTTCTGTCAGGGAGTCGGAAATCTCCCTGAAAACACGTCATCAGCGAGGCTGCAGTCGGCATTCTTCCAACCCACGGACATGGTGCTTGGTAAACACTAACCAGTGACAGGGAACAGGTTATCTTCGCCTACGGGCACATGCTCCCCCATGTCGATTCTTGTTTGGTTCCATTTCAGTTGCGTGATTCTGATCCTTTCGACAGAGACTTTTTGGTTTTTGATTGAGGGCCTTCGGTTCTTAGTTTGAAAGTTCTTCGAAAATTACGCGTCTTCACGTGATTCATCTGCTCTACAACATCCCGTGTTAAAATATTCTAAGGTTTTTGGTGGAATGCACATTCCTGGAGTGAAGTCAGAGGTGTCTGAAGATCCCATTCTTCTAAAGCGTAGAATAATTCCCTTTGGTTTGAGAGAACCTATCCGTCTGGTACTGCAATCTGTGTGATCACGGAATTATTACTTCTATGGAGTGATCTAAATGGGCCACACCGGTTGTCACTCGGTTAAGGGCTGATGGAAAGTGCTGTGTTCGGTTTACGCAGTCACATGCGCAGTCAAACAATCTTGCACACACACGCCCACTCACTGCGGACCATTGATCCATATCGCAAGCACATGGACACATGCATGCACACACGCATACAGAGTTGACGCTAGTCATGCTCCATTATTCCAGACTTCACGTGCCTTACGACCTTGCATGCTCTGATCCAATTGTATGTTTGTCCTGCTTTTTCACTGGCATGTTACTCTGATTTGCGTACTTACCTACTAACCTGTTTGTGTCTCTCCTGTCATGCTTGCACTCGCGCTAGCTGTACGCTCCTACTAAGTACACGTTCGTCCACACAGTCATGCTTACATTTTGCTTACCGATGGCGGGAAACATCAGTAAAGCACCAGGGATTTGCGGTGACTATCGGTTGACATCATATAAGTACTTACTGCAACGTACACGCCAACTGGAGAACTTGAAGACGTGCTCTATCGACTTGCAGGGTCTAGTGTATTGCCAAAAATGAACTTAAAAGAGGCGTAACTGCACACATATATGGAAAAGGAATCAGGTGCGCTGACAAACAAAACTGCTGCGTTCGTTTTATTCAGGTACCTATACACGATCGCTGTCTCGGTTGTTTGGTGAAGTAGTTCATGAATTTCAATGATTCCACTAACCAAGCCCAGTGTATTTTCGGTGCTTCTGAGTTTTCTTGCCTTGGTTACATTATTAACACTGAAGTTTTTCCCCCGCATCCGGGCACGTTTAGCCCCGCTCAATGACGTATCTTTATCCACAAATATTCATGAATTGCGGTCTGTTCTTGGCGGTCTTCTGTACTATGCTACCATTATTCCAAATTGCTCTCAACAAGCTAGTTGCATCCTCGAACCAGGCGCATGAAAAGACACTTCGCAAACTACCATCTTACCTTCAATCCGGTGTTGTTCTCAAACCATTTTCTTCGAAAGATCATTCAACTGTTATTACTGATGCATCTACCACTGGCATGCCTGCCGTTCTTGAACAGCACGAGCTGCCAGTCATTTGTATTTCACAGAGGCCCACCAACGCTGAACAAGGATGTTCACGAATATAAAGGGAAGCCTTAGCGGTTTACAGGGCCACCACGCGTTTGCATAAATACCTATTTGGTCTAAATTCAACAAATGTTGCTCATCAAGCAGCAACAAAGTTCACTTGTCATCCACAATTCGTTGTCCAAATCATCAGCTGCGATGGTTCAACGACGGAGTTATTCCACTCAGCTCGTGGGAATGTGATATTGTGCATCGTATTGCCAAATACACACCACACACTAGTCATCTATCTAGACTGCTACATTCATCTCAGTCACTAGTCACCAGTGAGTGCCTGTAAATACAGCCACTTCCAGTGCGACGTGAAGATCTTGTGAGGGATTCAAAGAAGTATTTAGCCCCTGTGATTTCAGCTCTACGTCGTGTTTGAACGTTAGATGAAGAGCGAATATTCCCGCTTTTCTACTCTCGTCGTGAAGGTTTGTTGACGACTCTAGACGGACCACTATGTTCATTCGTCCAACCTTCTGCTGTGTTCCCAATTCAGCAACAGAAGAAAGGCGCACGTGTATAGGTAAACGTATATTCGCGCAGCAACGTACGGTAAGCCCCAGTACAAAAGAGTACGAGAAAACGCAAACGCGTGTGCAAGTGGGTGAGTCAGTCGTGCATGTAATCGGAAGTGTAAGACAACGGTACAATCGGATTAAGTCGTGCAAGGTCGCGCAACACGTGGTACGATCTGATTGGTCAATGCTGTCCGGGACGAAGCACGACAAACGTCAGCTGCGTACGTGCGTGTGAGTGCGGACGAGATTGTCTGTCTAAGCACATGCCTGTTCAGGCCAAATACAACACCACCACCCCTTATCTATTTAAGCTACATGTAACGCTCAACTGGAAATCGTTCGCGACTGGATCTTCGGATCCCCGCGTTGTTTGCTGCAGACATACGTGGAAAGGGTGTAGTACTTGAGGAAAGTGGCTTCGGTGGTCGTCTCCCACAAAGTGTTGCATAAAGTCGACGGGCGTTTGTCTTAGTGCTGTCCTCCAGCAAGTACGTACCGGGAGATTGAACGCTTTCAACTTTTATTGGGGAAGATAGCATGTTCTCCCCTTTGCGAACTTGAGGTTTGCGAAATCTGACAAATGTTCCGGGCTGTAGTGTTTGACCGTATCGCCTGTATTTATTTTGGTAATTGGTTCTTCTCTTTTCTTCCGGTTTTGGATCGCTGTACTCCAGTCGCACCGCGTTCAGTCGCGTTCGTACTTGTCTGCCGAACATTAAGTATGACGGAGTCTTTCCGGTGGCAGTATGCGGTGTAGTTCTGTAAGCGGCCAATGCAGCAGTCAGGGACATCTCCCACTTCTCTCCTCCAATGGCTATGGTTTGAATGATTTCTTTCAATGTGCGATTTAAGCGTTCCACTATGCCATTTGCCGAGGGATTGTACGGTACCGTACGCACATGGCGAATGCCGTTCTGAGAAAGGTAATTTCTGAATTCATAACTGCGAAATTGAGGACCATTGTCGGTGAATACTTCGTCAGGTAGACCGAACCTCGCAAACAGGTTTTGCAGCCATCGCAGAATTATGCAAGTAGTAATTTATCCGCATAGAAAAGCCTCTGGCCACTTGGAGTAGAAACATATGGCAACAAGGACGTTTCGTTGATGATAAGGGGCGTTTCCCAATGGTCCCATGATATCAATTGCAATTTTCGCCGAAGGTTTCATTGAATATTCAATGGACTGAATAGGTGCATTCAGTGGTTTCGTGCTTTTATCAGAATGCTGACAAGGTGCACATTCCCTTACTGAAGCTTCGACACTGGAGTTGAACCGTGGCCACCAGTAGTATTCACGTATGGGGGCCTTTGTTCTCACGATACCAGGGTGCCCCTCGTGCCCAGCTGATATAACAGCAGGAACTAAACTTTCCGGTATTACAAGACGATTACCTCTCATGACACAGTTATTAACTACTGAAAGCTCATCTTTGACAGAATAAAATGGTAGCAGTGTGGGTTGCAGTTGTTGTCTCCTTGGCCATTCGGTGGAAACGTAATCGTAGACGGATTTTAGAACTTGATCACCTTCCGTGTGTTTCTTAACCTTGCTAAGAGTAATCGTTTTGAGGTTCGAATCATTGAGAAACGCAATCATTTTGACCTCCTCCAAATCGTCGCTCTCACCTGCATTATCCAAAGGAAGACGAGAAAGCACGTCAGCTACCTGGTTGTTTTGTCCGCCAACATAGACGATATCAAAATCGTAATTCAGCAGTCGTGCGTACCAGCGGCTGAGGCGTAGAGGGCGTTGATCTTTGCTACCGCGACAAAGTAGGGTGGTCAAAGAGGCGTGATCAGTGCGTAAAACAAAAATCCGTCCAAAAAAGTAGAGGTGCAACTTTTCACATGCCCAGACACATGCTAGAGCCTCCTTCTCGCCGGTAGAGTAATTTTGCTCAGTGGCAGATAGAGACCGTGAAGCATAAGCAACTACCTTCTCCATACCATTTTGTAACTGCGATAACACAGCTCCAATCCCAACGTCGGAAGCGTCTGTAGATACGTACGTAGGGCAGCTCTCGTCAAAAAATAGCTACTGTGGGAGTTGAAGCAGCCAGTTGACGAATGAAATTGTAAGCACACTCTTGTTCAGTATTCCAAACAAATTCTTGTCCATTTCGCGTCAGTTTAAGTAGTGGTTCCGAAATGGTTGCAAAATTTTTAAAATGCTGTAGGTAGTAGGTACAGATACCTAACAAGTGTTTTACTTGTTCCACCGTTGCTGGCTTCTGGCGTTCGGTTTCACTCCATCCGATGAAATGTCATGACCGAGAAACTCGATTTCCGACACAACGAATTGGCACTTTCGTAAATTTAAACGCAAACTTAGTTCATTCAACCGAAGCTCTTCGGGAGATTTGCCAAACACGCAAATATCATCCAAGTAAACTATGCAACCTTTCAGATCTGCAAAAGAAGGTGTCATAAACTTTTGCCAGGCTGCCGGTGCACTAGCCAGCCCCATAGGAAGTACTTTGTATTGAAAGAGTCCATCCTGAGTTAGAAAAGCCGTCAAAGGTCGTGAACCAGTTGTGGGTGGCATGTGAAAATAGGCGCTTCTCACATCCAACTTCGAAAATACCTTAACACCGACTAACTTAACGATTAGTTCGTCCGCAGTTGGCAACGGAAATTTGTCCGCTATGACATATTGGTTTAGCATGCGTAAATCAGCACAGAGTCGTACAGATCCATCTTTCTTGAGAACTGCAACCAAAGGGTGTACCCATTCAGAGCACTGTTTTGGTTCAATTAAATCGTTCTCGAGCATTTCCCGAAGTGCTGTAGTAACCGCCTCCCTTTTAGTAAGTGGTATTGGTCGAGGTTGGTGGATGCTGAATGGAGTTGCATTGAAAAGTAGTCGTATTCTGTATTGTCCAGTTGGAATTCGCCCGATATCGTTCTTAAACAAAATGGGATATTTCGCCTGGAAACCGTAACCTTCTATGTTTGAGACAAACATTCTGTCAACGCATGGAGCAACTTGCAGTGATACCATAGCGTTTCGGCCCAAGAGCGGTTAACTGTTATTGTTGGACATGTACACAGCAATGCGGCACTTAAAGATTTCGTTCAAGAATAACGTTACATGTACAAAACCAAGAATGGGCGCTGTATTGTTTGAATTACTGTCAAAAGTGTACGATGACGGGTGTATCGGTAAAGTGGTAAAATGACTGCGGTAAAAATCGTAAGGTATTACAGTTATGGGTGAAGCTGAGTCTAGTTCCATTTTCAAAGAATCTACATTATTATCATGTTCGAAATAGACCGTACGAATATCAGGTAAAGCCAATTTAGATTCAAAATTATGCAATGTTGTACGAGGTGAACGAGTATTCAAGGCGTAAATGTTATCAGAAGGCTAAATTTGTAACATAGATCACTATAATTCATGTCACATATGTGAGAAACAGTACTTTTATGACAAACACGAGCAAAATGACCATAATTACCGCAAATGCGGCACTGGACATTTACCGCGGGGCAGAGTTTATAGTCAGCTTTGTGTTGGGTACTTCCGCATCTTAAGCAATAAACACGTTATTTGGAGACACGATCCCTATTCGGCGCGACAGCTTTGTAGCGGTTGCCAACTTCATTCGTACTTTTACCACGTTTATTGTTTAACTGAACGCTGACTGCCAAGCGCGGTTGCCATTTGACCGTTGCTCTTGCGCACGCTCTCACGCACGCTCCCAAATACACGCTAACCACTATCTCTCCCAATCGCCTTCTCGTTCTCACGGGTCGTGGAGAATACTGTTTTGGTTAACATATTTGTGCAGTGCCGCACATTAGAGTAACGTTCAGGTGGTCCACGCAGTACAAAGGACCGAAGCACGCGTTTACTAAGGAAACCGCAAAGTAAGGTCTAATCAACCATACAGCTTTGATGTAAGTAATATCCGTACTAACTGCATCGGAGTGAAATAGTTTCACCTGCTCATTAATATAACTTCTCGTACGTGCAATGTTACATGCACTATCCCAAATGAGTTTGAGGGAATGTTCTGCAAGTATAGCTTCACGAATTCTCTGATACACAAACGCCCGAAACCAGTTGCTGAATAAGAAGCTCCTCTTCAAATTTCTTTGCTGGCACGGAGTTGTAGTCGCAGCGGCGTACCTCACAGAGAAGCCGAGATATGAAATCATCAGTTTTCTCTCCGGGCTGCTGCTTCGTGAGTGAAAATTGGTAACGTGCCACATAGGCATTTATACGGGGTCCTCAATGTCTGTCTGATGTTTCCAGTGCATCCCTCAACGACGTTTTCATTGCACAAACCCAATGCGTCAAAAAGCCTTCGTCCTCCATCCCCCAGATGTAGTCGAAGAAGTTTCAGCTTGTGTTCTTCTGAAAGCTTGATGCCAGTATTAAAGACGGATAAAATCTCCACGTAATAGATGAAAGTAGACTTCCACGAATTCCACGCATCTGAGGATGGTTTAACAGCAGCATCGATCCAAAATTGATCTGGAGCACGAATCGTAGCTGTTATTCCGCAGGTTGGAAGCCGCGACGCCCAACGTTGTGTTCACAGTTCGGTAACAGAAGAAAGGTGCAAACGTCAGCTGTGTGTGTGTGTGTGTGTGTGTGTGTGTGTGTGTGTGTGTGTGCGGGCGAGATTGTCCGTCTAAGCACATGCCTGTTCAGGCCAAACACACCTTCCGTTCTCTCATATTGGCAGATCTTCACTCAGGGCACTTGGGCTTTGACAAAAGAAAATCACTGGCGTGACTTGCAGGTAGATGGGACCAGATACCGATATCGCAGGCACAGTAAAAAACCTAACCATTGCCTGCGTAAGACATTCAAAACCATCAAAGTGGCTTCCTTGGCCGGTGTCCTGTGGGGCTTGGCAAAAGGCACACGCAGACTATTGTGGACCCTTCTTGGGTAAATACTGTGCTTTTTTGTCATTGATGCCTGTAGTGCTACCGATATGATACACGATTACAAAGACTAACAAATTTGTTTATCTGAACATTAACCGAATTTGGTGGCGCCACTTGCTCAGCCTGTGTATGCCTTCTGCACGCCTTTGCGTTCCTGCAATACACACGTTATCCTGCTCCAGCGTCTCGAGTTCTGCTCTTTTGCTCGCTGCCGAGTATATTCTTTGTCGTGTGACGAACCAAGGACCAGGGGCTATGGACTCTATGCGGGAGCAGGCCCTGAATTAACTTAGGAGAATCCTAAATGTCTCTTCCCGCTGGCCAAGTGTATACATAACAACTACAGCCACGGCAAACTTCATACAGACTGCGCTCAGAGAAGCGTTAAGCAGAGAGGGAGTTTTGTTTGTCCTAGTTACTAACGATGGCACACATTTCTGTGCTAAACTCCTGGATGAGTGGCTGAAAGGCCTTAGTTGCCAACTTGTGCACAAGGCTCTTCGTCACGCACTGCCTAATCAACTTGTGGAGAGCTACCTACGCGCACCTAAAAGGGCAATTGATTCTGCTAACCTTCGTTCATTTACCGAACTTGATAGTACCAACGAAATCTCATGCTACATCATAACGCTTCACATACAGTTACTGGTTAATGTCTCTTTCAATTATTTAAGTGTGGTGGTTTGAGTGTATTTTGAAAGCTAACTTCAGTTTTCTCAGAAGGAGTGATTTACGGCCGGAAAAAGGGGTTTTCTTTTTTTCTTAGCAGAAACCGGATGGTTACTATTTTTCATCTAGAAGATTCGTCCAGTCAAGCATGTCATAATGACCAGGTGTATTTCAACGAGGAAGGTCAGTCTGATGTCATTTCACCAGTTGTTGCACCAACTGGTAATTCTGATCTAGAAACATTTGAATCGGATAATTCCAAGTAACACTTAACTATCCGAAGATCTGGAAGAACTGGTGTCAGGAGGAGATTACAAACACTGCCACTTCATTTCAGTGTTCGACAGATGTGATACCCGAGAGTGAATCATTCTGCTTTGCGTAATCGTATTCGCTGTGTTACGCTACATGTTTGTATACTACATGGTTTCGCGTGTATGAAATAATACGCTACACTCCGTCTTGGTGTGTTCCTTATTCTCAATAATTCTGTGCGGCGTTCCACCTATTCAGTTCGCTAGATATCATACTTACACAATTTACTCACTCCGTCCGGGTTATCAATTGGTCTAGCTGGCAAATACTCTTTCGGGGACCTATGATCCACGGAGCTCACGATTTACTCCCAAAGAGCTTCAATTACTAACACAAACAACAGATTCACACACATACACGCTCGGATTTATTCGACCGAAATTATTGCGCCGTAAGACTAACTGTGACGGGACTCCGTGATCATAATCTTCCAATTAGCAGCTGTAACCAGAAAGTGAGCAGACGACATCTCGCATGAGACGTTGAATAGGTCCTTGTTGTTCTTGTTGCTCTTGTGTTGTTCATGGTTTTGGCAGCCGAATTGTATTTAACACATACTTCGTTTTTTCCTAATAAATGCACTTTTCGTTATTAGTTTTACCCCCCCCCCAAAAAAAAAATCGGGTAAATTTATTTTAACAACCCGTCCACCGTGAGCCACAGAAATCTCAGAGGCCACGATGTGGTTTAGTCCCGAAAAGATCTTCAAGCTTGCCTCAATTTCACCGCGATGTCACATCAATAACATACACATTCCAAAAATCGGTCAGTGGCGTTTACCTTCTAGAATTATTACAGAGACTCTAATATTTGCCTATTTAAAAAAAGTAAACATCCCGTTCTCAGGTACGGCACGGACAATGGATGTGGGGACACCCCGAGGAGATCGAATTTCTCAACTCACTACTCCTAGCCTTGCTAGTAGGCAAAATCAGCCAGATACGACAAAGAAAATAATGATATTAGCTAGAAAAGTGCAGGCAAAGACTGCGTGATAGAGAAACTAATTGGCAGATTTGACAGATATTCAGTGTCGAATAATGGCTGTAGAATCCACGCTAACCTGAAACGAATAATTCATAGATCATGTATAGTGATGAATTTCCATAATGCAGCTATTCATTATCACGCCTTTGTACCTCCATATGTCTGCGACCTTGAATTGTGAAAATAATTAACTGTGATTCGAATTTCAAGCTGTAGAGTTCTGCTTTTCGTCAAGACTTAGGATGGTGGCTATTATTCAATCACTGTGCTAGCATTGCAGGTTTGTTCGCTTTTATTCACTCCCAAACTGCACTCCATCTTCATCACTGATGCATCAACCACTGGAATTGGAGCTGTGTTAGAACAGGATGGATTCCCTGTTGTTTTTGTTTCAAGTAGACTTACTACTGCCAAAAAGGCTATTTCCAGACACAAAGTGAGCTTTGGCTGGTTATTCGTTTTTCGAACGGCTTTATGAATAGCTGTTTGGATCCAAATTCACCACTTTTTCTGATCACGAAACACTCTGTTTCACTTATAATCCATCGAAATCACTACACAAGTCCACTACAGCAATGGTTAAGTGATGGGGTATAGCACTTTCTGCACATGACGAATCTCTAATGCGGATCATCCATCCAGATACACTCAGTCAGGGGATCTATGTGATTCTGATTCTTTACTCGTGCAACCACTTCCTGTGAGCCGACAAAATCTAATTCACGATCCACACTGGCACTTCGGATCTATTTTTCGCCGAAATTAAACGAGGATGGACCGCCAAAATCACTGACAGAGGACTTGCTGGTGACACCAGATGGAATTCTGTGTTGGAAAGATCGCATGGTTAGTCCCCATCTCTCCGGGTATTATCAGTACGTGATTTGCATTCTGGTCATTTTGGAATTGAAAAAATGAAGGAGGTGGCTCGCCTCACTTTCTGGTGGCTTAGAACTGATTGTGATATCATGCGGTCCACTAAAATGTGCGACCTCTTTGTACACAAAACACATTCACTATCTTCTGAGTGCACTCCATGGGCTGTATCTTGCAAAGCTTGGGAAAGAATTCATGCTGATTACTGTGGTCCTTACCCCACCATATATTAGGCTTTAGCGATGGATGATTTATATTCCCGTTGCCCGGAAGTGTACTTCACAACATCGGCCAATGCGGAGTTCACAATAATTTTTCCGAGGAAGACATTCAACAGTGAAGGAGTGGGCCTTTGATACTCCGGATACCAGGTACTAACTAGATCCCAAGAATGGCCTATGGAACGGGCAACAACTCGAAAGTTCCGACGAGTGCCAAAAGACGGTAAAAGTCCGTGGAATGGGTGAGAGACGGTTTGCATTGAATCAACGTCTGTCACGTTTACGATTGGAAGCGATGCCGGACGCGGTACTAGCTAAGGGAGCTAAACTTCCAACCTTCCGCAAGCAGAGCAGCCAAAAATGCAATTTTCAATTGGCGGAAACCAATTGTCCTTACAGCACGCAGACAAACAACACACAGCCCTGTGGCATCGAACAACATACAAACTACTTAGTGCTAAGTGCTAATTGGTTATGTTTGCCTACGGTTATTTTTGGTCATGAATTTACACATTCAAACTTAGTCATCTCCGGGTCGCTGCAACAACTCCCCCCTCTAGAAGCTGGCTCTCAAGGTGACCCTTCGTTCTTATTGGCTTCGTACCGCGCACAAGTCTCCATCAGCATCACAAGCCTCATGTGACATTGGTCATCTTGGGGACCATGTTACGACTCCATTATCCGCTTGTGCTGCTGGTGAAGAATTACTAGAATGTGCACGGGCTTAGCGGCCATCTACGAAGCCCTGACGCAGGTGTCGAGTAAAAGATTTATGTAAATGTATACCGTACAAAATAATCCGACACGACTTTCCGGGTGTTCCTCCATTCGCCGTGCCCGTACATGCAATGGAAGAGGAAAATGAAATACGTGAGCTAATGGAAATGAGGAAAAAACGAGACGAAAGGAACTTACCCCGGTCTGTCGGTACAATAAGCAGATTTCAAAGTCTTTGAAGGGATTTTATAAAACTTCAAACAGTCAAAGTAACATTAGGTGGGACTGAAAGAATGAATGCTATCTGCGAGACGCTTTGGCCAATTTACATGGCTGCCAGATCGCGTCGTTCGCTGCGGCTCTACGGTTTCGGGCTGCCATGCTTGAGGCTTGGAGGTGGCCTCTGTGATGAGTGTGGGAACTATATGAGGACTGTCGTCTGGCGGTGTTTTCTCTTCTAGACTACCGTTAGAAATTTCAACCTTAAGACCGTCGACCGATATAGGTTCATGCTCACCTTTTCGGTCTAAAAGATAAACTCGATCGCGTCACTCGGGCACTTTATATGGACCTCCATAAGACCGCAGTGGAGATCTTCTCACGCCATCTACGCGAATGGGGACGCGGGCGCAGGTGGACCGCTCAGGGGGAACGTGGGCCTACAAAGACTGTGGTCGCGGCGAGTGCATTTGTGAACTGTGCCTCTACACAGCCAAATATTAGACATATGAAGTGTAGCGGCTTTGAAGAAACCAAACTCAATAAAATGCAATAGCTAGCTGAGGGCTTATGCGCCCCTTGTTTACAAATAGGTATTTTAACTTGGATTTACTTGGGAATGACTACAGCTCTCCAGAAGCTTCCACCTCCGGTGTCAGGCACCCCTCTAGCTGTAGACAATCTCCCTTTTCGAACCTTTCTTCTCAATCACATAAAGTGGCTCATAAACAGGACAAAGGCACTTCAGGGAAATTTCACTCATCCAGACCGAGTTAACCAGCGCGGTGTTATAATGTCCTTCGGTCGGACACATCGGTTTACCTGAGAACCCCGTAGGACATTTGGGTAATCCTCAACAGTCATCCATTGAGGCACGCAACTGGCTTAGCAAACGTTGACCAGACTTTTTAATAAGTCAGGAATTCTGTTTAGCCTCGGTTCCTTCAATCGACTAGTTGCTTGAAATCTGATTTGTTTAAGTCCACCTGGTACCGGAAACGTCGATCGCATCGAAAAACTTACGTCACGCTTAGCAGGCCGCAAGGCGCACTTCAACTCATCAGCTCTGGCCATTAGCTCGTCCAGTCTCCCATCTCCTGTCATTTATACAGGGTAACCATTATAATTACAAAAACCCAGCTATTTATATCGTTCTACATCTCCATTGACTGGATGGGAACCCAGACCGCAAATCGTGCTTGCGACTAAAGAAGCACCACGGTAGTCGTTCACGCGAACCATGGTAAAGCGATCCTCGGGTAACAAAAGAGTTTGACTAAAGACTGGTTCCGCAGCTGTCGCGCTAATACAGGTTTATAAGCGGAACGCAAACCTAAGAGAGATACTGGAAGCGCCCGCACCCAATGAGGGCTGCCAGGAGTGACGGGCGAAGCTTTGAACTGGCGATGGAAACGCCCAACCACACCGTTGGCTGGTAGGTGGCACGCTGTCGTACGAGAACGGTGACAGCCTAAAGTACCCAACGTCCCTCTAAGCAGGAGAGGTTCAAACGGCCAGCCGCGATCGGTGGTGACCGTCGCGGGGTAACTATATAGAGCAACCCAAATTTCCGTAACAGCAGCTATCACAATTTTTGCCTTCACACTGGCAATAGGAACAGCCTCTGGCTAACGACTATGGCAAGGAGGCAACTGAATCCTTTATTGGGAGTAGCAAGGCCAACCACATCCATGCGAATGTGATGATACCTCGGATATTCAACTCGGAGGAGGCCTAACGGAGCGACCGCATGTCTACTTACCTTCGATCGTTGGCATTGGATGCATGAACGAGCCCAAGTACCAATATTGTTTTGCATGCCATGCCAGACGTACCTATCTGCAACTAGCTTGGTGGTGGCTCGGATGTCTAGGTTGGACTAATTATGTGGAACGTCAAAAATTTTCGGCGCCAGGACATAGGTGTGATGGGGCGTGGGTGTTGCGACACTGGGTCACAGAATATCGAGCCCGAGGAAGTGGCTAAAGAAAACTCCGAAGGTTTATTTGATGAGACCCTGCTTATATCTGTGAAACCCAACCCCGAACTTTGGGCTGCAACCAAAACCTCGAGGTCCGTGAACCTTGGACGACTAGACATGGCGTGTACTCGAGAAAGGGCTTCGGCCATAACGTTGTCGGTTCCAGAAACGTGATGAAAACCACTGCAAAACTGTGCCACGAAGTCTAAATGACGCATCTCACTTGGTGAGTGTTTATCGGTTCGACTGCGAAACGCGTGCGTCAGTGGCCTGTTATTGGTAAAGATGACGAACTGTCTGCCTTTGAGGACATGTCGGCAATGTCTAACAGTACTGTATGCAACAAGTAGGTCCCGACTAAACGTGGAATGCTTGGTTTCAGCAGGTAGGAGACGACGAGAGCAAAAGGCTGGTGATTTCCATCGTGATGTAGACCACAGCTGTAGCACGCCACCTTAGGCTTTGTCGGAGGCATCGGTGGCTATATTCGATTGAGCCTCAGTACCGAGATGGACCAGCAAAGTAGCGGAGGCTAAAGCGTCTTTAATTGCGTCGAAGGCAGTTTGAGCATCCCCAGGTAATTCTGTGGGACCATCTTTAGCACCCGAAGTAAATCGGGAAACGGTTGCACAGTTTGGGATGAAACGCCGACAATAGCTTATCACTCTTTTTGAAACGAAGAAGGGCGGCTAGAGCAGTGGGTAGCGGAATGTCGAGAACGACTTGTACCTTTTCTTCCAAGGGCCGAATACCACTTTCATCGATCATGTGGCTCAAAAGCTCAACAGCGCCGACGGTTATACCACGTGCTAACAAAAACTCAAACAATTGAGGTAGGTGTTGCATGTGTGAATCTTCGGATTCACCAGTTACTAGCAGATGGTCTATGTAAGCAAAAACAAAACCTAAACCCCTGGTAACCTGGTCAGTAAAAAGCTGCAAGGTTCGTACAGCGTTGCGTAAACCAAATGGCATTCGTAGGAATTCGAAGAGACCGAAGGGTGTTGTTACAGCCATCTTAGGTATATCCTCTTCTGCGATAGGAATCTGGTGATAGGCACATACCAGATCTATTTTGGAGAACACGCGAGCACCGTTGAGGTCAGCCGTGATGCCCTGAATGTGTGAGATGGGATGTCTATCTGGGACAGGAGCCATATGAAGTGATGAGGCCCATGGACTATTTGATGCACGAACAGTACCCAATTCGGGCCTGTGATCGAACTCAGCTAGCACGATTTTTAGCTTGTCGGGTGCAAGCCGACGAGCCCTAGTTGAAACTGGAGGGCCTTATGTGCTAATATGATGACCCACCGAGCTGGTTGCAGCAAGTAGTATGGACTGTGGGTGCAACACTTTTGGGTATTTATTTAATACGTCACCAAACAATTGCAAACCGGTCGTTTTAAGTAAATCAGGATTGATCGGGTTATATCAGCCGGAACCCCGTTCATAGGTAGATTGGTTACACGATCCCCAAGACTTTTGTGGCGGGAATCAACCGAGAGGTCGAAGTGATGCAAGAAACCAATACCAGGTATGGCTTTCGGAAAGTCTGCAATCATACAAACTCAACGGAAAGTGCGACGAAGACCAAAACATGATGCCTTCGAAATATGCCCATAAGTCTATATAGAGGTATCACTAGCTGTACTTAAGCTGGAGAAGGGATACCCACATAAAGTTTGACATGAGGGTGATAGCACACTAACTTTAGCTCCTGTGTCTGCCAAGTAGCCAGTTCCTGAATTATGACCGATTATGGAGAATGGGTCACTGCCCTGGCCAGTAGCGTCCGTCTCAGGTACGCACTAGCGTCCCCGTTTCGTTGAAAGGCTGGGGCCATGGTACAAGGCGGAGTGCAGTAAATCGTCTTTGAACGATACAGCTGATGATACCAAGAAGGAGCCTCAGTTGATGTTGGCTGAACCGGAATTCTTCCACGGCTTCTGCTGGGAGATCTGTTTGAGCGACTCTGTCTGTTAGGTGATGCCGGGGTTGAACATCCAACTGACTGCACACTGAGTGCCTCGACTTTTTTTGACAGGATCGTGCTCAGTGGCTGTTAAAGAGGCAATGACAGACTTTGTTTGTGAGGAAATCGCCTGACTGACCTTTGGCTTGTAGGTTCCTCTAATTTTGTCGGCCCTCCCGGCAGGCCTTTCGAGAAGTTCCTCTGTGGACACAAAGGACCTTCTGCAAGTCGCTGGGAAGACTACGGAGACAAGTAGATTTCAGGAGACCATTATCGATCCTAGTAGATCCTGAAAGAGTCCACACCTCTCGAAGCAACTGTGCAGGTGTGCGATCTCCTAGCTTGGTGTCTGCAAACAGACGGACGATTCGCTGCTTTTCATACATACCAATCCGGCTGATGACAGTGGCTTTCATGAGTTCGTAGGGTTGGTTTCTTTTGATTCCAAAACATCTTGCACTTCGTCGACGATGTGTGGAGAAGAACTGCGACCACGTAGTGAAACATTTCACTTTAAGTAGACGCACGGAGCAGGGCGAAAACCTCGCGAGGCTCCGTTCGGTAAAACGTAAGCAGCCAAAGAGAGACAGTACGGTCAAAACACAGCCTCCGAGAAGATCATAGAGAAAATGAACGCAAAACGATGGTCGGGACTGTTCGCTTCCTACAACAACCGGTGTCACTAAGTACTGACCAGTGAAAAATCTGCTCCCCCGAGATCCCTATCTTCTGACCAGTATGAAGAAGCGATAAAATGGCTACTCAAAACTGTCTTCTCAAAACGTCTTCAGCTACAGCACGGATAATAAATATGGAAAAAATCTGAGGAAGTCAAATTTCTCAGCTCGATATTCTTAACCTTGTTAGTGGGCAAAAGCAACCAAATACGACAAAGGAAATAATAACGTAAGCTAGAAAAATGTAGGCAAGAACTAGATGATAAGAAAGATAATTGGCAGACTTGACTGCTGTTCAGTGTCGAACAATGACTAAAGAATCCACGCCAACCTAAAATCATTAGTTCATAGGTGACCTATTCTTCCTGAGTAAACGAAAATCCAACGAAACTGAAGTGTGATAATGTCAGTGGTCCACTCCGGCTGTCGCCAATGGTGCAAACTAAATTTGCGCTCACCCCATCCTAAGCAATAGAGTGTTTAAATAAGCAAATTTTGCTCCATGCAAATATCCTGAGTTGAGCTAGGGGAAATCCATGACGCGAGTGCGTGCTCACTGCCTGGAAGACATATTGCGCAGTATGATACTGTGAACCTGTGTTGAAGAGTAGCAGCTTCGCAGACACCAAACTCACCAAAATGCATTTGCGAGCTCAGAGATTGGGTGCTCCTCATTCAATAATAGGTACTTGCACTGAGGTTTACATGGGAATGCTAACAGCTCCGCAGGAGCAGTCAATTCCGGTGCCAGGTCTTCATCTAGCTACAAGCAATCTGCCTTTTCGAATCTTTCCTCTCAGTCACACAAAGTCGCTAATAATCAGGACAATTGCGCTTCTAAGTACATTTATCAACCCAGGCCCGATTAAACCAGTGGGGTATCATAATCATCTTCGGTCGAAAGCATGGGCCTATTTTAGAAGTCTTGTGGGACATTTGGGTGATTCTCATCAGTCACCCATTGAGTTACGCAACTGGCCAAGCAAACGTTGACCAGGCCCTTCGATGGGTCAGGGATTCGGCTTAGCTTTGGTTCCTTCAATAGACTGGTTGCTTGGAGTCTGTTTTTGTTTAAGTCCACCTGGTACCGGCAGACATGACAGCATCGCCATCAGAAGCCACACGACCCAAGGCGCATTCCAGCTCGTCAGCTCTGGTCATAAGCTCTTTCAGTCCCCCATTTCCTGTCGTTTATGTAGGATAACCGATATAATCATTAAAACCCATCAATTGCTTTCTTCCTGGGTCTGCGTTTGCTGGAGGGGAATCGAGTCAGCAAATAGTGCTCGCATCTAAGCAAGGACTTCTTTAACAAGGAAAGTCCTGTAAAATGAGGACAAATGGCCCGGCCAGCCAGAGTGTCATCAATCGAGTGTCCTATTTAATATAATTATATGTCACACACTATTCTCTTTTTCATTTTGTAGAATATGTCAAGCCACTAGTATTTTTTGTCAGGACTAGAATGAGGCATTCAACGAAATAAAGAGAAAAAAATTTTGAAATTCATTAGACACAGATGGTGACCCACTGTCTACCGGGTCAGACTCTTTGCCAATCGCGACTAATAAACACGTGATCGCTTTCATCCCGTCCTAACTACTTTCAATCACCGAAGTTCTCCATGGTATCAATCTATCACTTCTTTTAGATTCCATGCATACTACTGTGTTTTAATTCTGTTTTTAGACACAATCGCATAAACCTTGAAATCTATCTCAGGAACATGTAGAGTTGCGATTTATGAAAAATTGTTACTAATCTTCAGAATACCCGAATAGGTACTGCTTACACTAAATGAATAAAACAATTGGAAATGAGAAAGCAACTTGACCTTTATGTCGGAGGAAATGACAGTTTACGTACCTAAATTCTCGTCTTGCATTGCTTGACGTCTAGCTTTGTTAGATCAACTGTGTATTTCTTTTACCGACAGATACTGGTTCTCCTGAGGTTCCTGGGATGAAACAAACGGCGCCAGGAATTTGATCAGATACAAAGAATTTCGTTGACACACACTTGACGGAAATAATGAGCCTCCTTCTAGACGGCTTTTCGTTGCGCACTTCCACATCGGTGGCAGGTTATTGCCGCTCCGTGCACAACGGGCGCCGTCTGTAATCTTACACAAAGACAAATACGTAATCTAGAAAAGTCAAGGAGAAAATATAAATTTATGTGAACGTAGCGAAGTGCGTACGATAGCTTCACAGCGTAAAGTAAATTTTGGTCTAACGGAAAGACGCTAACATCAAGTCGAGCGGTCGCACCACCCGACAGCCACAGACGAGAGAACAGACGGCGAATATGTCGGATGCTTCTCGAAGCATATAAAAGATCTCTTTCGGAATAGTAGAAGTGAAGAAGCAAGGTCTCGGTTAACCTGTGGGATAAACCACGTTAGGGACTGCCGATTAAGCCGTCAACTTAGACAATCGGACTAGCCTAGTAGGAGTGATGCCCAAGAGAATCAAGTTATCGGCCACGAGCAACTGGCCAGAAAGCAGGCGAAACGCTCAGATATCAGCAGCAGCAAAGTTGTTACCGCGCTGTCTGGAGGACGGACTGTATAAACGATTGCAAGTGTCTCATAAACTTACTTGTTTGGCCGCCGAAATAAATCGTCCCGGCCCCTCCTGTTTTCCCTGTTGCACTAGAGGCGTGACCACACTCATATAATGACTTTTCCTTGGCCTGTTCCGTTCGGGGAAGGTTATGCGGGGGAGGGGGGGGGGGTGATCATGGACTTCGAAGGGATAGCGGCATTTAACAGAGCGAGAGAAGGCACCCCTGCTGGCGGAGTTTTAGGCATTGCTGGTTGGGCTTGCCGAGTTAACGTATAATTTGAAGGTGGGAGAAAAACCAAGCCTTTCTTATCGGAGGTGTGTGCAGGGCTGATGATGGAGTTCACACAGGAAGACGGTCTACAGAGACCTATGGGAAGTTTCAACATGGCTCTGCACGACAGCCCCAAAAACTCGGTTGTCCATCATAAGCACCTTCCGCATCAACTGCCTACGGGTTGCCTGAGACAAATGGTGCAACTAGAGCTGGCCTCGTTTATGACCTTTTCTTTGAAAGCACAACCCCGGGCGTCCAAGGAAGATTGAGAATGGCAGTTGCATGCTGCGTGAATAATACGGAATACCTGTTCATGTTTGTTCGTGCTGCCTAATGAGCGACAACTGCCCGATTGAAGCAACCGGAACCGGAGTATACATAGCGGAAGTGATCGAGGAAGTCAGGCAATGGCATCTGGAGCTCAAAAAAAACAACACGAGAACGAGGCATTGATGCATAGTTCACGGAGGTGTTTTGTTCGTGGCAAGTTAGGGCTCTTTTCCCGATAGTGTCCAGAAAATTGTGTTTCATCTTAATTTGCTGTACCCACACTCAAGTCGAACGGAGTGCCCGTGGTTTAGATCATAACTGAGGGCGAAGGTGAAGTTGCGGTCGTAGACACAGGGGCTGGGGTATCTGTGGCACCTCGCGTGGAGGTAATTTTGGTGAGGCCTTGCGAAATACGAGTGTATGCTGCCGGAGGGGTGGCTCTGAGTGTAGCGGAAAACCAGCAGCCGGCGGTTCAGATCGGTGACTTTTGTGTGACATATGAGATGGTAACTGTGGAAAGGATTGCAGACAGTCATTGGGGTTGATTTGTTGGAGCGTGTAGGTGGCAAAACTGATTTTGAATCTCGTCGACTGCGGGTTGAGGAGAAAGATACCAGGCTCCAACCTCACTACAACCGGCTAAACAGATTGCGTTGTGTGAAAAGTTCCTCTGCCCCGAAGTGTCCAACTCCTTGCATCAAGTAGTGGTAGTAGAGGTATGCTGAGTTATTTTCGACACTAGATGTCTAGTACCTTTTTTGTGACTAGCAAGAACACAAGATCATCCTGGTTCCGGGTACAGTGTGCAAACCGGTGTACCGGAGGATACTACAGAGAGTCGTGCCAGAAGTGGAGAAGCAAGTGTGAGACATGCTACCAAAGTAAATAATTCAGGAAGGCACCAGCCCGTACTCCTCGCCGGTATTGTTACCGCAAATTATCGGATGGCATGTATAGATCTTGTGTTGACTTCTGCGAACTCAGCCGTTTCATAATTAAGGGAGAGTTCCCTGTGACATTATTGGAAGAGATATTTTAGTAGCTTCATGACACGGAGGTGTTGTCACTATTCGACCCGAGGTAGGGTTATTAGCAACTGCCCTTTCCAGCGGGCCACAGAGGGACAGCAGCGCTTTGTGTCCGTGGGAAGCGACATGAGTACCCATGGATGCCTTTTGGACTGAGTGAAGCACCGGATACTTTCAGAAGTTTGCTGTTTCAGGTACTGGAAACCCCAGAAGACGTTGTAGTGTATGGAGATTTTATAGTAACATTTCCAGAGGCGATTGACGAGCGTCTATCCAGAATAAGGGCAATGATGGAAAGAATCGGAACGGGGGGGGAGGGGGGGGGGGGTGGAATTGAGCGCAGGTAGTGCCAGACCTTCCGTGACGAAATAATTTGTTTTGGCACATACTGTTGGAAAAAGCAAACTTCAACCCGTACTGGAGAAGGCAGGGAGGATTCGAAACTTCCCGTGGCCAAAATCAAAGGGTCAACCTAGATACTTCCTCAGCATGGCTGGAAGTGACTCCACTTTTGTGCCAAACCTTGCCCAAAAAGCTGGTGCCCCATTTTATCTGCTGGGGAAGGATAAGAGGTTCGAGGGGACTTCAGATACGGATGCGGCACTCGAGGGACTCAAGGAAATCGCAGCAGACACTTGGAGCTTTTTGACAATACCAAAGCTGCTCAAGAAATTCTCCGTAATTGTAGGTGACGGTGACATCGGAATTGGCGCAGTGTTATCAGAACCGTCCGAGGTGATCGAGTACGCCAGCCGGTTGCTCACAATAGCCGAAAGGAAATGCTGCACCACGGAAAAGGAATGTTTAGCAATCGTGTAGGCACTGGAAAAGTGTAGAACACGTCCCATTGCCACCGAATTCCGCACCAAAATGGGTCACAAGCCATCGAAGTGGTGATTGACATCATGAGATCCAAGAGGAAGGCCGTCTCGGTGGGCATGCAGCCTGTCCCACCCTTTTAAGCAATCAGTAGCCGAATTCAAACGACTCCGAAAACAAAACCACGATTTATTCGTAGATTCTGCTATACCGGATTAATAAACGAGCAATAACAAAAAAATTACAAACCTTAAATGTGCGCTCAAACGGACTCAAAAGACGGCAACGAAGTCTGTGGCGCGCGAGAGACAAGAAAGTGCGTCACGCATGTCCAAGATGAGATATGGCAAGGCAGGGCGTTTGACGTAAGCAAACAAAGGTTGGCCCATAGGAACATGAAGTGTGCTGGACAAGCGAATGGTATACGTAGGAGAGTATTATCACGAAACCACGAAATTATTGTGTTTTGAAAGATGTTTCTACAACCGATCGTTATACCCCCTCCAAGATCCTTCCTGCCCTAGCAGAACCAAGGGTTTGGAATAAGAATATTGATTCCCTCTACCTACCTGGACCCCGCTATCGGCGCGCGTAACTACTAATGCTGACATCCGTACTCTACTCACATACTCGGGATCGCACGTGATCCCATAGCCAGGTCAGCAAGATGTTCCTGTGCGCTGTCCACGAGGGCTGCTGCCCGGCAGCAGACGTGATGGGAGACTTGTAAATTCCGAATCCAGGCGCTGCTTCCGACAGAACAGCAGTGAATGGATGCACATGCAAGTATGCAAAGAGACCATAGCAGAGGTCACATATAATTGTCCTCATCGACATCGTTACTGAGACGAGAAATGGCCTAGCAGCATCGTATCTTGATGGAGATATGTCGTGGAACCGTTTTCCATGCGCGTGCAGGTGAGTGTTAGTGGAGATGTATTTAGGTAAGCGGAGGAATCCCAACTATCACCATATACGGGAAAGTCTTCAGCGATGTCAATGACAAAACGAGAAATTGTGAAACAATGTTGTGTCTCAAGTTATGGGGCGAAACGTTGCTCTTCACGCTTTGTGTGTGTGAGTGTGAGCACGAGTAGACGTGTATACTGGAAGCAGCAACCACATTTCGTGGAACTGTCTCTTGAGTGACATACAAAGGTCGGGAATTCTGGGGATTAAAATGATCTACTGGGATTCTGTGTTAAAGGTTTGACTCACTCATAGTGTGTTCACGAACCAGTGTGAACTTCTGGGCACATGGTCAGGGAAATGTCAATAAACAAAAGTGGGCTATGGTACCATTGCGTGAGTTTGTTACTTTGGATCGAGCCCTGCGGCTCAAAGTTATGGGGCGACTGATTTGGTGGTGCGGACCGGCCCGTCTTCAGCCATCAGTAGACTGATGCTGCGCAAGTCGCGAGTCAGCATCTCCTTGGTGGTCTTCACGTCCGCAGTTCTTGTCAGCTCGTTGGAGCTGCTAATAACTGCCATGACAACATCCATGGACCACGTGCTTAAACGAGCAAGCTCGTCGGTGATCATTACTGTATTGCCTCCTATGGGCGGTCTTTCTTTGTTGATCCATTTCTGTCGAGTTTGCAGGACCAGTAGGCATTTTTGCAACCATGGCTTTCAAAGAACTCTGGCCGGATAGTTCACCTGCTTTCATCCTTGTACGCAGATATCACTAGGGCTTGTCGGCCCCTGGAATTCAGCTTCCGACCTTGACATCACCTGGTCGTTCAGGGTTAAGAACCCCCGACCCCGGCCATCAAGGTGCTCAGTCTGCTTGTAGGATGGTTGTTGTTAGATTACCGACAGTAATGTCCTTCTGGCGGGCCTGATCAGGTGTTCACACACGCCACTGTCGTGACTGGCCTGCTGGGTTTGAATGGCCATCGGATACCATATGCTACTGTTTGGTTCTGGAACTCGTCTAGATTTGTGTTTTGGTGCTGACGCTGCAGTTCTCTTTAAGAGCCCACAAAGTTCGGGCCGTTGTCAGAATAGAAGTCGGATGGTACGCCGCTTCTGTTGATGTAGAGCTGTAGGGCCCGAAGAAGGGAGTCGGTAGTCATCGGAAGCGCAACTTCCAACTGAACTGCTCGGCACTTAATGTACATCATGAGACACCAGTATCAGTTTTCTATCCTTTTTCCGCACCTGGCCCACAAAGGTCCAAAACAGTGAAGGCCGGTGTCACCAAAAGGCCACCATCCCGGGGTTTTTCTACTCTCCGGAAGCGGGGCTATATGTTGTTGCCTGCGACAGCAGTGTGTATGCTGTAGTGTACCCGGCGTTGGATTACGCTTTTTACAGTCGCTTTTCATCTCGATATCCAAAACCGTTTCCAAATGGCACTCGTCATGTGGCTTCCCCCGGCTTGCCCCTCTGCGGCTGGTTTGTGTTTGATCGTCAAGTCTGTCACGGGTTGCCAAGCCGGTAATAATGGGGGATGTTTCACATCTTAACTCGGGTGAGAGTTTGTCAGCTTACCACCTACTCTTATCAGTTTACCAGTAGGCTTTGGATTGAGAGGTTTCTGACTGCTCTTTGGGATGAGGTACTTTCGTCGCTTGGTCCTGTTCCCCCGGAATTCTCGAACTCCCGGGGGAAGGTCTCATGTTGTATCATCTTGAATAAATAGTACTCTTGGAGTCACAATTCTTCAGGATTTATTGAACCGACACGTGGGCGGGTGAATGGGCTGACTCCTTTCATGATCAACAGATGTCTCTCAAATCTGGTCATCCATGCCAGTGAGCTAAGAGTCTTTGTAGACGAAGAAAACTTAACTAACCGTGGCAAGATGGATGTCGGTTCGGCCGTTGCTACAGTCAGTATCGCGCTCCTGACCTCCATGTCTGATTCAAGAGATTACTTCAGTTCGTGCGCGGGCCTGTCCATTTCAGGCATGTGCAGGAATTTCGGCACTCCTGTCCCCGTTTTTGGCTGCCGAGGATCGATCGCACCTCAGGGACACACATAGGTTGGGTTGTCGGCGGACTTACCATGCTTCCTGTGGTTTATGATAGGTTCGTCGCGTATGGTCCTGAGCCTATTAGCTGTGAAAGTACTGAAACGACCCAAATGCTATGGATGTAGCACAGCACCATTGTCGAGTCCGTCCAGAAACCAGCTGACCAATTATAGGGACGAAACACCTGTTTATTACTTTTACCGTCCTTGCAGCTGACACGGGTGTACTGAGTTCGAGACTCGAGGTTTGATCTGACTCTGGTGGGGCCAAGAGAGCTTTGGCAAACAGAATCCTCGTAGCGAATTATCCTTCTCCCAGACACCACTGTCGACACTCCAAGGCCCAGCACTAAACTTTGGACGCACCAGAAAAGGAGTGCAACTCTACTGTCCGTGTTGTATGATCACAGGGCAAGCATCTAGTTTCTTTAAGGTCAGCAGGGACTCTTCCCATTCTAGCTGATCCTTTTGCTCAAGGGGCTGGTCCTATTCGACTCCCCTTCGACAGAGCCGTTGCAGCAAGTTCCTTTCGGGCAGCAACCAGGGGGAAACAAAACTGAGTGAGTCGAACAGGCTAGAGGCGGCAGGCAGCAGGCCACGAGTAAATGGTTGGTAGGAAACGTTCAGCTCGAATAAGAAGTCGTCCGTTTCAGTATTCCATGGAATTTCTAGAACGTTTTCAGTTAGAAATAATGACCCGTCCAGATCTGAAACCCTCACTGCACTCTCGTGAAGCGGAAACGATTCAAGCACCTCAGGTGAGCTCGATGTCTATTCCCTGAGATGGAAGCCGCTTTCCTCTAACAGTTCTGTTAAGCACCCAAAATTTTCTCATTGCCAAGTCAACTCTATCGAATGACCCAAGGTAGTCATCGAAGTAGAAGTTTCTGCCGACGCCGTCCACCCCCGACCTGTGAACTAGAGCCCCATAGTTGTTGGCGGTTTCTCGTAGGGCGTAGTTCGCACCTAATGGTGATGATATCGCTCCAAGGGGGTGAACTGTCAATCTGTAACTTATCACGAATTCCTTCTAGTCGCTCTCATCCCACTACGGAGCCAAAAAGCACCTCGTTCTTCTGCCGGTATTTTTGCCTGAAGAGGCAGTCCTCCAATGTCGGTGGACAAGGCCACTTTGCTCATCCTAGAACGGCACAAGATCTCAAACAGCGACGTGGTCCAACCGGGCCACTGTGGAAGGTCATCATTTAACGACTGCTTTTGAACTTAGACGCATCATCGAAAACCACCCGCATTTTCCGGGTTTCTTGGGATGGAAGTTCGGGTGATGAGGCAGGTACCATGTCCCTCCTCGGTCATCGGTTGTTGGTGGCATATTTTCTGCGTAGCTAAATGCTTCGTTTTGCTCCACTTCCTCTGAATACCTTTTCCGGAGGCCGTGATCCAAAGCTTTCTTTTGAATGCAGCTACCTATGGAGAGCGCAAGTTCGGCAGTCAACCAGGAGGTCAGCATATGCAAGCCACGGGCGGAGTATCTGGAACTGGTCCCTTGTTGCACCGTCTGCCATCCGAGGTGGTCCTCTTGAGATAAACATGGTCGGTCTCCTTTGACGTCATAAAACTCTTTTTCGCACAGGCGATGCAGCTGGTGCTCCGTGTGGTCCACTTCTGCTGACACAATTTATGAAACCATGTCTCCCTGCCGGGCCGTACAGTATACATCCCAGTGCCGTGCGTACGGCATAGGAGGCCTGGCGGTCACCCACCCTCTGGTCGGGTACCGTGAGTGCCTTCCCACTTCGAGACTGGTGAGAAGGTCTACTCCTTCGTCGTCCTGATCCAAGAAGGTGACATCTTGTGAATGGGGCCACCTAGATAAATTACATGCACCGACCTAGGCGCTCGCACGGAGAGGTCGGCCAAAGTGGCAACCTCCGTTGTCTCGGCTTACTCACTGGTATTCGGGGAGATGGGCTGCATTCTCAGCCAACCTGCTGCTAGTGCTTGGGTTCCGCCTACGGTTCCCACCGATTAACAGGTTGTGCTTTTCGCAAGCTGGTGTTTTTCGGCAAACCGCTCCCCCAACATTGGGGCATCCGACCAGCTGTCAAAGAAAGCCAGAGCTCTGACCACCCCACAGCGACTGGTCCCAAAAGTACTTGGTGCTCCCATCCAGCGTAGCTTCTTTCACTTTGTGAAGGCTGTCTGCCTAAAAGACCGTTTTGGCCACTTCTGGTTCCCTTTCGGCAAGCTGCCACCTGGTGTGAGGTGGTGAGGCAGACAGAACAATTTTTTGCCTTCCTCGCAAATTCCCAGCTTTCTTTCACTGTGGCTGTGATGAACTTCGGATAACCTGGTAACCCTTGACTGGCTTCGGGAAGCCTGCATCTTGGGTGGGCTATATCCACGCGTGGAAAAGCGTGCTAATTAGTCCAAGGCTGGTGTTTCGAGTGTTCCCGTGCAGCATTTCGAGCTTGGCTGCTCGGTCCGTTTGCTCTGTTGCTATCACTGATAAGTCGACTAAATCTGTTGTCGGTTATTCTGGTCTGCAGTCCAAATGTTCTGCCACATTATCGAAATCAGCCTCACTGTCACCCCCGCCTATACTTTCCTCTTCTTCCCCCTGCCGACCCTGTGGTTCGGAAGAGGAGCGGCGGAATATGCCCTTTAGTATGCTCATCTCCTTGAGGTCCGATTTGTACCCTAAGGGGTGATGAAAGGCCATCGAACAATTCCGCATCTTAATTACGAGATCGGCCACCGCCTAGACTTTGCCTTTTTCTTTCGGCTTCCGATTTCAAGCTACACTGAGTGGCTGGCCAAACAGATCCTTCAGAATCTTCTTTGCTCGTAAGTGGCCTTGGCCCTGGTCGAGCACGGCAGGCCCATCAGTAGCTTCTCTGGCTCTACCTCGAAGATACTGGGTCAAATAGAGCAGCCCTTTTCCGGGCTTGGTTACCTTATTTCCGACGAAGGTTGCGAATTATCTGATGAATTTGCGGTACCGCCCAGAGCGTTTATCGAAAACGTTCAGCTGCACTCTTGGTGAACCGATCGTTGGTTGTGCCGGTGTTGAATTTTTGACGGCCGGCTTAGAACCTCACATCTTCCTTTGCCCTGGTCTGACGAGGGGATCATTGTCCCTAGTTTTATGATCACTATCGCTCTGGCAGCTCCCTTCCTCTGCCTCCTGGGCCTGCCGCCTAATGGATATGAACAACTGTTCTAGTTCTTGTATCCTAAACCTAGGCAAATCAGCTTTCGTGCAAAATTAGCTATACCCCCAGAAAAACACGAACTGGCACTGAGAAGGCTATATAATCTAAGATTATACACAGAATCGAATGTACCCAAACCCTCTCCAGTGAAGTGCCGCTTTGCTCCCTGTTCGGGTTCCAATTGCTCTGTTCTTTCTCTGGGCATGCTGAGTGCTTCCTCGTTCCAAATTGATCAAATTGAGCATTGTAACACGCTTCTGAGCAATACGCAGCCAAATGCAAACTACTCCAAAAACAAAACCACGATTTATTCGTAGATTCTGCTATACCGGATTAATAAACGAGCAATAACAAAAAAATTACAAACCTTAAATGTGCGCTCAAACGGACTCAAAAGACGGCAACGAAGTCTGTGGCGCGCGAGAGACAAGAAAGTGCGTCACGCATGTCCAAGATGAGATATGGCAAGGCAGGGCGTTTGACGTAAGCAAACAAAGGTTGGCCCATAGGAACATGAAGTGTGCTGGACAAGCGAATGGTATACGTAGGAGAGTATTATCACGAAACCACGAAATTATTGTGTTTTGAAAGATGTTTCTACAGTCAGTCGTTATACCGCCTGCAGGAATTCTTCTCTACAAGGAAGCCCTTCACAGGACGAAAAAATGTAGTACCTGAGGCATTATCCAGCCCGGTTCCAGACGACTAACCGCTGACCAAGGCCATCCCGGTGGGTCAGCTGATATCAACTGTTGATGTTGTCAGCCACAGAAGAAACGACAGCCTTATGCGAGTGGTTATTTAACATCTTCTGTCCAAGACCAGACCAGACGCGGGCACGCCTGGGCTGCAGGGCCTACTGAAAATTTGGGAGCGATTGCAAGCAGGAAGCGGCAGGCTGTTTGACTGCATCGACGAGGGGCAGGGTCTGCCATCCAGACGATTGCTTTTTTTCCAAGGCCATACTTGGGTGTTCAATATAGCTAGCTCAAAACAGTACGTACATGGGGCAACAATGAGTCTTCGAATTGTTGCGGCCCAGAGTCTTCTGGCCCACGATGCGGCAGGAATTTGACGACCATATACGAAATTGCCCTGGTTGTCAGCGGAACCGAAAGTATGTACCGACAACACCACCAACGCAGCCCACAGAAGCTCTGCGAGTCTTTAAGTGTCAAACTTCGGATGGTATCCCTCCTTTACTCGCGGGTGCTACTGGAAGCTGGCACATCATGACAATGGTTGATCATATGCCTCGCTGGGCGGAATCATTCCACATATCGGGTCAAACTGGTGACACGGTCCCGCGAGTGTTTGTGGATGATTTGGTGGCGCGATCTGGTATACCAGAAGCGGTCTTTGCTGACCAGGGTCCTTACATCAAATCGCGGAAAGTTTCGGACATGTTGGAACAGTGGGGGATCTGGCGGATACAGACATTTCCGTGCCACCCACAGGCAAGCCGAATGAATGAAAGATCCAAAAGAACTGTGAAGGAGCGGTCCGGTAAACACGGAAGTGATTGGCAAAAAGAACTATTTGAGATATTGCTCATTTACCGCACAACGATCCGTTCGCAATGAGGAAGACGCAATTCGAAAGGTTGTGGTGTGTGCTCGAGCTACACCAGGTAGTCTTGGGTGCTGTCATCGATATAGTTTCTACTCAGTTATCTTGGGAGACATTAAAAATTATTGCTTCTTGAAGCATTCCAGCAACCCATAAAAATGCAGGGAATTTTTGTCGGCGGTAAATTCTAACCTGGCTTCAATTTCCCCTTAATGTTCTGCTTCACTCACAGTGTCCTCTTGGTACTTCGAAATACCACTTGTAGTAGAGAAGTCTTTCAAAAATACCCCATGCTCTCAATCTCCGGTTGCTAGAAAATGCAGGTGTATTCATACTCCCGTGGCCTTAAAACAATGCTCGGTTGACCTCCGTGACCCTGTAGGCTTGGCGACGGAAAGAACAGCTGTTTAAGACCAAAGCATTTATGATATAAAGTCCCAGTTTCCACCATTGGAAGGTACTGTGTCTGAGCTCGCCCATTTACTGAGCATCACTAAATGCGTCGAACATTCCACCCCGCGAAACCTGACAGAGGCTGACCGATACACCGACTCTGTTGCATCTGACGTTTTCTAGGAATGAGGAGCTCCTGTATTGCAGTCGTGTTCAATGTCACAGTGAGAACACCACTCGAGCATGTCAAGCATACTTTATTAACTACTTGTGGTATGGTCCACCTCCCTTGTCAAATATCATGGCTGCGTAAGTGCTTTCAGCGCTGTAACCATCCGCTTCATATGCCATTTAAAGACAATTTGTCAGCCAAAGATTTCTTTGAAATGCGTAACACTTTGGCTTCTATTATCCCCTACAGAAACAAAAATAACCGAGGATAGAACCCCTTTAGAAGGAAACCACTAGTTCCCTCCCGACCTTCACCACGAGGATGATGCCTGTTATCCTGAGCCTTCGACACACACGGCTGGTCACCCTCTGCTTGCTCTAAAGTCCTTACCACTTTATCTTCACACGCTCCTTAAGCTTCTCCATTACCATCCGCTGCCTCACCATCTGCTCTAGTCCTGGACTCCCCAAAATCTGATCCCATTGCCTTTGATCTAGACACATCTAATTTACCCCCCTTACTGCCACCCGATAAGATACGCCAACCATCGTCTAGCTCTCCCAATCCATCGCCTGTTGTGCATACCCCCAACTCCGATTTGCTCTGTGCTCCCTCCGGTGATAGACGACTCGCCGTCTAGAGGAACGGGTCTACCAGTCTACCAACCCTTCCCACAAACTCCTTCATCCAACTTTCTCTTATTAGGCAGACTGGCCTCATTTTGCCGAATCGGGTTTTGGCCCTAAGAGTACCCCTTGTTCCTATGCCTCGGTAGACCGTACAAACTTATCACAGTGGCCGCCTGTCGATAATTGAACACGGCCTCCACACGCCATCCACTCTGCGTCAGGTTGCACTCCCACCTGACTACTATCTCTAATGCTCCCGATACTGAATGCTCCATATTTGGTACTCCACCCAACCTGCCTTACCCCTCCCATAAAGGGCAGCTTAATCCACCCCTCCATACCCCAATTCTCTGCATATTTTCAGCCCTGACTTCTTCACCCCTCTTCAGCCAATACTCAACTCCTAATGGCCTATATTCCTCAACTGCTTCTAGTCACCCCTATCTGCTATCGACCTGCATAATTCTACAGGTTTTTCCCTTTGCTCCGAGTCTTCCCTCTAGGGTGATGCCCAGTTATTCTACCACTCAGCAGTCCTTCTCACTGCACTATTTACACCAGCTGGAAGCCGCCCCATCAGGACCTCCACCGGCCTCAACTTTCTTATATCCCCTTTGACTCTGAATTACCCTCTTCCAATCGCGATAGCTTGTCTTCTTCCAACTTACTCTGCCTCCCTGATTGGTCTGTACCCCCCCCCCCCACAAGAGGCATACCTTGAGCCCTATTCAACCCTTGTTCGATTCTCGGTAAACTTCTGCACCTAAAATGTTGTCCTCACGTATAATTACGACATCATCTTGACAACGGAATTCAAACTGTCTTAGAGCACTCCCAATGATCAAATATCTTTGGTGGGGCAAAATTTTCTAAGGGCCAGCTGGCTGGACCGACTGGGTGGTGGGTGCCTAACCTATGTCAAGGAAATGTACACCTCAACCCATCTTTTGCATACGGCTCTAGATTATTTTCCTGATTCTCTACGGTTCACAATCAGCATCCGCGGCACTGTTCTAACATTGGCTGCTTGTGTCGCTCGCTTAATTCCCCTAGCTCCTTGTTTCCAGTTCTCATTAGATATTTCAAAGACCTCTGTTTCCTTCCATCCGGAATCGTGCTTCTTGCGAGTGGCTCTAATCTCCCTCATATTTGTTGGCCTACCCTCTGGGCCCTCCTCGATCTGGACCTGATAACTGGTATTCATCTTGGTGGCTGGACAGAACATGTTCCTGAACCTACCAGGATTGGAGACATGCTAGATGTAACAGCCGGTCGTGGAAAATCCCCCTTTTTCCCTCGCGATTCAGTGTTTTTTCCCAACATCACTCATTTCCATACACTATTGACTTGTCTTTACGAACTGGTTGTTTTTCTGGACCAATTGTTGTTTGTTCGCGCCCAGAGCGCTATTTTGGCACATCCTTGCTCAGGACCTGCGTGACGCACGTGCTGTCTGCTCACACGCTGCTATTCGGTTTCTCGTTGTTGAGTCTTTGTGATCGTATTATTGAGGTTTGTATATTGTTTATGTCATTGTTTATTTTAATAATCTAGTATCGTAGAATTATCACGGATAATCGCCTTCTGATTTCGGGATCCGTTGCGAATTTGGCTACGCATTGCTCAAACGTTCGTAACACTAGATCTGATATTTGCTAACGACATGCCTCTCATCGACTTGTGAGTAAAACAAACTTCCTCTGCAGTGACAGTGAAATGGTTATCTGCCATCAGCTCCTTAACGTCCCTTTTAATCCCGCACACCCCTCCAACAATACATTCCTGTGCAAAATCGGACTTTTCTAGGCACACTTATTCGCCAAAATGACTGGAGTGATTGTTCTTACTCATAACCCTCAGGTTGCTGCGGATATTTTGTACTCATTTTTCCTGGCTGCCTCAACGAATTATCTTATACTTCGCAGGCTGTACCTAAAAACAGGTCCCCTGTCCAGCCATTTCACAAGAAGTATCACAAACTTCCCAAGAAACTATATATTCTCGACTTTTTTCGTTTAAGCCATCTCTACCCACCGATTCAGCGACAAGATAACACGCGACCGCGTGACCAGGGAGCTAAAAAATTGAGTCATTCAAAAAATCGGAACTTATTTCTACGTTGCATAAATCCAGAAATGCTGATGTCAAGGCTGGCTTCTAACTCCTGATTCTGGATAATAACTCATCTATCACCTTCCCACCCTGCATAGCCGAAGACTCCAATGCATTATTCGCCTCAGCCATGGCTTTGGCTACTGTAAACGCCCCTGGATCTTTACCCAGTACTGACTTTGTTTATCCTACCATACCCTTTAACCCCAGGAGTACTACTAAGCTATTATCCAATAGCAAATCATCCCGTCGAGTGGGTCCCAGTGGCCTACCGCCAGGTGCTCTTTCCAGTTGCGGGCCGGATCTCCCTCTTTTGCTGCATAACCTGTTCACACTTTCATCTAATGGTCGCACTGTACCCGCTAACTGAAGGCGCTTGGTATTCGATCCTATTCATAAAGAAGAATTTAACAGAGGCATCCAATTATAGCCCTATAAATCGTACCCCCATTTTATCCAGCATAATGAAAAAACGGTTAGAGGTTGCATTATCACATACTTATGAGGCTCGACCTTATTAGTGACGACTGTAGTGATACTAATACGACACAAAATTACAAAGACTAACAAATCTGTTTATTCGAACAATTACCGAATTCGATGGCTTCATTTGCTCCCCCTGTGTACACCATCTGCACGCCACTGCTTTCCTCCAAGGCACACGTTGTCCCTCTCCGGCGTTTTGGGTTCTGCTTTTTGCGGGCTGCCGAGTATGTTTGCTAACGTGTCACAAACCGAGGATCAGGGGCTATAGGCTCCATACTGGAATGGGTTCTGGCTTAGTTTAGGAGAATCCTAAGCAATCAACATGAATTTTCAGTTCACGGTCCTGCGCAACTTGTCAGTACGATTTCCCGAATCTTGTCTCTGACTCAGCTGAAAGTGGGAAATCTTTAGTTGTTCTTTTTCTAGACTCATCTAAGGCATTTGATCGCATACCTCAACCACACACTTTACCCAATCTACTGTAATTTGCATTATAGACCCACTACTTCCTTGGTTCTCCTCTTACCTACCTCATCGCTCACAGGCTGTTTTGAATAACGGACACACCTCTAACCCTAGGCCTGTTACTGGAGGTGTTATTCAAGGAGGTGCTTCAGGCACTCTTCTTTTTCTCCAACACAGTAATGATATGTTCCCGGTGATAATTATTGGTTCACTGTTCTTGTTTGCAGGGGGCAATAATATGGTCTTCTATTTTTTCTTCTGGTAACCTCAGTACTGTTGACTTAGCCGCTCTTGGTAAAAGGCGCTCATCCTTGACGATGGGATTATTTATCTCTAGGTGTATTTTTCTTACTTGCTAATGCTAGGTTCCTTATGAGTCGGCTGTTCACCCTTCGACAACTAGCTGTCAGTGAGATACCTAGGCTTAAGTTATTCTTGCTCTCCTAATTTCTCCGAACATGTGTTCTTTCAGAAGCCGAATGCAAATAAGCGTCTCGGTCTTCTGTTCAGACCGTCTCAGCTTAGAAAGAAAATTCTTTACATGCACAAAGTACATGCCAGGCCTTTTCTCTAATATTTTTCCTCAATTTTGACCAATATTTGAAAATCCTACAGGATCATTATTGAATGTATTTAGAGATTCACAAAGCAGCTATTGGTTGGCCGTCAAGCTTCAGCTACACGGAATGATGTTTATGCCTCAAAATCGATCCATAATGGCCTCGTCGCATTAAGCTGCACCTGATTTTTTTGTATAATTCGTTGACTGAGCAATCTTATTCCTCCAACCAGTTATGCTTATCCCCAGATACTTGATATTTCCTCCGTAATAGACTGTTCACTACTACCACACCCCGTGCGAGGTTTGCTCTGAGCCCTAAGTGTTTTCTCATCACATGCTCCAGAATCTGCAATAAACCCCCTCCGCACATCAGGTCTTCTCAATCAGAGATTTCATTCATAAATGCTACAGATAAACTCTTTTCTGTCCCAACTATTTTGCGCTTATTCAACGTTCACATAACTGAACTTCAGGCTCACGAAAAGGGCCTCGACTTTTGAGCCATCACTCTGCATTTTTGAACAGCCTTAGCTTCCAAGATAATTTGATTTTTTCCTTCCAAATGCTGACCGTTTTAAAGCCAAAAATGTTCTGGCTGACCGTTTTACTTTAGAATTTGCCGTCTACCTATTTTGAGAGATTGCATCAACCAACTGTTCTTCCATGCCGACTTATCCAAACCTCGGAATTGCTCTTCGAAATAAATCCTTCCAGATGTCTCCACACTTTCAGGAAAGCCACCGTATTACTTCTCACACACTGTCACTATGCCGCATCTGCTCCACGATTTATTACCCCTATATAGGTGTATCACATCTACAACACTCAAACCAACATCGATCGGAAGAGTAAATACACGTTGCTCCCTTATACATATATATACACACATACATCACTGTACCGTAATTATTGGCAAAAGCATGGTGAGTGAAATAAAGCTACTTGATATCCTTTTGGCTTACTTTGCCTCTTTTCCATATCAGGTCCCTCCGCATATACCTTTATTACCCTCTCAGCGATTTTGTACCGAAACATTCAGTTTCACTTCTCTCACTTGCAGTAGCTCATTAACTGAACTCAGCATCCCGTTGTGACGTCACCCGTTCTGCCCATGCCCCATCCCCTAGATTAGTTTCTCCCATAATTTCATGAACAATTTATTTTTCTGTTCTACTGGTTGATTACTCTGGGTCCAATCTCAACCTTGTTGATGAATCCTATAGCTCTTAGTAACCCAAATTTCAGCGTTTCTCTTTTTTAGTCTTACCTTTCATAGCCATAGCTTTGCCCTAGTCCATTTACCATTCGACCACGATCGGGGTTGATCTATCCGACAATTTTCTATAGTACTTTCTTTCGCCATTCTGGTTCTTCTATATGAATCCTTACCCAATTACCGATCCGTGCATACCTGGCTTTTACTGAGTTTAGCCTTATTTTCTGTCTCCCATCGTATAGAAACGGAGTGCGCCTTACAATGCCTCGTTTTGTGAGCTGTTGTCGGTCTAGATTCTACTAAGCTTTTTAATGTTATAATTAAAAGAAAGCTTCCCAGACCGCCTTTCCAACTTGAAATAATTTGGAGGTTTTTCTCAAAATTAAACTCCCAGGCAACCAGCCTATCTACAAGTCGTTGTTATACTAGCTTCCGACCCACCCATCCTGGGTAGTTGAGTGTCTTACATTATCAATGCTCCTGTCTTCACTCATAAAAATTCCCCCCCCCCCGAAGCATGCTTACCGTGACTTCTGTCCGCCCTCACCACCTAATGACCAACCGTCTCCAATCCATGAGCAATAAACGCTCCCGAATGGCCGCACCTTTGGTAACTGGCTCGGTATCAATTGCTGGTATACGCAGTGATACTAGTATCAAATCGAAGGTTCCAGAACAAAATATAGCTTCCTTGGAAAGACAATCGCTTTCCGTGGATGATGCACTGAAGGCGTTGCCACCGCTTGCTCTTATTGCCAATCATTCAGAACACCCGAACACCGTGAGTTTTCTATCGGCCGGCTGTTTTTGGACTCAGTTGCTTCCGAAGTCCACCGTATAATTAAAAGATCTAAAACTGCTGCGGATTTTAATTTTCTGGATCGTCTTTTGCTTTCCTTAATTAAACAATTGATGTTTGTGGCCTGCGATATGTCACACCACGGGTGCTGCTGCAAAAGTCTAAGGAAAAGTCACAGTGGTAGCGACCTCGATCGTCCTGAGAAAATGATCTTTTTCTGGATATCATTTTGAATTTATTTTCTCTGCAATCTTTTCTGACGTTTGACATTGACCTCACTGATTTTTTCAGTTGCGTAAGTTTTACTGGACTGACTTTTCCGAGATTTCCGTCGACCTCATTTCGAATCGCATTCACTTTCGGTCTTTCATCGATTGTACGCGCCCGCGGTTCGCTTTTCACCTAGCCGTTGCGTTCATATTCATTCGGCGTATTTCTCGTATCTGTACTGTTGCTGTGACACGGTACATAGAATTCACCTTTGCATCTGCAAACCTACTTGCGTTTTCTCTATTCTTTCAACAGAGGGGATAACGTTGATCAGACCGACTAGAAGACACTTTCACTAGCCGCCCTCGGACGTCTTCCATAAGTCAATCCATTCAAAAGCACAAACATTTTTGCTAGCAAGACTTCAATACCGAGGGATGTCCCTAGGTCGGTATTCACCGATTTAACATCATTACCATCTCTCTATCCAGCACAACCCAACTTCCTTCAACAGCCCACCACGGTTGATACAGTTGCACCACCCGCTTTGGCTAGTCACCACCGGTGGACGCATCCACAAGTCTACCTGTGGACCTTGACTTTCCCCTTTCGCCTCCAAATCATCAGCGCCCACCTAAACGGCCCAACATTGCCACCGAATCTCCACTATTATCTATAGGACGTACCCATAACCGGGTTATGCCATCATCCACCATGGACAACTACCTCTCAGGTATTGGCTTGTCCTTCAAACAATCCGAGAAGACGGCTGCTTCCAACTCTCCGCTCCGTGCCAATCAACCGGCAGGAACATAGTCCTCAAAGACATTGAGCAAATCTGTTGCTTTCCGTGGTCTGGATCATCTCAGAACCGACATCCTCACGCCTCGGGCTTGCGCCAAAAGCCGACCTGAGACATCTCGTGTGAGCTTTAAACAGATTTGTAACCTGCCACCGCTTCCATCATCGGCATATCCACCAAAAATCGTCGCTCCCCCCGGTCAGTAGTTCGAGCGTGCACCTTAGTAAGTATCTGAAGACTCATATAGCCACCCCTCACGTGAGCGACCAACTACTTAGATGTCACCACGACCCTCTCTACCGACGCACTATCATATCGCAAATTTTTCCTTAAGCATACCACCACTATCTCTAGCTCCACCGTTTGAACATTCTCAGTCTCCGGTTTACCACGTAAAACGTTCGATTTACTCGCTCAATATCTCACCAGGTCGAAGTCAGTTACCAGACCTTCCTCCAAGCTTCTCATTGCACTGCAGACCTTCTCTGTGTTCGAGCTGTTTACCTACCGCGACCCAGCCACCGCAGTAGGCTATTACCCACCCTTTTTGAACAGGGCTCTCGCCTCACTCAACCGACCTGGGGTACAATCCACGGCCACTTAGTACCGACACGAAATACCCAGTTCCCCCTTGAATGCCCCGGGTGAAACATGACCCTTTACCACAGCTTTATCCCGGTTGAATCACCCCCACCTGTCCCACAGTAGTGCTGCAACCCCCGGTCGCCCAACTCGTACTTCCTCCACAAGCCGAAGCCCCGCCTGTGTAATCGCAGATGATATTTCTGACTTCCATCCACTCTACAATCATTCTTCGCTTTAGACTCCCCTTCTCATCCCTAACAGAGCTCTCCGTGCCCTCTCAGCTGGTCCAGCGACGACTGGCCACTCCTAAAGTTCTCAGATGAACTCAAAGATCACCCCCTTTTATCACACTACCTGTCCTGTCGGCTTTCTCCCAACCTTCACTTGCCGTTTCGTTATTAAACCAATGCCTCTCCACCGGTCCGCAACCTACATACACAGCATTCTACCCAGGACGGTCTCATCCACCTCGTCAGCACCGGAGCTTTCTCATCCAGCCTCAACGTTCGCAAAACTACCTCTTGTGCCAGCACCAGAAAAAGCAACAGGTATGTCCCCTTTGGTCACCAAAAGTCGCTCACTTCCAGCGAAATTTTACCTTTTGCTTGCCTGGGTCCTCTTGTCTAACCACGACTTCATCCTCATCACGGAAAAGTGGCTTAAAGCAAAAGCTTCCAATCTGGACTTGGCCATATCTGATTACAAGGGCTTCAGCCATTCTAGAATACATCGTCGATGAGAGTTTGCCTAATATACTGCAAAGAACCGTTTTTCGTTTCTCCGATGCAGCACCCAGTCCTTGATGCCGTTGATGGATCAGTCCGGGCAACAGTTAAACTGCAGCTACAGGGACTCTCGCTTGGACGCGTTAATCTTTCGCCCGAATCAAACACGGAAAATATTGCATCTATTGTTGACTCCTTTATCTTTGTCTTGGACCATCTCATGGATCAAAAATTGATTGCAGGTGATTTCAAAACTCCAGGGGTTTGTTGGCTATCACACTTTGGCCCATAGTGTTATCAGAATCTTGTTATCTGTATTCAACTTGGTGGTTGGACTCAGCACGTTCAATCACCCACTAGAGGCAATAACACGCTGGATCTTCTGTTTTCTGAAGGGCGAAATAGGGTGATCACCTCCGTGGGAGATAGCTTCCCGAGACCTGACCACAGAGCTGTCTCGTGGGCTTTCTCCGCACCGAAAATCGCCATTCCCTCCACACAGTCTGCCGAACGTATCACTTGGCTCACTGGAGCAGCCTTCCAAACATATTCAGATATCATAATTGGGATAGATCGTTTCTTTCGCCTTATCCTCAGGTGGTAGCGGGAGAGCTATATCTTGTTCTCAATCAGTGTTTAAACACTACCACCCCAGCCATGCCAGCCCTGAAGAGCAAACAGACTAGCGCGGATGAAATGCAAACTTTCCACAGCTCGATGACTTGCACTCAAAACCCAGGAGCTATCGGTATACATCCAAATGGAAAGACTGTCAACGACCATCAAATCATAAACTGAACTCATGCTTACTCAGCAAGAGTCGATAGTTCTTTGCCCCCAAGAAGACAGAAATTCAGAGTAAGCTGATGGAAGCAAGAAATCCCTAACCCAGCAAGATTGTAACTTTCATCACTGTGAACAACTCCCATCTGGATGAACCAGAAGAAATAGCTGAAGCTCCCAACAGACTTTTCGCTTCCGCGCCAAAACCTCGATGGACCGACTCCTAGAGTACACTACGCATGCTTGTCCAGCGGGACTCTGTCCACTTTTTAATTTTACCCCGACAATATTTCTCCACTTCTAGTCTCTATGAAACCATCTTATCTCCCAGGCACGGATGGTATTCCTGCAGCTGCTTTTGCTCTGGCGAGTCCGGATATCCCCATCCTTCTATCGAATTCATTCAACTGATCTATGAGTTTTAGCTTGTTTTCTACTCGATAGAAAACCTCTACCATCATTCTCCTGCACAATAAAGGCTCCCTTTATGTTTTCGAAAATTGTCACCCTATCAATCATACACCAATTGCCTCCCAAATCGTGGAAAAGCTCATTAAAAATAAGATAACGGTCCACCTTTTAACGAAAAGCTTGCTCAGTGTGGATCAACACGGTCCCCTGAACAACCGCTCGTGCTCTACTTGTCAATTCAACTTCTTTAGCTCAGTCACGGAGCTGCTGACAAATGCACATCCATGATCACTTTTCTGCTAGATATGAAAAATGCTTTCGACCGAGTCTCACACACTCGGATCCTATCATAGGCTAAATCTTATGGCATCACGGACCCGTTACTCGGTTGGTTGGATTCTTATTTCTCCGATCGCCATCAGTTGATTCGGATGAATGGGTCCTTCTCCAAACCCAAACCTGCCACCAGTGGTGTCATACAAGGCAGCGTTTTGGGCAAACTACCCTTCCTCACATACATAAGTGATGTTCTTAATTTCGCTGGTCAAGGCAGTCTCCACCTCTTTGCGGACAAAATCAAAATCTTGTGCACTTTTGATTCCAGAAAGTTTATTTCAATTACCAGTGATATACTGAAAGATCCGACAACTCTCCGTTTCTTGCTACACTAGTCCACTAATGCAATTTTCAGCGGAGAAAAGCAACATTCTCACCCTCAATCGCGGTGTCCCCACAGGTATATTCAGTGTTGACGGTCACCCAATTCCCATCGGCCCCTCAGTAAGAGGTTTAGGTTTGCAGTATTCGGCCACTTTTACTTACTCAGAACACACTACCACCCAGAGGGCGAAGGCTAGGGGACTTATAGGCCTACCTTGCAGAACTTTACGCCTCCCGGAAAGCAAATTCAATACCTATATGACCCACGTTAGACCACTCTCCGAATACTGTGCCGTAATCTACTCTGACTTGTGCCAGTGGGATAGAATAGCTGTTGAAAAAGTCCAGCGGCTAATGACAAAGGAGTCAAATGGCTGCTCCGTTTAACTGAGGTACAGCCAACGCCGAGAACATCGGAAACTAGATCCTCTATGGCTTGGACGCATAAAGCTGAACCCCTCAATCAACCGTGTTGTTGTTTTGAATCGAATCATCGTATCACCACCGCAGTTCAAAAAACTAACGGAATGACAGCATTCTTTAAGATTGAGAGACAACACCGTAGCCATTCTCATTTCTAGATATGCCCTAAGATCCATCTTATTTTCTGGTCAATTATAAATCTTTGTGGAATAAACTACCTCAGTATGCGTTCTTTCAGACCATCTAAGACTTCTGAGACCCACACAAGCAAATGTCTCACTGTACAAACTATAGTCCGACTAACAGGTTTGTACATAAACGAAGAAAAGGCCTTTGAGTTTGAATTAGATTTCTAACAGCTTTCGAACTCACTTGTTTGAGCACCTCATAGTCTTTGGGCCATAGCCGCTGCGAGCTTGTTTCCTCCATTCTCGTTACTCACACATTCACTTTGCTTCTCCTCCACATCCGATCCTACTATTTACACTCCTGATTCTCTCTCGGCAAAGTCCTACAAGCACCGTCTTGGAACTTCCCCTGGAAAGCTTCACCAACTAAAATCAACTCACAATTATGCCGGCACTTTGGTTCTTATACCCTAACTTTCAGCTTTTTTGTTGCACGTTCTCTTACAAAATGGCTTTCTCTTCAGTCCAGTAATTCTGTTCTACCTTCATCTGTTTGTCTGACCTGGCAATCAATAATTTTTCAGCACCGTCAACCTTATCGCTGCTCTTTTCATAGCCACGGCATAGCCAATAATTCCTTATTTCTTGACATGCCTCCACCCTTTCTCCTTCTCTCCTTCATCAGACCCTGCGATATTGCACTCTAACTAGCATACATGTACTTAGCCCGCAACTAAAAAACCAGTTCAAAGCTCCCATAGAACAATGACTACCTGGCAGGCATCACCAATTTTTGATTCACTATTATGGCTAAGCCTGGTGGGTGTGAAATAGTTCTTCACCAAGAATCTGTTCCGCCTACCGTGCTTTATTCTTCTAATAAACACACCCGCAACTGATCAAGTTGTTTCATCTTAACCTATCAACCATTTTCTGCAGGAACAATCGTCTCCTTCATTTGCCAATCATTGGCATACAGAGTCCTAAGATCTTTACAATTCTTTAGTTCTCACCTTCAGCGTGCGACTTCAGACCGAGGCTCATTGATTTATCTGCTCCAGTCACCTAATGCTTCATCCATAGCCAGCGACCAATCTCTGCAAAGTCAGCTTTGATACTTCTCACTAAAGTCGTCATGCCCGTGAAGTTACGCAGCATATTACAATCGGCGATGCAGTCATTAGATGGCTGGCGTATATACTGGAACCTGTCCGACTCTGTTACTGGCAGGAGCAAACTGTCAAGTGATAGCCCCACGAGTGTTGCCATTATCCGAGTGTTTGTTCCGTCCTCTACCCTTTACTCTCAGAGCATGCGGCAGCAACACCCCCAAAGATTTTGGCTTGTAGTCTGTGGCAACCTCACAATAGGGGGAAACAGCCAGTCCTATCAGTCTCCAACACGATGAGCCACGTGTAGAGAAAGGCGGGCGAAGGAGAAATGGGAAGTTCACCCCACGGTGTCAATTTGTTTTCCCACTACTCTGTAAAAAGAAAAAGCACTTTCTGCTGCGAAGGTCTTGGGCTAATGTTCTCTGCCCCTTCACAACAGGTGGATTCCTGATAACAGCCCGGAACCGACACTGCATGTGAGTGACCCCTAGCTTTTGAGGCAGCCTTCAGTTATTTTTTCTTAACCATGTTGGGTGATAGCGTGCTCCCCGAGCTCTTCACATATGCTCGCCAAACCCCAATTCGCAGTTTCAACCTTTTTGGGTTCCCTGCAAAACCCGAGACCAGCTTGCTGATGTCAAGCGCAGTAGTCAGCACACGGTTGGACTAGTCATATTATGCGGCTCCTGCTCTGACGACACCCCGGTATTGATACTTTTATGGCTCACAGCCATTGATTTGACCTCGCATGCATTGGTTGCCGGAGTGAGGAACCTAATCATCACATTTTTATAGTTTACCATCCACTAATTCACTTTCTCTATGTCCTCTGCAATCCCACGCACCAACAGTGATGCCCAAAATTAAAGATGAACTGTCTGCGACGTTGTTGACTCAATTACCCAACCAAAATGCTTCCTGACAATAACCCCTTACCGAACCGTTTTGTCCTTTAATGAAAGTTGCTCATCTTCACTTAATTCTCCCCTCCCAGACTAGAACTCAGCGCTCTCGTCGTGCTTTTATTAGACGTTTCTGGTACACTCAAGTCTAGCCATGCAGATTGATATTCTTCAATCAATAAAACTCACTGATCTGTGCATACGCTTATGGTAATTTAAGACCCTATTCCACCCGGGATAGATACACCTGTGATTTCCCACGACCCCCAAGAAAAACCAGCACTTTTGCACTCACACGAAAAGGCCCTACCTTAACTCCCGGTATTTGCTTTCTTTTTCGTTATGTTTGCCTTCCTCGCCCACCGCTGGTGCAGCGATTTGACCGCTGTCTTTCTTTTTCCCATACTTCTTTCCGATCCCACCCTCTTCCTTCATCTTATTCCTGTTTCTTAGATGTGCCCCCTCTCCTCGCTTATCACTGCCAACTAAATTATTCTGCACTCCGATCAAGATTGTACTTGATATCTTTCTGTACCTCTACAATCACCCAGCTATCCTACAAAACTAACAGTCTCCGTTCGTAGATCCCCATAGATCGGCCTACTTGCCGTCAGGTAACAAAATGTTCATTGTCTGGTTTCTAATAAAACGATAACCATAGCCCACAACTGTGACACTCTCCAGACTGCCTCTCTCCTGATCTCTTTCAGATTGCACTGGTTACCTGGTTAGCCATCAGTCAAATCGACTTTACTCCCGAGCTACCGTAAGGACTAAACTATTTGATCAGTCGGATTGACAGTGGTTCAAACCTTTATTCACGACTGCTAACGCTTTGTGAGGCACTTTGCATTGGTGATCAGTAGTCATGATCCTATAACCGGAGTCACAGCCCCTAAAGAAAATCTCACCAGATCGCAGGGCGGATTCCTGATATCAACCATCACCCCACACCCGCTCACCACCTATTTCCCTTACTCCACACAAACAGTTCAATTTGTTCTGCCTTACAGCACGGAATCAATGACCGGAATTGAACCCTTGCAGCTGATTTCCCACTCACTCTGCCCAGATCGTCAACCTGGCCCCTTTTTGCTTGCCACCCTCACCATTCGCTACCTGCCATCACCTGCAACCAAGGTCTCTATGAAACAAAACACCAGTCATCTGTAGCCAGCCAGAACTTGGTTATCGATTCTTTGTCACGTGTACAGAAAACCTTATCTTCACACTCTTCCAACTTCTGCTCGGCCGCATCAGTAGCATTTATCTCCAACAGTCTGTTTCTTCGACGGCTCCTCTCTGAAAGTCCTTTCCGCGTCCATACATCATTCAAGCTTCTCAAAAGTACACTGCAGTCCTCGTGTAGTTTTCTCCCTCCTGTGCGTTTCCATGTGACTCTGGAATTACCTGTACAAAAGGGTCTATCTTATTGTCACACCCGGCTCACTTGCATTTATATAACAGGCCCGCGCACAATTATTTGCCCAGTGTATGGTCAGTCTTCTATATTCCGCTGGCATCTCTGCCCGCACTGTGATAATTCCATGTGGATTTCGTTTTTAACCGTGTCTTCTGGCAACTCTCTCACCCGGTTCCTCTTTAGAGATCCAACAGATATCCAGTTGGTGCAACGTAGTACCTCTTTCTGGAAGCCCTGACCTGACGCAGCCAGTTTTCGGCACCCATAAAGAACACTGTGTATTATTCCCGCCTCAGCTTCCTGTCAATAGCTTGACATCCAACACCTGTGGCTTTGCTGGTTCTTGCGAACGCTGCACTTTTTAACTTCCTCCAGCATGGCTCACATCAGCATTCCCAAGTTCGTCCAGCCATCCAGAATATCCTGTTCGAATTCGAAACTGGTTTACAAATCCGGCTTTACCCATCTCCACTTCAGTTCACTCAAAAACTGCTCAGGTTTATTGTTTTATCTATGCCGCGGAGGGATTCCCAAATTGCAAAACTGTGAGTACCTCGGTTTGTTAGTTACAGCTGCATTCTCTAATCATGCCTTGTGCTTGTATCTTGACTACGGCCAGGATATACACCATTATTATTATTACTATTATTAGCTCCAAGCTCCATGATATCCTTGTGCTTACTTTGCCTCTTTTCCATATCAGGTCCCTCCGCATATACCTTTATTACCCTCTCAGCGATTTTGTACCGAAACATTCAGTTTCACTTCTCTCACTTTCAGTAGCTCATTAACTGAACCCAGCATCCCGTTGTGACGTCACCCATTCTGCCCATGCCCCATCCCCTAGATTAGTTTCTCCCATAATTTCATGAACAATTCATTTTTCCGTTCTACTAATTGATTACCCCAGGTCCAATCCTAACCTCTTTACTGAAACTTATAGCTCTCACCTAATCGCTTCCTTTCTTGGCGTTATTTTCCATGGCCTCTTTTTTTTTCTTGAAGATCCGTTGCATCGATGGGCCCGTGATTCAGTTTTGTTCCTTTTCCCCTTAACCGTTGATTCTCAGCTGGGCCATACCCAAACTGCTTTCCTCTATCTGAATTGCCTTTCCATTTATCCCCAATGCCAGTCGGCCACCTCGGCACTATAATGATTATTTCCCTGGCTGACCCGCGTGGACAATAATGATGCATGGCCGTCTGTCGATGGCAGCTTCCATTGGCTTTGTTATCCGAGTTCTCTCAACCTGAATAATTGATTCTGAATTACATGCCCTTATCTCGTTTGCCCTGCCCTCTGCTCAGTCTTCAGTGGTCACTCACGCCAATCCTAAAGGTGCGCGGCGCGGTCAGATCCACCGCTTCGGCCGGCGCACATCAGGCATGCCGGCAGTCTGCAGCTATATGTGAAAGCAGCTAGGCTGGTGGATCACACCTCCTGAGTTTACTTCAAAAAGCGTTTTTCAGGTCGGATGTCCAACGCACGGCCAGCTCCACCCGCTAGAAACGGTCGCGGATAGCACGATCTGACTCTTCTCGCCCTATTTCATCCACTCATTTTGGTTGCAGATCGAACTCTTCTACTATTATTCTGCAGCGGTTAGGTGATATATTGTTTTTGTCAGCACTCTTATAACTTGCCTTTCATCTCTTTCTAAATCTGTACGCAAACAAACTCATTCTGTTCTTGTTTCACTAGTTTTTCATCATGGCAGCCCTCACTAAATGATGTCACTCTCGCACTGTCCATTTTGCTACACCTTAGCATGCGGTATTTTCTTTTCCACCCACCTCGCCCTTGCCGGCCCCCAATTTCAGTTCACGTGATACCTCGCTAGCAATCATCTTGTCATATGCTGCATTTGCCCTTCCAACCTACACCCGCTTCCTTTACGTACCAGATCTGCCAGTGCCCATTGTAACATCCATGTAACGACCGGTCATGGAAAATCTCCCTATAACCGTTGCACTTCCATGTTTTTCTTAACATCGCTCACTTGCCTACACTATTGACGTGTCTTTACGAACTGTTTGTTTTTATGGACCACTTGTTGTCTGTTTGCGCCCGGAGCGCTACTTTGTCACATCCTCTTTCTGGACCTGCGTGACGCACGTGCTCCTTGCTCGCAAGCTGCAATTCGGTCTTTCGTTTGTTGAGTTATTGTGATTTCATAATTGAGGTTTGTACCTGTTTGATGTCATTTTTCATTCGATAGTATAGTATGTAGAATATCACGGATAATCGCCTTTTGATTTCGGGATCCGTTGTGGATTTGGCTACGCATTGCTCAAACATTCGTTACAATAATCAATAGATCAATTTGAAACGAAAATACACGCAAAATGCCAAGGAAAGGATCGAAAACATCGGAGGCCGAACAGGAAGTAACACGGCAAGTCACTGGGGAGGTTTTGGGTACCTTTGATTCTGTAGGTAATGCTAGATCGCCTAGTCTTGTCAGTGCTAGTTCATGTGTTAATGAGGGCAATATGGATTGTAAGGATATCGATCTATATAGGCCGAGGATATTAGACCTAGAACAACAACTGTTATCGGTTAGGTAACAGGCCCAGGAAGCAGAACGAAAGTGTAGACAGGAAGAGCGTTTGCATGAGACCAGCGACTACGACTCTTCCGATAGATCAGGGCACAACCTTTAAAAGTGGCCCGTAACCTAATGGAGGGCGTGATGTTAGAGGCAAAGAGAACCAATGGCAATGCCTACACAATGGTCGACCTGGTGATCAAGATTCAGAACTGCTCAATAGCCCTGGACCATTTAGGTTACAAGGCTGACCTAGACGCAACGCACACTTTGGAAGGCATAATCCGTCACCTCTCTCCCGAACTACAGGGTCGGCGGGCGGAAAAGGCGGAACGCATATGCCGAGACGACCGGGAGGCTAACTTCGAAGACCTGACCGAATACTTGGGCAGGCAAACCAAGATATCCGACAGAAGATTTGGCCGACTTACCCGGGACAGCAACCAAGCAAACAAGCCCAGCACTAGCCAAGCTCAAACCCCTGCACTAGAACATCCAGAGTACCAACCTTGGACCAATGCACGTGCCATTTCACGCGATGCTACGGCGCAACCCAATTGCAGATCCCGCGGTGCTAGCCATGGACTACCAGAATGCCCCAAGTTCTGCAAAGTCACAATAGACGAACGGTGGGGAATGGCGAACATGACAGGAGCGTGCTTTATATGTCTCAAAACCAAGCACCTGGCGGCAGCTTGTAGAACAAGGAACCGATGTGGTTACGAGGGCTGCACTGGCAGACACCATCGATTTTACACCAGGCGAGAGAAACTATACCCGAGACGAACACCAAGCCCAGTGTGATTTGTTCAACGTTGCGATCTGCCAGTAAACCAGAACTTTCAGGAGTAGTTGCCGTAGGAGTAGTGACCCCGACTGGGGTGGTCGTATCGTTGGCTTTCGTCGACAGTGGATCTGACATTACCCTAGTGAAAGAGCGGTTCATTGACAAACCCTGGCTCGATAAAGGTGCGACGTCGTTAGAAGTAGGCACGGTGGGCGTAACACAAGTAGTGACTGCCGGCAGGTTAAGGTTGCAACCCATTTCTCTGGACACTAACGAGCAAATGAAACCAGCGGAAGCATTCACGTTAGCTGATCTCCCCGTGCGAGCACCAAGTTCGGTCAACGCAATCTCGACTAGGTGGCCCCACCTGCAGGGTGTGACCGTTGTAGACTTAGAAGACGACGAATTCGATCTCCTCATCGGCTGCGACGAACCAGAGGCACATTGGGTGCTTGACCAGAGAGTGGGTGACCGCCAGGCACCTTATGTCGTACGTACAGCTCTGGGATGGATGTTATACGGTTCAGTAAAGGTACGTGGCTCCGTAAACTGCTTATCCGCCGAAACGGACCGCATAGAGTAACACCTGCAGCGGCTGTATGAAAACGAGTTTCATGACTTGGGAGGCGAAAGACCTTCGTTGTCTCAAAAGGATCATTTCGCTTTACAAGCGGTGCGGCAAGGCACTGGAGGTCTTAAAGACAGCTCGAGGTCCCCTTCCCATGGTGCACATCAGCCGACCCGTGGACCGATAACCGAAACTACGTTCTCCAACGAATACTACGACTGAAGGAACGCATCGTTCGAGACCAGGACCTGTGGGAACGATACGCAGAATTGATGAAGCGGAACGAAGCTCCAGGCTACCTGGAAGAGGCCCCTGCATACACCGACGGCCGAAAGGGTATCTGTTACCTACTCACCACCCGGTTATCAACCACGAGAAACCCGAAAAATTAGAAGTGGTTTTTGACTGTGCGGCCAAGTTCAAGGGCAAGTCGTTAAGCGATCGCCTACTACAAGGACCTGACTGGACCACGCCACTAATCGAGGTTTTGTGCCGTTTCAGAGTGGGTAGAGTGGCCTTGTCCGCCGATATCAGGGAAATGTTTCACCAGGTGAAGACTCCGGTAGGAAAACGAGAAGCGTTTCGTTTCCTATGGTGGGAAGAGGACGACCGGGACAACGCAGGGATAAATTATAGGATGACCGTCCACCCCTTCGGAGCCATATCGTCACTGTTCTGTGCGAACTGCGCCCTTCGAAAATCTGCGAGCGAACACGGAGATTTGGTCCACCGGTCGGTGGTAGATAGCATCAGCAGAAATTTCCACGTCGACGACTATCTTGGGTCATTCGATGATACAGAATCATCCCTATTGCAGTTTAGAGGCCTAACAAGATTTCTAGAAGAGGGCGGCTTCCATCTAACAAAACGGATGTCGAACGCTCCAGAAGTGCTCGAGGTCCTTCCATACTACGAGGGGGCCGAAAGGGTTAGAGACTTGGACGGCTCTCCACTCCTTACCGAACGCCCTTTAGGAATACAACGGAACGCGGAAACGGACGACTTTGTTTTCAAGCTAAACGTTCCCGAGATGCCAGTAGCCCGCCGAGGTATACTATCCGCAGTCTCTAGTCTGTTCGACCGGCTCGGTTTCGTCTCACCCTGGCTGGTACCCGGAAAAATCTTGCTGCAGCGGCTGTGCCGTAAGAAAGTTGATTGGGACCAGTCACTGGACCGAGGGGACCGGTTGGACTAGGAAGAATTTTTGAACACCTTGAAGAAATTAGGGGACATAAGGATTCCACGATGTTTGACTCCTGGTCATCCGATACGGATAGGAGAACTACATGCCTTTTCCGATGCATCCGAAGTTGGTTACGGAGCCTTAGTGTACCGACGATGGTGCACAGGAGACGGACAATATACCACGAGGATCCTGTGTGCTAAAGCCCGCGCTGCTACGCCAAAGTCGGTCTCGATGCCACGCCTTGAACTCAGCGCAGCCATGTTTGCAGTCAGGGCGGTGCAAGCTGTGAGGAGATGTTTCGACCTCTGCATTTGGTCGGTTAGATCCTGGACGGGCTCAACGATAGTACTTTACTATGTCAACAGCTTCCGGAGCCGGTTTAGTACTTTCGTTGCTAACCGACTCACGATTATTCACGATGAATCCGCGATGAACCAGTGAAAGCTTGTCAGGTCTGGCGATAATCCGGCCTATCTGTGCTCCCAAAGTGAGACCAACTCCAGGCAACTAGACACTTGGACGAGAGGGCCAAACTTATTGCAAACGCCTAAAAAGGACTGGCCCATGTTCGAATCAAAACCCCCTATGGAAGTAGAACTGTGGGTCAAAGACGTGGTGATAGCGGCCAACCTCGTCGAGGATACATTCATTTTATCGCGATTGGTACAATTTCCTACCTGGATGAAGATACTTCGCGCGTTAGTTCGGTTACCCAGGTTCAAGAGAAATTTACTAGTCATGAAAGGGCTACGCCCTTCAGGCCGGATACGGGTCGGCCCGATAAGTCCTGATGAGCTACTAGCTGCAGAATACGATATTTTCAGAATGATACAACAAGAGGCTTTCGTCCGAGAACTCGATAGGGCGGAAGAAGTGGGACCAATCAACGAAGAAATATCATCTCCAAGAGACTAATTGAAGCAATGAAACCCCAAACACATTGATGGACTGCTGGCAGTGGATGGTAGGCTGACCAACTCCTACCTGGGCTTCGACACAAAGCACCCCATACTGCTGCCGGCTCGACAACCTGTGGTAGAGCTAATGATCCAACACGTCCACGCCGTGGAGGGACATGCCGGGGAAAGTCACGTGACGGGCGTCATCTGAAAGCGCCTTTGGTTACTGAGAGGACGAGAGACTGTAAAACGCGTAATCCGACGCTGTGTGCAATGTAGAAGACTCAATGCCACGGTGGGCAGACAACTCATGGCCCAGCTACCAGAATGCAGGGTGACTGCGGGCTAGTGGCCGTTCAGCGACACCGGGTTGGACTATTTCAGGCCCTTGTGGATCAAATGCGGGAAAAGATTAGAAAAGCAATAAGGATGTATCATGACGTGCATGATGTCACGTGCGGTACACCTGGAAGTCGCAAATTCGATGACGACCGATTTTTTCCTACGGGCCTTGCAGAGATTTATCAACCGAAGAGACGTACCGGCCGATATATACTCAGATACCGGGTAGAAATTTGTGGGCGCTTATCGGAAATTGCAGCTTTGGCACAAGAACATAAACAGGAACGAACTGCAGAATCGAATCGTGGCCTACGGTATACGATGGCATTTCAACCCCCTACAGGCCAGTCACCACGGCGGCGTACGGGGAGAGCATGATCAGGTCCGTCAGACGGATATTGCTGTCGATCATAGAGCAACAGCCGCCCGACGACGAGACGCTGAACACCGTCATGACTGAGGTGGAGAGAATCCTGAACAATCGCCCCCTGGTTCCAGTAATGAACGGCGACCCCACCCACCTGGCGCTCACCCCGAACGACTTACTGACGTAAATTTCGAACGAGGGTTTCCGAGGGCCGGTAAACCTTCGTTAGAGCTACCTCCACGGATGGGAGCAGGCAAGCTATCTTGCCAAGGTCTTCAGGAGGCTCTGGCTGCGGAAGTACCTACCGGCTCTGCAGACTCATCAGAAGTAGATGGTTAAAACAAGACCATTCAAGTTTGGGGATTTGGTGATGATTGCAGACGAAAGCGCACATTTCAGCACCTGGTCCTTGGGAGTGGTTATGGAAACCATTGAAAGCACTGGAGGAATGATTAGAGCGGTGAAGGTGAAGACAGTCAACGGAGCGCTAATTCGTGACATACGCAGTATTAGCCTACCCCAGAGTGAAGGCGGAGAGGCTGATAAAGCTGAGGCCCAGTAGACTATTTCGCATTTGTCTTCGAGGTTGGTAAAGAAACCCCCATATATGGGAGCATTCAGGACACACTGACGTATCGAATCATCATACACCCCGACGCACACTCACCTACATTATACTCGTTCATACCACATGGTCTCCGTCAAACACGTTACAGTGCTCACAGTCTTTCGTCGACGTTGCAGAAAGTCCTTTCCTGATGTGTGGTGGTTCATGTGATTCCGTTATACGTCCAGACACATAAGCACATACCCGATGCACGCTATGTCACGCAACCCCTATCAAACATGTGACGGTGTTCGCAATTTGCTTTTGTTGACTTTACTGAAATGTCTTTTGCATACGTGGAGGTACCGGCGATCACATCATACAGACATAATCACGCAAGCACATACATCCAGGGCAGGGCGGCCCTTCCAAAGACAGCATCTATGTGCCCCCTTCATGCCCGCCATCGGTCGGTTGTTCTCGTGGAAGGTGTAGAATGGCCTCGAGTCTACGTGCCCACCGGAATAGGTGCGACCATAAGTAGAAGGTTGACGACAAGCATTAGGCTCGCGCATTGACAGCAGGGCCTAGGCAGGTAGGAAGGATCAGTACCTTCATACCAAATCTTTGGCACTGCCAAGGATTCGGGAGGATTTTGGTGGGCGGTGTAACTACCGGTCGTGGAAAATCTCCCTATAACCGTTGCACTTCCATGTTTTTCTTAACATCGCTCACTTGCCTACACTATTGACGTGTCTTTACGAACTGTTTGTTTTTATGGACCACTTGTTGTCTGTTTGCGCCCGGAGCGCTACTTTGTCACATCCTCTTTCTGGACCTGCGTGACGCACGTGCTCCTTGCTCGCAAGCTGCAATTCGGTCTTTCGTTTGTTGAGTTATTGTGATTTCATAATTGAGGTTTGTACCTGTTTGATGTCATTTTTCATTCGATAGTATAGTATGTAGAATATCACGGATAATCGCCTTTTGATTTCGGGATCCGTTGTGGATTTGGCTACGCATTGCTCAGACGTGTGTAACAATCCATGTTGACTGAAAAATTCCTCATCTGCTTACATTCATGTACTTCGTGAATAATTTTGGTTTGCTTTCTCCAACCTTATTCGTGCTGACACCGTTTAATAGCCGACTATTAATCTACGCTTGGTGCACTTACTATTTTATGGTCGGGGTTTCCTACCGAGATTGCTTTGCGGACAGTTGGTACGGTAGTGAGTCGTACTCACTCAACACAGTTTCGTTTCGTCACGGCTCGATTTTACTTTCTCGTTTACTTCAACTAGCCGTGGATGTTAGCTCGTTTACGCTAATTTTTTGCTGCGACGCTCAAGAAATTGTCCCTGGGGCCTGATTGGGCGTGGAGAACTTGCTCTATTTGTTTGGATTTTGGGACAGAATTTTGTCCTTTTTCAACTACCTTTCTGGCTGGATGGTTACCAAGGCTCACTGTCAGGGGTATGACGATGTGTGTACCTATATTTTTACTCGCGAATAATACCGTAGAATTTGCAGGGCAGTCGTGATCTTGATTTGGGCTCTGGATCGATTCGGGCTACGAGTCACTTTGAGGCTTCAAGCTGCTATCCAGAACTACCGAAGATTAGTGGTCGGTGAATCGAGAATTGAATCGCTGCTCAGGCTTCATCCGGACCGGGACCCGAGCACTTTGGTCGTTACACCCAGGACCAACAACCATACAAGTCGTTGTTACTTTGTGTTTTTCACAGCCATATTAATTATCTTTTCACGACCCCCATAATGCCCTTGATTGATTCCGCAGTTCTTCTATGGATCTTCTTCTAACGAAGTGCCACGACTAGCAACTTCTGGCGCTCAGATTTTTCTTGTGTCTTTTTTTTCCATCACAGGTTTACCTTTCTTTGTACTTCTTTCTTTTTTCCTACTTGTTCTTAATTCTGTCTCATCTTCAGTGAAACTATTTTATTGGTCATCTCTTACCTGTTTCCATTCGGTCTGTACTGTCATCCCTAGCCTCAGGATTTTTCAATGTGCCTTTCAGGCTGCATTGCTCTTCCGTGTTCCACCTATTCTAGGGTTATCGTTGCGTCATTGTTCTCACGTGCAGTTTCCAGCCGCAGGATCTGCCATTACCTGACTTCTCTTATCCTCCACTTCCTTACTTCTCTCCCATGTTGGTCGCGGTTACGCGCTGCATCTTATCACTGAAGTTCGTCTTACCTAGTTACTTTTCTTTACTGATACTTTACACTACACAGACCACTCCGTATTTTCATCCGCTCCGCTTTCTCCAGCCACTTTCACAGCCATGTTCTAGCTGCCTGATGCTCCTCCACCCAATACCGCCTCACCCATTTTCGACAGTCTACAAGTATCACACCTGCACTAATCAGATTGTTAGATTCGCTCTGACCTTCCTTCATATTCCCTCGTTTATCAACTTCTGCTCACAGCCATCACATTTCCGCTTCCAAAGTCTGTTCTCTTTCTCTCTGTGGATCCCCCATATTCACCTGTCATAAACAAAAATTTCAAGATTTGTTCAAGTTAATCCTGAGCCTTATGATCCAGCTCTACCTTTCTCCTCCAAGCACTGCCACCCCCGCATCCTACCACTTCATGCTCTCAGCTTTCCTCTCCCCATATATATATATATATATATATATATATATATATATATATATATATATGAGTGTACACATATATACATTCGTATATTTCTTCTGCATCCTCCTATTCCTTTCCAGCCTGTTCTCTTTCCTCCACCCCGCTGCTCCTTATGATATTCGTCCATGGTGTCTATTTATGTACCTTACATTTACCTTTGCTATCTGATCCACTCTTTGCGTCTAGCTTTGCAATCTCCCTGTTTTCAAATTGACATGGTTTTTTACTGAACTGTGGCGTACTTCGCGGCCATCTAATTCCTTGCCATATAACTCAATTTTTGCTCTCCTTTCCTTTATTTTTCCTTTTTCTCCATCGTTTATGGTTACCGTGCGTTTCTCACGCCGATTTGCAGTCCTCCTCATGTGAAACTTTCAGGTCTCAGTCTCCTCCAATAGGCTCAGCCAGCTCCTTTATTTGACCTTGACTTTCACACTCCTCGGGTACATATTTGAATCCATCCTTTGATTCACCTGAACTCCCTCCGTCATCCATTGATGTGCCCACGGTCACCTTGCTCCCACCTCCCTTCCGAGTCCACCTACTCCACGTTTTCAATGCATCTTTCTAAGTTCTCCACGAATTTTGTTTGTCCACCCTGTCGCTTGTAAATGTATGATCATGCGTGAGTCATGCATCGGGCTCCTCCGAAAAAGACTATTATCACTGATTCTTGAGCGGGAGCCCCGAAAACGACCGGATGTAAAGCTTAACGTAAAGAATGAATAACCTCCAACAACAGGCCAGCGGAAGCATTTATTGAAAATAATAATATTGATGGTTCATTTTGAGGACACCCAAGTCATGCTTGATTGCATGATCAAGAGGTACAAGTGGGGTAATAAAAGGGATTCTTTGATATTCAGTTGGTACTTGCAGCACAAGAGAGGGTGGGGGTTATAATGGCCACACGAAAGAATGCCCGGCAAAGCTGAATTTCGGGATCAGCTGGACACATCGCCCACTACTGAGTGAAAAGGGGTTCCTGGTCAGGATACGTGATCACGCAAAGTAGGGATAGAAGGGAGAAGCGCGAAATTTCCGATGGTATCGATATACTGCCGCAGGGGGAGTATGCTGACAGAGAAATGTTTGAGAAGCACTGAAGAAAAATTGGAAAAAATATTGGTGATGATGGAAGTGCGCTCGAAGCAATAGCACGAATGACCTAGAGAATGGCTGAGATGTAGTGCCGGAGGGGTAGCAAGGCGTTTTTCGAGGAAAGGAACTGCCTAAATGAAGTGGGATGTCTGATTCACCACAAGATAATTGCTTACTATCCAGCAAGAAGTTGTGGGGGACGCATTCATAAAGGGGTGTACGCAGATGCCGACCATGAAAATTTGGCAAAGTACAGCAACGACATTTGACCGGTGAGTGAAATACGATTCAAGTAAGGGGATTGTTGTAGGTTAGTTAGTAAACACAGGGTGATGACAAAGTGGACGGAGGAGTTAGTATACGGTGATCTTACGAAGTCATTTGGGGGTGGTGCGCAAGTGACGCTGTCAAAAAGTGCAGACGAAGGCATAACGGGATATGCCGATAAAAGTTTGGCACAGAGCTCTAGGAAGACACCTGAATGGTCAATAACCCAGAAAACACAATTCATTTCGAGCAAAGGATTGGAGAAACTGCCTTCAAAGTGGTATTAGGCTTGAACGCCCAGTCGTGGAAAACTGATTGAAAAAGTTGCAATAGGTAAAAGGTAGATGAAATGGTGTTAAACTAATAGTTTACCCGAGGTGACTCCGAGAATGACACACAGGAGATGTGGATTTACAACGAATTGGACATAAATGTGGTATGTACGTTGGATATCCGACGGAGGCAACTAAAGTATGTCTTACTGAAAACTTGGAATAGCGCTGATAATTATGTGGCTGGGTCCGTTGAGGGAAGTTCATCCTGAGACTCTGGGGTGACAAACGGAATAAGGCAGCCTGAGTTACGGGTGGTTGAGTTCCGGCTAAAGGCATAGTAAAAGCGCTCAATGGATTGCGGCCCAGGTGTCCGACCCGGAAAATTTGGTAAAACAGCGACAGAGGTTCATCGATGAGCAAAATTTGATAAGATTTTGGATTTGTCTGGGTTCTTTGGTGAACAGTATAGGAGCAACAAAAGTTGGAAATAGAGTGGACGCTGGGGATGGAAGTAAAGCGGATCATAGAGTCGTTTAAGGGTAGTTAATATGAAAGGCAACCAGGGGGTTTAGTGATCGTTTGGCTAGATATTCCGAAAAAATCTGACGTGGGACACTGAGGAAGCAATCTAACGGTTGATGCTCTAGATGGTGCCTAATTCATTACCGAAGCGACTGTCAGGAACTGCAAATGACTGAATGATCAGTGATGCAGGAGAAGGAAACAATGGAATGGAAAGCTGGTGCCATGCAGATCAAGTGCTGGAAGGAGGACCACTTCGGGCTTTATTTTTTGTTGTCATGTGAGATAAACGACACTAAAATGATGGTTTTGTTTAGATAAGTAGGGTGGTGACATAAAACTCGCTCAGTGGACTGGTGGCCTCTTTATTATTTTTCACGAATTGTGATGTTCAAAAAAAAAACATTTGAGGGCAAAACCTTTTCATGTTTCGGGGTAGAGAATCCGGTAACTGGACGAAGCAGAATGAATGTAAAAATGGGATCATTTCATATAGATAGAGGGCAAGTCGGCTGAGATAAATATCGGTAGTAGCAACTAGTAGGATACATTTTTGAGACAAGCGGAAATGTGTTCATGAATCGATTTGGAAAGCAGCCCGGTGTACTGTAGATATTGCTCAGGAACGCTGGAGGGGCAACGTGTGGCAGCATACGACGCAGGAGACGTTGTTCTTCAATCCGCTACTGGTGTTAGTGGGTGAAGCTGACCTTGAGCCGGGCACCTAACCTGGAAACCGCTTCTGTTGACAGGAGTTGCGGTTTACCAGCTTAGTTGGGCCCGCACATCCTTGCAGACGACCTGCACGCCCAATGTGCTTCGGCCAAGACCGTGGACCTGACCGCGCCCTGCACCGTTGGGATTGATATGAGCATGTTTGATGAGGTCAAATGAGCTTCATTATCAGGCAATCCGTGATCGGGTAACCAGACATCACGGGATCCTTGAAAGTAACCAGGGGAGCTTCAGTTGGGCAGCGCGAATAGCTGATAGACAGGTGGACGCATAGACCGGGTTAGTGGCCAATGTGGTCTCCAGGGTACTAAAAGTTATCGGAGGAAAGATACTCACGGATGAAGGTCTGGAAATAGAGGAAAAGTAGAGAAACGCAGTCTGGGATGTTCTCAGCTGGGGGTAAACGGGATTCGATATAAAGATGTACCAATACTAGGCAGTGACCCTCTGGGGTTAGTCTTCTGATTGTAGGGAGCAGGGAGACTAAGAATTTTTCTCAGGTGTGTCTGTCGCAGACTGCCGGCGTTTGCACTATCCAAAAGTCTAGACCATTCCTATAGGCTCGGCCATCAAGCATGTTTACTTTGAGGGGCAGTAAGGCTTGGGTAACCGTCAGGGGATTATCCAAAGCACTTCTAAGCCGATGGATGAAAGTAAAAGGCGTAAGTCTCACGGCACTTCACTCCATAAGTTAGAGTACACTATGATGAGGAAGTGTGGGGGTTAGCTAGTGGTGGTTGCGGGGCTTGAAAGAATAAGAATCCTAGAATTCGGTAGATAACTAGAAACAGGAGCAATGTGCAATGGAATTGAAGTATATGGCCGGCCGTGAAAGATGTTTTATAGAGAGATAAGGTTTGACTTCATAACGCGGAGCCACAAAGGGTCTAGTGTAAAAAATAAAAGGCTTTCCCCCTTAATGGAGGGGCAAGCTCCATCTGGCTGCTTTGATTTAACTTCTAACTGACTTGCAAGTACTAGAAAAGGTCAACAGAGAATATTCTAATAAAGGCCTGGCTTGAGAATGACCGAGGAAGAGAAGGCAGCCTCGAAGTCCGAAGGAGCGAAGTTTTAGGACTAAGCACTTTCTGGCTCCAGCTGCTTGAAGGGCCAGATATTCGGAGAAATTGAAAGTCCGCCAATAGCTTAGACCAAGGTCCTGAACATCTAGTTTGATAGCTAAGGAATAACCATAAACGACTGGAGACCCCTGAGGGGGTTGCATTTATATATAAGTACCTCATGTTTGTCGGCAGAAAAAACTCATTTGCCAAGTTTAGTACCATCCATCGAGTGCATATATGTGTTTGGAGACGTTGGAGATAGCAAAAGCAAGCTAATCGGGCTTGAATGAGCAGACAGTTTTAATTCCATCAGCAAAAAGAAAGAAAGGTTGGCTCCATAACAGAAAAGAGTCCCTCAGATTCTTAACAAACCAAAGTAAGGTAAACGGGACCAAGCAAAAAAATGGGAGCCGTTCAGGCCGTGACAGCTGGTGAGAGTGAAGAATTCCAGTAGACCAGAGGTGGCCTGGTCCTGGAGCCAGCAAATTATCGAGACGACGGCGCGGGCCCTTCAACACACTAGAGGGGAAGAATTCCGGTTTCAGAATCAATCAAGCACCACAAGGCAAATAGGTCTGCGGATGCGCCTTGGCGCCCTGGCAATTCCGGACGGAACTTTTCAAAAGGAGAACGAGGATAGCAATGAATGCTGGGGTGAGAGAACGACGTAAATGCGAGGTCAAACGGACTAACCACTCGACGGCCACAGGCAAGAGAACGGACGGCGGACGTGTCGATGGCTTCCCGAAGCATACAAAGGACTCTTACGGCCCAGTAGAAAGGAAACAGCAAGATTTCTTGCAACCAGCAAGATAACCCACGTCAGGGGCTGTCGATCAAGCTGTAAACTGAGATAATCGGACTAGCTAAAAAAATGGTGTTTAAGGGAAGCAAGCTAACGGGCGCGGGTAACTAGCCACAAAGCAGACGAAACACATAAGCAGCCGCAGTAGCAATGTTGTTACCGCGCGGCATGGAATAGGGACTATATAAACGATTACATATGTTTCATAAACTGATCATTTTGGCCTTTGAAATACAGTCACCCTAGCCCACCTTGTCGTCCTTGTTTAAATAGGCATTATTCGAATGCGTTGGACATTTGACGTTGACTGCTGGAATGGATACATTTTGTCCAACAGTAAGTCGTCCACGGACAGACAATTTGATGACGAACCATGTGAAAAATTGAGCAAGACCTGAGAGCACTGAAAAGGAACATTATCGGGAATCTTGTTGAAAACAACATCTTATTCTGGTTGCATATTGGAGTAAAGAACACGTGCAGAACAAAGGATGGATGCATGCGGCACGAACAGGAATGGGCACCGTGAGGTAACTAGTAAATGATAGCTCAGAGCGTGCAACACTTTACGGCTTTGCCTTGTGGTTAGCACGATGGTTGTAAAATCATCGGACAAGGACTGTAACAGAGCATCCACTTTGATTTGTGCACACACGGTTCTTCCAACCTATGTTTCTCGACCGGCTGATAAAACTTAAATAATACGAATATTCTTACCTGTCTGGATTGTCGACACTGACGTGCTGGTAGTAAGTAAACCGCTGCCTAAAAGATCCACAAACACCTGATCTGCCGTGGGCCCAATTTTTGTCACTCTACTTCAAGAGCATGGACACCATGAGTAACTACCTAGTATGAACTCAAATTGGAGAAATACTTGACAACATTGGGTTTTTCTTGGCGATTTGCCAAAAACACCGGTGCTCTCATATTGCTGCCTCGCTACAAATGAGGCATTTTGCATTGAGGATTTTCTTGCGACTCCGATGACCCTTCGACCGCGTCTCCTTAGGCGTGACTATATATTCTGATTCCCAGAATCTGAAGGTGAATGACCCACGCTGCACGGCAATTAGTACTCGGTATCGGATACCTTTCACTTGAGGCAACACTACAGAACGACTGTCTCAATGCCCAAGCACATTTATGTGTGTATACATTTATATGCCCATGTATATATAGCTGGCATTATATGTGCAGAGGTAACAATATACCAGAGTTAAAATAGACTGTGAAGTCACGCATTAGTTACCTCCATGAGTTGTGAATCACTTTTCTCCATAGAAAAACTGAACAGCACATCCCACCAGCTGAGAATAGATGAGACCAATGGCACAATTTGGTCAAAAAGGCGTTCAGTAAAACAAAATAAGCTATCTCCGTAATTCAGACAAAAGTTAATAAATATTGTGGCACCCTGATCTTCATATTCCCTCTGAAATTCCACGAATTTCTGTTCAATCTTCCAAGGCGTACGTCAGAAGTCGTTTAGCCCAAAGTTAGCTCAACGTCCGCAGAAACTACTTCGAGTTTTGTGCTGCTTGTGGCAAAGATGTATGGCCATATATGCACTGTCTAGTGCCCGAGGCTCTGGTGACCTGGAGGCTTCTGCTTTCGAGTGTGTAAGTTCACGACCAAAGCTTACCATAGAGAAACACAACCAATCACCACCCAGCTCTTGGCATTTTTCATGTTGTTCGGTCCGGTTGGACTGTTCGTTACTTAACTGCTTACTAAGGGGACAATTGGTTTCCATCGGTTTTTCGGCGGCTCTGCTTGCGGATGTCCGAACCTTTGGCTCCCTTAACTAGTACTTCTTCTCGTATCTTTCTAAAACGCGAACGTGGTCGGCGGTGTTTCAACACAAACCATCACTCACTTATCCCATTGAATTTTGTTACGAAACTTGAAGAAGGACGCTTAACGTAGGATTAAGCTTACCCACTCGTGCTCCTCTTCATGTTCCAGTGGAAAGCTTTGACCTGGTTGGCCCCGGAGAAAACTGGAGCCAGTGTTAACACCGAAGATTGAGTCCTAATTCACGTTTCTTTCTTTACTGTTATTGCTTTTGTATTGTGCCGCTTTTCCCGGATAAGTGTTCAGGACTTCTTCATGTTCATGGCTTAAACTAGTACCACAACCTGAGACCGACAGTGTCAAGAAAGACGATGAAGTATCCAGTTTTGAAGAGGCAAAAACAGTTTTTCAAAGAAAGTTAAAGTCTTCGGATCTGCCCTTGGAGGAACTCACACGGGACCAGGCAGAAAGCGGAATTCAAAAGAAGCAACAGAAACCGACACCAAATGCCCTCAAAAAGGTTTGCCATGGTGGCATCTGTAACCAATGTGAGGGCCGAATACGAAGGTATATCGAGTGGTTCAGCAAAAATGGACGAAAAGATACTATGGTTAGTCTTTCAATCGGCGAAGAGTGTGACATCGCCGATGAATCAAACCTTTCCGAAGTAGATGACTGGGATATCATTTTTCCAACTTGTTTGAAAGTTGTTCGATGCCTCGGGACACTCGGTGGAGGTTCGGGGCCAGCAGCGTCAGAGTCGACGGCTTTCAAGGCAAGTTGCAAGCTCTTTTGGAAGCTGAAGCAGCTGGCGAAACTACGATATTTCAAAGGAAAAAAGTCTGAACAAGAAAGCTACCTTTTGGATCGGTTAGTTGGAAGCGTGACCAGCAAGTCATTAAGGGAATTCCAATGCGGGTTTGGATTGAAAAGTTGTCTGAGTCCTTGGGAGCAGCACAAAAAGAAGAGATGGAGAAAGCGCTTTTGAGTCGACGACTGATCAGGGGTGCATCCCCGTCCAGAGGCAACGATCCCACGCTCCAAGATGATCATGATAATCGGGAACAGGACCCAATGGAAGATGGATTGGCCGCCGCCCCAATTTATGGTTCACTTCCATTCACAGGCGGCTGTTTTAAGGACTGCTGAAGAAAAGTGAACCTATGAAGCGTATTGTGATGCCTTAAAAAACCTTTCTCAATCTAGTTGGCTTGTTCATATGGGAATGTGAGGATTCGGGACAGAAAAAAGTGACTGAACATCATATCGATAAGGAGATGCTGAAACAACTAAGTCGGTTCCTAGAAGAATACCGGTACGTTGCCGGAAAGAAGTTTAGCAAAAAGGAGGAAGTGTTTAAAAATGATGTTATGCAGCAGCTCCATTCCACACAAGCGTCACCCGTGGCTTTGGTGAAGAAGGAAGTTGAAAAGTTGGGGCTGCGCGTAGACTACGGTCGGCCAAACGCAGTCAGTAAGAGAGGCCCTTTTCCGCTACCTTGGGAGGCGAGCAGGGTTCTACCAAACTTGATTTAGCATCGGGATGTTGGCCAGTAGAGATTGAGCCCACGGATGGATAAAAAGGGGCCTTTACCATTTCATGGAGCTTGTAAAAGTTCCAGACCACGCCGTCTGGACTGACTAAGGCTCTTGCTACGTTCCGAAGGTATGAACCACGTGATATGAGGGCTACTTTCATCCAGGCGCCTTGTCTATGTCGATGACATGTTGATCCATGGAAAGACGGTAGATTTGTGCTTAAAGGAATCAGGAAACCGATATTGAAGATGAGACCATATACGCCCTGATTTTTCCGCGAAAGTGTTCATTTCCTGTGTCACGTAACTTCTCGCAGTGGAACATAAAATGATCTCAGTAAAACGGATGAAGTCCTGAATTCGTCAGCGCCCTGTTCTGTTCCTGAATTATGAAGCTTCCTCGGTCTTGACTCCTATTGTGGTCGATCTACTAGAGATTTCGCCGAGCATGCTTCACCGGTAAAAGCTCACCTGCAGAAAATTGATAACTTCTCCTTTACTGATCAGTGTGGTAAAGCTTTCCAGTATTTAATTTCTGAGCTGTTCATAGCCGGTTCTTTTTTCTGCCAGACTTATCTACGAGAGCGGACGAGTTTGTCCTAGTTGGTGAGGCAAATGATGGCGCTATTGGTACCGTATCGTTCTAAACAGGCACAGACGACCACGGGCAAGTAATAGCACCTGGGATTAAGACGTGGTCGAACTGAGAGAAAAACTGCTGTTCCACATGAAAGAAAATGCTGGCCTTAATAACTCTTTAGAAAATGTCTGCACAACTCAACTGGCCGCTCATTCCAGGTCCGTACCGACCATTGTTCGTTTTTGGAGAATTTCAAAGGCCTACTGGAACGGACTGCTCGATGGTATGAGTGACTGCAGGGGTTCGATTACGTTTCCGAGTATCGGTCTGGTGAACTCCGTGAGAATATGGATGCCATGTCTGGACGACCGGTGAGAGATCATGGCCGTTTTCTGGCCTGCACCGTCGGCTATGTAAAGCCGGTCAATATGCATGATAATACTAAGGTGCAATCGATCCCGATGCAGCTGAGTGGTATGTACAAAGCATCCATACGTGAAAAAGTCAAAAACTGCAGGTTAGAAGCCAACAAGTCAAGGGATGGCAGGTTCCAGCCTGTGGACCGAGTATTTATGGTGCTCCTTGGGCCCCCTGAGGATGGTAGCGGGCATACTGGTTTTCCTGTATGGACCAAATCATCCGGTCAAAATCGTTGCTCTTAGGACAATGGTACGGAGAGCCGTGACGACATTATGCGCAGATTGAGGCCATACGACCGTCATCAAGTTGGAACACGCTAATGGACTGCTGTTCTTGTGGACATATCAACGAAAGGACAATCCTAACACATGCTGGACCTGTGAGGGTCGTGGTAGTCCCAAATGTCCTTCAACCAAAAGCCCAGCCCCCATTAGGTCAGTGGTCTTGGGTCTTCCTAGTGAGAAGTAGGAGTGGACACCGTCGAACCGTCACCAATGACGACGGCGGGCAACAAATACATCTTAGTACTGGTTGAGTACCTTAGAAAATGGTGTGGGAGTGCTCCTCTTGGCACAGTTGACAGGCAGATGGTGGCCGGCTCCTTTCTTTAATGTTGGCTCCGTCGTCGGGTGCACCCTGCCAACTGCACCCTGATAAAGGGTCGAATGTCGAGGGTGCTTTTATGGCTAAACTGTAAGGGTCACTTGGAATCGATAAAACCAGTGCCACATCGCATCACCTGCAAGGGACTGGGCCGGTGGCAGTATCAATCGGGTTCTCTTTACTTCAGTGAAAGATTTCGTCTAAGGGAATAATAATTGGGACAAAGAGCCACCCAACTCCGTATCAGCCTACAGTCCATTCGTCGACTAATCAAACACCAAATTTTCTATAAACCACTAGACAGATCCGGTTAACCACGGGCTTCCATCTGCCCACCGCCACTTATCTTCTCACCTCGGCAATCGAGTACTTCAGCGAGGGGCGGGATTCTATCATGAGAGGGAAAAAGCTGGCTCAAGCACACCCAAAATTGGTCCAGAGGCATCAGAGGGGATATTACGACGAGAGAGGAATTTGAAACCCCGCTGGGAACAAGGGATCTGGTGTGCCTTCATAACACCGTCCGTGGGTGGCATGCCAGCAAAGCTATCAAGGCACTGAGGGGGGTCTTGCTTTGTTGAAGAAATACTACTAGACCTTACCTGCATAATTTGTAACGCCCCTGATTTTGACCACCCTTTGCTTGTCTCTAACTTTAACAAAGGCAAATCTTATGGGAGTACAAGTCTTCCAAGAGGCAAAATGGTCTTACCGGTACAGGTGGAGTAGGAGCTTTCTCCAGGGGGACAGTAGAGGATCCAGGGAGGGAGCCAATAGGGGGAGGGTTAAGTGTCAAGAAACCTAAAGATGGTAACTTAACGTAGGATTGAGCGTACCCGCGGAAAGCTTCGACCTGGTTGGCTCCGAAGAAAACTGGAAACAGTGCTGCTACCTAAGACTGAGTAGTAATGTTCATTTCTTCCTTTACTGTTACTGCGTTCATGGTGTGCCACTTTTCCTGGATGAGTTATCGTCGTAATCAGGCAGTCCTCCTGTTCAGTTTAACCCTTTTACCGTCTTCCGGCAATCGTTGGAAATTTTTGCTTTTTGCCTCTCCTTGGGCCATTCTCGGGACCTAGTTAGTACCTGATACCTGGAGCACTAAATTTGTGAGCCCTAAGTCCTTTCTGGTGTTTTGTAGATCATCGAGTGCCGGTAAACCATTTATATAACAGTTGTTGGTAACTCAATTTCTTTTACCACTTTTTATTATTCTCCGAGCGTTGGTTTTGTCACTCTTTCAAATCGCGTCAATTTACTTTACCGTTCGTAGAATGGGCTACTCAAACGTTTGAAGCTGAGATATATGCAGTTGCCGGTTATTTTGAACCTTTCAGGGAAGTTATTCCCACGGCCTGGTTAAATCCATTAGAATCATCTTTTGCTGTGCGCAATGTGACTATCGAAAAGTGGTAGTTTTCACTGCGTGGTCGTATTTCTCTCTCCACATATTGTCGACGAAGTACAGGAAGTGTTGGAATCAGAGGAGCTCAACACCTGTGAAGGCGCAGATGCAGCGATCAAAAGCCAGATTGGCGTATCTGAAATACAGCGAATTGTCCGTATGTTTGCTGGCGCTGAGTTTGGAGACCACAAACCTTCTCCGCCGTTTCGGCAAATGCAGACACTCTTAGAAATTACTGAGAGGGATAGTAGTCTCCTGAACGATATATGGCTTCAAAGTCTTCCCAGCGACATTCGGGAGGTTCTTTACTTGTTCGCAGAGGAAAGTCTAGAAAACTTGCTGAGGAAACTTAAGAGCCAAATTTCATTCAGGCAGCTGTTCCACAGACTGAGTCTGTTTTAGCCTCTTTACCAGCCACTGTGCACGATCTTGTCAAGGGGTCGAGGCACACAATGTGTCGTCACTTGGAGGTTCAACCAAAGTATCTTCTGAAGGACAGTATCACTGAAGGGTGCCTTGCTGTAGCAACCGCATACTAATTCCGGTTTGGCCACCATCAACTGCAGCTCACTGAAGTACCCAAAGAGGTGTGCTTTTAAGGCTCGTTATTGAACTTCGACTTACGCCATGGCCCCGGCCAGTCAGGGAAATAAGGACGCCAGTGCTTGGCTGTGACGGTGCTACTGGCCGGGGTGGTAGCCTACTCCATTTAATGGATCATAATTCAGGGACATGCTACCTGGTAGATACGGGTGCTTACGTTAGTGTGCTGCTACCTCCGGGTCAAGTTTTAGACGGGTCTTAATGCTCTGACTTACTTGCAGCGAAAGGCACTTCCATGCAGACTTTTGGCCAAATTTTTAAGACATTGGATTTAGTCTCCGTCGTACTTTCGGTTAAGCTTTCTTGATTTCAGGGATTCAAAACGCCATCCATGGTATTGAATTCGTGCACAAATTTGACCTCAGAGGACTTCTGCTGCCTTTCTCTGAGGACAGCCTCACCAATCTAACTGTGAAAAGGATTCCTGCTGATTCCAACCCGGTCATTCTCGCTGTACTTGAAAGGACCTATTCTACACGTACCCAAAATTGCTGCACTCTCCCTCCGTAGCACCTGCAGCAGCCCTCTCTGTTGGTCACCTCGTTACCAATTGTGGCTCTCCAGTTTTTCCAGATTACCCGGCTTGCACACGACAGGGTCAAACTCAAGCTAGCTGGGTTCAGGAGGCAGCTTGAACTGAGTATCATTCGTGCTCTAAATAGCCCTTGGGCTTAACCAATCCGGGTGCCCCTTAACACGTTAGGTCTTCTAGCATGTGGAGATCGTGGAGCACTTGGTAAAGCCACCGTCCCCGAGAGTTACCTCGTCGCACATATCCAGGATATCACAGCCAACCTGAACAGTGCTCGAGTGCTCTTAACAACAGATCTGGTGTGCACCTACCACGAGATTACTATTGCAGATGAGGACATACCTTTGACTGCGGTAACAACTTTTGGGCTCTTAGAAATTATACGGGTGCCATTTAGCTTACGCAAAGGGCGCAAACTTTTCAGCTTTTTCCTGACCAGGTTACCGGGGGTTTGGATTTTTGTTTTCACCTACGTAAACGACCTGTTACCAACTATAGTGGTCAGCCGATCACAAACTGTCTGTCACTTGTTTGACTGCACGTTTCGCGCACGCGGCAACCGCAGGCGCTACTTCCCATACACTTCCTCGGCACATGCCAAATTGAGGTCTCTGTACTCAGGCACTGTGAGAATACACGCTGTTGGCAATCCGCGGTCTTTTCTCGTTGACCTCCTCGAAGAACGCGACCGTAGAAGCTGAAGTCATCTAGTCATGTCAAGCCTACGATGGTTTTCCCATCTGTTTGTTAGTGCTATATATTCGGTCTAACATAAGTTAGGCTTTTTATCCCGTGTATATCTTCATTGGACTTTTTCAACTACGCACATCTCTCGGTTGGCGTAAGCATTTCATCCTCTTTTCTGATCGTCGTTATCCCCAATAGTTCCAAGATTTTGCAGATCGAGCGTTGCTAACATATTTGTGGAATCCCAGGCTAGTTCATCTTCAAAGTTTGCATATTTTTTAATGAACAAAAAGCCTAAGCGCGAGTGTGAATTGGATTGCCATGCAGCATACCTGAAGATACTGGATTTTACACCGGAAAATGCTCAAGTGTTCAGCGCCATCCCCGAGTCTCGTTTCCAGGAGGCTCGCAAATCCAGTCAGAAGTCCAAATATAATAAACTGCACTCAGCAATCCCAGCTAATATGATTCCACGAATCCGGGATGTCGTCATGAACCCCCTAGAACACAACCCGTACGACACACTCCGAGAAGCTCTGTTTATGAGTTTGGCAGAGTCGGAAAAGAGAAGCTTTCAGCAAGTTCTCTCCAAAATCCAGCTGGCAGATATGGCACCTTCACTACCGTTACGGGAAAAAGCCTTCGTTAATGGCCACGACCTCCATAGACGATGTAGTCCTGTGGTGACTCCCACCGTATACCCAAAACGTAGTAGCCGTTTTAATGCGCCTCGAAAGCTAAGTGCGCAGAGGCTGTAGATAAAGTCCTCGAGAATGCAAGCGCGTTTGTCTCACAGTCCAAAGCGTTCACCCCCCCACCGCTGCTCCGCTTGATGTGGTCGTTAATCTTGTGTCGAAAACCACTCACCGAAACGCACCCAGTGGCAACTCTGACATTCAAGTGTTGTGCCAGGAGGTCCGCGTTTTGACGCAGATGGCTGAATAACAGTAGCGCATCCTCAAAAGCCTCCACAAACAAAGCCCAGCCAGCCGTCATTTCACGACTCACACCCACAAGCCATTTACCAGTTTGGCGAGTGGTACTTCCACCGCCGTTTCGGACCTCAGGCTCGCAAATACAAAAGGCCCCGTATTTACCACTTCAACCAGGTGACGGTGACACGCTCTACCATACCCCTTGTTCCCGGTCGCCTCATATACTTGAAAGGCAGGATTACCGGCATGCTTTTCTTAATCGGCACGGGGGCGCAGGTCAGTGAAATGCCGGTTTCGAACCGGTCCACTGTCCCTCCCACAGCCCTGACACTGCTAGCCGCCAAAGGTACTTCATTTCTGATAAACGGCAGTCAATTTCTCACCATAGATCTATGTCTGCGTCCTCCTTTCCCGTGGGTTTTCTTTGTCGCCCAAGTACTCCAGGCTATTTTAAGTTGAGATGTTCTAGAAGAACACGGTCTAGCAGTCGATCCCGGTAAGGGACAGCCGGTAGAACGAGTAACTCCAAATTTAGTTGTTGGTTCCTGAACTCAACCAATTACTAACGATCCTTACTCTAATTCCCACTTCAGAAACAGAATTCGGTGGTTCTTTCAGCGAGTACCCCAATCTTGTCCGCCCAAACAAAAACCTGCCTCCACTCACCAATGATGTGATCAAACAAGTCGTTACACAAGGGCTCTAGGCCCATTCTCGACCCCACAGGTTGGCTCTGGACAGGCTCCATGTAGCGCGCTCCGAGTGCCAACGTAAGCTAAACTTTGTAATTATCCGGCCTTCCAGGAGCCCGATGGCATCACCCTTACACATGGTCCCGAAGAAGTCGCCTGACGACTGGACTTCGTGCGGAGATTACCACTCACTCAACCGAGTGACTACGTTCGACCGATATCCTATTCCGCACACCGTGGACCTCAAACCTGGTTTAGTGGGTTGGATAATTTTCGGTCGAACGGATTTTGTTTGGGCGCACAACCAATTAACAGTAGCTGAGGCGGATATCCCCGAAACGGCAGTAAAGACCCTTTCGGTCCTTTCGAGTTTCTACGAGTGCCGTTTGGACTTAGCAACGCTGCGCAAACCTTCCAGCATTTCACCGATATGGCTTGTAGTGGTTTGCATTTTTGTTCGCTTACCTTGACGGCTTTTTCACAGCCAGCTCATCTAGGACAGAACATCTAGCACATCTACGCGCAAATTGCGACCGTCTGTCTCAACACTGGGTCAGAGTTAACGGTAAAAACTGTGCAATGAGCGTCGACGCCATCGAATTTCTAGGCCGAAAGGTTACATTCACAGAAGTCATACCAGTTCGTGATAAGGTGCAGGCTATCCTCGACTACCCAGAACCCATGTCGGTCAAGCAACTACGGCTTTTTGACGGTTTGATCAACATTTATCGTCGCTTCACTTCAAAATACACTCAAGTAATGCAACCGCTCACAGATCTGTTAAAAATCTAAACGAAGCAGCTGGTTTCCGCAGACACCACACAAGACAAATTCGCTATACTGAAACAGGCTATCAGCAACATAGCTAGTTATCACACCAAAAGCTAACGGTCCCAATTGCGTTAGTCACAGACGCATTCGACAAAACCGTGATCTCGGTGTTGCAACAATACTCAGCCGACTATTGGCAACCTGTTGCGTTTCCCTTCAAAAATCACAACCAGCCGAATCCAAGTATAGCACCTGTGGCGGCAAAATGCTCGCTATTTACCCAGGCTTCCGTCACTTTAGACACATTTAAGAGGGATGATGATTCACGGCCTAAACCGACCACGAACCGATCCTCCAGGTACCGCGAGCCACCACGGACAGATATTCTCTCAAAGTCTAGACATCTGGATTACATCACTCAATACACGAGTGAAGTACGTCGTTTCTCAGGTGTCGATAATCCCGTGACGGACGTGCTGTCTCGCATGCATAACCTGGATCTCAGCACCCCCGGCTCGATATATCTGGAAACTACGGCATCAACTCAAGCAGGCGAACCTGATGTAGAACAGCTCCGCAGCGCTTCATCGCTGCGGCTCCAGTCGATTACCATTTATTCATCCGAAGATTACGTACTGTGTGACATGTCCAAGGGCCACCCGATGCCGGTGGTTTCGTCAGCTTGTGGGAGACAAGTTCTTGAAGCTGTATGCAGTTTGTATCACCCGGGTATAAATGCTTCTACCAAACTTGTCGGTGACCGTTGGGTTTTGCACAACATGGACTGTGATATCACTGTGTAGGCCCGCACATGCATCCACTATCAACATTCGAAAGTGCACAGGCACACAATTAGCCCAATATCAGAATTTCCAGATGTCAACTCACTTTTTCAACACTTGCATGTCAACCCAGTAGGGCCGTTTCCTCCGTAAAAAGAGGCATATATCTTCCTACTGGTGTGGGTCGTTCCACCAGGTGGCCGTTGGCTGACAAAACCACCAGCATCGGGTGGCCCTTGGACATGTCACACAGTACGTAATCTTCGGATGAATAAATGGTAATCGACTGGAGCCGCAGCGATGAAGCGCTGCGGAGCTGTTCTACATCAGGTTCGCCTGCTTGAGTTGATGCCGTAGTTTCCAGATATATCGAGCCGGGGGTGCTGAGATCCAGGTTATGCATGCGAGACAGCACGTCCGTCACGGGATTATCGACACCTGAGAAACGACGTACTTCACTCGTGTATTGAGTGATGTAATCCAGATGTCTAGACTTTGAGAGAATATCTGTCCGTGGTGGCTCGCGGTACCTGGAGGATCGGTTCGTGGTCGGTTTAGGCCGTGAATCATCATCCCTCTTAAATGTGTCTAAAGTGACGGAAGCCTGGGTAAATAGCGAGCATTTTGCCACCACATCCACGTAGACATGGTGGGTCTAATAGCCCCATCCCACGGGTAAACCCACCTAATAACATGCACTGATGGGTTTGCAGAACGGACCGAAGCTGCTACTATCCCCATCGTCACGGCCGGATCAGTGGCTCGATAACTAGCAGAACCTCGGATATGGTTATCCCGCCACAATCACTACCGGTTAGGAGCAACGATTTGAGTCTGGCCTTCTCTCTTAACTGATCCATATGCTCGGCGTGGAAAGCATTCGCTTGACCGTGTACCATCCGTCATCCGACGATCTGGTCAATCCTTTTCATCATCAGTCCCAAATGACTCCTAAAGCATGCAGGGGCCCCGATTAAAGTGAAGTTTGACTGCTAGTTCCGCCGGAAGTCCGGACTTGCACAAAGGCAGATACTCAATGTTCCTCAGCAAAACGTGCCTACGGCAAGGCATTATGATAGCCTGGTTACTAATAGCATAGTCGTTTCCAAACCACATGCCACAGTGACAGTGCATGGCATGCTGACACGAGATTCGATGTTAGCGCTACATTGCCTGCTGAGTGTAGTTCCGTGTCATGCCAGGACCCGAAGTTAGTGTTACCTGATATAGCCTTGAATGAGGCCGTAGTCTCACTTTCACGAAAGCACTCGGTCGGTAAAGCTACGCCGTCGTGTGAAAATACCGTCTCACTTTCGAGGCGGTAGCTCGAGCCTAAAAGTGAGCTCCAGAATAGGGCTTCTATCTTATATTTCGGTCGGTAGATAGTTTCTCCAACTGGCTTCCCCAATCAGATCAAACACTGTATTTACCTTTACACTTTGCGGTATACCCTTCGCGATAGTTGGCTCAGCAAGATTTAACGTGCGTCCGAGGTTATTATTCGTACATACTGTAAGGACCGAAAAACACTAGTCCTGGTCCGGGTGAAATATGATAAAATATTCAAAGCCCGATTCACCAGATGCCAAGACTCATTCGTTCTGGATGGCACCTTGGGGCCTTTAAACAACGCGTGGCTCGAATCGGTGCAAAAGGTAACTAGAAACACCAATACCTCGAAGATTCAACAGCACTATTCACGGGCTGAAATACAAGTACACAACGATCGTATCTTTTAAATTAGGCCTCATTCACCATCAAGCTAATAGGTAGTCAGAATCAGGAAAAAACCTGTACAGAAGAAACAATTACCGAAAAAGAAGTGGAGAAGAACTACCCGTCCTAGAGTCCAATTAATTTCTGCATTCTTATTTAGGCCAAAGACAAGGCTATCTGAGTGCAGCAGCCGAGCGCCAACGCAAGGAAACTGAAGGTCTACAACCCCCTGCCAATGTAAGAAAAAGCCGAACCGTAGTAAAAAGAAACTAGCTTGAGCCATCGTAACTCACCATCATGCCAAATGTCCGCAAAATCATTCCAGCAAGAAGGCGCGACCGTGAAGGGAAGAAACAGGGGAATATAGTTTTTTTAAGTGTTGTTCAAAAAACAGTATCAACACGGATAAGGTTAAAGAAAGCAGTCCGAAATCTTTCGGGAAGTATACGAAATTGGGCAGATGTGAAACTTCCAATCAGTGGAGGTGTCTCACTTGTCACGCCTTTTGCGGTTGCCAAGCCGGTTTTCCTTCTCTCTCCTATTGATGGTACATCGTCACAGGGTACGACTCGCTGGTCCCACGAAAGCCGGAGAACTTCGCCACTGATGTTTGCATCCTAGTTGGGCCCCGTCATTACCGCTTCCTTTCCTGACGAGTTCAGACAGTTTGGATTCCGGATACCATATTGGTTAACGATGGCCAGAAGCTGGACGTCGTTGATGGGGCATGCCTGGTTAAGAATTCACGCAACGGATGTCATCGGCAATGCTGGACAATATTCTATGGGTTCTTTACACAACTAAGACCGCCCGTTCAGCATCCGTGGATGTAAAACGTCTACCTACTTTGCATGCACTTCCTCGCAGGAATATCGTTTGTGTGCGTTCACCTCGCTAACATTTATCGAAAGCCTTCCAAGCCTTTTAGCGGAAGCCGTTCTGAGAAAATAACCACTCGCTGGACACCGTTTCAGATTTGTTTTCTATGTGGCCTCCTCCAGCGCCTGGCATTACTCCACCATTTTATTCGGCCGCGTAAGTTCCACCGAACAAATCGTTGGGGTCTTCGTCGGCTCGCTTTTGAGCCACCTTCACTTTCGACCTTCCGCCGACTCGACGTGTGCTCAGTTTGCTTTTCTCTTCGCCGTAATGCTTGTCTGCTTGCACGTATTTCTCAAATTGGTACCGTTTCTGTGCCACTATATACAGAATACACTGTGGCATCCGACCAGCTACTCAAATCTTCTCCGCCCGTGTGATAGAGAGGGTTTCCTCGGAGAATCAGTGCGAGACCTCACAGAACAGGCCTATACGCTGCACCCGAAAGTTATCTAAAGATGCATTGGTACGAAGAATGGCTACTGATACTACCCGGGCGATCATCGTCGGACACCTCGCAGATAAACATGGGTGAACGATTTGGCGCACGTTGCTGACGGAAAGAATGGGCGTCAGGTAACTATAGAAACAAGCCGAATTATGTTTCGCCAGTAGTCAAAAAAGCAAAATCACAAGACACGGTTATATTCATGCGGACCTGCAGAACAAACGGCGAGGGCGATAAAAGATCAGAGAAGACATACGGGTGCTCTCTCCGCGTTGAAGTTCAAACCCGGAAAGGCTTAGTTTGCAGTGACAAATCAGTTCTTTTATGGAGGGACAATAAAAGCGATAAATGCTGGGAACATAAGCAGATTCACAAGACTATGCTTTGCCACAATCCTGTCATATACTTCATAAATACTGGCTTTGAATCAAGCAAGGTGCCAACGCAGCAAAAACAACTACTAAACAGAGGGGTAGTGCAGCGCAGTAAAACAGAAAGTTCGTGGGGGATAAAAAAGGGTCTGCTCTTCACCGCACACTTTTTGGTGTTTTTTTGTTATATTGTTTCACGTAACGATATTCTTGTTCTTACAAAGCCCGTCAGTCCGGCAAACAAGCAACACAGCATGTGCACCACTGGCTTTCATCTAAGCTATGTCTCTGGACATCACAGAAAACTCCAAAACCCACCCCTTTGGCCCAAACAGGGAGGTGGGAAGCGCCAAAAGTAGCCAATACTGATTCTGGCTTTTTCATTTCTCAGTGACAGGTCATGGCCTGATCACCGAGTTGCTTCTTCCAGCCTTGCCCGGCGCTCGTGAATAGGATGTGTAAGGTCAACGATGTCCAGTCATTCGCGAAACATGGCCAAGCCACCGGGGGCAACGTGGAGTGACCAACCTATTGAGAAGTCATTTAACTGTTCCTAACACAGGGTGACAAACTTTTTAGCTACTTGCCAGATGGTCCCGCCAGAGGCAAGCAATCCTTCGGAGTCATAGATTGTCGACCACGAAAAGAGGCGAAGCGTCGTAAACGTGAACCGGCCAGGCCTAGCAGCCGGATAATGAGAGGCTATGAACTGCGACAGAGTACAACCGTCCATTGTGACGGCCCTTACTTACGGCCACGTAGCAGTATTTGGGTTTTGAAAGGTGCCGCAGCTCTCATCACGAGTGAATTGATTTCCTCTTCGACATCCCTCTAACTGTGATTGAGCTCCAAACGCATTTGAGGTTGTTGACCACCTCCAGCCAATCACCTAAATCGGTGGTTGCTAGCACGGGCCTCCAGCAACCTTGCAAATGCGCTTTGCACTGGGAAGCGGCAAGGTGCATTCCGTATCTGAATACCTCCATCGCCAAGCGGTCCAAGTGGTGTGGTGTTGCTTGTGCTTTATCACTCAAAAAAGTGATATTATCGGCGAGTTTCAAGTCAAGAGTCTGTTTCTTTGGAGGAGCTGAAATCCATTATTTGGAGGAACAGACTAGGCTTCTCTGGACCCTCCACTATGACAGAGATAAGGAGAGACTGAGTTAAAGGGCAAACCAGTCGAACTCCACTGATAACGACAAAAGGTGATGAAAACTTGCCTTAAGCCCTTACCCGAACTGAGGTGTAACTATGCAACCCTTGGAGGACGGATATACACTTCTCAGATGCTTCATTTCTCAACAGACAACTCCACTGAGCAGTCCATCGACGGGTGGAAGGCCGCTCGAATGTAGAGGAACAGAATAACATTAGGTCTCTGTAAACAGTGACGGTGCTCCAGCAGCTGTCGGATGGCAAAGATTTCATCGATACATCTCGACCCGCACGAAACCGAGCTTTATCATCGATAGTTTGCTCTTCACGCGTTTGGTACAACCTGTGAAGTATAAAGAGAACGTTCTTATGGTTAGGGCGACCACTGAGTGAACCCTTAAAACCCCAAGATAGCTGAACTTGCTCAGAATTTCAAACCGATGAGCACAAAAAACGAACGCTTCAACGAGCTGAACTCCACCATTTTCGAAAAGGGGGCGAAGAAAGGCCGTCGTAGGCCGGCACTTTGTGAGTCATTCATCTTTGAATTCCCCACGGCTTCCTATCTCTGTGCGTGGGTCTGTCGGCACAGGTCATTGCAAATGGGCCAGGAGAGCCGGTAGAGGGGCTGAAGCTGAGCGCCAGCGAAGGCAAGGAGCCAGGTCAAGGTGGATCAGCCTGGTCTGCAAGGCACTTCGGGGAAAACAAGGCGTGGACAGAATACGAAGGTAATGTTAGTCATTGACACATCCTGCATTATAAAATCAGCGAGGGTCAGACCAGCGAATTTGCAGGTAGCCGGCCGAAGGAAGTACGGATAAATACTGGCAAAGAAGGCAGAAGTGAACCCAAAATCTCATTGTACTTACGTGAAGTCAAGCGTCGCCTCTATGGTGTCAGTCTAAAATGTGAAGAACGACCATGAAAGGTGCGCTACCACCGGCTCTGATGAAGCGGTTGCGCTCATGTTATTCTCCCAGCTGATCTCGGGTGGGGGCGGCACTGCACCCAGTTGATACCTAAACGACCTGACCGCGTGCACACCATAGAGGGTGTCGCAATAGACATGTCAGAATTAGCCACTAAAATGGATCAGATTAGAGACTCCAAACTGACGAAGCTCGATGGTATTAACCCGGATATCTCGAAGCCGCTAGATGAAGCACACACTTAACCTTTGACTGAGCCGCTACACGGAGCAATGCAAGAGAACATCATTCTGAAAGATTGCATGGGGTCTACTGTGTGGATCGAGGAGAGTAGCCTGGGCTGTCTTCCGGTGAGCTCCGCTTCAGTAGCCTTGGAAGTGGCAGAAAGAATTTTGGGGACCGGTCGGCAACCAGTATGGCGGCGAATCGTTTAATGAAACCGAGTGAACATGGTTTGCAAAACGTTATTGCCTGAAGAATTCGTCAGTCTCCTTTGGCGAGATAACCGAGGGAATAGAGAGGGAACAAAAGGGGAGTACTTTACCTTTGATGCTAAAAGACATTCGGCCTCGTGGACGACCCCCCAACTTTTACTGAAGGGGCAGCTTCCGGTTGAACCACTCAGGATGCGACTTGGACCGGAAACTCTATAGAGTGAATGAGAGTCGTTTGAGTGTGTGCATAACGCACGGCGGGGTATCTCATGGTTCAGTACGGGAGCCTGCAATCTTTCTGGTGTTCTTGAACTACCCAGCCGTGGAATTTGCCACCCTTGCTTTTGTTTTTGTGGACAACGCAGAATTAGTCTCTTCCATATCGGGCGATTACACCAAATGAGACCTGGATGACATGTACCAGTGGTCTGTGGAGTGGGGTCTGCTGGGGAGTGTCAAAGAACACCCGTACTTAGTGAACGACATATTGATTCGACCTTTGAAGCAGTTTGGGCCACCGGAGCAAGAGGTGACAGTCCCACGGCTGAGTAGAGGAAAAATGAGGCTTGCTTTCACTGCTAGTTGTCCATCTACCAAACAGTGTGGCATGGCTGCCCAGACAGAATCCGGGGCTCTCTAGCTGCTCAAACAGCAGTACCGAAAAAGGGCTAAATGAGCTATTGCCACCATAGAGAACCTTGGCAAATTCCCACCTGATATTTGTATTTAGGCTTGGCGGCTGTGCATAGTAAAGGACGTTCATACCGTGGGGCTGGTGCAGGGGTGTCTGACGAGGAGCTGGCTCGTCTACCGGGGCTTCTTTATGGGCTGCTTCACGGGAGAGCGAATCTGTTTTTATTAGAACTCAGAAGGCGTCGGCATCTTCTTGCAACTTTCAAAGTAGTGCAAGGTATAGTTGACGCAAGCGGAGAAGTCAGACCGCTACTGATACCAGCAGGAACACGTCAATCGGCCGACTTGCCCCAAGCCACGGAAGGCGAGTGGGCATTAGGCTGAGAGCAAAATTTGTCTCCATTTATGTGATTGATGACTGTAAAGAACTACCTGAACATAGCGGCCGTAGCATGGACGGTAAAAATGTTTGGGAAACGGTTTTACCCCAAAAGGAACGGCGTGTTTACAGAAGAGAACTGTCCATGGAACCACATTCTTAGCACTCCATCCCGGTCCTTTTCTCTTCCCTTTAGCGGTGCTCCTCCATCCCTATCCAGTTTATTGTTCGGCTACCTTATCACTTTTGAGTCGGTTAGCCGTCAGTAACTTGTAACCCGTGGCCTTATGGAGGACCGGCCACCCGAGACTTAAAACTATCGACGAGGTTCCTGCTCATCCATGGGATTGGTAAAGAGTGACGGAAAACCTGCTGCTTTCCGTTTTTGTCACCTAATCTTTCTCTTTCCGCAGTGCCAAGAGACTGAAGGAGCTCAAAGTTCGGGAAACTAGATAATTTTCGCGCGTCGCCACGCCATTCACTTGATCGGAACTGCACCGAGCAGAACACTAGATTGTCCACAAGCACACAAAACCCGAGGACTTTGTTTACCCCAGTTTTGCAGATCCAAGGGGTCCACGGGGCCCACCCACTCAAAAACCTCAGGGGGAGGCGTAACGGTGCAGCACCTTGACGAGAAGCCGCCTGGAGGTCAGCTTTTGAAAAAAGAGTAATAAAAAGGACGAGAGAAATAGACGGGAAAAGTCTGCGTAACATCTTAGGCAACAAACTGGGTCTGCCCACAAGCAGAACAGGGAACAAGCCACCGTCCAGTGCTTTTAGGTGAAGTAGCCTGAGGGTGAACGAGTTTCTGGTTTACCTCCCCCCATGACTAGATCTCCTCTCATCTTTATTATTCTCATATGATTCTGAACTTTTGCCACACCTGATGTCCAGCTAATTTTTCTTTTCGGCTATTGGACCTCGTCTATCTTGCCGATTTGCACCGAAACCTCCTTTTACTAGCTTGCACTTCTGTTACCAGCTCTCATCACGGGAAAAACAAAATGCTTTATTATTCACTAGTAGAAACACACCAATCCGAGAGACCTGAAGCTTCTAGTGCGGAGGCGTAAGTCGCACGAAGGGCCCAGTCGAATAGGGCAGAATGGCGTGCGATTCAGGTGAATTACTGTTCCATATGGAATGTGAAGGGCTGGTGAAACTGCACTGTTAAATGTACCGCAAATAACAAGCAATAGCCTGGACACGCTGGAACCTAAAAGCTGGCTCCGGGAAAGCTCTAATTTAGGGATTAGACAGAGTGGCAGTGAGTGCATCGAGGCGGAAGGCCCACCGCAGGAAGCATAAAAGAGGACTCTAAATTTTCGAGTGCCGGACATTCCACAATGCGAGCTGGACTTCCCTTCGGGGAGTCTCAAGAAGTTGAGCCAATGACGACCCTCACCAGGACCGTAGGAGAGGGATATAAGCTTCCCTGGGGAAAAGAAAAGTGCATCAGCATAATCGAGGGGCCGTTTGTCCCGAATGGAGTCCGAAGCAGGAGAAGTATTTTGGAAGGGAAGACCACGGAAAGTGGAGATACCAAGTTCGAGATAGGAATATCCGAAGACCTTCCGGAAAGAGTAACAACACTTGAAGGGTAGCTGGATGAAAAGTGCGTCAGATATTTGCAGGTTGCACAACAAAAGTGGTGGTGTTTTTGTGTGGATAGGAAAAGTGGTCATTAGTAATATGCCCCAACCCCATGTAAATGAGTTTAGGCAGCGAGAAAGAGCCACCAGATGTCACGTTGTCAACCTTCTGAGGACATTGGATATCCCCGGTCTTGCTTCAAAATGTTGGCCAGCCGGAAAGGTGGACGGAAGGGAAAGTTATGGAAGATTCCTAGTTGCTTTCCACTGTTGCGGAATTTACCGACCAGCCATGACACGACAGGCTCCTCAGCATGGCCGAAATTATAGGACCTAGTACGGGTGGGACTATCGGGGTAGCTCCTGAAGAGAGATTTGCATAAAATCAGTCAAGGCCAGAAATAATTAGGATATTGGGATGTAACACGGTGTTCGCGATGTCACTCCTTCTCAGAATCCAGAGAACACACCAGCTAGTGTCATCAACGGGGATACGAAGGCTTGCACCACTGGGCTGGTGGATGCAGTAGACAAGGGGAAAATGACCACGCAGACAGTGACAAATGATCCATTAAAGACAACTACGTCCAAGGCTACCAAATCAGCTAGTAGAGGAAAGCCGTATAAAGGCAACGTGGATAGCAAGAAAGTTTTTCAAAAGATATGTCGGTGCCCTCGGACTTGATCCCCGAGAAATGAAGGACCTTTCCTGAAGAGACGAAAGCGACTCAAAATGGGGTCACATTAGACATAGTCTACACAAATGCATCCAGTGTGTGAGACAAGTGGCCAAAGTTGCTGGCTAGGACGGGGGGCACGGGCGTCTTGGCTATAATTGAAACATGGTCGCGGTCGGTTTAAGATAATGATAATAATAATATTAATGCTATTTTCAGAAAAGCTCGAAGCATGATAGGCGCAAGGTCATTTTCCGCAAATAGCGATCAACAACTTGGTGATACTATGACCAACTGCTTGACGAAAATATGACAAATATAATACAAACGCATGCAAACCGAAGAGTACTAGCCACAGCTTAGGTGGATTTATCGATGCGACCCAGTGAAGTTCCCGGCACATGAAAGTCAAGGTCGGATTTTGGAAGCACTGTGGACCTCGTAGAGGTTGCTGGGGCTATGAGGGCGGGGGTGAGCTGTGTCTCAAACAGTACGTGGCCTACCGCTTTGAAGAGGACGATGATCACGCGCGAGGTGACGTTTTCGCATTTGTGACAGACCACCATAAAGCCCAAGTGGGCGGATGGCCTGTCCCATCGAAAGCGCTAGCAGTAGAGACAGCGGTCAGGAAAACGGGACCTGAAATCTCTACGGCCGTGGGCACCGAAGTCCGGGGTCTGGTCAAGAGGGAGATGAAGGACAGCTGTCATAGCTGCGTAAGGTAGTGGGAGCAAGGCGGAAATTGCTTATACCAAGATCTCTTCAACACACCTGAAACAGAAGTGAGGACTGAAACAGCCCCAGAGAGAACTTTCAGAGAGAGGTTGGAGGATTCTATAGAATTGCAGGGTGTTCCTGCGGGTTGAACAGATTACTAGGTAGAGGTGTAGATGGACACCGTTGCTCCCTGTTTTGCCGACCAAAAGGGCTCTAATGCTCCGGGAAGACTACAGGTAGAGAACCCGTTTGGCAAGGGCGACGACGATGATTTTAGAATAAAAGAGCCTCCAAGAAACAGATGTGCTGGGAGAGTGATAAATTTCTTCGGAAGGAATAAAGAACAGCTGCACAAACTGGTACTCCAAAGGCTGATTATTTAGAGACGCAGTGGCAGCACTCCAGTGGTGGAATGGTAAAGGTCCCAGATGAAGTGGCTTCCTTGAAAAACATTAATGGGAAGGCCACCTCGTCAAGGTGGAACGGTCGTGCGAAAAAGGCTGCAAAGAGAAAAGGGTGACCCGGTAAGGGTACGCTCACACGAACGGACACAAGGCCAGTTCAGCCAGTGCAGCGGTTCAAGAAGACAAAAGTTAGGGCCTAAATATATCAGCTGGACTGCCGACACAGTCAATAATAATGACATAATAATATTGGTTAATTTCGGAGACGCCCGAAGCATGTCATGTACATGATCTTGTTGATACAGGTGATGGAATGGACAGATACAATTCATGAAAATGCTGAAATTTGCATGAAAAAGTAGGATAAAAGGGCTCAGAATGGAAAATAAAGTGGGATGAAAATGGGATAATTGTATGCATGCCATAGGGATTGTAGGGAGTTTAAATGAACTCAAGGGCGGATTTAAATGGACGCCTGGTGAGTGTGAAAGTCAAGATCAGATGGAAATTATGACTAGTCCGGGTGGGGATATCTGGGGGCCGACTGATATACATGAGAAAAGCTAGAAATCGGTATAAGAAACTGCAATAGCTAGGGACGATGGAGAAGAAGGTGACGTGCACTGCGTTGGATTTGATATCAATGAAACATCGGCACTCTGCAGTGGTTGGTCGGCGGACAGAGCACAGAACCCATCGTAAAACAGGGCGCGAGAAACACAAGACGTAAAGGGTGGATCAGGTGACAGAAACGATTTAGAACTATTGGATACGGTAGAAGTGGGGCACAGATGTAGGATTGATGGATGCATATATATCATTTATATATATCATGACGGTCGGCGGGATGAAGGCTAGAGAAATGGCCGGTGAGGAACTGCCAGAAGCAGAGAGGATGCACATGTAGATATATGTGCAAGCGTACACATATATATTGTGTATATACGTACACATATATGAGGAGCAGGAGCAATAACAATGGGGTCCTAGAAAGAAATTGGCAGTCACTGGGAGGGGTGGGTGAGGTTAGATCAAAAGGTTGTAGAATTAACTTTGGAATATCGTGGTGAATTACCTTCATGAGGGGTGGACACGGCGGCCCAACAGAGAGAAAAAAGGAATGCGAAGCACAGAAGTGCTGACTACTGTGACTAACAGTACGTGGAAGAGTAAAGATGAAGGATAGGATCGAAGAGAACAGATAAGAATGGGTCCAGTTATTTGGTCAATGCAGGTGTGACGTGGTGGCGGACCAGAGGAATCGGGCAGTTACAGATCAAACGATTTGGAACTGTGAAAGAACATCATGACGTAACGTTGTCCTTAAAATCGGTGGAACATGGAAAAGCAAACCAAACTAAAAGGCACACCGGAGATGCCTGTGGCCTGACAGGGTGTATCTGAAAACTGTCAGGCATGCATGAAGGAGGCTGGAAATTGATATGGTAAAAGGTGGTAGCACGAGATGGCGGAGAAAAAGGAGGGATCTACTGCTATGGTTTGTATAGTAATTAGGCTGTGCTTCACTGCAGTAGATGGTCGACGGACAGGGCACAAAACTCATGGTGGAACAGGCAGAGAACACTGAAATAACCAAAGAGTGGTACAGATGGCAAGAATGTTCTGTAGGAATTTGATATGGTAAATATAAAGTGCAGATGTAAAAAGAGTGGACGCGTATCATGAGGGTCATCGGGATGGTAGCATGAGAAATAGCCGGCAAAAAAGTGCAGGATGCGGTGCAAATGTATACATACATATGTATATATGTGCATATGTATGTGTGTATATATATTTAAATAAGTACATAAATAGATGTGCGAAGAGCAGGAGCGGAGAGCGGTGAAGTACTGGGAGAAAAGTGTGTCAGTGATTGGAAGAGGGAGATAGGATGAGATCAAAGTGTGAAGGATAGCCTTGGGAGAATTGAGACGAAGTTTTTCATGACAGGATAACATAGAGGATCAACATATAGAGAGGCCTGGAGAAGCATATAAGAGATGCCAGCCGTGAAGAGCAGATCATAAATGAAGGAAGACGAAGGATAGGATCGAAGAGAACAGAAAAAACTGGGTCTAATTATTAGATCAATGCAGGTGCCACATGTGATGGCGGGCCAGAGGAATCGGGTGGTGACAGATCAAACGATTTGTAATTGTGAAGGAACATCATGAAGTAAGGTTGTCTTTACAATTGGTGGGACATGGAAAAGCAGACCACACTAAAAGGCATACAGAAAAATGTTTGTAGCGAGCAATAAACGGATCAAGGGATGAAAGCAATGATCGAGGAGATACAGGTAAGAAATGACCAATCAGATCATTTTACTGCAGATGAAACACGAAGGAGGCGGAGAAGGAAGCAGAAATCCCCAAGATAAGTGATTCAATAATCGAACAAAAGGCCCAATAAATGAGTGCGCGACGGAGTTGGGGCAGTGGAATTGGAGAGCTGTATGCCGGCAGACATCTGAACAGGTGGATTAAGCAGCTGGGTGCTAATCGGGACACTGCCTAGTGGAGAGAACCACAGAGGAACCGCTGAGCCAAGAAAGAAAAGTATGATGGTGATGATTAGATAATAAACGCTACTGCAAAAGAAGCAAAGCTTGGAGCGGCAAGTTCTAATATGCGAATTGGTCATGGGTGCGGGTGTGATTGGTACTTAATGGCATTGGGCATGAGGAGGGAGAACAAGGGGGGACTTAGCAAAACAACAGGCGGTGGGGTATAAGAATGCTGTCAAAGGGAATTCTGAGCAGAGGGTCATACCAAGAGCATAGAGAATAGAAGCCAGCAATGACGACGGGTGGAAAAATAGATATTGGTGAGCGTCGGCAGAGAAGAGCGGTTAGGAAGATAGTGACTCAATGCAACGAAAGATAATGTAGACAGAGGCGACAGGAAGAAGAACGGAACGGGTAGGTGTGCATACCGTGGTAGAGCTACAAAAATGGAAAGTGGTAACGGATGATAAGGACTATAGATGAACAAACTGTGGCGGAAAAAGGATAGGGGGCATGCAATTTTCAACCAACAGCATTGGATTCGGCAGTCCGAGAAACGTTTGAGCGTGCGATCCACAACTTGTGCTAGTGGGTGGGACTGGCCGTGCGCTGGGCATCTAACCTGAAAAACACTCACTGAAGTGAACGAAGGGGGTGTGATCCACCAGTCTAATTGCGCTCGCACATCGTTGCAGACGGCCTGCACGCCCGACGTGCATCAGCTATGGCGGTGGATCTGACCGCGCCCCGAACCGCTAGGAGGGGCGTGAGTGGTCATTGATAAGTGTGCAGGAGGCAAAGAGACCACCATAGGGATGTGTGATCCAGGATCAATTGGCCAAGACGCGAGACCATGGACAGGAAAGCCAACGGAAACAGCGAGTGGTAGACGACCGTGTAGCAATATTATCCAGGTGCACCTGCCAGGGAGATGGTGAGTACAGTGCCCGAAGTGGTTGGCCGTAATCAAAGATCACTGGAAAGGGAGAAGGGATAGAGAAGCGCAGTCTGGGTGTGCCCCCGCTGAGGAGCAACGGATACTGAGGAATAAAATGAAAATTATGGATAACGGAAGAACGTGAGTGAGCAGCGGGGTTATCTTATGAAGGCAGGGGGTAAGTTCGCTACAGATCAGTAAAGGCAGTGGCCTTAGTTCGCGGCACTAGAGAGAGGGGAAGTGTCGGGCATGGGGTGTACTTAGTGGCCTGTGGCGCAGAAGTGGTAGAGTTACGGTGTAAGGCCTCTTTCAAAGGCTAGGTCGATGGAGATGAGCTCATTGGTGAGCAATGCAGCATTGGGAACTGTTAAGTATAACACAAGTGCGCCCATAAAAGCGAGCAGCGAGGAGGCTCTGCATAAGCTAAGGGGGAGCTTATTCCAGATTTTCGACTAGGCTGACAGAAAGAATCGGGACTTCAGACTGAGATCATAATGTGGGACAGGGAGGGAGAAGGCACGATGTCGGACTGGGTAGGAACAGGGGGCAGCGAATGAGATGGGATAAGAGGGGTAGGCCTGCTCACGGATTAGCCTCAAGAGGGAAACCAGGTTGAGCCTCATGCGACGGATCAACAGAGGCTCAGTCTGTAGGAGCTCACAGCGCTGGCGGTATGTTAGGGCGTCTTGGTGAATGTACGCTGAACATTCTGAAGAGATACAATAGAGGAAAGTGGCCAGAAGCTGGAGGTAATGGGACAATATTCTAAGAGCGGTCTCAGGTGAGAGATATATGGAGAGGCGACTGGCCGGTAATAAGAAACACCCATAGATCAGGCCTAGGGTTCGCTTGGCCTTAGCGAGTTGGAAAGCCGCCTGTTCTGAGAAGGTAAAGGAACAAGAGTAGCGTACGCCAAGATCGGTAACCATGGGGTGTATGGGGATGGGCTTTCCGTCCAGACAAATTTTGTCTGATGGTTAGGTGCACTTGTAAGGTGGGAGGAAGCTTTTATCCGCAGGGGACTTCATGAACCACGGGACGCACCAAGTTCGGAGAGCGAGCGAGTCACGCGATATGTTGCACAGGGTCACGGATAGGTCATTAGAGGGGAAGCAGTACACTATTTTTATATCGTCGGAGAAGAGGAAAGGGGTGCCGTGTCGAATAGAAGAGGTATCATTGATATAAATAAGGAATAGTAATAGGCCTATGACACTGCCTTGGATGACGCCACTAGTAACTGGTTTGGCGGAAGATGAGTGGCCGTCAACGAGCACAGCTTGTGATCTGTGAGAGAGATAAGAGGATAGCCAGGGGAGGAGAGGGTCAGTAATACCAAGAGACCGGATTTTGTCTAACGGATGCATATGGGGAACACGGTCAAAAGCCTTGGACATGTCGAGGTACAGGACGATTACAGATTTGCCGGCGTCTGCAGCAGACGACAGGACATTGAGAGAGTCAAGCTGGGAGGAAGAGCAGGAACGGGAGTTCAAGAAACCATGCTGACCAGGGTTAAGCAGGTTGTTGGATAGGAGGTATTGAGGAATGTGTCTTTTGATAATTCTCTCCATGATTTTGCAGACTACTAGGTTGTGGTTAATGGGCCAATAGTTATCTGGGTCGTGTAGTGCACCCTCTTTGAAGAGTGGAATATAACAGAGGTTTTCCATTGAGGTGGGACGAAACTGTGAAGCATGGAAGTGGTGTATACATTAAGTAGCAATGAAGGTAGGTCAGGACCGCCGAAACGGAGGAGGGCCGGTGGGAGATCATCTGGTCCCGGTTTCGAGGAAGGTTTAATAGAGGAAACTGAATTTCAACTTCTAGAGGGATGAAGGGAATCGATGAAAGAGAGGCAGAGGTGCAGGGATGGATTGTATGAGTAGGAATACCAGGACAGTTTATAAGGGGGAAGAGAAATACTCATAGAAGTCCTCAGAAATAGATGCTGGGGTATTAGCGGTAGATGAGCCATAGATGAGGAATTTGGGCGAGGTATGATTGGAGTGACTGGACCTTCCACTAAGCAAATTGGACAGGTAGCCAGTTTTGTTGGGATGCGCTAGGAGGATGAACTCCTGCCTTCTCAGAAGCAAATTGGCCAAGCGGAGAAGCTTCAGCTGTACCTGAAAAAATAGGACCACTGCGAACTTCGTGGTGAACCCCAAAGTAAAAAATATAACTTCATGCAGTCAAAGATCACCTTTCCAATAGCGGTAGGTGGCGTTACGGATAGAAAGGAAAAAAGTGCACGCAGGGTGCATGGAAGGGCCGAGAATCTATTGTTATTCTCTCAGGAAGTGTGCATAGCATGTCAAGGGACATCCGGAAAATCCACTGGACTGAACAAGCACATTCGTGGGGTAGTAGACCCCGAAGGGTATGAGAGCAAAGTTCACGAGAATATAAGGATCCTGTCGTCGTGTTGGGCAGCGTCACCTGATGGAACCCAGCCAGCGGTTGTGGAATATATAACCAAACGCATAATGCGCCTATTCAACTCATCGTTGGAAAGAAATGAGTTACAGCTAGACAGACTTGCATCCGCCATCACTCCAGCCCATAAGGGGGGCAATGGGGGCATGCGCGAGCTGTCGACCCACAAATCTGACTTCACCATTACTGGAAAGGTCATGGCGATGCCCCATACTTAAGTACGTGGCAGGCCGTTGGTTGGCGTCTACAGTCAGCAGAGATTTATCCAATTAGAGTCATGGTCTGACTGGAGTATTTTATTGCTTAGTTGAACTAACCGGGGAACCAGAAAAACGAGACAAGTTTGAAGTTTGCCGCTTGGATTTCCAAAAGGCTTACAACTCTGGTTATATAGGCCATTGCCGGGTAAGTCGAAATAATTTAGGTGGATACTGTTGGTGGATAGATGGATCATCGGAGGACTTACTGGGGTGCAGTTCTAGGTGAGGTTAGCAGAATCACTTTCCAGCATGGGAAGACTGCAGTGGTGTACCAAAATGATCAGCCCTCGGTCCTGCTCCCTTCGTCCTGTTCACTAGTGACCTGAGCAGTGAATTGTGGACCGTCTACCACAGGTTTGCAGACGAAGTAAAACTGGTTGGTCCGGTCACTGATGGTGCCGTAGGGAGATCTGGATATCGTGTATGCGTGATAGACGGAGAGGGATCTCCCCACCACAGCGAACAAATGCCAACTCCGGACCAGTCTCTATGTAGCCTCACCAGACAACCAGTAGTGGATGGCTCGGACACTTCAGGTAATGGATCTGCGCATTGTGAAAAAAGCAGATTTCAAACTACGCAGCCAATGTGACAGTAATCCAAAGAAATCCTCACGAGAGCCTTGATAACTGAAGGACAGGGTGAGTTCGAAGAGATCATAGGTCTTACCACCAATACGCACGGTTACCGTGAGACCTCTACCGGAATACTTCGTCCGGGTCTGGAGTCCCTTCTCCGTAAGCCAAAAAATTCGGGAGCAAGTGAAGCGGTGATTCACTGGGTGGCTTGGGGACCGCCGGAGTCTGGGCTACGAGTAAAGCTTAGACGAGATACTCCTATTTTGTTAAGAAAAAATGTTGAGAGGAGGACCTTATAGAGGTTCTTAAAGCTGTTAAGGGGATAAGCCCCTCAGCAGGATCTAGGGAATCACATCGGATTTAAGAGGAAGGACAGACTGCAAGGGCGCAAGCTTCAGTTCTCCAAAGACCATGTTAGAACACCTATAAGGAGCCAGTCATCACCAGCTGGGCGGAATAAACTAACAGGAGAGATCAGTAAGACAACGACAATGGAAGCCTTTAATCGTCTATCGAATAAGGCCCAAAAAAAGTTTCTGGGGAGAGCCGCGAATGTTTTTCTCTCTAACAGCTCCTCCCTTCCCTTTCCGTCCGTCTTTAGTCTCGTTTCCATGAGGCGACAGCTCAAGCAGAGTTGATGACTGCCAGCTTGATCTTAGGGTCGAATCGGTTTAGTGCACTGGGTCAGGCCCGAGCCGAATTTTCGTGCTTCCTGACAACGGCTTTCGGAATCTGAATATAAGAAATGAAAACAACGGAAGCACTTCAAACAGTGAAAAAAGCAGTCCGGTATTCTGGGTAAATATGGGATCAAGGACATTTAACGGTGGGCCACCATTTATCTCTTCCACCCACCTTGCTCCTTAGTGGCCAGAACGTGGAACCAACGTGACCGGACTGGATCTATTCCAAGCTGTGTCGGAAGGAATTCTCGAGGGAACCGAAGTTGACCTTCAAACATCCAGGTGAACTGATTTCTGGGGCACACATAGCTGGGCTCTTTGGCGCTTTGCTCGTCTGGCCCAACTTCCCCTTGCCGTATTTCGCAGCCCCCTTTTTTTGTCCTGAGCTAGACTAGGCCCCTGTTTCTTGGAATTTTCTTTTCTGGTAGGTCTCAACCCTACATTTCACTTCAACACCCCTAGGTTGCCCAAGCTCTCGCAAAGTCCGACCGCAAATGCAGCATGGGATCACGCCCACCGGTAAGGTTCCTCTGAGGCAGAGAGGTCCGTAGTCTCAAAGCGTAGGACGGCATAAGAAGTGGCATCTGCAAGCTATTGCCCCACAGAAGGTAAATCAAACTATCCGCTAGGTTGTTGGACCTACAAGGGGAGCAAGTGGTGCTAAAGTGGGGTTGCCCGGTGCCGTTTGCTGTAAGCTAAGACTTTCTAAAATCACCCTCAAAGATGTCAGCGGGCCAGAAAAACGCTCTGAGACAGAATGCCGAAGCTCATGCATAGAACTCAATCAGGGCGGGAAAGAGGGGACATCGGATGGGAAAAGTCACCGTGAGGGAGGAAAAGGGGGCTCGGGGCAGACAGGCGCCCGGGAAGCGCAACCAGATAACAGAGAACGTAGGGTCTTCTTTCCAGGTATCCTGGGAGCAACACCCTTTGACGTTACTAAAATTTCCTCTTCTGTTTCAGCCATCAGGATGACGTCTAGAAGTTCAGGGATGGGGTCTGGACCCCCTTCAGCCTGGTACCACGGCCTGATTCCCATGCAGAGATAGCTTCGGGTAGGGAAAGGAAAGTGGTGATTAAGGGCAAGCACGAAACCTTCCATAGGGCACCGAACCATGGACAACTGGAATTCTGCCAAGATGTGGTGGACATGAGGCTTGGGCAACCCAGTGAGCGCGTTACTTAAGCGAGTCATGCGGCTGGGAAATTGAATGCCTGACACACAGAAGAACCAAACTCATGCGCACTCGGTTTTGGTATAATTTGGCAATCCCCGCCATGGGGATCTTTCTTGGCGGCAGCCAAAATAATCCACCTAGTGTCCGGCACGCTTATTCAAGTTAACCCTGGCAACGCAGCTGAGCGTACTTGCAGCTTTGTAGACCCGGCAAAAATGACAAGGTGTCCGTATCGGACGTTCCAAAACGGATGCCCACTCAAGCACCAAAAATCCTCAACAGTTCATCTGACTGGGTGTGACCGGGGAACGGGACCTCAGTAGATTACTCTACGGAAAATCACAACGCTGTGGCTTCAGGTAGTGCGGTGGGAAGGCCAGCGGGCACCCTTATGCAGAGCCACAGTCCTTCCGTCATCCACCAGCTGACTTTAGTGCCAAAAACGAGCGCAGAACTCGGGCTTGGCTATCCAGTGCAGAAGCCCTAGTGAGCGAAGCCACCCAGGAAAGCAGAAGGGTCCATCGATACACCGCGGGAATTGCTGTAGAGTGGACAACGAATGGAAGGAACCTCAAGTAGATGCTGCCGAGGCATATTATATCGTCCTCTGCAAAACGTGGTTAAACGGTGAAGCCGATATGGAGCTGCCTTGCCGTCAGAGTACTCCATCCATAGGCTACTCCGTGAGGACGGCGAAGTAAGTGGAGTTGTACCGTTGCCAATGGCTCAGTACCTATAGCAAGTCCAAGGCACTCATCTTGCGACACCCAGCGTCCAAGCGGTTTCTGCCACAGTCATTTCTGGGATAGAAAGATGCTCCCGATCCGTGCCTACCGCATCCTTTCAGCGACCACAGGAGGAAGCACAAGCTCCGTGAACTATCAACGGCAAGCCGTCATTGGGGGCAATTATGTCTTGACAGTAGGGGACTGAAGTTCTCCAGAGGCGGAATAGTAGGGCGGATGGACGGACGGGCCTTCTTTCGACGATGACCTCGTTCCCTTGGCCCACGAAAAGATCTTTTACCAGCACATTCGCCAGCCCATCCCATGGAGAGAAGGACATGTCCTTGCCCCACTGGAACTCATATTACCGAAGTACCCAGTCGACGTACGGGACATAGGCACCGCTGCCTCACTCGGTAAAGGTGGCCATGGTACTTTGCCGTTCGTTCAAGCTGTAGGTCACAAAAAACCTCCCATCTGGCGGAATGGAAACTTCAGGCGGGTAGATTTCAGCAGGTTTGTGCTGGTGGCTGAGTCGTCAAGCTGGAATTGTCTGTTGGGTGATGTAGATAGAGCGTGGGAAAATATCAAACGTAACCTAATTCCTTTAGCCGATGAATTCGGCCCCCTTAGGAGAGTGATCGAGGGGTGGCTCTCTGTGGTGGAGGACTGCTCAGCAGAAGAAGCTCCTAGATTGGAAAACCTTCCAGGAAAATAGAGGCCCAACCAGAAGTTCACAGTATATTAGGGTAAGAAACTCGGCGGTTAAATGCGAAACGAGTTCAAAGTCAGGTTCGAGTTGGTCTTTGCAAAGAAGGCAAAAGCACCGCCCAAAGCGGATAATAATTATACGCCGTGTAAGAGGATAGTGGAGGTGGTCGACGGAAATGTGCGAACCGTAGGATGAGACCACGCCGCCACTCCAGTGCAGGAAGCCGAAACCCTCCTGGAGTGCTTCCGATCGAACTACATCAAACACCAAGGACGACAGCCAGGGCATCCCCTATCCAGAAATACCGACCACGTCAAACGTGACGACCTCGCCTGAGGGGGGAGGGTAGAATCAGTGCTCCATAGCCCGAGCAAGCAAAAAGCTACGGGGCTCGATGACCTTCATCCTGCTACCCTACAGCCCTTGGCTGAGGTTGGTGCACCTTATTTAACAGCATTATTCAACCTTTCCGTCTAAGAGGGGAAGATACCAGGGGACCGGAGGGTGACGCACGTTGTCCTGATTCGTGAGAGTGGACGAAGAAACCTGACCTCAAATTATCGCCCCGTAAGTCTTCTGCCAGTTGTATTAAAGGTTATGGAACGATAAATGAGGGACGAAGTCTCTCGTCACAGACATTAGTGGCCTACTGAGAGTAGAGCAGCACGGGTCCGTCGAGGGTAAGTCATGTCTCGTGAACCCATTATCCTTCGTGGTTAAAGTGACAGAACATCTTAACAGAAGTGACCGGAGATCCGGAAAGCGTTTGACTCGGTAAACCACCGTCTTCTCATCGCCAAACCGACACTGGTACAAATGGCGCTCCCAGTGGTGGCGTGGTTAACGGATTACCTGAAGAATCGGAAATTATACTTCGGAGTGGAAGGCACCACCTCATCTTTCGCGGAGGCTTGTCTTGGGGTTTCACAGGGATTCCTTGGGACCGCTGACGTTCCTTGTTTTCATAAATGGCCTGCTGAAGGAACTAAAGTTCCCTTGCCGTCCGTATGCAGGCCTTGTTGAGATTGTCGTAAACCTGGCTGATAACGAGGTGCAATCCTCCCTGGACACTCTGCACAGGTGGTCGGTAGCCTGAGGCCCGCCTCTTACCAGCAGGAGGAGTAGGCAGCTGCCATCCTCTGCTGCTCCGATCCGCGATGGCTGGTTTCAGGTAACCCCCTTGAGATCGCGCGAAACTCCACCACGAAGGATTTAAGGGCGCTTATCCAAGGGACCTTTAAACCTTCAGCCCAGTGTACCGCCGCAGCCAGAAACTCTAACAGGGCTCTCCACCAACTCCGAAGTCCGTTGATACCAGAAACTCCAGGGTTGTAATCCCAGTATAGACAGCCATTTTTCGGCCCCGCCAGTGACACAATTTGCGGGCATAGGCTCCCTCGTTAGTGGAGGACTAGAGGGTTCCAGAGGCTGTGTGACGGAGGTTTGTGAAGGCCGCTGCACTTCTCCGGAATCCACCGTATGCAGAAAGATTGACAAGCTTAAGACCTTTGTCCCTTGAGAGGGGAAGGTTGAGAAAGGACTCTACTGAGACATTTGAATAGCTGAAGTTGATGTCAGTGGCTAACGTATTTCTCTTCGATTTCGCTGGAAACTTGACCCTGATGATACGGGGTCCATAACTGAAGAAGCTCAAAGAGCTGCGAAGTATCTGGACTAATCTCTTTTCTTTCAGAGCAGCAGTCACACGGAATAACCCCCCCCCCCCGGAAGCGGTACGCTGCCAGCACAGACCCGGTATACGGCACCGGTAAGATTCGAGTAAGCACCGAAAGTTCATCGAAATCGATCACTCGGCAACCTGGGAAGTTGCTTAGGTGTGGGAAAGAGATTTTCTGACGTGATAACAACCTGTATGGTCAATTGTGTGTTGCACAACTGACGCATACCATTGCGCACTCTTGTAATGAGCTGTTGGATCACGAATCAGCAAACGAACACTGCACATGTAGTTAGTGCGGTCATCATCGCAAAGCTGTGCTTAGCCGAGCGACCGCTTTGGGTTTAAAGGCCCCCATAGCTTCATGGACACGCTAGTTATTTTTTTACAAGTTGCTACTACAGTAGTCCTAAAGCAAGCTGGAAAAGAGGTCGTGCACTAAAGGCGTGTCAAGTGGAATGAATCTGAGATTGACAGATGAATAGGGGAATCAGTTCTGTCAGCACTGTAGTTCTGTCTCTCCACTTGAGGCAAATATTTCAAGTAGTGAGATCCTGAATTACAGTGCTGTCAACTGGTGAGGTATTGCATGGTTAGAGTGAATGAAGCACCAAAGGTTATGGTAAACAGATGAACCACTTAATGCTAGTTGCATGCTAAATTGTTCACTCTGAATGCACTATCATATATAACATATCGGTCTGCTCTCAGTGCACCTAAATTGCACAGCTACCGCGGAAAAAAGTTCTGCCACCAATCCCCTTTTGTACAATGCACATGACGAAGGAGAATGAACCCTCGGTAATGAGGAATTTTTCGAGAAGCTGACTGCTTTGTACGTATAGACTGCAGAGTTTTACCTACCGGCTGATGAACTATTAGCCTGCCCTTGTATTGTTGGGATGACTTCACGAAATAAACAAATATTTCATCGACAGGGAATGAAGAAAATCGACTACTATCCATTTAAGTATGTAAATTTCGCCAAACAACAGCAAGGGCAAAATAGGTAGCGGAGCGGTCAAATAGGAGTATACAATTCCAAATGTGCTACATATTATTTGGCTCTCATGTTATTCAAATACCCCGTGGTATGTGAGAAGACCAACATAAATTCGCACTTTACAAATGTGATTATATTAAACGAAAAGTAGCTCAATCAGATAATATGATCGCGGTCAGTCATGGTGATACAGGTGTAAAGTGCCTGTTACAGCTTGGAGCACATGTATACTTATAATGCGGTTCATTCTTTGTTGGGAAGTACGGCATCTCCCTTGTGTGATCCTCATCACCTCAGTTACCCTTAGACAGAGACACAGATATCTTGTCCGCCACCAGAAATTGTCTTCATCATAACAAACGGCATGTTATTCACTTACATTCGTTTAATCCACCGTATTTCGCGTCCATCACTTAGTCCAAAAGTCACATTGAAATTTTGAAGGATAAATTACACTGGGAAAGACGTCAGCTCTAATTCCAGTTGGTGGCATATTGTAGAATTTTATTGTTCAGTAACACAGAGTAGTCGAAATCGTTGATAGGTTGTCGACTCTTCGGTCGCCACGGGTAACCTTTTTCAGGACTGGTTTTACAACCGAATGAAACATTGTGTTTTTGGGAACTTTGTACATGGCATAAGTAATGTAAAGGCTAAAATATGGAGGAGTAAACCACCATACCCCAAAGGTATTAGGTGTGCAGCTGTGGATGACTTCATTCTTAATACCATGGCGATAGCTATATGGACGGATGAGTCTGTTCGATTGACGAACAAATGACGCTGTTCTAACTGAAATTAAATAACGATTGATGGAAATGATAAACGGGAGAAAACCTGTCGCACGGTGATCATGAATCAATGAGAGTAAGCACGGACACAGATTATCAACTGACACTTTATGCCAGAGATCAGTGAAAAACTACCCAGATTTGCGAAATAAACATGGGACTTATGTCAGTATTGAACTCTTAAGTACATGAATTCATAATCTACGTACTTCAAGAATAATGCGTAAACGACAAACGTGTAATTCAAACGGCTATTTATTACGGCTTTTTATCATGGCCATGAACGGATGCGGCCTGTTGTCACAGTTGAGAAGGTGATAAAACGTAACGGGGAAAACTGTGAGCCGCCTGTCTTTCAATAACAGAGGATGACGCAAGAGAACCATTCAGGTATGAATAACACTATTTATATACCAGAGTTTTTTGGTGAATTAAGAAGGGTTTATTATACGTTTACTGGGTGGCCGAACAATGCATATAATTAGTCATTCCCTGTTTTTCCAAAGATCTAATAAAAAGAGCTCCCATCGTTGCTCTGAGGTTGAGGCCCTAGTGTTTCAGAAGGGGCGCACCGTGGTCTATAGGAACGAGAAAGGATATAGATCGTATCTGACATCTCAGTTGCAGCATTCGCAACAGCGAACTCATGCAGATCGTGGCAGTAGAAATAGGCGGACGCATAGTTACGTAGGGTTCGCGCGAAAGCCAACAGTGTGAGAATCACGTGAATCCGAAGCAATCCATTCTCGCGAAGTTTTAAAACGGAAGCTAGTGACAGAACCGTGCTTCTCATTTCAAAAAAGTACATTTTATCTGTCCATGAAGCAGTGAACGTTTTCCAAGGATGGCAGGGGAAAGTAAAATTTACATCAAGATTGATCGGGGATTTTTCATAGTGGGAGAAGGTGCAGTTCATCGATGAAAGAATTACTTCACCGAGGATTAATTTGCTTATGACGAGTAATTGTTTAGAACCTACAAGCGATGCAAAGCAATAATGATGGTAATAGATCAAGAACACTGCAATGCAGCAGCAGGACGTATTAAGCTTTCCGCAATCATCAATTCACATTTTGCACAATAGTCCGCTCTTTGCCGTTAGTCGTTTCATGTAAGTCCTGACTGAGGAAGTGGTAATACCAGTTGCCGTTACTTTGGTCTCCCGGAATTCCCTCACGGCATTCAGGCTGCTTACTGTCCTATCAGCCTATTCCCTTGTTAAGTGATTGCAGTTCCCGTCCAGTTTGCCCTCATTCCTACAGTCCTCTTATGGTCATCATAGTTTGGCAGTGATCAAAATAACCAAAACATCACCTCTGGGTAATGCGTGGCCAAATTCGCAAGGGATCTCAAGATCAGAAGGCGATAATCCGTAAACTTTTTAGGTACAAGACTGTCAAGTAAACACTGACACGAAACAGGCACAAACCTAAATTATACGATCACAGGAACTCATAAAACCAGAACCAAATTGCGACTTGCGAGAAAGAAGCACGTGCGTCATGCTGGCCCAGAACAAGGATATGACAGAGCAGCGCGCTGGACGTGAAAAAAGCTTTGGTTCGTAAGGACATACAGCGAATAAAACAAGTCAGTAGTGTAAATAAGTAATTGATGCTAAAGAAACATGGAACAGCAGCTTTTGGGGGGGAGGGGATTTTCCACCACCGGTAGTTACATCATTCACTGGTCCGCCTCTAGCCAGAAGAACGAACAGCTGTTTCGCTCAGACGATTAGCAATCATCCGAAACAACATTTTCTATTCACGAAGTTTTCGGAAGTTGGTAAATGCGCTGGCTATAATGGATCGGCAATAACAAACTTATTCCGTTCATCAGTTATAAAATGTTTCGCTCTGTTGTAAGGTTTGCGGTTTCTTTCAATTCGTCACAGTGGAAACCGCGTTTACACGTTCTACCTGAAGCCATTCATCCAATAGCACTTCACTTCTTCGGGTATCGCCCGGGATTCGTTACGTATCAGTAAATATTACCCTCTATGATCCTTCACGTTGGAGCGGGCACTGCCCCTGAATACGCATGTCGAGAAGACAACAAGGAAAGCATAACCATTTTCGGGGTCACGTAACAAAGGCGGGGTAACCATTACTTAAGAGTTGCATCAGCCCCCAGCCTGTACACTCGAATGGTCTTCAGTCGGTGGGCTAGCCATCACGTTGTTCGAGTGAGAAGAGGTGTGAACCTGAGAGTTGGTTCACTCCGGCGGACTGCAGGGCCAATCAGATGGTGACCTGGACACAAATCCACATTTCTTGGTGCTATCAAGTGGTGCCTCCGGTTCCCCGGCTGCGACAGGTGAAGGGTGGTGACGCAGTGAACAGAGTATTATTGCTATCAAGATTGTAAAATCGGCTGACCGTGGATGAAATTTCACGGACTTCTAAGGCATTGAGGTGTTTTAAAATTGTTCGGCTGATGAGGCCTGATATTTAAAGTGGGACCACTTGGCATAACGCAACAGGTAAGCTTGCTCGTGACGTAGGAGAGCGGGGACGAGGTAGATGTAGCACATTTTTCACCCACTGGTCTAATGAACGGTGGAAAACTTATTTTTGCTGGAAAACTTGTTAGTGTGCCTCATACCATTGGCACCCTACCGGATGTAAACAGCAGACTGCTGGAATCATAGGGCCAACCTTTCGCTGATACAGGTTAGCACTTGTTGCAACTAGTACAGCCGTTGTAAGCTTGTGTCAGTGTTGGTTACTCCCAGCTCAAGTTTGCAATCACTGGTCAACCCAAGATATATCAAAGCCACTAAAACAAATCCAGCTGCCACTGGCTTTTGAGCACTTCCTTTTTGTACGATAAGCTCTCAGTCACTAGGTGCTCATCTTTCTCGTGAGCCATGCAAAAGAACGCTGCACAGGTAATGGCCACGCTGGATAAAACAGCGGTGCATGCTATTAAATCTGCATGATTTGCTGCCTGCCGGGGGACAGTCAAGCCAGTGGTCCAAAGAGCTCACCACATCACCTTCCATCGAGCCAACGGAATATGCTACAGAAATGGAGGAGGTGACAATGGGTTGGGTTTTTTCTTGGTTTATGATGACCAGTGCCCCTTATAAGTCGGGACGACAACGACAAGCAAATACTTAGGGAATAGTGCACCGTATGCTGGGTACCAGCCACCCGGATCAATCACGCCCTCGTAGGGAATAAACTTTTTCGACAATGCCCTTCTTAAGACCACCGGGAAGTGGCAGGAACCCCTCGAAAGTCTATAGTGCGTGCGGTTCATCCAGAAAGTTACCGCCCCGTTGGGCTTTAATCGGCCGTAGACAGGTAGCCTTTTATTAGACGGAAGAAACAAACTCAGTCAAAGTTAAGCGACACACCGGTGATCTGCAACCTTCGGCTTCTTCACTAACACAAACAGGGACGATAATAAACGTGTCATCCACCCATCAATGTCAACACCCGCTCTGGTAGGTGTCTACTCCCGTCGTATTCAACCAGAGGAAGTAAACGGTTTTGGCCGGACTAATGGGGGACTTGCTGGAGGTTCGGCGTTTGGGAATCGTAATTAGGAAACGAACGGAATAAGTGAGTACTGCGGAAGGCCGTGATCTGCAACCATCTCCCACGAGCACTTGTCAAATGCAAGAAGTAGCCCGCTGACTATTTCATGTGCGACTGGTGTACACAAAAAGGAGTGTACCATGAACATAAGGTGACGTTGCCCTCCGTAGACGACATTTAATTGACCAATACTGATTTTCGTAGAGATCATAATAAGCAGTCTCCAGCCGAAATGTTGAGTACACACAAGATAAAGGATTTTCCCACGGACTGCACTCACTCCATTGGCCTTGGTGCCATGCGTGAGTTTATCTTCCAGTTCACAAATTCATCGGCTTAAAAAGCGTCTCGTCCTTCTAGAAACTAAACTACAGCAGCTAACGACCACTTAGTCAGCCTGAGATCTCAGCTGCTGAGCGAGTTCCTTAGTAAACGTCCTGGCTAGAGGGAATATCGAACTCGGAAAGAGGCAGAATCTTGTCAATTTCTTTTGGATCTAGGCACGGTTTGTTCGAAAGACGTACCACTCATCCACACTAGCCGAAGCAAAGTCCCGAAAATGTAATACTGGCTCAGAAGCCACCGACCACACGTGTTAGTGCCCACAAGGCTAGGTGAAGTGTTCTTTATTGTCCACTCGTTATTACTTACTGCTGGCGATGTTTAACCGCGCGGTCCTCCTGACCATTTTAGATCCCTTCGGGCTGAGTCATTTTCACAATAAATGGCCTGATCAACGGAAAAACGGAAATTTTGTCTCACTTATTTCGAAAGAGTTCAGAAGCAACCTCGCGGGTTTCGTGGATCAAAGAACGACCCATTAAAATCCAACAAAAAGGAGGAAATGTCAAACTACTCCTTGTCAATATGGTCATTCCCAAGGCACCACAGGACAATGTTGTTATCATCCGCAGATCGCCTGCTTGTATACAGGGCGATGAGACTGATACCGACACTCACTCCAATGCTTCTTCCTCAGTTTCTTCATGCTGACAGTTATTTTGATTCACGAAAGCCTTCCGAGTTCTGCGATACTTATTTTGCCAAAAATCTCTTCTCGGTTACCATCAGATGTCCCCTGGGTTCCATCAAGTGCGAATGTGCTTATCTTAGTGTGAACAGCATACTTTGTATCTTGCCTGTTGCACATACTGAAACTTGGTGTTTCACATTATCAGCCCGCGCATCATCGGAAACACCAAAAATATAGTTACTAACGAAGCCTTATCTTATTCACTTCTCTTCTCAGTAAAGCTCATACCAACTAGTCCTTCAATTTTCTTTTTGAGATGCTTTCAAGCACTACAGTGTACGTCATGATCAAACAGATGGACAATGAAAACTAAGACTTCTGCGTGATTAGCAAGAAATAAGTTTCAGGGGACAAAACCGATGAGCATGTGCCAAACGTCGACAGTGGAAAGTTCCCCCGTTTGGTGAGGGGCCGTGCAACGTTGCCACCATATACGCCCAAAACACCAGAGGATATTCTCATCCACACTGGTAAGCCAAACACTAACCCTCTCTCATGTTTAGCCTTTTACGACGAAGAGTGGCGAGTCCAGGGGCAGAGCTGTGATAACCTATTTCCATCGATGGACTGCACTATGAAAATGATACAGCCCGCCAAAGGGATCTAGAGAGATTAGGGTTGGACGGCTATTTTTATGTTTGGGGTAAAGATAAAAGTAAATATTATTTGGAGGAAAACATACCCTTGAAGCGGGTCACGATATTTTATATACGAAGAAGAGGCTTTAGGCTTTTTGTAACGACCATGTCCGGCATCCGCCAGTGCGCTTGTTCCACCAACGAGTGCACAGATGATGCCAGTAAAGATGAACACACTCGCCCCCAAACCAAGTCGGGTAAGTTCTTGGCAAAGTCATACAATGTTCGCCACAACAAGGACAACAGCTTTCCTTGAAGTTGCACGGTGGTCGCTCTCTAACACGTGATAAAACTGCCTTTCGTTTATATTCTCCATTATTCAAATCCAGACCCTTAGACTCAAGAACAAGCATTCTTAAAACAACCTGAGACATCACAACCATTCAGTGCACCTTGCTTGGAATGTTACTTGCACGATTTATAGATGCGAACCGGCCAACCACTTGTACAGAGAGTGTTCTTGAAACACCCACCACAGTCGGCTGGTCAACTCCATCAAAGATGAGGCGACTTTTGTGAATTTCATTACTCTTTGGATGAAATAAAGCTTGTGGCGTATGCCGTGCTTTATCTACATCAGTCACAAACAAGCTGGTTCCAAGTTTCGGACCAAAGGTTACAAACTCTCGAAAGAAGAGCTGTTCTGAGTCTATCGGACTAAGTTTTTCCACGGGCTAGTTTGGACCAGCTGATAGATCTAGAAAAAATATCTTCAGAAAGAGGAGTAGAAGCAGCTAGTTAGGTTTTTACTTCGACGCCAATTTTTTATATTACAAGATGCTACTATCGGCTGGTCAGTGGACCATTTGATGAGTCAATACGTACGATCATTGATGCCTCGTATTATGGGGAAAACTTTGACACTGGGGGTTAATTATGCAGGGGCTCATCACATGAAAGCATTCAAGAAAAATCGGCTACACGGCATTATTGTTGGTATGAGTTTTATTTATAATTCATCCTCGCTCCTTCATATTGTACTTCCTGGAAGGCAGTTACTTGAATCCACCGAAAAGCCTTACGTGTACCTGGTCATTGGAGATGGGCCACCAGATACTCACGTCCTTGAACAAGTTACCCACAGACGTACGTAAATTTAGAATCTTCTGCCACCTGCTGGGAGGAGGGAAGACCGGATTTCATTATGAACTTGTATCCTCAGTAATGAGTCTGCGCAAAATGTCTCACTCTTAATAAGCTTTCCGCCTATGGTTTTGCCAATTAGTTTTGAATTAAATGCTTAACGGGTTTCTAGGTATTCAGCTTAAACCGGGTCTGGTTCAAACAGCCACGAGCTACGCGATTCACTACACGGCGGATTTATAAGATGCTATGAGGTCGCTTTCAGTTGTGTAGCTAGGCACCATAGAGGTAGTCATTTGAGGAAGATTTGGTTAGGGTGATGAGGAGAGAGCAAAAGAAGCTTTCTCGCATCTAGCACACCATTGGTAAAGATAATAATAACGGTATATTTCTCGGCCAAAGTAAAAGCGCAAGAGTAAGCGCATGACCATGATGCACTACGTCACTCAAGACGACGAACTATGGGTGAATTTCGAGAATGTGAATCAAAAATGCCGGAAATAGAGCAACACGGCTAGCACCAGTTTCAATGGACCAAACTAACGATGGTTTGTGCGGTAAATACGAGCCGGTCCCGAGTTTGAGTTGGGAAATGGCTCCCCGTGGGAATAGTAAAAGGGGGAGTCAATGCATAATGCCTAAGATGTAATATATACCAAACTGATGCAAGCCGCGGGTAACGGAGGTTTACCGGGGTTCTTTCAACGGGGCACGTTTTGAACAGGGAGAAATAAAAAAATTGTACGGAAGCACATTCGGGAACACCAATGAATATGAAAATACAGCCATCCATAAGGATGATGTAAACACTGAACGGAGGATCTACGGTAGTTCATCAAATGCAGCCGGTGGTGAAGTAGGGAGATATGAAACAAGCTGCATGAAATAGCACTTGGCAAAATAATTGAACGTGGAAGGAACAGCAGTCAGCTAAAACGTAAGTTCGACTCTGAGACAAACAACCTGTATCATCAGGAGGAAACGGAGCAGCTGGAGGGTCCTGAATCAGCGAAGGATCGATTTCATGAGGCCTTACAAAAGATATCATGGTGGAAAATCTCCGCCTAGGCTCCAGCCGTATTACGTTGTTACGCTGACAAATATGTATTGACTTATTGAGTCTCATTGTTGGACAGCGTCATTATTGGGAGCCACGGATGGAGAGAATAGGTGGCCTTGCGCTTGGATGGTGTATCGAGATCTTGTGAATAAAAAATTTCTCTGATACGTATTCCTTCTGCGATATCGGGGTGTTCCAGATAGAATCCAGAAATAATCAGTGAGTGGCTGCCATTGGTAATGTGCACCATCCAGTGGGCAAGGGTCATCTGACGGAATAAAAGACATGTGTCGTTTAATCCGTCGGGAGCGGCGAGGTATGACGGACGAAACTGATGACTGCAGTTGATCGGTATAGTAGCAGGTTGCGCGTGATCTGTTATTTGTGCAGGCTGCAGTAGTGATATCGGTAGAGCCGGCGTTGTATTGGAAGACGCTAATCGATCTACTGATGAGCATTTGGGAGTATTCAATGTCCTATGGCTTGATTGCAGTCCCGGTTGCTGTGGCAGGTCCCAGTTAGGTATTTGCACGTGTCAAAGTGTAATCCTTGGCCGTCCAGTGTGGGGACTGAGATAGTCGGCGACGACGAAGAAATAGGGACCCGAAGTAGGTGGGGGTTTCCGTCTGAACGAGGTTCCATATGTGGGTTACGACAGCAAATGAAGACAATCTGTAATGAACTGATTGAGTTGGAGTAGGTGAAGCGGATGTGAGTTTTCATTTAGACAGTCATTGGCACCCATCACATATTCTGATCTGGGTTTTAACTCAAAGGTATAAATAATGTAGGCTTGCAGACGACTGAGCTATAGCGCTACAGGCTAGCAAATTCCCATACCCCGGTAGGCAACTGTGTATGCATTCCAAAAGACCGTTGGTTTGCACTTTGAAGTGGCAGCGCTCGGATACCAAAAAAGCCCAAGGCGTTACAGTTAGGAGGAAATTGAAGTGGTAACCCACAGTACCGCGGCGGTGAGATGGTATGGCCATTCTGTCCTGGTCACATGCTTTTGGAAAACCCGAATCGACCTAGTCTTCTTTCGTTCATTCGATATACATACCAACCAGCATTCATGCTTTTCTGCACACGAGCAAGTGCGCCACGAGCGCATGACCCGCCTCAGTCCAACCATGTGTATTGATTATCACAGTGCACGTATCTCGCACACACAATCCACTTCCGTATCATGTGACAGTGCCTGGCAAATGCGTGCCCACCAATCACACCACAGATGGATGAATACTTGTGTGTAAATTCGTCCCCCTCCTTAGTTCAAGCCTAAATAACTGCCGCATTTTATGTGGTAAACTACAGTTCATCTCAGTGCCAGCCGGTGTGACCTCTGGTTTCATTTCGAGCAATCCGGTTATTACAGATAGCTGTGTAAGAATAGTTTGCGAGTAAACGGGGCTGGAACCCTGCCATCGCTGCATTATATTTATCACTGGCCCTTCAGGTATAGGGGTCATCCTGTACTGAACATAGTCTGAGGGACATCAGAGTAAGATTGTAAAAGAAACTGATAAGGGTATAGGTGATGATGCCTCAGAGATAATTGGTCTCGTGCAGATAAACGTGGAAGTGGGTTCAGCTGTGCTCCGAATTTATGGTGCTGACATACTAGGATTGTACTTGAAAGCGAGCAAGGAAGACTCGTGGGGTGGTAATTGCTTGGTTATTGTGGTATCTGTATCGTCGTTAGAGTACGGCAAAGCGGGACAGCACTAGTGTGAGGACTTGTTCGGAAACGGTTAGAAGTGGGCCAAGGATGGGGCCGAATTTTCATCAGAGAAGCAAACTCAAATCGTCTATATCCAGTGCTCATGGTAGGCAGCACAAGGGCCTGCTTCAGATACGGAGGTGTCACGATGCACCTCCGCCAGCATCCAGCAGTGGCTCTCTAAGAGTGATCTATACTTTTTAGACGTTTTCAGCATTTTTTTATAACTTGCCTCAGAGTCAGATATCTGGCTGACAGAGACGGCGGAGCTGCTTTTGGTTGGCGACCATAGCTCTCGAAACCCGGCAGAAACACGGAACGCACGTGGCAAGCCGAGCTAGAAATAGGTCAACCACACCAGTCATCACAGACCAATACAGTACCCCAGAGACTTGGGTCATATAAGACAAGGCTGTTATGTTTGGAAGACGAAGAGTTGGGGTATTTACACCGCTCTTTTATGCCGACCTCTTACGTTTTATTGTTCATGTCTTCTCATTCGTGGACAACTCTGTGCAGGTTGACCATCTCAGCCAGGAACGTCCACAGATGTGCCGCGGAAACACTCAGCATCCGTGAAGTCAACAGCATCCAGGCGGTTTGCATGGGACACGAAGTGCAGAGGCAAGTAGGGTCCGACACAGCCTGAGATCATTTGATAGGGTTCATGTTCGCAGAAGCTTCATTTGGAAAAAAGACGAGGCGCTGAATGCAGTGCTAACAAAGAAATGAAAATAAACCGACTGAATGTGGCAGGTTTATTGAAGACATGGAGCTGAGTTGGGACGGATATCGAGGTGCACGGACTCTAGTACTTAAAGCCTCAGATTTAAATATGCGGTGGAACACTATGCTGGTTTGCCCCGAAGAAGATATTTGACAGCAAAGGTTTCAGACTTTATTACAGTCCCAGATAGTAGGGATGAAGGGCTGAGTCCCTGTGTCGTGTACTGATTTCCTAATCGCTATCGGGAAGAGGCCAAACACAAGTGAGTCTAATTAGGACCATAATGTTTTAAATTGGTTACCTGCTTCACTAGTACCCTGTTCCTAGCTCAAAGGCCTGAGCTCCTGAAATGTAAGGACTGCACATCCTGGTCAGCGCGTTCTCCGTTAAGGCTAGGTGTATTTCTTGTTTGAACGCGATCGATATTGAAGATAGCTCCTGAACGTGCTGTGGCAGCTTGTTCTAAGTTGGGACACACCTATTGATGAAGAATCCTAACCTAAGTCCAAGCCTAGACAAAGAGACAGAAATCAAGTATTCACTGTTACTTAAGGAATAACTAGAAGGGGTTTTCACCTGATATGTTGAAATTCATGATTAGTTTTTTGAGATAATGTGAAAGAATAGTTTGATTCTTAGGCTGGGCAGCCATAAGGGATCGATGTCTGGCAGATCACAATGTTTCATGTGGTTTAAGGGGGAAGACCCAGGAGCTGTTTAGTGAAAACCCGTTGTACGCTCTCAAATGCTATTTGGTCCCTCTGTTGCATGTTCGAACAAGTGGTTGGGCCGTGTTCCAGAGGGAGCTTGACGTGGGACTCAAAAAACTTATTAGAGATTGCGCCAATCTCCCTACCGTAGGTGGTCCACTAAGCTGCGTTCTGATTGGTGCATGAATTTCCGTCGTCCTATAGGCAACCTAACTGAGGTCCGTACGAATTTCTATACAGGATATTTCGGATGGATTTCAGTTTTCTACTCGTCTGGTGCCAGCAGGCAGTTTACCTACACGGTATCATGCATTTCAAGGCTCGCTTGGACTAGGCTCGGCCATCAGTGTTCTTCATCCTCCATTGAAACCCAACTTAACTACGTATCTCATCACTCTCCCGTGTTGCAATTCCCCCCACATATCCCAATTCCAACTCTCTAACGGCCTCCAGCTCTTAGTGCTCCGTATATTCGGTTATTCCTTATGTTCCTGGTTACACAAGCAGCGTTCTCCACTTCAGCCAGCTTCATGGGTCGGAGCATGATCCATTCGTCTAACGTAGAGTGTGCCCTTGTTGTGGTCTAGCTTTCAGCCTGTTCAAACAGTGGGTTCCGCTTTTTCCAGAAGTGAAACCGACTTCACCTTCCGAAATTGAATCCATCAACCACGGAGTGCTGAGAGAATACTTCTGCAGTCGAAACATGGTGAGATACTGAAGCTCACGCGCGCAAAAATTTGGACTCTCGTTGGCCAAGCCGCCAGTTCCGTGCTAAAGGTCATGGAGAGGGCATTTTGGGAGCGGGGAGCTTCTCACCCAAAGCGACAAAGCCCTGTCCAGGAATTCCAGCAAAGATTTGGGCAGAGAAAGCTGTGTTGCACCGCGTAGCTTTCTCGCTGTTATCGGTATAGTCTTTATTAAGCTGTCTAGGATAATCGCTAAAGCTATAGCTTTAAGGGCTGTTTTCCGACCCAGAAAAAACAAGCAATTTTTTCTAAACATCATTCTTTGGGACCACCCGATGGTAAAATATACATAAAAAAGTGATCTTTGAACTGCTCATAGGGTAGGAGCCAAGCGGAACATGAGTCTCTGTCAAACAACACTAGCAGACCCCAAGATATCACTCAGGGAATCACTTTCGTAAAGAGACTAAAGCCGTTTTGACTTGCGTAATACATCCGGAAACTTTCAAACAGCACCATCCGCAGAAACTGCTTGCAGTTTTTAGCTAAACAACTGATACGTAATTGGCTTCGCCGATATTGACCTCCTGTGGCGAGCACTCCCCCTTAAGGCTTACATATATTGGCAATAGTCTGCACTTAATCCCCTGCTTCCTTATAGCTCTCTTACCCCAGCATATTGCCACATTTTGTCCAATTGGCCACCCACGTCCTTACCACCATGGATATGCCTACATCTCCTCCCAGCCGACCCAAAATCACTGTCAGCCACAGCCGCCGCAAGACCGCTAAACTCCGAAACTCACCGGATAACTGCTCAGTCTCTCTAATAGATACACTTGGACATGCCAATAGACAAACTACGGGAATGAGCAAAACTCTGAGCAGTCTTTTCTCTCAAATTGACTCCGCTGATCTGATTATCGGTAGACTGATGCCTATGGCTTTCTTGCTTGATCCAGCGGCACACCGTACCCCAACCAATCTACTACTGGCCACGAAGTTTGTGGACACAATTGCCTCGGAAATCTTCAGGGGATAAAAAGGCAAACGACGCGATTGTGTTTAACATTCCAGACCGAATACCTCTCTCAGCTGCTAAAAACGCGATCTTAAGCGCTTGCAGCCTTGGCTCACAACCCAAGCAGCACTTTGCCCTAACCTTTGGGTGAACCTGGGGCATGCCCCAAGATTAGTTTTCATGTGGAAAAGATGATAATTGGTAACGGAATTACTGGGATTATATCCTTATGTACATATATTTTCATCCCGAGGCACTCTTATTGTTGCCTGTTTTGTTTTATTACGTCACTACCAGTGGCGACCTTCACGGGGTCCCGCGCAGTCGTCGCTCTGTCCTTCACGTGACTGTGGTATGGTTTCTTTGGCAAGTGACGCACGAGTTCGTCGTAAGGTTCGTACAAACAGTGTTGAACACATAATTTGTACATATTTTTGTATTCCTACTGAGCAGCATGCCTGGCGTTTTCCCAAAGCTTGGGCAACCCCATTAAGTACACTTGGGGCAAACATGGGGTCAGCCCCAATATTGTGGCCCCTTGGAGCACTTTTCATGTGCCTTCCTTATTTCAACTGACTTATCAATCTCCAACTAGTGACAGAATATATTCATCATAAGTAGATGAACTCTAGCTCAACGAAAGTATACTCGCGGTAATTTGTATATATATATATATATATATATATATATATGTATATATAGGCATAGGTGGGCGCGAGCCATATGTCTCTCTCTCTCTGTATATATATGTATATATAGGTGTATCATAATATACACCATCGTTTTTGCGGATAACGTGGGTACCTGGTGTTACGAACGTTTGAGCAATGCGTAGCCAAATTCGCAACGGATCCCGAAATCAGAAGACGATTATCCGTGATATTCTACGATACTAGATTATTAAGATAAACAATGACATAAACAATATACAAACCTCAATAATACGATCACAAGGACTCAACAACGAGAAACCGAATAGCAGCGTGTGAGCAGACAGCACGTGCGTCACACAGGTCCTGAACAAGGATGTGTCAAAGTAGCGCTCTGGGCGCGAACAAACAACAATTGGTCCAGAAAAACAACCAGTTCGTAAAGACAAGTCAACAGTGTATGGAAATGAGTGATGTTGGGAAAAACACTGAATCGCGAGGGAAAAAGGGGGATTTTCCACGACCGGCTGTTACACCGCCCACCAAAATCCTCCTGGATCCTTAGCAGAGTCGAAGGTTCGGTATAAAAGTACTGATTCTTCCTACCTGCCTAGGCCCTGCTGTCAGTGCGCGCGTCTAATGCTCGTCCTCAACGTTCTACTACTGGTCGCACCTAACTCATTGGATACATAGACGTGAGGCTAATCTACATCTTCCACAAGACCAAATGACCGATGGCGGGCGTGAATGGTCACATAGACGTTGTCCTCGTAAGGGGCCGTCCGGTCCTGGATGTACGTGCTTGAGTGTGTGTGTGTGTGTGCGTGTGTGTGCCGGGGTTACAATGAAATCACAGGTATGGCTACACATCAAAGGAGGACTTTCTGCAATGTCAACAAAAGACCGCTTGGCAAGAAGACGAGTAAATGTAGCATGTGTGTGTGACCTGAGCTCCGCTACTTCCACATATGCAAGGGTATTCGGTAACGTCAACAAAAGGCAAACAAAGAACACTGTCACATGTTTGATGGGTTTACGGGATGTAGAGTGCGTCGTGCATGCGTGTATGTATCGGGATGTATAATGGAATCGCACTCATCACCACATATCGGAAAGAACCTTCTGTAATGTCAACGAAAGGACCGCGAGCACCTTAACGTTTTTGACGGAGATTGTGTGGTATATATGGTGTTTCTTTATCCACCTCGATTACTGGTGTGAAAAGGTGTACTAGGCCTCAGGGTTATCAGCTCCTCCGTCTTCGCTCTCGAGTAGGTTAATACTGCGTATGTCGCGAATGAGCACTCCGTTAGCTGTCTTCACCTTCACCGTTCTTATCATTCCGTCAGTGCTTTTGATGGTTTCCGCAACTACTCCCGAAGACCAAGCGCTGAAATGTGCGCGTTCGTCGGCGATCATAACCACGTCCCCAACTTTGAATGGTCTTGTTTTGGCCAGCCACTTCTGTCGAGTCTGCAAAGCCGGTAGGTACTCCCGTAGCCATCGCCTCCAGAAGACCTTGGCCAGATAGTTCGCTTGCTTCCACCCGTGGAGGTAGCTCCCACGAAGGTTTACCGGCCCTTGGAAACCCTCGTTCGACCTTAGCGTCAATAAGTCGTTCGGGGTGAGCGCCAGGTGGGTGGGGTCGCCGTTCAATACTGGAACCAGGGGGCGATTGTTCAGGATTCTCTCCACCTCAGTCATGACGGTGTTCAGCGTCTCGTCGTCGGGCGGCTGCTGCTCCATGATTGACAGCAATATCCGTCTGGCGGACCGGATCATGCGTTCCCATATGCCGCCGTGGTGACTGGCCTGTGGGGGGTTGAAATGCCATCGTATACCGTAGGCCACGGTTCGATTCTGCAGTTCGTCTCTGTTTATGTTCTTGTGCCAACGCTGCAATTCCCGTTGAGCGCCCACAAAGTTCGATCCATTATCTGAGTATATATCGGCCGGTACGCCTCTTCGGTTGATAAATCTTTGCAAGGCCCGTAGAAACGAATCGGTCGGCATTGAATGTGCGACTTCTAGGTGTACCGCACGTGATTTCATGCACATCATGATACATCCGTATCGCTTTTCTAATCTTTTCCCGCACTTGATCCACAAGGGCCCGAAATAGTTCAACCCGGTGTCACTGAACGGCCACCAGCCCGTAGTCACCCTGCATTCTGGTAGTGGGGCCATGAGTTGTTTGCCTGCTGTGGCATTGCGTCTCCTGCATTGCACACACCGTCGGATTACGCGTTTTACAGTCTCTCGTCCTCTCAACAACCAAAGACGCTTTCGGATGACGCTCGTCACGTGACTTTCCCCGGCATGTCCCTCCATGGCGTGGACGTGTTGAATCATTAGCTCTACTACAGGTTGTCTCGCAGGCAGCAGTATAGGATACTTTGTGTCGAAGTTCAGGTGTGCGTTGGTCAGCCTACCATCCATCCGCAGCAGTCCGTTGATGAGTTTGGGGTTTAAACGCTTCAGCTCGCCTCTTGGAGATGGCATGTCTTCATTGGTTGGCCCCACTTCTTCCGCCCTCTTGAGTTCTCGGGCGAAAGCCTCGCGTTGTATCATTCTGAAAATATCGTACTCTGCCGCTTGTAGCTCATCGGGACCTATCGGGCCGACCGGTATCCGACCTGAGGGCCGTAGCCCTTTCATGACTAGTAAATTTCTCTTGAACCTGGTTAACCAAACTAGCGAACGAAGCGTCTTCATCCAGGAAGAAAACCTGACCAGTCGCGATAAAATGGACGACGCTTCGACGACGTTGGTTGCTATCACTAGGCCTTTGATCTCCAGTTCCACTTCCGTAGGGGGTTTTAATTCGAACGCGGGCCAGTCCTGTTTGGGCAATTGCAGGAAGTTTGGCTCTCTCGTCCACGTGTCCAGTTGCCTGACGTTGTTCGCACCTCGGGAGCACAGGTCGGCCGGATTATCGCCAGACCTGACATGATTCCACTGGTGCGTGGCTGATTCATCGTGGATAATCGTGAGCCGGTTAGCAACGAAAGTACTAAACCGGCTCCGGACGTTGTTGATATAGTAAAGTACTATCGTTGAATCCGTCCAGAAGCTCACCGACCAAATGTAGAGATCGAAACATCTCTTCACAGCTTGCACCACTCTGACTGCCAACACGGCTGCGCTGAGTTCAAGGCGTGGGATTGAGACCGAATTCAGTGGGGCAACGCGGGCTTTGGCGAACAGGATCCTCGTGGTATATTGTCCATCTCCTGCGCACCATCGTCCGTACACCACAGCTCCATAACCGACTTCGGATGCGTCGGAAAAAGCATGTAGTTCTCCAGTCCGTGTCGTATGGCCAGGAGTCAAACATCGTGGGATTCATATGTCCCCTAATTTCTTCAAGGTGTTCAGAAATTCTTCCCAGTCCAGCCGGTCCCCTCGGTCCAGTGACTGGTCCCAATCAACTTTCTTACGGCACAGCCGCTGCAGCAAGATCTTTCCGGGTAGCAGCCATGGTGAGACGAAACCAAGCGGGTCGAACAAACTTGAGACAGCAGATAGTATGCCACGACGGGTTATTGGCAGCTCGGGAACGTTCAGTTCGAAAACAAAATCGTCCGTTTCCGCGTCCCATTGTATCCCTAAAGTGCGCTCGATAGGAAGTGGAGAGCCGTCCAAATCTCTTACCCTTTCGGCCTTTTCGTGATACGGGATGACCTTCAGCGCTTCTGAAGCGTTCGACATCCATTTAGTTAGATGGAAGCCGCCCTCTTCCAGCAATCTCGTCAGACCCCTGAACTGCTCTAGAGCTGATTCCACATCATCGAATGACCCAAGGTAGTCGTCGACGTAGAAGTTCCTGCTGACGCTTTCTACCACCGTCCGATGTACTAGATCGCCATGTTTGTTCGCTGATTCTCGGAGGGCGTAGTTTGCACAAAATGGTGACGATATGGCTTCGAAGGGGTGGACGGTCATCCTATAATTCACCACTGCGTTGTCCCGGTCGCTCCCTTCCCACCACAGAAAACGCAAAGCATCTCGTTCTCCTACCGGAATCTTCACCTGATGGAACATTTCCCTAATGTCAGCAGACAAAGCCACTTTACCCACTCTGAAACGGCACAGAACATCGATCAGTGGTGTGGTCCAGTCAGGCCCCTGTAGTAGGCGATCGTTTAACGATTTGCCCTGAAACTTGGCCGCACAGTCGAAAACCACGAGCAGTTTATTGGGTTTCTTAGGGTTGATAACCGGGTGGTGAGGCAGATACCAGATACCCCTTTTGCTGTCGGTGTTGACAGGCACCTTTTCAACGTAACAGAGGGCCTCGTTTCGCTTCATCAAATCCGCGTATCGTTCCCACAGATTCTGGTCTCGAATGAAGCGTTCTTTTAGTCGTAGTAATCGTTGGAGAACATAATTTCTGTTGTCAGTCCACGGGTCGACCGGTGTGCGCCATGGGAGGGGAACCTCGAACTGTTTCTTGAGGCCTCTAGTGCCTTGCCGCACCGTTTGTAGAGCGAAGCGATCCTCTTGAGACAAAGTCGGTCTTTCGTCTCCAATGTCATAAAACTCCTTTTCATACAGCCGCTGCAGATGATACTCTATGCGGTCCGTTTCGGCGGATAAGTAATTCACGGAACCACGTACCCCTACTGGACCGTGTAACATCCATTTCAGAGCCGTGCGTACGGCATAAGGTGCCTGGCGGTCGCCCACTCTTTGGTCAAGCACCCAATGCGCCTCTGGCACGTCGCATCCGATGAGGAGATCCACCTCATCATCTTCCCAGTCTACAACGGTCATATCCTGCAGGTGGGGCCACCGAGTCAAGATTGCGTTCACCGACCTTGGTGCTCGCATGGGGAGATCCGCTAACGTGAATGCCTCCGTTGGTTCAATTTCCTCGTTAGTGTCTAGAGAGATGAGTTGCAGCCTTAATCTACCGGCAGTCATTACCTGTGTTCCGCCCACCGTGCTCACTGCTAACGACGTCGCACCTTTAGCCAATTGATGTTTGTCGGCAAACCGCTCTTTCACTAAGGTGGTGTCGGATCCACTATCAACGGAAGCCAACGCCTTGACTATCCCAGTCGGAGTCACTACTCCCACGGCCACTACGCCTAAACGTACCGGTTTACTGGCAGATTGTGAAGTTGAACAAATCACGCTGGGCTTGGCACTCGCCTCGGATATGGTTACTCTCGCCTGATGCAGCAGCCGATGGTGTCTGCCCGTGCAGCCCTCGTAACCACATCGATTCCTTGTTCTACAGGCTGCTGCCCGGTGCGTGGTGTTCAGACGGATAAAACATGCTCCTGCCATCCTCGCCATTCCCCACCGTTCGTCTATTGTGGCGTTGCCGAACTTGGGGCATTCTGGTAGGCCATGGCTAGTACCACAGGATCTGCAATTTGGTTTCGCCGTAGCATCTCGTGAAATGACGTGTGTGTTGGTTCAAGGCTGGTACTTTGGATATTCCCGTACAGGGGTTTGGACTTGGCTAGTACCGGGCTTGTTTGCTCGGTTGCTGTCCCGGATGAGTCGGCCGAATCTGCTGTCAGCTATCTTCGTTTGCCTGTCTAAGTATTCAGTCAGGTCTTCGAAGTTGGCTTCTCTGTCGCCTCGGCTTATCCGTTCAGCTTCTTCCGCCCACCGACCCTGTAGTTCGGGAGAGAGGTGACGGACTATGCCTTCCAAAGTGTGCATGGCGTCTAGGTCAGCCCTGTAACCTAAATGGTCGAGGGCTATTGAGCAGTTGTGCATCTTGATCACCAGGTCGGCCATGGTGTAGACGTCGCCCTTGGTTCTCTTTGCCTCTGCCATCACGCCCTCTATTAGGTTACGAGCTACTTTGAAAGGTTGGCCAAACAAGTCCCTCAGAATCTTTCTTGCCCTTGTGTAGCCTTGTTCTGGATCGAGCATGGTGCACCCGTCGATAGCTTCTCGCGCTCGGCCTCGGCAGTAGTGAGTAAGGTAAAGAAGCCTTTGACCAGGGTCGTTTACCTTGTTTTCAACGAACGTCTCGAACTGTTTGACAAACTTGCAGTATTGCTCAGCTCGCCCGTCGAAAACCGTTAACTCCACTCTAGGCAGATCAATCGATGGTGGTTTATAGTCGGCGACCGGCGTGAGGTTCCCTACCTTATTGCACTCTAACCTATCGGAAGTGTCGAAGTCACTGGTCTCATGCTCTCGCTGTTTCTGTGTACACTCCTCTGCTTCATGCGCCTGTAGTCTAGCCGAAAGTAACTGTTGCTCTAGTTCTAGTATTCTCAGATTATATAAATCGACATCCTTACGATCAATTTTGCTTTCAATAACACATGAGCTAGCACTGACAGGACTAGGCGATCTAGCATTAACTAAAGAATCATATGTACCCAAAACCTCCCCAGAGACTTGCCGTATTACTTCCTGTCCGGATTCGACTGCTTTTGATCCTTTTCTTGGCATTTTGCGTGATTTTTCCTCGTTCCAAATAGACATATTGAGTATTGTTACGAACGTTTGAGCAATGCGTAGCCAAATTCGCAACGGATCCCGAAATCAGAAGACGATTATCCGTGATATTCTACGATACTAGATTATTAAGATAAACAATGACATAAACAATATACAAACCTCAATAATACGATCACAAGGACTCAACAACGAGAAACCGAATAGCAGCGTGTGAGCAGACAGCACGTGCGTCACACAGGTCCTGAACAAGGATGTGTCAAAGTAGCGCTCTGGGCGCGAACAAACAACAATTGGTCCAGAAAAACAACCAGTTCGTAAAGACAAGTCAACAGTGTATGGAAATGAGTGATGTTGGGAAAAACACTGAATCGCGAGGGAAAAAGGGGGATTTTCCACGACCGGCTGTTACACCTGGCAAAGGCAAGTTTATTGTTTATGTGTATTTGTTTTTAATCATCATTTTCGGATTTAAAATGAAGAAACATGTGGTTTAGTGTTTACCACTATTCTTTGTTTACAAGGGACAACTAACTCACATGGACGGTCCAAGCAAGTGGCAAGGTTACCGTCGGCGTAAGCGGACGTTGAATACTCTACCGTGTACTGAGTGCGGCGAGGCGTCCATGTGGGCCCACCGGTATTGATATCCGAAGATGACGTCGACGGGTACTAACATATTTGCAGCATAATGTAAACTTCATTATATCCAGAGTCTACGGTAAATGTGTCATCTAGTGATGAGGTTTCGGGTGGTTATCAATCACAACTTCCGTACTCCTCATCAACAATGAATGTGCGAGCGTCAACGACAGACTTGGCCGCTGGTGTCGGTGATTATATTTTCTCTGTGACTTTATATAAAGTGTTATTCGCAGGTGTCAACACTGAACTGGGAAAAATTACGTCCGTTAAGATCAAAATCGACACGCTGTTACCTTCATTTGCCGATATGCTTGTCAGATGCAGACTTACGATGCAGCAACGCAGGAGTGTGCTGAGCTTTCTAAACCAATTTTTGCCCGGCTTACCGAAGGATCCGATGACCCTGTCGCACACACCTCGTTCTTGTAAGAAGACGTTGCTATCACAAGGTGTGTATATTTACACTGGGCTCCTCGACGGTCTGCAACGATCAATCAGCGGACTGGCGCCGGCTCAGGAATCCGTCGACTTTTAGCTCAATATCGATGGGTCTTCTATTTATCACTCTTCTATTATACAATTGTGGCCCATTCTGGCACGTGTGGTGCGTCCAAGATGTCTGGCCGTGTTTCTGGTGGGCATTTATTGCGGGTCAGGGAAGCCCTACCCGATAAACACATTTCTGGAAGAAACGGCATTGGGATCACGAGATGTAATTGATGGCGGCATCAACTATAGTGGGTCTTCGATAGCATGTAAACTTGTGTCAGTAACATGCGACACACCTGCCCGGGCTTACTTTCGTCAAGTTAAAAGTCCTACAGTTTACTTCGGGTGTGACAGATGCATACAGCGTGGTCTGTATATCACTGGGAGAATGAGGTTTCCATTGTTAGACGCTCGACCGCGTACGGATGCCGACTTTCGCCGCTTTAAATACAAACGTCACCATATTGGAGAAAGCCCATTCCTGTCAGTTCCAGTTGATATGGTGGCGAATTTTCCATTGGATTATATGCACATAGTCCGTTTGGGTGTCACGCAGAAGTTGTTAAAAGCATGGCTAAAGGGCAGCCTTGCAGAAAGTTTTCGCTTTAGCCCAGCGGCAGTCGCAGAACTCGGAAACCTTATTACTGGAAATCAGTGCAACATTCCCCGTGACTTTCAGCGCCTGTGCCGCCACACTCGGGATTTGGAACGATGGAAAGCGTCCGAGTATGAACAGTTCCTTTTGCATATAGGCCCCTTTTGTTTGTTACATTTGCTACCTGATGAATACTATAAACATTTCCTGCTGTTATTCATTACTGTATACATATTTTCTCATCCTCTTTTACACATTGAGTATCTTGATTTTGCTCATAGACTCTTAATACTTTTCGCTCAACAAATGTCTGTACTATACGGTCCAGAGGATTTAGTCTATAATGTGCACTGCCTGACACATGTCAGAAGATGTCCGGAAACACGGCTTGTTGGACAACTTCTCCTGTTTTCCATTTGGATTATATCTTGCAAAACTGAAAACATTTATACAGAGGCCGGCTAAACCAGCTGAGCTGTGTTATAAGCGGCTCCACGAACTGAATACCAACTGGGAAACCATCACTGCGGAAATCTTTATGGATGATTTGTCCCTTCCAATATCTCGCATCCCCCGTAGTAGGCCATTTGTCGTTCCCAAGGATGTCCTATTTTCAGTAGATAAGCCGAACAACGTCATTATCATTAACGGACGTTCCGCAGAAATTGTCAGTTTCCTGGAGGATAACGTTTTCTTCAAATACTAGAATTCACCGGGCATTTTTTTCACATACGGGTTAAGTCCAAGCTACTTGTATATATTTGCTGTAGGCGATTTAGATTCCACTCTGCAAAATGCACCCATCCACACCATCACATGTAAATGTACTTGTGTTTGCATTAACTCTTCCAGTATTGTTGTCCCCTTTTTACATACATTTCTGAAAAAATTGTCGCATAAAGCTTTGCGCTTCCCGTGCCACTTTTTTTCGCAAACCAGCATGAAGATCTGGTGAGATTATGTAAGGCTCGGGTGATTGCGAGGCGAAATTTGTTCTCCTTTGCCGGTTGTTTTGACGTGAACCGTTCGTATTTTGCCGTTTTCTTGCTGTCTTTGTTTGCTTGTTTGGTGTCAATGGCAGACTCGTGTTTGCTTTCAAGTATGGGTGATCACTTACGCGTTACTCTTATAGTATTACCGTCCACTTGTTTCTGTATGCACTTAAATGTGATCAAGTCCCAGATAGACAAGTCCCAATGAGAATTTTCTTCCTAGATATACGTGGTTGCTCATTTTCCCGAAGAAAACTCATGCTTCGTGGTACACAAGAATTGGATGGTCGACGAGACGCACGTTCGTTGGCCACGAACTAAGAGCTTTCCTGACTACAAGCGTAATTTGCTGTCGGAAGAGGCAGTGCCGGATTCATGCCCGGAATACTACTTTAGGCAGATGTACTATACGGGTAAGTCAGTGGTAGCATAACATTTAAATAGACAAACTTAGGGATGCCGTTGACTTCGAGCATCAGCCAGTTTCTCAGTCAAGTGCTGCTTCCACGGGGGAAAGGAAGAAGCAGACATACTTTTCGCAGTGCTCTTCCACAAAAAAGAGGTAATTAACCATTTATATTCACATACCTAAAGAGTTATCGTGGAATTCTCTTCCGATGAGGGTCCCCAGGCGATGCTAAGAACCGCAAAACCGGTTATGCTGGACTTACCACCCTCCCCTTCACCCACTTTAGAACGTCTTGGGGAAATACAAAGGTAAATTTCTAACATGCACAACCGAATTCTGTGTTAGTTCGCCCCATTTGGCTTCACAGTCCACTAAGTCTGCACGAGCTAGCGCCCGAGTGCCAGTCGCATCCTCAAGGAAATTATTACTTTTGTTTCATATTTTCCATTTCATTACTAGTAGCTGCTCAAGAAGCAGCTCTACACAAATGAACTTGGCCCCTCCCCTGAGCCAATTACTATGCAAGGTCACGTGCAGAGCTGTCACCCTATTTTTAGTAAACCAAGAAAAAATTCTGCTGTCCATAGACAGCCTTACAAGAAGTGTGGAGAAACTAAGTGCCTCTGTAGAATCCCTTTCCACCAATTTCGGGGCGTCGTCTTCACAAGCTATGCTGCAGCCAATCACAGGTGTGAACATTGTGGAAGAATCTCACCATTCACACGACTTCCTCGGAACGCCAGAAGCTTTCAACAAGATGGTGAGTCACTATACGTGTACGTGACAAATATAGATCACAACACTGCGGCGGTACGCAACTCAAAATCTTCAGGATGCTGCAAAGCAAATGCTATATGCTGTGGTCAGCGACGACGTCGCGGTGAGGTGCTGCTGGCTCGGTAGCAGCAAGAGGATAGCCGTCTGCAATCATAGAATCATCACAGCAATAAAATGTATATCGGTTTATTAGTGGTCTCACCACCTACTAGACGATTCAGTCCGTTTTTCGCCGAGGAACCAAATATCAACATCGACAAGCACATCAGAAATTTGTTCCTTCACGCCCGTGATCGCGAAGCAGGTAGCAGATATAGTAGGTAAGTGGAATGAAATGGAGTTGCCTCATTTCTTCGCTACGGTTACCAGAAGCATGTTTACTGTAAGACTAAAGTTTGAAGTACATTATTCTTTTCTTGAATTACATCGGACTTCCGCGTTTTTCCAGTACGCCTCTTTCGCTATCCGTATCATATAGGTTATTTGTGAAAAAGCAGCAGTTATATGCAAGCCTGTGTTGTTCGGTTTACATCGACAGACCGCTCCTTTACGAAATATTGACATAGATTCATATTTTGTCAACTTGCAGGCATCGTTGAAAAATACCATGCCGTTTGTTGAACATAATTATATCGGATGCCATTATCACTCAATACATAATGGTGGAGCGATTTACTAACAGTTCGTCAATAACAGTATACATTTTATTCTTATATCTGCAGATATCGCTACCACAGACAACTACATCCAAGGTTGAACAAGAATGTACTTTGATGGGTTATTGCAAATTTGTACAAAATACGCATTTATTGAACGTAAATAGATTTTTCGCACTGATTATTTGGCTTTCAATTTTCAGTTACTTATTCGACAGAAATTGGTGTATATGGGACGCACACGCAAATGGCTAAATTGGAAGTAAACATTAGTAGTAGCCCGTGAAACGGAATTTGGATCTGGTTTCCTTCAACGTATTACAAGGGTTGGGACTAGCTTCAGGTTTGCCCTAAGTTTGCCCCATGTGACCCGCTTGGGGCAACCTTGGGACTGCTCCATGGGACAAACTTGGGGTGTGCTACTTGGGAACCGTGCCACTGTGTTAGACTCCGCAAAACGTCCCTGAGCACCACCTGTCCACCGCTGTTCCGGTTTACAAATGAAGTTATCGCCAAGATCTTTATCAGCCGGCAATCGTTAGTCATAGCCAAAACCGGCTTCAAGTTTTCCAAGATGTTTTCTGACAAGACCCCACTGCAAAGAGAGGTGCACAAGAGTCATGCCCAGAACAGTAACCCCGGTGTTAGTGCGACCAATAATCCACCCCGTAACTCAGGTGCACCAATCACTGGCCATCGCCTGATGTTGCCATCTATTGCAGATCACAATGCAACCGTAGATTTGAACAGTACGCCAATTTCCTCACCCAACGAGCCACCTAGCAAAAGCCCCAATGTTCAGAATAGCCCAAGCAAATCTCTAGACTGGAACAAGCGTCCCAGCATCCACAAAACTGATGAAGGTTCCTCCGACTCCTCCACTTGCGAGCTCATGTTCTCCACAAGTCTAGATGACTCCATTCCTTCTACTAGCTCTATGTCGGGTTATTCAACCGTGCCTAAAAATCACTGCACCATCAACCCACCTCCACCTACACCCATGCATCCTGTTACCTCTGGCATTTTTGATAAATCAAACAGGCCCCTAAGCCCGCCTGCTGCACTCACCCATTCTTCACCAGAATGTATCTGGTTACCACCTAGGCCACCACCGCTTATTAGCCCGTCAGTGCAGATTGACCCTTAGAAGTTAACACTTCGTCGCCAAAAGAACAAGACCCATCAAAATAATGCACATTAAAACCATAAGAAAATGGCTCAGTAGAGCAAAATTTTACCAGCCTCTTGTGTGGCTGTGAATCTTACTCCTCCATCTCGGCTCACTGCCTTATCATTTCCACCCTACTTTTAACCACCTTATCCCCTCAGTCACCGCTCCATTACATTACTATCCACCACACCAACTACTCTATACCTCTACCGCTACCCAGCCCCTCCATGTGAATCACCTCCGCGCCTCACCTAGCTCTCCACTCTCACAACACCCATCCACGTCTCGTGGCCTAGTACTGCCATCCATCCGTGGCCGCTTACTTCCCACCGGCCCCCTCCGAGAATATTCCCCGCACTCAAACTACTCTCCCAAACAGCACCTCCTTATCCCTCTTTCCCTACACTATCACCACCAGGTTACAACTCATCAAATCCGTGGAACAACTGAGGTCCTCCCCCCATCCTTGCCCTATTCCTCACTGGACTTACCACCTTCAGCACCACTGCCGAACCCCCCACCATATCCACCACCATCGAGGCCTGCATCATCTCTTTCAGTCATACTCGTAAATGCCCGTTCATTACTGAACAGAACTAAAGCCATCCGCAGCATCGCTCAGCCCTCCGACTTAGATATTATCATTGTAACTGAAACCTGGCTAACGGATTCCGTCCCGTCAGATCGAGTCTTTCTAGTTGGCTACCAGACGTTCCGAAGGAATGGGCCTCGTCGTGGGGGAGGCTGTCTAATTTATGTCAAAACATTCTGCAGGCCATTACACTCTCACACACAACTCTCGACGCTGTTCAGGATTCTCTGCGGTTAACGATTCCCTTATCTAACTCCTATCTTCATATTGGTCGCATCTATCGGCCACCTGATTCCAACGATATGGACTTTACAAGATTACTGACGCATTCAACTACCTTTCGTTGCTGCCCTGTTCCCCCAAACTCATCGCGGGGGACCTCAGTGCACCGAGCATCTGTTGGAATACTCTATCTGCCCTGAACAACTCATTAGATTTCCTGTCATGCATCCGCGTACGGCGCTGGATCCAACATGTAACAGTCCTAACTAGAGGTAACAACATTCTTGATCTCTTGTTCACAATTGGCTTATCTGATGTTTCAGCCAGTACGCTCGACGTCTTTCCATGAAGTGACCACAGAATGGTGTCCTGCGTCTTCGTGGTTCCGCATGCTTTCGATAAATACCACCCACCCAATCGTTTCTCTTCAGCAGTCAACTGGGACAATCTTATCTGCACGCTTCGTTCGTTAGACCGGGACGACTTCTTCCTGCAAAGCATCCCCCAGCTGGCTGCTGATTTATTATATTCTAACCTCTCATACTTGCTGTCCGTAATCACTACAACTCGTATCATATCAAACCGAGTCCGTAGTTCAGTCCTGAGCCGAATGCAAAACAAATATCTGAAGCTCCAGAAGCTGTATCACACCAATAGTGACTTATCGTCATTCTTGCAGCTCCATAGTCTCTCGGTAGCAATCAGAATTAAGACTGACGATGTGCTCAAAGAACAAGAAGTATCGGCCTTGCAATGCCACAATACTTCCTCAAAGTTGGCATGCCTAACGAAGAACAGAAATCAGAGCAAACCGGCAGATATTCCCTCTCTCATTTTGGAAAATAACGATCAAATTACCTCAACTGTAGCGATAGCCCAGGCTCTTAATTCCTACTTTGCTGCACCCATGACTACAGACCCCCTTATTTTACCCCCAAGCATAGGCCCTGTCACCGAGCACTTACTTTCTAATTGAGAATTTACTCTAAAAGAGGTGACCAACCAGCTTACCCGTGTCCGGAAGTCCTCACACCTTGGCCATGATGGTGTTCCACCGACACTTCTACGTCTTGGAGGAACTGATGTCGCAGCCCTACTATTGAAGGTCTACAATCTATCCATCAAGTTTGGCATATTTTCTTCACAATGAAAGACTGCGGTCATCATCTTAATCCATAAGAAAGGACCAAAACATGACCCCTCAAATTACCGCCCTATCAACCACACTAATTGCTTCTAGGTTGAAGAAACGCCTCATCAAACAGCTGATGTCCGACTTCCTATTGTCCCATAACATCATCCATAGTGGGCAGCATGGCTTCTTAAAGTCACGTTCATGCACCACTTGCCGGTACGACGTTTTTAACCTCATAACGGCGGCCGCCGACAACAGTAAATCCATCATCATTACATACCTTGATATGACAAAGACGTCTGACCGCGTCCCTCACGCTTTATTACTAACCAAGCTCAAAGCTCACGGCTCTTCCGTTTCGCTTTTAAGGTGGTTAATATCATACCTACCGAATCGCTCACAAGTGGTTTCCATTGATGGGTGTTCCTCACAGCCTGCTCCAGTCACTAGTGGAGTTATACAAGGCAGTGTTCTCGGTCCTTTACTTTTCCTCATCTACATAAATGATATATTTCCCATCTTGCACCATGGTACCCTATTCCTTTTCGCTGATGACTTTAAGGTTGTCTATGAGTTTCCTCGTCAGAGCCTCAACATTATGCTGGATGAAATTTCTAGTGACCTAAAGCGACCCGGGGATTGGTGCATTTCATGGAGTATGGACTTCTCGACCTCCAAGAGCTGCTACACAACATTCAGATGTCAAGTGGCCCCCTGAACCCTGCTTATCCACGACCTACCCATCTCGTACAGCCCTTTAGTTTGAGACCTTGGTCTTCATTATTCTTGTAGCTTAAGGTTTTCTGAGTATGTTCCACTCCAGATTGCAAAGACGAGAAGAACCACTGGTCTCATCTCCGGAACTTTTCGGCTAACTTATTGCAAACTGCTCACTTCCAAGTCTCACGCCAGGCCTCTCTTGGAATACTGTCTTATTATCTTCACCAACATGACGAAATCCGACCACATTTCTCTGGAGTCCGTGTAACGTCAGTTCACCAAACAATTAGTGGGATTTTCCTCCAGTTTGTGTTACAAGGATTGATGCATCCTACTCAGTATTGACCCTCTATGAGTTCGTCGCATGAAGCTCAATTTATGCTTCCTGCTTAAGCTGTACCACCGTACGGCCCTTTCGTGTACTGAACCCATTCGTCTCACTCCCTCCACGAATTATGCCCTACGCCATCGGTCATTGCAGCTCTCTATTCCTAGATCAAAATTAGCTTTAAGATCTAACTTATTCCTTATAAAATACTCAAAGTTATGGAATAAACTCCCGCTAAACATCCTCGAGAGTCTCTCAATTTCCCAGTTCAGAGGCTCGCTGAATCACTCCTTGACTGTCTCCAATGTGATCCTTCTTACCGGCCGGACCGTCACAGAAGAGTAGACCTGCAAAACAGGTTTGATTACTAGGATTAATGCACCAGAACTTTCATTTCTCGCCCGATGACAAAAGCTGGTGCAACTATTTCTTTTTACGTTATACTGCATACAATCTATACTACGGTAGTTACAGCTTGCTGACTTTTGTAACTGTACCTAGTTTGATGCTTGCCGGTTCTCCCAATTTTAGACAATGCTCGTGTTCTATTGCCAAACAAAGTTCCTTAGCCTTAGATGTCTATGCAGCAAATAGGTATGTGACTTTGGATCTCAGGACACTGGGTTCCGCCGTCTTCCACCTTACTTGATCCTTCACTCCTTTCCCGTTCATTTTGGCTGCCACCACCGGCCCGGGTTTTATGTCCTGCCTTATTTCGCCTTTCCTAATCATCTCATTTCAGAATCTCTTATCCCAGAAGCCCGTCTGCTAGTACCTACTTAGTGGCCTGTCCTCTCGTCTCATCTCTGTATCTACCATTTACCAATTACTATCATATTCCCTCTTATACACCACACTATTTCCCACCAGCAGAGCTAAACTCACCTGCACCAGCTAGCCCGGAATGGTCTCTGATGGTCATGGGCATGGTCTGGCGCTGTATGAGACTGATACACGTATGCCAGCTTGTGCTTTACAACTTTCGTTGTCCTGCCCCGTGTGTTTGCATAGTCCCACTCTGCATTTCCCTAGCCCATGCTAGCGAAACCCCTGGTGTCAAAGGCACCCATACCATAGCATCGTCCGAACGTGGGGAAAACAGACCACCCCCAGCAGTTGCGAAAAAAGGCAATTACGCATAAAATTACGATCGGGCGGAGGGGCTATGGAAAGTTCCTATATGGGCTCAACCACTTCTCTGTTAGGAAACAAAAAAAGAACACAAAACTGGAAAAAGGAACAGTGGAAACAAAAACTCCTGCTGGGATCGATTCGATCTCCAAACACCACTGACGTCGGACTGTGAAGGAATTGGGCAACCTTCATCTATGGGCATGTCTCCCATCAGCTCAGACCTGATCCTGCGAAAGGGGAAACCCCACATCGCCCTTGTTTGCTCGACAAGCTTTTGGTTTTCACGCTCGAGACTGACTGGGGTGACAGGGCACTGGACTCTCCACATACGTTTACCCACCCTCCGCTTTAAGTTTCAACCACCCCATACCCTCCCTAAGCAAACCTGTCATGCACGTTGACGTCAAGCACAATCGCTACCATAGCCCTGACTTTCAACCCATTGACCCGGACAGCGTGTAGATGTACCTGACGAATGACGGCAGCCACAGTGAAGTGCGAAAAAGGAGAAAAAGAGAAAAGAACATAGTGAAAACCGGTCACCTTTTCCATCCATACTCCTCCTTCTTCCGTCATCTTTCTCAGAAAGTGGCCCTCTCGATGTCCTAGCATCCAAGCCGCGTTTGGGTTTACAACCCTACCTAACAGTAACCACAGCCTCCTGCCAACTACAATCACTACGGCTGCCTGAACTTTAGGCGCAATGACATGGAAAACATATGGAGGCAACAGACGACCAACACCCGCCTCACTTGAGTCTACAGAAAATGAACACGGAGAACTATTCATATTTTTCCATTCCCTACTAACTATCTCTCCTCCTTCTTATAACAAATATGATATTCAAGCAACCACCAAGTCATGAGATTTCCCTGCTCACATTCAAATTAAATCTCAGTAGGCCGGCACTACCAAGTAGAAGCACAGACCAACGCACGTCCACGTTTCTGTGCATGATAACAATTTTCTCTAACGCATCACCACCGATGCCCGAGTGGTTCTTTCTGCATTCTTAATTGCTCTTCAGAACTTCTAATTGCGTGCAAACTATTTATCTTTTGAAATGCAGACGCAGCAGCCCACCCGGTTTACGCTATCTTGCAAGCCTGGAGTAGTACTTATCGACCCTGAGTTATTTAAATTCTCGAATTAAAACCCAGACCAAAATATGAAATGTGTCACCGACCGTTCATATAAACCCAACCAGTTCATTATTAACTGTCGCCATTTATCATCATAACTCACAGCGGGAACCACGTCCAGACTGCTTATATCATTTATTTCAGGTTTGTCGTCGTCCACTCTCTCGGGCTCCACTTTCGGTGACCAAGGTCCACACCTCGACCCGTACCGACAGAGACCTAAATGGAATCTTTTATACCAAACGAGATTGCAATCGAGCCACACGACCTAAAACACTCCCAACTGCTTACCAGTAGATTGATAGGCGTCTTCTGACTCAACACCTCTGCTAATGATGTCACTGCTGGAGTATTCACAAATAACAGTTCACAAGCTACCTTCTACTGATTGATTGACACGTCTTTTACCCCGCCTGATGAACCATACCCTCGGGATGCTGCACCTCACCCTGGTCTCATGTGAAACAATCCACTAACAAAGCCAGAATACGCAACACAGGAATATTTTACACATTAAATTTCGATACGCCATCCGAAAGCAAGTCAACTTGTCCCCTTCATCAGTGGTTCCCAATAATGACTCTAAATAACACTGAGAATCGATAAGTCAATATATTTTTGTCAGCGTAACAGAACAATTAGGTGTGAGCCTACGCGGAGGTTTTTCACTCAGTTTTCTCTTGCAAGATTTCATTTTTCTTTCGATCGTTATTCTGCCTGAAATTGATTCTTCACTAATTCAAGGCCTTCAAGTTGAGGTCTCTTTTTTTCTGAATGATACGGGTTGTTGATCCTGAACCTAAACTCATCTTTTATATGGACTGCCGTTTCCTCCCCATTCATCAACGTTTCCTAGTCCACTTCCACACAATTCGTTCATATCTCACCGTTTCATGACGCACTTCGTTTATTGAGACCGGGAATATCCGTCATTCCGGGCCATCGTCATCTTCATAGTTGAGCCGTTCTCCTCATATTCACCAAAGTTCACGGGTGTACTCCCAATCATTTCTTTCATCTCTTCATGTTCATAACTTATTCCGTTCATGGAACCCCAATAGGCCTCCTTTATCCACATCTTGCACTATTTTGGTTTATAACGCATCATTAGCGCTATATTTTTAGACATTTCGCATTCCCGATAGTGTCTTGTGGTCCATCCTTAATGTTGGCCAAATTGGCGTTATTTATGAATACTGAAGAAAATGGTTGGAGCTGATGAAGTCATTTTTGCAAAAAAAAGAATGGTGTTCCTACTTTTGCGGCGACTTTTGTTTAATTTATCCACTTCGTAGTATATAAGGGTTGCGCAAGGCTTTTACCGCTCACACCTGTCAACTGTCATGGCCGTTGCACATGCTTTCGTTGATGACTCTGAGAGTTTCTCCAGACATGTAAAAGATGCCTATAAATTATTCTGAAGGTTCGCGGAAGACTCCGGTTATTTCAGCAGCAGACTTTCACCTCGTTTTGCGTGTATGAGAGTGTTAGTGCTGAGAATCAGCTTCGTACACATCCGGGTGCACTGCCGAAAAATTTCCCATACTATCGGGTTAAATTTTGCTGCGGGCACAATGGACGGCAAAATAAGACAGCCATCAGGTATGCAAAGCACAGTAAATCTATCTTTACTTTTCAGATATCAGAATACTCAATGCCCGGCCTTCGTGAGGATCCGTGTCGTCGGAATGCAATACAAAGTCGTTGGTCAATGTCTGCAGCATAAGCATGATTTTCATCTAATCAGCGATAGGTTCTACCATTGTAATAGGCTTTTGACTCCCGAACAAGAGTCACACATGTTAGAACTGATGGGTATTTTCCGCCGATCCAGCGAAATGTGTGAATACTCTCGCCAGAAGTTCAACCGGTTGTTCACAGTTAGGAATATTTACTACCTGAGGGCCAAGGCGAATGCCGTAGATAACCGTAGTGAAGTACAAAGTAAAACCAGATAATAAATGTTTCCATTTCTGCTTTACAGACAGAACACGGCAAAACATCACAACTTTCGATCCACCGTTATGACCGTAGAACTTCGGCACGGACGTGTGCATGAAAGGATCATTTTGTACCATTGAACCACCATCTTTCAATACAATTCTTATTCCTCATTTTGTCCTCCATTTTGCATTCGCTACGGAATGGGTCTATCAGTTAGGTGCAACGTATTACGATGTGGGTGGTTTATGTGTAGGCAGGTGCGCCTAATGGGCGTCGTGCTTCAGCTCACGTAATTAGAGGTTGGCTTAGTTGCGTGCAATCTTACAATATTGCGGTCAGGGAAACAAAATCGTTCAGGCAGGAGTTGATCGACTAATTCCAGAATAGTAATCCCCAAACGTATCGGATCATCATTGTGGTTATATATAGGTAATACATATATATGTATAAACGGATCTATGCACACGTAAGTACAAATATATATATATATACATACATATACATGTATATATATGTATATAAATATGTATATGTATATATATGTATATATATACATATATGTATATATATATATATATATACATGTACTTACGTGTGCAAAGATACGTGTACGCACATATATATATTCCTATATAAATAAATATACACACCTTATTAGATAAATATACAAATACTTACCTACTCGTGCATATATGCTTATAAACATATATATATATATATATACAAATATGTGTTGACGTGTGCGCATATACATATATACATACACATATTTACATTTATATATTTATAGATATATATATGGGGAATACACAAGACCTACCTACATTATTTGGGTATACAAATACAATTGGAGCTTATGCCTTCTTATGAACAATTTAGCTGTATAGTTCCCCGTTTTGGTGTACAATTCCCATTTCTTGGTATCGGTTACCGTGGACTGTATCATTGTACAAATTGCTGTACTTTGACCGAAAAAGGCAACTAAGTTATCGCGCACCCATTCATATCGACGCCAAATTTTTAAATAACGCGCTGTTCGACCACAGAACGCTACCGACACCAACCAACTCGGATTCGAAACCAAACTGTATTTGCCGCGCGAACCATTATCATTTCGGTCGATTAAAACTAACTCTAGCTATATTGCTTTGCTTCTGACGATTTTGACTAGCTTTCTTGAAATTCGTGTATAATTCATTGTTTTGAGTAACATTGTACACCATTATCATGCGCTTGCGCGTCCGTCTCGACCGTGGTCGAGAAATATACCATTATTGTTATTGGCAACCGTTGGAACTTTCGGCTTGTCACCAATCGCATAGTCCATTCTCGGGATCTGGCTGGTACACGGTACCAGGAGCACTGGATGTCTCTTCCGTGAATCGGAATAAAGGACCACGGCAAAAATGCCGGGAATTGTTACGATTTTTTCTGCCATGGTATCTATAATAAGCCGTTTAACATGATTCGGGTGTATGTTTCACCATCGGTACGAGTAAACTATCCGATACTTTGGCCGTTTGAAATTTCGTAATGATGTTGTTGATCCCATTCTTGATGGGATTAGAAAGGCTTTTTGCCGAATCTAGCCATTAGAAAAGTCGGGTTCCTCTGAGTGTAGGCCGCATTCGATCAGCGGGTAGTCATTTTCCACGAATCGCCAAACCAGATCGTGATTGATTCTCAATTTCCTTGATACCGGACTATAAAATGAACAAAACCGCAAAATATATCAAAACCCCAAATACGCTATGACAATGGCTAAAAACGAGAGCCAATTTTACAGCTTGAAAAAGACAAACCAGAGAGCCACACAGGTCCAGATGGGATTACGGAATCGCTCTTTGGTCGATAACAAACGGAGGCCGGTTAGAAGAATGTAAGTGGCATGCAACACAAATAATGCAGATGGTCGAGTATTTCCAAGAAACCGGGGTACTATGATGATCTTGGAGGTTTTCCTACAACTATTGTTGCGCTGCCCCCCAAAGTCCATCCGACCTAAGCGAGGTCAAATCCTTACATTTAGGGCACTGACCCTCCTCATCCACCCAAACCCTGCCTTCGACGTAAGCAGCTACCGTTTCCTGCGTTTGAATTCTGCTCATGCGCATACGATCAGTTACAAGCAATCCACTAGTTAAGTCGGATTTTTGTTGGTCCGCGCAGAAATCAATCCTCCTATCCATCGACCTTTCACTACCAGCGTACTCAGTAAGAGCCGTCGCTTGTCTACTATTGCAACTGGCACAAATGTGCCAGTGTCCCGAATTCGCATGCCATGGTTTCCCAGACAGGCTTCAACTTGCTTGTGGCGTAAGTAAGCCAGCGTGCTTGATAAGCAATAATTTCCACCTGTGGAACCGTTCCCGCTATTGGCATGAATGGACTTTTACGCGTTAAAACAGCAAGTGTAACGCGTGGAGTCGGTCTGTAAATAGCAAGCAATAAACTGGGACGAATAACACCGTTGTGTTCCTCTGTAAATCACTAATGATATCACTTAGAGAGTGAGCTAGTTACTCTATTTGTGTGCGCTTGTACACAATGTGGAGGGAATTTTTAGTAGAAATTGGGGGTGGCATGGTACAATTGCTTGTGTGTGTTTTTTCCTGGTTTACAGACTGCGGAGTCCTTGGCTCTGAGTGGGCCGTCTTCACACGAGAATACTGATGCTGAGCGCACCGCTTGTCAAGGTTCCCCTGGTCGTCTAGAACTTCATCATTCACACCAGCTTGCCCGGGCTTGTAAAGAGTACTCCGGCATAACCCAAAGGCCATGTGCTACAGTGAGCCCGTTCGTAGTAGTTCACCACCACGTCACCAATTTTAAGGAGTCTTTCTTTGGTCAGCCACCTTCGTCGCGCTCGTAGGATCCGTAGGTTCCTACGTAACCATCGTTTCAAACAAGCCCTGGCCAGGCCATCTGCTTGTTGCAGCCCTATGGATAGCTACCTTGGAGACTTGCCTGCATTTGACTTTCATTATTTGACCTCAGTGCCGATACTTCATTTTGGGGCAAGCCTCAGGTGGGCGGAGTTGCTGGAGGGACCAGAACAACACGGCCATTATTCAAGAATCTCTCTATCTCCGTCATCACGGTGTTCAATATCTCATAATCGAGCGGTTGTTGCTCGATTAGAAAGAGCAGTATTCTTCTAGCGGGCCTGATTTGGCGTTCCCACACTACACCACGGCGAATGGCCTGGAGGGGGGGGGGTGTTGAAGTATCACTGAACGCCGCGAGTCGCCGCTCGATCCTGCAGTTTGTTTCTGTTTACATTTTGGTTCCAAAGCAGCAAGTCGCTTTGAGCGCCCGAAAAATTTGACCCATTGTCTGAGCACATGTCCGCCGGCACGTTTCTTTTGTTTATGAAGCTCCATAAGGCCCCAAGGAAGGAGTCCGTTGTCATCGAGTGAGCTAATTCTAAGTGTACCCCTCGAGATTTATTGAAGGTCACGATGCTCCCGCAACTCATTTCTCACTTTCTTCCAGCGTCTGACCCACAAATGTCCGGAGCATCACTAAATGGCTACTATCCTGGGGTCACTGCACACCTCTGTATTGGAGCAATATACTGTTTACCTGCGGCCACCGTACGTTTTCCTCACCGCACAAAATGTCCAGTTTCACCTTCCACGCCCCGGCCTCTTCTGAATATCCAAGCCCGCTTCCGGAAGACGCTCATCAGGTGGCTTTCCCTTGTGTCTCTCTCTATGGCTTGTCTCCCATTAGTAGGCATATCACCATTTGTAGAGCAGGCAATATTGAGATGCCTTGCTTCAAGGCTTAGAAGTTCATCGATGAGTTCCGGACTGGAGGGTTTTAAAATTGTTTTGGATTAAAGTCCTTTGGTGGCCCGTTCCCCACTCTCTATGACTTTGAATCTCCTGAGTGAAAGCCTCGCCTTGTATCTTCCTGCGATCATATTCTGCAAGGCGTAACCCGTCAAGAGTTAAGGAACCCAAGTGTCTACCGATAAACGAAAGAAGACCCTTCAATGAATGCCTTTAAAAACTGGTCAACCACACTAGTGAGTGCAGCAACTTCCTGCAAGAGGAAAGTTTGGTGAAACTTGATAGAGGAAATAGTCGTTTAGATGCCCCCACCGTCGTTATAGTGCCTTTGACTTTCATTTCCGATTCAAGGGGTGTTCTAGGCTCTCAAACAGACCGGTCTCTTTTGGGCATGCATCGGAATTCGGGCTCCTTCTGTCCGTGCCTCCAGCCGTCGGAAATTCGTTGCACCTCTGGAACACAAGAACTCAGAGTTGTCAGCAGACTTGACGCACTGCGACGGATTAACGGTCTTTTCATGATGCATGACGGCGAGAGCTTTGGCTGTGAACCTTCTGAGGTGCTCTTGGCTCTGTTGACGCAGTACAGCACGGTCGCTGAGCCGGTCCAAAACCTGGTTGACCAACTGGCGAATTTGAAGCGTCCCTTTATCACTAGTACCGCCTTAGAAGCCAACACTGAGGATTGACGTGGGCCTTGGCAAAAAGATCCTTAGGGCTTGGCGTCTATCCACTAGACACCACCGTCCGTAAGCAACAGTCTCGTAGCCAGCTTCAGACATACCAGAAGAGGCGAGCAACTTTCCCTTTTGGTTCGTACCACTCGACAGCAAGCAACGAGGGATTCGTATGCCTCCTAGTTTCTTGAGCGCGAACAAGCTCTCCCCAGCCTGGCCTGACTTCTTGGTCAAGTGACTGGTTCTAGTTGGCCGTTTACCGACAAAGCAGCTGCAGTAGAGTGTTTTTGGGTAGCAACCACGGGAAGGCGAAACCGAGTGGACCAGACAGACTAGAGATAGCAGACATTATCTTCTGGCGAGTAAGTGGCTGGTTGGGAAACTTCAGCTTGAAAATGGATTCATCCATTTCAGCCTCCCACCGCACTGTCAGGGTGCTTTTCCTTGGAAGCTGTGGGCTGTTCAAACCCCAACCTTCTCCGCTTTATCATTGTTCGAGCTATCATCTCGAACCCCAGGCGTGTTTGGTCTCCTTTTCGTAAGCTGTGACCCATCATTTTCTCCAGCAACTCCGTCAGTCCCTCCTGATAGGTTACGGCCGTGTCAACGTCTTCAAGCAACCCAGGATAGTCGTCAACATAGATATGGCTTGTACTGTTTTTTACCCCTTGGCTAATCAATTCTCCGCACCTGGCTGTGGTCTCCCGTAGGGCATAGCTGGCACAGAAAAGAGATAGCACCTCCCCGAATGAATGAACAACCCTCTTTTATTCCTTCGCGCTTTTCTCCACGTCGTTCTCGTCCCACCACAAGAACCACAATGTTTCTCTACCCTCTACTGGAAACTTCACCCGTAGAAACCTTTCCTATGCATCGGCCAACATTGCTACCTCTCCCAGTCGGAACCGGCACAAGGCCTCAGTCGGTGGGGTTGCCTACTCTAGTCATCGTACAAAGAGGCTTTAAGCTACCTTTTCTGGGAGTTAGTAGCCAGGGGTTTCGACGCGCAGCAGTGCTTCTCATTGTCGCTTCAGTAATTGGTAGTCACGTTGAATTCTCTCCTCCAACGTCAGTAGTGCGTGAAGAGCGCGGTTCCTGTAGTCGGCGAGGTGATCCGTCTGGACGCGACACAAGAGGGAAAACCGGAAATTGTTTGGCAGGTTTTTTGACCCTTCCTTGCTGTCTCCAAAGCGAGTTGATCCTCTCATGATATCAAAAAAGACCGCCCCCGAGATCATGAAATTCGTGGACATAAAGGCTGCGCAACTGCAGTTCTATCTTCATCTAGGCGCACATAAGATTCACTGAGCAGCACCACTTGATGGGTCCATATAATATCCAGTCCAATGCCGTGCCTACTGCGCAGGGAGCCTGAAGGTATCCCGCCATCTGGTTCAGCATTCATCGTGCCTCAGATGCTTTACAGCCAAGCAAAAGGCCCGCTCTATCCCCCTTCCATTAAACTATCGTTATGTTTTGAAGATGGGGCCACCTGGACAAGTCGGATCGACTGAATTCGGGTCTCGTTCTGGCAGGCCTTTCAACCTGGAAGCCTCCATAGCCTCATTGTGTTCATTGTTGCCCTCTACACCGTCCACCTGCTGCCTGGCAGAAGTTAACGGTCGCTCTGGCTTCCAGACTCTCAGCATGAACAACTCAAATTCCCTAGAATCAATAACACCCTCGGTAGTACATGAACTGGCACTGATAGAGCTAGGTGATCTAACATTATCTACAGAATCAAACGTAACCAAACCCTCTTCAGTGAATAGCAGAATGACCTCCCTTCTGGGTTCCGTTTTCTATGTGCCTTTTCTGGGCATGCTGCATGTTTTCTCGTTCCAAGTTGATCGGTTTGAGTATTGTAAGATGCTTTTGAGAAATACATGGCCAGATTCGCACAAATCTCAGGACCAAAACAAAAATTACTTGCAGTTTCAATGACACTGAATTATTGAATGAACAAGCCCTTAAAAAATATACAAACTTCAACTACGCAATCACGAAGGCTCGAAGTGAGATTCAAGTTCACGAGGTTGGACAGAGGAGCACGTGGTATAACGACTAGTCGTAGAAAATCCCCTAAAACCTTTGCAGTTCCATGTTTTTCTCAACGTCACCCATTTGCTCACACTATTGACGTGTCTTTACGAACTGTTTGTTTTTATGGACCAATTGTTGTTTTTTCGCGCCTAGAGCGCTACTTTGTCATATCCTTGTTCTGGACCTGCGTGACGCACGTGCTCCTTGCTCGCACGCCGCAATTTGGTTTCTCGCTTGTTGAGTCCTTGTGATCTCATTATTGAGGTTTGTACCTGTTTGGTGTCGTTGTTCATTCAATAATCTAGTATCGTAGAATATAACGGATAATTGTCTTTTAATTTCGGGATCCGTTGTGAATTCGGCTACGCATTGCCCAAACTTGTGTTACACGTATGCCAAGCAGATCCAGCCAATGATATAACAGAGTAGCGCGTTGGAAGCGACTAAAATCTGGCTAGTCCGCGGAGACGAGGTTTATATGTAACGCGCAAATACTATTTGTATGTGTGTTATTCAGTGGAATCACTACATTACGGTTCCTTCGGAGAATTTTCCGCTACCGCTTGCTACTGCGATGATTGGGAGCAGCCAGTTATCCGAATCCCAACTTTCGTGATACCCGTGGCAGGCTTAATTTTGGTGAATCACTCGGGTTTAAAAATTTTGGCTGTCCCTCGGTGTCCTGGGTCTGGTGTCCACACTTCCCTGCGTTGAGTGGCAATCATCAATAAATGGTCCAAGCACGAACCCTATTTGGATCCCCGTGAAGGTAGGAGTTGCTCGCTTCACCCATCAGTTTCAGGTCGTATGCAAACAGGTAGTCCGGGTTTTGTACAATACCCATTGGGTCCTTCACTCACATCACGAATAAGAGCGGACCCAACAATTGTCTCTGTGATCACGGAGGCTCAAGGCGAGCTCCATGCACACGGAGTGAGACAGACGAGCACGTGGGTCACGCAGACCCAGCCAAGGATATGACAAAGTAGCGCGTTGGACAAGAATAAACCGAAGTTCGTTTACAAAAGATTGCATGGGACGGGACATGCACATTATGTACGCAGTTGAGCATTTTCACGAAATGTGCTTATTATAGTATTCCTTAGGGGTTTTCCACAACTGGTCGTCACAGTAGCTCTTTCGGCTCCCCAGAGACAGATACTCTAATTCAGCGAACTCGTGAAAGGATTCCAACACAAGGAATCCACCACGGTAGTGCCCGTGAGTAGCCGGAACATCAACTGTCGTTGGTGCATCAAAGGGTCGTAAATAGTAAGTAGACTTGGAAGCCTTTTGGAACGGGCTGGACGTCGTGGCTATCATTCATAGCACTCTTATGAAAAATGCAGAGACGGCCCTGGGTTGAAGTTTCAACCTTGGGGTGGAAGCGATATATGAACCCGTCTGCAAGAAGTCAAATGGTAAGCAGAAGTTGCCAGGCACAGCCTCAAGGACGATGAGCTTCAGGAAAAAACCGTGCTCAAGAGGGTTCTAGGCTACATCTATCGAAAAGGATAAAGGGGAAGCAGCCATCTCCCAGACCGGTGCTCGTAGATTTCGCTAACCCTGGATCGAGGGACACCTTTTTAGCCTCAGCGGTGCTAGTGCGGAAAGAAACCCGAAAGAAGGGTAAGTGCGGAGCAGGACAATTGGACCAGTTGGCGCGTGCGAGCCTATAGAGCATGGCCAACCACGAGTCAGCTTTGGAGAGTGTCACACCCCACCTGAAGGGTACAGCATACTCATCTCTGTAACACCTCGAAAAGCACCAGCAAGAAGTAGCTGGGCAAAGTAAACTAACCAGCCCCCTATCTCGCAACGAAAAACGCGTTGCAAACACTCGGATCTAGATCCCGAACGACATATCCATCAGCTGAAGTGTGATTTACAATAAAAGGCAGGCAGCTTTGCCGTCGTGTTTACCAGTGCATGCGGTATTGAAAATAAGTATCATGAACTGGCAGCTGTAACTGCTAAATCGGACTGCGTTGCAGTCCTCAAAACATGGTAAAAAGGACCTCAAAAAACCCGTGTATTTTCTCCTGCCAGCAACTGCATAAATAGGGCTGACACAGAAGATGTCAGAGTTAGTGGTGACGTAGAGCTCGGTTTGAAAAAACATAAGCTGATAGTTGAGGAGAGCCTGTCAACTCCGAGGGTATCGCCCTTCTGCGCCAGTAGCAATCGTACTGACATGCTTCCATCGAAGTCCTTCTACGCCACCGCCTGCAGGACCAGGTGCAGCTGTCCTACTTTCGCGGTTCCGTAAATGGGGCGAATGAAATCATGACCCTTGGAGACTCCATTTCCCCTGACCGAGACTGGATGAACCTGTGTCATGCAAGCGGTGAATTTTCAGTATATTTACCTGATTTGATACTGGAAGAAAACTTCGCCCACCGAGTTTTTCATAAAAGTATACGAAGGGAAAGGCAGACCACGGGGTGTAGGAGGCCTTTGAGCAAAACGTGGCTAAAGTCAAAGCGGATCCCGAAAGAAAAACGCGATTATCCGTGAAATTCTACGATATTAGATTATCAAATGAATGACGACATAAAACAGATACGAACCTCAATTATGCGATCACAGGGAGTCAGAAAACGAGAACTGAATTACGGCGTGCGAGAGGGGAGTACGTGCATCACGCAGGTCCAAAATAGGATGTGACAGATTAGCGAGCTGGACGCGAACAAACAAACGTTGGTTAATGAAAACATACAGTGCGTAAAAACACACAAATAATGTATGAGTGGGTGATGTCGAGGAAACATGAAATTGCGGTGTTTCTGGGGGGCTTTCCCACAACCAGTGGTTACTCCGCCCAACGAATCCTCCCGAATCTTGGCAGGATCGAAGATTTGGAATAGGGGTACTGATTCTCCCTACCTATCCGGACGCTGCTGCCGGTGCGCATGCCTAATACTTCTGACGTCAGAATTCCACTCAAGATCGCACTTGATGCGGTGGCTACACCGACGCGATTTTACTCTTATTCGTCCATGAGAATGGCTGATCAATGGCGGCTGTGAAGGGAAAACAGGCTTTGTCCGTGGGAAAGCCGCTGTGCACTGCCCGCGTTTGCCTATGTAAGTGTGTGTGGGTGTCACGGGAGAGGTCACACCATGGTATTTAGGCAAATAGTAACAACTACCAGCTACGGGAAATATCTTCCATAATGTCAGTGATAAACGAGGAACAATCAGCACAGCGGCGTAATTGATTGGGGTCATGAAGCATAAACATGTTTCATATACGTGTGTGTGATTAAGAGCGAGTGTGTTTTGGCTCGCAAGTAAACCATAACTACTAAAACGCATTGGAAGCATCTTCCATAATGTCAGTGGCGACAGGAGAAGGTGATCACCTTGAAATGTTTGTTGGAGACTGTGGAGCAGGAAAGTGTTTCATATGTGTGTGTGATTGGGTGTGAGTTCAGTTGGGTACGCCAGTATGTCATAAATGCCTTCATACACAGGAGGCGCCTTTAACCATTTCAACAACGAAAGAGGAACAGTATACCGGGTTTCTCTGGTTTCGGATCCTCCGTCTTCACTCTCAGGGGGGCTGTTACTGCGTGTGTCACGAAATGGCGCTCCGTTGGCTGACTTCATCTTTACCGTTCTTATGATTCCGTCAGTGCTTTCGATGGTTTCCTTAACTACTCCCAAGGACCAGGTGCTGAAATGTGCGCCTTCGTCTGCGATCATCACCACATCCCCAACCTTGAATGGTCTTGCTTTGGTCAGCCACTACCATCGAGTCTGCAGAGCCGGTAGGCACTCCCGCAGCCAGCGCCTCCAGAAAACCTTGGCAAGATAGTTCGCCTGCTTCCATCTGTGGAGGTAGCTCCCACGAAGGTTTATCGGTCCCTGGAAACCCTTGTTCAACATTAACGTTAATAAGTCGTTCGTTGTGAGCGCCAGGTGGGTGGGGTTGTCGTTCATTACTGGAACCAGTGGGCTGTTGTTCAGAATTCTATCTACCTCAGTCATGACGGTGCTCAACGTTCCGTCATCAGGCGGCTGTTGCTCAATGATAGACAGCAATGTTCACCTGGTGGACGTGATCAGGCGTTCTCATGAGCCACCGCGATGACTGGCCTGCGGGTATTGAAATGCCCTCGTATGCCATGGGCCATGATTCGATTTTGTAGCTTGCTCCAGTTTATGTTCTTGTGCCAAAGCTGCAATTCCCGGTGAGCGCCCTCGAAGTTCAACCTATTGTCGGAGTATACATCCATCGGTATGCCTCCCCGATTGATAAATCTTTGAAAGGCCTGGAGGAAGGAGATGGTAGTCATCGAGTGCGTAACTTCCAAGTGCGCCGCGCGTGACCCTATGCATTTCATGATACACATGTGTCGTTTTTCCAACCTCTTTCCACACTTGATCCACCAGGGCCCGAAATAATCCAGCCCGGTGTTACTGAACGGCCACCAACCCGGAGTCACTCTACTTTCTGGCAGCGGAGCCATGTGTTGTTGGCTCGCTGCGGCATTGCGTCTCCTGAGATGTACACGGCGTCGGATTACGCGTTCTACAGTCGCTCTTCCTCTCAGCCGCCGAAGGCGCTTTTGGATGACGCTTGTCAAGGGATTTTCCCTGGCATTATCTCTATCAATGGTTGTCAAGCCGGCAGCAGCACGGGATAATTCGTGCCAAAGCTCATATGGGAGTTGGTCAGCCTGCCGTCCAACCGTAGTAATCCATTTTTGTGCTTGGGGGTTAAGAGCTTCAGGTTGCCGTTCCGGGATGATATTTTTCTGTAGACTGGTCCCACTTCTTCCCCCTCTCGAGTTCTCGGGTGAAAGCCTCTCGTTGTATCACCTTGAATAAATCCTGTTCCGTGGCTCGTAATTCATCGAGGCTCATCGTACCTACTGGTACACGGCTGGAGGGGCGGATCTCTTTCATGACTAGCAAATGTCTCTCGAACCTGGCCAACCAAGCTAATGAACGAAATGTCTTCATCCGGGAGGAAAACAAGACCAGCCGTGACAAAATGAGAGTCGATCCGGCGACTGTCACCGTCATCACCGCGCCTTTGATCTCCAGTTCCGATTCCAAGATGTGCTTTAGTTCGCACACGGGCCATTCCTGTTGAGGCATTCGCAGGAATTTTGATCCTTTCGTCCACGTGTCCAGGTGCCGGAAGTTGGTCGCACCTCGGGAGCACAGACCGGCCAGGTTATCGCCAGACTTGACACGTTCTCACTAGTTCATAGCCATTTCGTCGTGGATGATCGTTAGCAACGAAAGAATCAAAAAAGTTACTGATGTTTTTATTCTAGTACTATACTATCGCCGAGTCCGTCCAAAAACTAGCCGCCCAAGTGTGGAAGTGGAAACATCTCTTTACCGCTTGTACCGCCCTGACTGCTAACACGGCTGCTCCGAGTTCAAGGCCCGGGATCGAAATCGTCTTCCGTGGGGCAACGCGGACTTCGGCTGACTGGATCCTCGTGGCATACTGGCCATCCATCCCGCACCATCGTCCGTACACCACGGATCCGTATCCGACTCCGTATGCTTCAGAAAAGGAGTGCAATTCTCCCGTCTGTGTTATATGAGCAAGGGGCAGGCGTCGTGGAATCCGTGTTTCCTAGTTTCTTCAGAGTGTTCAGAAGTTCGTCCCACTCCAGTCGGTCTTCTCGGTCAAGTGGCTGGTCCCAATCGACTTTCTTACGACAGAGCCGCCTTGGTAGGTTCTTTCCGGGTAGCAGCCGGGGGGGACAAAACCAAGTAAATCGAACAAACTAGAGAAAGCAGATAGTTTACTACCGCGAGTTGCTGGTTGCTCGGGAACGTTCGGCCCAAAAACATAGTCGCCTCTTTCCAAATTCCATTGCATTCCTAGCCTGCTTCCGGTAGGGAGCTGACAGCCGTTCGGATTTTGAACCCGTTCGGTCCTCTCGTGGTACGGAAAGGCTTCGAGCACTTCTGAAGCACTCGACATAAATTTCGTGAGATGAAAGCCGCCCTATCCTAGCAATTTTTTGGGCCCCTGAAGCTCGCCCGGGTAGCGTCTACATCATCGAATGACCCAGAATAGTCGCCAACGTAGAAGTTTCTGCTGACGCAATGTACCACCAACCGGTGGACCAGAGCTTTGTGCTTGTTAGCCTTTTTCTTGAAGGGCGTAGTTAGCACAAGACGGTGATGATAACGCTCCGAAGGAGTGGATGGTCATCCTATAATTTATCACTGCTCTGTTCCGGTTGTTTTGCTCCCATCTTGGGAATAGCAGCGCAACTCTGTCTTCTACCAGCATTTTCGCTTTGAGGGAAATTTCCCTGATATCAGCGAAAGAGGCTACTCTACCTAACCTGAAAAGGCACAAAACTTCAGTTAGTGAGGTGGTCCAATCAGGCCCCTGTGGCAGGCCATCGGTTACCGACTTGCCCTGAACTTGGCTGCATAGTCGAAAATCATCCGCGGTTTAGGGGTTTCTTGGGGTAAGGAACCGGGTGGTGAGTTGGGTACACGTCCCCTTCCGGCCTTCGGTGGTTGCAGACGCATTTTCAAGGCAGCCAAGCGCTTCGTTTCGCTTCATTGCTTCTGCGTATCTTTCCCACAGATCCTGGTATCGAACGAAGAGTTCTTTCATTCGTGGTAGTCTTTGCGGAGCATAGTTTCGGTTATCAACCCAAGAGCCAGCTGGTGTGCGCCATGGGAAGGAAACCTCGAAATATTTTTCAAGGCTTCTGGTTCCTTGCCGCACTGACTGCAGAGCGAAGTGGTCCGCTTGAGACGGTGATAGACTTTCCTCTCCAAAGTCGTGGAGCCCCTTTTCATACGGTCTCCGCAACTGGTGCCCTGTGCAGTCCGCTTTGGCTGATATGTAATTTGCGGAACTAAGTCCACCGGCAGAACCATAAAATGTCTATCCTAGTGCTGTGCGTACGGCACTGGGTGTCTGGCGGTCGCCCACCCCTGGTCCAGTACCCAATGTGCCTCTGCCACTCCGCAGCGGATGAGAAGAACCATGTAACGGTTATTCCAACTGTGAGTAACGCGTAGCCAGTTCAAAACGAATCCCAAAACCAGAACAAGGTTGATTCGTAGTTTCTACGGTACTGGATTGACAAATTATACGCATTTAAATATGTACAAACCTCAACTATACGACCACTACGTCTAACATCGAGGACCAGGTTTCAACAGAGGCCAATATCAGGTATCACCGTCACGGTAGTTCGATTTCAATTCAAAATTATGCCACTTCATGTGAGCAAAATGTAAACAAATGTTGAAGTGTACTGATTGATGCATGTTGTACTTGTTCGAGGGTCAATAGAGTAAAGAACGTAGTCTCAACGATACGAGTACGTGACAATGGCTAGAGAGGATTTCCACGCATGTACTTTACACTGACAGCATTAGAGAAGCTGTGTGCTTGGCCGGAAATATTCGTATCTGAAGACGTGCTGGAAGATGAAAACTGGCACTACTGTCTGAAGGTGGTGGACAGCGTGTCGCTTGCCAGTCTGGAAGTTATGGCATCTCCCGTAGAGACGGATAGGGAGAGGTTTGAAGCCCCAGATAATCATGGTTTTCACGCACCCCTGCGAAGACGACCAACGCAAAACTAATTGCCATCGTCTCAGGCTTTGCACCTTAGAACCTGGCAGGAGCAAACAATAAGAGGAGCTCAAGCGACGGGGCAAACGCGATGGAGTTATAGGCCAACACGTGTGGCATTCGAAAAAATGGACGGAACCGGGGAATGCAATGCGTCAATGATTATAGTTAAGGAAGCATGGCTTTCCAAAGATGACTATGTGCGAGGAATAATAGATAATGGTTTTGCAGTCGGTAGGCTGGATAGAGAACACGATGGACTTGGCGGAGGAGTATCCATCTTCATCGAGCCGGGTACAGACAGTCTTCAGCCCCAAAATAAGTCGTCCATTCGAAGCGTCCCGTTGTGCACAGCCTCGATCATCTTTCCAGGCAGAAGGGTTAACGTTCTCTGTTTGTACAGGGAACCACGTGCAAACCACTACGAGAATGTTCGCTCACTGCGGACTCTGACTAAACTAGTCAAGGACGAAAAAAAGACCCTCATAGCGGGCGCTTTCGGTCCTCCGCACATTGACTGGGCGGTTGAAGTCTGCTTGCCGGGATCAGAGGAGGAAACCTACTTAGAATGGCTGCTTGCTAACGTGCTGCACCAACAGATTGGGGAAAATACCAGATATGGGAACGGATGCATTCCTTCCTCGCTGGACCTAGCAATAACAGATCTCGCCGATGATATATCTGAACCACGGTACTGTGCATCGCTGGGCAAGAGTAACCACGTGTGTCAAAATCATCCTGTGCATGCGGCAAACCAAGGTGCCCTCATGGTTGGCTAGAAATTGCTCTGTTTGGACATCGAAAGGCTTCGCATTACGGCGACTGGGTTGACGTGGGACATCTTTGAGGGGGCCACTGCCGAGGGGTGCCGGCTGGCCATAAAGGGATCCCCAGGGGCCATTCAGGAACAGTTCCCACCCTTGAAACAAAGTAGTGGGGTAGGCAAACCTACGCGGAGGAAAGCTGAAACAGTTGTAAGATGCCTTCGAAAAATACGTGGCCAAAGTCAAAACGGATCCCGAAAGAAAAACGCGATTATCCGTGAAATTCTACGATACTAGATTATCAAATGAACGACGACATAAAACAGATACGAACCTCAATTATGCGATCACAGGGAGTCAGAAAACGAGAACTGAATTACGGCGTGCGAGAGGGGAGTACGTGCATCACGCAGGTCCAAAATAGGATGTGACAGATTAGCGAGCTGGACGCGAACAAACAAACGTTGGTTAATGAAAACATACAGTGCGTAAAAACACAAATAATGTATGAGTGGGTGATGTCGAGGAAACATGAAATTGCGGTGTTTCTGGGGGGCTTTCCCACAACCCGTCGTTACAATAGCCAAAGCCATCAAAAGTAGAAACCGCGGCTGGAACCTTTACAAAGCTTCATCATCATCGTCATCATCGTGCAGCGGTAAACATTAGGGCAAGCCCTAGTTACCACAGCCTTTCTCACCAAGTCGCACTAAGAAGTAGAATGTATGAATGTACAAGATGGACAGGGAGTGGACCTACACAGTTATAAGAGTAAACTACTCCCTTATATCCGAAAAGCAGTATACACATTCTTGCCGTCAAAACACACATAAATCCATCATTCTGATTCGACAGAAAGTGACAACACGATCGCCACTGTTCACGGTTCGCTGCCAGGTCCTTTACTGTCTCCAGCCAACTGGTAGACTGATCTTTTGTACCCTAACCACGAAGGCTTGAAGCACCTACTTTCCTCAAGAACGCTGTATATTTTTCCACTTTTCGCTGCCACGTTATCTGTTGACCTCCACGTGGTCTCTTCCACTCCTGAGGAGGAGCGGAGAATAGGACTTGGTGCGGTAGACGTGTGTTTGTCATACGTAACACGTGCCCCAACCAACGAAGTCCACTAAGCTCTATACGTTCTGACGAAATGTCCTCTGAATTGGCGCTCAACGTTCGCTTTCCCACCTCAGCATTGCTTACTCCATCATTCCATCCAACCCTGGCCGTACTACTCGAAAATCGGTGGTCGAAAACCTCAAGACGACGAATATCTCCAGCAGGCATACTCCAAGTCTCGCAACCATATAACAAAACTAAACGCACTGCAGCACAGTATGCACGACCTTCAAACTTCAGTGAAATATCAGATCGGCGTTAAAAGTGCTTCAGTCAAGAGTGGGCTGCTCGAGCCTTGGAAATCCGCGTGCTCGCCTCTATAACCGCTCTTCCATCGGTCGTCACACCACTGCCGAGTTGGGTGAAGCTTACAAAGCTTCCCGCAATCAGCTAGCCTAGACCCTTTATACAAAGCCTAATAATAATAATAATAGTTTATTTCGGATAACCTTGAGGTATGCTGCAATGCAAGATCAAACGGTACAGTTGAAAGCTGAATGGAAGTTACAGTGGGACTGTACAATTATGCGAACGCGACTGAATATAAGAGAAGGCATTCAAGTCAATTGCTGCGATACCGCTCGGTGAATTTAAACTCAAGGTCAGGTGGTCGATCCGGTTGGAGGTAGGTGTAGTTATTCTGCCAAAATGTGGGGTGGGTGGAGAATGGTACCAAATCACACAAATCCTATAGAAGGAAGACTGTCCTGTAGGAGAACTAAACCAGATTGACGGATACGTGGATATCGTGAAGAAGAAACATTCCTGAAGGAGACGTATCCAAGCAATAGAGCTTTACAATGTATGAGAGGAGTTGCGATGAAAAATTAGACGATAAAAAATTGTGGCATAATACATAAAAACCAAGAAAAACGGTCGAGTATAGCAATTTTGGGGTACAGTGACAGTATATCGGTTGAGCCAGTTGTAAAACGAAACGGACAACACACTGGACTGTGGGTGTCAAATTGATGGCGGAAGAAGTGACCGGATTGAGCATATGGACTTTGAGTGGATCGTTTTGCTTTCAGAAAAAAGGAATGTTATGCTTCAGCAAGAAACTGGTAACTGACAAAAAAAATCGACGTGTGGTGCGTAGCTACGATAGTGGCAGAAACGTGGCTTGCAAGAAGGATGACCGGTTGAATGACAGGTCAGTATTTACATACTGATAATTCTCAGCAAAGACTTCACGTGGTGAAAAAAAATGTATCAAGTATCGGAAGTGTCTGAGACGACGAGACCATGAGCCTTCTGCGAACCTCCAAGAGAAAGCCTTTGAGCTCAGATTAGCAAGATGCTTAAGAAAGTAACGGAAAGAATTCTATAGCTACGTGCGGTCGAAAGGCTCCAAGAGGGATGCCATAGGTCCACTACCCACTAGGGACCACTTTATTGTCACTGATGACCAGGGCAAAGCAGAGGACCCGGGGGAAATATTTGGCAGTGTACATAGAGCAATTAGTGGTTTGCTAGTCCATTTGTCTCTGGTGCGCCCTCTGCAAAGTATTCTTGTGGAAATCCTCTCTAGCCATTGTCACGTACTTGTATCGTTGAGACTACGTTCTTTACTCTATTGACCCTCGAACAAGTACAACATGCATCAATCAGTACACTTCAACATTTGTTTACATTTTGCTCACATGAAGTGGCATAATTTTGAATTGAAATCGAACTACCGTGACGGTGATACCTGATATTGGCCTCTGTTGAAACCTGGTCCTCGATGTTAGACGTAGTGGTCGTATAGTTGAGGTTTGTACATATTTAAATGCGTATAATTTGTCAATCCAGTACCGTAGAAACTACGAATCAACCTTGTTCTGGTTTTGGGATTCGTTTTGAATTGGCTACGCGTTACTCACAGTCGGACTAACCGTTACTGTGCTCAACTTGGAATCTGCAGGAGGAAATCAGTCAGAAATGCCAAGAAGACACAAGCAGACGGAAAATGGACAAAAAGTAACCCAGCATGTCCCTGGGGTATTTTTGGTTATATTGATTCATTAGAAATTGCTAGGTCTACTAGTCCTGTTAGTACAATTTCGTGTAATTCAGCTAGTGGAATAAAATTTAAAGATAATGATTTCTGTCTACTGAGAATAGTTGAATTAGAAACCCAGCTTAGGCAGGCTAGGGTAAGGGCTGATTCTGCCAGAAAAGATCAATTCCAGAGACGGGAGCGAGAGGTGACTTCGGAGATCACGGAGCATACGGCCATTCAGCCTAGCAGTTCCGTGGAACGACTAAAGTCGAATTGTACCAGTGTTACCCACGCCATTGACTTACCAAGAGTGGAATCGTCCCTATTCGACGGGAGCGCAGAACAATACTGTAAGTTTTTTTAAACAATACGAGAACTTTGTGGAAAGGAGAGTGTCCGATCCAGGACAGTGATTTTTGTACTTACTGCACTACTGTCGTGGAAGGGCCAGGGAAGCAACCGACGAGTGCTCGACGCTGGATCCCGAAGAAGGTTTTACTCGGGCACGTGAAATCCTGAAAGACCTATTTGGGCAACCATTTAAAGTCGCCCGGAATCTGATCGATGGTTTACTATCAGAGGCAAAACTCTCCAAAGGCGAGTCGGACTCTCTAGCCAGCCTGGCGATAAAAATGCAAAACTGTAGCATCGCATTGAATCACCTAGGTAATCGATCGGACCTGAGAGCACCGCGCACATTGGGGACCAAAGTGCGCGGTCTACTCACAGGACTACATGGTAGATGGGCCGAGGAAGCCGAGGGGATCAGTAGATTTGGGCGAGAAACCACCCTTGAAGACCTGACGCAGCTTATAGACCGTCACGCCCGAATAGCAAACAGTCGTTTCGGTCAACTTGTGCGCCAGACGAGCAAGTCATCTAGGATTATGACGACGCAAAGCTGGACCAGGGAACCAAGTAGAAGCCAACCATGGGCAAACACACACTCATTATCTCGCGAAGGTGAAAACTTGCTGGTGTGTAAAGATTGTGCAGCGTCTCATAGCCTAGCGGAATGCCCTCGCTTCCGCGACGTAGACGTCGACGAAAGATGGAAAATGGTTAAGAGACTGGGCGCGTGCTTCGTCTGTCTCAACGATTCACATCTACCAGCGGTGTACCGAACGAAACCCAGTTGTAGTCAGGATGGATGGGAAGCACCATTACCTACTACACAAATGCCAGATTTTGAATGCCAAAAAAACCCCGAAGCCAAGAGTGGTCTGCTCGGTGTCGCGCTCCACTAGAAAGCCCAATAGCCTGGGAGTAATAGCGGTCGGCGTAGAAACCCCAGTTGGGGTGATAAGGGCGTTGGCCTTCGTAGATAGCGGCTCGGATACCGCGTTAGTAAGGAAGGAGTTTGCAGAGAGATATGAGATCAGAGTGAATCAATCTTCGTTAGCAGTGAGCGCAGTGAGTGGCACACAGGTCATCCGGCCGACCAGACTGCGCCTACAACTCGTTTCCTTGGTCAACAACAATAGAGCAGAAACTCTGGAAGCATTCACCATAAAGAATCTGCCGCTGAGAGCACCTCAGTCAGTGCAATCGCTTTTGACTCAGTGGCCGCATCTCGACGGGGTTATGATCGAGGAGTGGCAGAATAACGAAATTGATCGGCTGATCGGTTGTGATGTACCAGAAGCGCATTGGGTCCTGGATCAAAGAATAGGAAGCAGCAAAGCACCCTACGCAGTACACACTATATTTGGCTGGACTTTATATGGCAGTACAGATGGGAGATGTGGCAAACAAATCCAAGTCAACTGCACTTCGGTGGAAGCGGCGAACATTGAACAAGCACCCCAACAGCTGCATAACGCCGAATGTGCCGACCTGGCCATTGATAGAGATGCCTCATCACAAGGAGATAGGCCGGCACTGGAAATGGCAGCTGAGAGAGCTAAGTATGTAATAGATCGTTCCGAGGTTCCTGTCTCGTGGAGACCGAACATGAAACCTATGCCAAACAGCCGAGAAATGGCTCTGAAAAGATTATGATTCCTCAAAACCAGGCTAATTCGAGAACCGCAGTTAAGGATAGGATACACGCGAGCCGTGCAACATAACGTAGAATTGGGTTATAAAGAAAGAGTGGAGACAGCGATAATCGGCGCACATTTGAGGTGGTACCTACCTCATCACCCGGTCGTGAACCCAAAGAAACCGGGGATGGCCAGAGTGGTTTTCGACTGTGCCGCGGAATGTCAGGGTGTGTCACTGAGCGACCATATACTACAGGGCCCAGACTGGACAACGCCACCAGTCGTTTTTAGCTAGGAGAAGTAGCCGTCTCTGCGGACACACGTGAAATGTTTCTACAAGTAAAAATGCCTGTTGAGGATGGGAACACCTTTTGTCTTCTCTGGCGGCCTGAAAGCGACGCAAGTCGTGCACCAGATGAGTACACGCTGACCATGCATTCCTTTGGGACAGTATCATCCCCCTTCTGTGCTAATTTTGCCCTCCGGGAAACCCTCAAGCGTTTCGACGGCACCAGAAATTTGCTAGGAAGAGCAGTGGACCACTTCTACGTGGACTATTTTCTGTTTTCCTATAACGACCCAAATACTGCTATTCTATATATGACCGAACTAATCATCTCTCTAAAGGCCGGAAGGTTCAACCTCACTAAATTGACTTGAAACAGCCAGGAGGTGCTAAGTGTTATCCCGAAGTCCAAGAAAACGGACTGCGCGAGAGAGCTTTTAGGATCCTCTTCACAAACGGAGCGCACGCTTGGGCTTCAATGGAAACCCGAGGGTGACGAATTCATATTCACTCTGGACCTACCCGAACGACCAGCCACACGGAGAGGAATCATATCATCAGTCTCAAGCCCCTATGATCCCCTAGATTTCGCTTCGCCATGGTTGTTACCGGGAAAGTGCTAGCTGCAATCGCTGTGTCAGAGAGGGATGAGTTGGGACGAACCCCTCCAGGATGATGACGATAAGCGATGGCGCGACTGGCTGCACAGCCTGGAGCAACTTGGTGAGATCAAAATGCAAGGATGCTTGTCAGGAATCAAGTGCACAAACGACGCCCAACTCCACTTATTTTCTGATGCTTCAGGAATAGGCTTCGGGCTAGTGGCTTACGGCTTCTGGGTGGAAGAAAATGGTGGGCTGCACAGTCAGATATTATCCACAAAGGCGAGAGTGGCTCCACTGAAAACGACGTCCACTCCGAAGCCGGAGTTGACAGCAGCAGTACTGGCCGTGAAAGCGGCGTCGCTGATTAGGAGATGCTTCGGTCGGATAAACTTGGAACCGGACTTTTGGACGAACTCATCTGGTTGGAGTGATCAGGTAATGCCGTACATAACTCGATGGCCTCGTGCTCACGGTGGTGGTGAGAACGAACAAAGGAGACGTGTTGCCAGATATCCGTAAGATGTGTCTGCTTGAAAGCGACAATGACGAGGGCGAATTCGACTCTACAAATCAAGCTAAAACCAACTCCTCTGATACCAAATGAAGCTAGCCAGGATAGATGATAACACCAAAGGAAGCAGGCTGTTGTACAGCAGTATCCGGAAACTAAACCCTATGCGAAACAACGGACTACTGAGAGTTGGAGGGTGGCTGACGAATTCAGACCTAGAGTACGAAACAAACTACCCCATACCAGTCCCTGGTGACCACTAAATAACGGGTTGCCTGATAGATCATGTACATCGAAAAGAGGGACTCGCAGGTCTGAACCACTTATTGGACGATATACGTCGACGATTTTGGGTGACAAAGGGACCAGAGACGGTCAAGCGAGTCATGAACAACTGCATCACTTGTCGTCGCCAGAGGGCGGTAGCAGGCCAACAAATGACGCCCCCCTTCCAGCCGTGAGTTCAACGGGGATGGTGCCCGTTCGTGGAAATCGGCGTCGACTGCTTTGGCCCGTTACTTGTGCGACATCAGAGGAGCATCCAAAAGAGGTATGGCTGCCTGATAACATGTTTACAATCCAGAGCAGTCCATCTTGAAGTAGTGCATCATGTGACCACTGACTCATTTCTGATGGTCTTTCAAAGGTTCATCGCGGGGCGGGGAGTCCCCAAGAACATATACCCAGACAATGGCTCGAACTTCGTTGGAGCTCATAAGGAGTTAGAGGAATAGTGGAGCCGCCTGGACCACGCCAAAATATAAAACAAGACCGTGGCAAAGAGGATAGAATGGCACTCCAACCCACCTTATGCCGGTCATCGCGGTGGCTTTTGGGAAGGGCTGGTACGATCGACTAGGAAAATAATCACGCCCCTGACCTCATAATAAAACCTCGATGACGAGACGCTGACTAATTTACTAACAGCAGTAGAACGCATACTGAACAACAGACCCCTGATGCCGATCGTCCCAGACCATCAAGGCGAAAAGGCTCTCACTCCCAACGACCTGTTAATACTGCGGTCAAACGTAGGAGCGATCACAACGAAAATCCTGCGTCGAACGTATATCATGGGATGGAAACAAGTGAACCACCTGGCACAGGCTTTCTGGAAACGTTGGACGAGGGAGTACTTGCCGATACTGTGGCTTCGGAAAAAGTGGATCTCCAAAGAGGGGTCGTTCGGAAGTGGCAATGTGGTCATCCTCGTAGAGAGCCATTAATACAAAGACGATTGGCCCGTTGGAATGATCAAGTACTGCCGTACGGAACTCGATGGCCTCGTGCTCACGGTGGTGGTGAGAACGAACAAAGGAGACGTGTTGTGAGATATCCGTAAGATATGTCCGCTCGATGGCGACAATGACGAGAACGAATTCGACTCTACAAATCAAGCTAAAACCAAGTCTTCTGATATCAAATGAAGCTGAATTTATTTATTTATTCCTCATGCATTCCCTCGCGGGTCCCAACCCTTCACACCGTCTTTGAAGTATATTTGTGTCTAATTTCATGCGGTGTTCACGATTTACTACGGAGTTAGTTGTCGAAACCCTATTTTATCACACGACACGACATTGTTTGTGGAGCAGCGGAAACTCTTGAACAAGCGCTTGTTGATCGTTTGTAGAAATATCTCTTTTTCCGTAGCCTATTTGTGTTATTATTCAATCTGTGTCCAAGTGGATATATGTTGTGTGTCAAACATACTTCTAATGTAATAACACCACACTTTGAGCCCCTGATGTTCGAGTACCCTGTAGCCATCTCGATTTTTCTTCAAGGATTCTCAGTCTCCATCTTGCCATGTACTTTACTCTTGTTCGGGCAGCCTTTTCCTCGACATTCCTAATCTGTCTACACATTCTGATCACATCAAAGCACTTTTTCCTAAACGGATAATGTTGTGTCATTCTCAGAAGAAACTCTTAGACGTCGAGAGATGGATAATAACCTCAAGACAACTGCAAGCTTATCTGCGACTGGCCAACGATAGATGGATCCCAGGGCGACCTACGTATGCACTGATCTAGGGTCTAGGTAGGACAGGGTGAATCAATACCCCAATTTAATCCTCGGATGTTGACCGTTTCATGGGAGGATTTGGTGGACAGTGTAACGTACATGCGTGGAGATCCTCTCTAGCCATTGTCACGTACTTGTATCGTTGAGACTACGTTCTTTACTCTATTGACCCTCGAACAAGTACAACATGCATCAATCAGTACACTTCGACATTTGTTTACATTTTGCTCACATGAAGTGGCATAATTTTGAATTGAAATCGAACTACCGTGACGGTGATACCTGATATTGGCCTCTGTTGAAACCTGGTCCTCGATGTTAGACGTAGTGGTCGTATAGTTGAGGTTTGTACATATTTAAATGCGTATAATTTGTCAATCCAGTACCGTAGAAACTACGAATCAACCTTGTTCTGGTTTTGGGATTCGTTTTGAACTGGCTACGCGTTACTCACAGTTGGAATAACCGTTACAGTCAGGTCGGGGGCCCGCGAGCCGAGTGCGGCATTCTGCCCTCCCTTACCGTTTCTAACCAGTACCCTAGCAGGTCTAGCCAGGCTTCCGCTCAGTGCTAGACCAGCAGGCCTTACTCCATGCTCCTCTGGCGCAATATAATATCCACCCTTGGTGGAGTGCGCCACCACTGCTGCCCTCGTCAGCAGTCTATCTCGGGTGGCCACATCAGCAAAGGTGTCAAGTATTTGTCTCGCGTAATGTTCGCTTTTATTTTCAAGTGATGATTTCCATGTCCCCATTCTATACACCATTCTTGGAGCAACAGGGTGCGGAAAGCCTGCGGTTCGCAGTGTCATAGGCCCTTCTCTTATCAGTGGCCAGCCCAGCTTTCGATTCCTATATGAATGGTTTCGCCCGATTTAGGAGCAGGAACTGCGGCTGGAGATCCTTCCCATTGATAAGACCTGCTTTTGCGGATCCCTCACCCAGTCTTCTAGACCCAGTAGCGCAGGATCTCTCCCGCAGCCGGCCCATCCCTCACTATATTGCACTCACTCTTCTTTTTGGATTGTCTTGCCTTTCTAGGCTTCTGATCAGTTCACTGGCTCTCGTCTGTCTGCTTCAAGGGAGTTTAGGCAACGATGGCAGGGCAAACCCTTGGAACTCGCCTACTTGCTTCAATGAATATTCTCTCAGGCGTGCTTAATAATGATTCGGCCACCCGATTGCGGTGTTTTGGGGCTCTTGTCTGTGGTACTACCTGGTGAGCTTTGGTCCTGCCCGAGGGCCTGCAGTTCGAAGGCAAGACCGGCAGCCTCCTTGTAAGGAACACAAACTCATTCAGTCATAGGGTTCCACTTATAAAGGTGTCCTTCGCCTTGGATGGGCCCAACCCTTGTACACCTCGCACTCCATATCACTTACCACACGTTTTCGGCACTTAGGTACGAGACACGTGTCAGAAACGCGTGATATATGGGAAGGCGTAAAATGTAGGACAAAGCTCAAGAGCTCTTTACTCAAATGAAAAGCATTGACACTTGGGAATGTAACCCTTTAACCCAAAAGTACAGACAACTTCAAGCAAGAAGAGGTTGCTCCACAAAACACAGGTTGCTACTCTGCTGCTCTATGAAAAGATCGAAAAATGTCCTTCGAAAGAAGCCCACCCTAAATACAATCCTTATACGCTCGGTATTGTGAACTAACCTGAGGTAATTCAGAGAACTATTAAGAAACTCTTTCCTGAAGCGAGAGCTCTGATAGTTCAAATCGCGCGGTACTCTCCAAGGCCGCCGCTCTGGGCCCCAACCTTGTTCCCCGCGGATCCGAGATTGAAAAGAAGGGAGAATTATGAAAGAAAGAAATACAGAAGTCGCAGCCCAGTGAGAATCAACTGAAACTCGCTGGTGAAACAATGTGGACTGATCTATGGGCCCCAGTGTCAAGTCCTCCTACCTGACCTGACTTAATCTGAGCCCCTGAATCTTTGGAGTCTCCCAAGATAAGAAGCTCATTCTTGTCGGCTATGGCGGTTTTGAGGAACCGAAGTAATTCTTTATTTTAATTACCGTCAGCCGATGGTCCCCTATGTACGCTAGACAAAGCTGAATTATACCTACTTAATGCTCCTACAACCTCGACTGCATGCATCTCTGGTGTTGCTAACCACCGTCCGGCCGTGCAGCATGCATAGGAGCTTCGGAGGACTTCTGGCCGATATGTGGTAGTGAAACTGGAAACAGCTCCCGGGCCACTTGAAAACTGTGGTTGTAATGACTTTAGCCCTCTTAGGGCAAATATGTGAATATGACATCATCATTTCCATTGTTTGATCCATACGCTGTCTCTGTTTCATTACCTTTCAGGCCTATATGCCAGCCAGTTCGGCCCTCAAGAAACTCCCAACGAGACTGAACGCCAATGAATCTTTTCTTACCTTCCGTGTTAAGCCTGTCCCTGGGACTCCGGGCGCCCAGGATTTTGATACACTTTTTTGCCTAATATACGCGCTCTGCTGGTGTCTGTGTTCTTCCTGCGTGTGAGCTGCCTGAGAACGATGTGTTGGAAGTCGGCCCAGTGTATGTTTACCAAATACTAACACTGAGTCTATCTCGAATTCATTTTAGACCGATCGCTATCTCGCCTACTCACCCAGATACGCCTTGCCCGTTACAGGGTTATCAGGTCCGTCAATCTTCATAAATCCTCGTGATTTGTGACCTGAGGGGCGCGGCCATTTTCAAGTGTCCGCTACAACGTGTATGGTGATGGGTCGCCTGCAGAAGTTAGATAATCGTATTCAGTTGATGCTGCAGATTGGAATTAAAGACCGGGTTAGGACAGTTTTTGTGATGATTGGAAATAAAGGTCAGGACCAGGTTGGAAAAACATTCTATGCTCATATGGAAATCGAATTATTTTAGGTTCCTATTATGCACCAAATTATGAATACTCTGTGCAATAAGGGAAAACTGAGTATACTGTGGTGTTACAAGAAAGAGTTGTCATTCAGCACGTAGGTAGCATTTTGCTCATATATCGTCTCCAGGCACCGTAAAAAAAATTTGAAGTTACTTAAGTGAGTTTCTCCTGAAGTTAATTTCCTCCAGTAAAAAAAGAAAAGCGGGCTTAACGAGCGATGCCACAATTTTTGAGCAGTTTATCTGCACAACGGATATCAGATGGAGCTATTACCACGAAACACACAAGATCCTGGGTCAGACATTTGATATGTGCATTCTCCAAGACTTCGAAGCTCTGACCCCCAACACTCTTGCTCGTACTGTTGAAACCGTCTCTGGCGGTGGACTTATCGTTTTCCTCCTCAAATCCATGGATTCACTCAAGCAGCTCACCACAATGGCTATGGTTTGTGCATATCCGTCTACTTCTATTTAGTAAGGATGTTCATGCTAGATACCGTACCGATGCTCATCAAGATGTTGTTTGTCGGTTCAATGAACGTTTTCTGTTGTCACTTGCAAGTAACTCAAGGTGCCTTGTACTAGATGATCGTTGGAGAATTCTTCCACTGAGCAAAAGCGTGCTCACTAGTCTTCAAGCAAGCGCGATTAAAGATTCCAAATCAGTTACCACATCTCAAGATGAATTGCAAAAACTAAAAGTAAGATATTCTTTTGACTATTTCATGACTCATTTGCTGTGTGACAGTAATGTCTTCTTGATAGGCCAACTATAACGGTACTTTCGACAAGACAATCTAGTGCTTCTCCCCCATTATGTCATCATACTGCTATCATTGTTACTCTAGGAAAACAACTAATAGTTGACGTTTTTAAGGGATTTGTGTTTTTGTGGCATTTAGCAGGTGGGCGGGTTGATTTTTTTTCGCGGAGAGCGTTAGGTAGTTCATATTTACATGGAAAATGAAGCCGATTTTAATTAACTAAAGCTACTCGAGACTGGTTTTACTTCAAGTATGTTAGGTGTATCATTAGTCTGGGCAGTAGAAGAGCTACCGGTGGTATCTGCTAGAATCCAGCACGTAGTAACGAAAGCCACCGGTCCGCTACAGTGCGCCCGGTGATACTGCTCGGTTGTCATTTCCATGGGTTTGGGGTTTTTGGATCATCTCTCCAGATGATTATTTCAGTCAATGCTGGGGTGTGTAAACACCACTTAATAAACCATACGAACCATGATGTGAATTCTACGTGGTTTTCACTGGACATCACTAATAGGACCATTGTGTCGTCCTATCCAACTTCGGTTTATGCTTCCATTCTTCTGTGAAATAACATGGTTTAATGAAGGTGCTCATCACTTTTGAACCGTCACATTTTATAGGTCGCCTTGACGGAAGATGGATCTCCTTTCGCACCGTTGGTTAAAATCTGCGTCACCATGGATCAGGCACGTGGATTGGTTCAGTTTTGTGCTTCGTTGGCTTCCTCTGTGCAAAGCTTTTCAGCCCCCGGACAATATGCCAAATCACGGTTGTCTCAAGGCATGGCTCAGTCTCTGTTAGGTTCAATAGGGTCGAGTCAACCCAACGCCGGGGCGGCATCAGCTATCGCGGTCATGACCGCTGGACGCGGTCGTGGAAAGTCAGCTGCTCTAGGTTTGGCTCTGGCTGCTGCAATCGAAGCCGGTCTCCCGAATATCTATGTAACTGCGCCCAGTCCAGAGAACTTGACCACTCTGATGCAGTTCGTGGTGCGTGGTTTGGTCGCCTTCGCTTATGAAGAACACCAAGATTATGTTGTATCCAGAACGACGGATCCGGACTACAATCAAGCAGTGGTTCGCATTGATGTTCATCGACAAACTCATCGTCAGTCGTTGGTCTATCTTTCACCGTGGGAATTGGCCAGTTACTTGAGCCGAGGAGGTCAGCAAGCTGACCTCGTTTGCGTGGATGAGGCTGCAGCTATTCCGCTAGCATTAGTTCGCCACTTCATCGAAGGACCTCGTCTCGTTTTTATGGCTTCGACCATTAACGGATACGAGGGCACCGGACGCTCATTGTCTTTGAAGTTAATTAAACAGCTGCGCAACGAGTGTAAAATTGCAGAGGCATCTGTCCGCCTGAATCCAAAACTGGTTCTACCCAATGTTGAACCCAAATCCCATATATCAGAAAAGAAACTCGGGAGGGGTTTTCGGTCCGGTAGGTTTATTCGTGTTCACTGTTTTCCCCACAAAAGATAATCTTATGAAGGCAAATAGTAGTAAAACTTCAGTACAATACAATTAGTATAATTTTCCCCAACTTATTTTTCCATTTTCAAGGTCCTTGTTTGCAGACCGAGCCCGTTTTACATTTCGAAGTGTTTATGGGGTTTGTACAATGACTGCTGGCGTCTGTGACAGAAGACAGTCGGCTTCTATAAACTGGTTATACCAGCAACCAGAAAGTTACACATTTTGCCGTGCGAGGAATGCAGAAACTAAATTTGTCCAACCTAATTGTTGATGTACACCCCAAATGGTTGTTACAATAAGTAACAATCAGATTTGGTAATGCGAATAAAGATTCTAGCTTTGGTCGCAAAAATTCTGACTCAGAACTACTAGCGTTTAGTGGTTCGACGCACAGCATAATGCCCAAACAATCTCTGAGTGGAAGAGGCTGGCCTGATGTCTTCGTCGTGCAAATCATTAACAGGACTTTTGGCTTAGTTTTATCGTTGTCAAAACGACAGTTAACTTGTGACCACAGATAAAGTAAAACCTCACTGTTTTTAATACTTTTTCCGACTTTATCAAACCAGCCGATACTTCCCGTGTACTTTACGAAATCACTCTTGATGATGCCATTCGATATGCTAACGGAGATCCAGTGGAAGCATGGCTTACAGAATTGCTCTGCCTAGATTGTGGCTCGAGTCTGCTACGCGAAAATCCCAGTCTCACTGGTGCCTACTATCCACCTCTGGACCGGTGTCAGTTATATTTTGTGAATCGCGACACTTTGTTCGCCTATCACAAATCCACGGAAGTGTTTCTGCATCGTTTGATGGCTCTTTACGTGGCTTCTCACTATAAAAACTCGCCGAACGACTTGCAGTTACTATCGGACGCTCCGGCACACCATATATTTTGCCTGCTAGCACCATACCAACCGGAATCTGGTCGGGTACCAGAGATTCTCTGCGTGCTCCAAGTTTGTTTGGAGGGAAAGATCAACAAAGAACGGGTTTTACGAAGCTTATCACGTGGAGTTCGACCTTCTGGAGATCTGATCCCTTGGACAGTAGCTCAGCAGGTAGGTTGTCTCTTCAAAAAGCACCCAAAGGGTCGCGTGCGAACCCCGTTTTATGGTTTTCCAGTAGTGTTCTCATTCACTGGTGCATTCCATCATATACCATCCAGATGTAAATAATACGTGAATAACTAACCACTGAGTCGTTGGTCAAGGGAATTATCTTGTGGCTTACAGTTAGGAATTAGTCAAGTCGCAACAGTTTTAAATTTTCCTGGGCTATAGAATCTGTTACACGTACCCCACCTTGCAATGATAATCACTGTAGTAATTGCTAATAAACATGAGTAATTGATATACACTGGTCTCGAGTTAACTTTGGTACTGAGCTTCTCTGTGCAGCATGTCGAACTGCTTAGCATTGATGTGTTCAAACACGCCCTATTGGGGGCTGTTAATGCTGCTCAGGGTCCAAGAATCAGGTACAGAAATACCTAGGCTGCACGATCCTGTTAAACAACCAAGCCAAGGATGCAGTCAAAGTGCGAATTGACAACACCAAGAGAGCGTTTTCCCTGCTACGCAATTTACTTTGGGCGCGAAACGAAATCAATCTCCGAACCAAAATTCGCGTCTTCCGAGTCGCCACCCGCCCCATCTTGACCTGCGGTTGTGAAACGTGGCAATTACGCGTTGAGGATATCAGAAAGCTTGAAGCACTTGACTACCGATGCCGGCGAATAATCCTCAAAATAGCCTAGGGCGATAAGATATCAAATGAAACGATAAGAGAACGCTGCTTTCACATTTAGAAGTTGTCCGTATTTCTTCAACGGTGACGTTTGCAGTGGTTCGAACACATCCTACGACGCCCGGTTACTTTGGTGGTAGACAGTAATCCACTGTCGTCCGGATCGTTGCCACACCTGACTTATTGCGACCTTATGTGGTTCTTCACCACTTCAAGTCTCACGGTTCGGTTACCGGTTATCCCCAATAGTGCAGTGGGCCCTCGCGGCTATGAGGTATATACTCCTTCCACTGCACTCATGCGCAAGCATGTAATAAAAAACACCGAAGTCTCGAAACAGTGTCTTTCACCTGTTCCCTTCCAAGGTTGGCGCTGCCGCCTTGAAAGACAACTGGAAACGTGGATCAACACTGTCAAGTCGGACGTCGAGCGATTGGAACTCCGGTCTGTTTACGGTGCTCATATCTGTAGCCAGAACTGCATCTTACTGTATTCGAATCTCGCATTTGCCATCACGACGAGACTGCACCTTGACGTGGTGTGACGGCTTGCGTACCTCCATGACCCAAGGGGCTATGCAGGATGGCTTTCTTTTCTCTTCAGCTTCGTGATTCATATGATCCTAGAGACCGCACTTTTGTCAGGTGATGATAGTGGCGTTGAAATTTTCCCTGGTGAAATATGCGGAGAACATTGTTCTTCTAAGTGATGGTCCAGGTAAGTTCAGGCTTTTCTAGACAACTTGACTGATTGCAAAGCAATGTTCGGTATACGTTTTGCATCTTCAAAGTGCAAGATACTGTTGCAGGGTTGGATTGGTCCAACACGAAACCTTTCAGTGTCTGAAGAAACCGTAGATCTGGTAGGAAGTTCTGTTATCAGATTTCGGATGAGGTGTCTTTGCGTACACAGAAGGCTCATCTGGCCTTTTCCAATCTGAGTCATCTGTGACGTCGACATGGTATCCGTTTATCTGTCAAGGGTCGAGTGTACGCTGCAGCCGCTAGGGCCGTGCTTCTGTGTGGTTCAAAAAGATGTCCACTACGGGTGGAGGACACACGAAGATTGCCGGTATTTGCACACCAATGTCCTCGTAGTATTGCTCGAAACTAGTGGGAACACCGTATAAGCAATGCTGAGTTTCGGCGGAGAGTCAGGTTCACGAACCAAGTCATTAGAGAAAACACTAAAATTCATCAGGCTCAGATGGTTGGAACATGTGCTGCGCATGTCTCCGAATAGGATTCCTCGGTGGGCCATGTTTGCTGAGGCGGGTACAGGTTGAAAGATAAATAAGGGTGGCCAGTCCATGACATGGAAGAAAAGTATGAAAAACCTGTCCTGTGAACTTGACCACGTCTTAGACTTTTTGGGTGCGGTCCAAGAGATCCTCCTACTCAGTAGTTATATACGTAAGAGAAAATGGTTAGGTGCCGTAATCAGTGGCGCTCTTGTGTTTACAAACTTTATTTATCGATTTGATACCAATATTTGTAGTTCTTTTACTGCTCCTTTAATTTTCATGTTTTTTTTTCACCATTATTTCCTATTGAGGCTTTGGCAGGAGGTAGCAACCGAAGCCACCGCACCCAGTGCATGGTTAATAGTTATCTGAACTCAACTAATCTCGCCTTTGACTGTCACTCGTGGGTAGGCGCAATCCGCGACATCCATGAAGCCGGCTCATCCTCTCTTAGCAGTTCGCCGCGTAAAGGTAATACTAAGAAGTAATACATAGAAACAATGGATATCCGCATCCTTGGTTTCACTGTTAGATGTGTACAGATCGATCCTTCCGGATTCCAGGTATGACGAGGTACGGGGACACCTTAAACGTGAACTGATTCGGGTCCTGGAAAACGACAATGGGCAGTGGTAGGTTGCAAGGTGCAAGGAGACGAAAAAAGCTGCAATGATCGACAACAGCTGCAACCTTTTCCGTCTTTGAAATACGGGCCTACAAAAGCCAGACGTAAGCGGGATGATCAAAGAGGTGAACGGCTCGCTGATTCACACTCAGGAGCGTCGCCTAGATCGTTGGGCGGAGCATTTCGAGAAATAATCTCATTGGAATTTGTCAACAGCAGGTGTGCTAACAAGCACAATAGTGACAGTCCAAGATGTAAATATCAAACCTTCGTGGGAAGCGAAGGTTCTCCGCGAGATAAGCTATCTGAAACGGCACAAGGCTGCTAGACCGGATGGGTTGCCTCCGTCTGCTTTCAAAGATGGTGGTCCGACATTGTCATTGGAGTTAACAAAACTCCTCCGTTTGATACGGGCAAAGGAAAAAGTTTCAAAGAGTTGGCGTGAATCGGTATTCGTACCGATTTCTAAAAAGGCGACGGGTCCTGTGATAGTCACAGGGAAATAAGTCCGGTTAGCATCGCATCGAAGCTGCTCGCTTGTCCTATTCTTGACGGCTAATCTAGCGCTCGCGAACAGTGCTTGCACGAGAATCAAGATAGGTTTAGATCTGGTTGAAGTTGCGTTGATTACATCTTCATTCTTGAACAAATTTTAGAGCAGACACACCTGCAGGCCCACCATCTCATTTCTTCCTGGATTTGAGGAGGCCTTCAACTTTGTCGACCGCACATTTCTCTGGCGCTGCCTCTTTTTGAAGAGTGTACTAGTAAAATTCAGTTCCACCATAAAATCCCTGCACGCGAATAGCCGAAGCCGAGTTTCGGGCTTACGGTAATCTCACCCAAATTCACCAGTAACTGTGGTGAACGTCAAGGTTACACCCTCTCTTTTTCTCCTTAACTTTGTGATTGATATGGTCCTAGAGACCGCCCATTTATCATGTGAGTCTAGTGGTATTCAGATTTTCGTGAGTGGAGAAATGTCAGACCTTGAATATGCGGACGACATAGTTCTTCTAAGTGATGGTCCAGGTAAGTTCAGGCTTTTCTAGACAGCTTGACTGACTGCGAAATAATGTTCGGCGTGTGTTTACAACTTCAAAATGCAAGGTGTTGTTGCAAGACTTTTTTTCTGACACTTTTCACTAAGACGACCACGTCTAACGATTATGGATCCAAATAATCGATTACCACACGTAGAAGAAGATATCGGTCATCTTCCACCCTCGCGATGATAACGAGACGTCAGCTGCCTTCCCGGTACGATTATATGAAGGCACGCACGGAGCACTACAGATTCCCAGGCAGCTTGTGATATCGAAAGAGAACAGGAAAATGGGACGTAGATTATGGAGAACGGTTCGTGCTCCATGCGTGTTTTCATATTATCGTACCCGGGAGAGCAATTGATGTCTCCTTTACCATCGGCGAGGGTGGAAAGTGACCGATATTCTCTTGTACATGTGGATGTCGATTATTTGGACCCAAAATCGTTAGACGTGGTCGTGCTAGTGAAAAGCACTATAAGCGTCTATTTATATGTCCGAAATTATGAAAAGTACACTTGGAATTAGCATGCAACTTGTCGACTGAGGCGTTCGTAACCGGTTTAACAAGGTTCGCTCGGAGATGTGGATAGTACACACGCAAACACAGCAATAACAGCACAAGCTTCATAGGATTCCAGTCACCGAGGAAGAACGTGGGAAAGAATGATCCGTTCTGCACGAGGAATATTGCCAAAATTTTGTCAGGAACAAAGGTTGACAGATGACAATCTTCCCTGACTTACCTACACATTGTGGCCGAACCACCCACAAATGGAAGTATGCGTCGGTCTTTAACTATAATTCTTTTGTGATACATGTAGATTATCCAGGACAGAAGGTTCTAAAGTCCACCATGATGACCGTTTTACCACCACCGGTTAGTTTATTAGGCTAAGGTAGCCGAGGCACGTGTTACACATGTCCCCGGATAGGATTCATCAGCGCGCAATGCTCGCTGAGGCAGACAATGGTAAGAAAATAAACGAGGATAGCCAGTTCATGATATGAAAGTGAGGAATGAAAAACCCTACCAGTGGACTTGGCCATGTAGGGCGTTTTAGGCCTTCTGGGGAGGATGACATTCCCCCGAGATCTTCAAATCCTGTTTGACAATTTTATTGGATTCACGCTCTTCCGTCGTGACTGGGTCGCTGAAGATTTTTGCAGACTGGTCAACCTCTATCCCGCTCCCTCTACCAGAAAGAGCGACAAGACTGTATGCGCGAACTACAAGGGTATTAGCCTGATTGACTGAGCTTTTTATGACCATTCTGCTTAATCGCTTTGTTGCTGTTCAGGACGCGTGAACACGCTCCAACCAGTGTGGTTTTCGTCGAAGAAGAGACTGTATTGAGCAGATTTTCACGCTACGCCGAATCCTAGAACATCGTTGTAAACTTCAACTACCCACCATTGCGTGCTTAATTGACTTTCGGACAGCATTCGACTCTATTGACGGACAGTCACTCTGGGGCGTACTGCGAAACGAAGAAATGCCCGAAAAGTACATCAGATTGATGGGATCGTACTACTCGGCAATACAGGCGCTCGTCTGCCCCTACGAAGAACAGTTTCCGGAGTTCCCGATCGACTCCGGCGTCCGCCAAGAATGCCCTATATCGCCGGCCCTATTTAACTACGCTATTAACTGGGTAATGGACCGCGCCCTCACCAACTTTCGAGAAATACAACTTAGCCATGACTTAGGTTCCAGGCCTCAAATTCGCTGACGACATTGTCATTCTAGGAGATGATCCCGGAACTCTACAGCCGGTTCTTGGCCGTATTGTATGTAAGGGTGAGACTGATGGTCTGGAGGTTAACACTACAAAAACGATTTTTTTTACGATTTTGCAAGGCCCAACACACTACGCGTCAACGGAGAAACTGTGGGACAGCACCACTTCAAGTACCCAGGTTCTACTATCCAGCCGAACGGCCAGGTCACGGACGAAGTTAAAATTCGTGTAGACTGCACAAAGAGAGCGTTCCTATAACTTCGCAAATCATCCTGTTCTCGCAGTGAAATAAGCCTTCATACGAAGTTAATCATATACCGAGCTGCTGTCCGCTCACTTCTTACGTACGCCTGCGAAACTTAGCCGTTGAGAGTAGACGACACGAAAAGGCTGGGAAGCTTCGACCACCGGTGCCTCCGCCACATGGCCGAGATCAAGTGGTATGATTGCGTGCCAAACCTTGCCGTGCATCAACGCTGTGCGAATACAGAACGACTCTTGGTTCCCCCAACAACGTCGCCTACAGTGGTTGGGCCGTGTCCTTCAAAAACCTGACGCATGACCTACGAAGAGGAGTCTACTGCCATCACCCTGCTCAGTCGGTAAATGTCGCCTTGGTGGCCAACTGAAGACATGAGTTAGCACTATCAAGGGAGACATAGATCACCTAGGTCTTCAGTCGGTCTTCGGAGTGCGCGACTGGCGCAAAAACTGTATTTACCGCAGACCGGAAGGCGTGGACAGCCATCATCAGAGACACACAAGAAGCGAACTTATCTTCTCGCAGGAGATAGTCACATTAAAGTAAAGAGTAAAGTAGTGACAAAGATTCACCCGCTCAGTGGTTGGATACATCTTAGGATATGACCAGGTGTCGTGATCAGTGGCGCTCTTGGATTCAAAAACTTACTGTGACGACTTGATGCTACTATTTGTAGCTCCCGTTTGTGTTTCTCTTCCTACTCTTTTCATACTCATTTCCGATTGAGGTTTCCGCCGAGACAAGAAAACCAAGGTCACCGCACCCGATGTATGTCTAATAGTTGTTTGAAGTGAACTGAACTAACGGTCTAAGACTCACATCTACGTCCGTTGAACTGAATTGCAAGGCGTGTCAGTGGTGAACGTGGTCATAGGCCACGGGCATGGCCCACTAGTCTCAAGTTCTGTGTCGGCGGTAACGTATCACAACCTTATTCGAACGACAGTAATCCGTCCCATAATCTCCTCTTAAATTAGCTTCGTTTGATGGCAGTAAATCCATTCTAGCATTCATTTCCTTAACGACTCATAGAATCATCCCGATCTAAGCGGTCATATAGCTTCTAATAGAAGTTATCCATTAGTTGTGCCGAAACAAATAACAGTTGTATACGAGTACGGTGACTGCTTACCTTGCATGAGCCTCCACGTTTTACTGCGCACACCGACTGTCAACTAAGATACAGCCAAGAACAATGGGCTGAGTCTTTAGCGCTCAGGTCTACATCTAAACTTACCTGACCAAACACCGCACTCCGAAGAGATGCAATCATACCTGACAGGTCAATGGGTAGAGGTCAGACAAAGTCCAGTCTCCTGGTCCTCCAGGTTGGGGGTTGATTTGAGCTGGCAACTCAATCGGCAAAATCAGTGGAAAAATAATTGATCCAAGCAAATGGGCTTCCACTAAGCCATCCCGCTGCCTTGCGGATAGATTCTTGTTAGAACTAACGGCTTTGGATGAAGACCCTAATCGTTCTCCTGCTTTGTGGCTGGACACCCTAGCAGTACCCGTCCAACATCTCCCATGAACTGCACGAATACAAAGAATTCCATACTGCATCGGTCGTCGCGCAGGATAATCAGGACCGCGCTGCCCATTGCATCGAGCGGGGTGAGTAGTGATAAGTGGGCTACTGCTCAGAGTTCCCTCTCTTTTATTCAACCTTTGTCTTCTGTCCCTAACCATCCCTTCTTGCCCGATCTATCCACCCATAATGCTCCCACTGATAACACGGTCGATACTCGCAACGATTCACTGTCAAATAGTATCGGGAATAATTCTCTGTCTGGTAACTCACATTTTCTCAAGCCTGGTCAGCCTCTGAATCTCGGCTCCTTCAACGTGCGTACACTCATGCAGGCCGGTCAGCAGGCGTGCCTAGCGCTCACAATAGATTCTCTAAAGATTGATGTCTGCTGCTTAAGTGAAACGCGTATCCAGGATTCGAGCAATGTAATTCAGCTAACTGCTTCTGGTATCTCATCGAGGTATATTCTGCGCACCTCAGGAGACGAAGCAGCTAGAGCTGTGGGTCAACGTGGTGTAGGAATTGTCTTGACTGACAAGGCTGAGGCTGCCCTTTTAGACTGGATTCCTGTTAACAGTCGTTTATGTGCTGTGAGACTCCAAGGGTCAGTCGGCGTTCGAAAGGATAGTTGTGTTAAGCGCAATTTGTTTGTGATCTCGGCGTACGCCCCAACGAACTGCAGCTCAGACTTGCAGAAAGATGAGTTCTATGATGCCCTCGCCACTCTCGTTCACAGAGGTCCTGACATTGTAGTGCAGGTTGGCAAACTTAGTGTCAGAAGCCTGTTTGGGTGGGCGTTGTGCTTTACCTGCTGAGCGTACAAATAACGGGGATAGGCTTCTCCAGTTCTGTGCAGACAATCGATTGTTCTTGTCCAGCACTAATTTCCGACACAGCTCGCGTCGCACAGCGACATGGCGCTCAGACTCTACAGGTACTTTGAGTCAAATTGATCATATCGCCGTAAGCTACCGGTGGCGCAGTTCTGTTGAGAACTGTAGATCTTACTGGTCCACGTACGTAGAGTCTGACCATGCATTAGTTTTAATGCGATTATCTCTCCAGCTCCATGGTCATCGTCGCAAACCGCAAACCCGATTAGCCGTGCAACGTTTGTGATCCAGAAGTACGCACTTGTTATGAACAGAAGTTAGCGCATGAGCTAGGATCCACGGAGAACATTAATGTAGATGAGCATTGGGCTCATATCAAACAGGCGAAGCACTTTGCAGCAGGTTTTGCCTGTGGTCCTAGGTCCGTTGTCCATCAGAGACACTGGATCTCGCAAGAGTCGTTGAGTATAATGGAGCAAAAGCGTCAGCTTTCGAACCGTAAGGAGATGAATAAGATGCGGAGAAAGCTGCAAAGACAAGTTACGAAAAGCCTTAAGAATGATCGCGAAAACTGGTGGGTCAAGGTAGCAGAAGAAATGAAAGAAGCAGCTGCTTCAGGTAACAGTCAAAGACTATTCAAACTTATTCGTGACACCGGTGGACGGCGAACTCAGGTCAGTGAAACGATTTGGGATAGAAATGGAGAACCCATCCATAGCAAACAGCAGAGGCTTGACCGATGGGCCGAGTACCTCAAGGAACAGTTTAGCTGGCCGCACGCTAGTGTAGTTACTCCTGTGTCAACAACTGCGACTCCTTGGGTGGCATCACTTGAGCCCCCATCGGAAGTAGAAGTGGAGTCATGTATACGATTACTAAAGCGTGGGAAAGCGGCAGGCCTCGACAAACTTCCTCCAGTTCTTTTCAAACTGGGTGGTGAGGCGTTGATAAAATCACTTACCGCGTTGCACCGTGACATTTGGAACGCGGAGCGTATTCCATTAATATGGAGCGAGTCATTGATTGTTCCCATCTTCAAGAAGGGAATACGCAATGACTGCAGTAGTCATCGTGGGATTAGCTTAATCCCGATAGTCACCAAAGTATTAGCTTCGATTTTGTTGCATCGTCTTACACCGGCTCGCGAGAGGAATATCCGCGAGCAGCAGGCTGGATTCCGCCGAGGTCGAGGATGCATCGACCAGATTTTTACTCTTCGCCGACTACTTGAAACGCGTCACACGCACCGCCGACCGACAACAATGGTTTTCTTAGACCTGAAAGGCGCTTTCGATTCAGTTGATCGAAAATCGCTTTTCAGTGTTCTTCATCGAAAAGGTATGCCCCAGAAGTTCATGAACCTAATGAGATCATTGTATTCTCATACTTGTGGCCGCGTTAGGGTTTACGGTGAACTATCCGGTCGGTTTGAAACGACCAGTGGTGTTCAACAGGGATGTCCTATGCCTCCATTCCTGTTCAACTTCGTCATAGACGAAATAATGGAGAGTGCGTTGCAAAATCTTCAGGATGTAAGCGTCGAACTAGGAAATAGTGAAAAGCTATGTGACCTAGATTACGCAGACGACGTTGTCTGCTTGTTGGAATCCACGGAACATGCTCAGCGTGCACTAGATAATCTCGCAAGAGCTGTAGCTCCATTCGGCATGCGCTTTGCACCTTCAAAGTGTAAGGTGATGTTACAAGACTGGACGTCAACAATTCCGAGCTTGATGCTTGATGGGGAGGTGCTGTCAGTTGTCGACCACTTCACCTACCTCGGCAGCAGCGTGACGACGGATGGGAGCACAGTAGTAGAGGTGAGCACGCGTATATCCAAGGCTCGAGCGGCGTACGCTGGACTGAAGCACTTGTGGCGTCGATTTGATATTTCACTGGATTTGAAAGGTTGTGTATACTGTGCCGCAGTGCGTTCAGTTTTGTTGTATGGTTGCGAAACTTGGAGTCTGCGTGCAGAAGATATTTGTCGTCTCCAGGTTTTCGACCATCGATGTTTACGTAGTATCGCTAAGATTGGGTGGAATAGCCGAGTGAGCAACGATGAGGTCAGAAAGCGAGTATTGGGTACTAATTCGAAGAACGTTCTGTCACAGCGTATCCAGCTTAGTAGACTTCGTTGGTTGGGGCGCGTGTTATGTATGGCAAACACACGTCTACCATACCGTGTCCTATTCTCCGTTCCTCCTAGGGAGTGGAAGAGACCACGTGGAGGTCAACAGATGACGTGGCAGCGAGGAATGAGGAAATGTACAGCAGACTTAAGAAAAGTAGGTGCTTCACATCTTCGTGGTTGGGGTCCAAAAGATCCGTCTACCAGTTGGCTGGAGACACAAGGATATGGCAGCGAACCGCGAGCAGTGGCGATCGTGTTGTCACTTTCTATCGAATCAGAATGACTGATCGATTTTTGTTTGTACAGTTAGACTGTGTATTCCGTGTGTTGGCTACTAGGGCATTCTTTCCTTTTCCCACCCATGTAGGTCCACTCCCTCTCCATCTTGTATATTCATACTTTCTAATTGAACGTGCAACATGGTGAGAAAGGCAGTGGTCAGTGGGGCTTGCCCTACTGTTTAACGCTGTGTGATGATGATGACCGCACTCCAAAGGCCTCTGGAAAGGCGCAAATAAAAATTGCGGAGTGATTCATCCACCTCTCCCAGAAAACTTTGTCGGTTAGGTGGGATGCGACAAGAGGCTGTGATCTGGTTTGTTAGGGAGCCATATCCGCCGTGCCTCAATACTGTTTACAGATAAATGTCGTTTTTCTTTGGGAGAGATTGTTTACCAGGCGCGAAAACCATCACGTCCGCGAACACTATCGTTGGACCTAAATTCACCTTATTCGTGAATAGCCATCATGCTGGTTGCCGTTTCCCAACAGGACATGGAGACGCCTGGTGGCATAGAACTCTATTCGTATTCTGAATGTGGTGGTGCCGTCTTAAAGTAGAGTCAAATCGATTACATCTCATTTACTCGTGAGTGAGTGGAGGCTGATTTATCATAGTTGCACTGCCCAACTTCTGTATGCCATTCCATACGACCGTTGTGTCTATATTTCGTATTTCTGTTTTCACAAAATTTGAACCATCTTTATTTCCACTTTCAACGTTCACAGTTCTGTGATGCACAGTTTGGAGAATTGTCTGGTGCTCGGGTAGTCCGTATCGCCACGCATCCGGATTACCAGAATCTAGGTTACGGGACTCGTGCTCTTCAACTACTTCATGACTACTATGCTGGTAAGGTGGTAAGTGTACAAGGTCAGTTTTTTCCACCTGGTAAAATGTGACTACTTTTAACTGTAAAGTTTAATCCGATTTCGTTGCTTCTTGCAGCCTGTTCAATCGTCTGACAAGGGAGTTGTGAGCGAACCGCACTCAGAGACCTCGTACCAAAGCAACGGAGCTAAAGAGCGGAAAATTAAAACTTCGGCTCCTGCTGAATTGTCGGACGACAATGGGGTTAGTGACGACGATGACGACAAAGAGGAACTCATCGAGCAAAGTGATCAGGATATGCAATCCGATGAGAATTTGAATAAGGATGAGCAGAATGCTGGTGATGGCGATTCACAGTCAAACTTACTCACAGAGAAGTTCGAACGACGCGGTCCTTCCAGCTTGCCACCGCTTCTCAGTCGTTTGTGTGAGCGTCAGCCAGAAAGATTGCACTATGTAGGTGTGTCTTTCGGCGCTACGCCAGATCTTTTGCGGTTTTGGAAACGGGTTGGCTACGTACCAGTCTATTTGAGACAGACACTGGTAAGTAACTCAATATATCACTTACTGTAAAACAATCTTTTTGATTGGTCCACAAAATTAATGATATCTAGCCTCATATATATTTGACACGGGCTTGAGAACAAGCGTGGTGCCAACGCAACAACAACGGAGAAAAATTACAAAGTCAGGGGGGGGGGGTAATAGTTGACATTGAGATAACAAGTAAAAACGAAATTGGAGAAAGTAGTTTCACCGTACACGTTTTGTAAATATTGTCTATTTTTCATTCGTTTATGGGGAACGGGGAGTCAACAGATAAACCGTACAGCATCCGCGCCACTGGATTCGGTTCCGAGCCATATCTCTCAACGTCTCTAACCAACGGCAATCCTCATCTTTTGGGCCCCAACCAGGAAGGTGGAAAGCACCAACCGAAGTCAAAGCCGAAGCTAATTTCTTCATGCCGCTGCGCCAAGTCGTAGCCTGACCGCCACGTCGCTTCTTGCAGCTTTGTCCAGTACGTGCAAAAAAATCACGAAAGGGTAAGCGATGGGCAAGTATACGCAAAACGTGCCCGAGCCATCAGAGGCGATGTAGCGGTGTAGCCGTTTAGTGTCAATCGACGTGTAGACTGAAATCAATGGCCATTGAGACGGTCTTCTGCCTAAGAATCACAACAGTTACAAGATGATCACTGTTCAAAACCGCGGGACTAAATGATTGTTATACCCGTGACGATTTCGAAGTGTCACAGACAAACTGCTGCTCGTTTCTCAGCTATAGTAATCTATTGGTTGCGACATTTGGCTCGAAACCCTGTACTATAATTTTTTATTGATCCAATGCTTACGCAAGAGTGTAGTTGTATGGATTTTCGTCCGTTTAATCATTTCGTTTAACGTGAAATTTCACGAGCGGTTCTCCTTTAACGTTCCAGCTGATGTACTTTATTTAGTAGTTGAGTAAAGCGTATCTCATTTCGATTCCGCCTTTTCAATCGTAGTAATCTTACCGATTCTGTCTTTGGTCTATGTGTCAATAGTTGAAGGGATATACTCCATGAAATAACAAGTCCTCACAACTAGCATTAATGGATAACCATAACTCACATGGTCGCAACAGCTCATGCATAGTAAAGGGATTGGTTACACCGGCGGCGACAGGGCTAGAACCTCATACCACAGAGGTGTGCGGACTTATATTAGTCGTCCGCCACCGGTTAATGCCCCTCGACTTCTCGGTAAGATTTGCTTTGCATCCCCGCTGGTTCAAGATTTCGGCCATAATAGCGATTTATTGATGCGAACTTAGCAGGTGCTGGAGATCTCCCCGTAACTTCTGAACACTTGCAAATCCTATGTGTCATCCAACTTCTAGTTACCACGTTCTACACCCACTCCATCCATCCTCTTTCGTCACTACCACGTTCACCGACTTTTCTATCTGTCATCAGAACGAATTGACTGGCGAGTTCACGTGCATTATGCTCAAACAGTTTGAAGAACAGGCCGAACACACAATGGACAGCGCGTGGTTGCTCCAGTATTACCAAGGTGCGATGAAGTACACAGTATTTAAAATTATGTTTAGAAAATGCATTAGCACGCATTGGTTTGAATTTTAGTCAGTGAGATGTGAGTGTTCATATTTTTCTTTGATTTGTGGCACATATACAGAGAAAAGGATTATCGGTTTTACTGTAAACAAATGAACTTTCCTCACGATGTTCTAGTGAGTTTCGTCTTTGATCCAACAGCACTTCTAATCATATTGGTCCTGTCGCGTTATCATGGTCATCGGTTTCATTTGATGCTGCATAGAACACTGTCAAACCAGCACCGGGGCTTGAGTTCATCGGTAAAGAGCTGATCTTCGACACTCCACCGTTTGTATTGATCGCAGTCGTGGTGGAGTTGAATGGGGCGTAAAACATTCGATTGACGAACCCAACTGAGAAATGTTAATAACGCACGCTGCGACTCTTGCGAGATCTGATTGGCTTGTGCAGAATCATGTTACTCATTAGTAGTCTAAAAGAAAGTAGTGGTAGGAGAAAGAAGTGTGTGATGCACCACGAACCATGATTGCTGAGTTCTCGACGGTTTTCTGTCACACTATCTTTACGCGAAGATTGTTAGTCTTTTCTGTTTTTATATATGGATTGACCTATCACAATGAGCAAAGAAAAGTATTTTTTGTCTCTTCGAAGATGGATCTGATGTCCTTTTTCCAATTCAGTTGTGTTGCAGCTTGGGTAGTCGATGAATTGAGCAGTCGGTCACCGGCCCTCATTAGGTTGCGGACTGCACATTTCGTCCCGCTGTCCTCCGGATTGGGCGTTGGATAGCTGAAGGCCCCGGTTGTCGACCCCTAAGAAAACCCACCCGCTTTGACCTGGGCAACCTGGCAGTAATTCCCCCTCAAACAAATCACGGAATCGGACTCCATCTATCCCTTCTTCCTAGATCATACCATGGTCGTTCAACACACAGCCTGATATATATATATATATATATATATATATATATATATATATATATATATATATATAATCACCTGCACTTTTTTATGGCGTTTGTCTAACGGTAAAGAGTGCTTCCCTCGGTCGGTATCACGTGTGTGCCATCATCCCCAAGTTTTGAAGCCATGGTTTCCGGTTTTACCTCATAATACAATAAGCCCCAATGGGTACGGTTTTACCCCTTTAATTGCACACATGCTTATGCTCGCAATAGAAGCATGAAATGTCTCGGGAAGTTGATATGCAGTGCTCACAAGTATTATTTCTTCCGCTTTCTCACGAATCGGTATCCTCAGTTAGTGTCAACCTCCACGGATTAGAAGTTCAATATCCCGATCGAATTCCAGGTTCTTTACAAGGCAATATGACGCATTTGCTTTTTATTTTATTATGCAACACAATTTCACGTGATTGGTCATGTTCCTATATTTTTTTGTTTTACAGATTTCAAACGACGATTCATGTACCTACTTCCCGGTTGTTTTCGATATATGGATGCTGCCTACGCCCTAGAACTATTTCACAATAAGTCAGCACAAAAGCTTGAAATAAACGGTACGTATAGCTGACCAATTTTTCCTAACTCATGATAATGAAAACGTCAAACATCTTTTTTTCTTTCTGCCTGCCTGTTTATCTGTCTGTCAGTCTCTTAGGTTGAGATACATTGTCCAGGCTGGAACATTAGCAAGCTTTCCTTCACGATTTTCAGATTCCAGTGAAACAGTGGTAGATGTGCGGAGATTCGCAGAGAGAACAGTTTTGAATCACCTTACATCATGGTTCCATCACTGACTTTCGTCATTCTGTATTTTGTTATGAATGTGATTAGTAAGGGGTTAGATGTTTAGATCATATGATTCATCATGCAGTATCAACGATCAGCTCATCATCGAAAACCATGGAAGCACTCTGCAACTCTTTCATCCTTGTCAGGAATTAGTAGAAGTGCACATCCACCGAGCCCCAACTGGGACTGAAACCCGGAGTGGACGATTGTGAATCAAGCACTTTAGCCACAAGCTATCGGAGCTGGCTCTCAATGCTTCATTGAACTTATATACCACATGATTTAGCGCCCTTGCCAACAAGAATAAAACAGCTGTACAGTTTTTCCATGGTTTTCAATGGTGAGTCATACGTTCACACTGCATGATGAATCTCATTATTCTGTTCTGTTTGGCTTTCTTTTTTTGATCCCCATAGTCGATGGTGGTCGATTGGTGTAAACGTTTTTACCACGTCGCAGTTAAATGGTTCGAACCCCACACTGTCAGTCACATTGTGGTAGACAATAGTTTGTTATCACTCGTCTCGTTACTCCACACGACTTATTGACACCTTAAATGGGTTTTCATCACTCCGAGTGTCAAGGTGCTGGTTTTCGGCCTTCCGTACTAGCCTAGTAGGCCTTTGAAGCCAAGGGGTTACTCCGTTTTATTGTGCTTGAGCAGGTATGTAATAAAAGTAGTCACGGTGACACCATGAATTCATATAATTGCTGATTGCTACAGCACAAGCCCCTTTTATGTATTGATAAATCTTGCTTTCCTCAGTAGGATTAAAAGTATATATACGTATATCATGCCAATATATTGCATCATATACGATTGCTGTCGAGTCGGAATGAGAAAACAGTTGGTTTGGGAAAGGTAGAGGAAGGATGTTTGTAAAGTGAATCATGTTCAAGCGAGATCTTGTCAGATTCGGTTTTTTATAACGACCAATACCGAGTTAAAAACCAAAGAACGACTAATCACTACACTCCTTTGATGCGCCCGGGCATGTTGAAGAAGAGTGACTAAAAACGCATCTCCGTGCGTCGCCTGACTTCGATTCGTGGTAATATAAAACAAGTTAGGAGTGTATGGGGTGTCTGATGGGAGTAGCACCCTTGAGTTGTTAGGTTGTCGTGCCCTTGGGGTATCTTAGATTTCTTTGGTTTCCATTGGGTACCGTGCTGTCACCTGTGACTCCGTGGAACTGAAGCATGCATCAACGGCCACATCCCGACAAACCGCTCAACGGGCGGACTAAACCAGGTTGAGGGGAACCGAGGTCAAAAAACCTTGGTAAGACGGTGTTCGGCATGCGAACGCAGTTACCCCTGAATGGACGAATGAGATTTACTGTGTAGTCCTACGGCTGTGAAGAAAATCTGTCGAACTAACGGCTGCATGGACCCCCGGGTTGGATTTAATTTAGTTGAATGACGAATTAGCTCCTAAGAAGTCACCGGCAATCATGCATCGAAACGCTGCTGCTTGCAGCCCGCACTTAGCTATGCAAAAGCTAGAGGTGCGCTGTCGAAAAAAGCTGCATGACCAAACACTCATGGAACTTCATGATCAAGCCATCATGAAACCGGGATATGCTCTTCAACGAGCCAGTCACAGTAGCGTAAAAGTAAAAAACTGAAACGAGTAACTGATTTCGCATCAGTTTGTCTCAACTGTGCCGATTCCGAATGTGTTTAATTGTCGATTTTCGCGGGAATACTTCACATAACACAAAAATCCGTCACACTGCTATAGAGCCTGTTTCGCGGCGTTATATGGTTCTTCATCATTCCAGGTCTTACAGTTGCCTTGGAAGTGCAGTAAGCCTTTACGATCATAGGGTATGCCCCTGAGTACAGCAGTGATGCACAAGTATGAGGTAAAACACTAAAAGAGAACGGGCTAATGGAGAAGTGCATGGGACCTGGCTGTTCAGGTGCGAGAACGACCCGGAAGACATCGAAGTTGGCCCCGTATCCCTGACTTATACCGTTCAGCCACGACCGGCTAACTTATCTCGTAGCTTCCCAATTATTCGTCCTTAATATTCACCCAATTCTCATGATTGTGATAAACTAGGCTTTGATTTACACCAGATACCGGTAGACTTCTTACATCCGGTAGTCGTGTTCATGAAGTCAAACGTGACCCACTTTTGAAGACGCTGTTTTTTCTCTGCTACATTTCAACGGCGCAGAACTCACTCAGAAAGAGGCACAAACACTGTTCTCTCCCGTGGACCTTGAGCGTCTTCGGCGGTACACACGATCTTTGGTGGACTTTCATGTGATCAGTGATCTCCTTCCCAACGTAGCCCGGCTATTTTTCGATAACCGGCTACCTGAAGTAAGATTGAATAAAACTCAACAGGTAAGCAAGACAACTTTTTCTTGTTATTTCAGACAAAATCTGATGTTAATCCGTTGCTTACCACCTCTGATGATATTTTTTTCCGTTCATGGCCTAGTGTCCGATCCCGGTCAAAGGCTTTTAAGATGTCGAGTGAGGCCAGATGCGACTCTCCGTAGTTATCGAGTGCAGCCGACCAAAAGTGTGAGACGATAGTTAGCAGGTTATCTGTGGTCCTGCAGGACTGGAAGCCGTATTGGTGGTCATATAGTATTCCCTCTCGTGCGAAGAACATGCCTAATTGGTTAAATATAATGGTTTCGAAAACTTTCGAAATAACAGATATGAGGTTATTGAGTGATAGTTTTTGGGGTTGCAGAGGTCGCCGCAGTTGGGAATAGGAAATATCCGATGTATATGATAAGCAGCAAGATGTAGCGTGAGACGGCATAGAAGAGAAGCCAAGTCCGGAACATATTTTAAAGACAGTGGGTGAAATACCGTACGGACCGGGTGGTTTATGTACGTTCGGAGAATGTAACGTTTGCTGAACCTTGGCAGTAATGCAAGTCAGAAACGAAGGGGTTTAAAAAGAAAGGAAGAAGTCGGAGAAGTGGAGTAATTGGCTAAAGTTGAATGAGAAACAAAGCGGGACTGAAAAACCTCGGTTTTCTCATGTAGTTCGCTTACGCAATCATCGGACCAGTTACATTTTGGAGGGAAATTGGAATGGTAGAAATTCCCGGGCAGTGCTTTAGCAAGTGATCAGAATAGATAGCTCCCGGTGGTGGATGACAGCAAGCGTTCGTCTTTGTACCGGACGAAGGGTTCTCTGGCTCCGCGTATGGTAAGCGAACACTTGTTACTGACTTGTACGAATTGGTGATGGAATGTGAGCAAGCAGTGCTGCCGTCGGGATGTTGAACGTTTCAAGCAAACGACATGATCACACATGGTTAAACCGCTAGGGCGATTTTGCTTTGTCGTGTTTTGAGGCATGGAATATCTTGACGAACAATATCGACGAAGTTAGAAATGCGAGTGAAGCAATGATCGTTCTAAAGATAGGAGGCCCCAGAGTCACGAAAGCCGTCTCATTTGGATGAATTGTAACGCCAAAATGTGCGTTTCGAAGCGGGCGGGGAAACGGGATGAGTAAAATAGATGAAACAGAATAAAATATTCCAATGAGCAAAGTGGAGAAAAAGTTGTAATATCCGTAAAGAGAGAAAGAATGGTGTTGAGAATAAGACCAAGAGTATAAGCCCGATTATTAGATTGATCGGCGATACGTATGGGATGGTAAACTAGTTTATTCAAGTTATTGACCACAGCGAAAGTTTCGGCTTCACGCGCCAAAGCCGAAGTGTCAGAGGAATGCACCAACCATTCCTGGCTGTGAATACCAACGTTTCCCAGGATATTAATGCGGCAGTTGGGGTCCGCAACAAATAGGGTCTCAATGTTAAAGTTAGAGGACTCGCCATTGTTGAGAGAGAGCGACAAACAACACACAAGTGACGGATGAAGGAGGGAAAACGGAGTTTTAGCCACATTAACTGAAATTCGCCACTGGAAAAGACAAGATTTGGCACTCAGGAGGTGGCGGCTAGTTGGTGGACAAAGAAGCAGACATCCTCTTTGGGTAAGAAGGAGGGATGATGTGTGCACTTGGGAAACTGATGAGGGGAAGACTTGGGCTTCGATCAAATACGGGACACGAGAAGAAGATTGGAGAAAGTAGTGGGCAGAATCAGTAAAGCGGCTCAGTCTACAAATGTAGATGAGTGTGGTGAGTGTCTGATTTGTTTGCGAATGCGCGGAGCGAGAGTGAAAACGGGAGTTTGTGTGATTGTGAATTGTCCTGATTACTAATTTTGCGGAGAAAACCAGCAACCATGATTCTGAGACTTAGGGTGGTCAACCACATAAGGACTCAATAGATCAGGCGGGGGTAAAGAGCAGGGCTGGTTTTTAGTGCAACCAAATTTTGTCTCCTGGTTTGACCCGTATGTTGAAGGTTTTCCGATCACCGCACTCCTAATATTTGTATGCAGTTTATAGATGAAACCAAGCCGTGCGGAATGCTTTGATCAGACTCATTTAATGTTCATTAAAGTAGTCGCCAGGTAACAAACAACCGAATATCGAAAGTGAATTCGTGGTTTCCATCGGAATATGCATACCCTTTCAGTTACCATTGGACGTGGGATACTTCTTGTCGATCTCTGTTTTTTCCGCATGCGCTTGATTTCAAGTTGTGTGGCAAACAAAACATGTTGTAGTCGGGGAAGAAGGGGTAAATAGAGTTCGATGCCATGACAAGTGAGAAAATCGTCGACCTCTGAGCTGGCGGCGCTACCTGTGGCTTAGGTTCAAGAAAACCAAAATAACCCCTGCTATTCGTGATCTTATCTCTTCCCCCACACCACTTCCAGCAGCAATGTAGCTCCCAAGATAATTGGGTCTGTTGAGTAACACTAACTGATCACCACAAAGGATGAGTGCGGCCACCGGTTCTTGTTAGTCGTCTAAAAATACTTAGCACTTGGAAGGTGCAAAGCACATACCAAATTTGAACATCGCAGTCACCAAGCAGTGCAAACGGGTTTCATTGCTTACGCGTTACTACTCGGCAAGTCGATATCATCGGCGTGTTTCGAGTCAGAAAAGTTGTTCCCTGTTCGGCGTTCAACATCAGTATTTGGTAGATCAGATAAGGCACTTTGTAGCGCTGTGAGTGGAAAAGACCAGATCTAGTTATGTTTTTGTAGTAGTGAGAACTTCAGCAAGACGAAACTGGTCTTGGCTAGCCATTATGGTGCCGTGTTTTCCCTAATTACTCCATTTATCTAATGGTTAGTTCGATAATTCATTCAGCTTTTTCGTTTCTCCGGTTGATTACAAACTAGCTCCGAATGCAGGGTTGGTCGGATGAACTGAGGTTTATGCGTGAAAGGTGAAGTCCAAAGTTCAGTCATCCAAACATTCATCAATCGTACACACTACTCGCAAGTAATTGCCTGATATAAATGATTCATAACCCTTCTGCTTGGTCGGTTCAGGTTCGTTTAAGATTCCTTATCGGAAAACAAATAATAAGTGTCACTTCTCTGATAACGACTTCACTCGACAACTAAACCCTAATATGACCCCCGAATTCGTGCACACATCTCTCCCAGGTAATTCTTCTGGGCCTGGGATTACAACACAAAACGGTGGAACGATTGGCGTCGGAATTCACACGTCTTTTGGGAGATTCAAATAGCACGAACAGGACCGTGCATGAACGTGAAGCCGCGGATGCCAGTGCAATCATGGCTCGTTTGGAAGACTCAAATACAAGAGATTGTTGTAGTAGTATATCCGGTGGACTGGATACCTTGTCTTCCAGTCTTCGTCCAAAGACTGCCGAGAGTAGCACAACCAGTAGTGGTACCGGATGGGCCAGACGGATTCGTGGTCTTCTGTTTGTGATCGTGCGTGAATTGGTTCGTTCACTGGAGCGAATCGTTGGGTCCAGGGAAAAAGATGAACATACCACGACTACTCTTCTCCCAGCTAAAGGCCAGAGTGTTTCGGTAAGTAGTGTTACGATCGTTCATGCTGCACAATTGACGTTACCAATGGTTTCGAATATCGGTGGTGTTCTCATGTCTGATTGAGAGTTCTCAAACTTCTGATCGCTGCGCGACGTTTGGCGTTTTAGTACTGACAAATTTGATGCCCTCAAAAACAGCTCGTGCAAGCACTGACACTTCCTTAGTCCACCCCGAACCCCAAAGACACAGTGGAAATTCGTTGATTTGGCTAATGACACCAACAACACCCACGAGTGCGAAACTTGGTCTGTCTTCTATTTTTGACTCATCATCGGTTTTGTTTTGTTCACTAAAGCATTGTTCATGCAACATGTGATGTAATGATCTGATTAAGAATGAGCACCTAAAACGAACTTGCTCGCCACCTTGTGTTGTTCCTCGTGTGGTTTGTGTGATTATGCGGACAATTGGTCACGGCCGTTTAGAAGTTGATTTTTCCCATTTTTTTGATTGCCAATCCCGGTAGTATTGCATTCCAAATAACTGTCAAGTTAAAAATGTGTCCGAACTGTAGAACGGGGCTGAAAATGTTGCAAAATTTCGCGAAGTTTTGCATGTGGACCAAATACGAGAATGATTTAAAGTGCCGGTTTTCGGTTCATATTCATGTCCTATGCAATTATCTCGACATAGGCTGGAAAAAGCTTATCCCTCCGATTGGATGCTTTGGAAGATGATGATGATGATGAACTGGTCGATGAAGATATCAACGACAATGCAGATACTGCCGAGGAAAACGAAGATAACGAGGATGGCGACACCGAAACCCATCGGGAAGAGAGTGAAACAATGGAAGGGGAAGTGCTCAGTGAAACCGAGGTTAAGCGCCGTGCTGATATTGTTCGCCAAGTGCTATCGGAAGAATTATCTGCGGGTGGTGGACCTCTTGGTGCATTGAACAGTTACAAGGTTCACGGATCCGAATCGGAATGGGCGAAAGCGATTGTCGGACACGGATCAGATCTGAGCTCACTCCGAGTCCAGCTGTCGAAATCGTCCGATGCCAACGAGCGGTATGTCCATGGTCTTTATGTTTTTATTATTTGTTAAAACCCTTTACCAAGAAAATGATGGTAAAACTTGCTACTTCCACGGAAAGTTCCCGCAAACGATGCGCCTTATATCAGTCACTAGCAAAGAACAACTAGATATCAGTAAACCAATCCGCGAATTTGACTGTTCACAATCAGCAACGGTGTCGCGAACATGGGTCGAGGAACTTAGAGGCAAAATGAGGCCGGTTTTGCGCACAAAATTCCCTCTGAAATAGAAAATCTTCGCACGTCCCGTGGCTGGTCTCGACAAAACTACCTACATAGACTCGGGTCCCCAAAATAATTCACGCGTGGGTACTTCAAAAAAATGCCAGGTTAGAATGAATTTCCCAACAGATTTCAACTTCGTTGTTAAGGCTGCACTGTAGAACTGTTTGTTGATAAACTGAATGTCTCAGAAGGTTGTCTCGGCTCTGAAGGAGTTGTACCATCTTACCTCAAAGCGGGTCAGAACATATGACCAAATTTCACCATCGTTTTCCGTTTCCGCTGGAATGGGACGAGACTGCTGTATATATAAGAAGCAGATAGAAGAAAAGAAAACGTATGCTGTGACTTTTTAATTTTTCATCGTTCACCTCTTGATGTTTTTTTTTGTACTTTTGTTTGTTTGATGGGCATTTTTTCGCTTAATAGAATAAGAAAGTTCTCCAGGCAGGCAGCATTCGCGTCACTATTTCAAACCGTTCGTCGACGTTCTCATCTCTTGGGCCCCAACAGAGAAAACGGGAAGCGCCCACCGGAGCTAATACTGATTCTAGCTTCAAATCTCAACGACAGCCTGATCGCCACGTTACTTCTTCCAGTCTTATCCGGCGGGTGCAAACGAAGCACGGAAAGGTAGGCGATGAACCGGCATTCGTAAAAACCGTCCGAGCCACCAGAGACGGTGTAGAGCGACCGCTTCAGTCGGAGGGCAACTATCCGTAACTAACACACCGCGAATCTCATAATTCCTCACTCGGTGTTTCCACCAGGTGCGAGCAACGCTTTGGAGACATCGGTTGTCGAACACGGAAAAACACCGAGCATCCTCAAAGCGAATTGGCCAGGTCTCGCAATCATAGCAGAAAACACTATGAACCTCGGCGACGTACACCCGTCCCTAAAAAAAGATCCGAGTGTCACAACAGCGCCATACGTGTCGCAGACTTTGTAAAGCTGTTCTGGCTCTTGATGTTTGTGATGTGATCTCTCAACACCACCTCCAGCAGTAATCAAGCTCCCAATGTACAGTCTGTCCAAAAATTTGGGACTACCTCAGTTCGGTCGAAATCCTGACGTCCGATCGAATTCCAGTCTGTACAACTGATGCTACTCTCAGTAACCAACAATATACAATAGAGGGAGTAGTATCAGTAGTGTACAATGAAATTCAACTGTATGTCAGGATTTCGATGGAACTGAGACTATCCCGAGTTTTCGGATAGACTGTACTTTAAGTGATCGACTAACTGCAGCTTGTCGCCCCAAAGGGTAAGTGCAGGCGCAGACTCCTGCCAATCTTGCAAAAACGCTTTTCACTTGGAAGGCGCAAAGTGCTTGCTGAATATGGATACCTCAGTCGCCAAGTGGTTCAAAACGTGTTGCATTGTCTGTGCATTGTCACTCAACAAGACGATGTGATCGCGCATTCTTAGATGAAAACTTTTGCCTGGGCGGAGTTCAACTCCTCCATTTAGTAGACCATACAAGACATTCCGTAGAATATCCTCTGTGTTATAGTTGAGGAGAAATGGGGATGTAAGGTAGCCTTGTCGTACTCCACTAGAGACGACAATAGGGGGCTAAAGCTGACCGAAGGCCCTAACCCGATCTCAGTTATGTCGATATAATTCTTTGAAGAGGGGCACACTTCTCAGGTACTCCATTCCTCAACAAGCAACATGGAACGCGTTGTGTGGCTTAACAAACGGTTGATTTGCACTCCTACAGAAGAAAACAGTTCTGGAGTTTGTATACGACGTGATATCGCGTTGCCCTGTGAATAAGCTTGGACCATACAACACGCTTTGTATCGCTTGATTGTGACATTCAGAATATTGCACGAGCTTCACTTTACAAAGACTACAAGCGGATAAATATCTCTGAAAGTACAGACACAGATCATCACAGCACTATGGTACAAAGATACACCTACAATGAGACACTCAGGTTGAGAAGCGAAACACATGAACACAATACCAGTAACGAAAAATGTTAGAATTGTCTCCCTTTGATCTTCATAATCTGGTCGTCGTATTGTCTGAGAAAACCGAGTGGAGCGCAGGCAGCAAATGTGATTGCCAGTTTGCAGAAAGCGATGCCGGAGCATAACCGGGTTGTATACATGAGTCAAGGTTTGAACAACTGATTGGGGGAAAGCTCTGGACGTTCACAACTTTCCACCCACACTTGCTAAGCATGGACACCGTCTGACCGGAAACACGCTCTTGCGTCTTTTAACAGTCACAAATTTGTAAGGTATAAAAAAGCGGAAGAGGTTGATAAAACTAGAAAGTGTCGTAGAACAAAGTTATCTGTTTGGTTCCGTCCAGCCATACATTCTTGATTGCATGTATACTGTGATCCGACGAACAATAAACCAAAAAAGGCAGTTCTTAATTCAGTCTGATTTAATTTGCAAAACTATATATGTTGTACAGTGCTTCCATAGTCTTCAATGGTTTGAGCGTTCACACTGCATGATGAATCTCGTAAAATCTAGTCTCCTACTACTCATGTAAATGTTGTCTTCCAACAATGCACTCTTAGCTACATAATTCTGGTTTGAAGTGATCGAATTCAAATGGAAGTGGGTGTTTAGCAGATGTATAGTGCATTGTCAAGCTTCTGAAGATGTGTTGACTGTATGCTCGCTTTTCAACGGATCAGAGGGCGCGCACGCACACCGCTCGTAGTCCTGATCACTTGTTTTTTCTCTCTCTTCTGTTCAGATAATATTCGACTCAGTTGATTGAATGCTTCTCTGGCCCTTCTTATTGGACAGTTTTCAGTCGGTAAAATTAGCCAAAATTGAACTCGTGCGTTTACTATGCGGTTTCTCTGCAGTTCACAAGAATCCTTGTACGGCAGAACTATCTCATGTTCCCCCTCTCTTCATTTTTTGGTTGGAAATAGTTTTGTGGGTAGTATTATACTTCATTGAGTCAGAATAGCAACTGGCCTAAAATAAACGGACAGTGTTGTGTCCTTGTGAGTGAAGATCCAATCGACCGGAGGTGTTGGCCGGGTGGTTTGGAGCGTTTACGTACCACCTCCGAAGTCAGAGGTTTCAATCCCGTCAACGCCGACCACTTTGGTGGTCGACAGTAGTCTACTGTCGGTCGGTTCGTTATCATGCTTGACCTACTGGAACATTAGTATGATTCTATGTTATTCCACGTCTCAGAGTCAGATTACCGTACCTCTTCCGCTGAACTCATACGCAAGCTCGTGATAAAACGAAATCGAGTTACATGCTTTCTTAGACGTAAAGAATAACGATCCGAGTGTCCGGGATCTTTATTTTCCAAGTACACTTTGATACCACATGACAGGGATGGTACTACTGTTCAAAAACCCGAATTTAACACAACAGTGTCTTCCACATTTTTGCACAGACTGCACGTCGTTATTCTTTTGATTCTGTACTGTTCGCATGAGTGCATGGCAATGTCCCATCCCTGTTTCGTCAGGGCGAACCTACAATGGTTACCCCGAGACTTTGAACGGGAAGTTGTTTAGGGAAGGCCTAGGCGACCTGGCAGTATTGTGCCCACAAACGAGACAAATCATGGCACCTCACACCCCTGTTCGCGCGTTGTGCTATTTTGTTTGGCACACAGCTTGAAATCGGGCGTGTGAAATATGGCAATAATAAACTCCAATAGATCTAGTGTGATAATAATCCTCCGAGTAACAACCGAATTGACCGACAGTAGCGGGGTTCCAAACTTGTGCTTCAGACTGGTTTTTATTATTCGACAATCACCTCGTTCTTTCTCTGGGTGTCGTGCGAGCATAGTAATAATGATTTTGGCTTCCGTGTCGAACCAGTTGAGTTACGCTCAGAATCGAAGCGAATCCAGTCAAGAACGAAGACGATTTCGGTGCAAATGTTATGCCTTTATCGAGATAAACATAAATGAAATGAATAAAGGTGCAAATCTCCAGAGTTATCGATCACGAGGTCAATCAACTGAACCGGGCCAATCGTTCATTTTCAACGGGCCCGGCACAGGCAGTGGCATAATCACATGGGGGAGAGGGAGGGGAGTCACGTTGACGCGATAGAACAAACGCTTACTGTAATCCGTATCACAGTGTATAGTTTTGGAACAGGCTGAGTCATGCGTGACCGAACAACAACGATACGATAAAAATGAGGGAAATCACAACAGTATGAGCTGGATCTTCTTTCATGCTTCCGATGGACACTACAATGATAACGATGATGATCCTGTGACGAACAAATTCCTTGAAGTGCAAGCTATAATCTGATATGGATAAGTGTCCTTATCTTATCGGTTACATTTCACGTAGTAGTCAGGTATTGGATGGGGCGTATCACGTTTCCGATATATACACTTTTCCTAAAATGTTTCAATTGAATACACCCAAATTGTTCAGTCTGTCTGTAGTCTAGAAACACCGAGTTCTCTTCGTGCAGCTGATAAGATCGGAATGAAGATCCGCATTACGAAATGCGAGCATTTTGTTCACTCTTATCGATCGCTAACGTTAAACAAGACAAACTTCGGCAAAAAATCTGGCACAGGCCATCGAGTTGGTCTGACTCGCTTATTCGAGGTGCAACAACGCCACCGGAATGCAGAGCTGCTACCGGTTAGCGAAGCTATGCCGGTCAAGTCAGAGCCCCCTCCTGTGCATAGAAAAAAATATTGCAAATTCTTTGTTTTCCGTTGCATTAACGACGCTATCTTACACAGATTATCTACCTTTGATAACGATTTCCCCACTTTCCCACTGTTCGCGCCGTATACCATATTGTACATAGAGTGGCATTTTTTACGTTCGTTATCGACAAGGGTAGGCAAAATATTCGCATTTCGCACTAAATGTTTGCCATCTGTTCGTAACAGGCACTTTTTTGCGTAGCGTCTCACACATATTTGGTACCGGTACTCACTATGTTGTAAAATTTCAACGCCAGTTTCACTTACATTCTCGACTTCGTGAATACCTTATTTCTTGAACAATTATCACGATCGTTGATGCACTCTTGTTCATCTTTTCGCCTCTATTCTAGCATTGAAAAGAAGAAGAACAAGGGGAAAAAACGAGATCGCGCCGAATTCTCCGGACATAAAGTCCCGGGCAAACGTGTAAAAAGTATAAAGGACAAAAGCGAAGCCAAACGTAGAAAAGACGTGTAGTCCTCGATCTTTCCACCTGTACACTTGAATGAAACTTGTATAATAAATATGAAGTAATAACCATTTCTTCTCCTCTATGTCCACAAATCACGGATTAGGTTAACACATCAAGTCTTTTATCGCCGTATCTCCTTGGTTGAGTTGTTTGACTGACCATGCTTCACAGTGTTCCCGATATCACGTCTCACTCATCTGTTATTGAATCGTAAGGCGTACAATACTGCTGCACGTACTGTGCTTCTATACGTTTGTGAGACCTGGCCTGTTCGAGCGGCTGATGTCGACCGGCTGTCCGTGTTCGATCATCGGTGCTTGCAGAGTATTTCTCGAGTCTGGTGGCAATAGCGAATATGCAGTTTCACACTTCGAATTCGCATCTTCGGAATCGGTATATATATAATGTACAAAATACAACAGTGATATTGTATATATATATATATATATATATATATATATATATATATATATATATATATATATATAATGATTCGTCATGCAGTTTCAACGCTCAACTCACCATTGAAAACCGCGGGTGCACCGTACAGCTGTTTCGTCCGTGTTAGAAATCAACAGCAGTGCACATCGACCGAGCCCCCACGGAGACTGGAACCCGGGGTGAACGATTGGGAATCGAATACCTTAACCACAAGGCTATCCGGGCTGGCTCCCAACGGTTTGTTGAACATCTAAACTATATGATATTGCACCTACCCACCACAGGAGTCGATCGCTGTGCGGGAAACGGGCTTTTACCGTTTAATGCCAGTAGTGTATTCGGCACAGATACTGCACTTCGCGTTTGATGAGAATTTGCGCGTTCTTGGGGTTTTGGTACCTTGGTACCTTGCATGGTGGAGACAGAGTGGGTAGACCTTTCCGGATGGTATCGTTTTAATGCGTACGTTACCGCCTGGGCTCCACACCAATGCTTCCTTGATAAGATGATAGCCGCTGTTTGTGTGGCTCCTCTACCGTAATAGGCAACTGAATTGTAGCATTCGACTTTGTCTTGATTGTTCGACCGGACATAAGCTCTGCCGGTCTCTTCTTTATGACGGTTTGTGGTGCAGTTCTGTATGTAAACAGCGCTTCAATAGCCGAGTCTTCCCAGCCTAAACCTCCTTGTTTGTTAGTTTTAATTCCCTCCTTTAAGGACCAGTTAAGTCTCTCAGTCATACCATTAGCAGCCGGGTTATGCGGACCAGTTCTGCAGCGCTTCACGGCGTTAGCGTCTAAGAATTCTTGAAAGTCGACTGGTGAACTGAGGACAACTGTCGGTTAGTGCTTTTTGGGTTATCTCGTACCTGCTGAATATGTACTCAAGTCATCGAATCACGTAAGCCCTAGTCACATTACCACACAACAGCTTCAGACCACTTGCTGTAAAAAGCACGTATCTACGAGCACGTTCCGTTGGTGAATGGGTGTTTTACTGAAGGGCCCCAAGATATCAGTAGCAATCTTGGCCCATGGTCTCGAGCGAAAATCTATCAGTTCAATTGGAGCTGGCATCGGACGAGCACTCTTACTTTCCTGTCCATCTTGTACATTCATACTTTCTAATTCAACGTGCAACATGGTGAGAAAGGCAGTGGTCAATGGGGCTTGCCCTTTTGTTTAACGCTGTACGATGATGATAATTTTTCGTAAGTAAAACCCCTGGGCGGCCATCATTTGCACAGGAAATAGTTTTAGCAGTAAACTCGTAAGAAACAAATTAAAGATTGCTACGCATTATACCTCCATCAACAACAGTAAGTTCATTTCTGATAGAAAATAGAATGGATTAAACTCACATCGTACCTTGTTATTTGGAGGCCAGGACTCACAGAGGCAACCCATTATCCGTTAAATTGAGTATCATTTTGGTTTCCGATTCATAGATCATCCTTGGTCACGACACCTGCGTAGTTCGCGTGAGGTGCAGATACCAGATATCAAGGTTTGGAATCCGCACCATCACCGGATACTTTGGTAGTAGACAGTAATTCACCGTAGTCCAGTGGCTCATTACCACACCTGTCCTATTGGGACCGTATGTGGTTGTCCACTTCAGGGCTCAGGGTTTGACTGCCGACTATTCATAATCCCTTATCTGGATGCATTGGTCCATATTTTATGCGCAGCGTTCGAACCGGTTTCCAGCCAGATCTCAGGCGAGGCGACAACACAAAGGAAATAACAACCATTGTGGGTCGGTCCACCAAGTGGTATCAGTGTTTCATACACCTTTGAAAACCTGTGAACCTTTGAATAAAATATGTCAGTTCGTCAAAAGTGCACAATCACATTGTATACATGGGCATCCAGTTTTGGCCGTGTGTTAGTTGTTTTTCGTCTCAGTGAATGCCTGTAAAAGAAGGCGCATTTTTGTGCCAGAGCTGATCCACAAAATCAATAGCAGTTGTGTACACTTGAGACAACTTTACCGTTCACCGTTTTGTCTTGTTAACGTTTTTTTTTAAACGAACGCCAATGTGGATTCTGCACTGATCTCTCCTTGATTACAATAAGTGGGATCGATCTTTTGTATTTCTTGTCGGGTTTGCTGTCCCGGGGGAATCCAAATTAGAACGAGCATGGTCGGTAACACACAAACAAGCGAGAATTATAATTCCCTTTGAATGTAAAATGAGATTGTAACGCGATATCGTGTATCTCCGTGAGCCAGTGGGTTATTTTTCACTACACGATAAGTATGAGTTGCGGTAGGAGGGATAAATCCCATAGTCTAAGGACCTAACCTACAATAGGGAATAAGCTTGGGAATATCCATGTTAAAACTAGTTTGTTGGCTCCCTTCTTGAAAGTGTGAAGATAAGGAAAAGAAAATGCAGAAAGAGAGTTTGTTTCACACTTTTGCAGTTCTTGCGAAAATCAGAGAGTCAAGATTGAGTGTGGCGGGTTGGGATAGTCACTTAATATGAACGGTTTGTTGCCTGCGCACTAGAGATACGATGAAAATCAAGAGCAAAGGGGACCCCAGAAGAAGTTTTCTGAGACCGGAACCCATGGTACTACTGGCGGAAAACAGAGAGCGAAGCATCTGTCCGGAGATAGGCTAGCGACCGCAAAGTTGAGGTGGAGTCGCCTATGAGGCGGGTGGCTTTGCGCTGCGCACGATCGAGGAGGGTCAATACGGAAGACTAGGTCCGGCCCAAACATGACGGCTGTAGTCGTGAGCGGGGGAAACTTCGGCCTTCTTCAGAACAAAACATTATGGTTAATGGATGGCTTTCGTGAGTTGGATGTGCGAAAACAAGCACCGGGGACTAAACTGGTAGTCTCGGGGTTTTATTGCCGATTTTCATCGGTGGTCGAGTTGGCACGCGTTCAGTTCTTGTAACAATTACCCTCTCAATGTGGTGCTCTGGTATGATTAGATGTTTCCAAATCTGGTAGCTTTGTATTGTTTTTAGGTCGGTAAAGTGGTACACGTTGGTGGTCGAGTGGTTTAGAGCATTTACCTACCAACTCGGATGTCGGAGGTTCGAATCCCGCAATCGACACCGATCACTTTGATGGTCGACAGCAGTCCACTGTCAGCCGGTTCGTCACAACACCTAAGGTATCGGAACACTAGTGTGATTCTCCGCCACTGTAAGTCTGTGAGTCAAGTTTCCGATTCTCCCTGGTAGCGAAATGAACCCTCTAGCGCATTTATTCACGAGCGTTTGACAATAAAAGAGACAAACCCAACATGATATTAGTGGTGGTTGATTGGTTCATGTCTCTTTCAATTCTGAGGCACTTCGCACCACTGCCGTAAGTAGGAACAGATAGCATGTTTTAGCCATTTAACGTGAGCCCCACGAAAAGTGAATCCCTAAAGATTCTGCTGTTACATCTACCACAAATAAACATTGATTCCTCCAGTTCCATGTCTTTGAAAAGGAGGCATGAAATTTGGTCGTTCCCTTGTAGCTTGCACTCGGGATTTTCACTCAGAGAAAACGTGAGCTTGCGAGATGGAGGATATGAAGCACTTTTGAATAACTGCTGCAAAGTGCACTTCATTAAAAAGAATAAATGAGAGAAACTGAGGTGCCCACTTGTGGTACCGGCTAAAATAGTAAAGCCACACACGCTGATGGATACTGCTGTGATAACGGCAAGAGACAACTTTAGTGTCTATTTTAGTCTATCCCACTAACTCTAGTAATAAGGCTCTTCTGCCATCGAACCATCTCAGTTTATTATTAGCTCATAACAAATTGTTTATAGAGGATGAAGAGTCACTGTCACCAATCGTTGTACCATAAACCGATTGGTCCAAACTGGAATCGGGTAGCGTCTCATTCGATTGGTTGGTCAAGCGGTCAAATGCCGTTTGACGAGAATCCTTTCATTATACCGATCCGCTTCGTTGTCGTTCGAACTACCGTTGGCCCAAACATTGACCTGGATTCTGGACATGCACTGACGTGCTGTCTGCTAACGAGACAAGGCCCTCTGTAGACGATGAGGCCGCACATACCATCGCAGAGTTGACCTAGTCAACCAACTAAAAGCCGCAAGCCGAAGATGATGTGACGGCTATATTACGAAGTAGCCGGTGATAGGCAAAACTGGCCCCGCAGCGGAACAAATGAAACCCGGCAAGATCGTGGTAAGTAGAACGACGACCCAAATCGTGAACGTATTCAAGAAATTCGAACCAGCAGAGTCAAAGTTCGTGGTGCGCAAGAATAAACTCTATGCGCACAGGCACACAGGCAAGTGGTATGAGGGCCACTGGGGCAAGAAGATGGATTGTTTACAGGGTCGCGTACATGTCTTGCCATCTGACGTTGTCCGGTTTGACCACTACAAATGCCCCTTCGTATGCTTTTCCTTATAGGTGCAATAGAACTGTGTTTCAGGAGCTAGAACAAAAGCAGTTTGTGGAGTTATGACGACGTCCATGTTCACACCCTCTATTCGTCGCGCATCAGAGGAGATGGTGATCACTCTGTAACTCAGATTACAGAGCCTTCACGATGAAACTGTCCCTTGGCGTGGTGTGATGGCTCCGTGACCCAAAGAACTGGGCAGGATGGCTTTCTTAGGCCGAATAATCAATTATGCGTGACAGGTCAGTAGGTAAGGTCCAGACGAGTACCAATCCCGGAACCAGGCTCTCGGCAACACCTGGTTTTCTACAGTATGTTCCTGGGGAGGGCACTCAAGCGAATGAACACCGAGAGAAGCGGTTTACTGGTCTGAAAACATCCACCACATGGACGTAGGAGTAAAGTACCTGGGGTTTTCCTCGACGGCGGGGAAAGTCATCGCACTTCGTTGGGCAATCATCGCCCGTCAAAGCTGGGCAGCCCCCAGCCCAAGGCATGCAGCCCCGTCCACGTTTCGCTTGCTCCACTGAGTGCATGAGGCGAAGGACTGAATCTGAAAAGCGTATCGGTAACGAAGCACCAGCGAATACAAGAGAAAACATGTGTAACAATCAGGTCTCACGTGACAGACCATTCCCACTCGTGTTCTCTGGTCATTTTTCTGTGTTGGGTTGATGCTCTACTGCCTTGTGAGTCAGACTTTTCAGTAAAAGGCTCCGGTTGAGGTTCCCTAAGGAAAATTTCCTCTGTGCTGTGGATAGCCGCGAAGTATGGTTCGCTAAGAAACCTCCAGAATCCTCCCTATGAAGAGCCTTATTAATCTTCCCTCCTTTTATTTAAGACCAACGAAGAATGCTACGGGTTGCTGCGGCCTTGAAGAAAACAGTGGTTCAAACGTAGGGCATATAGTAAACGCACTTCACTAACCCACATTTTTCCTTCACCTGGCTGAATTCGTCGCCACACACTGTCAAATATGGCAATAGGCTGCTCTCACTAGAACTCTTGAAACCTTCAAAATAGGTGAATGCTGTCTCCGAAATGCGCATACTAGACCCAACATCTGCGATCACTGTTCACGCCCCTCTCTTACGTTGTCTTTTCTGTCTGTCTGTCTGTCTGTCTGTCTATCTGCCTGTCTCTCGTCTGTCTGTCTGTCTGTCTGTCTGTCTGTCTGTCTGTCTGTCTGTCTGTCTGTCTGTCTGTCTGTCTGTCTGTCTGTCTGTCTGTCTGTCTGTCTGTCTGTCTGTCTGTCTGTCTGTCTGTCTGTCCGTCCGTCCGTCCGTCTCTCTCCCTCTCTCTCTCTCTCTCTCCCTCTCTCTCTCTCTCTCTCTCTCTCTCTCTCTCTCTCTCTCTCTCTCCAAATTTCTGCTTTTCCAAATCCCTGGAAACGCCGTGATTTTTGCTATTTTCAAACACGGCGGTCTTTCTGACCCGAGTAACTATCGTCCGATTTCCCCCACACCTATTATTTCGAAAGTATTCGGAACTGTCATTTCCGACCAACTGCGTACATTTCTCGAACGCGAAGGACTGCTGAGCGGTTGCTAATGCGGATTTCGACCTCGCCATTCCACCGGTGATCTGCTGGCTCTCTTCACACTTTTGGCCGGCTGCACTTGACAACCACGGGGAAACACACATGGTCTCGCTCGACATCCTTAAGGCTTTTGATCGAGTTTAGCACGAAGGTCTCCTGGTGAAACTACCCACATGCCGGTTCTCCTCCACTCTCGTATTGTGGACATCACGTTTTCTGAGTAAACCAACCGTTGTAACGGATTGGAGGCCGCAATCTTGTTGTTTGTCTAATGTAAGTGCTAGTGCCTGTTGATACACTTACCGGGCCTCGGCTGATGGAGTTTTTCCTTCTCTTGTGCTCTTGCAGATCACACACGTGCTACCCTCGTCAGAAGAGCATTGCCCCTGCGTGTTACATCATCTCCGTCCGAGTTGATAGGGTTGTATCCCAGCCATTTCTTGTGAATGCTGGCGTTCCTCAAGGTTCAGTACTTCCGCCTTCTCTCTCATTTATTAGCGATCTTCGCTCCACTACTCCAAACTCAATATATTCCTTTGTTGACGACGGGCACCCTCCATTCTTCCCCGTTTTACCACACTCCCCGCCATGCCAACATGAACATTGATCGTGACCGCAGTGCAATTAGTGTATCTCTAGACTCCGACCTTGGACACGTCTCCTGTTAGGACTCCCACAGTCATGTCACGTTTGATGTTTCCAAAGCCCCTCTTCTCTCCATTTCTTTGAAACATCAATAATTCTCATCCCATTTGTCCTTTTATTAAACTATGCTTCATTCCACAGATTTTATATCTCTTCTTGGCTTATCTATAACTTCTTTTCTATTTCGATCCACTATCATATCTCATCTTGGCCCGTGCTGTGCGCGAGTTGGTTTTCCGTTTCGCGCCAGATGCTTCCTCACACCAGCCCGTCTGCTGTACAAAGCTCAAATCCGCCCCGCACCTGGATACTGCGGTAACATACGGGATGGAACTTCGCCTCTCTCTCTCTCTCTCTCTCCCTCTCTCTCTCCCTCTCTCTCTCTCCCTCTCTCTCTCTATCCTTGACCAGGTTCAACGAAAGGTCATCCGGCTGATCGATGAACCTTCTTTAACTTTCAATCTACAGTCACTAGCTCATCGTCGGACGGTTGCTTCCTTGTCCCTCTACCGGTACTACTTTGGATTTTGTTCTTTTGAGCTTGCTTCGGCAATTCCTCTTTCCAAAAATTTCCCCCATCACCACGTACCCAGGCAGCTATTCATCCTTATCAAATTTCTGTCACTAGATGTTGCACTTCTATGTTTTAGTCTTTTCCCCCAGACTGCCATACTATGGAACACTCCCACTTTCTGTCTTCGCACCAACTCACAACCTCTCTCCCTCCCTGTAAAAGTAGGTTCAATAAACTATTTCTTACGTGAATGTTCCCCCACAATCCACTTTTGGAGTATCTTTTCTGGTTATGGAGTTTACCCCCATACTGGAACTCACTTCACTTGGGATAAAAAAGATACAACCTCAGTCTCTCAATTCGCTCTTCGCGTGTCAGGTGACCCGGTATCAAGCCCTCGTGGTCAGGCTGGCGTGAAAAGATCGCTCCGAGCATGAGAGCTGAGCGTGCACTACTAGACGATTCTAGTCGGAAGTCGTTTGTGTACAGTTCGTTTGTACGATTCTGTATGCCAATAACAACAGACTGAAACGTCAGTGCTTGTTCGTCGTGTCTGCTTATGCGCCTATTGACTGCAGTTCCTCCTAGTCCAAGGTTAAATTCTATTTGGGTCGGTCGCAGCTGCTTTGGAGCATACGCTCAACGGACGTGGTGGTGATTTTTGGGGATTTTAACGCCCAAGTTGGAAGTTTGTGGGATTTTGAAGAGTGTTGGAAGCCCGTTCTCTATCCCGTACAATCGCACTGATAACGACGGTTGTCCCATTCAGCTTTATTCTAACTACCGATTGTTTCTGGAGAGTACGAACTTCTGCCGTAAGAAACCGCGTAGACTCATATTATAACAAGGACGACCACACACGGCAGGATACTTGTATTTAACCGGCCAAACAAGTCAAGTTAGGAAAAACATACAGTCATTTATATAGGTCCTTTTCCAGACTGCGCTGCACCAAGATTGCTATTTCCGCTGCTTGAGCGCTTCGGCTGCGTCCTGGCCAATTGCCCGTGGCCGATGGCTTGCTTCTCTTGGGCGTCATTTCCCTTCGGTTGGTCCGATTGTCTCAGTTAACGGCTCGATCGGCAGTCCCTCACCTGGGCTATCTTGCTGGCTGCCGGAGGTCCCACTGCTTCCTCTCTGGTAGCCTGTATGCCTCCCTTTGCCTGCTTCGGGACGCCTCCGACATATTCGCCACCTGTTCTTTTGTCTGTGGCCCTCGTTTGGTTCGTCCGTTTGCCTTGATGTTCACGCTGTTCCCTTCTCCCCAGCATTCCCCGTCACAATATGATGTCCTCGTACGTCTTCAAAACGTTGCACTCGGGTTTACCATACTGTCATTGGTCACCGCTGGCGTCGGTAAGTTGAAGATCGCGTTTTGTTTTTATCTACCCCTGTGGACTTGGATCATGCCTTGGTACTTGCTCGCTTCCATTTACGTCCGGTCTGTGGTCGCACCTTCGCTAAAGCCATTCGTCCCGCACAACTACTTCTAGACGATAACCAACAATCTGCTTTCCAGACAGAGCTTTCTACACGGTTATCAATGTAGTCGGATGACCAGGACCCAAATGAACCCTGGCAACAGATGAAGGAAGCCGCTCTCAGTGCCAAACAGGATTCAAGTTCAGATAAGCCTCATGAACGATGAATATCTTCGACATCAGTTGCTCTACTAGATGCTCGCAGATCCATCCCTCCGAATTCAGCATTCAGCTAAGTGCGCAAATTCCTTAGGCGCCAACTGACTACGAGTTTGACCGCAACAGTGGTAAATCGTGAAATGTGTAGAAATGGAGAAGCCTGCGTCTATTGGCAATACTTGCAACCTTCATCGTTTGATTAGAGGTACCGGTCCACGGAAGCCCAGGGTGAGTGAGTTAATCAGAGGATCCGACGGCTCATTAATTTACCTTCAAGAACGTTTCCTGGGCCATTGGACGAAGGAATTTAAGGAACAGTTCGGTTGATCAACTTCTACAGTGGACCTTTCGGATATACCTGCAAGAGAAACGATGCGGGTAGATATCACCCTTCCATCGGAAATGGTGGTTATGCAGGAGGTAGGTTATCTGAAAAAATAAATTCTGGACTCGATGGGTTGTCCCACTCCTTCTTCAAGGACAGAGGCAAAGCTTTGGTTTTGCGCTTGAAAATACTCCTCTTGGTATTTTGAGATAGTGAGCAGACATCCAGGGAATGGTGAAAGCCACAAAGGAACTAGCTTGGTAAGTATCGCATCCAAACTACTTGTGGGGCTCATTCTCCGCCGGTTATCTAACCACCATGAAATTTGTGTGCTCGAGAATCAAGGCGGTTTCAGACTCGGTCGGCGTTGTATCGACCATATGTTTACCCTTCGGAAAATACTAAAGCACAGACACATCCTCCGTAGATAGACGATCTCTGTCCTTCTTGTTCTGAGAGCCGCGTTCGATTCAGCCGACCGCACAGTTCTCTGGCACTATCTCTTATTAAAGGGTACCCCACGAAAATGAATTTCTTTTTCCCGGTCCTTTTGTGTGAACAGCCGAAGCCGCGATCGTACTTACGGCGATCTTTCACCCCAGCTCACCATAAGAAGTGGTGTTAGTCAGGTTTGCCCTATTTCACCGTTCCATTTTAATTTTTCTACTGAAATGGTTCTTACGATAGCACTATCTTCGTGTGAGAATAGGGACAGTGGTCTGTGGTCAAGCAGTAAACTGTCTGATCTGTAATACGCGGACGATGTTGTTCTTTTGAGTTTAGGTCCAGATAAGTTGTAATTCTTTTCTTGATTACCTAAACAAGAGTATAGCAATGTTTTGGATGTGTTTCACGCCTTCAACGCGGTAAATACTGCTGCAGGATTGGTTTGGCTCAACACCAAATCTCATCTTGGTAAGGAAACTCTGGCTGGAATAGATGAGTTTTGTTAACTGGGAAGTTACATCTCTCCAACTGGTCAGATATCGGATGAAGTGTCACTATCCAAAGTTCATGATGACAACTTTTTGACCACCGCCGGTTAAAACGGAATGAATTCTGAATACAGATAAACATCCGTCAATAGCAGAGGTTCTATTTGAAATAAGGTATAGTAAAGGATATGCGTCCGCTGGACCGAATGGGTTCCGCATCATCTATTTTTAAAGATCGTGGCCCACTAGTGGCATCCAAGTTACCAAAAATCCCCGGTTTAATATGGATGAAGGAAAAAGTTCTAAAGAAACGGTGATCCTAAAGGTCTATAAGGAAGATGGCAAATCCTCACGTCGAAAATCCCAAGGAATAAATGTGGCTAGCATCGCATCTGAACTACCCATTTGTATTATTCTTCATCGGTTATCTAGCACTCCCGAACAGAGCTCGCGCAAAATCAAGTTTAGTTCAGAATTGGCCGAGTTCGTATTGACCACATATTCATTCTTTGACATATTCTAGAACATAGGTACATTATGTGCATTTATTTCTTTGAAAGTGGTATTCAACTCAGTTGATCGTACAGTTCTCTGACACTGTCTGTGGTCGGAGGTTGCATCAGAGAAATTCATTCCCACTATAAATTCCTTTACATGAATTGCCGAAACCGAGTTTAGGTTTACGTGATCTTTGATCCGACTTTCCCATTATTAGGGGCGTACTTTCGGGTTTTCCTCCTCTCATCTTGTGCCTATCGTCGTAATTGATGTGGTCATGGAGATCGCCCTTGCGCTTTGTGTGGCTTGTTGAATTGAATCCTCCAGAGGTAGAAAACTGTCAGCCCTTGAATATGCGAAAGGCGTTGTACTTCTAAGTGAAAATCCAGGTAATTTGCAAGCTTCTCTAAACAGTTTGAACGGCTGTCCAGGAATTTTCGATATGATTTTCGCACCATCACAGTTCAGGATGATGTCGAAGAACGGGGTTAGTTCAACACAAAACCTTACGGAATCTAGGGAACACTAAACCAGACAGACGATTTCTATTATCTAGGCAGCTGCATTTCACCCGAAGGTCAGGTATCGGATCGAGTGTCTTCACGTGAACAAGAAGTGCGCTAAACTTTTGTCAACCTCAGTCATCTGTGGTGTCGTCGTGATATTCTTTTATCATTCAAGGGTCGAGTGTTTGCTGCAGCAATCAAGCCAGTTCTTCGTGGTTCAGAAACGTGGCTACTACGAGTGGGAGATATCCGATGACTTTCGACATTCGAAAACCGATGTTTTCGCAGCCTAGTTCGACTCTGGTGAGAATTCCGTGTCATCGGTGCTGAGGTTCGGCGGAGTCCCAAGTACACGGAATTAACCATTAGGTGAAACTAAAGGTCAACAGGCTAGGGTGGTTGGGACATTTGTTGACCATGCCCCCGGGCAGGGTTCCTTGATGTACAGTGTTTTCTGTAGTTGGAAAGCGTGCAAGGGTGGACGGGCCATAAAATTAATGAATGTGTGAAAAACTTACCAACGGACCTGGTCACATAGGGCGTTGGGCTTCATGGACGAAGTTCAAAAGATCCACTCACTCAGTAGTTAATTACATCGGAGGTTATAGCCAGGTGTGACGATCATTGGAGCTTTTATATTCACAGAATTTCCTCATCGACTTGATATTACTGTTTATAGTTCCCGTCTCCCTGTTTTTCTTAATCTTTTCGTGCTGTTATATTTCCTGTCAAGGTTCTCGGTGAGATAAAAACCAAGACCATTTCATCCAGTGCATGTTGATTCGTTTTCCGAAATGAACGGTCAGTGTTCTCGTCACTGGTCATTATGTGATCGTCCCACTAGTGCCCGTAAACTTCCGTATCTGACCGAACTCCTGGATATTTAACCCTGTGAGATGCATGCGAGTAAGTTATGGGCGAAATCTAACACTAGTGTCGTTGATTTCCGACCAACTCTAGCAGTTGAATTTGAAAGGAACATTTCTATTTTTTAATTTAATTGAGGAAATGAAACCTCAGTTATTTTGCCAAAATATCACGTGCTTCGTTTTCTTTTTTGTCCGACTAACCGTGACAACCTGTTCACACTGCCAAAAAGCTGCTATTGGTTGACCTAACTTTCATCCACTCTGCGGCTGACCAATCACTGCCCAAGCTGAAGGTTAACCGACACGAATATACTCTCTCATGCTCAAACTGTCTCCTATCTTGTGACTCCCTGAGAATTGGCTTAGCGCTAACTGATTTATCGGTGGCCAAATACCGGCGGATACCTCACATTGAATTATTTTTGAGAATTTTTGCTATGACTGAAACTAGTGATGTGGAAACCTTTTATATTCCCGGTAAGTTTCCTTATCTGTGTGCGGATATTGAACGCCGAACTGCCTCGCGTGACTAATCGGAAATTGTTGATTGCAATCCATTTTTGAGTCGATAGCTCTTCATCATTGATGGCATTTTATTCAGAGTGGCACTAATATTAATACATGCTTCAAGTGAAAATCAGTTACCCATCCGAAAACATTATTTGGATAAGTAACTCATCAGACTCTTGTCTTTATTTCTTTACATTAAGTTGAATTAACCGCTTTCTCCGCTGCAGTCTGTGTTTTTATTCCCGTTACCTTATAAAAAATCGATGACTTATCCAGGTTGAGATAAACTTGGACACTAGTTTATCGGAATGATGACTGAATCTGGGGATTTAGTACATGGCAGAACAGAGTGAGCGCTTCCATCGTACACTGGGGAGTATTTTTCATCTGTCTTGAAAACTGTTTCGTTTATTTTATTTTTATTGCACACTACTGCGGGTTGCACTGTATTGTATCAACTTGTACTGCGTTGTATTCTATGGTATTGTTTTTTATGTTGTTATATTGCGAGTTGTATTCCATTGTAGACTTCTACAAAATAAAATAATTTACAGTTCAGTTGGAAAAAGTAAAAACCTCGAAAACTGTTCACACTGAACTAAAATGGAAACGAATTTACAAAATGAAAGCGGGAGAGAGTTTGAGAAATCGGTACAAACACTGGGGTTCCCTTGAATGTCCTCCTCGTCAACTTCAACTTGAAAGAGCCGGGGCTCCTCTATCCAAATACTCAGCACAAAACGAGGAAGTGAGTCACGAAACGCAAGGATTTTGCTTACTCCTGTCGTAAAACGTGTCCGTATATAAACAGAACAGAAGGAAAAGTGTATGACAGTAAATTATGCAGGACCGAAAAGTATCACAGTGCATTCTGTGCGTAGAGGGAGAGGTCTGTGGAGTTGGGGCCAATGTAATCGTGTGGTGTTATGCAACATGTGAGATGTTGGAATCAGAAAGACTTTTTGAGTGATTTTTAAAACCTAATTCCTCGGTTGTCTGCAGCAAGCGTAACTGTGTCGCCGTGTACGTGTATCTGATGGCTGATTCATTATATCCATTGGTTTGATTAAATAGGTGATCATCTTTACATGCTGAGGTAGTAACATTTTGTCAATCGCAATGTGTGTTTAATGTATTGAGCTGGAAAACCGCGTCTGTGATTTCGAAACGAGGCAAAAAAGAGTCTTACAGAAGATCAGGTGAGGACAAGGTGAAAACTGAGCGGATAGATCAATATGCGTATGATGAACCGGTGGGCTGTCCGCGTTAAGCCTATGAAAGACACAAGTGCCTTGAGTTTGTTGTTCTGTGAGTTGGTAAGAGAGAAGAGAAAAGAACGGAGTGATAGAATAGGACAATGGAGAATGTCCATCGTTGAAAGGAATTATGCACACCTGTGATTGAGATGTATTAGCAGTTCGCGATGAATGGATGGGTCAGAAAACTGAGCTCCTGTGTATAATTAGCTACCACTCGTAGCTAAGGTCTGTATCAAGTTTACTCTGGTCACACAACTGAAGACAAATAGTGACAACTTTACGTTTGATGCAACAAGTGCCATTTCGATATCTTCGAGTCACTCAGTGTGCACCAATTGCATTGTAATTCGGACATGATTTTGTTTGACATTAATGCTATGGATACCACTTTATAAAATTCACCCGATTGTCACAGAATAAAAGTGCATTAGACAAACAGACGAACAATGAAGATAAAGAGAGAGCCAATAAATTTATCAGCACTGGTGGCAAACCACCTGGATCACCACGCTTTTACCTATTTAAACTGGATTAGCCCCCCATTGACTAACGAGAAACCAATCTCTGATTGGTCTGTGTCCTCATGCGTTCTTCGTTTAACACTTGTGCTGCGCGCAGAAATCTCAGTTTCAGTGACAAGTCGATAGATTTAGCTACGTCGCTTGATTATGCTTCGACTTTCACCACCTTTTCTGGCCGAATAGGGTGCTACCGTAAGTATAATCAAGCCTATCTTGCAAGCTATTTCTCCTACTATCATGCATTTAAGTAGCGAGTTGCGAATTTTGACTCCCCCAGGGATTTTCTGGACATTTTTGAGCTCGCTGTTCAAGTGCTTTGATTTTGTCGTTGTATTTGTTAAATGCCAAACAAGTGCAACAGGATACAAAAGAATATGATTAGAAAAATATTTTCTTTGGTAATACGATATAGAAAAACAAAGAGCGTCTCTACTGCATCTGTCTTTTTGCACAGCATTGGTAGAATAAATCTGGAAGCGGAATTTCCTCCATTGGACGGTTCCGGAACTGTGAGGTTCGAGCCTGGGATCCCACGGTCGTTCAGTTATCATCAACCCAGCGAATGTGAACCAGAGCTTCCATAGTTATGTTTATTTGGCCATCATTTTGATTGAAGCTTCCTTCGGCAATGATCCTTAAGTATTATAATATGATTCATCATGCAGCTTCAACGCTCTACTCACCATTGAATACCATGGAAGCACTGTACAGCTGTTTCATCCTTCTTGGGAATCATCAGCGCTGCACATACCTCGAGTCCCCACGGGGACTGGAACTCGGAGTGATCGACTGTGAATCGAACACCTTAACCACAAGGCTATCCCGGCTGGCTCTGAATTCTTTGTTGAACATCTAAACTATATGATATAGCACCCTTCCGTCACTGGATTTGAACGGTACCAACTCGCTTCCCGAACAGCGATCGACTCCTGTGAGTTATGATGTCTCTGTAGGGGCCTAACTACAATGAAGGAATTTCTTTATGAACAACCTACAGAGCTTGGTTCCTAAGTGTATTTGAGTAGTAAGAGAGTAGATTTGTATAATATGATTCATCATGCAGCTTCAACGCTCAACTCACCATTGGAATACTGGGATTCAAATCTGTTCTGTTCAGACAACCATTAATCGTGCACTGGGTGCGGTGGCTTTGGTTGCTATCTCCTAGCTGCAACCTCAAAAGGAAATAATGAAGGAGAAAAGAGTTTGAAAGGAGTATGAGGAGAACTACAAGTAGGAATATCAAGTCTGTGAAGAAAGTTTGTGAATGCAAGAGCGTTACTGCTCGCGGCATCTAGCCATATCCCCCAACGTATATAACTATTGAGTGGGAGGGTCTCTCGGACCCCACCCAGGAACTCTAACACGCCCTACGTGGCCAAGTCCATTAGTTAGGCTTTTCATACCTTTCTTCCATGTCATGGACTGACCGCCCTTACTCGTCTTCCAACCGGTACTCGCCTCAGCAAACATAGCACGCCGAGGGATCCTGTCAGGGGGCACACAGAACACATGTCCCAACCATCTTAACCTGATGAGCTTAATTTTTTCGTCTAACGGTTTGATCCTTGAACCTAAGACTTTCCACGGAACCTCAGCATTGCTTGTACGGTGTTCCCACCAGATTTGAGCAATACTACGAAGACGTCGGTGTTCAAATGCCGACAATCTTCGTATATCCTCCAACCGCAGTGTCCGTGTCTCCGAACCATGCAGAAGTACGGGCCTGGCTCCTGCAGCATACAGTCGACCCTCGATAGGTAAACGGATGTCATGTCGACGCCACTGATGACTCAGGTTAGTAAATGCCAAGCGAACCTTCTGTAAACGCACAGACACCTCATCCGATATCCGACCTCCGGGTGAGATACAGCTGCCCAGATAACCGAACTTGTCTACCACGTTTACAGTCTCCATAGAAACTGGAAGGTTTGGCGTTGGACCAACCCAGTCCTGCAACAGAATCTTTCACTTTGAAGAGAAATCGGATAAGAAATTCATCACCACACCGCACCCCATAAAATATATTGATTTTAGAATCCAAGCTATTCATGATACATTTCTCAACCACTAAATGATCATAATCTGAATACAAATCGACTGAAAGAACACGTTGTGAAATCCACCCAAAAAATAAGCAAAACGCATCAAAATGACCGATTTCTATAGTGGTATCCAAGCGGATAGAAGGATCGGAAAAGCATTACTGCATGCACATAATGTTTGTTGGCTTCTCGATGGCCTGAAATCTGTGGCTGGATTGTCACTGGACCCCGGTTGACTGCGTTCATGCACAAACTGTTTCGAAGAGCACAACAGTGGGCTGTGGTTTTGAGCGTCCGACTACAAACTCGGATTTCAGCGTTTCGAATCCTGCCACCTGTGGTCACGTCAGTGGTAGACGGCAGTTCATAAATAATCTGCGGCGCACCACGCCGAATCCCGTAAGACCTTACGTGGTTCTGCATTGCGAGCCCTATGATCTTGGTTGTCGGTTATTTCTCATAGTGCAGTGAACCTGCAAAGTCAACGTACTTATGTGCCAGTACAGGATCGGGGAAATATCGATGACGAAGTTTTATAACGATGAGACAGGAATAGGTCTTCAGTATACTCTTTTATCTCTCTTCTGCGATTAGTTTCTGATTCTTATCGAATCCACTATCACCGGCTGATGCACCCCTTCATCCTCAGTACCCATTCAAACTAGCCACATTCAACGTGCGAGTTCTGATGTGTTTAGAACAATAAGCTGGTTTAGCTCGTATTCTTGATCCATTCGCCATCGATGCGTGTTGCATTCAGCAGACTCGCATTCACGGCTCCAGTTCCATCACTAGATTGACGCTCCCATCAAATCCTTGTGCAAGGTTTCGCTTGCGTCTTTCTGGGGACTCTCAGCTTGTGGCTTCTGGTCTTACTGGCGTTGACATTGCTCTCCCTTGTCAGGGCTGAGGTGGCTTTGCTAGATAGGATCCCAGGCGGCAGTCCTTTATGCACAGTGAGACTCAGGAGTTTTGCAAAGTTATCAGTCACCATCCCAGTAAATGTAATTTGTGTGTCATCTCAGCGTATGCACCCATCACTTACAGACCAGGTGCAATCAACGATAATTTCGTCGAAACCTTCTCAAATTATTACGTAAAGCAATTCGGACTGACAGCGATATTGGCAGATCTGAGGACCAGAGTCGATTGGGTGTCACCGGACGAGGTGTATTTGGAGGGCCTTTTTGGGTTAGATTCATGTCGCTCGGAAAACAGGCAGGGGTTTTGGTCCTGTGTTCTGACTACTGCCTATCCCTCACCAGTACGATCTTAAGTCGCTCTGATTGCTGGTACTCCATGTGACATCTGCCCCCTCCGAGTCAACAATGGACCCAGATCAAAAACTTCGCTATAAGTTGCAAATTGCAAGGTTGTATACAAGATAGTCGCTCATACAGGAGTATCCCACTTGATTCCGTCCACACATTACTTTGCACTAAGCTATCCACGCGTTTCGGTGGGCGTTTCAGGCACACACTGGAACGACAGTCAAATTACGGTAAGGTTTCCGATCCATCTTGCCTGTCGGTCTTCTAAAACGCACCAGTTGAAAATTACTACATTCTGTGTAATCTCAGGAGGAAGATGTTTCTCACGGTATTCAGAGAAATACAAGCAAACAAAGAGGCGTAAACAGTTCTTATGAGACAAATCAAATGTAGTCAGATATGAGACGGTCAAAGCGAATCAAGATTGATCGGCATGTTATTGATTATCATTCATCAACACGAGCACGTATGAACAGCTACGAGTGTGGGCATGACTGTGTGTCTCTTTGTGCGTGGTATTGAACGAAACACTCGCGGATGTTGGAAGCACGCCGTAACAAAGCTAGGCGCAGCCCCACCTGATAGCATGAACAAGCAGTGGTCTCTAATCAATAAATTTTTGCATTCCATCGGTCTAATACGTTGTGACCTGTCTTTTTGTGCAGTAAGAATATGTATTTCTGTTGAATCACTGCCCCTGCTCGACGTACGCCAGTCGATCCCGGCTGGGAGCGAATAAAACGGAGCACGAATCATAATGAGGCGCATAACTGACGTGAGTTTTCGTAGGGACCGCGAAACCTGATGGTCGCAAAGTGTATTAGAGACGAGACGTGCTGCCACCATCGGAGATTCCCGGAAGGTGTTCTGTCTCATTCGAGTCATCGGTAAGAAACCATTAGGTATGAGTGAAAAAGTTTGTGAGGACGGTAGTTCGTCACAACAGAGGCATCTTGAAAGCTGGGCGAAGCACTTCCAGACATAGTTTAGCCGATCCTCACTGTTAATCTCTCCTATGGCTCTTCCAGCACACGTCCCGTGGTCCGTTTCGACGGAACCACCTAATGAGGCGGAGATCCGCAGGGAAATCCAAGCTTTAGGACGTCACTAACTGCCGAGCTCCGATGGCTTTCCTTCAGAACTTTTAAAGGTGGTAGAGTGCAACTTGCCGAAGAACTTCATGTTTTGTTCTCGAATTCTTCAAATTTTTATCCGATTTCCTCGTTGTAGGAGGATTGACTGGTGTCCTCATCTTCAAGAAGGGCTCGAGCAGTGATTGCGTTAACCTTAAGGATATAAGCCTTATCCAAATGGCGTCAAAGTAGCTGGCGTCTGTCACAATTCGCATGTTGTACCAAGCATGTAACGATCAGACTCGCTGAGAGCAAGCTATCAAAACAACATACAGTAACCAAAATTCAAGTAACCAACATGGATAAGTTCGAAAAATCAGCAGAGAGCACTCTTGATCGTAGAATCGAAGACAACGATGTTTACCGCGGTTAGCTGCCGTAAGGTATTCCCAATGAACAAAACTGGTAAGATACCCCAGCATACGAAGAACTAACAAGTAAATAACCGCGTTTCGATAGACTGAGCACCTAGCAGGGTTTTACTGCAAAGGTTTGAATTCTCCCTTCAACTTTACTGATCGGATGACGAATGGCCAACCACAAGTATCTTTTTTTCGCCTGAAGTATGATACACTTATTTACAGATAGACTTATGTGGTGAACACTATCTTATCGAGACAGGTAATGGCTAGAATACGAGTCCAGAGGATCAGCTCGTGCAGAGCGCGGCAGAAGGGTATCACATTTTCGAATGGTAGATTTTGGTGAAACAGAAGTGTTTAGTTCTCCCGATCAGGTGGGTTCAGGAGCATTATCTGTCTATCTGTTGAGAAGGATTGATTCGGTGAAAATCTATGGTTATTGTTACATTCACATTCTTAGTCTACCGGATATTAGGTACTACATTGTTTGACCAGGCGTCTTCTTGTCTTGGTTGAGGCCGTTTTCCTGTGCACTGAATGGAATGATCTTTTATGAGTGATCTTTCAACGAGAAGTTCGCGGACAGGATTCTGACAGCTCAACTAACCTTCTTCAAACCAGCTGACTGGTCTGTTTTTTTCGTTTAGCACAGTCATCATTGTCGTACAATGTACGCGATATTCATCACTCGGACTAGTGACCCGTATGCATTTGTTTCAGCTCTTGAGAACTCAGGATACACCTAAGTTCATCCAGTCATTTCAAAGACTTCGAATCAACAAGTGAAATCTTTGTCCCTTATACTGACAACACATTCACACAAGCAAACACTCCAGATTGAATTGGGTGGGTTCAAAAGCGGATTACTGGAAGCAGGTTAGTGAGATGACCTAGCATATGGGGAACTAGCAAGTACACATCGGCATTACGTTGGATTGGGCTTCCAATAGGGTTTCGTCGGGAACGTCAGAATCCTTTCGTCGGAGCTTGCATGTTGTTTCCTTTAACGAACTTTCACGAAAGATCAGTAAAAAGAACGACTGCACGGCAAACGGGAGATAGTATTCTGACCGTGATTACACTGGGCGCGGATAAGTAATAACCAATAAGAGACATGAACAAGACCCAACGGATTCGGAAATAGACCAAAAAAACAGTCAAATTATGCACACTCTGATTGAAGGGTGTTCTGAACAAGAGACAGCTGATAACATATCGATCGACATGTGACATCGAGCAATATGAGAAGGTTAGACAGTTTCGAACAGCACATTCGTCGTATTGTTATCATTCTCCCTTTTCAAGCGTACAGAGAGTCTAACTATTGATTTGTTGCACTCAAAGACTCCTTTCCATTTTGCCTTAAAAGTGTAGACACATCCTTTATTGGGGGTTAATTTTCATTTTAACCTTAGTGATTTCTAAAAATCTCTCGAACAATCCATTTAGTATTTGGGTCGAGGTGTACAGTTTATGGTGTCATCGATTGGTGGTGAAGAATTTGCAGCTCAGAAGCCAAACGCAGCCTTCAAGAACTTTACAGAGCTGTGTTATAAAAACGCGAACTTGTCCGGATTTCCGAGTCTGATGTTCGTGACACACTTGAGAACTCAAAAGCACTCAGATCTTATTATCTCATAGTAAAGAATCTTTGATTATCCAGTACCATTTTATTCGGCCGATTGAGATTTCCTTGAATGCAATCTGATACGAGATGCACATTTTTGACTCAATTCCCTACGTTCCATTATCCTTCTTTCGGTTATCGACCGGAATCCGTGCTCTATTGACGGACTGCTGATGACCGATATGTTGCCCACGGTCATTGTTTCCCTTTCAGAATTGGAAGAGTCCCTCACGAATCCGTGGTTTTACGCGATCGTTTTGGCCATGACAATATTTGTGCTATTTGTGGTCCGGGCTGTCATTAAAGTGAGGTGAGTTTATAATACCACAGCCAGTTTTCTCCTGCGTGGCAAATTTTGTTATGCAGCTTGAAGGCCAGAGAAATGAAAAGACTGATTGATTGGTTGATTGACTGACCGACGGATACATGTTGACACACGTCAATTTTTCAGCTTTCCAACTCAGTCGAAGAATGAGAAGACAGACAATGTATTTCATGGTTGAATTTAGATGCCGATGTCATTTGGAGTATAGTAGAGCTGCTTGTTGACTAACTGGACTATTTGATGCAGCACATTTACTGAACCTAATCTGTCTACCTCAACTGAAGTGGATAGTTTCTGTGGCATTTTTGAAATTTCATCACCTCACCTTTCTTTTCGAAAACCCCGATCGATACGACCATATCGTTTATCGACCTCATTTCGATTAGATGTTCACTGAGCACAAAAACCCTGAACAAAGTTCGTGTAAACAGTTCATGTGGTTTAGTTGAAGAGAAAAGGTAACGAATTCGATCTGGATAAGGTCAAGTCAAGTCGAGTGAATTCAAGTACTTGTTTTGTGCACACAGAGGGGTGAATATTCAGCCTTCACATAACCGTGTACACGTTCTCAAAAAGATGAAAGTTACACAATGAAAAGAAAACGAATCACTGGGTTAATGCGGAGTAATTGTCGATGTTATTATGAATGTTGCCTTAGTTCTGGTATTACATAAACTGGATTGTACAAATACCTTGCCAGTTAGGGAATAGTAGAACTGCTGTACGCCCTAGTGCCTGCGTAAAGACGTTCACATTGAGAACGTGTGGAAGAAGTGAATATGCATTTCACTAGGTCTTTGTGAAGAGGATGAGCAGAGTCAGTGAGAATCTTTGTAGACAACTTTTGGAAAGCTTTGCTATGTCGGGATGTGACAAAGTGAGTAAAATGCGGTCGAGGTATGCCACTGGCACGTGATAAAATCTTAGGAGATATAGCAATGAAATTGAAGTCTTTTGATAACAAGCCAGAAAAGATGACGGATGAAGCACTTAGACAGTGAGGTGAGACCCACGAAAAGACAAAGCGTTTGATAAAATGAGTGGGCACTGAGTGTAATTCAAGGCGTGAAACATAGAAAGACAGGCGTCTAGTTTCCACAAAAATTGAACCAACATGTTTGGACCAAGTAAGGTTTCGGTCGAGCAGCACTCCAAAGTACTTCACTGAATTAAGATGATTCAGTTGTTACCCAGTTGTTGTAATGAACGTGCAGTCATTTTGAAAATTAGATTGCTTGCTACTCTTCAAAAGAAGAAATAGAATGTCACCACACTCGACTGGATTAAGACTCAAGTTGTGAGCGTGTGGCCAATATGAATTCTGAGTGATGCCATTCTGGAGGGTAGGAAATGTAGAATCACAAGCACATGACATACCAAATATGACATCATCTGCATATTTGGTGAGAAGAGTATTTCCGTGTACAGGAATAGTAGAAATTTACGTGGAAAATAAAAATGGGGACAATATGGTCCCTTGGAGAAAGCCACGACTCGTGATAACAAGAGAAGAGGTTTTGCGATTACAACGAGCGAACGGCTGGCGATTGTGGAAGTAGTCTGCCAATAAAGAAACAAGTGAAGGCTCAAAATCAGAGAGGAAGAGAAAGGAAAGCAGTTTGTTCCTGTTGACGCGGCTGAACGCATTACTTTAGTCTAGAAAGCATATTCTTACCTCTTTTCTCTTCCTGTTAAGTTCGCACTGACTGTAATATGTCAGGATGGTGAGGGCATCGAGGGTAGGACATGATTATCCGTAGGCAAACAGATCAGGATCGGAAACAGTGAGGTTTTTGTTCAATCGTTGGAAAACCAACCTTTCAAAGATTCTCGGAGAGACAGAAGTTCAAGCAATGGGACGAAATTTCGAAGAAACATTTTTGGGAATTGGAATTATAGCTGCTGTCCTCCCACAGTATGGAATCTTTCTTTCCTTCAGACACTGGTTGAAAAGATCGGACAGAATGGGGTCGAGGGTAACCGCACACTCCTTGACCACTTCAGAGTTGAGTCCGTCCGGTTCGGATGATTTTTCGGGGTTAACGGAGAGCAGCTCCTTGTAGACATCCACGGTGGGGATGCAAAACGGAAGTTCATGAGATCGGCTTTCTCCAGGAAGTACAGGAACGAAAGATCCTGCCGCTCTGTTGAATGGCTTGCTGAGCTCGTCTGTGTCAACTAAAGCAGACTTGCTTGCGTTGGAGCCACCAATTATATCCTTCAAGAGCTTCCATGTGTCGCGGCAGTTTCTGTTGACTAGAAGGGTGCGCGTGTAGATGGATCTGAGGCGGTATAACTCATTCTTGATTGATTTTGTTAGAATCTTGACGGCTGACGGGTTATAATATTCGAAGGCGTGTTCCTCATTGCGACGAAGCTGCTTGAGGTGGGGAGAAAATAGACGGTCAAGACTCGAATACAAAGTTTGACTGGGCAGCAAAGATTGATACAAGAGTTTAAATAGCCGGCGGGATGGTCCCAGTAGACTGGAAGATCCGTGTATGTGAGTGCAGGGAATTCTGTCCGACCAGTCATTTCCCGTGGCCTTAAAATGCTTTAAGGACACATCTGCCTCTTCCGAATTAGGCGATCACGGCCTCGTATTAAGTATGTGTGTTTGGTATGACTGTAGATTATGGCTGAGGTTTTGGTTATTGCGTGGTCAGAGAAGCCTAGTGGCAAGCGACCCAAAGTAGCAAAGGACGTACACTGTTAACTAAAAGCAAACCCAGAAAAGCATCCAGTCTAGTTGGAAATCTAAGTGTTCCGCACACCGGAGGGATAAAGAAAGCTCACATCAAAACGGTTAAAATAGCCAGCAGATATACACAATAAAGTATCAGCATAGTTTACGAAAATTTGTAAAATTTAATCAACGAATTCGAGATAGGCTGTAGAGGAACGTTTAGGGAAACATACACATTCGCTTGTAGAAGTGAGTGAAAACTGCGCAGAAACTTGGGTTTGCATTAGCGTATGAAACAACTAACGAAAATCGTCGAATGGATAAAAAACGGTTCTGACTTGTTTGCACCAACGCTTGTTGATATAGGTGGTAACTCCGCCACCTTGCTTGTGACGTCTACTAGGGCGATCCATGCGATATCCAGTGAAACCGTCAAGTACAACTATTTCATCGTCAATATCACTACGGAGCCAGGTTTCTTGCAGGAGAATTGCTCTATGCTGAAATTATTCCCTTGTCCCAACACGATCGGACAGCACCGAAAAATTGCTCAGTAGAGATCAAACACCGTTGTTGATCGCAACGGGTAGGCGCATCGTATGATACAGTTTTTTTTGCAAGGAGCTACTTTCCAGCCTGCGCGGCATTTCCTTGGGTGAGCTCTTGGTTTTCTAAGTTTTCTTTTTTAATTATTGAGCTCCATGTGTCCGTAAGAGGTCAGGTCCGATAAAGGGTTTTTGTTCTTGAAGTTTTTCCCTAAATCACAAGAATATCTTACCGAAGTAGGTATTACTTCATTGGCACAAAAACTGTTATGGTAATTAGGGCGAAAAACAGTAAACCAGCGGACTCGTATATGGTTATGTGATATATTTCCCGGTCGAGGTGGGACAGCACGGCCAGATTCAAAAGCCTCGTCAACGTATGGAGGCAATAATTCGTTGTCTGCAACCCGAAATACAACGCGTTGAAATTGGAATGTAGTCATTCCAGTCCCCACACGTGGGTGTTTAGTTACGGCGAAGCGATACTCCTTCTCAGCTGCTGTCTGATCCCGTGTAAGTAACGTGCGCGCTCTATGATCTTTCCCCCAGCTATGGGGGTAAATTTTAATTTTAACACTTGCTATTGAGGTGTTTGGAGTGGTATGGGTTTTCGTTTGACATTAAATAGAGTTTCGCTATTTTCAATTTCCGCGTATTCAAACTATCTGACGAGTTAACGTCTCTACAGTAGGTAGCTGAACAAACAAAAAATTATTCTCCAGAACTTTGTTTCCTTACTTTCTTATTTATTTACAATTGAGAAGGTTGCGTCTCCTACGAAAATCTTTTTATTTTCACCTACTTTGATTACTAGGCGGTGACTGATTGATGAAAGCGAAACCAATTTAGAGGGATTTCCGTTTAAAACGCAAAATCACGTGATCATTTCCGTTCTATGTAGACCACTAGATAGCAACGATTGTAACGGGTTCTGAACAACCTTTCTCTTTTCTTCCCCACTCACAACTACAAAACCAAACAAACACCCCTACCCACAAACTCACAAACCACTATCCCGGTGCAGATGTGAGACCACATACCAGACGACGTATCGTTTCCAGATTTCGCAAAAATCGGCTCCGTACTATTCATCTGATAACGACGCGCCGGTAGTCATGTTGCGCCATCGACCAGCGGAGGAGTTTGCAACGTTCTAGAAGCAGTTTACTGGAAGGCAGTGCGCATAAGAACAGCTCCGTTCTACAGAACATTTAAACAAGTGGCGCTGTGCCCGAATATAAACATCGATATATAAATATGTATACTGCTATACATTTGCACTTATACATCCATATTTACAATTCGCTTTTCTAATCTCATGAATTGTTTGATGAACATTAGCCGAATATATCGACTGCGTTCATCAGATTTAGTGTGATCTAACGGTCTCATTAATATCCTTGTTGTACGCATTCAGTACTACGGACAACGACCAGGTAAAAACTGTTATTTTGACGTTTCTATTACCCATTCAATCCTGAAACATCTTAGAAGAAATCGTTCTTTGGCGAATGTTGTCCGTTTAGGAAATTTGAAGCGCTGGATTCATTGCAATTAATCCATGACAACGGAAGAAAGACATGGAACACATGATGAAGGTATTTTATTTCCTCTTATTGGTCGATATCGCAAAAAGTGTCAGATTGCTTATGGTGTTTTTAGTGATATATTTCATGGCTACACTGGGTTTGTCTGCCCAAAACGCTGATTGCCTCATCGTGATAAACATTGCTTTGGTGAATGCCAACAGGTTCCGATACTGGAATGCACAAATATGTGACCTAATGTAATCAGGTGTTATGCAATCAATAAATTCAGACTCGTTGAACAATGGGAAGGAAAGGATTACTGACAGAAGAAGGACCGACTAACGACATGTTTAAAGCGGTTGAGAACAAAATCGAAAAGCACATGGAATAGATGTACTGGGATATTCGGTAATTACACACCTCTTATGGAAAAGGAAGTCTATCCACAACAGCCAGGCCAGTCTTAGGGATTCGAGGAGCTTCTCAGCTCAAGTAAATCACTCTTTGCAAATTTGCAAACAGCGATCCGTTTGTGATACAGAGCTCAATGACAGAGTTGAAAGTTCAGTTACTTGCATAAGGCGAGAAGAGAATCTACGGCAAATTGAAATGATTCTGAATATTTTGTTATCAGCCAGGAGCATGCAACCGACTATTTTCCTTTTGTCCCAGACTATGAACCAAATTATTCCCATTCTTGTCTCGAATAAACACTGTGCATATGCAGTTAGAATGATAAAACTTGACTTTTTCGAAAGTAACCTACTATCCTACCCGTCAATGAGCAAGCGAACCTGAGGAGGATCTGTGGAAGGAAGCAAAACGACGAAGAATTCAGCTCGGATAGTCAAGTCAACTCAGACAGATGGAAGGCAGCATAACGAGCCCACATCGCAGTGCAGGCACATGGCCAAATGGGAGCCAATTTGCGCACCTAGTCTAAGTATCTCAACTGTCATGATGAATTGTCTGTTTTGTTCGTCAAAATATTCGAATAGATGATTGAAACCGAAGCAATCTTGCCCGTGGATTTTTCTAGTTATTCGAAAAGAAATGATCCGAATTTAGCACACAGAGATTCTGAGTCTTGTTGTCCCCGGGAGCCAGCCACGCGATCACCAATAGATATATTCTCCGTTTAACTGCTTATCACCGATTGCTCTATAATTGATTAGGACGTGTTCAACAATAACAAGAGATTAAGAAATTAAATGGAAACGATAGCAATCCAAGAAGTTAGTACATCAAATCCATTTCACTCCGTGTGTTATTGTGACTTAACAATGTCCTTAAAGTCCTTGAAAAGTACCTGAAAGTCTGTATAGCTTGTGATATTAACACTGGACTTATTGCACTCGTGGTAGCCGAAAATGCGATGCAAGCTTACAAAAATCAAAACGAAAAGAATTCGCCATGAACTAAAATGCATTTTCTTTCAAATTAGTGGTAGATTACGGCAAAGCTGCTTAGAATTACGGAATGATGCAACTGGGTTAGTTTGCCAGTTGCATTCCAATGATTTGCAATGTATATATGTATGCCTATCAGCCAACAGCGTCGTAAAATCACCAAGAGACCAAGCTTATATAACGGTGAAATGACAGAGACGAGACCAGTGCACGAGTTACCCAATATCAGTTCCCCTTGTTGTGATGAATCATTGCCATGTCCTCTGTTTAAACCCGGATTGAAAGAATGAACGAGTTTATCAGTATTTATTTTCAGTGACTTGGAACTTCGAGTTGACGGTAAACACATGGTCATTCTGTATATTTGTCTTAAACCGAATCACAAATGACGTGAAAGATGGAAGACGAGTCACGTTGTAGTGATGCACCGACTGATCACTTCATCATTCTGTGACGGTCAGAGTACCATTTGGTTAGAAATGATGTTGGAAGATAGCTGCACTCTAAGCCGGATAAAATCGAATGACGCGATCGGTGCAAATGAGTTCTTCCATTCTCTCCACGCGGTTAAAGTGATACTCTCGGGAAACGGTACACGTGGAAAAAACTAGTTCTTTGCTTCGCCAATCAGTTGTGGCTTGTTGCGATTTCGTCAACAACACGTCATTTCAGGAGTAACGCTGGGATAACAATCGCTGCGTATTGACCCCGCTGATACTTCACTATCTCCGGTTACTACCATCAATCGTTCATTTCAACCCTTGTGAGTAATTCCTGAATAATATGAATCAACAACGAACCACCAACAGGTGTAGACAATTCTTGGTTTGCCTGAATCACCAACAGACGACCATTATGCCAGCGTTCTTCCCCTTTGCGTTACAAAATCCACCAAGTATTTATCCCAACAGAGAGTGACTACCGTTAAAACTGTAACAGCAGCATTGCCGCGCCGAAAGAGTACCACCGAACGGAAAATACGAGACCAAGCATCGATCTTACGACAAATATGAAGACCTGGCGAGTCTCCAGACCCAAGGAATGGAAGGTTAACTTGAGATAGCAGAATGCGAATACGGCAACCAGACGTAATTGCGTTACCGCGATTGTACGGAAATAACGTTCACTAATTGAGTGACTAGCAGATAAACGAAAGCCAAATACCAAGGCAGAAGACACAGGTTCGCTGAACTACGTGTACTATGGAACAAATTACAATAATGCACATCGAATTATGGGCAAACCGATAACAAGATCAAGACAATGTAAACCATATCAAAGACCGTGCTCTCAGCCACTGTCAGCTCAGTCAGCTGTTAGAAAATGCGGAAAGCCAGTTTATGGATGTACCGTTCTACACAAAACTCCACTGGTTATCAAGTCATGAAGTGTTGAAAAGAATTCACTTGCTGAAACCAGAAGTAGTTTTTGCCGTACGGGAGAAGTCAAAACACGATTGAAGTAAAAGCTAAAGGTTGACTCCAAGATGTAGCTTTTGATGCGGACATTATTGCAAAGTATGAAAACCCCCCGGATTTGTTGTCGAAAGAAGTACGGACAAGATTCCGTGATCTCTTATCTTTTGAGCATCAGTTTGAATTAATCTTAGCACGTCTCGGCTTTAGTGCTGCCAGAGCAGAAGAAAGATTATAGTCAGAACTATTATAACTGCAGCTGGATTCTACATACAGAGAAAAGTGTCTTTAAATGGGGATACCAGGTTTCTTTTGCACCTTACCATAAAATTTAAAAACTCCCGAAAGATTGCCATCGGAATTAGGACAATGTTCGGTTCTATATTATATAAACAGGTATTTTTCTTCATGAAATCAAAACAACGTCTCAGTAAACAAGGCTAGATGATAAAACCTCGTCCTTTCAGACCATAATCGTAAATACTGTGACATTTCAACCAGACGTATCAAACATTGTCACTGTATAGAGGTGTCGAACCACTGGAAAAAACAGTAGACATTTTCGAACTGTCGTGCAATATATTTGTTACTATTGCATCCAAATCTAAATTGCCGTCCAAATATTTCATTTTTTCTTTTACAAAACGGTTTCATTACTTTGTATTTACAAGCAAGGATCGCCATTAGTCCATTGATGTACATATTGTATGTTGCTACGTTTAAGTAATAAATTTATTCTGAAATATGTTTTACCAAATGACTTCAACTGGTGGCTGTGTGTGGCTCTCATGATAACACAAATGGGACGCATAAGATTCTCGAGGGGTTCTCGGTTTGAGATAAATACACTATCGGATATCCGTTATCCGCGGCCGAATGCAGATGTATAATTCGTTCAACTTATCTTCAAGAGTCCCATTCAAAATCCCATGGCCCATTTCGTCCAGGCCCTTGTCTGCGTAACAAGAACTTGCCCTATTCTCAAGTATAAAATAGGTTACCCACTTCGGTGCCCTGACCTATGCGCTGAATAGAAATCTCAGTCACTGCACATTTACGAACATATCATAACGAAACACCCGTTTTTCACCAAGAGAGGATAAACTGCGTTTAACGTAAAACAAACAAAAATGTTTACTGCACACTCCAAAAGAGGCAAAACCAGTTCTCTGGCTGTTCAATGTTCTCAGGTGCTATAGGTCTAACAGATGAAATAACTTTGGAAGAATTATCGCGTGATTCTAAAAACGGGCTCCGCGGCTATGTGCTTCAAATCTGATTACGGCTATAGGTTCTAATTGACATCTTACTACCGAAAACGGCATCAGTACTTAGATTTTGAAGGATGTAATCCAGGAAACATACACTAGATTGCCCTCTTGAAAAGACGATCAATGACACCGGGATATGTTGGAACATATTGCAGCAAAGTGATCGCATGAGGCTACAAGCTTTGTTTGGCGGCCCGGTTGGTGTTATGCCACCGATATGAGTTCGATTATTTTGAATAAACGGGTCCTGTTAGTCAATTCCGCAGTGCTCTACACGGAACATCCAAGACAATTCATAATTTATGAAGTATTCGCTCAGTGGCACGTCACCCATTGGCACAGGACCTATTGGCAACCTGTTTATCTCTCAATCTTGCATATTCGCAGTGGTCTGCTGAGTGCCAGAGATTTCAATGAGTTCGATGCGTTTGGACCAATGAACTGATAGCGGCATTTCTAATTGCTACTTCTCAGCAGCAATCTAACTGAAAAATCAAATCTACAGTAAGTATGAAAAAGTATGGAGAAAATAATAAATAATGGTAGGAGATGTACGATTAGGGCGTGAAAATACAAGAGAGTTGATATTCCGGACGCGGCTGCTCGTTATTACGCGTAGGTCTTGCAGGCTGCTGGCAAATCCTCCCTATAATCTCACAAGCAAAAGTGTGATAAGACAAATTGAGATGCAAGCGTGCGGACAACAGACGTCAAAAAATTTTTGGCGAGGAAACTGGGTGTCGAAATTTGGAGTTAACGGGACAGATACCGTGTCTCCATTCGAAGATGTCGGGCATTTCTGTTTGTCATAGAAGACGAAGTTTGAACAAGGTAACTAGGTGGTTCGAATTAGCCTGAACCGTAGCGGGGTGGCGCGGTGGTAATACGCACGCCTTTGAGATGAAAACGCCCGTGTTCAAACCCTGGGTGCGGCGAAGGATATGCACCACCGATGGGCCTTAACAAGAGCAAAACTCGAGTCTGATGCTTCCGAGTGCAGGGTTGATCCTTCGGACGACCTGAGTTTTATGCGTAACAGATGAAGTCCAAAGGGCAGTCAGCCACATGATGAAGTAATCATTTCGGGTGACCCGTTAACGATTTATATGTGCACATATATTGCCTCTCATCAGTAAACTGTACAGGGTATTCATAAAGGGTAAACGTCCCAGTTTACCATGTGATACTGTATCTGAGATTCAATGCAAAAAAGTGACGAGATGTTCATCTTAGACAAGCCATCAGTCATGGCTGGTGGGTTCCGGGGAACAATGTCAGGGAAAACAGTTAGTTTGCATTACCGAGTCATCGAGTGTAAAAGCCAATTCGGAGTGTGGTGAGCAGCCACATTTTAAGTCAAATATCATTCTGTTTTGCTAAGCTGGGTGTATCATTATAGCTTCAATTAAACTGTTAAACGAAACGTGGGATTTCATGCCCAATAGGGCCGTCAGGTTGGTCGTGAACTTTTAGTCCACTGCGTCGGGGTTTCTTGTGATGCCAAATCACGACTTTCGGATAACTATTTGCTGAACGGTTTGTTTTTTGATAAACTCTCCATTTTGCAGTCGATTCGGGTGTGAATGTTGCCAGTCCAGCGTAACTGTATTCGTGCTTAATCGTTTTTTCCGTGTGGCTGTCTTTGTACAACGGGGAAGTGTAAAACTGTTGTAGTTTGTTCTCCAGAACATAGTGATACACCCAATTTTGTTGACAAGGAAACCTAATGATATTTTAGCTACAAGCATTCCCTATTTCTCACGAATAACTACGCAGTAAAAATGAATCACACGTGGTTGATAACTTGCACACCATTGGGGTAGAAACCTTTTTCTTTTATTGCTTTTAACACAGGCATGTAATGGTTGACTGAGTAACGAAGGCATTTGGCATATGTAAACACGAACACTTATGACTTCATACAATCTTCGCACAGGTGGCTGTCAACGTTGAAAGCAGCCCGGTGTCTTAGACCACCTCGCTTGGGTGGAATGGCTTTGTGGAATTAGGAGCTCCATAAATAACCAAGTGTGTAGGTACGATCGTGCAGAAATGCGCTTGCTCATGCGCTTATTTACACCAGCCGGAATTGAGGTATCCAAAACCCAGTGAGACTCGGACTAGGGAACTTGATATTTACTCGTAATCACAGTGTCGTAATCTACATGACGTGCATGGGCAGTTGGTAGTTTTGCTAAATCCAGCTCGTTTCGGAATCAACAAAACTAACCAAATGTTACAAACATGTTTAGTTGCAAAATAGATGTTCCGTCCACTCGGTTTGCCTGCCATTTTTTACCTTATTTCATTTAGTCCCTCGGTCTTACCGACTTCTGGTAATCCACAAACTACGAACTATGAGGAAAATGGCAGTAGCACCTCAACCAATTGTCTGCCTTTTCAACATTCTAAATCAAACTGTCCAAGCAAGTGCTACTTGTGGTCCGATATGTAGAGCACCGTTTGCGGAGATTGAACGTCGAAAGTGTTTCCTCTACAACGGTGCTGCTCCAAATATTGTTGAGGCACACCACAAATGTTACTCGACAAAGAGCAATTACGGTCTCCACTCCGTCCTGATCGCCACTGATCTGGATAAGGCCATTCAAGTTCTGCCTGCCTCAAATAGTACAATCAAATATGCGTGGACCGGAATAAATGATTACTTATTGGAACAGAATGGCAGTCGTATTGGGTGGCGTGCTGTGAATGCAGAACTGAAAGATGTAGTAATTGAAGAGAAAGATGACAAATGGGTTGACGGAGAGCCGACTCACGGTGGTACACTGATGTTACAAACAGATGGGAATTCGTACAAATTGCACACGTCATATTCTTTTGCGAGACAAAGTGAGATTCATGTCATATTTCAGTTGGTTCATGAGGCTACTGTGAAACCCCATTCGGAATAGCTTCATATGAAAACATATTTCTGTACGGATCCAATCAGCTTGGATGATTTGTTCAACGAGGGAAATTCTCGGTTTGAATCTCTCGTTTACGGCTGCGATAAAATAATCAAATCAATAAATTGAAGCTTTTTATTTGTTATTCTATACTGAATAAAACGGATGATCAGATAGTTTGAGCGACTGAATGAAAACAGCCACGAGCCAAAACAACAATGGAAAAAATTGCTCAACCCCACATGGTTTGTCTGATGAATGAAGTTATTTTCGCATATCTGCTTTCCTCTAATTTTCTCGTAATAGACCAGTAAGATTCTCTTTTAAATAAAGCCACACAGTGTACTGCCAGCACACTAGATAGAGAACACAATAGTGCCGCCATCAACAGACTGATTCGGAATTACCTGGAATCAAACTTCCTATCGTTTATTTGCTATTCCTCATGCAACTTTGTATAATAATACGGTTGTTTATACATTGAAAGATGATGACTAGAAAATGGGTATATTGTCATCCGGAAAGGCATCACAAATGTTTACGAAGAAACATAAGGTAATCGTTGTAATTGTTATTATTATTATCATTGCTGCAATAAACTTCGTAATGTTAAATAATCTTCATTTTCGAATCAGTTCAAATATTCTTCCTGGGCTGTCGAGCAAAGGGGACACTTCCATTCCATTCCACAGCGAAAGCTAGGACCAGACTCAGGTCCTGTTCAGGCCTCCATTTGAAATTCACACAAACCAGTTTTCCCTTCGGCTTCACAGCAAATCATCTCAATCAGAATCCATTGTTTTGTAATTCCCCATTCACGTCGTATCATATGGATCAAGAGGTCCGCCTTGAATCCATGAATGTGGATGCGGATGAAAGAACTGTTCATCACAGACAAGTCAGCAATTATTACGGGTGGATTTATAACTAATGTCTGGGAAGAAAGTTCGTTTAGTTTCTTGAGCCAGCAAGTGCCAAGGTCACTATAAGATGCATTAGGCAGTCATAATTTGGGTAAAAACCATTTTTTTTGCCTATCGATATGTGTCACCGCTACTATCAGTAAATTGTTAGACGGAGTGTTCAAATCAGTACGGTTGTCAGGGTGATTGTCAAACCTTAGTCCACCAGGGGTGACTTCAACCATACCTCGGACGGCTTGCTCTAGCCAACCAGACTTTGGTACTGAGCTATACGTGCTTGGTAATTAGTTGCTGCTGAGCGGTTCTGCTTGACAGCACTTGGTCACATATACCGCTCTCGCGAGCATATGGATGATTCACTTGCAGTCTAGCTCACTGACTTCATTGTTTACGGATACTGTAAGAAACGGATTTGTTGCGTATTGTGTTCTCCTGTAACTTCAGTCACAACAGGCTCAATGCTATTTTGCTCATCTGATGAATAAAGTAATTTCCCTATTCTACCATGCCGAACGATCAGAAGAAACCTGATTTCAGCAAATTCACACTGTGTAGTGCCAACGTATCAGAAAGAAAACCCATTAGTAATGCCATCGTCAGTAGCCCGATTTGGAATTACTTGGAATCAAGCGTTCTGTTGCCAACGTACCATTCCTGACATAACTGTGTGTAGTATAATGGGGTGGACAGAAATGAGATGAACCCAATAATTGCATAAATCTCTAGCTAGTTTCATAGTCTCCACTCAAAATCCACTATCCATTTAATGAAATCAACCACCTATCCCCTTTACATTCTCTACAATTCCGTGCCTCTATGCAGAGTAGTAGTACCAATGCTGTGCATAAGACTGGAACATGGTTATATGAATAACATCGTTATCCATTCATATTAATATAAGTATTTCCGTTCTCATTTCAGATGTAAAGAAGTACTGGAATGCCTTTCCATCTATTGCAACACATTCAAAAACGAATGTATTCTAATGATGTTTGCGGATGCCAAATTTTTAAATAAATTTCAAAATAATGGTTGGATACGAATGGGACGGATATTCTGAATATCAGGTCAGCGCAAACGAGTGACTAATCCGACCAAGGTGTCTCATCAAACTTCATTTGAAATATGTAGCTATAACTCACCAATTCTCATCTCATCGAATCTCACGTTATTGTAGAGGTGATTTTGACAACGCAGTAAATAAAGGTATTCGGGCTAAACACCACGTAGTCTCTCAAATCAGCAGCAAATTCATGACGAACGTTGGTTTCACCTGAGGAAAAATGTTGGGACAATTCCAAAACACAATAGGTATACATAGAGGTCATACGCACTCCGAGTGTTAAACACCCAATTTTATTTTACTGTTTTGTAGAAAGGTTAGGTGGGAACTGTACATCTAGCCTATATTAGTCAAGAAGATATTACAAATAAAGTCTGCCTTCTCAGGAGATGGGCTAACCGAGTCCCATGTCATCTACGTCATATAGAAAAGCGACACAACTGTTTGCAACGTAAATTAAAGCAATGAGTATTTCGGTCGTTATCATCGGCAGTAGTAATGCTATTGCAATGTTAAAGTAATCCTGATTCTCAAAAAGATTCCGTTTAGCTGATATAAATGAATAAAAGTCATTGTGGTAAGTAAGGACTACACTAATGTGGTCATATACGTTCTCGCGAGAAACCAGTTGATGATCAGTTGGTGACAAGAGCACGAACAAATTGTGCAACACTCACCACTAGGGATGTGCCAAGTTCTGAAGCGCGTTAACCTAGAAGGCGAAATGATACCAGCTAATCTTTTATCCCGTTTCCATTGATGGTGAGATGCGTAATGATAAATTGATGCTCATCCCATAACCAACCAAAGGCAATTTCTACTAAGAGATCACTGAAGCATCCATATTTATCAACAAAGACACAAGTATGAGGAAGTAACTTAGATGCAATAATTAGTTTTGAGAAGTGGGTACGACCAGAGAGGAGAGAAACTGTACGAAATCCTCCATTCTTCCCGTGATCAGACACCAGATTAATTCGAAGGTTTTCAAAACCATTACACTAGCACTCAGTGGGACCATTGTAGAAAATATAGACATCATTCTAATGGGTGTTCGGGTGAATTCTGTTTGGGCGATTTCTGATTTCATGGTGCCGCAGCCGCGGGTGTGTGTAGTACCTGAAAATGACTTTGGCTACTTGAAACGGCCTGAATCTTTCTGCCATCTCATTCAGAGAGAACCAGCTTCCTTTTTCTCATCCTCTTTGAACTCGAAGATGGTGTTTGGTAACCCGAAAAACTGAAAAGCTTATTATTTCGACGCATTAGTGGCTCAGTGGGCCCGTCATAATAATTAGTTGGCTTGTATATTCAAACACACCTCTTTTGTAACGGCCTGATTGGAGGTCGCCAGTTTGGGGTTCATTTTAAAGGATCGATCCCCGTTGGTGCTCTCACTGGATCTCGGCTCATGGGGATTTTCCTGTTATGTTTTGAAGACTGAAAATATTCCACCCTCCCTGGAAGAGGATTTCCCTTGGGGGTTACAATTTTCTGATGATTCATCGGACAAAACACGTGATTCTGCCAGGTGTAGTTTCATGCCTAAGCACACGGAGGAGCTTCAGTCAACCAGGATCACCGAGGATAGCTACCGCAAAAGCCCGCTTTGATTGGTCAACTTGTAATCTACCACTTATTTTCATTATTTAACATACATATACAAATCCATTCTTCAATATAATTAACGTTCTATTCTGCAGCCTTGATCACCCAGCGACTTTTGTTTACGTAGTTCCGGGTGGGAGTGATTTCAATACGACCTATCAGTTCGGGTATTGCGAATATTGCAACTTTTGGAAATACCAATAAATATTGCACAAATTCACGAAAAATCCTAACACTGATCTTTCCACCGATTAACGCGGACTCGAACGAAATACGTACAATTCCTTGCAAATCAAGTGGGCAAAACTGATACAAGGTCTACAGCCGAAATAATCACTGTTTGCTTCGGTCATTCAGGGGACTGTCGCCAATCACACTCGCAAGGAAGAATAAGGGGTGATGATAAGGAAGTGTGGATTTTGTTCATACAGTTCCCAGTCGAGTCGATCTGTCGTTTACACACGTAGACTGAAAAGCCACTTTTACCGTTTCCGAAACTGGGCCATATACGCCACGTTTTGATTCGTCAAACATGTTCGTTTTATTTTAGAAAACAGCGCTAAAAAGATCCTGAGGGTTGATTTGAACTTTTAAGTTACAGGTACTTCAGCACCATCAACGGTAAACCTCGACCGAAATACCGAACGGATTGATCAAGTGCATACAGAGGGCACAAAGTGTTGAAGAAATGAACTTACCCGAAATATTTTGTGTGCCTACTATTTCAGGGTGAAATAGAAAAGGCTTTCTGAGTAGATAAATTCCTTGTGGGTTTGAAAGACAGAGTTAAAATAACATGAATATTTGGTTGGACGCTGTCCATACTTGTGGGACTGTTGGATGTCTCATTTAATCGTTCAATCGATATGATGTCAATTATATCTTATCTAGCACATCACTCAAACATACCTTACGAGAAGCTGGACTTCGTTTCATGTTGGCTATCCCCCACTCCGATTTCCGATGTCCTTTATTGGTGATTACGTGTCTGTACTAATTGTAGTTAGTCAGGGATAGAATACAGTTTCAGTCTTCATTGTGGTCGTTCTTTCGCATGTTCGTTTATGAACAAAACCGTTGGGCGACATAGGAAATATTTGAGCGTTTCCGAATGAAACCGATTTGACGTGTACTTGTTAGTCCCCGATATGTTGGGGTATCTCAGTTGCTTGTTTCCAGCAATCTGTGTTTTGAGTTAACCCAATTCACTCTTGCTGAGTGAGTGTCTCCTTGTGTGAATGTGTTGCCTCTGTGAAGAAGAAGAAAAAGAAGAAGAAGAAGAAGAAGAAGAAGAAGAAGGGTTTAGTGGACAAATACATCGCTTGCTACTCTGACGTCATTGGGCAAATCAGGTGTACTTGAGTGCATGAGAATCTGTCAATGGCTGTAACAAATTAATACTAGTCGTTCATCCGAATTACGTATACTACGTGCATTCAAGGAGATTGACAAATGCGAGACGTTCATTAGGACCGTGATTTTGAGCACATCCACTGGTGAACACACGATTCGTTCAGGATCAGCTTTATGCATGTTATGATCAGCAAGTAGTGGTGAGGTTCGAAAGCAATAACCTTCATGGTTTGCTTTTATCCACGAAACACAAAGTGAACATGTCTGGCTTGTACTATGTTGTCCATTATATCATCACAGTGACTGGTAGCCTAACCGGAGTAAATCATTTGGTCCACTTTGAATGTGTGACCTGGATTTCTAAGCCGCATGACTGCGGTTCTTTGAATGTCCATTCGTTTTCCGTACTTTGTAAAACCACACCTGGAAGCCAGAAACTTCCGTCAATTTACTACTGAGTAGAGGGCTGACATTGATCGAGCCCAAGGAACACTTTTCCCAATCACAAAATTTTTCCATATTCATTTTGTGAATAACAGCGTGTTTTATCTCATCACTCTCGTAAAAAGTGGTGTCATAAGATTAGTTAGTGTGAGAAAGACGATCGCATCCGGCTTAGACAATTAGGTTAGTTGCATTGGAATAGAGTTATCAGACAGATGTCATTAAGTATATAATCTGGAAGATTTGACCAAATACTTGCATGGTTTCTCACAAACAAGGATGGACACAACTTGGTTACTTTAGCTCTAAAGTGATCAAAAGGCGGTATTGTTCGAAAAACAAAGTTGGCTTAATGTAACAACCGCGAGTTGTTTTTAACATCGATGTTCGTGAACGAACTTTTGTGAGAATTAAGGGGCTAATGAATACGTCAGTCGTAAACAGAAATCTCAACACAAATCCTGTTAGTGAATTTGAGGTCCCAAGACTTACCATGCCAGTTGAAATAGGCAGAAGAAGTCACGATCAAACACGTTGATAGTGAACCACTAAAGATTGCCAAAACAACAGAGTATCCACCATACTCAAAAGGTAAAGTTTCACAGTATGTCAGACAAGAAATTATTTTAGGAAAATGCTCATTATGTGGGACCATCCCCAGGGCACTTTTTAACGAAGAAGGTAAGACGGGTGAGAAACGCCTGTATTTGAGCAGCCAAACAAGCTTAGTCGGTGAAACATGCACAACCGTTTATATAATATTTTTCTAGGCTGCTCTGTAGCAACCTTGGTACTCCGGCTGCCTGAGTATTTCGGCTGCATTGTGGCCAGTTGCCTGTTGCCATTAGCTTGGTTCTCTTGCGCACCACTTCAGTTCGGCTAGTCCGATTGTCCCGATCGATGGCTTGATTGGTAGCGCCTTACATGGGCTATCTTGCCGGTTGCTTCAAATCCCCCTGCATCCCATCTTCTAGTCCGCATGCTTCCTTGTGTCTGCCGTGGAATACTTCTCGTATATTCACCATCAGTTCTTTAGTCTGTGGCTCTCGATTGGTTGGCTCGATCTACTCGATACCCGCATCGTTCTTTTTGCTACAACACCCCCCCCCCTCTTAAATATATCACACGGGCCCATACATCTGATGGAGATTAAAAATCTATCCACTGATTTTTAAACGTTACAATAGCAAGATTACCGAGAGAATCAATGATTTATTCTTCACAATTTCCACTTAAAAATCACGATTTAAATAGTATTCAAAGTTTGCTCCCTGTGTGAAGAAGCACGGACTGCAAGTTTGTGGTGTACTTTAGACTATTTTCACAACAGTGCGACCATGCATTTTGAAAACCGATTATAATACCTATACGTGATGGTGTGCTTTTCATAATAAACTGCCTACTGACGAGCATCACAGTAGTGCAATTCAAAAATACGTCTTGTTCTTGGTCGGTGGGTGTTGGTTGAACACTTTTCTAAAACGGTAATCAGGCTAACTGAAAATGATGCAGAAATGCGAGCACTCAAATTTAGATATGTTGACTCTGGCGAGTATTCAGCTGGTTAAGCTCCACATCTGGATTGCGAACGATTTGCAATATTCATCCAAAGGACAAACTCCAATCACCGACAGTTTTCATTTGACGAAATATCTGACCAGCGAAAGAGTTCAATTTATTTGGGAATTTGGATCTGTATATGCCGACAACCAGGATTCAAACCGCGTGTCGAATTGCGGGCAAAATGCATGAGTAAACCACTTTCGATGACTAAGTAGAATTCCCTGATATGGCATTAAGAATCCCAGATTATTTGGGAGCAGATCAGTGTGGAGGCCAAGATACTAGAGAAAATAAGGAGGTAAATAGTCGTGACAAGAAAGACTTCGGTCTGTAAAGAACGCGTTTGATCCGCGAGGAAACGCCGGAGTTTTCATGGCCAAAAACAGCCACGATACTTGGGATCCTGTTTGTGAAGGCTAGAAAGCAAATCTCTTGGGCACAACACAAATGTATATGATTCACTCCTATGAGTGTGTGCCCAAAAAGAATACTCAGTACGAGCTGTTCGTTCTTTTCTGCCCAAAACAACACGGCCACCGAGACAGGAAACATATACCTATGGTGTTCGGGGTATATACTATTCGACGAAGTCGGAAGAAGAAACTGCGCACAAGGCCATCAAGAAAATGTCATTTTTTTCAACTCTTAGGAAAATATTGGGTTTCCGTGGGACCGGGCAAAACTCCGCAGATTGCCCGCGACCCTGTGGTATCGGAAGGAGAGAAAGTGGAAAACATGGAAATTAGGTCATGGAGAACGGTCCGTGTTCCATACTTGTTTCATATTATACGAATTCCTAACGACCAAGGCCATTAGTTAGTCATGAGCTAGTAGTTAGGGCTATCATGGCTGAACCGGTGTATTATGACAATTTGGCAAGTGGATTTGGCAGCCAGTCTAAAGATTAATTGAAATTGTACACGAAAATTGTGCTCTCCGTATCAAGAAACGCCATTACACTGGTTTAGTCCAGATCCCATCCTATCAATGAAAATTATTTACCTCATGTCTGTCAAGCAGTTCATTTCTTTTCCAAACTCTTGGGTCTCTAGTTTCTACACATGGCTCCACCCTCTGGGCTCTGGATAGCACTGTACAGGAGTGTAGCCCCGTAACTGAGTGACTAGTAGATGAAGAAACCTCAAATACCAAGGCAGAGGACACAAGCTCGCTTCATTACGTGTATTGTAGGACAAATCATAAACTATAACAAAAACGAATCTCAAATTGTGGACAGAATGACCACAGATCCAAGACAGTTAAAAAGGGCTTCCAAAAGCCTAGGCAACAATGGAGAGGAAAAGCTGAAGATGGCGATGCAGGAACGAGTCAAATGGTTCACAGAGGAAGTCAGAAGAGAGGTAATTGCCTGAGGGAACACACCCACGAGAGTGGTGGAAAACTAATGGCATGGCTAGGGTTATAAGAAAAACTGGTATGATCATGACTGGAAGGCCAAAATACGGTCACTCGTAAAATAGAGCAAACAGAGAGAGCTAATTACGTCAAGTAACCCAGGCAACCATGACGTCATAACAGTGGGTCGATGTACATAGATACGGAAATAAGGAGATAGGTTAAGTAACGGATAAAATCTGTTGGTAATCAGAGTTCAGTGCAAACAAACAACACTGGTCATAGAAACAAGGCTAATGGCTGTGTGAAGCAATGGGATGAAACACACAAATATCGCGCGTGCTTGAATGCCAGGAATAGTGGTTTTGTGTGCAAAATAGTGGTCTAAGAGCATTGGAAGCAAAAGTTGGCGACAACAAAGAAGAAGAGGTGGCTGGGTGCAAAATGGTCCCGGTGAAGGGTGCAATCCAAGTTGCACGAATACTTCGAAATATGCACTAGAATTGTGCGTGGAATTTGATTCCAAATGAGAAGGCATAAAAAAGAAGCTAGTTTTATACCGGAGAAAACAAACAAGGGAACAATTACCCAACAGAAATTTTGTTTCTCTTCCTAGGTAAATGTAGATAGGCATTAATAATAACTTTACACGAACCCTTCTGAAGTTTGATTGTGTTGACCCTTGTCTTCGTGTTTCATCCACGCATTTGCTATTTTCTGAACGTCAATCCCGAGGAAAACTCCTCTCATGAGCAAATACGTGTTTGCTTCGACGAAGGAGAGAAATGAGTTGTGTTATATAGACCCTCCTTATCGTTCTTTTAATTTCAAGGTAGACAAATGTAACTGAAATGTTTGATTCCCGTGACTTGTGTCTTTTCGCTGTTCTTATGAATTGGATAAAGGGGAACCCATATTAGAGAGTGTTGTGTAGAAAATAAGTCAGTTGAAACGTTAGGAAGATTGTCTGGCTTTAGAAGAGTGAAGACTTCGCTACACTTCAGGTCTCCAAATCTGCTCCATTGTTCCACAGAATTGTTTTCTTCACGAATACTTGGGGCAAATATGAGGGGTCATTGAATTTGATTTCAACTTCACCAAGTTAGATTTTGATGTTGTTACTGAATATCATATTCGAGTGAAGGGGTTAGAAAATTGTACTCCCAAATCAATTTGTCCAGATTTTCTTTGAGAACAACACAACTCTCAGAATTATCCAATCCAAGTTCATTGAAGAACATTTTATGAGCCACCCGTTGGGATTTGACTGGAAATGGTTCTGCCCGGAAATCTGTGCTCACTTGATGGCTTCGTTAGATTTCGTTCTCTTCTAGCTGCTTCAACCCAATGCTCTTCGTGTACGCCGAGATCGTACAGTTCAACTTTTTTTCCGTCAAGCTTTTCCAGGTTGAATACATGTTGTAACGCACAATTTGTTCCCCAATAGCGTGTTCTGCTGTGCTGGATTGAATTTCTGTATTTGCTACTGAAAACACTAGCAGTAGGCAAGTTATGACTTCATTTGATATCAGGTCGGAAAAATACGCTGGATTGTTGTTTTGAGAAGACGACCAACGAAACGGGGATTTTCGAATCATAACTCCAAAATTTGCCTGATTTATCAAGAAATGACTTCTTGGAGCAGCTGACATATTTCTCCGGCCTGGTTAATCACATGTCAATCAAATTGAAATCATCTATTTTGAATAAACGTGCATTCTTGAAAAAGTTTCCAACTCCTGAATAAAATTCTTCCGAGACAAATCGAAACTTATACAGTATTTGGATGACATGTCCGCTACTAGCACATGTCCTGAGTGACCAGGTGCACTGGCTTGACTTTAAATACTCTTCTTTCTCATTCGGGGTTGGCAACTTGATATCTGGAAATTCAACTTATTGAGGTCATGAAAACAGTTATCCAAACTTATCATTGCTTTGGGGCCTTTCAGAAACATTGAATTGAGTTACCCACAGTTATCTCAATTGTGAAACTGCAGTGTAAGTGGACACTTCTCGTGGTAGAGTCTACCAGGAAATCAGAACTCTGATAAATGTTTCTCTGTTTTGCCGGTCAATATCAGCTTATCTCACGAACGAAGACACTAAATACGACTCACTGACGATACTTCTATCGGTGATCACCAATATTTAGACGAGAAACTATACAAATGGCATTCTATTCCAATGCTTTGCACTGCTCACCCAAAGAAAGAAGATTGGCCTTTGCGACTCAGTTGTATCCACCCAAGTCAAGATGTTTGCGTACTTGAGTATTTGTAAAGAAGAATTATGGCATAATCTCTTCGATATGTGTCAAGGAGGATACATATCGATGTGAGCCAATACTTCGGAAGAAATAACACTATTATTCTCACCTTATTCGTTCTTTGTTTATTTTTGAGTGTCCGCGTTGCATTTTAGCTAACGCGAGTGCAACAAGCCCAGTCCAAATTTCACAAGCTACACAGACTTTCGAGTATTCTTCAAGCACTTTGTGGGCATTGTAAGGTCACGTTGGAGTAAATCACTTTGTCCATCACATGGAGTAGCACAGGCTCGATGTGCTGGCTCCATTTATTGTTTGCAGGTACTTTTGTCTATTAGTTTCTTGACATGAATTACCACGGTTTTACCAATAAAAGAGCATTCGGTGATAAGTACTCTAATGGGTAAGGTATCTGTTGGATTTCGTGGGAGTATTAGGGAAACACAAGACCTAGAATCACGAACAACTGTGTACATGCAAACATCGACCCGTTTTCTCTCGAAAAGCCAGGAACATCCATTGAAACTAATACTTCTGTTTGAATTTCTTTATTCACCTTTCTGGTGACCACAACAGACAATTCATTATGATATGCGCTTTCGTTTAACTAGGGTATTTCCATCCCCAAATTTCAGGTTGTTAGATCCACGGATTAGGTGTATATTTCCGCTTCCTTTGCAACCATGTGCCCGCACTGACGACTGAGCTTATTCTTCTATTCTCCATCTGTCTGTTTTCATCTCAGTTGTACCAGTTGAAGCCTTAAACTATTTCTCATACTCTGGATCACTTAGCTTCCTTCCAGATGTCCTGCCCAACTTCACTGTCTTGTCGATCGGTAGAATAGCTGACTAATTTTTGAAATACCCATGTTTTATTCTACTCTGTGCAAATGTGGAGTGTTCATTGGCAACAAGAGTTGGTAGAATCCGGTTCATAGTCTGGCATAAAAGAAAGTAGTCGGCCGCATGCTGGTGATCGATATCAAAGTGAAAATTTTCTTTACAACTGCCATAGATTCTCTTTTCGCCTATCCTAAGTGCCCGGAGTTCTAACTTTGTCATTGAAGACTGTGTTACGAACAGAAGATTGTGCGTGTGAAAATGGACGTGCTCTTGACCAAAATTGTAGTAAAATATCACAAATTCTTGAGACACTTCTCCAGCTATGAAAGGAAATGAATGACATGCGGTAGCGAAACAGACATCAATATTCCGTGAGTGGAATGCGGTTGTTTACTTATTAGTTCATCATGTGCTAGGATACCTCACTTGCTTGCTTTGAGTTACCAATCCAACTTGTATTGAAGGTCATTGACGGCCACACTGTGTATCAAAGGTCTCTATTTCTGGACGCAATCTTTGTTAGAACACGATACTTTTATGATCAATATGTGCATCTTGATTCGTTTTGACTCCTCTGGTTCACTAGAATTACTTACCAGCGTTGCCCACCTGCGAAAACGGGTATCATGTGTTTTCTATTCAACACAAGTCACAGATGACTGGCCACGTGAGTGTGGCAAACAAGTAATCCATATAGATGAATTGGTAACACTGATTAATCTGGGATTCTAAGATTTCTCAAAACTAACGTTCAAAATCGATTCTTGTTTCAACTTTTTCAAACTAATTCACTGATATTTTGCATACCCGTTGCTTGCATATGAGTGTGGTGACCTTGAGGGTTCAGTGCACGATGAGTGTAACGTTGAATCAATCTGTGTATGAAAGTCCCACACGGAGCCTTCCTGTCTCTCTTTCACCGTCTCCTTTCCGATCACATATCGATCGCCATTTCGTCCTTCTCACTCTACGCTGGACTTACCTTTTCCCAGCCTTTCTCATCTACCACTTGTCTAAGTGTGCACTTTCACAATGGGAGGTGTCTAATACAGTCGGCGGAGATATTGTCTCCAGTCCAGGAATGCCGGAAACCACAGACCAGTGGAAAACGGTGAAGCCACACAAAAGGACGGCGCCGCTACCCAGGACTAAATGCTTCCTTGTTGTGAATATGCCGGAATCAACTGAGTCCGTATCACGTATTCGACTAGATCATGACGTGTCCCTTCTACGGAACACGTTCACCGAGAAATTCTTCACGGAAGAGGAAAACCTGTCAAGTAATGCCAAGGTCAGAGCCGTTCTTCGCTTAGGCAACGTAAATGAGAATGGCATCCGACATCCCCTCAATGTGATCTTGGGTTCCGATGGGGAACCCCGTTCGGAGTAACAGCTTTGACGGAGACTTGGCTTACCAGGGAGGTGGTGGATTTGGCAGTGCCATTCTCAAGACACACGCTATACCGCACCGACAGAAACGAACCGCGAGGAGGGTGAATTGAAGCGATGTTTATTTGAGCCGACATCACTTTGCTGCAGTTGGATCACCAGATGGACCCGAAGGATCTTAGCGAATCTCATTGGTGTCGCGCAAAGCTAACACCCAATGGATTTGGATCACTCGGCATCATTTACCGGGCCCGAGCACCAGATCTTCCAGACATACTGACTGGCGTACGATTCTGGACTGGCGATGTTCACTGTCTGATTTATTATGTGACTTCAAGTTGTCGAATGTTGACTGGGAGAATCTACAGTGCAGTGCGAGGGCGGATTCATTTCCCCGTGAGTTGCTCTCAATGGTGCTGGAGCTTTCCGCGTACCAACACGTTAGGGTGCCAACCTGAACCCAAGATCCTCAAATATCTATTCTAGTCTTCGTAATATCTCCAAAACGTTCCGAAGTGCAGCACATCGAGTACCTACCTCCACTAGGGAGCAATGATTACGCGGAGTTGACCGACAGTTGGAAGAGAAGAGCGATGTTCATTCCCAGATCACAGAGTAGACTTGACTTTTGGTGAATGCCGTCCCAACAAGTCGGAGGCCGCATCCTCAGTGATGTGGTACCCACAAGGTCCACATGAGATAGACAAGGCTTGAGGGAGTAATTCGGGATGAAATCCTTCAATTAGGCCAAACCTTCACTCGATCTTCCGGATACCGATCGCATGTAATATGTTCATTTTGGTTCGACTCACAACTCAGGCATATTTTGAACAAATATTTTGAAGCTTCGAAATCGTGCATGGAAGATGTCACACAACTTGATTGGGGTAAGAGGGCTGGAGCATCATACATAATCACTGAACCTAGCTGCAGCGGGAAAAGTGGCTCATCTCTGAGGTGATGTTCAAAAGGAATCGATTTGTGCACCAAAGTATCTGTTTGCTCATCTGCAACGAAGAACATGAGCTACAACCGCCATCCCAGTCCTACAGGGTGGACACTCACTGAGAGTTACAGATAGATACAGGACGGGTATATTAGCAAGGCACTACCCGTCAGTCTATGATCCTAAACTGAGGCATCGTCATCCTACGCATGCTGCAGTGTGCACTTCCAGTCCGTCGTGCGAGGAAATCACTGGGTAATAAGTGGAGGCAGCTAAGTGTAACATTAAATTTAACCAAGTCCACGGACGTGATGATATATACCATTTAGTTGTAAAGTACCTGGTCTGTGTGTAGACTCAGCCAGTCACAGGGTAGTCCAACGAGTTGCTATCAGTGGAAAGCTCCCTTAGGAATGGAAAGAAGATGTTGTTGTCACACTATACAAAGGTGAGACGAAGCCGGAGGCTGTTAATTATCGACCTGTCAGTCCAACATCTGTGGTGGGAAATGTTGTGAGAAGTCTACTGGCCACTCAACTCCGCGAAAACATCAACGTGAACGACTGACTATGCCAACAACAACATGGTTTTGGAAAAGTAGGTCGTACCTAACAAACTTGCTTCTTGCACTAGAACTCTGGACGAATGCAAAGGCTGACACACACCTTATGGCTTTTGGTAGTGTGTCGCACGACAGTCTTATTTTAAGCTCAAGAATCTAGGTGTTGTAGATCCATTGATTCTGTGAGTGGAGGACTTTCTTAAAGGGAGGATCTTTGCAGTACGAGTAGCACAGTAATTGTCGACATGGCAAATGGGTACAGCTGGTCTATATCAATGAGCTACCTTCATTTTTCCAATCGTCGCGTCTCATCTATGAAGAAGTTCTTTTGATCCGGTCTTCGATCACATCAAACGCAGATGAGATTACCTTCAGAAGGAGGCCGGAGTTCCAGCCTTCGAGAACTAGATTAATTGGGTTAAATATGTGCTGATAAATAACTGGGTTGATTGAAATTAGATTGATGGGTCTCATTGACCCCATTATTTGCTGTGCAACGACACTTGGACATCTACTTATAAGCAGAGATTGTTCACATTGAGACATGGGCTCTTACGGAAACCGGCCGATCTGATTGGAACAAATAAGCTGTCCAAAATTAAGGCCGTAGTGTGTCTGCATATTGAGTACTTCTTGGACAACGGAAGTGTATTTGGTAAACAAGAATCCTATTCGTGTTCGAATAACTTTTAAGGAAGGGTACACAGAAATAGAATAAAAAACCTCTGGTTGAGGAACCGGTTCATACTCATAATAAAAATGATTTGGGCCTCAGATCTCAACGGTGCTTCTTACACGTTATTTGAAGCATATTTCTTTTGTGTCCCACCAGGTTCAGAGCATCTAGTGCACTTGGAATATAGTTCTACAGACCAAGGTGGAGAAGGTTGAGGGCAGTTGCAAGTTAACGCTGTTTCCCAGTTGCACAGCACACTGACTAACTGTCAATACTTTAACGTAACAACAACAACACCAGTGCTTTCAGAACATGCAAATACAAGTTCGGTATTCTCATACCTCGTTCTATCACAGACTGCTTGCATTCGACAGTTTCATTCCAAGTCACACGTTCCCTAAGCGATCTCCATCACCCGGAAAACAGGCGGATCTGTGAATTCCATACTACTACCAATACTAATAGTAACAATACCAATACTGATTCTACTATGACCGGTAGAGCGTGAAAACCTAACTGGAACACCTGCTACTATATTCATACCAGGGGCGAATTCCTCACTGCTGTGTCGAATTACTGACCTTTTCAAAGTCTGTGTTACCGAATTCCATCGGTGAAAGTCTAAAAGAGAGCGCGAGGATAAAAAAACGGTTCTATCATGATGAACTGGCAAAAAGCTTTGGGTTGCGCTGGACAACCATCATATTTCGATGAAAACCTCTGAGACCCACACACAAACACAAACATGCCAACGTGTGTCTTACAATGGAATTTGAAATTCCACTAACAAAACTCTATCCACATCATATCTCATTAGTCCCACCGAGTAAAAGTGTGAAATTCTTTAATAGACTCTTGCAAACCAATTGATGAATGACATTTCACAAAAGAAAGGGAAGATTTCATGTGACTTATTCTCTCTATTTTCAGACCGACATCTCGGAATAAAACATTCTATCAAAGTTGCCTCCCTTTGTGTGTACTTTGATGATTATGAATGCATGATTGATATCTGAGTGTATGTGTCGTCTGTTGGCATTGGGATATTTATCAAAGTATCATTGTGCATCCAGTTGTCATAGAGGAGAGGACTCTCTGTTGGCTCGTATCTTTTCGCCTCCTCAGTCAACACCTTTCAGATATTGGCTCATCATAATTAGTGACTTTTGCACATCGTTTTGATGCATCTGCTATCACCCGATCAAAAGATGGGTTTTGGTCACACTCGTGGATTCCAGGTGGACCACGTGGCATTTTGATTCATCTAATACGATGTGAATGGGGAATTACAAAACAATAGATTCCGATTGAGACTGTGATTAGGGCTTGTTCTCATGGGGATGTGCTATGGAGCCGAGTGGGGAGATGGGGAGAGATGTCACGCTTCTGATTCACGAGGAAAACTGGTTTGTGTGAATTTCAATTGGAGGTCTGAATGGGACCTGAGTCTGGTTCTAGCTTTCACTGTGGAATGGAATGGGATTGTTAGACAACCTCAGCAGACTATTTGAAAAGATTTGGGAACGAAGATTATTTAACACTACAAAGGCCTTAGTATTAATGATAATAATGATTATAACTATTGCCATTCCATTTCTAAAGGCATGCGAATTGCCAAGCCTGGGCCCATTGGTAACTGTGATGGAGTGACTAGGGTTAAATTAAAGAAGTGAACGACGATGAACGGATTGTGTTTATGGCCAATCAGGTGAGGCTTTTGTTTGGTTTTCGAAACTTATGTTCCACATAATTTGCAACCCTTCACTGAAAGACCTGTTCAAATGTTAACCACCAAGGAGAACAGAATGATGTCACTGAGCTCTGCATTAAAGAAGGATAGTTATGCAAGTGGAAGTGGAGGCGCTCATGACCAAAATGGTGGCAAACAATCACAAGTTTGTGAGGGAGCAGAAAGCAGTTGTTTACTTGTTAATCCATCATATGATAGGATACTTCACGTGCCTGCTTCCAGCAACGTGTATTTTAGTTGACGTAATTCAGTCTTGGTGAGTGAGTGTCAGCTTGTGTAAATGTGTTGTCGGTGTGAGGGAGAGAGGTTGTTTCGGGTAAATATATCGCTTGCTGAATCGATGTCTTTGAGATGGCCAGGTTATTTTGGGTACATCAGAGGCTTTCAATGGAGGCAAAAAATTGATGTGGATGACTAACCTGAGTTATGAATCCCACGCGGATTCCAAAACATTGACGACTGTGCTATTTATCGAAGGACACTCTTCCGGAATGCATTCCGTGTTGGAACACACAAACGCAAACAAGCCGACATGTGTGTTCTACAATTCAACGTGAAATTCCACTAACCAAATTCTATTCATGTCAATGACCCCACTGAGTGAAAGGGTGAAAAGGCTTTTGATAGACTCTTGCGGACCAATTGATGAATGATATTTCACAAAAGCAAAGGAGGATTTCACATGATTTATTCCCTCTCCTCACACCAAAATCGAAAAATAAACCATTCCGTCAAAGTTGCCTTCTTTTGTGTGTACTTTGACAACTAGGAATGCATGATTGATAACCTGGTGTAGGTTTCGTGTGTTGGCACTGGAATACTTATCAACAGGTCGCTTTGCATCCAATTGTCATAGGGGATGGGATTTACTATTGGCTCGTATCATTTCGCCTCAACGGTTGACTTCATTCAGATATTGGCACATTAGAAATGGTGGCTGTGACACGTTGTTTTGATGCATCTGCTATCACCTGATCAATAGATGGGTTTTGGTCACACTCGTGGATTCCAGGTGGACCACGTGGCATTTTGATTCATCTAATACGATGTGAATGGGGAATTACAAAACAATAGATTCCGATTGAGACTGTGATTAGGGCTTGTTCTCATGGGGATGTGCTATGGAGCCGAGTGCGGAGGGGGGTGGGGGGGGGGGAGATGTCACGCTTCTGATTCACGAGGAAAACTGGTTTGTGTGAATTTCAATTGGAGGCCTGAACAGGACCTGAGTCTGGTTCTAGCTTTCACTGTGGAATGGAATGGAATGGAATGCATGTGTTCCCTTTGTTCGACAACCTCAGTGGGGGATCAGAATAGATTTTAGAATGAAGATTATTAAGCAATACAACATTCGTTGTAGTAATGATGGTATAATAATAATACTAATAAAACTGATTACGATTGTTGCTTGAGTTTCCATCCAACCATATGATGCATTTCCAGATGATAATTTAACCACTTCCTGGTCATCATCTTCCAAAGTACAAACAACTGGCTGCCTTTGCTTACGAAATCGAGTGCACGGGGCCCGTGGTGTTCATGCTAATGAGAAAAATGCTGGTTGTTATACAAAGTGATCAAACTGATGATACACGAAAACACAAATATTCGTTATGTTATTAACCATTTGTTTCGCTCTGTTTCATTTTGTTTATTGAGATACAGCCACATCTGTTGGGATCAGACAAAGTAGTTCATGTTTGTGACCAATAGACTAGTGATCTCTTTTGGTATTCGTGACTAATGCTCCACGGAGTGTGCTACACTTTACTCTCAGAATGCTATACTAAGGAGTGCATCACGTGGCTGAATGTGACCGGAGCTGGTGAGATGTCGGAATGTTTTTGTTTTATGGCCTCAGATTTCAGTCATTTGTCTACGCACCACTCACTTGCTCCAGGTTCAGCTGACCTTTGCGTTTTACCTAACTAAAGGAAATGATGGTTTACACAGAATGATCACCAGTAAACCTGAAATAATACACTTACAATGAAAATTCCGTGTTTCGATGAGTGATCATGCTCTCACTACCGTCTAAACCAAAACTGCATTTGAGTTCTGCACACTGGTCTCTCGCCACGATGAAACAAATAAAGGTCACCAGTCAGCAATTTCATTCCGAACAGATCCCTTTGTATCACTCCTTCGTAGTTTTTGTTTCAAACGCTCTCTTTACCCGATAAATTGATTTACGGTGTCCTATGGAAACCATATGCACTACCAATGGTATGATAGCCTCTCTGTTGCCAAAATCTTGGAGAGAGTGGTAAAAATATGCCTGTGAACCACACAATGGGATACGCATATCCGACTCCAACACTAAACGTAGAATTGAATATCCTCATGTGGACACATGATATTGGATATATTAGGGTGGGTCGCTAAACAATCCCGGACTTCATGGAGTTGCGGTCAACATGAACAGTCGAGCATACAAGGCCTTGATCTCACGGAAGCCAGTTTTACCAATGATAGTCGTTGTGCTGTTCACGGATACTCCATTCAACTTACCCGTAATTACAGTCTACAACCCGACCCTACATTCTGAACGAGATGTCAAAGGCGAATTCTCCGATGACCTCCAGAACTCCATCGATCGAATATCCAAGCTTGACGTTCACGTGATTTCAGGCGATTGCGACGCTTGCACATGTCCAGTCGACGAGCACGCACAGCATGTTCTAGGACCTGGAAACATCGAGATCCATCTCTCAGCCCGAAGGTAGAATCCTCATCAGGGCAGAATTACGGTTACGTAATTAGCAAAGCTCAGCAAAGCCGATACGTTGTTCAATGTTATCACCCGTGTCCTACCCCGCATAAAGAGACGAGGATACAAAAACCACCGACATTAGTTGGAGGGAAATCATGTCCAATCAAAAATAATCATTTCCCGATCCTCATGTCCAAATCTTGATTCCAGTGCACGACGTCAAGTAACTTGGGCCCACCATACAACAAAACAGCCAAGCTCAAGACTCAATTCAACTTCGAGTCGATTACAGAAGTAGTGCATTCGGGCAATTTCGTAAGTCACTGTCGTCCTGCAGTGGAATAAGCAATTGCAAGGTATTGTGCGCATGCTGTACCCCATCAGCCCTCCCTCTCACGTACACTTGTAAAACCTGGCCTCTGAGTGTAGAGGGGGGACGAAAATGCTGGAAAGCGTCGACCACTGGTGTATTCGATGTATAGAAAAAATCAAATAGCATGACCGAGTGTCAAACATCGCTGTACGAAAACACTGATCGGACATAGGAGTGTTGTCCTCTTCCATTCAGCAACACCGTCTTCAGTGATTCGGTCAAGATCTTCGTCGACTCCAGATGGAATTCACAAACGGAATCCTGCTCGCGACACCCTATCCCAGCGGGAAGTGTGTCCATGGTGGTCAACTAAAGAAGTGCATCAACGCGGTCAAAGAGAATGTAGAAAATCTAGGCCTTCAGTCATTGTTCGAACTTCGTGTGTGGCGCAACAACTGGATTTCGCCGTGTTCCGACCTCGTTTCCGACTGCAGTGCATGCTGGCATGCCGTCCACATCTCTCTATATGTTCCTTATTTAGACTTATCCTCTCCCGAATATAAATGAGTATTGCAAACCTACATTGTCTTATTTACCATGTGTTCTGTTTGACAAGATGGAAAACACAGAGAAATATTGCACAAACTGCAGTGGCTAAACCTGATTTTATTCTGCATTAGTCACTTCGACGTGACCATATCCATTTTCAGTCGTTTTCGAATGAATTGTGAGATTGATAACCTAGTGAACTGCTTATGATGCCGCCATCCATACCATCAGTTAGCAGCCTTTAATTGTCTACGACCAGCTTCCTGAAATATTGTACTCATATCATATTTCATAAAATGGAAATAAAACACTACGAAACAATACGAAACCATGTATTATAGGACTTGACATGGTACATTGTTCCACAGTGAATTATATATCGTAGAACTCTTAGTCTGGTAGAGAGAAAACTACTTTTTCGATACCATATAATCCTGCGCTATTCTCGGTATCTTCACATACGCACCACCAACAAGGTTGACCATCTTCTAATATAGCCCATATCAACCGAGTTGATATGTTTTCCGCAATTCAGCGTGCAAGTAATTTCATACTTCTGCACTTCAGGCTAATTTATCAAACAACACAATTTCAATCGAAAACGAACCACAGAACAAATAAGTTCCCTCATATCCCATTCGATGAACCGTTCAACATAGAAGAATTAATTAGGAATAAAGAAGAACGTTAGTCTAGCAAAATACTACAACAACAACAACAACAACACCTCCGTTTCTTGTGCTGTCCAAATCACAGTTAGAACGGGGGGAGTTAAGATGCGATTCGATTCGATGAGAATTGGTGAATTAAAATTGGGCATTCCAAACGAAATTTGATGAAACAGATTGGTCAGATCGACGACTGGTTTGCGCCGACCTGTTATTCAGAATATCCGTCCCATTCGTATCCAACCCCTCCGTGGTAGTTTGTTCGGCAGTTTGGTATCCGCGAGCATCACTAGAACACATGTCTTTCCCATTGTGTTGAAATATATCGAACGGCATTCGAGTACTTCTTTACATCTGAAATGAGAAAGGAAGTGATTATATTATTATGAAAGAATATTGGTACCAATAATGTAAGTACGTTTCAGTCTCATGTACAGCATCGGTATTAGTACTCTGTAAAGAGACATGGCATAGTTGAGAATGTAGGGAGGACAGGTTGTTGATTTCAGTAGAGGGACAGTGGATTTTGAGTGGTGACTACGAAACAAGCTGTAGATGTACGTAAGTATTGAGTTCAACTTAGTTCTGTCCATCTCATTATATTACGCAAAATTGTTTCACGAATGGTACGGTGGCAATAGAAAGCTTAATTCCAGGTAATTCCGAATCGAGCTAATGACGGTGACATTAATAATGTGTCCTCTTTCTGATATGTTGGCAACACACAGTGTGAATTTGTTGAGATCGGATCCCTTCTGGCCGTTTCCAGTGAGAGAAGAGGGAAGTAGATGTGTGCAAATAACTTTATTCATCAGGTGAACAAAATGGCATTGAGCCATTATTCCCATCATTGCGTTGCATCCTAGCCGTACCTGTTTCAATTGCTCAGTGTTCGTGATGGTCAATTCCATTCAGCATAGGGAGTCAGCAAGCCAGTTTCCGTTCATGAATTTGCCTACCGTGTCGTGGCCACGCGAGAGAGAACCATCGAGAATCATGAGAATCATCGAAAGTGACTAGTCTGTTTCGTTCGCCGTGATCCGTAGCCACGCCAATACGTCAGATTTTATTCTAGATTCACTTCGACCCCTTTCATTCAGTCAACGGGAACGAACGTATTGCACACAGTCACGTATCAGTGTGTAAAATCACCGTTCCGAAGTAGCAACAAGTTTTACGTTAAATCATCTACCACTATCATTGGATGTAAGTTGAAGATATTCGATCCCAAATCATTCGAACACGGTTATATCGGAACGCACTTCTACAGGACCGGCAACACTCACACCCGAACCAATTACAAAGTGAAGAACAGATCTTGCAGATCAAGCAAATCCGTTTAGCAAATGATTATCTGCAAAGCACCATGTGACAGAACAAGAAACATAGACAACATACCATCCACTAAAAAACGTCTCAACCCCAATGGCATTTGTATAATCCCTCTGGGAAAATAAAATGTTCCATTCATAATTGAATAGTGTCATCGACCTCTAACTGTCACACATTCGTTTCCGGATGGACCACCTTTGGATGATAAAACGGTATTTACTCGTCCATTCGTGCTCGCTATCAACCGTCTGGTAGTATCCTGTGGTATGCGATTCTATTACTCCTTGGGGACAATCTCCGAATAACTTAGAGATTTGTATCCCCATCTCTGAATCACTACATCCCATCCCATCCTAAACCGCTCCCACGGTAATTCCACAAAATTCCATTCGATTGATATCGGGAAATCGAGTTGACCATGGGAAGCACATGAAACTGACATACGACAGGCAAAGGACATGCAGCCGCATCGTAGTCCTGGAAATTTGCCTTAGTAATTAGCCTCAACAGTGGCAATAAGTGTTGAATCAGGACTCGTAGATAAAAATGGCCATCGGTAATGTCGTCCAGAAATACCAGCTCACTCCGACCCTCATACCAGATGGCATCCCAGATGCGCTATATTTCTTCTGTCAAACCGGAGGCACGCTCAGTGACATTCACCTTCGTGAGCAACACTTGAACGCAGAAGAACGGATAGGCAAGTAGGCTATCAGACTGCAAAGTACGCATAAGTGTGTCCTAACTTTATGACAAAACTTATACAATCTTAGATTGTATGACACAGAAATACAACAGTGTTCCGCTTGTTTGAAATACCTCGAACTGACGGTGTGGAGCCTCAAGACGATAGTTGTAGTTTCCTTGAGAGGGACGCATGTTTAATAAATGTTTGTACATGTACATGTCTCACAGATAAATATCAAAACAAAATACGAATCTAAGCGAAAAAGGGATAAAGTGGTAAGTTTGTTAGTGTATACTCAATTGAATGGGGGTGTTCATACCTTACCTGAACGCACATTGAAGCAGAGATACCGAAGGCGAAAATACCCAAATGGACTCATCCGCTTGGCCGGAGTATTCATTCAAACGGACTGGATGTGTGGCGGAGAATTTTGTCATGCGAAACGATTCCGAATGCAGTTTCACAGTAGCCTCACGAATCAGCTGACATATGACATGACCTTCACTCTGTTTCGGAAACAAATATGATGTGTGCAATTTGTACGAATTCCCATCTGTTTGTAACATCAGTGTACCACCGTGTGTCGGCTCTCCGTCAACCCATTTGTCATCTTTCTCCTCAATTACTACATCCTTCAATTCTGCATTCACAGCACGCCACCCAACACGACTGCCATTCTGTTCCAATAAGTAATCATTTATTCCGGTCCACGCATATTTGATTGTACTATTTGAGGCAGGCAGAACTTGAATGGCCCTATCCAGATCAGTGGCGATCAGGACGGAGTGGAGACCGTAATTACTCCTTGTCGAGTAACATTTGTGGTGCGCCTCACTAATATTCGGAGCGGTGCCACTGTCGAAGAAACATTTTCCACGTTCAATCTCCACAAACGGTGCTCTACATATCGGACCACAAGTAGCATTTGCTTGGACAATTTGATTGAGAATGGTGAAAAGACAGAGAATCGATTGAGGTGCTACTGTCATTTTCACTACTGTTCGTAATCACTCAGTCGGTTTTCCCATTCGATGTTCAGGTCTCACGTGAGATGTTTTAATTAGGTGGCCAGATTAGTTGTGGCCAATTAGAAAATTTCATCCATTGCGGTTGCTTTTCTGAAAGCACATTGGTCAATCCTATGGACATGTGACGAAAAGTGAAACTGGTCTGTAGTAGGTAGTATAGCCGATGCGCATTTATTGATTTTTTGGCATATTTTCTCTTATTTTTACCATTTGTGGCCTAACCCGATTCTCAATGAATTTTTGGATGCCGTATTTGTGAGCTTGAATCATGAAGCTCATTGCTGCACGATCATTCTAACCAATAATTTAACTTGTGTTGAGCCAACTCCCGTGGAGCTTTACCCAGCTGGCAATATAATCGAAAACCCATGTTGCGTACAACGTTGTCAAACACATAGGTGGAAATTGAACTGCGTCGTGCGTGTTCATGATTATATAAGTGAAATGCATTAACCACTCGGTGGACTAATACATACCGGTGTTAAAGGCAATTATAAAGCATTTCGAACAAGATTACTTATAAACAATTTAGTATTCCCGAAATAGTTATACAACTGAATTACTTTTATTGTCGAGATTTCAACTGTCTCTAGAATGTGCATTGAAGTTTCCTGGTAGCGCAACTGGTTGAATAACTATGGACTGCGAAATAAATCACATTATTTAGATAGAATGGAGTGACATGTTCTGCACAGTATGAATTGCAGGAACTTTTTTGAAGTGAAATTGAGAATATTTCCCTCGTTAGTCTCGATGAATATCAGTGACAAATTTGGCTTGACTTGGTTCCGAAAATCTCGGTCGTTTAATCCCACTTTCGTGTCAGATGCTTTACTGGGCAGTTACTTATCAATGATGGGTATTTACCTATTTTCCAGACTAAATTGAAACTTTCACCGATAAAAACATATAAGTTAATGCCACCGTCATTAGCTCGATTTGGACTTACTTGGAATCAGCCGTTCTATTGCCACCGTACAATTCGTGAAACAGTTGTGCGTAATATAATGGGATGGACAGAACTGTTGAACTCAATACTTACGTACATCTACAGCTTGTTTCGTAGTCACCACTCAAAATCCACTGTCCCTCTACTGAAATCAACAACCTGTCCTCCCTACATTCTCAACTATGCCATGTCTCTTTACAGAGTACTAATACCGATGCTGTACATGAGACTGAAACGTACTTACATTATTGGTACCAATATTCTTTCATAATAATATAATCACTTCCTTTCTCATTTCAGATGTAAAGAAGTACTCGAATGCCGTTCGATATATTTCAACACAATGGGAAAGACATGTGTTCTAGTGATGCTCGCGGATACCAAACTGCCGAACAAACTACCACGGAGGGGTTGGATACGAATGGGACGGATATTCTGAATAACAGGTCGGCGCAAACCAGTCGTCGATCTGACCAATCTGTTTCATCAAATTTCGTTTGGAATGCCCAATTTTAATTCACCAATTCTCATCGAATCGAATCGCATCTTAACTCCCCCCGTTCTAACTGTGATTTGGACAGCACAAGAAACGGAGGTGTTGTTGTTGTTGTTGTAGTATTTTGCTAGACTAACGTTCTTCTTTACTCCTAATTAATTCTTCTATGTTGAACGGTTCATCGAATGAGATATCAGGGAACTTATTTGCTCTGTGGTCCGTTCTCGATAAATTAGCCCGAAATGCAGAAGTCTGAAATTACTTGCACGCTGAATTTCAGAAAACGTTTCAACTCGGTTCATGTGGACTACATTAGAAGATGGTCAACCTTGTTGGTGGTGCGTATGTGAAGATACCGAGAATAGCGCAGGATTATATGGTATCGAAAAAGTAGTTTTCTCTCTACCAGACTAAGAGTTCTACGATATATAATTCACTGTGGAACAATGTACCATGTCAAGTCCTATAATACATGGTTTCGTATTGTTTCGTAGTGTTTTATTTCCATTTTATGAAATATGATATGAGTACAATATTTCAGGAAGCTGGTCGTAGACAATTAAAGGCTGCTAACTGATGGTATGGATGGCGGCATCATAAGCAGTTCACTAGGTTATCAATCTCACAATTCATTCGAAAACGACTGAAAATGGATATGGTCACGTCGAAGTGACTAATGCAGAATAAAATCAGGTTTAGCCACTGCAGTTTGTGCAATATTTCTCTGTGTTTTCCATCTTGTCAAACAGAACACATGGTAAATAAGACAATGTAGGTTTGCAATACTCATTTATATTCGGGAGAGGATAAGTCTAAATAAGGAACATATAGAGAGATGTGGACGGCATGCCAGCATGCACTGCAGTCGGAAACGAGGTCGGAACACGGCGAAATCCAGTTGTTGCGCCACACACGAAGTTCGAACAATGACTGAAGGCCTAGATTTTCTACATTCTCTTTGACCGCGTTGATGCACTTCTTTAGTTGACCACCATGGACACACTTCCCGCTGGGATAGGGTGTCACGAGCAGGTTTCGGTTTGTAAATTCCATCTGGAGTCGACGAAGATCTTGACCGAATCACTGATGACGGTGTCGCTGAATGAAAGAGGACAACACTCCTATATTTGATCAACATTTTCGTACAGCGATGTTTGACACTCGGTCATACTATTTGATTTTGTCTATATATTGAAGGCACCAGTGGTCGACGCTTTCCAGCATTTTCGTTGCCCCTCTACACTCAGTGGCCAGGTTTTACAAGTGTACGTGAGAACGAGGGTGGATGGGGCACAGCATGCGCACAATACCTTGCAATTGCTTATTCCACTGCAGGACGACAGTGACTTACGAAATTGCCCGAATGCACTACTTCTGTAATCGACTCGAAATTGAATTGAGTCTTGAGCTTGGCTGTTTTGTTGTATGGTGGGCCCAAGTTACTTGACGTCGTGCACTGGAATCAAGATTTGGACATGAGGATCGGGAAATGATTATTTTTGCGTAGAAATGTTTCCCTGATCAGAACGATGAAGTGATCGGCGAATTGATGATCTGCTATCCTATTCATATGGCTCAATCGAATTCCTCATTGGAATGTGAGAGCACGACTCATCGCTCAATCTATGACGTAGTTGCTTAGGGCTGATGATGAGGCCCTACATTGGTGGAAGCCGATTTTGAGCGGAAAGACCGGAAACTCGTTTTCATGGCCACGAATGCGCACTCTCATTACAAAATAAAACGATCTCAATAGTCTTCCGTATGTCCCGGGATCCCGTCCTTTCATAGTACGCTCAAAATTGACTCTTGGTTGACGGAATCAATAGCGAATCTAAATTCAGTGACACAGATTTTGTTTGGTTGTTGGAGTTTGTAGTGGTGCTCACGGGTACGTCCTACTGTGAAGATCTGATCGACACCATCAGCTTTTCCTGTGCGAAATACATTGCGGTTGGGGTGCGTCTGAGCCTACCTTGTGGTCACGAATCGGTTCAGAAGAATGATGGAGAAAGGCTCGGCCACCATGTTCATTTGGTTGATTTTACTGTAATTAGTGCAGATGGCTTTGTCACTCTCTTTTGGTATATGGAGTGGGATCGAGGTGATAACATTTGACGAGGCTTTAGCTTTGTCGCACTTTACTAATGAAGAAACATTCATTCTTCTTCGGGAGCCAGTCTAGCTTCGAGCTGAGAGACGGATCTTGAGGCGGGCACTTACGAGTTTGTGGTCAGTTCCATTGGCTTTTTCAGTTTTGCTCCCATGTTGCTTTCGACAATTATCAACCGGAGTGGCCCAGTGAGGTCCGATCAATATTTAGTTGATCTGCTATGCTGTTCTGCCGTTGTTGAAGACATTTCTTTAGGTGTTGAAAGTGAGTGTTGGTAACGACCAGTCAATTGAGGTCAGCAAACAGTGAAGCCAAAATTTCCCATTGGATGCTGTGTATGCTCGTCAGTGGGACTGGTGCAAACGTTGCAATCGCCTGGAAGCATTAAAATGTCACGCTTGAATACTCGATCAATGAAGTTCTGGAGGTAGTTGAAGAATTCTTCTTTGATATCTGGCTCAGAACCTAGGGTAGGGTTGTAGACTATAATCACGGTTATGATAAATGGAATATCCCTGAACAGCTCAACGACTATGATTAGTGAAGCCGGCTCCCATGAGATCAAGGCCTTGTGTGCTCGACTGTTCATGTTGACCGCAACTCCATGAGGTCCGGGATTGTTTAGCCACCACCACCATGTCTTCCTATGAGGAACTTGAATACATCGTCCAGAGTCAGAGCCGATGAAAATACAGGAGAACAGTATATGAAATGGCGTCCCCAGACACACTCGGTATTTTTACATGGAAAGCACCACGTTTTGTTGGAAACCGATGATCACTAGTGATTCATCCACCTTCCTGGTTATGTGATCATCCGCGGTGCCAAACTTATCCTTGAATGGAGGAAGGAAGTACCACGAACTGATTCCGAAGATGTATGCCAGCTCTTTGAAATTAAATAGTAAAGTGAAGTAATTGCATCCAGAGTTCATCTGTTGGATCTATGTACCAGCTGATACAAACGATTAGGAACAACAAGAGGGAATTGTAATCGATTAAGAAGTAAAGTGAGCTCGATCAGTTTGGTTGCAGAAGAAGTGATGGTGATGGACCAAAAACCTTTGGATAAAATGTGGGAAGTAGAATATCTTGGAGTATGTAGCACTGTTATCAGCATTGGTTCAATAAACTCGGATAGCACCGACATCACCACTTCCGTTGATGATGGAAGCGCTATTCCGGATAATATGCGTACTCTAGATGTCAGTAGAATGTAAAGTAAGCAGTCTCGAGCCACAGAAGAGGTCATATAACAAGTTCAGAGAAGACTGAAGCACGTTTCTGAGAAGAATGATTCCAGTTCTAAGAGAACGGGAGGGTTAAGTGATGATAGGGTATCTGTGGATTTATGGATGCACGCGTCGTTCAAGCTGTCGCTATCTTAGTTGGAGTTTACTGACCAAACTCGTGGTCCGTACCAAAGAAATTTGCTAATTGTGATGCAAATGAACTGGGGCGCTGATAACCTATTCAGTCACTGTATCTCTAAGTTGATCGAGATAAATTGACTTTTCAAAGAATCTTCATTTTGTGGTTCACAAACGTATTACTGTTTCGGCAATGGAGAATTTACTCCATCTTTGATAATGCATACGGTTTCCATGGAACAACGTAAATCGATTTATCGGGCAAAGAGAACAATCAAAACAAAACATCACGAAGAAGCAATACAAAGGAATCTTTTGAGAATGAAAATGCTGACGGGTGACAGCGGTAGAATCAGAACGAGTATGAAAGCGTCAGGAAACAGGTTGATGTTCCTTTGGGGTCAAAAAGTAGCTAGGCACGGGCTACCGATCACATTTAACAAGCTAGCGGTGAACATCGTGAAAAGAGAGAAAGAGAGAGAGAGGGAGAGAGAGTGTGTGTTTGTGTGCGTGTGTAGGTAGGACTAGACTTTTCGGACTAATCGGAGTTGATGTAAGTTACCACACAACGATCTATCCTCTGCTTGCATTGTTTTCTTTCTGGGCGAGAACAGTCGAAGTTCTCACGCAGAACGAACTTGTCCCCAATATTTTCACTCAACGAAGATTATTGGATGTGAGCCACACAGTTGTTCGTGTTATTCTGAGTTCTGGGAACAATGTTCAAATAAAGCATGTTTGCGAATAGTGACTCACTGTTAATATTGACCAGCGTGGTAACTGTCACATCAGTTGGCATTGTGCGACTGAGAGCTGTTTGCCGGCCAGCCTGACTTCAGACAGAAAATGGTGCAGTTCATTTAAATCATTAATTGTCAAGAATCCCATTTTTAAATTGGTTTATTGGTCCTAGTTTCACAAAGCATAAATATGGATTGGGAACCGTGTGAATCCACCATCGTTCTGTTCTCCTTGGTGATTAAAATTTGAACAGGTCGTTCAGTGAAGTGTTGCAAATTATGTGGAACATAAGTTTCGAAAACCAAACAAAATTCTCAAATGATTGACCATAAACGCATCTCGTCTACCATCGTCCGCACCTTTGATTTAACCTGCACAGATACCAATGTGCCTAATATTGGCAATTTACATGCCTTTAGAAATTGACACTTCAAATCCAATGCCAAAGCCAAACCTCCACCCGAAATTCGCAAAATCAGTTTTCTTCGTAAACCGGGACTATGATTCCTCTCTCCACATCTCCCCACTCGGTTCCATAACACATCCCCATGAGAACAAGCCCTAATCACAGTCTCAATCGGAATCTATTGTTTTGTAATTCCCCATTCACATCGTATTAGATGAATCAAAATGCCATGCGGTCCACCTGGAATCCACGAGTGTGGCCAAAACCCATCTCTTGATCAGGTGATAGCAGATGCATCAAAACAACGTGTCACAGCCAACATTTCTAATGTGCCAATATCTGAATGAAGTCAACCGTTGAGGCGAAATGATACGAGCCAATAGTAAATCCCATCCCCTATGACAATTGGATGCAAAGCGACCTGTTGATAAGTATTCCAGTGCCAACACACGAAACCTACACTGGGTTATTAATCATGCAATCATAATAATCAAAGTACACACACAGGAAGGCAACTTTGACGGAATAATTCATTTGTCAATTTTGGTGTGAGGAGTGGGAATAAATCATGTGAAATCCTCCCTTGCTTTTGTGAAATATCATTCATCAATTGGTCCGCAAGAGTCTATCAAAAGCCTTTTCACCCTTTCACTCAGTGGGGCCATTGACATGAATAGAATTTGGTTAGTGGAATTTCATGTTGAATGGTGGAACACACATGTCGGCTTGTTTGCGTTTGTGTGTTCCAACACGGAATGCATTCCGGAAGAATGTCCTTCGATAAATAGCACAGTCGTCAATGTTTTGGAATCCGCGTGGGATTCATAACTCAGGTTTGTCACCCACATAAATTTTTAGCCTCCATTGAAAGCCTCTGATGTACCCAAATTAAACTGGCTATCTCGAAGACATCGATTCAGCAAGCGATATATTTACCCGAAACAACCTCTCTCCCTCACACCGACAACACATTTATACAAGCTGACACTCACTCACCAAGACTGAATTAGGTTAACTAAAAATACACGTTGCTGGAAGCAGGCACGTGAAGTATCCTATCATATGATGGATTAACAAGTAAACAACTGCTATCTGCTCCCTCACGAACTTGTGATTGTTTGCCACCATTTTGGTCATGAGCCCCTCTACTTCCACATGCATAACTATCTTTCTTTAATGCAGAGCTCAGTGACAGATTAAGAACTTCAAGTACTGAGGATAGGCGAATAGATAATCTGCGGCAAATTGAAGAACTTTTGAACCTTCTGTTATCTTTAACGGCCTTGCTCCAGAATACTTTCTGAAACTATAAACCTAGTTCTACCAACTCATATCTCGGACGAACGTTCTACATCTGTGGAGAGTAGAATGAAGCATGGGTATTTCGAACGAAACCTGGTATAACTACTGATTGACGAGCAAGTGAACTTGGGCAGGACATGTGGATGGAAGCAAAGTGATCTAGAATATGGAAAACAGTTCAAGACTTCAACTGGTAAATTTGAGATAAACACAGATAGATAGGTAGTAGAAGAATAGGCCCAGTTTTCAGTGCAGGCACATGAACGAAAAATAGCGGAAATATGCACCTAACCTGTGAATCGAACAACGTGGAATGTGGAGATGAAAATACCCTAGGTAAACGATCGCATTTTTCATAATGAATTGTCTATTTTGCTCGCCAAATTAGGCGAATAAAGTATTCAGACGAAAGCCCCAATTTCTATGAATGCTTCTGGACAATCAACGAGAATTGGGCTGTTGTTAAAACGTACACGGTTGGCTGTGATTCTAGGTCTTGTGTTTGCGTAATACGTCCACGACCTCTAACAGATACATTACCCATTCGAGTACTTATCACCGAATGCTCTTTTATTGGTAAAAACTTGGTAATTCCTGTCATGAAACTAATCGACAAAAGTATCTGCAAACAATAAATAGAGCCAGCATGTTGAACCTGTGCCTTTTCATGCATTGTGCATTGTTTTGTTCTCATGTGATTTTGCAATGCCTACAAAGTCCTGGAAAAATTCGAGAGTCTGTGTAGCTTATGAAATTCATATTGGGCTTATTTTACTCAGGTTAGCTAAAATGCAATGCGGACATTCAGGAATTAAAACAAAACAAATTAGCCGCGAACGTCAATGTGTTTCATTTTCAAATAGCTCTTCACATGGATATATATATCTTGCCGAACTCATCGAAGAGACTATGCCGTATTTGTTCTTTACAACTACGCAACTACGTAAATATTTTACCTTGGAATGGTACAATATGATTGGCTGGAAAGGTTTTGAATATACCATTCGCCAACCAGGTGATCTACTTTGATGAGCCGAGAGAAGCTCGTGGGGACGTTTGGAATAAGCGCATCAATAACGTCACTCTTCCGCCTTAGCTACCCTCGCTTTCAGATCTCAGTCAGTGTGTGCAACGAAACATAGCACACAACAAACCTTCAGCGAATATATAGTACCAATAGAATCGGGTTTTACCTGTTTCATAACATATTGTACACGTGGAATGGGGTACCGATTGCTCGAGATAATATCCCCGCATGTTTTCGTGTTTCTATCTGCTTCCTTTCATTCGTGTAACGTTTGGCATTCCGAGCAAGACTTAGACCTCTGCGATTCCTGTAAGTTCCGTGTTCCGTGAGTCACACGAGTACAGGTCTATGAGGATGGTGTTCTTCGGTTGGGGGAGAGGTGTAAAGCATTGGTATAGAACACCTTCCGCATAATTTTTGTGTTTTGATGTTGGTGCTTGATTATGCATTTACGAAGCTTCAGCTTATCAGGTTAGTTTTGCATCTATGCCATTGCACATATTACACGTGCAACCCCCGTGAAAGAGCGCTGCTTTCATGACACAACCAACGAATCTGTCAATCTCTCAAACCGTTCTTCGAACTGCTGTCGTTGTCGCTGTTGTCGTATAAAGTCCTTCGACAGTAATATTTACGGTACTTGAGTTTTGCACTATTATATAAACAAATTTATTGAACCTAGAACTTTCGGAGATTTAAGCAAGCATATTTGATTGGTGAAAGAAAATGATATGTAGATAGGTGGAATACGTCCATCGAAGCTTCACGACGTAAGCTTCTCATCCGATCTGTTCACCAGTCACTCATCGTCCCACTCTTCATCATACCCGAGCACTCCGTCAGTGTTTTATTGACAGTCATATCATTAGGACATCAGGGTTGTTACTGGACACTTCCCGTCTAGGAGCCTTTCAGGCAATCAGTACTGTGATTCATCTATGTTTGTTTGCTGAATAATCACAGCCAACCAATAGGACGAAGTACCTGTGTTGGTCATTGATTCAAATATTGTGGTCGTCGTGATCTCTCTCGCAGTGTGCTAAGACTGATCTACAGAAAAGAAAAGTGTATCAAAATTGTGATTCCGTAAGAGACTCTCCGTGACATTTGGAAGGAGGAGCGTATTCCGTTAATATGGAGCGAGTCATTGATTGTTCCCATCTTCAAGAAGGGAATACGCAATGACTGCAGTAATCATCGTGGGATTAGCTTAATCCCGATAGTCACCAAAGTATTAGCTTCGATTTTGCTGCACCGTCTTACACCGGCTCGCGAGAGGAATGCCCGCGAACAGCAGGCTGGATTCCGCCCAGGTCGAGGATGCACCGACCAGATTTTTACTCTTCGCCGACTACTTGAAACGCGTCACACGCACCGCCGACCAACAATAATGCTTTTCTTAGACCTGAAAGGCGCCTTCGATTCAGTTGATCGAACATCGCTTTTCAGTACTCTTCATCAAAAAGGTATGCCCCAGAAGTTCGTGAACCTAATGAGATCATTATATTCTCATACTTCTGGCCGCGTAAGGGTTTACAGCGAACTATCCGGTCGGTTCGAAACGACCAGTGGTGTTCGACAGGGATGCCCTTTGTCTCCATTCCTTTTTAACTTCGTCATGGACGAAATAATGGAGAGTGCTTTGCAAAATCTTCAGGATGTAGGGGTCGAACTAGGAGATAGTGAAAAGCTATGTGACTTAGATTACGCAGACGACGTTGTCTGCTTGTTGGAATCCACGGAACATGCTCAGCGTGCACTAGATAATCTCGCAAGAGCTGTAGCTCCATTCGGCATGCGCTTTGCACCTTCAAAGTGCAAGGTGATGTTGCAAGACTGGACGTCAACGATTCCGAGCTTGATGCTCGATGGGGAGGTGCTGTCAGTTGTCGACCACTTCACCTACCTCGGTAGCTGCGTGACGACGGATGGGAGGACAGTAGTAGAGGTGAGTACGCGGATATCCAAAGCTCGAGCGGCGTACGCTGGACTGAAGCACTTGTGGCGCCGATCCGATATTTCACTGAAGTTGAAAGGTCGTGTATACTGTGCCACTGTGCGTTCAGTTTTGTTGTATGGTTGCGGAACTTGGAGTCTGCGTGCTGAAGATATTCGTCGTCTTGAGGTTTTCGACCATCGATGTTTACGTAGTATCGCTAGGATTGGGTGGAATAGCCGAGTAAGCAACGATGAGGTAAGAAAGCGAGTATTGGGTACTAATTCAGAGAACGTTCTGTCACAGCGTATCCAGGTTAGTAGACTTCGTTGGTTGGGACACGTGTTACGTATGGCAAACACACGTCTACCGTACCGTGTCCTATTCTCCGCCCCTCCTAGGGAGTGGAAGAGACCACGTGGAGGTCAACAGATGACGTGGCAGCGAGGAATGAGAAAATGTTCGGCAGACTTAGGAAAAGTAGGTGCTTCACGTCTTCGTGGTTGGGGTCCAAAAGATCCGCCTACCAGTTGGCTGGAGACACTGAAGGATATGGCTGCGAACCGCGAACAGTGGGGATCGTGTTGTCACTTTCTATCGAATCAGAATGTTTGATCGGTGTACGTTTGTACAGTTAGACTGTGTATTCCGTGTGTTGGCTACTAGGGCATTCTTTTCTTTTCCCACCCATGTAGGTCCACTCCCTCTCCATCTTGTATATTCATACTTTTTAATTCAACGTGCAACATGGTGAGAATGGCAGTGGTCAGTGGGGCTTGCCCCACTGTTTAACGCTGTACGATGATGATGATGATGATCTACCACAAGGAGCGTACGTTTACACTGCCGACGCACTATTAAGATAAATGTGAATAACTCAAATCAGTGTTACTAAAAGATTTCAAAGCAATAACAAGTGTGTAAATTGTTTTATGACCGCAGTGGGTTGAATTTTGCAATTTCAAGTTGTCAGTCCATGATAAGGATGAAATGTATCAAAAGCTGCATCAGTGCTCTTGGTTATTCAGGGCTTGTCGGGATTCGATGGAGTGATCCACGGAAAGTGTAGAATGTTTGATGGTGAATTGGAAGATATGATCACAAATCAGAAATACTTTTCCTTTGGGCTCGCATACCACGATAATCGATTTAACAATTTTATTTGTAGTTTTGTCCACACTTGCATTTATTTGACTTCCCAGTTAGATCGTACTGTGAAAAGGCAAACAGCGATCCACCGCCATCAGTGATCTGTGGATCGTTCGTCCAAGGGAACCCGATTCGTTGAGGTCACTTACATTCAGGAGACCCATATGAATATACCAGATCTAATGGTAAGCAGGCTACCGATAAACTAAGTGCTAATAGTGGACATGACATCGAGAAAATAGTTCATAAGTTTTATCTGCCTGGGAAGAGTTCCATTCAGGGCTTTGGGAACTCTACGAACAAGGTAAGTTTATTCGAAACAGGTGACTTCATATTGATTGACATGCAGCTATGCAGCCAAGCGGAACAGATCAGCAGCTCCATGCAATCCTTGTGCTGTGCGTGAAACAATTTTGAAGCTATGATTCGGAAGTCACAGTATCGTTGGTCGTCTTCTCAAAGCAGTAATCCAGGGTATTTTTCAGAGCTGATATCCACTGAAGTCAGAATTTGCCTACTGCTATTGTTCTCAGTAGCAAATATAGAAATTCAATCCCACGAAGCTGAACGCGCTATCGGGGAAATACCATTCAGTACAAAACGTATTTAAGTTGAAATAGCTTGACGGAAGAAGAACTGAATGCGGTGATTCTGGCATGCACGATGAACACTGAGATAAAGCAACGAGACAGGAACAAAATCAAACTAAGCCATCAAATGAGCACAGATTTATTGGCAGTCAAATCAGAACTGTATATTCATAAAATGTTCTTCAATGAACTTGGATTGGATAATTCTCGAAGTTGAGTTGTTCTCAAGGAAAATCTGGAAAACCCAATTTGAAAGTACAATCCGCTAACTTCTCCAGTTCAATTTAGATTTATTACCATCATCAGAAGATAATTCAAAGAAGATGAAATCCAACTCGACGGCTCTTCATATTTGCCTCGATTTGTGGCGAAAACAATCCTGTGGGACAATAGAGCAGATCGGTTGACCTGAAGAGTAACAAAGACTCCACTTATCTGAAATCAGACAAAGTTCCTGATGTTTTGAATGACATACGTTCTACGCGACAACGAGAAATATTTGGACCTAATGGATTCTCCACTTGAGAAATGTGAAGTGACGTTTTCCCTTTTATCCAATTCATAAGAAAAGTAAGAAGGATTATGTGGCAAGAAGCACACATTTCGTTTGCACTTACTGACCTCGGCAGTAAAACTGTCCAAAGTATATACGGTAGGGTAAAAGATGGTTACATAATACATTGATCTGTTCGCTCCTTAGAGAGAACACCGTCGTGACCAGTCAAATTTGTGTGGTCTATTTCCCATGCCATCTACCACTAGGTCTTATCTTGTTTTCACCAAACAGTTTGTTTGTTTCCCACACTCTAGGGCCACTGGTTTCCACGCAGACCACCACCTTATTGCCTCCATGCCCGAGTGATGATCGTTTGTCCAATCCTATGACATCAAGCAATTTAGCCTTGTTTTCATAACAAGTTTTGATTGAACTCAACCGCGATCTGTCTGCGGTTCAGCTATTGGTCTTAATTTCTTCGTATCCTACTTGTGCGTTAACGTACACTAGCCTACTGGTTCCCACCACCCGTTTTGTTATGACGTCATGGTTGTCTGGTTTATTGGAAGTAATTATCACTCTCCCTCTCTCACACACTCTCTCTTTAATAAGCCTGTATGAATGACTGCAATTTGCCTTCCCGATCTGATCGTGTTTTTTTCTTATTGTCAAAGCCATTACGTTAGTTCTTCACCAGGCTTGTGGGTGTGCTCCCTCAGAGGAATGCTTCTCTTCCGACAATTTATTGGTCAAAAAGCACCCCATAAGCAACGATGACGGGTCATTCGTGGTTTATTTATTTGATCGATAGATTTCTTTGCACGTATTTAATTCCCAGAAGAATACTGGTCATAACAAATCCACACTGCGTACCAAGTAGACATCAAAGACTGGATGCGATACTGCCAACTTTTGTTGCTTGATTTAGAATGACCTGGAAACTAGCTTTCCACTTCCACCATGTAATTCCTCGTGTATTTTTGTGTAGAAATAAGGAAGTGGACAGAACTGGACTGAATTTAGCATTCGCTCTGGCACCTTAACTTGTTTCGTAGTTGTCACTTATCCTCCACGAACCACTTACTGAATATGCCAAATTATCTTACCTCTGGGTATTCTCTACCAAAACCTCGTCCCTTTCTCGATAAACGGTGCTGATACCGTGCATATGGTTGAAAGGGAGCTAAATCGTTATTACCAATATTCAGTATTATAACTATAAGTGTTTCGGTTTCAATTTCAAATGTCAAGAAATCCCCGTGTGCCGTTCCACCTGTTTTCATGCACTCATGAAATGCATCCTACTCATGTTCCCGGATGTCACACTGCTGAAGATATTTGGAAAGAATGGTTGGGTACGAATGGGGTGGCTATTCAGAATATCAGGTCAGCGTAAACCAGCGAAGGGCCCGACCAATCGAAATTTGTTCGAAAAACACTATTTTAATTCATCAACTGTCATCGGATCGAATAACGTCTTAGCTCACCTCACTTCTTTGTAACTGTGACTTGGAGAACACAAAACAAAGATAGTGTTGAACTTCGTTAGACGAACATTATTTATTCGTAGGTAATTCCCTTGTCCTGATTATTTTGCAGAACATCTTAATAAAAGGTACTAACATAATTGTACAAAGAACGCAATAGCAGGACCGTTAGTTCTGTTTTTGGTTGAAATCAAGTGGCTTGATAAATCAGCCGGATGTCTGAAAGTCCGAAATTAGCAAAGTGTTGAATAGAGCTCTCCTGTTCACCGAACTACGCGAAATTCACCAGAGAAGATCTTTGACATTGATACGTGAACGCGGATCCCACTGGAATTATTTCATTTTTCTGAGTTATATATCATGAGTTGCCTGACAGCAAGAAGCAGAACGAAATCAGTCACGTGAAGCCAGAACACCATGTTGTTCCTCAGGTCAATAGGAAACTCAAAGTGGATGGTGCTGTCATCGGAGATAGAATATTGGTTTCAGTCGTATCGATGTCTGCAAAATGAACTATTGAAATCGGAAACCTGATTCGCCCTTCACTATATTCCGGGATATTTGTTTTCCGTTTTAATGTGTTTTGCTTTGCTTTATCGCACAGTTGCCCATAGGTCATGTGGGAGGAGTACACAGAATAATCTGGATAAGCTAAATGAACTAGAAATAGGTGTCATGTCACGAATATAGAACCTCCTGAATTTGCACACGGTAATCATAAAATTGACACATTAGTGATTGTTATGAATTTCCAGTTCGATTGCTACTGAGATGTGGTAAACAGATCCGCTCTAATCAGTAGAATGTTGGTCGTTGGTCCAACTGAATCAGATTCATAGAAGTCACTCACATTCAGGAATATGGCAGACCAAACGACAATCAGGTTACCGATATATCAAGTACCAGTGGAGGACATGTGACCGAGGAAATACTCGGTTGAACAGGAACAAATATCAAAAGTGAATCCAATAATCAATAACCAAGTACCACGTGAGCCCCGATCAATTTTTATTTTTTTAGGAAGCCGTTAAGCCCCTTCCCTGCTGCATACTTATAACTAATCCATTTAAAGTGTACGCCTTGGCGCCAAGCACAACGATAAATTTTCAGTCTATGGACGCGAGCATAATCCAACAAATTAAACTGAATTGGAGATTCTGGCGGTCGTTTATTGTCCACGTGACTTTTCAGCATCAGACTGATTTGGGTCGAGCATTCCAAGTGAGTACTCGAACTCAGGACACGAAGCTGTTAACCTTTTGTGGAGCTATATCGATGAATGAAGTGAATTGGAGAAAGAGGATTTTGACAAAAAAGGCAAATATAACGAATGAAGACATCTGTGGAAAGGCCTTTTTCTAACAGGTAAACAACCTAATTATTCTGTACGGAAGATACGGAGGCGTTGTTGCTCAGACTTGGCTATGCTCACACTGGTGATTATCGGAATAGCAAAGCTGCAAGTCTGAATTAAGGACCAATCGTCCATTACTCATGCTGGTGAATATCCGATTGAAAAACCTCCCCGTCTGAAGTACGGAAAATTCCAATACTCATTGGTTAATATCCAACGGACAAACTCCAATCACCAACGGTTTCCATTTGACGGGATATTTGACAGACAAATCTGCTCAGTTTCTCAGAGAATTCGGATTTGATTATGCCGACAATGAGGAGTCAAATCGCAGGCCAAACTGCGGGCGAAAAGCATGGGCAAACAACTTTTAATACTGTTTCATGCCAAGGTGCCAGTATTAAAATGGGGAGTGGACCAAGTATTGCTCGTATCCTATTCCTAGAAGATCGGATAAGAGAAAGACAACTTGGAGAGGAAATATGATTCGAAGGAAATTTTTCGTTGCTGGGGTGAACAACGAACGGAAATGGCCAGTGTTCGTGTCTCGTGGGAACAGAAAAGGAGAAGGCGTTGATAAATAGGTCTTCTCAAGTAAGTGACAGAATACCTTGTCATTTCCACACATTCGTCCAAGGAACCACTCTTCCTGTCCCAGTGACCGAGGACTCCCATGGTGTTTCATAACCGGTGGCACTTCCTGTCATCAATGGTCTCAAGATGCCTAAGGGGAACTGGCCGCGAAAACTGTGCTGCTTGGTCTAGCGGGCGAACGGGTTGAATTTCCTGATATCGCATCAAGGATGTCAGATTATTTTGGGATCAGACCAACTTGAAGGCAAAGATACAGTGAACATAAGGAGATTAAATGTCGTGACAAGGGAAACGTTGTTCTGTTAAAAAAGTTTAGCGTAGCATCTTGTGGCAAGGAGATCCAGCAATGTGCAATAGATTTTCAGAAGTACGTAAAACTTCATAACAAATTGACTGGCATTATGGAATCGAGCACAGAGCTGGCTCCGTAGGCCTTTTTGGACCTTTGAGCAGATCATGGTTACCTGGAGAATAAGCACTGTCTTCAGGTTGTGCGTTGTACAAACTTCACGAACGCGGACTCCAGAAAACCGACGGATATCATTAATGAGAGGCGGTCTGCGAAATTTGTGGTTTCACCTACAGATGTGGAGGAGGGAATGTACTCTGGGGTCGATCGCTGCCGAAATCAGATTAGTTCACCCTCACACCCCAGATTCAATTTGAGTGTAACAATGCCGCAGTTAGAAGATCAGCCTGACTTTACAAATATTAATGTTGGTTGTTATGACATGCAGTTTGAGCAACTCCCGAAAATAATTTAAAGTTCTTCTTTGCATCCGAAACATTTCGTCAACCTTAGAACTGAACCCTTAAAGACATGCCCTTGTTTGGTACTTCGGGTAGTAACAAGACTCTTCGTGTGAATTCTGTGGCGAGCGGAATTAGAGCTTGCCTCGTCTGTGTCATCGATTCTGAGGTGTTGCAAAGATTTGTTGGCAAAGGGACCCACATGGTGTGTAAGTGGTTTGAGTTAGGTTGCAACAAAAAGGGATGCATAACATTCTTGGAAATAGACACTGTTCGAGGTGTACGTTTTGATGTCCGAGCTTGTAGTGATAACAAAATCCAGTGTACAACAGTGGAACTTATTAACCGGTTGAAGGGATTAGTTCCACGAGTAAACATCAAGGTTCTAATGGTCAGTAACCGCCACTATAATTGGGATTCTGTTTGTTTAGGCAAAAGGATAGAATTTGGTCTGACGGATCTACAAGGCCCAGTGGAAATGTATATGATCCATGTCTGATTACTGTCTGCCAAGAAGAATATTCAGTACGAGCTACCCACTCGCCGCTGCCCAGTAACATGGGTGCCGAGACAGGAAGCACATTTACAGAGGCCAGGATATGCGCCATTCGATGAAGTCGGAAAAAGAAAGTATGCGCAAAGCTGTCAAGAAAGTGTCGTTTCTTTAAACTCACAAGGAAAATTTCTGTTTCTCTTTGACCGGGCAAGACCCCAAAGATTGTTTTTGACCCTGTGGTATTGGAAGAAAAGAAAAAAAATCGGAAAACATGGAATGTAGATCATGGAGAACGGTCCGTGTTCCATACATGTTTGATATTATATGAATTCCGAAGACCAAAACAAAGTGTTAGTAGTGAACTAGTAGTTAGGGAAGCCATAGCTGGGTCAGTATATTATGACGACCTGGAGGGTGGATTTCGCAGGTAGTGTAATGATTGATTGAAATAGGACGTGGAAATTCCGCTCGCCGTATCGAGAAACTCAATTATACTGGTTTAGTTTGGGTCCCGTGTGATTTATCACAATTTTGTCTCGTATTTATCAACCAGTTCGTTTGTTTCCCATACGCTTGGGTCTCTAGTTTTCACGCAGACCATCATCTCATCATCTCTGTGCAGGATTGTCGTCCCGTATTTGAGTGACTCGCAGATAAGCCAACCCCAAGTCCCAAGGCAGAGAACTCAAGCTTGCTTTACTACGTGTGCGGTAGGACAAATCATCAAACAATAACAGTAACGTGTCACAAGTTTTGGACAAACAGACCACAGAACCGAGACAGTCAATAAAGGCTTCGAAACACCCGGGCAACAATGAACAGAAAACGCTCGAGATGGCAATGAAGGAGCGAATCAAGTGGCTTACTAAGAAAGTTCTTTATTCCGGGAAGCTTTCTGACCCGTCAGCAGTCAGAAGAGAAGTAACTGCCCAAGGGATCACACCTACAAGCGTGTTGTAGAACTAAGGGAATGGCTATGGTTATGAGAAAAAATGGTATAATCATAAATGGGTGATCACAGTTCGGTCAATGGTACTGAGAAGGTAAATAGAGAGAGTTAATTACGTCTTTTAACCCAGGCAACCACGACGTCATAACACTGGGTCAATGCACATAGATACGAAAATGAGGAGTCAGACTAAGTAACAGATAAAATCTGTTGGCAATCAGAGTTCAGTGCGAACAAATAGGGCAGAAAAACAGACCTCAACTAGATACGGGTTAATTTCAATCAACACCTGTCATAGAAACAAGGCTAATGACTGTGTGATGCAATGGGATTTAACAAATAGCTATCATATGTGCGTGGAGAGTAGGGATAGTGGTCCGCGTGGGAACTAGTGGTCTAAGCCTGATAGGTGGATGAGTAGAGGCCGGACGAAGTACATTCTTTGAACCAGCTGATGGGCAATATCTGGGTCTAACCACTATGCCTGGAGAGGACACTCCAGCGAATAAACACGGAGAGAAATAGTGACGCTACTCCGTCCATGTTCCGCTTGCTCCATTTGGTGCATGGGGCTAAGGACTGAATCTGAAAGACGGATCGATAACAAAAGCACCAGCAATGACAAGACAGCATGCTTGCAATAATCGGGTCTCACGTGACAGACCAGAAGAAGTTTCTTCACGGGTTCTTCGGTCACGCTCTTATGCTGGGTTAACTCACCACTGACTAGCGGGTCAGACTTCTGAGTCAAGGGGTATGGTTAGGGTTCCCAAAGAAAAACCCCTTCTGCGGTGTGGGCAGCCGCGAAGTATGATGTACCCAGAAACCTCCAGCATCTTTTCTGTAAACGGCCTTTTTAACTTTTTCTCTCTGAATGTAAGATCGATACAAAACGTCACTGGTTATTGCGGCTCTGAAGAAAACAGTAGTTCAGGAGTTGGGTATAAATCGAATGCAGTACCTAGTCTTGAATGTTCAATTCACTTGGCTGCCTTTAACGTCTGCACATTATGTCGGATACGGCAGCAACCAGCCCTCGCTAGAACTCTTGACACTTTCAAAATAGATGTATGCTGTGTCTCCAAAACACGCATAAAACACCCCACTTCTGTGATCACTCTTCGTGCCCCAGATACAACCTCAGTCTCTCGTTTTTCTCTTCGTGTGTCTGGTGATCCGGTTTCTATTGCCTGTGGTCAGGCCGGCTTTGACATTGGTTTTAACATGAAAGCTGAGTGTGCACTGCTAGACTGGATTCCAATCATGAGTCGTTTGTGTGCAGTTCGGTTTGATGGTTCTGTGGATGGCAATAGCAACAAACTGCTGTGTATGCGCTGACTGGCTGCAGTTCCTCCGAAACCAAGGACGAATTCTATCAGGATTTGTCTCAGCTCCTTCGAGGAGTCGACCGTTTGGGAGGTTCCAAAAGACACATAGGAGGCCCATTTGCTATCCCAGCCGACCGTACCGATAACGGCGATCGTCTCATTCAGCTGTGCTCTGACCACAGATTGCTTCTGGTGTGTACGAACTACTGCCACAAGAAGAAGCATTGACTCACATGGCGTCCTTCTACTTCTTCACAACCGTAAACTCAGGTTACCGTATTGTCATTGGTCGCCGCTGGCGTGGATCAATTGAAGATTGACGTACATTTTGGTCTACGCCTGTGGACTCGGATCACACCTTGGTACGTGTTCGCTTCTGTTTGCATCTCGCCCGTGGTCACGCCAACGTAACTGCCACCGGTTGCGCAGCTACTTCCAGAAGATAATCGATGATCTGCTTTTCAGGCGGAGCTGTCAACACGGTTGCTGTGCGGCGAACCCATGTGTCATCGATGTTCGCATGTAATTTATTCCGGTCCCGTTGGCTTTGCATTCGCGTGCACGATGCCTGTCTATCTCACGCTGTGCTTCGTTCCACTTTACCAATCACATGAGGTTAGGTGCACGTGTGACTGACATTGATTCGTTGTTCCCATCCCTTTGACACAATATTATGCTTGAACTTGCCAGTGGATGATTCACTTGTGAGTGCTCGGTTGTCTGTTTGTGTTTGAGTTTGTGTTTACTGATGTGCTAATAAGCGGATCTATTGAGAACTGTGTTCTATGAATTCTGAACACAACAACGGTAATCGATGCAGCTGGGTGTGTAAGCACCAGATACACGCTGGCAACAGATCAGGGAAGCCGTGTCTAATGCCACACAGGGCCCTGGTTCAAGTAGGCTTCACAAACGATAGACATCCTCGACATCAGTTGCTCTGTTTGATGCTCGCAGATCCATCTCGCCAGGTGCCACTTTCATTGAAGTGCGTGAATCCCTAAGACGCCAACTGACCGCGAGCAGTGGTGGATTGCGAAAAGTAGGGAAATGGAGAGTGCTGCATCTATTGGTAATATTCGCAACCTTTGCCGTCTTATCAGACGCATCGGTCCACGGAAGCCCGGTATAAGTGAGTTAATTAGGGAATCCGACGGCACACTGATTCATTCTAATGGACGTCTTCTGGAGCGATGGATGGAGCACTTTAAGGAACAACTCTGTTGGCCAACTTCAACTGTGGACCTTCCAAATATACCCGCCAGAGAAACGATGCAGGTGGATATTACCCCTCCATCGGAGATGGAGATTATGTGGGAGATAGGTTACCTGAAAAGGTACAAAGCCGCTGGACCGGATGGGTTATCATCATCTCTTCCTGAAGAGGGCTGCGAAGCTTTGGTTTTGGAGTTAACAAAACCCCTCCGCGTTATTTGGAATAGTGATCAGATTCCCAGGGAATGGTGTGAATTGGTGATTGTGCCGATTTACAAGAAAGGTGACAGGTTTTGTCGTAAAAAGCACAGAGGAATTAGCTTTGAAGGTATCGCGTCCAAACTGCTCATCGGGCCTATTCTCCACTGATTATCGAGTGTGAATTGTGTACACGTGAGAATCAAGCCGGTTTCAGACTCAGTCGTGGTTGTATTGACCACATCCTTGCTCTTCGAAAACCTTCTAGCACAGACATATCTTCCGTGGGCCCACAACTTCTGTCTTTCTTGATCGGAGAGCGGCGTTTAACTGAGTCGACTGCACAGTTTTCTGGCACTGCCTGTCAGTGAAGAGTGTGCCAGAGGAATTTATTTCTCTTTTCCAGTTCTTGTATGCAAACACTCGAAGCCGAGTTCATGCTTACGGCGATCTTTCACTCGAGGTCACCACGAAAAGTGATGTTCGTCAGGGTTGCCCTTTTCGTACTTCCTCTCAAATTCGTAACTGATGTGATTCTTGAGATAGCCCTATCTTCATGTGAAAAGTGCGGCTTCGATCTTCGCTCAGGCAGTAAACTGTCTACTTGGAACATGCGAACGATATTGTTCTTCTGAGTGAAGACCCAGGTAAGTTGCAGTCTCTTTTAGATAGCCGAAACAACAGTGTTTAGGATGTTTAGGATGCATTTTACACCTTCGAAGTGTTAAATTCTGTTACAGTACTAGGTTGGCGCTACTTTAAGCCTCTTCTTGGCAGGGGAAGCTGTGGCTGAAGTAGATGAATTTTGTTACCTGGGCAGCTACATTTCACTGGGTGGACAGATATCAGGTACAATGTTATCACGTACACAGACGGCACGTTTGGCGTTTGGTAACCTCAGTCGTTTATGGCGTCCGCGTGACATCTGGTTGTCTGTTAAGGGCCGAGTGTACAATGTGGTGGTTAGGTCCGTTCTTTTACACGGCTCAGAAACATGGCCGTTAGGGATAGAAGATAGACGAAAACCGTCGGTGTTCGAGCACCGATGTCCCCGTAGCATTGCTCGAGTATGATGGAAACACCGTATCAGCAATGCTGAGGTTCGGCTTAAGGTGCTGGGAAGCAGAGATCAGTCTGTGGATCAGGTACTGAGTCTAAACAGATTAAGGTGATTTGGACATGTGTTACGCATGCCCACCGATAGACTTCTTTGGCGCGTGCTGTTCTCCGAGGCATGTAATGGTTGGAAGCTAGGTCTAGGTGGTCAGTCCATGACATGGCAAGAACGCATGAAGGCCCTGACCTTTGGACTTGGCCAAGTATGAAGTGCTAGGCTTCCGGGTTGGGGTCCACGTGATCCGCCTACCAAATTGTTGGAAACAAAAAGTGATATGGCTAGGTGTCAAGGCCAGTGGCTTAGTCGCATTCAGATTCTTTCTTTGTCTTCGTGACTTCCGCTGGTTACTTTGATTTCCGAACCTTTATCATCTGATGCTTCTATTCTTTCTACCCTTTACTCGACGATGCTAGAAGGCAGCACCCGAAATCAGAACACCAAAGTGCTATGTTAATGGTTGAATAAACTGAAACTGAAACTGAATAACAAACCACCACAGTTTGGAAATGTGGCACGCGGTCCTCCCGTGTGTTTCCTCGGTGTTCATTATTATCCGAGACAAGTGGAAGTTGGAGAACAAGACATTTTGTTTTAGAGCCCACACGATCCGCTTATGGAATGTTGGTTGACTTTGGACGACACTGACATGCGCCACTGCCGAAAGAATACATTTATTTTAATTCTTTCTTAGTCTAAAGGATTTTATGGTTGCCCTTATTCACTGCTAATTTGCTTTGTATTGTAGTATTGCAAGGATTCAAATGCCTTCACACGCGTTACAGTGCGCTACAGCTTCACTTCCAGTATCAAACCTACCAAGTGAAGCCGGACCGTAACTGTTAGATCGTGTAGATACAGCGAAGTCGCTTTGTGACTTTTCAGGACTTTATCTTTCAATAAGTCCGTGCCTCCTTTTGTGTATAAACGAGTTAGTACCAACCAAACTTACATTAGTCGGACACCAGTATGAAGGGGCTGTTAAATTGGATTTCAACTTTAGTAAGTCATATTCTGATAATGGTAATACATTTTAAATTCTAGTCAAAGCGTTCACAAACTGTACAACCAAATCAAGCTACCGAGCTTTACCATGAGGACAACATAACTTCCAGAATTATCCAATCCAAGTTCCTAGAAGAAATTCTAATGAACACCCCTTTCGGATTTGACTGGAAATGGGTCTACACATCACGCAATTACTTGCGAGTAGTGTGGGATTGTTTATTCTTTGTCATAGAGGTCGACACCTCAACAAGCTTAACTTGGTGATTCGGATCAGCTTGGACGGGACGGGGTGGCTCAGTGGTAACACACACGTCTTCGAGATGGAAGGGCTCGAGTGCAGGTTGATCGGATGACCTGAGGTTTGCGCGTGAAACGTGAAGTCCAAAAGGGCAGTCAACCAAACAAAGGAAATGGGTCTGTCTGTCCGGAAATCAGTGTGCATTTGATGGCTTGGTTTGATTTCGTTCTCTTCTCGTCGCTTCATCTCAGTGTTCATTGTGTATGCCAGAAATACCGCATTCAATTTATTTTTCGGCAACCTTTTTCAAGTTTAGCACGTATTGCACAATTTGCTCCCCCGATAATACGTCCAGCTTCGTGTTATTGTATTTCTGTATCTGCTACTGAGAACGATAGCAGTAGGCAAATTTTGACTTCAGTGGAAATCAGCTCGGAAAAATGCGTTGGATTGCTACTTTGAAAGGACGACGGACAGTGCTAGAATTTCCGAGTCATAGCTTCAAAACTGCTTGATTTATTGCACAAGGATTGCGTAGAGCTGCTGATGTATTCTGCCGGCCTGATTATTGGCATGCCAGTCAATATGAAATAATTTATTTTGCATAAACTGACTTTCTTGATAAAGTTTCCAAAGTCGTGAACAGAAATCTTCCGAAGCAAATCAAAACCTATGAAGTATTTGATCGGTGACATGTCCACTATTAGCACAGGCCCTGAGTAGCCAGGTACACTGGCTTGACTTTCATTACACTTCACGCTCAACAAGTGTTGGCAACTTGATATCTGAAAATTCAACCCAATGACGCCGTGAAAACAGTTTTCCACACTTATTATTGCGCTCGGGCCTTTCAAGAACATTGAATTGAGTTACCCACAGTTACCTCGGTTGTGAAGCCGCAGTGTAAATGGATACTCCTTGTGGTGGAGTCTACCAGGGAATCAGAACCCTGATTCATTTTCCTCTTTTTTACTGGTCAATATCAGCTCACCTCATGAACGAAGACACTAAATACGACTCACTGACTATACGAATGGCCTTCTGTTCCAATACTTTACACTGCTACCCCAACAAAAGAACTCTGGCCTCAGTGCCCGGTACTCGTGCGACTCAGTTGTATCTATCCATGTTAAAATGCCTGCGTACTTGCGCAATTCTAAAGAAGAAATATGGTGTAGTCTCTTCGATGTGTCAGGGACGATACATATCCGTGTGAGCCCCTACTTGGGAAAGAAAACACCTTGGAATTCACGGCTGACTCGTTTTGTATTGATTTTTGAGTGTCCTCGTTGCATTTTAGCTGACGCGAGTGCAGCAAGCCCAATCCGAATCTCTCAAGCTACACAGACTTTCGAGTATTCTTCAAGCACTTTGTGGATATTGTAGGATCGTGTAGTCCATCACATGGAGTGGCACAGGTTTGATGTGATGGCTCCATTTATTGTTTGCAGATACTTTTGTCTTTTATCTTCTTGACAAGAATTACCAAGTTTTAACCAATAAAGGAACATTCGGGGATAAGCACTAGAACGGGTAATGTATCCGTTGGTGGTCGTGGACGCAATTGGGAACACAAGACCTAGAATCACAACCAACCGTGTACTTTCTAACAACAGCCCGTTTCTCGTTGATTACCTAGAAATATTCACAGGAATTGGGGTTTTCGTATACTTTATTCACCTACTTTAGTGAGCAAAACAGACAATTCACTATGATATATGCGATCGTTTAACTAGGATATTTTCATCCCCCATTCCACGTTATCCGATTCACAGATTAGATGTAAATTTCTTCTTTTTTCGGTCATGTGCCTGCACTGACAACTGGGCCTATTCCTCTACTCCCCATCTGACTGCGTTCCTCTCACTTATACCAGTTGAAGTCATGAACTATTTACCATATTCGGGACCATTTTGCTTCCTCACAGATGTCCTGCTCAAATTCATATGCTCGCTTGTTGATAAGATAGCAGGTTACTTTCGAATTACCCATGATTTATTCTACCCTCTGCAAATGTGGAGTTTTCGTTTAGGACAAGAGTTGGTAGAATCTGAGTTATAGTCTGAAATCAAGGAATAAGTCGGGCACATGTTAGCGCAAAATTTCCTCAAAATTGCTGTAGATCCTCTTTTCGCATCTCCGGAGTACCTAAATTTCTAACTCTGTTATTGAGATCTGCGTTACAAACAGATGGTTGCGCTTGCGGAAGTGGACTTGCTCATGATGCGCGGATTCGTGAGGGACTCCTCCAGTTCTGAGGGGAAATCAGTGATAGGTGGTAGCGAAACAGACATCAGAGGTTCATGAATAGGACGCGGTTGTTTACTTGTTAGCTCATCACGCTTGCTTCCAGCTATCTGTATTTTGAGTTAACCTAATTTGGTCTGGATGAGTCAGTGTCTGCTTGTGTGAGTGTGTTTTCCGTGCGAGTGAGTGAGGTTCCGTGGAGAAAAGATATCACTTGCTGAATCAACATATTTGAGGTAGGTGGACGAACTTGAGTGAATTGGTGGCTCCCAAAGACTTCAACAAATTTATGCGGGTTACTGTTCTGATTTGTGAATCCAACTTGTATTCAAGGACATTGACGACTGTACTATGTATCAAAGGTCCCTCTTTCTGAACGCAATCTCTGTTAGAACACGATTCGTTCACGATCTGTATATGCATTCTGGCCTCATTATAATTGCGCGCCAACGTTGTCACCCTGTGAAAAGGGGCATCGTGTGTTCTATCCAACAAAAGTTACAGGTGACTGGCCATGTTAGAGTGGAAGATGGGCGTTGAAGAGACAAACTGCTGATCAAATGATATTCTCGCTGCTCCCAGCGGAAACTGAATGGGGGTAATTGGCAGAAGGCGGAAAATGATTGAGTTAATTTTCCACGGTGTAATTGAAACGGATGCATATGGGAACCCGATGTACACGCTTTGTTCCGGTACACGGCAGAATTGATGCAGAAATATTGATTGATTGTGGTCTATTATAATCAGATGCAGTGGCGAGGTTTGAAATATGTCATCTTTTGTGGTTTGATTTTGTTCTTGACAGACAAGTGCACAAACACAATACATCAGCACGGTAGTATGGATCACATAATGTCATTTAGTTCAGTCAAACAAGTAATCCATATGGATGAATTGGTAACACTGATAAATCTGGGATTTTAGGACTTCTCAAAACTAACATGTTCAAAATCGATGCTTGTTTCAACTTTTTCAAACTAATTCACTGATATTTTGCATACCCGTTGATTGCATATGAGTGTGATGACCTTGAGGGTTCAGTGCACGATGAGTGTATGAAATTCCCACACGGAACATTCCTGGCTCTCTTTTAGTCATCCCCTTTCCGATCACATATCGATCGCCATTTCGTTCTTCTCACTCTACGCTGGACTTACTAATTCCCAGCCTTTCTTATCTACCACTTGTCTAAGTTGTGCACTTTCACGATGGGTTGGCTGTACACCCTAGAGACTCCCAATCTTCACATTTTATTCGCGTAACCAGTCTATCGGGTCTGCATTGACGTCGTTCTATATGCATAGTTCGTGTTATGTTCTGTGAATGTCCAATCCTTGCTTGGATGCACGCTCGATTTTCATACGATATCCCCTATCGAGTTCCTCCTCCGTGCTACGCGGGTGACCCTTGGCCGTCACGTTGATATCTTGCCACGTCCGCATGCTGTTCTAGATCAGGTGTACATGCAATCTCCTCTGTGTCATTGTCTGAACTTGCTACCCATTCGTCTCTCAAGTGAATGTCCCAGGTTTACTCTCTGATTGGTTGCTTTCAGCACTGTAAAAGCGGATTCTCACGTTCTACCGATGACTCGGTCCCGTATAACTCGGCCTGTTTGAACTACTGATACGCATTCACGATTCCTTGCAAATGGTATGCCTCGAAAATTGAAGTGTTTTATTCACATCTGCAATGGTCGTTCCCTGAAGTACATGTAGATTACCGACTCACCTTATATGACTTCGGGTTTCAGATTCGTGTTATACGAGTCACTCAATCACTGGACAGCGGTTCGGTTACAATGAGGGATAACCAGCAACCAAGACCACAAGACTGGCAGTGGAGGACCATATGAGGTTTCGTGAGACTCTGCGGGGCAGCCCGCCGAGAGATTCCAAAGTACTATTTGCCACCAACGTGACCACAAGTGGAGGATTCGAAAATCTGACGTCCTGTTTAAAGCTCATGAATGTGGTATCCAAGTTCTATATCCTCTGCACGCAATACGACTGATAAAGTTTTACCATCTTACTTTCAAAACGGTGACCATTTATCTAATCAAATCAGTCGAATTCTTTAGTCAGTCAGTCATACTCACACATATACACGTGTACAGCAGCGCAGTTACGCTTGTTTCAAAGGATCAAAGGGATGGATGTTACAAATCACTCGAGCAGTCATTCTGATTTTGATATCTCAAATGTTATCTAACAGTTCACATGCCTACACTGGGACTAAATCAACAAACTTCTCCCTTACTCTCCACACTGCACGCACATTGGGATTTTTCAATCCAAACTACTTTACTGTTATATATTTTTGTGTGTCGTACCTTTAATATGCTGACTTGTTTTACGTTCCCGATCAACAAAATGAATGTCTTATTTTCGTTCTAATGATTAGACTAAAGGAGATGCAATGTTTTCAAGTATACGGTGATTAGGAGAATGAAGATAAGTACTTTCAAGTGAACATCAGTGGTTGTACCGATTTCTCACACTATCCTCTGTTCTCCGTTCTTTACTTCATTTTTTTCCGGTTCAATTGGGACAGCTTTCGGGATTCTTTTTCCGTGCAGAGTATGAACCATTCACTTTTGCTGAAGTCCGCAATAAAATACAATGGTACGCAATGCAACTCGACTGGAAACATATTGGGAGGTGAATCCACGCAATACAATGCGATGGACAGATAAATGCGATGTAAACCAATATGAATACATCATACGAATGGAGAATTGGTTGGTGGTGCCTCAAATCATACCGGAGACCATGAAGAGCAGAGATCACCATGATGACGGCTTGATCACCACCGATCTCAGTTTACAAAAGGAGGTCAGAGTTCCAGTCATCGGGAAGTAGATTTATTGGATGATTGATACGCTGATGAAGAGCTGGACTGGTCGAAATTAGATTGACTGGTTTCATTGACCCGATTCGGTGCTGTGCAACAACACTTGGACATCTACTTTTAAAAGAAGATTGTCCAGAGTCAGATATGCGTTCTTACGGAGACTGGTCAGTCTCACTGGAACAGATACAGTGTCCAAAAGTAAGGCCGTAGTAAGTTTGCACTTTGTGTACTTCTTAGGCGGCGGGTGTATAATTTGGTAAACAAGAGCCCAATTGAAGTTCGAGTATCTGTAAAAGAAGAGAGTACAAAAATAAACTAAAGAACCTCTGGTTGAGGATCCGGTTCATCCACACGAGGTAGTCTGTCTGTTCCAGTCAATGATCTGGTCCTCAGGTCTCAAAGGTGCTTCTCGCATGTTATTTGGATCATATTTCATTTGTGTCCCGCCAAGTCCGGGGCATCTAGCGCACTTCGAATATAGTTCTACAGACCGAGGTGGAGAAGTTTGAGGGGCAGTTGCAAGTTAACGCTGTTTCCGAGTTGCACAGCACACTGACTAACTGTCAATACTTTAACGTAACAACAACAACACCAGTGCTTTCAGAACATGCAAATATCAGTGCCGTATATTCATACCTCGTTCCATCACAGACTGTTTGCATTCGACGGTGTCGTTCCAAGTCACACGTTCCCTAAGCAATCTCCATCACCCGGAAGACAGGCGGATCTGTGAATTCCATACTATCACCAATACTACTAGTAACAATACCAATACTGATTCTATTATGACCGGTAGAGCGTGAAAACCTGACTGGAACACCTGCTACTATGTTCATACCAGGGGCGAATTCCTCACTGTTGTGTCAAAGTGGTGAGATTCTCATTAACTGTGTTACTAAACTCCATTGCTACAGGTGTAAAAGCGAGAGTAGGGATAACAAAATGGCTCCATCATAATGAACGAGCGAAAAGCTTCAGGCTGCACTAGACAACCATTACATTTTGATGACGACCTCTGAGAACCACACACAAACACAAACATGCCAACGTGTGTCCTACAATGGAATTTGAAATTCCACTGACAAAACTCTACCCATATCATTTTCCCATGGCTCCACTGAATGCAAGTGTGAAATATTTTTGATAGACTCTTACAGACCAATTGATGAATGACATTTTACAAAAAGAAGGGAGGATTTCAGACGATTTCTTCCCTCTCTTCTCAAACCGACGTCTCAGAATAAAACATTCTGTCAAAGTTGCCTCCCTTTGTGTGTACTTTGATGATTATGAATGCATGATTGATATCCGAGTGTATGTGTCGTCTGTTGGCATTGGAATATTTATCAAAGTATCATTGTGCATCCAGTTGTCATAGGGGAGAGGACTCTCTGTTAGCTCGTATCTTTTCGCCTCCTCAGTCAATACCTTTCAGATATTGGCACATCATAATTAGTGACTATTGCTTATTGTTATGATGCATCTGCTATCACTTGATCAAGAGATGGGTTTTGGTCACACTCGTGGATTCCAGGTGGACTACATGGCATTTTGATTCATCTAATACGATGTGAATGGGGATTTTGTAGGACAATAGATTCCGATTGAGACTGTGATTAGGGCTTGTTCTCATGGGGATGTGCTATGGAACCGAGTGGGGAGGGGGGCGGGGGGGGAGATGTCACGCTTCTGATTCACGAGGAAAACTGGTTTGTGTGAATTTCAATTGGAGGTCTGAATGGGACCTGAGTCTGGTTCTAGCTTTCACTGTGGAATGGAATGGGATTGTTAGACAACCTCAGCAGACTATTTGAAAAGATTTGGGAACGAAGATTATTTATCACTACAAAGGCCTTAGTAATAATGATAATAATGATTATAACTATTGCCATTCCATTTCTAAAGGCATGCGAATTGCCAAGCCTGGGCCCATTGGTAACTGTGATGGAATGACTAGGGTTAAATTAAAGAAGTTAACGACGATGAACGGATTGTGTTTATGGCCAATCAGGTGAGGCTTTTGTTTGGTTTTCGAAACTGATGTTCCACATAATTTGCAACCCTTCACTGAAAGACCTGTTCAAATGTTAACCACCAAGGAGAACAGAATGATGGTGGATTCACACAGTTCCCAACCCACGATTATGCTTTGTGAAACTAGGACCAATAAACCAATTTAAAAATGGAACTCTTGACAATTAATGATTTAAATGAACTGCACCATTTTCTGTCTGAAGTCAAGCTGGCCGGCAAACAGCTCTCAGTCGCACAATGCCAACTGATGTGACAGTTAACACGCTGGTCAATATTAACAGTGAGTCACTATTCGCAAACATGCTCTATTTGAACATTGTTCCCAGTACTCTGATGAATAAAAACGCCTGTGTGGCCTACATCCAATAATCTTCGTTGAGTGAAAATATTGGGGACAAGTTCGTTCTGCGTGAAAACTTCGGGTGTTCCCGTCCAGGAAGAAAACAATGCAAGCAGAGGATAGTTCGTTGTGTGGTAACTTACATCAATTCTAATTAGTCCGATAAGTCTGGAGCTATCTTCAATTTCTCTTCTCACCATATTGACTACGTGCTTGTTGAATGTCTTCCTAAACTCTCGGATGTTTGAGGCACTGTGATTAGTAACCTGTACAAAAATACCCTTTTCTGACGCTTCCACACTCGTCCTGATCCTACCACTGTCGGAAGAAGTATGCCTTCTTGTCCGAGATTTTCACCGTGCGACTATGCACTCTTTACTTGCTATCGATTTGTGAACTTCATCTTTACCCAAGTAAGGGAAATATTGTTTAATACAGAATGGTCACCAGCTATCTTGGAGTAATCCAATTACAATTAAAAGTCCGTGTTTCAATGAGTGATTATACCGTCGAAACGAAAACTGTATTCACGTTCTGCACACTGGTCTCTTGTTAGGATGAAACAAATAAAGGTGACCCATAGAAATGTGTCACCCGTCAGCATTTTCATTCTCCAAAGATCTTTTTCTATTGTTTCTGCATGCTTTTTGTCTTGAATGTTCTCTTTGCCCGACAGAGGATACTTCTGAACTTGTAAAATGTGTGAGTGATCTCAATGTGGAAGGACAATATATGATCTCACTGGACGTCACGTCGCTATTCACTAACGTCCCAATCAAGGAAACCATTGAATATTTTTGTGGCTTCATACAAGCTAATGAGATTGAAACAGGTGTGCCATTGGACGACCTGCGACAGTTACTCTTTGTATGTACCCAGAATATACAATTTAAGTTTAACGAGCAGATTTACCGCCAAAAAGACGGTGTAGCAATAGGGTCTCCACTCGGGCCACTATTTGCTGATATCTTTATCGCAAAATTGGAAAACGGCCCGTTACAATCATCGATTCGCGGACTTCGGTTGTACAAGCGATACGTGGATGACATTCTATGTATAACAGACCAATTTCTCCACAGAGAACAATTACTAAACAGCTTCAACTCAGCACATCCGAACTTGCGATTCACACTAGAATCAGAATCAGACAACTCACTAGCCTTCTCAGACGTATTTTTGATCCGTCGAGAAGATGGCTCAACACGGCGGTCAGTGCACAGAAAATCAACATGAAATGGACAGTATATCCACTTCCGTAGTTTTGTACCGCTTAAATTGGAAATAAATCTAATTATGTGCCTATCGAACAGAGCGAAAAAGATCTGCACCGAAGATACCATAAAAGAAGAGCTTGTTACGATGCGCAATATTTTTATTCAGAACGGATACCCGGAACGCCTAATCGACCGGATAATGCAGTTGGATAAAGAAAATCCAAGGAAAATGGTAGTTGAAAAGAAATCAGTATACATCTCTCTGCCATTTAAAGGCGATACTCTGGCAGATGTAATTCACCGAAGATTGGCGAGCGTCGTCAACAAAACATTCTACGCTGCTAAACTGCGTGTTTTGTTCACCTCTAAGCCAGCGGTGCGTTTGCGGATAAAAGACAATGTGCCTGTTTCTGCAGCCTCATTTTGTGTGTATTCTTTCACTTGTTCCTGTAGAACAACGTATATCGGCCGCACGACCAGACGCTTGTCTGAACACATCCGTGAGCATCATCCAGCGTGGTTGAGGACTGGAACAATTAGGTCAATTACCAGCGCAGTCGTTTCACACCTAGCTGAAACTAATCACATGGTGAACGTGGATCAAGCATTCCGCCCCCTGTATAGGGTCCGCGGTCGGCTTTCAAGATCGGTGAGAAGTCGCATCTTGGCCACAGCGGAATCGGTCGGGATTCGCCTCCACAACCCCCCCCCCCCCTTTATGTGCTCAGAAATTTGTGCATGCACTCAATCTACCCTAGCCCATTCACCACCCAACGTCAGGTCCAGGAACGTCCGAAAGCTTACATGTTGAGAACGTGTTAGTCCATTCACACCTGGTTTTCGGATAACCCTATACCACACTAGGTGTGAACGATGATCCCTGACACGATTTTTGTTGACTGTATCCCTTATGCATCTAGTCCTATATATTGTGTTGTATTGGCATGATTATGAATCACTGAAAACGAGCTTGTTCGCCAACCTGTGTTTTCCAAATGTGCTCTGAGGGATTTTTCGGAGAAGACTGATTTACGTTGTCCCACGGAAACCGTGTGCATTTCCAACGATAGAATAAACTCTCCGCTGCCAAAATCTCGGAGATGATAAAAATATGCCTGCAAACCAGACAATGTGGATTCTTTGAAAGGTCAATTTATCTCGATCAAATTAGAGATACAGCTACTGAATAGATTATTTGTCCTTCAGTTCAATTGCACCACAATTAGCAAATATCTTTTGCACGAAGTAGGGTTTCCATATGGACTACGAATTTGTTCAGTAAACCCCAACAAAGATAGCGACAGCTTGAACGACTCGTTTTATTCATAAATCCACGGATACCCTATCATCATTTAACCCTTCTGTCCCCTCAAAACTAAAGCCACTTTCCTCAAAAAAAATACTTCAATATACTCTGAACATTTATTAGGACCTCTTCTGTGGCTCGAGATGGATTATTTCCCACTGTTCTCACATCTAGAGCACGCATATTATCCGGAATAATGGCTTCCCCATCAATAAACTAGTTGATGTCAGTGCTCCGCCTGTCTATGGGAAACTGTTAACAATGGTGTGTACTCCAAGATATTCTACTTCTCACATTTTATCAAAAGGTTTTCGGCCCATCACCATCGCTTCTTCTGCAACCAAACTGCCCGAGTGCAGTTTACCTCTTAACCAATTACAATTCTCTTTTTTGCTCCCAATTAAACGTATCAGCTTGCACACAAACCCGACAGATGAACTCTGGACGTAGTTACTTCGTCTTTCCATTAAATTTCAAAGAGCTTGAATGGTTCCGTGAAATCAGTTCGTTGTGCGTTCCTCTTCCATTCTAGGATAGGTTGAAAATTCCGGATCATTACATAACCTGAAAGACGTACGAAACACTAGCTCTCACCAGCTTCTAACGAAACGACGTGCTTTCCTAGCAAAATTGCCGAATAGATCTAGGGATGCCACTTCGTACACCATTCTCATGTATCTTCATGAAGTTTGTCACCACAATGCAAACTGTTCATGCCAAGGCGCACTCGACAAGTAACGGACCTCATGCTCTCCCAGTGGCCGTGGTGACTCATACCAGCTGGGAACCTTAACGCAACCAGCAATCTCCACGACTATAAAATCGACATAGCCTGCCTGTGTCAGGTACGCCTATCCAAATCAGACACTCGACGACGCATTCAAGTTCCTCATGTGGAGAAATGGCATGACAAGCCGCGAAACAATTCCGGACTTCATGGAGTCGCGGCCGCAATCAGCAGTCGAGCACACAAGGCCTTCATCTCATGGGAGCCAGTTTTACCAGGGACAGTTTTGCGCTGTTCAGGGATATTTCATTTAATGTAACCGTAGTTGCGGTCTATGCCCCGACCTTTTTTTATTACATGCTTGTGCGTGAGTGCAGTGGAAAAGGTATAGAGCCCATAGCCACGAAGGCCCACTGCACTTTCAGGTATAACCGGCAACCAGACCCTGAGACTTGGAGTGGAGAACCACATAAGGCCCCAATAGGTCAGGTGTGGTAACGATCCGGACGACAGTGAAATGCTATCTACTACCCTATATTTTGAGCCAGATTCAGAGACGAATTCTACAATGACGTCCAGAACTCTACCAATCGAATATCCAAGAGTGATACCTTTGTGATTTCAAGTGACTGCAACGCTTGCACGGGTCCCGCCGACCAGCATGCACAACACGTACTAGGGAACTGGAAACGCCAATAGAACTGATCACACACTCGTGCGTGACCATCTCAAGATTCGTCTCTCAGCCCGAAGGCAGAAACCTCACCAAGGCAGAATTATGGCTTCGTAATTGGTAAGGCTTTCCGAATGTTATCCCCTCGATCCTATTCTGTGCACCAAGTTGAGGTGACAAATCCATCTGCACTAATCACAGGGAAATCATTTCAGAGTAACAGTAAACATTTTCCATCCTTTTTGACTGGAATGAGTTAACTCAGTGAAGTCCTCATTGCGCCGCCTTTCACTCTCCCAGTTAGCAGCCTCTAATTGTCTACGACCCTCTGCCCGAAATATCGTACCGATATTATATAATAAAAAGGAACTGAAACAATAAAGCAATACGAAACTACGTATTATGAGACATGACGTGGCGCACTGTTTCACGAGTTAGATTTCGTAGAACTCCTGGTCTGGCAGATACCAAATTATCCTGCACTATTATGGGTATCTTCACCTACGTACCACCAAAAAGGTTGACTAATATTTATTGCCTTCCATATCAGCCGGTACGATACGTTCTGCCATATTCAACATATGAGTAATTTCGGACTTCAGGACCTCAGCCTAATTTTTCAAACCCCACAATTTCAACCACAAACGAATCACAGAGCAAATAAATTTCCTGATATCACGTTCTTTAGAGTTGTATATTTTAGATTGGTCTTATGAGATTTTGCGAATGGTTCAGGATAGGGGAGTTATTTGCGAGCAAAGAATAATGTGGGTCTAGCGAAGTACAACAACAACAACACCATTTCTTGTACTGTCCAAATCACAGTTAGAATGAGGTGAGTTAAGGTGCGATTTGATGAGATGAGATTTGGTGAATTAAAATTGGGCATTCCAAACGAAGTTTGATGAAACAGATTGGTCGGATTCATTACTCTTTTGCACTGACCTGATACTCAGAATATCCGTCCCATTTGTATCCAACCCCTCCGCGGTAGTTTCTTCGGCAGTTTGGTATCCGCGAACATCACTAGAACACATGTCTTTTCTATTGTGTTGAAATAGATCGAACGGCATTCAAGTACTTCTTTACATCTGAAATGAGAAAGGAAGTGGTTATATCATTAGGAATGAACAATGGCATTATTCATTTAATTGTTTTTCAACCTCACGCACAGCATCGCTACTACTACTATGTAGGCAGGCACGGAAGAATAGAGAATGTAGAGAGGACATGTTGAGTTCAGTAAACGGATAATGGATTTTAAGTGGTGAATATGAAACTAGCTAGAGATTTACGCAGGTATTGAGTTCAACCCGGTTCTGTCCACCCCGTAATACTACACAAAGTATTTTCGGGAATGGCACGGTGGCAATAGAACGCTTGATTCCAAGTAAGTCCAAATCGAGCTAATGACTGTGGCAATAATAATGTGTCCTCTTTCTGATATGTTGGCTACACAGTGTGAATTTGTTGAGATCGGATCCCTTCTGGTCGTTTCCAGTGAGAGAAGAGGGAAGTAGATGTGTGCAAATAACTTTATTCATCAGGTGAACAAAATGGCATTGAGCCATTATTCCCATCATTGCGTTGCATCCTAGCTGTACCTTAATCAATTGCTCAGTGTTCGTGATGGTCAATTCCATTCAGTATAGGAAGTCAGAAAACCAGTTTTGCGTTCATGGATTTACCTACTGTGTCGTGGCCACGCGAGACAGAACCATCGAGAACCATGAGAATCATCGAAAGTGACTAACTGTTTTGTTCGCCGTGATCCGTAGCCACGCCAATACGTCAGATTTTATTCTAGATTCATTTCGTCCCCTTTCATTCAGTCAATGAGAACTAAAGTATTGCATACAGTGACGTGTCGGTGCATAAAATCACCGTTCCGAAGTAGCAACAAGTTTTACGTTGAATCATCTACCACTATCATTGGATGAAAGTTGAAGATATCCGATATCGAATATTTTAAACACGGTTTGGTCGGAACGCACTTCTACAGGACCGGCAACACTCACACCCGAACCAATTACAAAGTGAAGAACAGATCTTGCAGATCAAGCAAATCCGTTTAGCAAATGATTATCTGGAAAACATCATTTGACAGAACAAGAAGCATAGACAATACACCATCCACTAAAAAACGTCCCAACCCCGATGGCATTTGTATAATCCCTCTGGGAAAATAAAATGTTTCATTCGTAATTGAATAGTGTCATCGACCTCTAACTGTCACACATTCGTTTCCGGATGGACCACCTTTGGATGATAAAACGGCATTTACTCGTCCATTCGTGCTCCCTATCAACCGTCTGGTAGTATCCTGTGGTATGCGATTCTATTACTCCTTGGAGACAATCTCCGGATAACTTAGAGATTTGTATCCCCATCTCTGAATCACTGCATCCCATCCCACCCTACACCATTCCCACGGTAATTCCACAAAATTCCATTCGATTGATATCGGGGGATCGAGTTGACCATGGGAAGTGCGTGAAGCTCAAGTACGACAGGGGAACGACATGCAGCCGCATCGTAGTCCTGGAAATTTGCCTTAGTAGTTAGCTTCAACAGTGGCAATAAGTGTTGAATCAGGACTTGTAAATAAACATCGCCATGGATAGTGTCGCCCAGAAGTACCAGCTTACTCCGACCCTCTTACCAGATGGCACCCCAGATGTGCTATATTTCTTGTCACTAAACCACTTTTGTTAGTTTCATAGATTTTTTCCCAAACACATCTCCGATGAGCATGTTTGATTAGCGAGAATACTGACTCATCAGTCCAAGTCATGAATTTCCATTGCTGAATCGATCGATCTGTTAACTGTCCGTCGTGAAAGACCGGGATACTCGGTGGTCCCATGGCGTGACTTCCCTGATTCCCAACATCCGATGGCATGCTCAATGACATTCACCCTCGTGAGCATCATGTGAACTCAGAAGAACAGATACACATGTGTGCTCGAACTTTATAACAGAACTCATACAACCTTAGATTGTATGACATAGAAGTACGACATTGTAGGGTTTTTTTCGAAATATTTCGAACTGACGGTATCGAGCCTCAAGACTATGAATGTTACATTGGGTGGGGCGTGTCTTTAGGCGAACTTCGTACATGTAGGTGTCCCACAGATAAATATAAGAACAAAATACAAATATAAGCCAAACAGGAATAAAGTGATGAATTTGTTGTTCAACACTTCAATGAAATGGGTGTTTATACCTTACCTGAACGCACATTGAAGCAAAGATACCGAAGGCGAAAATACCCAAATGGACTCATCCGCTTGGCCGGAGTATTCATTCCAACGGACTGGATGTGTGCTGGAGAATTTTGTCATGCGAAACGGTTCCGAATGCAGTTTCACAGTAGCCTCACGAATCAGCTGACATATGACATGACCCTCACTCTGTTTCGGAAACAAATATGATGTGCGTAATTTGTACGAATTCCCATCTGTCTGTAACATCAGTGTACCACCGTGTGTCGGCTCTCCGTCAACCCATTTGTCATCTTTCTCCTCAATTACTACATCTTTCAATTCTGCATTCACAGCACGCCACCTAATACGACCGCCATTCTGTTCCAATAAGTAATCATTTATTCCGGTCCACGCATATTTGATTGTACTATTTGAGGCAGGCAGAACTTGAACGGCCTTATCCAGATCAGTGGCGATCAGGACGGAGTGGAGACCGTAATTGCTCTTTGTCGAGTAACATTTGTGGTGTGCCTCACTAATATTCGGAGCGGTGCCACTGTCGAAGAAACATTTTCCACGTTCAATCTCCACAAACGGTGCTCTACATATCGGACCACAAGTAGCATTTGCTTGGACAATTTGATTGAGAATAATGAAAAGACAAAGAATCGATTGAGGTGCTACTGTCATTTTCACTACTTTTCGTAATCACTCAGTCGGTTTTCCCATTCGATGTTCAGGCCTCACGTGAGATGTTTTAATTAGGTGGTCGGGTTGGTTGTGGCCAATTAGAAAATTTCATCCATTGCGGTTGCTTTTCTGAAAGCATATTGGTCAATCCTATCGACATGTGACGAAAAGTGTAAATGGTCTGTAGTTGGTAGTATTGCTGATGAGCATTTATTCATTTTTCGGCATATTTTCTCTTACTTGTACCATTTGTGGCCTAACCCGATTCTCAATGAATTTTTGGACGCCGCATTTGTGACCTTGAATCATGAAACTCATTTCTACACGATCATTCTAACCAATAAGTTAATTTGTGTTGAGCCAACTTCCATGGAGCTTTACCCAGCTGGTAATATAATCAAAAACCCATGTTGCGTACAACGTTGTCAAACACATATGTGGAAATTGAACTGCGTCGTGCGTGTTCATGATTATATAAGTGAAATGCATTAACCACTTGGTGGACTAATAGATATCGGTGTTGAAGGCAATTATAAAGCGTTTCGAACAAGATTACTTATAAACAATTTGGTATTCCCGAAATAGTTAGACAACTTAGTTATTTTTGTTGTCAAGATTTCAATTGTCTCTAGAATGTGCACTGAAGTTTCCTGGTAGCACAACTGGATGAATAACTGCGGACTGCGAAATAAATCACATTACTTAGACAGAATGAAGTGACATGTTCTGCACAGCATGAATCGGAGGAAATTTCTTGAAGTCAAACTGGGGATGTTTCCCCCGTTGGTCTTCGATGAATACCAGTGCCAGATTTAGTGTGACTCATTTACTAAAAGCTCGGTCCTTTTATCCCACCTTCATGTCAGATGCTCTACTAGACAGTTACTTAACCAACGAGAGTCATTTAACTACTTTCCAGATTATATTGAAAATTTTGCCGGGAAAACCGTGTACGTATATGCGAAATTATGAACATTGAGTCGAGTAGCTTCCACAATAATCTGCCTACAGACAAGCATTAGAGTAGTGAATTTAAAGAGACGGTCTTCAGTTTCGTCGGTACGGATTTGGTTTAATACACCTTTCACACAAATTAAGTTGATTCGCCGAAATTGATCACCTCGCGACGACGTGTTTAGCGGTATCGTCGATTATAATTAAAACATTTTGACACCGGATTTGCCATTCACAAATTTCCGTCACGCTTGGCGTCCGTCTGTTCAAGCTCTTTATTTTGCTTCATCAAATACTTGCCCGTGCATTAGCTGGACCACTGACGTTCTGACGTGTTTGCACTTCTTAATAATCAACTTGATTTTATTATTTTCAGTTCTCTCCATACTGCTTATACTTGTGGTTGTTTTGATTTCCGAGTTAGGTTACTGCTGACAAGCAGCAATCAGCGACCCACCGCAATCAAATTCCCTGCATCCAAATTTTCAACGCCGCGAACCGAAGCTGATCTGTCTAACAGAATGGCGATAGATCAAATAGCAGAGCCCTAGCTCGGTAGGCGGAGTGTTGCTGGTTCGATTCCAACTTGCGGCGTTGAAATTTGGGACGGAAAATGCCTATTCGTTTTTCGTTATTTGTGAATATATTTAAGACCCCGTTGGATCGCATTCAGAAGTTTGCTGTTGATCCCATCGAAAAGTGACTCAGATTAGTCCGGTGACTGAAACTATCTGAATCAGACTCATTGGACTTTCTCACATTCAGGATACCAATGTGAATATGCGAGATTGAAAGGTAAGCGGGCTACCGATGAATCATGTGCTAATGGATGGCATGCCACTGAATAAATACCTCGTATATTGTGATTATCCTCGGGTTTTCCTTGCAGGATTCTAGAGATCTGACTATCATGACCAGTTGACTCGAAATACATAAGTTCACGTTGGTTGACATATATCTCACCGATCAGCCGATTACATCGATAGCTTTATGCATCCAGTTGAATAAAGCAGCATAATTTTATTTTATTTAACCTTTAAACACAATATGTATACTGGTGATTTAGCTGCTAGCCACACCCATGAATGTCAAGTAATAAAACCGTATTACACAAGAAAACAGCAGTTCTTTTGATGGCAATGGAGATCCGCAAGTAATATCAACAAACACACTGTACGACTATTGAAGCAGTCTAAAATCCACATCTGTGTACGTCCGTTCAAATAAATTTTATTGTTTTATCTTGAGACGTGCCACCTCTTTTTAGTAATAATTTTTGCTGAGGACTACTGGGAACTCGGTATAGCACACCTTTCGGATACCGATGCTATGCTGAATGATGTCGAACCCCATTCCGCCGAGAGCATTTCCTGGCTTTCCAGAGGAATATTTACACATAACATATTCCATCATATTCATATATTCCACTAACCATGACTTGGTTTCCATCCCTATTGCTTTCACCATTAATCCACCATAGGTATATAGAAGACGTTCGAGCGCGGCTTATGAAAGTGTCTTCTATCCGGTCTCACAACGAATTACTAAGGAAAAACCCCTCTGTCGAACGAACAGAGAAGACTCGAGTCGATGGACGGATGCGAAAGTGTATTCTATATATTGTGGTACCGAAACAGTACCGATATGAGAAATACGCTGAATAAAAACGGACGCGACAGCTGAGCAGAGAGCGAACCGCGAGCGTGTCCAGTCGGCGAAGGACCGAAAGTGAAAGTGATTCCAAAACGAGGTCCAGGTAAACGTACGCAACCGAATAAAAAACAGTGAGATCGAAATCAAACATCAGAAAGGATCGTAAAGAAAATGGATCCAAAGTGGCGTCCAGAAAACGGTCATTTTCTCAGCACGATCGACGTCACTACATGTCTTGGTTACTCTGATGTGCATTTTCTTGACACTTGCAATGTCATTAGGACGATTTTCCCATCCGCATCCCTGACGTTTGCCGGTACTTCTGCTTTCTTGGTTTGTCCTCAGCCTTCTCTCATTCTTTTTATGCACATAATTCACGCATATTGGACTCCTGAAAAGTTCCCAGTCGTACTTGGTCCTCTATGCTACCGACTTTCGATCTCCTACAGCACTTTTTAATTGCCTGCACCGGCGTTTCATTGCCGAATTTTCGATCTTTTCTCTACCATGGCTGATTATTCGAGTTGTATTCTGCGCGCAAATCACAGACTTTTTAGCGCATTTTAACACTACTGCACACTATTGCCAGTTGACTGCATATGTTTTATGTCCGTTTTGAATAATATAACATTCTTCATTCTGTGAATGACACTGTACCAACTGATCGCGCATCTATGCATTCCTCTCAACCTATTCGGGAAATTTACCAATATTATCATTAGCCAATTTCATTTCAGAGGAGAAATTGAAGGCAGATCTAAAGCCATAACTAAGAATGCTGATCATGCTGCTCCGGTCGAAGACGAAACAGTCGAGGAAACGAAATTACTGTCTACCATTCCAGTTGGAAGGTCTGTGCGAGTAGCAAGCCAAATCGACGAGGAACTTCCGAGGGAAGAAGGTTGTGGTGATTCGAATGTCCTCACATGTGACCCAGTGTAGTACGACTTCGTTTCTAAAATTCAAAATTCCGATTGTGACAATACAGAGGAGTCACTTTGTGGCTGGTCAGTACATTATTCGCCCGTAAAAGCATCTCTTCGTAGGACTGGTTAAACCTTGCCATGCTATCTCCTTAGTTGCACGCGTTAGTTAATCTATTTTGATATGCGCGGACCACCCGTCCGTCACTGCGACGCTTCGGATAACGCCGATACAATAACCAGTGCAGCATCTTCCACGACTAATGATATGGAGAACACGGTTAATAGAGAGTATGTGACAGGCGTATATTGCGACAGCGTGTCTGTAGCATGTATTCTGGGTATTGTGCTTGACAGCAAGCTTTCAGATAAAAATAATTTGCGTCGAGCAAATAAACAAACTAGAATGCCGGTACACCTCCTTTCCTATGTAGACGAGTTTGTACCTACCAAATCGGGCAGAATACATTCTCGCTGTTCTCGTCTGGTGTTGTCGTTTCCTAGAGCGCGTAGTCCGGGTCCAAGTTATTTCATTACGTTTTGCTGTCAGAGTAGATACAACTCTCACTGCTTTGTTTCGTGTTTCGGTAAGCCAACGCGCGGCGTTTCACGGCAGGATTCCGTGTTGCTCCATACCAGAGGCGTATAATTGAGTACTGTTTCAAAACCTTGTCAGAAAAGCTTTGGATAACGTATCCTGGACCATCTATTGTCTTCATTACATTTCACAATACGGAAATCAAAAGTCCAATTGAATGCCGGCAATAACGGTACTGTTTTCATCTTCAGTAAGACAAATGTCACAAACCTTGACAGTTTACGGTCACATGATTAGGATCCGATGACCTAATAAAGTTAGCGGTTCATTTCAGATTTCAAGCGCGACGTAACATGAACGGCTTTGCAAAGAAAAAATGGGTTAAGCTAAAAGACCAAGGTGAATGCATAGGTCAAACTTACTCCCAGCAAGCCACAAATGTAGCTTAGCGCGCAGGGCTGACGAGACCAATGGCGTACGGATGTGGTTGATAACAACTGCTACGAATTGAATGATACTTCACTAGTAGTAAGAAAAGCAAAGCAAAGCGACGGAAATGTCTATGCAAACCTGCAGAGCAAAGAGTACAGGACGAGGAAACATCAGAGAGGACTCAAAAGCGCATGTCCTATTGGCAGTTGAACTAATAACAGCTTGGTTCGGAGTGATAAAAGAAAGTTTATACATGAGATTGCAATAAAGACGATGATTCCCAGAAACGAATGTCCTGTCGCTATACTAACAATATTTACTACTTACTTTTACTTTTACACGACTATCTCCTGCGAGAGGATAAGTCGGCTCCATGGATATCGCGAAGGTTTCGTGAATAATCATAGAGTCGCGGGAGTAGGGTACGAAGCGGTGTCCCCGGCACCGTTCGGCCTTTTTGTTCGAGGTTGCACCTCTAGCCCTTGCACACCCAAGTGCAGACTGCAAGGCAGCAGGGTGTTCCCAGAGGAGCCGGTGACCTGCTGTACGGTTCGTTCGCCTCCTCTGGAATGCCGGATCAGGCAGTTGAATAGGTCTCCTTTGTGGCTGTTGGATCAGTAGATCTCGTCGGCCCATTCAGAAGGATCTGTCTTCACATGCCGAACACCGTCTCGCCGAAGTTTTTTAGACCTCGGTAACCCTCAACCTGGTTTAGCCCGCCTGTCGAGCGGTTTGCCGGGGTGTGGCCGCTGATGCATGCTTCAGCTTCGTGGAGCCACAGGTGAGAGTTGGGTGAATGATGGAGACCAAAGAGATGGAGGATGCCCCAAGGGACACGACAGTCAACCAACTCAGAAGTGCTACTCCTCTCAGACACCCCATACACTAACAATATTTGTTACAGCTGGATTCAAAATCCATGCGGTCTGCCGTTTCCGAATGTTGCATAATGACTAACTGCACGCTCCTGATACGTAATAACCCTTGCAATTAATTCACGATTAGCTGTTATGTTTCCCTCTTATTTTCAGATGGAAATCGAAGAAATGCTTCGGTGAGTGTTCATGTATGCTTACCGCCGAAGAAATTATGGAAACCAAATTGGCCTTGATCATTGCTGTAGTTTATATCATAAGAGTAAATTAACCACTACTAATTGTATGCATATTTTGCGCTTATCTTCCAGATGTGGTAGCACTGACAGTGAATGACCAAACGAACGAACGATCCGAAAATACACACGGGAACCCTGAAGGAGAGACTGTTAATGTCGTATGGAATGAAACGAGAACTGACCTCCACCCTGGGCGCTGACAACCTGTATGCTACCTGTTTTTCTGTTGCATAATGAACCGTGCGGCTCATCCAGCCTTCTCCTTGCGTGATTCTGACTGAAAGTGATGTCTGGTGTACGTCCGCTCATTACAAGTAATCTATTACGGGCGTGGTCGTTGTTGATTCCGGGTTGTGAAACCAAGTTTGGGTCACACGTTGTCCAGTCCAAAAGGTCGTTTTCACCTAATCAGTCTCGCTGGTCAGCACGAAAATACGACAATCGCTGTTAAGGGTTCGTCCCATCCGAGCAATTAGCCGAATGTCAAAAGACTGTCGTGGAGTTTGGAATGACCAAGTAGTTTATGGCACGGTACTACACAATTTACAGTTTGTAAATGTATGAAAACCAACCTCAATAGTCATCCCTTTGGTCAAACAATCCAAAAACTGAAGTGGAAAATAAGGCGGCGGCAGTAAACAACAGTCACGCTTCAGCCGTCAAAGTCAGACAATGACGAATATTGTGAGACATTAAAACATCGGTGAGTTGGTCAGCAACATTGTGGCCAAAAATGGCAAAAGAAAGTTCTTTGACACTGCATTCATTGATCGCCCGGCCAACAACCACAAACAAATTCAACACCGGCCCCCAGAACCTGCACGCTTTTCGAAAACATGCCACAAAGTTACTTGAAACTAACTAAGAGAGCTGTCCACAGTCGGAGGTAGAGTTCAGATTACGCCAGGAAAACTGGTTATTTCCAATCTATCAGTTTAAACTGACTCCTTCTAGTAAGCTCACAGATCGAACATTTCGACGAAAATTTCCACTATTGGTACGCACCATCACCTGACGTACGTGTCTATCGGCACCAGGAAATACTTCATCGATGATTCCTTTAGGCCAGTTCCCCTAGGTGTATTTCCACCTAGAAGAAAAACTAAATCACCGATGCGTAAATCTCATTTAGGCGACGACCATTTGTGGATCAGTTGCAACGTCGGTAAGTACTCTTGTCCCCATCGTTTCCAGAAGGCACAGACTAACTGATGCGCCCGAAACCAACCCTTCGTATACATTTCAACAAGAGTGATTTTTCCATGGATACCAGTTGGATTGGAATGTAACAGCGGGAAATCACTAGGTCTCAGAGCTCTCAATGATTGGCCCGTCATTAATGATTCGTTCGGCCTCAACGATACAGGTCAACAGTGATTCGTCTGTGAGAACCTGACCACCTACCACAACTGTCATTATTCGCCTAACAGAGCGAATCATTCTTTCTCACATGCCACCATGGTGACTTGCTTCAGGTGGCTGAAATCAACAGTCGGTATTACGCATTGAAAGTTCACCTAATAATCTTCCGCTACCCAATAGTACTATCAGCCTTTTCAACTCCCTTTTGGCCCCAATAAAACAAGAACCATTATCGCTAAACATGACCTCAGGTGGTCCTCTTCTAGCGATGAATCTCGAAAGAGACGTTAGAAATGTGTCCGTTGTTAGGCTATGGGTCCCTTGTATATGCAAAGCCCTCATTTGCACACAAGTGCATAGACATCTATATCGCTTGTGCGTACTCCTACCGATTTTAATATGAAACGGGCCAAAGCAATCAACCCCGCAAAAGCTAAACGGTTGACCTTTCTGAGCCCTATGCAGAGGCGGCGGAGCCATAATCTGTTTACACGGCTGTGGGAAAAACGCTCGACAAAAAAAAGCATTTTTTGAGTATTTGACGTACACATGCCACGCCCTAGACGATCCAAAACTCTGTAACCTTGGTTAAACCCTACCAGGCAGTTTTATTATTACGCGCGTTCGCTAGTCCTTCCCACTACCCATGAACCACATGTCCGTTACAGTGGTACTCTGTAATACGCCACCACGACCATTCGGGCAATTTTTCCCACAACCCGTGAGAAGAATACTACAGGTAGGGAGAAACTGGTTAGTGTATACTGAAAAAGCGTGTGTGTAGCGTGCACGGGCAACGACCAAGTGACCACCGCGCTTGGTAGCGCGATTTCAGATAAACAATGATGCGTGTTAAACATATAGGTAAGGTCGAATGTCACTACAGGGGCCTCCTCCTAGAAGTCCGACGGAGTTGGGCTTCGGTTCTGGACGTGAACCGGTTGCTTTGATATCCCAGGAACTCCGCGTATATCGCTCCTTGCATTCATGACGCGACATTGGGTGACTAGTGGTGACGGTCGAGCATCTTCACCTTCGAAGTTCATCCAACAATGCGTCCACCTGCCGTCTCCAGTGCCACGCTGACCGATCGTCCTGTTGTCTAGTGGGTGTTTATCTTTTCGAACATACCAGGAGTCAGCGAGGAAACGGATGTAGTCAGTGTGACTGAATCCATCTCAAGAGAGGTCCGTTGCCTCGAGGAAGCCGTGGGTACTGTTACCCTTCTATACAACCCACGTAAGGTCGCTTCTGGAGTATGCTGTTCAAGCTTGGCATCCAAATCTTATTCGCGACAGACAACTACTTGAACGTGTGCAAAAGAGACTCACACGGATGCTTATTGAACTTTTGAAACAGGCCCTATAAAGAGAGGCTTAGAGAACTAAGGCTGTTCCCTCTGGAACGAAGGAGGGTAAGGGGGGATCTCATTGGGGCGTTCAGGGTTATGAGGGGCTTCTCGGACTTGGGAGAACTTCAGCTGCTCCAAAGAAACACAAATGAAAGGCTCAGGGGACACGAGCTGGAGCTTATGAAACGCCGTTGCAATACGATAGTTAGGGCAAGTTTGTTCTCACAACGAGTGGCAAATCGGTGGAATAAACTTCCGTCCCCGACGTGGAGGCCCAGATAATCTCTGATTTCGAGAGAAAGTTAGATACCCAGCTCGTTTGAAGACCTAGTGTAGAATGGCAGACTACCTCATGACCCCTTGGGTAACAGGACACGTTGTGCTTGAAGCTGCAGCAAAAAGGGTTTCACCAGGAGACAAAAGATCTGGGCCGTGCAGTGAAGCGCGCGTATGAATGATGCTGAAATCCAACTTCTCTCGCTAACCTACAAAGGTAAATTGAAACCCAGTTTCATAGGTTAGCTAGGCAAAATTGAGTATACCTATCGTCACACCTGTTTTCCACACTTTTGCACGATGCCACTACGGACTAAGATGCCTACGGCCGCGCACACAGCCCAATCGCTGCGACATGTGAGGCACGACCATATGAGGAGGGACTGGTACAAATCGAAACAAAAGGCAGCCAAACACTACCCCTATTGCCCTCCCCAAAAAAAGTCACAATAATGGAGCAGTGATCCTCGGCCTGGCGGGAGGTTCTTACAAAACCAACGAAAAAAAGCAAAAGCTTATGTGTTGTACTCTCCGGTTAGCCCTTATCTTAGCAAATTGCGGTCAGAATGTGACGCGATAAAAGAAGCTACCGAGCCCTGACCGCGGAAGCCGACAAAAAAAGTGAGGCATGATACTAGACTACCAAAAGACATGGTTTTAAAGGTCCTGGAAGACACTGAAGAATCCTAAACGCCTGAAAATCAAAGGTCAAAATAAGGGGAAAAAGTGAGGTGAGCCCCTGGGCAAAGAGGTGCAGAGATCTGCCTCCCTGCCATCACAACACGCAATGCGACATATAACCCATCTCCCAACGCACAACTGGTCCTCAACCTATTTTTGAATCAAACTGAATATGTAGCAGAAATTGGCTTGTGTCGAGTTGCAGATGGAGTCCTAGTACGGTGAAGTGTCCCATATCTGACATCATAAGTTAGCACATTTTTACTCTCACTGAAGCCAGCATTGCTGCTACTTCTAACCAATTTCCAAATCATTGAACTTTTTTCTCATATTCCTCTTTTTCCACGTGTTATTATTTGATTCCTCATTATCTTTGTTAATTTTCCGTTTTTCTTTTTCTTTTCTTTCTCCTTTTTCCGGTCTTTTAAATTTAGTGCCATAACCCCAGTCGTGTTTGTAGATACAGAAGAGTGATAGAAAGTCTTCAGTATCATCCACGCAAGCACCACCACGGCAGTCTAGAGAGAACCAAAGAATGTGGGCGCCAAGGTCTCACCTTCGACGAAGACTGCTTATCGTGCTACCACGTCTCATAGTTCAGCGGGGTCTGAGGTCGCCTGTACTTCTACTAGGGTTCTATTGATTTTGGGAAGAAATGGACGATCAGACAACTAGAAACTTGCGGCACTGCCGTAACCGCTGGGTTGAATGCTATGTTTCGTTTTCCTGTTGGGGCACGTGAGGATCCCTGGGACCTCGGATGCAAGAAACTGGATGCGGATTTGTCTCAAGCCTCTACATCCTGTGGTCTGATTTGAGGAGGAGGCAAAACGGAAGGAAATTGCGCCTGTGGCGCCAGCAGATGTTCGACCAGGATAACAGGCACAAACGACGTTCGCGGTACTGTCGTTATTTATAGAAAAGTAGAAAGGACAGATACTGATAGATGGGGTTTGTTAAGGCGTAATCGCGGGCGGTGAGTGCTGGTCGCGATGTTAAGCGTAGTGAACCATCTAATGGAAGTTCCTTGATATCGCACTCCTTCTGTGGACTTGTGCCACCGTGCCCAAGTCGATGTCGTGTAGTGACAGACCTAATTGATGAACGCGTGACAGGGCTTCGGTGACTAGACAGTGCCCCAGAGACTCATCGCAAGTCCACGGTTGACTGAGACAAAGTCTGAAAGGCGAATCTCGCGAGGTGAGTATCGATCGAAAGAGGACTCCAGTGCGTACCAAAAGCTTGTGATATGTGTACACCATGAACGAATGCCTTCGAATGCCTGTCGCAAATGACAGACGCCTAAGCAGACGAGCTGTAATTCCATACCAAACGTGCTGCATCGGAACTTGGCAGACTGTAGGCAATTATAAAAAAACCACCAGAGGCCGCGGCTTGAAAATGATCAAACGAATAAGGACGGGAGAAATTCTAAGTGGCAGGAGAACCAAAATCGTTCTACGAAAAACCAACGTACCGGAAAAAACTGGACCACAGTGGACGAACAAAAGGGAACTCGCGTGACCTTGAAGGGACTCTGTGACCTGAATCTTTTCTCGTTGGAAAGGAGGAGACGTCGAGGGGATCCCATAGAAACGTTCAGGGTAATGAAGGGTTTTTCTGGCCTTAGACCAGATAGTCTATTCCAAGTGGCCGTAGACTCCAGAACGAGGGGACACGAAAAGAAGTTGATAAAAGCCCGATCTAGGTTGATGGCTAGATCGCACTTCTTCAGCAACAGGGTTGTGAACAGTTGGAACGGTCTGCCTGGTGGAATGGTAGATCTGCAGACAGTCCAATCATTCAAAGGTGCCCTAGATCGCAAGTGGTACGAGATCTTTCCTTGTAGTGAGCCTTGAGTATATCAACTAGATGGATGACGGGTAGCAATGTGGTCCTTCTGGAGTATGTTTTAACAGACTTTTCCCTCATTGCATACTGTCTCAGCGAACGCTCACAATGCATAATGTCTCTCGCAGTTGATGTGCGATGATGTTTTCCGTTTCTCTCTCATTTTTAGCGGGGGTTCGACGAAATACACTCGGCAGTGGTGGGTGCATAACTGTAGTGCTACCAATAAAGCACTCGATGAAGAAGACTAACAAATTTGTTTATTTGAACAATGACCGTTTTTGGTGGCGTCACTTGCTCCGCCTGTGTACGTCGTCTGCACGCCGTTGCGCTCCTCCAATACACACGTTGTCCCGCTCCAGCGTTTTGAGTTCTGCTTTGCGCGCTGCCGAGTATATTCGCTATCGTGTCACAAACCGAGGACCACGGGCTATAGACTCTATACGGGGGCAGGTCCTGACTTAACTGAGATAAATCCTAAATAACTGGTGTGCATGCCATCGAAGGAATTCTGGACGCTCGATTGGCCGTGACCATTGCCTGTACTGTGCAAACTGAACTGAACTGAACTGAACTGACCTTGGCATCAGGTGTAGAAATCAGTTCAGTTCAGTTCAGTTTGCACAGGACAGGTGATGACCACGGCCAATCGAGCGTCCAGAATTCCTTCGGCGGTACGCACACCAATTATGCACCCACCACTGCCGAGTGTATTTCGTCGAATCCCCACTTTAAATGGGAGGGAAACGGAAGACCTCATCGCACATCAACTGCGAGAGACATTATGCATCGTGAGCGTTCTCTGAGGCAGTGTGCAATGAGGGGAAAAGTCGAACAAAACATACTCCATACTCCGTCACCCCTCTAGTTAACATACTCAAGGCTCACTACACGGAAATATCTCGTACCGCTTACTATCTGCGGCACCTTCGAAGAACTTGGCGGTCTGCAGATCTATCATTCCACCAGGCAGACCGTTCCAACTGTTCGCTACCACGTTTCTGAAGGGGTGCCATCTGGCCGTCAACCTAGCCCGAACTTTTGTCAGCTTCTTTTCATGTCCTCTCGTTCTGGAATCTAAAGCCACTTGGAATAGACTATCTGGTCTAAGGCCAGAAAAGCCCTTCATTACCTTGAACGTTTCTATGAGATCCCCTCGACGTCTCCTCCTTTCCAACGAGAAAAGATTCAGATCATAGAGTCTCTGCTCGCAAGTTTTACCCCTCTGCCCTTCAACTATTCGCGTGGCGAGATGTTGAACTTTCTGTAGGCGGGGGGCGTTCTTTTTGTACAAGGGTGACCAAGCCTGCGCACAACCTTCTAAGTGAGGCCGTATTATAGCCATGACTTCAGTCTTAAGAGCTCACCACGAGCCTTTAGTACAGCAGAGTTGCACTGCTCCGACCATTTAAAGTCATTGCTCATGAAGACCCCAAGGTCCTTCACCCTTCTGACTGCCTCTATGGTGAACAGCCGCTGGCCATGAGCGACAGTTGGGCTTTCTGTTATCCTCGACAACAAATGGCTATGTTCGGCTTTCAGGAGTAAGTCCCATTTGTATGCCCAGTCCAGGACGGTACCTTTATCCCCGCCTAAGTCCACCCTACCCTTAGATCCAACAATCTTCACATCATCCGCAAAAATAAAGCAAGGCGATTGAAGAGCGGATGCCAGGTTATTAATAAACAACAAGAATAGGGCCGGGCCTAGGGCGAATCCCTGGGGTACACCACTGATGACAGTCACCAAACTGGAGCACCTGTCCCCCACTTTGACGTGAAACGTCCTGTGGGAGAGGAAGTCCGCCAGCCACCTATATAATGGCCCACCTATACCGAACGTCTCCATCTTGCATGGAAAAAGACGATGATCACCGGAGTCCAAGGCCTTACTTAGTTCGAGGTAGCATACCTGAACTTGCTTACCTTCGTCCAGTCGTCGAGTTACCTCATCTAAGAAGCACAGGAGATTGATCAGACAAGAAGTGTTTTTCAGGAATCCATGCTGAGCCGGACTTAGTGTGAAGTGCTCCAGTAAGTGCTCGCAGATGTAGACTCGGCTGACCCTCTCAAGGACTTTCCTTTGGACGCTAGTCAGGCCTACCTGCCTGTAGCTATGCACAGCCGACTTAGGTCCACCATCATATGTTGCCGAGTAGGCCTCGACTTTCTAGTCCTAGGGCAGCTTACTCTGATCCAAAGAGAACCTGTAAAACCTGCCTACCGATGGAGCTATTGTATCCGTCAACGGCTTGATGATAGCTGGAACTGAACTGCGGTACACCAGCGGTGCGGTCGTCTCCCTCGGTGAGTGTAGCTGTTTTTGAAATTTTTAGAACATACAGCTCGTCCCCCTCCATTTAAGTTTATCTTCATCTGTGCTGACTGGGTCCTGAATAATGTCAATGCCCCTCACCATTGATATAACCGCTTGCTCAGATGAGGCTACTTTCCCCACGAGGCAGTGCGATTCCCCCTCCGTGGCCAATGCCTCACTGCTCAATCCGGACGAAACGGTCCTTCATAGTGCGCTGGCAACGGATGCACTAAAATGTGCAGTCCAAAGTCAGGCTGCAGAGATAGCCGAGCCAAGGGCCACCATAAGTATCCTTAAGGATGGGCTGACCAGCCTGAGGAGTTTGGTAGTCAAATCCCTCCCGGTGTCCCAGGCAGCCGATCAGGTGTGTAGAGTTTCTGAGCAGCAAATTCTTGACGCCGCAAAGATTTTACAAGATACCGAGAATTGCTCCAAGCGAGTCATCCTTTGGGGCCACTTCCTCAGTTCAGATCACCCTCATGACACCTACGCCCAGGTGTTTAATCGCCTTAAGCTCCTTTTCCCACTTAAAGATCGGTCCACTTGGTTGGTAACCAAATGCACCAACCGGGTTCACGGTATTCTCATTGTAATGGGTTCCACAGATGCAGCCAAACGAATTGTTTCCTTGGCCGCAAAGCTCAAGGAGGAAATTAAAGGGCTCAAGGGCGTATCCATTGATAAGCCACTTCATCTGAGGCTCCGCAGTGAGAAGGCTAAGCCAGAAATTCCACAAAAAGCCGATCCTAAGCTCAGAGTGCTGCCAGCTGTCCAGGTAACTCGCCTTGAGGGCCGAGTTGCATGCCCACCATCCCTCGCTCCCATACTGACACCATTTCCCGTCGCCGAAAGTACTCCCAGTAGTAGGCCTAGTGCCACTAAACATCTGTCGCCTACGAAAAGCATCCCAAACCCCATCAAAGCCAACAAGACTTTCAACGGACGAGACTCACTAATCCTTGAGCCCAGGCATGAACCTGCAACCTGTTTCTGCTGAAAGAAGCAATGAGGAGGTTAAACACCAGGTAATATATCTGGTGCTGTCATGAAAAGTAAGCTCACCAACAGGAAAACTCAGAACAGGTCATCAAGCATTGCGCAGAAGGGCAAACCACAAAAAGCAGTCCACCCTTTTCGGAGACCGAAGGATGTAGACCGTCCACCTGGATTGATACCCCCCAGGTTACTAGACATCAAAACCTACCGGTCCCCCCCCCAGCAGTCTGCTTACCCTCTAGCCCCCCAATATCTTCAGCCCCCGACTCTCCCAGGACCTCCTTTCCATCCTCAAATCCCCCTCTTTCCCCCTCCTCAAATCCAAAACCAGCTGCCTCTGGCGATTCTGCAACAACTCCTGAGCATGTGCTCAGGCGTTTTTACAGCAATTGCCTGAGTGTGTTGAATAAGATCCCGGAGCTTCGGCAGCTTGCAGTGGATAAGGAGCCTCAGATCATAGCCCTCACAGAAACCTGGCTCACCCCCGACATACTTGATGCCGAAATATCCATTCCGGGATAATTCACAGTAAGGCAGGACTCCAGTAGAGGTCGTGCCGGCGGGGTCATCATATACTACGATAATTCGATCCCTCCTCCCACCTTACTGACAACCCCAACCTTTTCAGGTATTGATTGTTTGTGGGCCGTGTTTAACCTCTCTAGGACAGACACCCTTTTGCTTGGTGTTGTCCACCGTCCTACCGCATGCAATTCAACTGACAGCTTAGGTCTCATAGACTTATTAGGCTCCCTGAAAAGCTACACAGACTTCACCCATCTGTTAGTCACTGGTGACTTCAACTCTCCCAGTACAAACCGGCAAAGAGCTGATGTAACGAACGTTTGAGCAATGCGTAGCCAAATTCGCAACGGATCCCGAAATCAAAAGACGATTATCCGTGATATTCCACGAAACTAAATTATTACAATAAACAATGACACAAACAATATACAATACTCAATAGATCAATTTGGAACGAGGAAAAACACGCAAAATGCCAAGAAAAGGATCAAAGGCAGTCGAATCCGGACAGGAATTAATACGGCAAGTCTCTGGGGAGGTTTTGGGTACATATGATTCTTTAGTTAATGCTAGATCGCCTAGTCCTGTCAGTGCTAGTTCATGTTTTATTGAGAACAATATTGATCGTAAGGATGTCGATTTATATAAGCTGAGAATACTAGAACTAGAGCAACAGTTACTATCGGCTAGACTACAGGAGCAGGAAGCAGAGAAGTGTACACAGGAACAGCGAGAGCATGAGACCAGTGACTTCGACACTTCCGATAGATTAGGGTGCAATAAGGTAGGGAACCCCACGCCGGTCGCCGACTACAAACCACCATCGATCGATCTGTCTAGAGTGGAGCTAACGGTTTTCGACGGGCGAGCTGAGCAATACCGCAAGTTTGTCAAGCAGTTCGAGACGTTCGTTGAAAATAAGGCAACCGACCCTGGGCAAAGGCTTCTCTACCTTACTCACTACTGCCGAGGCCGAGCAAGAGAAGCTATCGACGGGTGCATCATGCTCGACCCAGAACAAGGCTACACAAGGGCAAATAAAGATTCTGAGGGACTTGTTTGGCCAACCTTTCAAAGTAGCCCGTAACCTAATAGAGGGCGTGATGGTAGAGGCAAAGAGAACCAAGGGCGACGTCTACTCAATGGCCGACCTGGTGATTAAGATGCAGAACTGCTCAATAGCCCTCGACCATTTAGGTTACAGGGCTGACCTAGACGCCATGCACACTTTGAAAGGCATAGTCCGTCACCTCTCTCCCGAAATACAGGGTCGGTGGGCGGAAGAAGCAGAACGGATAAGCCGAAGCGACAGAGAAGCCAACTTGGAAGACCTGACCGAATACTAGGACAGGAAAACGAAGATAGCTGACAGCAGATTCGGCCGACTCATCCGGGACAGCAACCGAGCAAACAAGCCCAGTACTAGCCAAGTCCAAACCCCTGTACGGGAACATCCAAAGTACCAGCCTTGGACCACTACACACGTCATTTCACGAGATGCTTCGGCGAAACCAAATTGCAGATCCTGTGGTACTAGCCATGGCCTACCAGAATGCCCCAAGTTCGTCAACGCCACAATAGACGAACGGTGGGGAATGGCGAGGATGGCAGGAGCATGTTTTATCCGTCTGAACACCACGCACCGGGCAGCAGCCTGTAGAACAAGGAATCGATGTGGTTACGAGGGCTGCACGGGCAGACACTATCGGCTGCTGCATCAGGCGAGAGTAACCATATCCGAGGCGAGTGCCAAGCCCAGCGTGATTTGTTCAACTTCACAATCTGCCAGTAAACCGGTACGTTTAGGCGTAGTGGCTGTGGGAGTAGTGACTCCGACTGGGATAGTCAAGGCGTTGGCTTTCGTTGATAGTGGATCCGACAGCACTTTAGTGAAAGAGCGGTTTGCCGACAAACACCAACTGGCTAAAGGTGCGACGTCGTTAGCGGTGAGCACGGTGGGCGGAACACAGGTAATGACTGCCGGTAGATTAAGGCTGCAACTCATCTCTCTAGACACTAACGAGGAAATTAAACCAACGGAGGCATTCACGTTAGCGGATCTCCCCATGCGAGCACCAAGGTCGGTGAACGCAATCTTGACTCGGTGGCCCCAACTGCAGGATGTAACCGTTGTAGACTGGGAAGATGATGAAGTGGATCTCTTCATCGGCTGCGAAGTGCCAGAGGCACATTGGGTGCTTGACCAGAGAGTGGGCGACCGCCAGGCACCTTATGCCGTACGCACGGCTCTGGGATGGATGTTATACGGTCCAGTAGGGGTACGCGGTTCCGTGAATTACTTATCCGCCGAAACGGACCGCATAGAGTATCATCTGCAACGGCTGTATGAAAAGGAGTTTCATGACATTGGAGGCGAAAGACCGACGTTGTCTCAAGAGGATCATTTCGCCCTACTAACGGTGGGGCAAGGCACTGGAGGCCTCAAAAAACAGTTCGAGGTTCCCCTCCCATGGCGCACATCGGTCGACCCGTGGACTGACAACAGAAATTATGTTCTCCAACGATTACTACGACTAAAAGAACGCTTCATCCGAGACCAGAATCTGTGGGAACGATACGCGGATTTGATGAAGCGAAACGAGGCCCTCGGTTACGTTGAAAAGGTGCCTGTTAACACCGACAGCAAAAGGGGTATCTGGTATCTGCCTCACCATCCGGTTATCAACCCCAAGAAACCCAATAAACTGCGGGTGGTTTTCGACTGTGCGGCCAAGTTCCAGGGCAAGTCGTTAAACGATCGCCTACTACAGGGGCCTGACTGGACCACACCACTGATCGATGTTTTGTGCCGTTTCAGAGTGGGTAAAGTGGCTTTGTCTGCCGACATTAGGGAAATGTTCCATCAGGTAAAGATTCCGATAGGAGAACGAGATGCTTTGCGTTTCCTGTGGTGGGAAGGGAGTGACCGGGACAACGCAGCGGTGAATTATAGGATGACCGTCCACCCCTTCGGAGCCATATCGTCACCATTTTGTGCCAACTACGCCCTCCGAGAATCAGCGAACAAACATGGCGCTCTAGTACATCGGACGGTGGTAGAAAGCGTCAGCAGGAACTTCTACGTCGACGACTACCTTGGGTCATTCGATGATGTGGAATCAGCTCTAGAGCAGTTCAGGGGTCTGACGAGATTGCTGGAAGAGGGCGGCTTCCATCTAACTAAATGGATGTCGAACGCTTCAGAAGTGCTGAAGATCATCCCGTATCACGAAAAGGCCGAAAGGGTAAGAGATTTGGACGGCTCTGCACTTCCTATCGAGCGCACCTTAGGGATACAATGGGACGCGGAAACGGACGATTTTGTTTTCGAACTAAACGTTCCCGAGCTGCCAATAACCCGTCGTGGCATACTATCTGCCGTCTCAAGTTTGTTCGACCCGCTCGGTTTCGTCTCACCATGGCTGCTACCCGGAAAGAACTTGCTGCAGCGGCTGTGCCGTAAGAAAGTTGATTGGGACCAGTCACTGGACCGAGGGGACCGGCTGGACTGGGAAGAATTTTTGAACACCTTGAAGAAATTAGGGGACATAAGGATTCCACGATGTTTGACTCCTGGCCATACGACACGGACTGGAGAACTACATGCCTTTTCCGATGCATCCGAAGTCGGTTATGGAGCTGTGGTGTACGGACGATGGTGCGCAGGAGATAGACAATATACCACGAGGATCCTGCTCGCCAAAGCCCGCGTTGCTCCACTGAAGTCGGTCTCAATCCCACGCCTTGAACTCAGTGCAGCCGTGTTGGCAGTCGGGGTGGTGCAAGTTGTGAAGAGATGTTTCGATCTCTACATTTGGTCGGTGAGCTTCTGGACGGATTCAACGATAGTACTTTACTATATGAACAGCGCCCGGAGCCGGTTTAGTACTTTCGTTGCTAACCTACTCACGAGTATCCACGATGAATCAGCCATGATTCAGTGGAAGCATGTCAGGTCTGGCGGTAATCCGGCCGATCCGTGCTCCCGAGGTACGACCAACTTCAGGAAACTAGACACGTGGACAGGAGGGTCAAACTTCCTGCAAGTGCCTAAACAAGACTGGCCCCTGTTCGAATTAAAAACCCCTACGGAAGTGGAACTGGAGATCAAAGGCGTAGTGATAGCAACCAACGTCGTCGAAGCGACATCCATTCTATCGCGACTGGTCAGGTTTTCTTCCTGGATGAAGACACTTCGTTCGCTAGTTTGGTTAACCAGGTTCAAGAGAAATTTACTAGTCATGAAAGGGCTACGGCCCTCAGGTCGGACACGGGTCGGCGCGATAGGTCCCGATGAGCTACAAGCGGCAGAGTACGATATTTTCAGAATGATACAACGCGAGGCTTTCGCCCGAGAACTCAAGAGGGCGGAAGAAGTGGGGCCGACCAATAAAGACATGCCATCTTCAAGAGGCGAGCTGAAGCGTTTTACCCCAAACTCATCGACGGACTGCTGCGGGTGGATGGTAGGCTGACCAACGCCCACCTGAACTTCGACACAAAGTATCCTATACTGCTGCCTGCGAGACAACCTGCAGTAGAGCTAATGATTCAACATGTCCACACAGTAAAGAGACATGCCGGTGAAAGTCACGTTACGAGCGTCATTCGAAAGCGCCTTTGGTTGCTGAGAGGACGAGAGACAGTAAAACGCGTAATCCGACGGTGTGTGCAATGCAGGAGACGCAGTGCCACAGCAGGCAAACAACTCATGGCCCCACTACCAGAATGCAGGGTGACTACGGGCTGGTGGCCGTTCAGTGACACCGGGTTGGATTATTTCGGGCCCTTGTGGATCCAGTGCCGGAAAAGATTAGAAAAGCGATACGGATGTATCATGACGTGCATGAAGTCACGGGCCTTGCAGAGATTTGTCAACCGAAGGGGCGTACCGGCCGATATATACTCAGACAATGCATCGAATTTTGTGGGCGCTCACCGGGAATTGCAGCGTTGGCACAAGAACATAAACGGGGACGAACTGCAGGATCGAACCGTGGCCTACGGCATACGATAGCATTTCAACCCCCGCGGGCCAGTCACTGCGGCGAAGTATGGGAACTCATGGTCGGGTCCGTCAGGCGGATCCTGCTGTCGATCTTGGAGCAGCAGCCGCCCGACGACGAGACGCTGAACACCGTCATGAATGAGGTGGAGCGAATCCTGAACAACCGCCCCCTGGTTCCAGTATTGAACGGCGACCCCACCCACCTGGCGCTCACCCCAAACGACTTATTGACGTTAAGATCGAACGAGGGTTTTCAAGGGCCGGTAAACCTTCGTGGGAGTTACCTCCACCGATGAAAGCAGGCGAACTATCTGGCCAAGGTCTTCTGGAGGCGATGGCTGCGGGAGTACCTACCGGCTTTGCAGACTCGACAGAAGTGGCTGGCCAAAACAAGACCATTCAAAGTTGGGGACGTGGTTATGATCGCCGACGAACGCGCACATTTCAGCGCTTGGTCTTTGGGAGTAGTTTCGGAAACCATCAAAAGCACTGACGAAATGATAAGAACGGTGAAGGTGAAGACAGCTAACGGAGTGCTCATTCGTGACATACGCAGCATTAACCTACTCGAGAGCGAAGACGGAGGAGCTGATAACCCTGAGGCCCAGTAAACCTTTTTCACACCAGTAATCGAGGTGGATAAAGAAACACCATATATACCACACGGTCTCCGTCAAACACGTTAAGGTGCTCGCCGTCTTTTCGTTGACATTACAGGAGGTTCTTTCCGATATGTGGTGATGAGTGCGATTCCACTGTACATCCCGATACATACACGCATGCACGACGCACTCTACATCCCGTAAACCCATCAAACTTGTGACAGTGTTCGTTGTTTTGCTTTTTGTTGACGTTACCGAATGCCCCTTGCATATGTGGAAGTAGCGGAGCTCAGGTCACACACACATGCTACATTTTACTCATTTTCTTGCCACGCGGTCTTTTGTTGACATTGCAGAAAGTCCTCCTTTGATGTGTAGTCATACCTGTGATTTCATTGTACCCCCGGCACACACACACACACTCACTCACACACACACTCAAGCACGTACATCCAGGACCGGACGGCCCCTTACGAGGGCAACGTCTATGTGACCCTTCACGCCCGCCATCGGTCATTTGGTCTTGTGGAAGATGTAGACTAGCCTCACGTCTATGTATCCAATGGATTAGGTGCGACCAGTAGTAGAACGTTGACGACGAGCATTAGACGCGCGCACTGACAGCAGGGCCTAGGCAGATAGGAAGAATCAGTACCTTTATACCAAACCTTTGACTCTGCTAAGGATCCAGGAGGGTTTTGGTGGGTGGTGTAACAGCCGGTCGTGGAAAATCCCCCTTTTTCCCTCGCGATTCAGTGTTTTTCCCAACATCACTCATTTGCATACACTATTGACTTGTCTTTACGAACTGGTTGTTTTTCTGGACCAATTGTTGTTTGTTCGCGCCCAGAGCGCTACTTTGGCACATCCTTGTTCAGGACCTGCGTGACGCACGTGCTGTTTGCTCACACGCTGCTATTCGGTTTCTCGTTGTTGAGTCCTTGTGATCGTATTATTGAGGTTTGTATATTGTTTATGTCATTGTTTATTGTAATAATCTAGTATCGTAGAATATCACGGATAATCGTCTTTTGATTTCGGGATCCGTTGCGAATTTGGCTACGCATTGCTCAAACGTTCGTTACAGCTGATGCCCCGGATATCATTTTCGGTAAACCCCTCCTTGATCTCGTACTGAAAACTCATGGGTGCAGAACGTAAGAGATCCGACTAGATATCGCACAGGCCACGCCCCGTCCCTACTAGACCTGGTCATCACCAATGATCGGTTCCTAATAGATGTGGTGCATTACTTGCCGCCCCTCGGCAAAAGTGATCACATTCTCATTGGATTCGATTATATCGTGAAATGGCCTCCTCTTCCCTCAGAAACTAAAATTTTGAGATCCTTCAAAAGGACCAATTTTTACCAAGTCTGTGCATTTTTTCGCTCCCAGCTAAATTTAACTAACCCAGATAACTCTGCTGATGAAATGACAGAGAATCTCAGAGAGTTGATCTCCTTAGCTGAAAGGCTATTTGTCCCCAGAATTCGTCGCCCACAGACCGCTAAGCGACCCCTCCCTCGCCTCATTAGGCGCATTCTAGACGAACGCGCACGCCTCTTTGTTAGATATAAAGCCACAGGCCTTGCCCGTGATGCAGAAGACTTCAGGATCATATGAAACATATGCAAAGACAAGATTAGGTCCTATCAGAATGCAGTCCAACGATCCGTACCTGGTCGAGCACGGACCAATAAGGCATTTTTCTTTCAGTACATGCGCCGTCTTAGGGGTACAGCTCCGACGCCATTAGCTCTCAAAGATAGTGCCGGATCTCCAATCACTTCCCCTAGCCAAGTAGCCGAGGCATTCAGCTCCTACTTCCGTACAATTTTTAGCTCCATACCCATATCATCCCACCCTACCATGCATCCGTTATCTCTGACCACTACCCTTAACCTCGTCACTATTCCCATTGGTGCAGTCGCTCAAGGTTTCCGACGGCTCAACCAATATTGCTCTATGGGTCCTGACCTAATCCACCCCCGTATTCTCAAGGAAGCCGCGGATACATTAGCTGCTCCTTATGTCTCGCTTTTTCAGCGATGTGCTGACGATGGAGTTTTCCCCCGTAACTGGAAAAAGCAGTGATCGCACCCATCTATAAGAAGGGTAGTAGACACCTTGCTTCCAGTTACAGACCCATAAGCCTCACTAGCATCCCCAGCGAAATTTTTGAGGGAATTCTTAAGAGTGAGATTCTTTCCCATCTTCATAGAAATAAGATCCTCTCCCCGTCTCAACATGGATTTCTTCCTGGCAGATCATGCATCACCAATATGCTTACTGTCATGGATAGTCTAACGAAAGCCTATGATACTGGCCAGCTCTCACATGCTGTATTCATCGATTTTGCTAAGGCCTTCGATAAGGTCCCCCATGCCTCTCTTCTTTATAAGCTGCAGGCATACGGGATCACAAGCTCCATGTTGGCCATCCTACGTAGCTTCCTTACCGACCACACCTTTGTGGTTAAAGTCGGGAATGTTTTGTCTCAACCCTCCCCAGTAACAACTGGGGTCCCCCAAGGGTCGGTCTTAAGTCCTCTTCTTTTCCTGATCCATATAAACGATCTACCGACAGCCCTTCCTACGAACATCGCCATGTACGCAGATGATGTAACCCCCTGGAGTTCAAGCGTTGAAGACCTGCAAATTGCAGTTTATGAAACAAAACGCTGGTCCGAGGATTGGAACCTCTCAGTTAATGATGACAAATGCGTGAGCATGTCTTTCGGCAGAGAGACTGGTCACACGTTTTCCATTAATGGAGCAACCACACTGCCAAGGGTTGACCGACACGAGGTGCTCGGTTTCTGGTTAGATCGTAACTTGTCCTTCTCTCATCATCACGAACTTGCGAGCAAGTCTGCCTTTCGAGTCCTAAACATGATTCGAAGGTCCTTCCCGCGCCTTTCTAAGGATGATTTCCCCATAATTTTCGGCACGTATATCCGACCTCTGCTGGAGTACGGTAGTCAAATAGAGCACTCTGGTCTTGTTCGAGGCCGTGAGATCCTAGAAAGAGTTCAGCGGGCCTCCATCAAGGCAGTAAGGGGTCTATCCCACCTACATTGTCCCGTCCGCCTCTCACTCCTCAACCTCCATCCCCTTGACTTAAGACGCGTAAGATGTGATCTGTTTTTGATGTTCCACCTTTTTGAAACAGGTCAAAGCGATTGCTTCCTCCCCGTCTGTCCAGCCTGTTCTCTCCGTGGTCACAGCAGAAAAGTTTTCAAACCGAGGCCACGTACTTCACTAAGGATTAACTTTTTTAGCTATAGGGTTATTACTATGTGGAATGCACTTCCGGAAGATATTGTTCTCTTGCAGAACAAAACTATCTTCAGGAAAAAGCTAGACCTCTACCTGGGTCTCTCCCAATAATTCCCTTTGTCAAAAAAACAAACAAAATAGTTGTCCTTTATCGCATATATGTTCGTGAATGCCACACCCCCACTCAGCTTAAGGCACTGTCCACAGTGTGACACCGCATGATGTTGTGTATCTTGTTTTTGCTGCCACCCCGCCCCCCCCGCTTCTTTTTACTCTCATTTCAGCTCGGTGAATCCGACAGAAGATCAAAGATTTCCTCATGAACCGGGACAATTGGGCTCAAAACCTCGAACCCATGTAGTACTTCAAGACTTCAAGACACCATCTGGGCCTACTGAATGATGGCTGGTTAATTCTCGTGGGTACTTGCGCACGTCGTCCTCTGAGTGATTCAGTTCGTTTAACTGCGGAGCAGGATGCACCAGAGCCAGATTTACTCGTACTCCACTATCTATCCTACGTACACTACCAAAGTATTCCCCCAGGTCATCTGCTTTTCCCTGGTCATCAGCGACAACACAGTGGTAACCAGCCCATAGTAGAACCACGGCATTCCTTGCTGAGCCTTTCGACTGCACATAGCCATAGGTTTTTTCGGTTGCTTTCTTACTCATTTAGATAATCTGAACTCAAACTCTCAGAAGTTCGCAGAAGGCTCATGGTCACGTTTCTAAGCTTTGTACAGCGGTTCCAGGCTAGCCGACTGCCGAAAGCTTTGTACTGGTTCCAGCTGAGGTTTCTACTTTTGATGGCCTTGGCCATTTCAGCCTTCCACCACATGGGTTTGTGCTGCCCACTCATTCGTTTCAAGGGTGCGAACTCTTTCTGTAGGGCAGTCAGGGATACCTTCACGACCTGCCTGCGCCCCTCGAAAGTAGCTCCCTCTATCGTGTCCCAGGCCAAATCCGTTGCCCCATTGCGGAGCCTGTCTGTGTCCATACTACCGAAATGCCTAACCAGACTTGAGGGTACCTTGGGTTGCCGCTTGCAAAGGGCGATCTTGACACACGAGGTCACTCTTGCCCAGCGGTGCACAGTCTTTCAGTCCAGACACGTCGTTGGGAAAGTCGCTATTGCCAAATCCAGCAAGGATGGAAAGCATCCAGCCCTATATCTGGTATTTTCTCTGATATGCTGGTGCAGCTCATTGGCATGCAGCCATTCTAAGCAGGTTTTGCTCCTCCGATCCCGGCACGCAGACCTCAGCCGTCCAGCCAATGTGCTGAAGGTTGAAGTCACCCACTATGAGGGTCTTTTGTGCGTCCTCAACTGGTTCAATCAAAGTCCGCAATAAACAGTCATCCTCTTCGCAGTTTGCACTTGGTGCCCTGTAGGCACAGACAACGTTAACCCGTCAGCCTGGAAGGATGATCGTAACGGCGCACAACTGGGCGTTGCGAGTGCACATCCTGGTCTAAGACTCCAGATGGTTTGTACCCGAACTAATGAGGATGGCCACTCCTCCACCAAGGCGACTGTGTTCTCCATCCTGCCTACATAATGCAAAACCTTTGCTTATTAGTTCTGTTACGCGGTTTTCTTTAGAAAGCCACATTTTTGCAACGGCATATATTGACGCTTTGCGCTCCCCAGCCGTTTTGGCGAGCACCATCCATTTGTTTCCAATACTACACGCGTTAATATGTAGCACCACGGCGCTTGCTCCGTCTCTCAGGCGTCCCTTATTATTTACTCCTGTTTGGTTCTCGGGCGCAAAGCCTGAGATGATGACAAGTGTTTTGCTTCGGCCGTCCCCACTGGTGTGCATGACGCCCGCTGATGATCTGGGACTTGCGAAGACTTCCGATCGATCTTCATAGGAGTTGCCAAAACATCCAAGCTGGCAAGGGTCGAGCTGTCCTCCACTTCCCCGCGGTACTGCCAGATTTCATCTTCCAGGGCGTCTTCAAATGAAACTATCTCCGGCCCCGCACGCGATTTCTTCACTGCTGTCAGCGCCGGGGACTGAGAACCGAGTGAAACGACCGGTCGTGGAAAATCTCCCTAAAACCGTTGCAGTTCCATGTTTTTCCTAACATCACTCACTTGCCTACACTATTGACGTGTCTTTACGAACTGTTTGTTTTTATGGACCGAGAGCGATACTTTGCCATATCCTTGTTCTGAACCTGCGTGACGCACGTGCCCCTTGCTCGCACTCTGCAATTTGGTTTCTCGTTTGTTGAGTCCTCGTGACCTCATAATTGAGGTTTGTATCTTTTTGGTGTCATTGTTCATTCAATAATCTAGTGTCGTAAAATATCACGGACAGTTGCCTTTTGATTTCGGGATCCGTTATGAATTTGGCTACGCATTGCTCAAACTTTTGTTACACCGAGTACGGCATTCTGCCGAAGTTGTTCGTTTCTCACCAGCTCCCTGGCTGGTCGAGTCAAGTTACCCCCCCCCTGTGCCGCACCACCAGGCCTACTCCATGCTCGTCTGGAATAATTTAGTATCCACTTTTGGTGGAGTGAGCCACTACTTCTGCCCTGTGTCCCCATCAGAGAAATCCACCAATATAGAGCCCGCTCGATGTTCGCCTTTGTTCCAAATTGGTGACTTCCATGTCTCCACTCTGTGCACCCTTCTGAGAGCAGCAAGGTACTTAACGCCTGCAAATTAACAATTTGTCGTAGGCCATCCTCCCATCTATATCCCACATGGCTTTCGATTCCCTTATGAAAGGTTCTTCCCGGTTTAGGATCAGGAGCCTGAGGCCTGGGACCCTGCCCATGGACAAGATCTGCCTTTGCAGGTCCTTCACTTTTCTTTTCCGACAGCAGAAGCGCACGGCCGTCCGCCCTTGATGGCCCATCCTTCGCTGTATTACAGTCGATCTTTCTAGGCTGCTTTGCCCCTCTGGTCTCCTCAGCCCACTTGCCCTCGTCGGTCTGCTTCAGGGAAGTTGAGGCAGCGACCGCATAAAAAGCTCTCGGAAAGGGTCCACTCGCTCTAATGACCGTCCACTCAGGTGTGTCTGATTGCGGTGTTTTGGGGCTTATGTCTGTGGTACCCCTTGGTGGGCTTGGGTCCTGCCCTCGGGCTTGCGGATTAAAGACCGGACGGGCCACCGCCTTGAAAGGAACACAGATCCGCCCAACCCCTGGTTTCTGTTTGGAAAAATACACGTGTCCTTCACTATTTCTGAATACTTTGAGTGAGCCCACCTCTTGCATGCCTCCCGCTCTATACCATTTACCACACGTTTTCCGAACTAAGGTGCGAGACACGGGTCAGAAACGCTTGCCACACAGAAAACCATGAAACGAAGGGGAAATAGCTCAAATGTTCTTTAACCAAACACAAAATAAGCACTCTGATACTTGCTGATACAACCCTTTAACACAAAAGAACAAAAAGAGAAAATCCATGCGAGAAAAGACCGCTTCACAATAACACCGAATACTACTCGGCAACACTACACGGACAGTAAAAAATGTTCTCCAAATAAAACCCACCTTAAATGCAACTCTGATGCGCTTAGTTATGTGAATTAAACAGGGTTAATTCACAAAATTATTCAAAACCTCAATTTAAAGCCAAGAGCGCTATGAATTCAAGCCACACAGCACCCTCCAGTCGATTCAATCCGGTTCCAGAAATTGACGGCGGGATGCCTGCATGTCCATATTCCTGCACTGGTGCTTCGACTATTGGAAGAGACGACTCTTCGCTAATACTTGGCCATAATCAATGAGGGCTCAGTTTAGATCTCGAACCCCGTTTCTCTTCAGCAACTTTTCGGACCACAGCCGTTATTCACACATACACACACCTCAAGGCTAATCTCTCCGGTAACAAGGATAGCATAGTAAGGGGTGGGAGGTACCAGATAAGGGTTCCTTCAGGGTCGAAGTGAAAGGAACCAATCAGTCATCTACAAAAAAAGGTGGTGGGCTCCTGGACATATTTCTCCAAACACAGTCATCAGCGCATTATCTAACCGTCTTTTGAACTCAGACGCGGTGCTGGCGCCTATCAAATCTTCTGCAGCCTATTCCAGTCTTTAGTGACCATGACTGCAAAAGGTTGACTTGTGATACGAGTTAAAGTTCTCTCTTACTTAACTGTCGGTAAGTGCCCTCTTAGACGGCCACCGTGACACACTCTTAAGCAATGCGTAGCCAAATTCATAACGGATCCCGAAATCAAAAGGCAACTGTCCGTGATATTTTACGACACTAGATTATTGAATGAACAATGACACCAAAAAGATACAAACCTCAATTATGAGGTCACGAGGACTCAACAAACGAGAAACCAAATTGCAGAGTGCGAGCAAGGGGCACGTGCGTCACGCAGGTTCAGAACAAGGATATGGCAAAGTATCGCTCTCGGTCCATAAAAACAAACAGTTCGTAAAGACACGTCAATAGTGTAGGCAAGTGAGTGATGTTAGGAAAAACATGGAACTGCAACGGTTTTAGGGAGATTTTCCACGACCGGTCGGTGCACCGCCCACCAAAATCCTCCTGAATCCTTAGCAGAGTCAAAGGTTTGGTATGGAGGTACTGATTTTTCTCACCTACTTTGGCCTTGGTGCCAGTGCGGATGCCTAATGCTCGTCGTCAGCGTTCTACTCATGGTCGCACCTAACCCAGTGGGTACACCGAAACGAGGCCACTCTACATCTTCCACCGGAACAGCTGGCTGATGGCGGGCGTGGAGGGTGAACATAGATGCTGTCCTTGGAAAGGCCGTCCTGCGCCGGCCGTATGTGCTTGCGTGAGTGTGTGTGTATGATGTAGTCGCCGCTACCTCCACATATGCAAAAGACATTTCAGTAAAATTAACAAAAGCAAATTGCGAACCCCATCACAGGTTTGATAGGGGTTGCGTGACATAACGTGTATCGGGTATGTGCGTATGTGTCTGGATGTATAATAGAATCACAAGTATCATCACACGTAAAAAAGGGCTTTCTGCAACGTCAACGAAAGACTGTGAGCAATATAACGTGTTTGACGGAGACCTTGTGGTATAACGAGTGAAATTTATGTGAGTGTGCTTGGGGGTGTACGATGGTTCGATACGTCAGTGTGTCGGGATTGCTTCCATATACGGTGTTTCTTTACCCACCTCGATGACTAGTGCGAAACAGTCTACTGGGCCTCAGCGTAAGCAGCTTCTCCACCTTCGCTCTCGAGTAGGCTAATACTGCGTACATCACGAATGAGCACTACGTTAGCTGTCTTCAGCTTCAGCGTTCTTATCATTCCGTCAGTGCTTCCGATGGCTTCCACAACTACTCCCAAGGGCCAGGTGCTGAAATGTGCGTGTTCGTCTGAGATCATCACCAAATCCCCAACCTTGAATGGTCTTGTTTTGGCCAGCCACTTCGCTCGAGTCTGCAGAGCCGGTAGGTACTCCCGCAGCCATCGCCTCCAGAAGACCTTGGCCAGATAGTTCGCCTGATTCCATCGGTGGAGGTAACTCCCACGAAGGCTTACCGGCCCTTGCAAACCCTCGTTCAACCTTAACATGGATACGTCATTCGGGGTGAGCGCCAGGTGGGTGGGGTCGCCGTTCCTTACTGGAGACAGGGGGCGGTTGTTAAGAATTCTCTCTACCTCATTCATGACGGTGTTCAGCGTCTCGTCGTCGGGCGGCTGCTGCTCCAAGATCGACAGCAGGATCCGCCTGACGGACCCGACCATGAGTTCCCATACTTCGCCGCAGTGACTGGCCCGCGGGGGTTGAAATGCTATCGTATGCCGTAGGCCACGGTTCGATCCTGCAGTTCGTCCCTGTTTATGTTCTTGTGCCAACGCTGCAATTCCCGGTGAGCGCCCACAAAATTCGATGCATTGTCTGAGTATATATCGGCCGGCACGCCTCTTTTTTTGATAAATCTCTGCAAGGCCCGTAGGAAAGAATCAGCCGTCATCAAATGTGTGACTTCTAGGTGTACCGCGCGTGAGTTCATGCACGTCATGATACATCCGTATCGCTTTTCTAATCATTTCCCGCACTTGATCCACAAGGGCCCGAAATAGTCCATCCTGGTGTCGCTGAACGGCCACCAGCCCGCAGTCACCCTGCATTCTGGTAGTGGGGCCATGAGTTGTTTGCCTGCTGTGGCATTGCGTCTCCTGCATTGCACACACCGTCGGATTACGCGTTTTACTGTCTCTCGTCCTCTCAGCAACCAAAGGCGCTTTCGAATGACGCTCGTAACGTGACTTTCACCGGCATGTCTCTTTACTGTGTGGACATGTTGAATCATTAGCTCTACTGCAGGTTGTCTCGCAGGCAGCAGTATAGGATACTTTGTGTCGAAGTTCAGGTGGGCGTTGGTCAGCCTACCATCCACCCGCAGCAGTCCGTCGATGAGTTTGGGGTAAAACGCTTCAGCTCGCCTCTTGGAGATGGCATGTCTTTATTGGTCGGCCCCACTTCTTCCGCCCTCTTGAGTTCTCGGGCGAAAGCCTCGCGTTGTATCATTCTGAAAATATCGTACTCTGCCGCTTGTAGCTCATCGGGACCTATCGCGCCGACCCGTGTCCGACCTGAGGGCCGTAGCCCTTTCATGACTAGTAAATTTCTCTTGAACCTGGTTAACCAAACTAGCGAACGAAGTGTCTTCATCCAGGAAGAAAACCTGACCAGTCGCGATAGAATGGATGTCGCTTCGACGACGTTGGTTGCTATCACTACGCCTTTGATCTCCAGTTCCACTTCCGTAGGGGTTTTTAATTCGAACAGGGGCCAGTCTTGTTTAGGCACTTGCAGGAAGTTTGACCCTCCTGTCCACGTGTCTAGTTTCCTGAAGTTGGTCGTACCTCGGGAGCACGGATCGGCCGGATTACCGCCAGACCTGACATGCTTCCACTGAATCATGGCTGATTCATCGTGGATACTCGTGAGTAGGTTAGCAACGAAAGTACTAAACCGGCTCCGGACGCTGTTCATATAGTAAAGTACTATCGTTGAATCCGTCCAGAAGCTCACCGACCAAATGTAGAGATCGAAACATCTCTTCACAACTTGCACCACCCCGACTGCCAACACGGCTGCACTGAGTTCAAGGCGTGGGATTGAGACCAACTTCAGTGGAGCAACGCGGGCTTTGGCGAGCAGGATCCTCGTGGTATATTGTCTATCTCCTGCGCACCATCGTCCGTACACCACAGCTCCATAACCGACTTCGGATGCATCGGAAAAGGCATGTAGTTCTCCAGTCCGTGTCGTATGGCCAGGAGTCAAACATCGTGGAATCCTTATGTCCCCTAATTTCTTCGAGGTTTTCAGAAATTCCTCCCAGTCCAGTCAGTCTTCTCGGTCCAGTGACTGGTCCCAGTCGACTTTCTGATGGCAAAGCCGCTGCAGCAAGTTCTTTCCGGGTGGCAACCATGATGGGACGAAACCGAGCGGGTCGAACGGACTAGAGACAGCGGATAGTATACCTCGACGGGTAATGGCAGCTCGGGAACGTTTAGCTCGAAAACAAAGTCGTCCTTTTCCGCGTCCCATTGTATTCCTGAAGTGCGTTTGGTAGGGAGTGGAGAACCGTCCAAACCCCTAACCCCTACAGGCTTCTCGTGGTACGGAATGACCTCGAGCACTTAATATTGGTTTATTTCGTAGACGTCCGAAACGTGCAATGTACAAGATCTTGTTGATACAGGTGATGGAATGGACAGAAATAATTCATAAAAACGAGGGAACTCTCATGAAAATATGGGATAAAATGGCTCAGAAGGGGGAATAAAGTGAGATTAAAATAGGATAAATGTATGCACACCATAGGGATCGTGTGGAGTTTTAATGAACTTAAGGGCGGATTTGAATGTACGCCCGGTGAGTTTGAAAGTCAAGGTCAGATGGGCTGGGTGACTGCGGTAGCGGGGTAAGTTCCGACCTGGAGATTTTTGAATTGGCGAAGAATCCTGGAATTCTGGGGCGCGAATTTTGAAAAACACGGAATTGATCTGCCAAGCTTATTGTGAAATACGAGTTACTTGTTGAATTGTAAGTGGCTTACCTGTTATATTTATAATGAGAAAAAAATGGGCAATTTTTCGTTGGTAAAAACATTCTGATCAACGAAATAGTCATCATTTGTGTATAGCGGACTATAAAATTGGACTGGAGTGTAGATTCCTATCTGGTGCCCCCAGTGGTGGTGCGCTTTCTGAAGGACCACTGGGCGATATGATCTGACCAAGTGAAGTTGGGCTAAAAGAATAACTGCCAGAATAGGGCAACTTTTTTTTCTACCTGCATGTACACCACTGGCGTAAGGAGTTTCGTAAGTGATGGATGGAAGTAGAGCAGGTTTGGTTTCGCGTCCACCGGTAACCGAAGGATATTATATATATATATATATATATATATATATATGGTTGTGTCCCACTGTACGAGCTCTCTTCCATGTATCTGCTATAGCAGCAAAGTTTCACTGAACTAACTAGCTGATCCTCTTGTCTGAACGTAGTAGATAACTGCCCCTCTGCTACCAGTGCTTCCAGCATTTATCGGTACTGTAACTTACTTGATATGGGTAACGGATTGAATCGAATGCTGTTTCCTTTCCATCTTCTGAAGCTGTTAAACATCAGTCGATCTTCACGAAATGCTTAACAAAGCACGGAGTTTTCTATATACCACGTCCAAACCCGCGAATGATTGCCCCCTATATGAAGCTAGTATTCCCTGGTTTGCCCACGTGAAACAAGACTCACATACAAGAGAAGTGAAAAGGCAACAACAAAATGGCCTCAGAGAAGCAACACGGTAATCAAAATGTGGTGGCCCCATACGGACCATGTTGACAGTCTCGTTGCCCTCCGCGTTGGTCATCAAGCCAGACAATGCACGCACTCGAACTCGTCGACGCAGCAATATTTGATGAAATAGTACTGCGTGCCAGGTGGTAAAATTATACCACATTTGCTTGCCATTTCCCTTATTCGTGAATCGTATACGTAGAAGCTCGAACAAGCGGTTGGTTGGAAGTCCTGAAAATCGGATTTAAATGCCTCCAAATTCGGGTGCATCTTCTTTACCGTTGCACAGAACTGGGCAGAATCATCACCGATGTTTCACTCCATATCGAGAACCGGCCAGTGCGAGAAGGAAAAGGCAAGTGAACATCAAGCCTAGAGTACGGATTATATATGACCAATAACCCAATCAACAAGCTGCAACGGCTAAGCCAATAACGGGAGAACTAATTACCGAGATTTGACCAGGAGAAACAAGTTTCAACAAAAATTGCCAACGAACTTTTATGAAGTTCGTTTCTATAAGGCCCACTTTTACGGTGTTTTTGTTCAATTTCCTTGCAGCTGCTTGAGGTCTGCATTACGCTAAACGAGGTCGGAACTTGTCCCACCCTCGGGTGACTGCTCCGGGTAAATACCTCTGAAGGCCGACTGATAAACATGAGAAAGGCTAGAAATTGGTATAAGAAACTGCAGTAGCGAGGGACGATGGAGAAAAAAGTGAGGTGCACTGCAGTGGATTAGATATCAATGAAGCATTGGTACTCTGCAGTGGATTGTCGGCCGACAGGGCATAAAAATCATGGTAAAACGGTGAGCGAGCAATACAAGAAGTAGTGGGTTGATCAAAGGACAAAAACAATTTAGAAGGATTGGATACTGTAGGTGTAAGGCACAGATGTAGAACTGAAGGATGCATATGATGACGGTCGTTGGGATGATAGCCGATGAGGACCTGCAAGATGCAGAGCGCGTGCACGTATACATATATGCGCAAGTTTATATATATATATAATATGTATGTATACATATAAGAGGAGCAGGAGCAATAACAACGGGGTTCTAGAAAGAAATTATCAGTCATTGGGAGGGGTAGGTAAGGTTAGATCAAAAGGTTTTAGAATTAACTTTGGAATATCGTGGTGGATTAACCTCACGACAGGTGCACGTGGCAGCCCAACGGAGAGAAAAACAGAATGCGGAAGCACAGATGCGATGAAGACTGTGAGAAGCAGTACATGAAAGAGTGAAGATGGAAGACAGGATCGAGGAGAACAGGTAAGGATGGGTCTGATTATTTGATTAATGCAGGTGCGACATGTGATGGCGGACCAGAGGAATCGGGCAGTGGCAGGTCAAACGATTTGGAACTGTAGGAGAACACCATGAGGTAACACTGTCATTACAATGGTGGAACATGAAAAAGCAGACCAAACTGAAAGGCACACAAGAAATGCCTGTGGCCCAGTTGGAGACATCTGAAAACCGTCAGGCATGCGTGGAGGGGGCTAGAAATTGATTTGGAAAAGGGTGGTAGCGGGAGACGGTGGAGAAAAAAGAGGGATCCATTGCTAGCGATCATATAGTAATAATCCTACGCTACACTGCAGTAGATGGTCAGCGGACAGGGCACAAAACTCATCGTAGAACAGGTAGCAGACATTGGAATAGGCAGACTGTGATGCGGATGGCAAGAATGATCTGTAGGGATTTGATGTGGTAAATATGGGGTGCAGCTGCAAAAAGAGTGGATGCATATCATGAGGGTCAGCTGGATGGTAGCATGAGAAATAGCCGGCAAAATAATTGCAGGATGCAGTACAGATATATACATATATATATATATATATAAAGTACATAAATAGATATACGAGGAGCAGGAGCAAAGAGCAGTGGAGTACTAGGAGAAAAAAGTATCAGTGATTGGAAGAGGGAGATAGGATTGGATCAAAGTGTGCAGGATTGACTTGGGAGAATTCATACAAAATTTTCATGACCGTATAACATAGTGGATCAGCAGATAGAGAAGACTGAAGAAGCACAAAAGTGATGCCGGCCGTGAAGAGCAAATAATAAACGAGGGAAGATGAAGGGTAGGATCGAAGAGATCAGGTAAGAATGGGTCTAATTATTTGATCAATGCGGGTGCGACATGTGATGGCAGACCAGAGGAATCGGGTTGTGACAGATCAAACGATTTGAGACTATAAGACAACATCATGGCGTAACGTTGTCTTTACAATCGGCGGAACATGAAAAAGCAGACCACACTGAAAAGCACACAGAAAAATGCATGCAGCGAGCAATAAACGGATCAAGGGATGAAAGCAATGACCGAGGAGACACAGGTAAGAAATGACCAATCAGATCATTTTACTGCAGATGAAACACGAAGGAGGCGGAGAAAGAAGCAGGACGCCTCAAGATAAGTGAACCAGTAAAAGAACAGAAAGGCCAAAAAAATGAATGCCCAACGCTGTTGGGGCAGTGGGCCTGGAGAGCTGTGTGCCGGTGGACAATTTAACAGGTGGATACTAATCGGGAACTGGAGAGAACCACAGAGGAATCGCGGAGCCAAGAGAGGAAAATATGGTGGTGGTGATTCGATAATAAATGCGACTGTAAAAGAAGCGAAGTTTGGAGCGGCAAGTTCTAATATGCGGATTGGTCATGGGTGTGGATGTGATTGGTGCTTAATGGCATTGGGCATGGGGAAGGAGAACAAGGAAGGATGTAACAGGACGACAGGTATAAGAATGCTATCAATGGGCGTTCGCAGCAGAGGGTAATACCAAGCGCACAGGGAATAGAAGCCAGCAATGACGGCAGGTGGAAAAAGAGATATTGGGGGCGTCGGCAAAGAAGAGTGGTTAGGACGATAGTGACTCAATGCAATGAAAGTTGATGTAGAGAGAAGCGATGGGAAGAAGGACAGAACTAGTGGGTGTGCATACCGTGGTAGAGCGACAAAAATGAAAAATGATAACAGATGATAAGAACTGTAGGTGAACAAACTGTGGCGGAATGAGGATGAGGAGCATGCAATTTTCAACCGACAGCACTGGATTCGATAGTCCAAGAAAAGTTAAAGGCTGCCATCCTCAACCGGTGCTAGTGGGTGGGACTGGCCGTGCTCTGGGTACCCAAACTAAAAAACACTACGTGAAGTGGACACAGGAGGTGTGATCCACCAGTCTAATTGCACTCGCACATCGTTGCAGACGGCCTGCATGCCCGATGTGTGCTGGTCATAGCAGTTGATCTGGCAGCGCCCCGCACTGTTGGGAGTGGCACGAGTGTTCACTGATAATTGTGCAGGGGACAAAACGACCGCGATAGGGGTACGTGGTCCAGGAAAAATTGACCAAGACGTGAGACCATGGACAGGAGAGCCAACGGAAACAGCGAGTGGTAGCCGACCGTGTAGCAATATTATCTAGGTGCACCTGCCAAGGGAATGGAAGGTACAGTGCCCGAAGTGGTTGGCCGTCATCGAGGATCACCGGAAAAGGAAAAGGGATAGAGAGGCGCAGTCTGGGTGTGCCCTGCTGAGAATCAACGGATACTGAGGAGAAAAAAAGTGAATATGATGGGTAAGAGATGAACGTAGGTGAGCAATAGGGTTATCTTATGAAGGCAGGAGGTAAGTTCGCTATGGATCAGTAAAGGCAATGGCCTTGGTTCGCGGCACTAGAGAAAGGGGAGTGTCGGGCATGGGGCGTACCTAGTGGCCTGTGGCGCAGAGGTAGAAGAGTTACGGTGTGAGGCCTCTTTCAAAGGCCAGGTCGTCGGAGACGAGCTCAATGGTGAGCTATATAGCATTAGGAACTGTTAAGTATAACACAAGTAGGCGCCTAAAAGCGAACATTGAGGAGGCACTGGGTAAGCAAAGGTGGAGCTTATTCCAGGTTTGGAATAGGCTGACAGAAAGAATCGGGACCTCAGACTGAGATAAGAATGGGGAACAGATAGAGAGAAGGCACGATGTCGGACCGGGTAGGAGCTGGGGGCAGCGAATGAGATGGGATAAGAGGTGTAGGCCAGGTTATGGATTAGCTTAGAGAGGAAAATCGGGTTGAGCCTCATGCGACGAATCCATAGAGGCTCAATTTGTAGGAGCTCACATCGCTGGCGGTATGTCAGGGCTAGGGATACGCCCAACAGCCTTTTGGTGAAAGTACGCTGAACATTCTGAAGCGATACAATAGAGGAACGTGGTCAGAGGCTGGAGGTAATGGGACAATATTCTAGGAGCGGTCTCACGTGTGAGAGATACATGGAGAGGCGACTGGCCGGTGTAAAGAAACACCGACTGATCAGACCTGGGGTTCGCTTAGCTTTAGCAATTTGGAACGATGCCTGTTCTGAGAAGTTAAAGAAACAAGAGTAGCGTACGCAAAGATCGGTAATCAAGGGGTGTACGGGGATGGGCAGGCCGTCCATACAAAATGGGCCTGGTGTCACAGTACATTTGTATGGTAGGAGGAAGCTTTTCTCCGCAGAGAATTTCATGAACCACGAGACGAACCAAGATTGGAGAACGAGTAAGTCACGCGATATGTTGCATAGAGTCACGGATAGGTCATTAGGGAGGAAGGAGTACGCTATTTTTATATCGTCGGCAAAGAGGAAAGGAGTGCTGTGTCGAATAGAAGAGATGTCGTTGATATAAATAAGGAATAGTAATGGGCCTAAGACACTACCTTGGATGACGCCGCTAGTAATTGGTTTGGCGGAGGATAAGTGGCCGTCAACGAGCACAACTTGTGATCTGTGAGAAAGATGAGAGGCTAACCAGGAGAAGAGACGGTTAGTAATATCGAGAGACCGGATTTTGGCTAACAGATGCATATGGGGAACACGGTCAAAAGCCTTAGACATGTCGAGATACAGGACGATTACAGAGTTGCCGGCGTCTGCAGCAGACAATAAGACACTGAGAAAGTCAAGCTGGCAGGAAGAGCAGGAACGGGAGTTTAAGAAACCACGCTGACCAGGGTTCAGCAGGTTGTTAGACAAGAGGTACTGGACAATGTTTTTTTGATAATTCTCTTCATGATTTTGCTGACTACTGGGGTATGATTAATGGGCCGATAGTTATCTGGGTCGTGTAGTGCACCCTTTTTGAAGCGCGGAATTATAACAGAGAATTTTCATTGAGGTGGGACGAAACTGTGAAACATGGAGGTGGTGTATACATTAAGTAACAATAAGGGGAGGTCAGAACCACCGAAACGGAGGAGGGCCGGTGGGAGATCATCTGGTCCAGGTTTCGGGGAAGGTTTAATATAGGAAACTGATTTTTCAACTTCTAGAGGGGTGAAGGGAATCGATGAAAGAGAGGCAGAGGTGCAGGGATGGATTGTAGGAGGGGGAATACCAGAACAGTTTATAAGGGGGGGGGGGGGAAAGTGCTCACTGAAGGCCTCAGAAATAGATGCTGGAGTATTAGTGGTAGATGAGCCACAGATAAGGAACTTGGGCGAGGTATGGTAGGAGTGATTGGACCTTTTACCGAGCAGATTGGACAGGTAGCCAGTTTTGTTTGGATGTGCTAGGGCGATGGCCTCTTGCCTTCCCAGATGCGAATCGACCGTGCTACGCGGCTTCAGTTGTAGCTGGTTTATGCGCAGGAGAATTGTAAAGTCGTGTGATCTAGCGAGGGTAGTTTGCAGCTTAGACAGCTTACGCCCTAAAAGTGGCAGGCTTGAGCTGCTGGACTTGGGGCATGGATCGGCACATGAGTTGGCGGTACTTAAGTAGTGCAGGAGGTTGGCGTAGAGGGATTTCACAACAGTGAGGGGGTCGGAGGAAAGAAAAAATACGTCCCAGTTAAGGGAGCGGGTTATCAGTGGCACTAGGAGCCAGTTACAGGAGGGGTAGGAAGTCGGAAAAGGAGGAGAAAGTTGCGTCGGATCAGAATAGCCGAAACAGCTGAACTTGCACCTGACAATACGGTGGTCACTACCCGGGAAGTGATCAGTAATATGGGCGGTCATATCAGGAACATCAATGGAGAATACTAGGTCTAAAATGTTGTTCCCCCTAGTAGGGCAGGAGACATGTTTGGTCCATCCACCAAGAGGGACACAGGAAAGGAAGGTGGAGAAAGTGGGAGGGCTAGTGTAGGAGGACCAGCAAATTGGGGGAAGGTTAAAGCCACTCGCAATAATTTTTGCACTGGCAGGGTAGTCAAGCGCAACTTTAAAGACATCCACGGCAGAGTCAATTCTTGCAGGCTCCAGACCCGGAGGGGGGGTTAGAAGCAGCCAAGGAGGAGGTTCTGGCCGGAGGAGTGGATAGATATCCATAACGAATCCTTAATAAGGAGAAGAGAGGAGTGGTCGATAACACTATCATGGATAGTGCATTTGACAAAGGCTAAACAACCCCCTCCAAGCCTGGACTGGTGGGGGTTCGAGAAGCATTGATACCCAGCTTTGCGAACAAGGTCAAGCGAAGCATCATCTGGCTGCCAGGAATCAGTTACTGGTATAATGTCAGCGGTTGAGGCAAATGCCAGAGATCACAGGTGCGATAGTTTTCTAATTATTGATCGAGAGTAATTCAGAACTAGTAGGAATGAGTTCAGTGTCGGTGTGCGCAAAGCATGGATGCCGGGTGCAAGACGGTTGGGATCGCTGTGGCGATAGGAATTGGGTCTCAGTGGGAATAGAGCGTCGGTAGAAGAAGGAGGGCAGGCAGAGTTGGGTGGGGTGCGGAAAGTAGGAGAAGCGTTAGCGTTAGGCGCAGTCAATCGCTGTGGGTGATCAGTACGGTGGGTGTGCAGCACACCGCTGATGTGGGCCGGAGAGGTGTCACGCGGTGCAGGGGGATGTAACAGCCGGTCGTGGAAAATCCCCCTTTTTCCCTCGCGATTCAGTGTTTTTCCCAACATCACTCATTTGCACACACTATTGACTTGTCTTTACGAACTGGTTGTTTTTCTGGACCAATTGTTGTTTGTTCGCGCCCAGAGCGCTACTTTGGCACATCCTTGTTCAGGACCTGCGTGACGCACGTGCTGTTTGCTCACACGCTGCTATTCGGTTTCTCGTTGTTGAGTCCTTGTGATCGTATTATTGAGGTTTGTATATTGTTTATGTCATTGTTTATTGTAATAATCTAGTATCGTAGAATATCACGGATAATCGTCTTTTGATTTCGGGATCCGTTGCGAATTTGGCTACGCATTGCTCAAACGTTCGTTACAGGGGAGGGAGCACGATATGGCAAAGTGAGGGGTTAGGAATATCTGTCGAAGCGGGATGGACAGGAGGGAGTGCATGGTGCAAGGTGCTAAGTGACATGACGTCGACTGGGGAGCGATCAGTGATATGGGTCTGTGAAAGTTTATCGATATGGTCCATAGGGCGACTAGCAATATGGCCACGGGGGCAGAGGGCACCGGTCAGGTAGGCCGGCGTGGGGGTGAAGGTATGTGGGAGAGTAACTGATAAGTAGTGTAGTTTGGGGGGCTGGAATAGAAAGGCGAAATTTGGAAAGGTCTGAAGGCTCATGAGGGGCAAGAGAGCCGGTGTGTGTGGAGGTGGGGCGAGGAGGCGGGATACAGGTACGAACCTGGAGTATCTGCAAGGGTACGTACTTGGCACTTCAGGGTTGGAGGAGGGTTGGTGGAGGGGGGCAGAGGGTAACAGCGGGTAACGGCGGGGGCATGCTGGGTCTATAGTATGGAGGGTTAGTGTCTGGGGGGCAGGGAGGGATTTAGGGTAGCAACCGAGATGGAGGATTGGTGTGACCCATTCGATCAGAGAGAGGGAAAGACAGTGGAGGGGGGTGCGAGGAAATGGAAGGGTGAGTGTCACTGGCAAGGCCATGAAGGTCACTCCTACATAGAGGGACGATGGAGTTAAACGAATCTGGATGGTGGCCCAACTGGTTCTCACCTGGAGGATCCGAGAGCACGCTATAAGGAGATGCCGATTGAGAGTGGGGGGTAATGGGTGGGGTAGTTGGTTGAACAAGTGCGGACCTGGTAGGAATACCAGGTAGGCTCATGGGAGGATTGAAGCGGCACTTATGAGGATAGAAGCGAAGTGTCGCAGCTGAGCTGTCCGCTGGTGAATAGTTGGTGGAGTCTTTAAAGCGAAAGTGGCGGTTGACAACACTTGCCAACTGCTCGGAGGACGGATTGGAAGTAGTACGGCGAGGGCTGATGGTTGTACCAGGGTCTTGTCCTGGCTCTGAGGCTATGATGGGGGAGCGCGGCTTTAATACTGAAGTGGAGTGCCGCTTGGGGCCTGTGGTCGGGGAGCGAGAGCTACTGCTAGTAAAGGCTACTGAGGAAGATGGTAAAAAAGGGCGTTTGCGTGGAAGCGGAACCGGGGGTGGGGAGTTAGACATGTCTAAGTCGACAGTTTGCAGGCAGGCAGGGTGAGGCGCTGGGCTCGCCTTTGACTTCTTGACAGAGGGGCATTGGGTAACCTTCATTTCGGTTACAGTGGGGTCAGCCTGCATGGGCAAGGCGGATTTACTTCTCAGCGAGCGAAGTATTTCCCGCTGGAGGGGGGTTTTATCAGAGAATATATTGATGTCCTTTTACGGCGAAAGGGCAGCAATTGTCGACTTAATGTTAATGAACTCTGTAGCTGTTAGGTCGTCCATGAGTTGGAATAGCAGGGGGCAGCTATATCGCTGGGACTTTTTACGTCACCTCCTGCAGTGGCATCTACAGTGAGCCATATTGCACGAACTTAGTATGTTGTGTTTCGCCAAGGAAATTGGTAAGCGGTCTGGAACATTAAAAACCACTGCGTTCTTGGAGTTGGCAATGCGGTGGTATATTTCAGTAGACACGGAGTCGAGGAGGTGTCCCACCGAAACCAAGTTCTTGGGCGATGTAGCGGCTTCAGGATCAAGGAGAGTAGCCAGGGGTGAAACCTTTGAAAGGATTTCATCAATCAGCTCGACCTTGTTCCTAAGTTCGACGAAACCCTGCTTAAGGCCATTAGGACTATTAGAAGCTTCGCCGTCGAAGTTAACGAGGGTGACAGAGCACAGCCTGGTTTTGGGAGGGGTTGGGTGTGTTTGGATTTTCCAGCTTTAGCGATACGGATTTTCCGAGTACAGATTGGGGACCGGAATGGCATGATAAGTAGGAATATATGACGGAGGTAAAAGGTAGCAGAAATTCGGTCAACTAGACAGAGACAAGCCATTGGTCTGGGCAGACCAGGAGTGTGCCTGGGTTCTATGTGCGCAAAGGTCTAAATAAGACCTATGCAACAATGTGGTACGGGAAGTGAGCTGTATGACACGCTACATCCCAAGCAGCACTGCCCAACGTCTGCCCAATTGGGCTAGGGTTGGGCATGCCCAACGTTCTAGGAAAATCGCGGAAAATAGTTCCCTCCTTTCCAAAAATCACCCAAATTTTATTTCACTGCGGAATCGGCTATTACAATATTCCCCCACATTTTCATTTCAACCACTAAGTTGCCCATATATATATAAACAAGTAAAACTGCCAATTGTAGAAGAATAAGGATAGATTTATTGTATAAAAAGCGGTAAAAGTGTACATAAAATTCCGACATTCGCTGTTGGTCATTCTTGTATTCCACGGGATCTTGTTGGGTCTTCTTGCTGTTCACGGGATCTGTAAAATAAAATTGTAGAACGAGACGTATTAACTGTTCGAAAAATATGGAACAACCTAATTTCGTAAGTTTACCTCAGAAACGTGTATACTGCACACAAAATTATGCGTGTTTTGTTATTTAACATTAAAGGAGACAGTGTCTACTTGTAATAGATTAACCTTGTCACCACTTCATAGTTCAATACGCATACTGGTGGGTGACATTCTGCACCATCAGTTTAAAATGAAGCAATGGTTACGCAGAAACTCTGAATGAGTGAACACAAAAAACGACGTACCGGCGTAGTCGTCTTCCTTCGCCTCGATCCCGAGCGTTGATAACCCAACGCTTAATGTGCCTTTCTATGGCAGACCTCGGTTCATCTGCGAATCGTTCTGTCCCATGCACTGCGTCTGTTGTTTCGTGTTAATAATTGTATCGACCTACCCACTACGGCCGCGATCAACCTATGATCGTAAACCGGTTTCCGTTGCGGGCTACCTGGCCAACAACAAGTCACAGCAACTTCTTCTCCAATGCTTGCTGCCATCATGCCCCGCACCGTTTCACACAGATCTGTACAGGTGAACCGTTTGAGCGTGGCAACCTGAAAGTTTAAGTTTCGAATGTAAAAGATTACCACTTGGGGAAGCAAGAGTGTCTTTTAAGATTTCCAAGTCCCCCAACGATTCTGCTCGCAGGGCCTTGGGTGGAACGGCTGATACATGGGTGGCCCCCAATGCGGCAGTAAGAGCGTCGAGCGCCCGTTCCACCTTGCCCAAACGGTTCTCCATATGTTGCGTGGTCACTATGTCGGTATTTAATTAATTAAAAAAGCCACTTACGCATTAGCTCACACAAAGTTTTCAAAATTTGGTTCAGTATTACTTTGCACTCAGGTGTTTCTTTGCTATCAAAAAAGGTTAATCGTCAACTTTTAGGGTGACTACCTTATACGGAAACCTGGTGAAGGACTGCGGTCTTCGCCGGTCGGATACAACTCACGGAATAGCACGGGCGATGATGTCTCACAGTGAGCCGTGTTTGATGTACTGATGGGAAAAGCTTATTGATAGGAAAAGTAAACTTACGAAGCAGCTTCCATAACTCTTTGTAGTACCGGCGGCGGGCTGGAAGGCAATTCAAAATGCTTTTGCTGTGCACGCGATGGTGCTGTATGCTCCTCTTGAAAACCGTCGTCGGAGGACGGTTCCGTCGGTACCCTTACATAAAGTTAACTGATAAACTTTCGTACCTTCTCCGAACTGAATACCGTTTGCCAAAACGCGTTTGTGGCACGGTGTCGTCTGTGCTACAGGTGGAAGTGTCTTGGAGTAACCATCTTTCAAAAATGAAAGCGCCTCCAAAATCGTCTGAGAGAATGTCACATGTAAAACGATTTACCTGTGTGAGACAACTCCACAAATGCGTATGCCTGGACAGAGTCCGACTGTGGTGCGCCGGACAGAAGCATTTGGAGGTATGGCGTAAAAGTTGCAACCCGAGGCCACCTTACGTGGTTGCCGCCGACCACCCAGTTGCTGTGCACCACGGCGTAAGAATTTTCCGCCAAAAATTTCACTACCAAGTACATCTAAAAGGAAGCACATTAGAAAAGGAATAAACGAGTTCTCCTGGATTTCCAGTCTCCAGACTCAACAGCGTCATGCACAACATACATGCCACCACAGAGGAGTTAGGCTGACGACAATTAATTTATGAAACTTGCAACACAGAAATACGAATGGTAACAGTGAGCACATTACAGGAAGCACGTACATGCGTGTGATAAAATAGTTACAAAAATGTATGCAAGACAGGGATGCATACGTGTAACGAATCGACAGATAGAAGTAAGCACTTACATGCAATAGTGTGAACGGGTGCGTGCAAAACAGCAGGCTCTAAGCCGTTCACTGAAAAAATGTACAAACATGTTGACCGTAAAGCTTCTGTGAAAATATCCCCCAGGACATTGAAGTACTGAAAGTAAACCTCATCGTTCAGAACATTAAAAATCATTGCTAGTTTGCCATTTATTATCATGACGTTGTCCGGACGCACATTGGAAAAATACCCCGTTTATCAAACAGGAACAAGGGGTTTTACACATATGGGGTATTGGTATTAAAGTGTCGTCCACGGGGAGCTTTCCTTTCTGCTGAGAACAGGTACTCAACTCGTGTAAACGCTTGTACAACTGTTCTGCTGGTTTTGTAGGCCCCTTAATCAAGTGCTTAAGCTTGCCAAATGAGATTCATATGGGAAGCTGGTGAAGTTGTCCAGCGTTCCGTGTATCCCAACATCCTCAGCTAGGTGGGTCATGCAATGCACATTGTAAACAATATGTTTGGGGCCATACATTGTCGCCATTTCTTGTACAAAAACACGTAAAACACCTTGGGCAAAATCCAGCATGCGGTTATGTAAGATGAGATGCAAAAATATATGTACTGAAATAAATAAGAGTAAAAAATGATTATATAAATCAGAGGGTAATAAATCGCGTAGACATACGTGGCCAAGATATAAGAGGAACTGGCGGAATTCCGTTGCCTTCCAGCGCTCAATGTCATTTGTGTGACGGAATTTACGCTGAAAATCACACGAAAGAGAAGTGTGTGTTCGTAGGATTCGATCGCCTAGTTCCTCCGCGGCCGCGCGACTTAGACGGTAGCTTGATGAACGGCTACCCTTTAACCAGGCGGGAAGCAGCCGTTGGGTGACCCCGAGACATACTAAATGCATGTAGTCCAACGGGAAAGTATGTACCATATCTTTAGACACGGACAGAAATGGACTGTCACCGACGTGATGGCGACGATACTTTTGAGCGCGAAAGTTTCCATCCGTACGTGCTCTAGCTTCAGTGACGGGAAACGTCATCCTTCCATCAATGTACACTCCGCGTTGGTTACATTTATCACAGCCAAAATAACCAGCAGGGCCTTTGACTTGAAGAACAAAAGCTCTAGCAGGTGTCTCACAGACAATGGCTAGCACGTGACATCGTATAAGAACATTACGATAGCTGAGGCCATTTTGTAATATGTTTTTCAACTCTTCCACAGTACGATGCTTGCACTCATACAGGTTTTGCGGTTTTTTCGAACCACAATAAACCTCCACAGTCACTATGGGCGTACTTGCCGGCCGCACTACCCGTGCCAAAATTGGCCACAGCTGGATAGTAGATGACCGATAAATGGACACTCCATCCACGTTTAGCTGAATATCCACAGAATCCGGTACGGCAGCCATGATTTTATGCAGATACTCAAGCCGTCTTTCAATCCAAGATGGATGTACACACCGCCGTCAAACTGGGTCTTTGGACATAAAAGTGGCGTGTGACAAACTGTACGTGGATCGCATGGGATGCTAATAATATACCGACTTCTGAATGACAGCACTCCGCGTCGCTGTTCCAAGGCCAAATTGCAGTTTACAAACAAATCAGACATAGATTGCGGCATTGCTTTTTGTTTACGGTTACTGATATTCTTTCTCCAAGTTTCACTTGTTGGTCTGTTAATAAAATATTAATATTATTATTATTATTATTATTATATTTATAAACGAACAAACCTGATGAGGTAACAGCGAGGGATTTGGAAGCAACGGGCCGCATGGCTTTTCCCATTAGGTTACCACAGGCCTCCTCAATTGCTATTCGTGAGAATTCTGGGACCGCTTCGACGGATGCACCAGACCTGAAAGCTGTAGCTAGCTCCGATGCTTCAGGAAGCTAAATAGTACATTTCTACTGAATTAACCTGCCCTGAGCCTTCACTTTTGGACACGAAACTCTGTGCTCCCACAGCGTGGCCTCGTGACAAACGAGACACTGTTGGGCACTGAGCTGCTTCTTCCTGTTCCGGTACCTCTGGTACTTGCCCTCTTTCGGCATAATTACGCATATCCTAGGAATGAAATCCACGGTGTGACAAGCTAATATATTAGTTTATATATATATATATTTGACCGATAATTTCTACAATACACACCATACAAATAAATACGAATACCACTGAAGCAATATAGTGCTTTAACGTCTGTTGAAGCCACTGTAATGGGTTTACCTTGAACTGAGAAACATAAAAAATGTACCAATATCTCTATAACAAATCAAGCTAAAACAGACCTTCAATAACCTACCACGAAAAAATAAAGACAAAACTACTTAAAATAGTCGAAACATTGCACAATTATAACAAACGTTGACAATGAAGACCCCAAGTACTCCCTTCAAGACATGAAACCACCTACCACGAGGGAATACGGCAAACCAATATGCCACCGCCCAATCACGAGTGCAGTCAGTAAAACAAAATGAGACCTAAATGTAACAAAATCACATCTGACGACTTGGCAAAAAACATACATATATCAGTTGCTTTTCGTGTTTCACGATCGTCCGTGTTGATCATTATGAGAAATGATGGTAATGTGCGCCACCCGAACGCTTCGTTGGGCAGTGCCCAATGGGCAATGTGCTACTTTGGATGTACAACTGGGATTAGGAGACTCGGGACGATGAGGAATACTGAGATAGAAGAAACTTTGCTGTGTGGTGTGCACAGGTGCCATCCCACTGAATACGGTAGGTACTTAACTGCTGCTCGGTTCACAAAGGCAGGTTTCGCAGGGAGGTACATTGTAGATATGGGGTCGATGGACCGGGTAGAACGAGAGTGTGACCCAGTGGCAGAAGAAACGAATAAATGGAGACACAGTGGGACAGAAACTTCAGAAGGTGCACTCGTGGATGCGTGGCGAGAATAAGGCAGGAGTTGGGTTATAGCCAGGGGATGTAAAAATGCAGATGGATCTTAATATGGCTAGAATCAGGGGAGATTTGCTAGGTAAGCCATGCAGAATGTTATTGAATGGAATCGGAGCAGTCAATAGCAAATGTAGTCTATAACTCTAACTCGTGGTAAGTACTAGCGTCTGCACTGTGGTGTGCAGCAGTTGTTTACACGACTAGGTCATGGTTTCGGGTGATTAGGTGACATATACTAAGGTGGACACAGTTACAAGTCTAAACAGTGATATAAGCAAAAAAAGAAAACTAGACAACCTGAATTTCGCCTCGGGATGACCTTGACGAATACATATTCGTGATACGGAATGACCTTTAGTACTTCTGAAGCGTTCAGCAACCACTTTGTTAGATGGAAGCCGCCCTATTCTAGCAATCTTGTCAGGCATCTGAACTGCTCCAGGGCTGATTCTACATCATCGAATGACCCCAGATAGTTATCGAAGTAGAAATTTCTGCTACAGCTATTTGCCACTGACCGATGGACTAACTCTCTATGTTTGTTCGCAGCTTCTCGAAGGGAGTAGTTCGCACAGAACGGTGATGATATGGCTCCGAAGGGTTGGACGGTCATCCTATAATTTACTACTGCGTTGTCCCGGTCGCTCTCTTCCCACCACAGAAAAAGCAACGCATCTCGTTCTCCTACCGAAATTTTCATCTGATGGAACATTTCCTTAATGTCGGCAGATAAGGCCACTTTACCCGCTCCGAAACGGCACAAAACATCGATCAGTGGTGTGGTCCAGTCAGGCCCCTGTTGTAAGCGATCGCTTAACGACTTGCCCTGGAACTTGGCCGCACAGTCGAAAACCACCCGCAGTTTATTGGGTTTCTTGGGGTTGATAACCGGATGGTGAGGCTGTCGGTGTTAACAGGCACCTTTTCAACGTAACCGAGGGCCTCGTTTCGCTTCATCAAATCCGCGTATCGTTCCCACAGATTCTGGTCTCGGATGAAGCGTTCTTTCAGTCGTAGTAATCGTTGGAGAACATAATTTCTGTTGTCAGTCCACGGGTCGACCGATATGCGCCATGGGAGGGGAACCTCGAACTGTTTTTTGAGGCCTCCAGTGCCTTGCCGCACCGTTAGTAAGGCGAAATGATCCTCTTGAGACAACGTCGGTCTTTCGTCTCCAATGTCATGAAACTCCTTTTCATACAGCCGTTGCAGATGATACTCTATGCAGTCCGTTTCGGCGGATAAGTAATTCACGGAACCGCGTACCCCTACTGGACCGTATAACATCCATCCCAGAGCCGTGCGTACGGTATAAGGTGCCTGGCGGTCGCCCACTCTCTGGTCAAGCACCCAATGTGCCTCTGGCACTTCGCAGCCGATGAAGAGATCCACTTCATCATCTTCCCAGTCTACAACGGTTACATCCTGCAGTTGGGGCCACCGAGTCAAGATTGCGTTCACCGACCTTGGTGCTCGCATGGGGAGATCAGCTGACGTGAATGCCTCCGTTGGTTCAATTTCCTCATTAGTGTCTAGAGTGATGAGTTGCGGCCCCAACCTACCGGCAGTCATTACCTGTGTTCCGCCCACCGTGCTCACTGCTAACGACGTCGCACCTTTAGCCAGTTGGTGTCTGTCGGCAAACCGCTCTTTCATTAAAGTGCTGTCGGATCCACTATCGACGAAAGCCAACTCTTTGACCACCCCCGCTGGGGTCACCACACCCAAGGCAACCACTCTTAAACGTACTGGTTCACTGGCAGACCGCGACGTTGAACAAACAACACTCGGTTTGGTACTCGCCTCGGGTAAGGTTACTCTCGCCTGGTGCAGCAGCCGATAGTGTCTGCCCGTGCATCCCTCGTGACCACATCGGTTTCTTGTCCTACAAGCTGCCGCTCGGTGAGTGGTGTTGAGATAAATAAGACAAGCTCCTGCCATCCTCAACATTCCCCATCGTTCGTCTGTTGTGGCGTTGCCGAACTTGGGGCATTCTGGTATTCCGTGGCCAGTACCACAGGATCTGCAACTTTATTGCGCCGTGGCATCGCGTGAAATGGCATGTGCGTTGGTCCAAGGTTGGTATTTTGGATGTTCCCGTACAGGGGTTTGGACTTGGCTAGTACTGGGCTTGTTTGCCCGGTTGCTGTCCCGGATAAGTCGGCCCAACCTGCTGTCAGCTATCTTCGTTTGCTTGTCCAAGTAATCGGTCAGGTCTTCCAAGTTAGCTTCTCTGTCGCTTCGGCTTATCCGTTCTGCTTCTTCCGCCCACCGACCCTGTATTTCGGGATAAAGGTGACGGACTATGCCTTCCAAAGTGTGCATGGCGTCTAGGTCAGCCCTGTAACCTAAATGGTCGAGGGCTATTGAGCAGTTCTGCATCTTAATCACCAGGTCGGCCATTGAGTAGACGTCGCCCTTGGTTCTCTTTGCCTCTACCATCACGCCCTCTATTAGGTTACGGGCTACTTTGAAAGGTTGGCCAAACAAGTCCCTCAGAATTTTTATTTGCCCTTGTGTAGCCTTGTTCTGGGTCGAGCATGATGCACCCGTCGATAGCTTCTCTTGCTCGGCCTCGGCAGTAGTGAGTAAGGTAGAGAAGCCTTTGCCCAGGGTCGGTTGCCTTATTTTCAACGAACGTCTCGAACTGCTTGACAAACCTGCAGTATTGCTCAGCTCGCCCGTCAAAAACCGTTAGTTCCACTCTTTGCAAATCGATCAATGGTGTTTTGTAGTCGGCAACCGGCGTGCGGCTCCCTATCTTACTTCACCCTGATCTACCGGAATTGTCGAAGTCGCTAGTCTCATGATCACGCTTTTTCTGCATACACTTCTTTTCTGCTTCCTGGGCCTGTTGTCTAGCCGATAACAACTTTCGTTCTAGGTCTATTGCTCTCAGTCTATACAGATCAACATCCTTGCAATCCATATTGCTCTCATTAACACATGAACTGGCACTGACAAGACTGAGCGATCTAACATAAACTAAATAATCAAATGTACCCAAACCCCCCTCAGTGAGTTGCCGAGTTACTTCCTGTCCAGTTTCCAATGTTTTCGATCCTTTTCTTTTCATTTTGCGTGTTTTTCCTCTTTCCAAATTGATTTATTGAGTATTGTAACACACTTTTGAGCAACGCGTAGCCGAATTCGCAACGGATCCCGAAATCAAAAGGCAATTATCCGTGATACTCTACGATGCTAGATTATTACATGAACAATGACATCAAAAAATACAAACCTCAATAATACGATCACAAGGACTCAAAAACGAGAAACCAAATTGCAGAGTGCGAGCAAGGAGCACGTGCGTCACACAGGTCCAGAACAAGGATATGACAAAGTGTCGCTCTGGGAGCGAACAAACGACAATTGGTTCATAAAACCAAACAGTTCGTAAAGACACGTCAATAGTGTAGGCAAGTGAGTGATGTTAGGAAAAATATGGAACTGCAACGGTTTTAGGGAGATTTTCCACGACCGGTCGTTACAGCCACCTAATCGCAGTTCCACTAAGGCCCCTTTATGACCTTCGGCTTCTGTAAATTCTTTCAGTATTTTGAAGGCCTCTATGAGATCACCTCATCTTCTTCGTTTTTCTGGAGAAAATAGAGCACTGCATCAGCTGAAGCTCCTACCACCACGATATCATCCGCGAACGAGAGGCACGGGCTTTCCAACCTGTCTGTCAGGTCGTTGGTACACTTCAGGAAAAACGGGGTACCAGGACGGACCCCTACCGAAAGCCACCATGCAGTCTCCCATTGCCCGACAAGCAGCCCTCAACCCTCACTCGGAAAACTCTCTTTTTGGCTTCTTACAGTCAACTTCTGTACTTTCGCCGTAGGCTGAAACGATTCCACTTTTGCTCCGAGCTGTCTGTGGTTTCCCGAATCAAATGTCCTTTGGAAGTCCAGATAGCAGACTGCTACTCCTTCTCCTCAATCCACTAGACTGGTTACCTCATCCAAGGAACTTATTGGGTTTGAGAGATAAGAACGCCTGTGCCGGAACCCAGGCTGGTTTACAACCACCAGCTTGTTTCACTCCAAATGCCCCACTGTTCTGTCTCGTAGTATCATTTCCACAGCTTTAGGCACCACTGACGTCAAGTTCACCGGTCTGTGAATGGTACATGTGTCTCTGTCTCCACCTTCATAAACTGGTGTTATGATCGATACAAGCCTGTCTTTAGGTGGCACACTTTAGTCTAGTGTACTTTAAGCAGCCTAGCTAGTGGTTTAGCGAGGATGGACGCTAGGGGCTTCGGTATTGCTGGTTGCATGCCATCCGGCCCCGCCGCTTTGGATGCATCTGGCTGCTTCAGGCTGTTCAACATCATTCCTGAGTTGATTGCTCCTTCCTCCACTTCCCAGACTTCACTAATCCTGGTCACACGTAGCCCCTGATTACCTTGGTCTTGTCTATATACCGGCGGAAACAATTCCAACAGGTTCTCTGCCTTTTCCTGCCTGCATGTTGCCCGCACTCCCTGCGAATTCCTGACCCCGCCTACGGCTTTCCTCAGTGCTGCCTTAGATTGAACACGGTTGCAGTATGCTTTCGGACTGCTTTTGGATTTCCGCTCGACACTTTCCCAGTAGTTGGTCCTGCACTGACTGTGTATCTGAGCTGGTCTAGTTTGGCTGCTTTGAACTATAGAAAGGCCCTGTGGCTGCTGCACGTTTTGAATGCTCTACTGTTCTGTTTTACAGCATTTCTCACTCGGCTCATCCACCTTGATGGCAATCTTTTTCGTTTGACTCTTCTGAGTGTTGCGACAGCCTCTGTTATTTCTAACAGTCTGCTCTTGGTCCAACTCCATTGGCTTTCTACGTCGTAATCATCGCTCACGATATCCCACTGTATCCGGAGGCCCAGTTCTACCAAGCCCTTCTCGCCTATTTTTGAGAACTTCCTCCCGAATTTATCGGGAGCACTTATTCTCCGAAGGTTTAGCCGAAAATGGAGTACGGCATGATCACTCTTCGCTGTGGGTTCTCCGACTTCTAGGTGTTTCAGGTCTTTTTGGACACTAGTCATTACCAGGTCAAGGACCGACGGTGACCGACCAAACCTCTATTTCCTCACTTTATAGAATTATTGGACAAGAGCCTTCCTGTGGACAAGTTGAAGTAACCTTTCCTCAAGAGCCTCTTTTGGAGCCGTTTCCGAGGCCCAGTCTAATTTGAGGGCGTTGAAACCACCAGTACCAAGTAACTTCCGTCCGACACTGGAAACAGTAGCGAGGAAATCAAGCAGATCGCTGTCCTCACCACCTTCACCTCCTGGGCCTCAATGAGTGCAAACAACCAACGCTTTCGGTCCGCCCGTGGCCATAACTACCGTGACTGCTTCTAAATTTGGTGTAACAGGTCGGCTGCTCTCCAAGCCGTCATACTGCTCCGCTAGGAGGATGATTATACCACCTCTAGCTCGGCTGTTCAGCCTGTCCACGCTGAGGCCTAGATAGAAGTTTGGGATCAGCCCATTATAGCCTTCGCCTGATTCGGAACCCGATCCTCGGGACCATTTCTTCGCATCACGGTTGGGTTCCTAGCACTACTGCCTACTGGCACCCTGCCAACCTCCTGGGTTGCTTTGCACATCATAATCCTTTGAGTCTCGGTGAGGCTCAGTTGTCTTCATTCTCTTCTGTCGGGTTTGCGACAGTCCATCCCTCTAGTAACGGGACTGGGCAACGCTTTCTTTGCCCTGACTATGGGCTCCGTGTTGTTTAGCTCCCTTATCTTGCTCGCACTCACTCCCGGAGACTTTGGGAAGGCCTTGGTGAAACCCGGAGTTCCGGTTTTTTCTCCATTCCCCGACTGAATATAGCTACTTTATCATCAGGCACCTCATCTATTTCTCTCTTTTAGATTTGCTCAGTGTGCCTGGCTGCAGCTAAGAAGGCATCCGTATGACGAGGGTTGGCGAACTCGACTAACATAGGTCCTGGTTCGCAAACTTTAGAGTCAGTTTCTCCTCTCCGAAGCTCCGACCTCGTAACTCTTTCCACTGCCACTCGCCCGGGGACTTCCACCGCTCGGAGCAAGTTGACCAGATGGTACCTCATCGCTCTGTCTCGCTGCCTCCCAACTTTCATGAACGGTTTCGGGCTTCTGTGAACTACACCTTTCTGGTCCCTTTCCGGGGCATTATCACTATTCTTCCTCGAAGTAGTCAGAATTTTAGTGATACTAGAAGTGTTTTGTTCTAACTAAATTACCCGCTCAATTAGGACTCCTAATCCCTCTAATGTGTCTCGAGTCGGCAGCGCTATAGCTACTTGCCGTCCCGGTATAGCCCGGTGTTCTTAAGGTGCACGGATTTCGCCTCGTGTCCATTGCTGTCCCTAATTGGTGCCAACTGTTTTTCTGAAGGTTTATAAGTTTCCTTCATTTCCTGGAAACCTCTGACTCTCTGATGGCCCTATTACCTGACGAAGTTAGCTTAAAGCATCGCCGGCACGTCCCGCCAAGTTTATGATATCCACGTAATGGCCGATAGTACTTATTGCTAAGCCCCGGGTACTTCTTGTGGAGCAATGTTTGACAGGTGTCACGCTGAATCCCCGCGGTGTCTGCCGACATATTCCCATTAGAACACCGAGGCCCTCCTAGCTGTTCATCTACCTCGTCTGTTTGGTCTTGGTGTTCTACAGGTTACCGGTTTCTTATCCGTTAGCATTCCCTGTTGCCAGTCTGACCGAAAAAGAGGGGCCATAAGAGTGGTCTGGCAGGGCTGAAGGATATCTTGTAAAACTGATTACAGATTGAGGCCGACGAGTAACGAAGAGAATGTCCGATTGGTATGTCACGACAAGCCAACCCATCTTGTTGCTTTTTTCCGCTAGCCACCATCGTTTATTTTTAACTGCTCTTTTCCTTGTTGACTTGGTGTTACTTTCCTTCTGCTTGGTGGTTCGTTTTCTGTTTTTTTCGAGTTATTATGGTTTTCTTCTTCTCCCTGTCTTCCACTCAGCCCAACGTCGTGGCGTAGTGCAAAAGTCCCTATGGGAATGGCAATCTCTATTAAATGTCACTGGTTAGAAGTTCAACGGTTGTTAAGAGTATTCTTCCACAGAAGCGGATGACGATTCTGTAGTAGAACGGAAGGAACCGATAGTCAGAAAAGCACTACTAAGGGTCTCGACAGGATCAACAATTCAGGTTCAGGTTCAGGTTGAGTCCAGAACTGCATGGCAGAAAGACAGGACGTCCAGTTTCTTGCACAGTTGGGCTCCACTTGTCCCCCGGGGCTGCGACAGTCTGAGCAACAACTTACTGGAATTTTATTCCACGTATCCACTTACGCACGGCTCGCTGTTGGTGACAGTGGATCACCACGCGGATAGACCCGTAAATTAGGTTCCGGAGCAGGGAAGCGGGGATGGTAGATCGGATAAAGAAGCAAAAAGAATAAGTTAAGAGCAGCGATGGTAGGTAGTGCATGTAGAAAAAGAGGGTAAAGTGAAAACCAAGTATATAGAGAACAGGCTGCAGATGGGGACTAACGGATGGAAAGTAGAAGGAGAGAAAAGGGCAACGTAAGGACAGAAGCCTGAAAGGTGGACAGAATGGAAACCTAGTGGACACAATGTCTAGCGAACTATCACCAGGCCACTCAGTACTGTGTTTTCGGTCATTGTGGCCCATCATGGAACACTCGGGCTCATGCCCTGTCCAGCCGATCCTTGAATTCAGCCACCGTGGTTGCCTCTACCATTTCCTCTGGCAGTTTATTCCAGTCTTTAACCACATGTTGCATGGAGAACTGGGCTCCAAACCTTGTCGGTGACCTGTTCTTCTTCACTCTGGAGGCTGTGGTTTTCTCCCGGCGGCAGGAGGGCATACTTGCGAGTCCCCGAGTCGACCCTGCCTGCGAGGATCTTGTACACTACTATGAAGTCCCCTAGTTTCCTCCTCCTTTCCATGGAGAATAAGCTCAGTTACTGCAAGCGTTCCTCATAAGTTCCTTCTCTTAACACAGCAAAGAATCTGGTAAACAGGTTCTATATGTTTTTTAGCACTTACCTGTCCCGAACTAAATATGGACTCCAGGCCTGGACACGGTTCTCCAAGTGGGTACGCACAACAGTCTTATACAGTGGAACAAGCACCATCGGTCTTCTAGAGCTGATTGTTCGGCTAAGCTGGTACAAAGCCCTGGAAGAGTTTCTTGCAGCCTCGTCACACTGGAATTTTGGCTGTAAATCAGACCTAACAGTGACCCTCAAGTCCAATACCACACAATCACCGGTACTGTTACTGTTAGGCCTTCCGTTTCCAGTACCCAAAATTTATAGAGTAACCTCCTCGTCAACTAGATGCAAGCTTTTACGCGTGTTCGATGGTATGTCCCAGTTTGCAGCCCATTCTTGGGCTCTGCCCAGGACCCTCTGTAATGATTCGTGGTTAACTGCTCCTACTGTTTTCACATCGTCCGCAAAATTCAAACACGAGTTCTCTAGACCATGTTCTAAGTAGTTTACATACAGTATGAATAGCAGTGGTCCAAGGGCCGGCCTTTGTGGTGCTCTACCGTGCTTGCGTCCTGCTGGGGACAAGATTTTCCCTATTCTTACTTGGAAGGTCCTGCCAAACGGACACACCCCAATATATGTCGTCAGACGTTCCGACGGTCTAGACCCTAGTAGTTTCTCCATAAGTTGACGGTGGTTCACTGAGCCCAAGGCCTCCCGGAAGTCCAGGTGAAAGACCTCAGCTTGCTTGCCAGCATCTGTTCTCCTGCTCACTTTCTCTAGGCAGCACAGGAGATTGGACAGACACAATCGTTTCTGCACGAGTCCGTAATGGGATTCCTGGACGAGGCTATGTTGATGTGAAAGCTACACTATCCGGCCCCGAATAACACTCTCCATGACCCTCACCACAGTGGAGGTCAGGTTCACTGGACGGCGGTTTTCCCAACTACTTGTACTATCCTCCTTTCGTGTGGGAGTGATTGTCGAAGTTAACCGATCCTCGGGTAGGACCTCGGTTTCAAGTGAGATAATAAGCAGTTTTGTCAATGGTCCTGCCAGTTCTGGTGCGAGCTGTCTCGGGATCGCCGGTTGGATACCTTTCGGGCCGGCCGCCTTGGTTTTTACTAGCTGCTTGATACTGCGCATAACCTCCTCTTCCCCTATCGGGTGGTCTTACATCGAAGCGGTTTCTAGAGTACAAGCCCCTGGACATAGCAACCCTTGATCAACCCTGTATACTTTCTGGAAGAATCTACACAAATGATCCACTTTTTCCTGGTCTCGGGTCGCGGCTGCTCCCGGTTCTTCCGTGACTCCCTCTACTTCAGTCCGCAGGCCGCGCTTCCGTTGCACGTATGCGTAGGATGCCCTAGGGTTCGTTTCCGCGTTCCTCTCTAGTGTCCTTCCATAATCACTCTGACACTAGTTTCGAATGCGGGTGGCCCTTTCTTAGAAGTCAAATACCGGAGGAGGCTGCTGTGACCTTCCCGTAACCTGTACCTATTTCATGCCGCTTGCTTTCTGACTCCTTCTCTCCGTGCCCGACTGCGCCACCAAGGTGGAACATTGGCCTTGCAGACCCTCTGAAGTGGGGCTGCGTCATTCTCTAGCCCAAGGGCATTGCCCTTTACTTTTCCCCACTGCGCTTGGACCGTGCATTCTCCCGAATCCACATTCCAGTTAAGCGGCGGAGCCCTCCTCGGGAGATCGTCTTCATTTATCCTTGAAAAAGTTTTCCTCATTTTTGCCCGAACCGGCATACCTACAAGGCTGTACTTGGCATAAATAACTGCATGATTGCTTTTGCCTAGTGTGGCTTGCATTTTCATGTCCGCGATATCATTGGGGTACTTGTTACCATGAGGTCCGGCGTTGATGTTGCTTGCTCTGCCCTCCACCTGGTCTCTTAATCGAAGTGTCGGACAGGAGCCTCGTCATGCAATAGGGCTTCTAGCCGTTCCCCGAACGACCCCACGGGAGTTGTCCCCGTTGACCATTTTGCCTCTGGAGCATTGGAGTCCCTCATGATGAGAAGCTTACTTCTCCCTGCTATGGTAATTCTGAGAAACCGAAGCAGTTCCTCGTCTTCGTCACATTCCGCCGATGGTTCCATGTAGACCCAAGTCAGGGCCAATTTTTACCCACTTAAATGCATTATAACGTCAGCTGCCCCCGCCTTTGGTGTTGCTAGCCGACCCCCGTCAGCCCAGGCTTACTGGCCCTCCACTAGTACCATAGCTGCTCTCCCGGCTATTCCTTCCCTTCTGTCTACCTGATCACAGTAAGTGATCTGAGGCGAGGTGGTTCGCCTTCTCTTCCGGAGACAGCCCCGTTTCCGTGATTGCGATGACATCCATCATGTGCTCGCGCTCTAGCAGCTCACTCCACTTGTTCCCTTTGATAGCTTCGTTCGCATAAGCAGCTTGCACGGCAGCTGTCCTCATACTGGGGCCAAATTCTGACGAGGCATTGTAGTGCTCGGTTTCTAGTCCCGAGCATCCATCCAGTTTTTTGACGGGGACTCTACTACATCCTTATGATAGTGGCTCGCCGAGTTCCTACCCTCCAATGGCCCCTGGCCATAAGTTTTACGGAGGCCAGTGTGTTGAAAACCTCGGGCTCTCACTTCTTCAGTTCTCCTTAGAGTTATGCGCGGTCACGTGACTGGGATAATAGCACCTGCTTCCGTGCAAGCTGTAGGCGGCCTACCACGGCGAATGGAATGATCATCTGATTTCACAGTCATCGCTTAGTGGGACACCTCTTTTATCCTCCCTGCTCCTACTAGGAATCTATCGCGGTGTTTCGAGTTTGCGAATTTTACGAGCAGTGGTCTGGGGTGTGTCCTGCCTTCCTGTTGCCACCGTCCTAACCGGGGGGCTCGTTTGAGGGCTACTTGTTCCGGTCAATCCACAATCCTTACCAAGTTTGTTATGTGATAGCGTACAGCACGCTCCCCTTATCTATGTTCTTTGATTACATGTTCCTGCACTCCTCTGACAGCTACTTTCCTATTTACCCCCAGTGCAATATTACTACTCCTTATCAGTTGTCGTAGCGTAGTTGCGGGCTAATGATTTGCACCATCTATTGCCCCCATCCTGGATTTCAGCAGCGCAGTCGTATCCTTAGAATCCACGATTTTCCACCGTGGGCCTCACCTTGCAGAGTGTTTCTGAGACGGAGTTATTGTTTTCAAACTTCTTGGATTCCATATGTATCATTGTTGGAGATCCGTCCTCTAAGTTGGATACAATGTCTCTCCAGTTGCGGTTCTCCCCGTCTTCTTTTTTAGATAAGATTGACAGCCTTGCTCTCGGAAATGCTATTTGCTGGCTCAGCTGTTGGCTACCCCTGCTTGACATTAGCCCTGGCTCCGATCTTCAACCGAGGCGGACCCACGTTAGTTTCTGGTGTTCGCAATACTCTGCGTTTATTGCTTCCTTTAGCTCCTCGCGCTTGGGATGATACCACGTCTCACATACATCGCATAGTATGCCCTCTAATTCTACCTCATCTTTATACCTCTTCCTGCCTCAACGGGACTTGACCACGGGTGGCCTCATGACCGTATGTGCCCCCACCAAGGTTTCTTTCGGACTGACCACGTACCCGAAAATCGATTGTGCCGACCGTCCTGCATACAACGTTCGTAGATCGTTTCCCTTCCTGTCCATAGGAAGTGGGGCATGTGTCCAGTGGATAAGCGAACCGAGCAGCGATATGCAAATTTACACTCTTCCAGAGCATGGTCCCAGTGTCTCGTCTCTTCTACAAAAGCTTTCATCAGTTCCTCGAAAGTCCGGTTAGTCCACTCGACTAATCTATCTCCTTCGGGGTGGCGGGGCTTTGTCAAAGTTTCATCAAGTTGTAACAGTCTGCAAAGTTCAAACACTGTAGAACTTTCGAAGCTGCTCTCTCGAAAAAAGTGCGGTTGACCGGGTACGCCCCATTTGCGGATCCAGCGGTCAAAAATTGCCCAAGCTACTACAGCTGCCTCTACGACTGGAACGGCAGCAACTTCCGCTCATTTCGTAAAATAGTCTATCATGACAACGACATATTTTTCCATGCTGGGCTCCCTGCAATTGTCCCATTATGTTCGGTCCCACCATTTCGTTGGGGTAACCAGCTTTGACCGGAATCAAGGGTGCTCGCCCATTTGGGATGGAGCCTGTCATCTAAAAGCATACATGGCGGTTTCTGTAGAAGTCCTTGACTTCTCTTTGTTTGTGTGGCCACCAATACCTTACGCATGCTGCGTCATACATTTTATTTCGTCCTGAGTGTCCGAGATCGTCATGGAAGTTTGCTAGCACCTTTCTTACTTGTGACTGTGGTACTACAAGTCAACGCATGAACTTGGTCTATGCTCTATAAACAAAAGGCCATCGATCAGTCTTAGGCTACGCCACTGCAACCACAAGCACCTTGCTTCATAACTGGCCATAGAACTTCTTTGCCGGTCAAGCGCTCGCCATTATCTTTTGGACATTGGTACACGACGGCAAGTTCCGGGTCTTCCGCCCGGATTCTTTCCAATTCGTATCCTTCCCCGGGGATATCAAGCTCCACTTGGGAAGTGCAGGAAGGGCTTCCTTCTCGGTCTGTGTGAGGCCGGCGGGACATGCCGTCTGCTGTTCTACGAGAATTTCCGGGTCGATGACTACAGGTGAATAAGCATTCGTCTAGGTATTCTTGCCGTTTTGTGACTTGCCCTCCTGGGTCTTTGAAATATGTCATTCACAACAGCGAACGGCGGTCTATTCAGGCTGGGAAATGACAGTCCAAAAGGAATGCCCATAGTGGCGCACAAAGTAGACCGACCGCAACATCTTCCGGGTTGTGCAACAATTCTGTTCTCGTTTAATTACGACTCGGTTTCCAAGTGGGATCACAAGTTCAGGGCCTTTCCGGCCCCTTTGTGACAAAATAGCATCAGAGCCCTTGTCTGAAGCCTCAGTGTCCAAAGGGAATTCGTCGGAGGACTCTGTTTTGTCAGGTTAGGCTAGAATAAGTGTCTTGGATACCCAACTGCGTAGTCCTTCGAAAGAAGCTTGCAGCTTTTTGGTCCTTTCGGTCTTTTGATCGTAATGCAGAAGGCAGTCAGGTGGGGCTGCTAGTGTTGCGAACTTCTGAATGAACCTGCGGCAGCAAGAAGCCAACCCGGGAAACCTTAGTACTTCTTCAAGGTTGGAAAATGTAGGTCAGGTTTTAACCTTTCCTGTTTTCGACGGAACAGTTTGGGCTTCTGAGGCCGACACTACTTGTCCCAGGTAGTTCATCTCACTCAGTAACGGATGATTTTTAAAAAGGTGGAGTTTAACGCCTGCCTGCCGCAACTTTCTGAACACCCGGGAGAAGTTTTGTGTGTGTCCCTCTGATGTCCTTCCTTTGATAATAAAATTGTACAAATGCACGAGACAGCACTGAGGAATCAGTTCACCGAAAACAATGTGCATCAAGGGTTGGAAAGTTGCCGGTTTTTTAAATCTGAACGGCATTGTTTGAAACTCGTATAGCCCGTCGGGTGACACAAAGGCTGTTTTTTGCCGGTCTCGCTCCTCAAATTTCACCTGCCAATAGCTGGAAGCTAGATCTGATGTGCTGAGCCATATCCAACCCCCTGAGGACTCTAACAGCTCATCGATGTCTTCAGCGGAAGGGAATTCTTTCTCATCAAAGGGGTTCGACTTTCGATAATCCACGCACAACCTCAAAGCTACATCTTTCTTCCTCACTAGGACGACCGGTGCGGCTCATGGCGAGTTTGAGGGTTAAATTACACTACTGTTCAGCATCTCTCGAACCAGAGTTTTCACTGAAGCCTCATAAAAGGTTGGAATCTACCGTTAGCACATATTGACGAGAGGTGCAAAACCAGTGTCAGTAGTAAGTTAGGCTACTCCGGTGCGACCTATGTGAGTACTATTCCATACAAAAATGTCATTTCTCAAGAATCAGGGTAGCCGATTTATCATCCAACTGTTCAGAGGCATCCGACAATTTTAGCAACATATTGTCAGTGTCTTCCCCTCTTTTCTCAGACGCTGCGGTTGCCGCTAATGGGCTTTATGGTTCCGAGTCTTTGTGAGTGGAACAGAACACCGAGACGCATGTGGCACGTTTTCGTGTGAATGGATTACGCACTGAAATGTTTCCAGGAGGTTTATGCCTACCATGGCATCGAGAGCCGGTCCTCGGACTGTAACAAAGTCTCGAAACTTCTTCACGCCCCCAGCTCTACGTTAAAGGTCCCCTTACTTAGTGTAACCAGAGGCTCCCCATTCAAGCCGCATAAAGCCCGTTTATAACCATGAAATTTCACCGGCTCCAGTATCCACCAAAGCGCGTGCGCGGAAATCATCCAGTATCACGGGTGCCATAGGATACGGTCCGGTACCCGCAAAGCCAATCGAAGTGGGACTACGCTCGCGTTCGGCGTGAATGTTTTGCATGCCATGTGGCTTACTCAAAGCAGGCAAGCCCGCTGGTGTCCCCTCTCTAGTTTTAGCAAAAACGATCACATCACCTCATACGTGGCGACATCCGAGGCGCTTAGTTCCTACTTTGCCGCATCCATCATTAAGGACCCCCTCACTCTACTCTCATGCATAGATCCTGTCACCGGTCCCGTACTATCTTACCCGGAATTTACTGTGAAAGAGGTAACCAACCAGGTTACCCCTGTCCGGAGGTCCTACTCCGTGGTCATGATTGTATTCCACCGACACAGCTACGTCTTGGAGGAACTTATAATATTGGTATATTGGTATATTTCTCGGCCATGGTCGAGACGCACGCGCTAACGCATGATCACGGTGTAACACGTTACTCAATGAGATGAAATATTCACAAAATTCTAAGTATGAAAGTCGAGAGTATCAGAGATGGAAAAACATAAACAGCAACAGTTTGAGTGGATCATTCTGATTATGGTTTGCGCGGCAGTTTTGAACCAGTTTCGAATCCGGGCTAGGCAGTGGTGCGCGGTGGAGATGTTGAAGAAATCGTTAACGCAGTGCTAAGGAGGCATTATGAACAAGAATGATGCAAGCCAAGGAAACCGTAGGCCAACTAAGGTCCTGCCGATGGAGTAAACTTTGAACAAGAAGAAAAGGGGGGAAATCGACGCATGCGAAGAGGATAGCGATCCATGAAGAAAATGCAGACCCTGAATGACGGATTTACCGGAGTTCGAAAAACGGAAGGAGTTTTGAATCAAGGGGACATGAGGCCAATTTCGTGAAATTGAACTGGTGGATGTCACAGCCCTGCTATTGGAGGTCTAAAATTCATCCATCAAGTTTGGTATATTTCTGTCACAATAGAAGACTGCGATCATCATCAAAATTCATAAGAAGGAACCAGTACAGGACCCCTCAAACGAACTTCTCATCAATCACACTCCATTTGCTTCTAGGTTGATGGAAAGCCCCATCAAACTGCGAATGTCTGACTTCCCATTGTCTCACAACATCTTCCGTAGTAGGCAGTGCAGCTTTTTAAAGTCACGTTTATACGCCATTGCCAGTACGACTTTTTTAACCTCATAACGGCAGCCGCCGGCATTGTTGAATCTACCATCAATATATGCTTTCATATGACTGAGGTGTTTAACCGCGTTCCCCACTCTGCATTACCAACCAAGCTCAAAGCTTATGGCTTTTCCGGTCCTGTTCTGTCGTGGCTAAAACCGTATCTATCGAACCGCTCACTAGTGGTAGGCGTTTCTCACAGCCTGCTCCAGTCACCAGTAGGGTTACACAAGGCAGTGTACTCGATCCTTTGCTTTTTCTCATTTACACGGATGGTATGCTCCCTATTTGGTGCCATGGTACCCCGTTCATTTTCGCTGATGACACCAAGATTGTCTGTGAAGTTTCTCGTCTGAACCCCGTTACTACGCTGGATGAAATTTCTAGTGGCCTAAAGCTAATAGTTAACTTTTGCAATTCTTGGAATATGGACCTCTCAACCTGCAAGAGGTGCCACACAAACTTTAGATGTCAAGTGGCCCCTGAAAACTTGCTCAGCAATGACCCACCCATTTCGTACTGCCCGTTAGTTCAAGACCTTGTTCTTCATTACTCTTGCAGCTTTAAGTCTTATGAGTATGCTCCATTCCGGGCTGCCAAGACGAGGAGGACCATTGAACTAATCTCCAAAACTTTGTGGCTAAACGATTGCGAGCGATTCTTTTACAAGTTTCACTCCAGGCCTCTCCTTGAATACTGTCCTATTATCTTCACCAACATGACGAAGCTTGACTGCTTTTCTCGGTAGTCCACTCGGCGCCAATCCACCAAATAATTGGTGGGATTTTCCTCCAACCTGTGTTACAGGGATCGATGCATCCTAATCAGTCTTAGCCCTCTATAGCGGTGTCACATGAAGTTCAAAGCACGCCTCCTGTTTAGGCTACACCACCTTATCGCATTCTCATTTACAGAGTCCATTCGTCCCCATTCCTCCACAAATCACGCCCTAGACAATCGGTCACCGCAGCCCTTTATTCCTAGATCGAAAATGGCGTTGAGACCTAACTTCGTCCTTATAAAATACTCAAAGCTACGGAATAAACTCCTGTTAAATATCCGCGAGAGTCCCTATCACTCATTTCAGAGGATCTCTGGAACACTTCTTGACTGTTCTCAATTTGATCCTCCTTGCCGGCCTGAGTGCTGCTGAAGAACTGGCCTAAGAAAAAGGGTTTAACTACTAGGATTATGACACTAGAACTTTCATTACTTGCCAAATGATAAGAGCTAGGTCGACTTTTTTCTTTTGCGCTATACTGCACATAATTTGTATTACATTAGCTACAGTTTGTTGTTCTTTTTAACTGCAACTAGTTTGGTGCCTGCCGGTTCTCCTGATTCCAGACAATATTCATTTTCCACCGCCAACCAGATGAGGGTTCTTAGCCTTTGATGTCTATCCAGCAAATAAATTTGTGGCTTTGGACCTTAGGACATTGAGTCCCGCCGTCCTCCACTTTACTTGATCTTTTCAGTCACTTCCCGTTCATTTTGGCTACCACCGCCCGCCTGGGTTTTATGCGTGGCATCATTCCGCTTTCCTTAGTCATCTCATTCCAGAATCTCTAATCCTAAATACCCACCTTCTAATGACTACTCGCTGGCCTGTCCTCCCATCTCATCCCTGAATCTACCATCCACCAACTACTATCATCTTCCCTCTTATGTACCATACAATTTCCCATCGGCGGAGCTAAACTCATTAAAACCAGCCGGCCAAAAATGATCTCTGATGGCCTCAAGCATGGTCTGGTGTTATATGAGACTGTTACACGTATGCTGGCCTGTGCCTTACAACATTCGTTGTCCTAATTCGTGTGTTTGCTTGGTACCAGTGTACATTTTTCCAACCCATGCCAGCGAAACCCCTGATGTTAACGGCACCCATATATTAGAGTCGTCCGAACTCGGAGAAAATAGGTCACCCCCACAGCATTTGCGAAAAAAGACAATGACGCACGAAGTTACGATCGGGCGGGGGAGATATGGAAAGTTCCTATGTGGGCTCAACCAACCTCTGCTAGGAAACAAAAAAATTAAAAGAGAAAAGTGAAAAACAAAAAAAGACCTGATGGGACCGATTCGACTTCCAAATACCACTGATATCGGGCTGTAAAGCAAATGGGCAACCCTCACTTATGGGTACCTCCATTATCAGCTCGGACCCCACATAGCCCTTGTTTGCACCACAAGCTTTGGTTTTGATGCACGAGGCTGACTAGGATGGCAGCTCTCTGGACTGCCCACATATGCTTACCCACCTCCCGCCCTAAGTTTCAACCGCACCACACCCTCCCTACGCACACCTAGCATGCACGTCGACCCCCAATACAATGGCTACTGTAGTCTCGACTTTCAACTCATTGATCCGGACATCATGCCGATGTACCTGACGACTAACAACAACCTCAGTAGAGCCCGAGAAAGGAAAAATGTATTGAAAATCGGCCACTTTTTCCATTCACACTCTTCTACCTTTCGTCATGTTTGGTAATATGCTGCTTCCGCGATATCCTGGCATCTACGCTAAGCAAAGGTTTACTGCCCTACCCAACAACAACCAAAGCCCGACACCAGCCAGCAGCATCCGAACTTCAAACACTCCACGGCTGCACGCGTCGAATGTCCCTCAGACAAGCTATACGAGAAGCTATCTGGGCTCTTAGTACATAATGTTGCCTCCTGCCGACTAAAATCACTGCCGTAGACCAGGCTTCAAGCCCACCGACATGGATTAAACATCAAGGCAACAGATGACCAAAAAGGTCTTTCCAATCGCGAGTAACGCGCAGCCTAATTACCGAATCCCAAAGTCAGAACAAGATTGATTCGCTTATTCTACAGTACTGGATTAACAAGTTATACGCATATAAATTTGTACAAACCCAACTGTACGGCCACAACGTTTGGCAACAAGGACCAGAGTTCAACGAAATGTCGAGGTCAGGTGCCACCGTCGCGGCAGTGCGGGTGTAACACGCGGGGACAACGCTCCTCCGGCGAGGGTGGCAAGTGTGTGATCTGCAAGGGAGCAAAAGAAAGACTGCACGAGCCGGGACCCAGTAATTGTATCAACAGCACTATTACTCACATTAGACGAAGAACAAGATGGCGGCCTCCAATCTGGCCGTTACATGAGTTTGAATCAAAACGTTCCACGGCAAGTGAAAGAAATATAAACAAAAGTTCAAATGTGGTGGCTGATGCATGCTGTGCTTGTTCGAGGGTCAATAAGATAAACAGCGTAGCCTCAACAACACAAGCGTGTGACAACGGTTAGGGAAGACTTCCACATATGAAAGTTACACCGCCCACCAAATCCTCTCATGAAATGGTCGATATCGAAGGGGTAGATAGGGGTGCTGATTTGCCCGTACCTACCTAGACCTTGAAGCCAGTGCATACGTGGGTCGCCACGGGCTTCATCTATTGCTGGCCAGTCTCAGACAGGCTTGCAGGTTTTCTCGAGGTTATGCTACATACAAGAAGCCTTAGAGTTTCATCTGAAGACGATACGACACTATGGGATTTCGAAAAAAGGTCTTCGGTGCGATCGGAATGCATAGAATGATTACGGATTGTAGAGAAGGGCTTCCCCATTAACAGTAAAGTACGTTGTAAAATGAAGATTGGGAATTCTCGATGAAGGATCGAGAAGACCTCGGGGTATTTGAACATCAAGGGTCCTAAAGAGTGTAATTAAAGTGTAAAAGAGTGTTTGGCTTAAAAAGTATCACTTTGAACACAAGTGGGATAATAATACAAATAGGAGGTCCCGGAAATAGAGATGTTTTCTACAGACGGTCAAAAAGGGATTGTTCAAAAGTTTTCATATTTCGCAAACAATGTCACGTCTCGTGCTAAGTTGGGTTTTCGACAACTGACTCCATTGTGAATCGTGAACACTGTATCATATTGTACAAAAATGTACTTCAAGGACCTTGTGAAGGGTTGGAACCTACAGGAAAATGCATGAGGGATAAATAAGTAGACCCAGCTTCAGTCGGCATCAGTAGACTTGTTTCGAGCTTGGCCTGTGGTGTCGATTTCGCCATCGCCACTGCCGGTAACCCGTTGGCTCGCAAGGGTTTTAATCTTCGGATACTGCTGTGCCACAGCCTGCTTGTTTTGGTGTTATCGTCTATACTAGCCAGCTCACGGGTCTCGAACATGAAGGACTTTAGTTGCATTACGCGTAGGATATCGAGTTCGGCTCGGTTCATCTCGCCCGGTAGTATAGTCCCCACGTTCACCATGTTCAGTGGTTGTTTGCCCTTCGAACTCGGTAACAGTATTTTGTATCTTGTCCGCTAGGTCACGGTTCCTGAATTATTTAACCAGTAGGGGAAATGACAGTTCTTGTTAGGCCCACTCTTCCCGTGGGGTCTTAGTCAGTATCAGTCGTTTCATTTCGATATCGCCTTTCTCAGGCTTTGGTGTTAGTAGTGTTGGCCACTTCTCTTTGGATGTAGTTAGGAAGTCCGGTCCAATAGTCGGCTTCCGCAGCCTTTCTGGTGCTTTAAGGCCCCGCTAGCAGAAGTCGACCGGATTCCTGGCTGGTTGTACATAGCGCCATTGATCGGTCTTAGTCGACTCGTGGATAACTATGATTCCCTTGGCTACGACGGTGTTAAAGTGAGAGTTAACTCTATTTTTAAGTAATGCACTACCTTGGCTGAGCCCACCCAAATTGTGATTACCGGTTTGTCTGATCAAAGCACCTCCTAATCAGCGTTGTGGCTTTCACAGTCAGTGCTACTGAAGTCAATTCTGGCCCCGGAAAGGACATAGCTTTGAGTGGGGCTACTCTCGACTTTGCGAATACTATCTGACTGTGCCGCCCACCTATTTCGTTTACCCAGCGTCCGTAAGCCACTACCTCATAGCCCACTTCTGATGCACCTTAAAACAAGCGGAGGTGGGCATCACTGGTTCACTTGATTCCTGTCATACACCTTGGAATCTTGATCTCGCCAAGTTGATCTAGACTGCATAACCAGTCGAGCCATCGATTTTGGTCGTCGTCCTGGAAAGGTTCGCCCCAACCCGTCCCTCTCTAGCACCGTGATTGCAGCTAGCACTTTCCCGGTAACAACCACGGCGAAACGAAACCTAGTGGATCATGGAGGCTTGAGACTGATGATAGGATTCCTCTGGGTGTGGCCGGTCGCTTGGGTAGGTCCGGGATGATTACGAATTCCTCACCTTGTGGCCCCCATCGAACCCCAAGCTCGAGCTTCATTAGTAAACAGGACCCCAAAAGCTTTCTCGCCTAAGTTGGATGGTATGGTACTGGTTTTCTAAATATGCATACGGACCAAGCTCTTCCCTCTCTGTTATCGAATCCCACCTATGCTAATTGACCGTCACAATGTTTGCCATAATTCCCAGCTGGAACCTTTTCCAGATTGCCGAGCTCTCTCTTCATCTATTTCGGATATCGCTGGGTACTGCTTTATCTATCTTGACACACGGTAGAAACCTCAAGCGATAGCACGGAGTCGTGTGCTAGCTGATTCTACTATTTCCTTCTTCACACGCAGTGGCCATGGAGTGCATCCTGAGTCGTGTCGTTTAAGCCTTAACTGGAGCCTTCATCTACTGGGTAACTTGGACCCAATCTAACCAAAATGCATAAGAACTCTTCGACAGCTTCCCATTGGACTGAAAGTTATCCCCCCATTGATACCTCAGTCCGAGCCTATGCAAATACAGGCCGCACTCCAACAGCTACTGAACTAGCCACCAATGTTCATCGTCTTCGGCCGACGTGGCTTGCCAGTTTTCGTTGTTCACTTCGGCCTTGACGACCAGTCCCCCGCTCCAGAAGAGGACTATACCCCCAATATATCACGCACTGTCTATGGCTGTCACTCTCTGATATATTTTACCTGGCCGAGACCTCACTTGCCAGTTTCGTCCAATTAGTAACCACGCAAAGGAACCTATCTAAATAAAGGTCGCAAATGAGATACTGCAAGCCATTCCCACCTACAGTGCCCAGTTCGGATGCAGAAATGCCCCAGGAGACTCGATAAAATAACATACCTACCACCATAGGAGCAGTCAGGCCTAGACCAGGCGAACACGTTTATTGTCGTTTTTTCGATATTCTGCTGCTCCTTGAAGGCATCCCTTTCGCAATTCATTCTTCAAACCGTCGGACTCCGTCCTTCTTCCGCGGGTCGAGGACTCACATGCCCTAATTCATTAATTTTTCCTTCGAGCTCAATTTTGCAGCTTCTCTCTGTTTACTTCCTAGCTGAACTTGAAAATACATTCTTCGTCACTTCTCCATTATTTCTGCGCACGTTGTATCTTCTGTATCGTGCGACAACGTTCAATTCAACAATTTCATGTCCGGTTTGTTCTCTGCTACAGCCTATGATGAAGTCAAAACCGGATCACATTTGCCGCGCAAACCGTCGTTACGGTAGTTCGTTTAGACTAGGTCTAGTTTTAATCTCTTGTCTGGTAGAGCAGCGGACTCCTCCCCTCAAAATTTGCCATTTTGAGTTCATCTGAGCCAGTGTACACCTCCATCATGCTCACGTGAGTGCTTCTTAGCCGAGGCAGAAATAAACCGTTATTATTATTATGGCCCCTGTCGATCCCCCTTGAGGCCGCGTGAGAAGATGCTGGCATGATTTTGGTATTCTGTCTTTCCCCCCTAACCCACAGCTGGTAGAATTGCCAGACTGCAGCCTTCTCCTTTTTGTTTTCAGAACCTGCCCCCTAAGGACGGTTGTCGCCTTCTTCATCCCAGAAATAACTTGGAACCTCTCTCGCTGGACAGAATTAATGAGATTTACACACGACTTCATTTTCGGCCGTCTCACGATCGCTTTCCCCAAGATTCCCACCATCAGACTACCTGAACCCGGACTACTCTATCTCACTGCATTCATACAACTCATTTTAATCCCATATATCATTATGCCCTTTCCGTGTTAGAACCCGCCAATACTGTTCAGTCACGGGCACATTTATTGTCAATGTTCATTGCCTCAACGGTCACCAAAAATAAAACGTCCGGCGCTGACATATCTTTCAGCAGTCCTCCAGTGGGCAGCAAAGTAATTACTAACCACGTGCTCTCTTCATCGGTCCATCCGATCGCATCCGCAATGCTGTTGCATCGAGTGTTCGGGTTTTGCAGATCACTACTTTCCCTCCGCAATTGAACGTCTCCGATACACTTCCCATGCAGCATCGCCGCTCCGTTCCCATCATCTGTTATACCTGTCAAATTGATTATCAGAAATGTGACACGCACCGTCTACTTACTATACCATCACCGTTGTTGGAACCTTTGATCTTCCAGATGTTGCATTCGCGTTATATTGCCGAAACTGACCGCGTATCCGGCCCCTAAATCACACCACTATCTGCACAGGCTGATAAATTTCATTTCTATATTCGTTGATCCACTGCCACTTTCCGCAATATACTTGGACAGTTTTATTGATCTGTTATTTTTGCATGGTACACACCACACAGCGTTCATCTGTTGACGTACACTTATCTGTGGATTATTCTACCATCCCTCTTGCAGAAGCGAACATCTGTATACTGCCTGTAACCATACAGCCAACATTGATTTGTCTTCCACTTCCGCTTTGCCATTTCATACCAACCCTATATAAAATTGACAATTTGCTGCTCGCTCCCCTGTTTTGCTCCAGCCGTCCCCTACCACCAGCACTCTGGTAGTCTCCCTCCCAAGAAATACGCAATCGTTTGCAACATATATGATTCCTCCAGTATACATCCACCACTTTATATACTACCATCTTTGCATGTTAATACTTCTTGACATACCTGTCGTAAAATGAATAATTCACCGAACTTTTCGACGAGATTTCTATCCACATGCCTCTCATATTCTGCAGAGCAACAACGACATATTCTTTGAATATTTTCGAATTTCCACCAGTGGTAATTATTTCCTATACCACTTATGCATGTACTCCAGACCTTCAGCCGACATCATTCGACCCTGACCTTCAAATTCGCCGGGCATTACTACAGTTTTAGTCCACTGTAACACTCTCTTTGATACTCTGCATACACTTATTGTACCCTTTTGTAAATTCTCATTCCCATATCACTACAATCATCTGATCATGCATTCTAGCATGCCTCGGGCGCATCCGAAATATACAATTATTATTATTATTATTATTATTATTATTATTATTATTATGCTCCAGATTGCCGTATCCACTACGAAGTCTTCTTGGCGGGCCAATCCTTTTCGTAGTGGGGTTGTAAAGGCCACCGTTGCAGTAAGTTCTTTGTCGGTCGATAGGGGAAAATCGCTAGGCTACACGGCAACCTTCCGTCTAATCATCTGTTTATAAAGCCTCCAGTTTTGTTGCTACTTCTAAAGCATTCTGCTGCGTTGATGGGATTGAAAGAAGGCACTCTTTTCAAATCCTGGGTGGGGTGGTTTGCTGCTGCAGCTGTTGATAGGTGTCATTGTCGAACTCGATAGCGGGCTTTTTCGGCCGGCCTGCACGGTACTGCCGCCAACTGCAGTATTGTTTCGTCTGGCTGCTGTCCTTTTTCATGAAACTCTCGTTTTTTATCAGCTTTGAGCCTGGGGGCCTCCAGGGTTTCCCGAAGCTGGTCAAATGTTGCTTCTCGCAGAGTACCGTTCACGTTGTTATCGTGGACACTGCGGCCGTAAGCTGCTCCCTCCAGGAGACTAAGCAAACTATCCGCCTGCTGTTTGGCAGGGAGGTATTTCAGGTACCCCTTGCCTGGCCCTCTCACTTGCACTAGTCGTCTCCGACAAGACACTAGTTTGGAACCAGAACGGTGGGCCGTTTTGAGGCGGCCTAATATGCCGACGCACTCAGCAAACTCACGGCCTACGTGAGGGATTCTATTAGCCCCGTGGGCACAGCTGTAGGATTTGTTCGCACTCAGATGATGTGTCGCTGGTGGGCTACACCTTATGATAGTCGAGTAAGTTCCAACCTGGCGTCTCGTAAGGCAGACCTCAAAGAGCTGACATAAAAACATTTGAATTAAGGTGAAACAAAGTCGTCGCAGAATTTTGCAAAATGGAGGTGAATTTTGTAAATTTGTATTGTTCATTTTTGGTGTGCCCTGTTTTTCTTGAACATATCTTGGTGCTTGACTCTCCAGTTATTGGCTTAGCTGTTGCATGTTGCTGGTTCGGTAAGCGGTCATATACGAATCATTGCAGTAGGTTCAGTGATCACCTGCCATTTCTTCCTCCAACTGACGGGCTCTCGATATGCAAAGAAACATCACTGATGATTCGGATAATTTCTGTGCAACTAAATTGGTTGCATTCAGATCCTATTTTCGGAAATTCCAATGAAACGCTTTTTCGGGTTTTTACGTACATTTTTTACGGACGAGGGAAATGGCATCATCCAGAATGGAAGGCAAACTTCGAAGTTTGGATCCAGCAGCTTCACCCATTCAGGGAAAAGGCGTAAACTGTCTGGCTCGATGATGAACGCAGATGAAGACTTGACTGTCACCACGGTCCTTTTGGGGCCCCCTACATCTTGATTACAGTGCAGCTTCCACAAAGCCATTTCGTTGTTGTCCTCTTAGTTCTCTTGGATGTGCATCTTGTTTCACGTGCACAACCATGGGTATACGAACTTCATGAAGGGGCTGTCGTTTGCTTGAGTACTGCTTCGAGTGAAATGAATTGGGTGTGTGTGGTGTGTAGGAAAACTAGTGCTTTGTTAAATATTTAGTAAAGAAAGACTGAAGTTCAGTATCTTCACATGGTGGAAAGGACACTGCTTTCGCTTCCGTCCGTTAGCCTCTAAAAGTCAGTTAAAGTAGCCGTGTAGACGGAAAGAGTCGAACCAGAGGATCAGCTGCATCTGTAACTAGTTGCTGCTAAGGAATTGGATGAAATCTAATAGGGCGGGACATAGCTAAGGTTACTAAGCCTAGGCATTCACCGTCATCGTGCAGATGTTGTGAACGATTAAGGAACGTGCCGTAATAGAAGACGCGAGACAACCCACACCTGTCGAACGTCAGTCTACTAGCCATAAGACCGTGGGAACTATGGTCAAGTATACCATATATATATACCTACATATATATATATGCATATGTAGCATACTATATATATACACGCATATATTATTGCTCGTTGAACGGTGGACGCAAAACCCAACAAGGTTAGTCATAGAGCTAGCCCTTGTTTTATCATGAACAGTAGCTTCAGCCACCATGTATGCCAAATGCTCACCTGGAGAAAACCAGACTGGTCCGTGTTCCACCAGTAGTTCTTTACTGTGAACTTCCCTGGATGAGACCATCTGCGTCTTGGTGTCTACCTCCTGCCATAGTGAAATCCTTGTATCAGATTATTAGATGCATTCTTACCTGTTCTCTTCGATGCTTTCCTTCATCTCCCCTTTTATTAACCGCTCCTCAGTCGCCGTCTTTTCTGTGCTTCCTCATTCCCCACTTTCTCTGTTGATCCGCCAAGTTCACCCGTCATGAAGATAATTCACCACGATATTCCCAAGTTTATTCTGCAAACATTCTACCCAACCTAACCTGCCCCTCCTTATAACTGATAATTTCTTTCTAGGACTCCATTGTTATTGATCCGGTTTCTTTTATATGTATATATATGTATGTAAACAAGCGCACATATGTACATATGCATTCGCTCTGTATCCTGCAGTTCCTCACAGGCCATTTCTCTTGCTATCCTCCCGCTGACCGCAACGATATGCATCCATTACTTCTGCATCTATGTCCCACCTCTACTGCGTCCAATTCCTATGAACTATTATTTTACCTGATCCACCCTTTACGTCTTACTTTGCTCGCTCCCTGTTTTACAGTGAGTTTTGTATCCTGTTCACCGAGCATCTACTGCAGAGTACCAATGCTTCGTTGCTTCATAATCCTTTGCAGTAAGTCTCACTTTTTCTCCACTGTCTCCCGCTACTACAGTTTCTTATGTTGATTTCTAGCCTTTCTCATACATATCAGTCAGCTTTCAGATGTCCCTATACTGACCAGCCGGATTCCCCACCTGACCTTGACTTTTCAAGCTCTCCGGGCGTCCATTTGAACCTGTCCATGAGTCTACTTAAACTCAGCACATTTTCTTTGGCTTGCTTACATTAGCCATACTCTCACCCCACGTTACTCCCCCTTCTAGGCTTCTTTTTCCAGATTCTGTCATGCAAATTTCTACACGTTCAAGGATTTGTCTGTTTATTCCGTCACTGGTAAATAGTTGATCATGCACAAGGCATGCCTCGGGCGTCCTTGAAATAAACCATTATTATTATTAAGGGATAGCACAGGTTGCTCCGAAAGTGGGTGCGACATCCATGTTGTTTGAAAAATTACCCTTCTGCTTACATTCATGTAAGTTGATATCAATTTTGGACCGCTTTCTCCAACCTAATTCGTGCTGACACTGTTTTCTGGTCGACAAATAATCTACGCTTGGTACATTTGCTTTTCCTTTTTATGGTCGTATTTTCTTACCGAGATTACTTTGCGGACAGTTGGTAAGGTAGTGAATCGCACTGATTCAACACAGTTTTGCTTTATTTCGGCTTAGTTTCACTTTCTAGCTTACGTCGATTGATCGTAGGCATTCAGATCGTTTATGCTGAATTTTGGCCGCCACGCTCAAAAAATTGTCGTCTGTGCCTGATCAGGCTTGGAGAACTTGCTCTATTTGTTTGGACTCCAGGACAGGTACTTACTGTCTCCTATTTTGGCCAACTTTTCCTTCTTTTACGGGATTTCCTCCTATTTTGCCTACCTTTTCGGCTAGATAGCCACTGGGGCTCACTGTCAAAGGTATGGTTGTGTTCGTACTTATATTTTGCTTGCTAATAGTACCGTAGAATTTGAGGAGCAATCGTGTTCCCGATTTGGGTTTTGCATTGACTTCGGATACGCGTTGCTTTGAGGCTCCAAAGTGCAATTCAGAAAGAGCGAAGCTTATTAGTGAATCAAGCTTTGAATCGTTGGTCAGGCTTCACCCGGACCAGGAATCGAACGTTTTGGTTGCTTCGGTCAGGACCGTACTTTCGAAAAGTACCTGGGAAACGAACGGAAGTTCCCATTAACTTCACATGTTCTAGCCAATAACAAATAGGAATGGCCTCTACCGATCAATTTTATCGCTACTTACATGTAAATGAGGACAAATCGATGGACCATAATATTTCCACCAGGGAAAATTTATCCAAACTTATCTCATTACAAGTATAACAGGTAAGTCGGATGTTACTAAGCAACCGCTCCGTATTTCACAATCACTTTAGCAGAGCAATGTCACATTTCAAAATAAAGTCCCTCAAGAATATGGCTTCACGTGTCAATCTAAATATTTCCAGGTCGAACTTGAACCTATACGGAGAGTTACCAAGCAGTCTTAAGATTACGTGCTTTCGCTAGTCCTTCCCACTACCCATGAACCACATGTCCGTTACAGTGGTTCTCTGTAATACGCCACCACGACCATTCGGGCAATTTTTCCCACAACCCGTGAGAAGAATACTACAGGTAGGGAGAAACTGGTTAGTGTATACTGAAAAAGCGTGTGTGTAGCGTGCACGGGCAACGACCAAGTGACCACCGCGCTTGGTAGCGCGATTTCAGATAAACAATGATGCGTGTTAAACATATAGGTAAGGTCGAATGTCACTACAGGAGCCTCCTCCTAGAAGTCCGACGGAGTTGGGCTTCGGTTCTGGACGTGAACCGGTTGCGTTGATATCCCAGGAACTCCGCGTATATCGCTCCTTGCATTCATGACGCGACATTGGGTGACTAGTGGTGACGGTCGAGCATCTTCACCTTCGAAGTTCATCCAACAATGCGTCCACCTGCCGTCTCCAGTGCCACGCTGACCGATCGTCCTGTTGTCTAGTGGGTGTTTATCTTTTCGAACATACCAGGAGTCAGCGAGGAAACGGATGTAGTCAGTGTGACTGAATCCATCTCAAGAGAGGTCCGTTGCCTCGAGGAAGCCGTGGGTACTGTTACCCTTCTATACAACCCACGTAAGGTCGCTTCTGGAGTATGCTGTTCAAGCTTGGCATCCAAATCTTATTCGCGACAGACAACTACTTGAACGTGTGCAAAAGAGACTCACACGGATGCTTATTGAACTTTTGAAACAGGCCCTATAAAGAGAGGCTTAGAGAACTAAGGCTGTTCCCTCTGGAACGAAGGAGGGTAAGGGGGGATCTCATTGGGGCGTTCAGGGTTATGAGGGGCTTCTCGGACTTGGGAGAACTTCAGCTGCTCCAAAGAAACACAAATGAAAGGCTCAGGGGACACGAGCTGGAGCTTATGAAACGCCGTTGCAATACGATAGTTAGGGCAAGTTTGTTCTCACAACGAGTGGCAAATCGGTGGAATAAACTTCCGTCCCCGACGTGGAGGCCCAGATAATCTCTGATTTCGAGAGAAAGTTAGATACCCAGCTCGTTTGAAGACCTAGTGTAGAATGGCAGACTACCTCATGACCCCTTGGGTAACAGGACACGTTGTGCTTGAAGCTGCAGCAAAAAGGGTTTCACCAGGAGACAAAAGATCTGGGCCGTGCAGTGAAGCGCGCGTATGAATGATGCTGAAATCCAACTTCTCTCGCTAACCTACAAAGGTAAATTGAAACCCAGTTTCATAGGTTAGCTAGGCAAAATTGAGTATACCTATCGTCACACCTGTTTTCCACACTTTTGCACGATGCCACTACGGACTAAGATGCCTACGGCCGCGCACACAGCCCAATCGCTGCGACATGTGAGGCACGACCATATGAGGAGGGACTGGTACAAATCGAAACAAAAGGCAGCCAAACACTACCCCTATTGCCCTCCCCAAAAAAAGTCACAATAATGGAGCAGTGATCCTCGGCCTGGCGGGAGGTTCTTACAAAACCAACGAAAAAAAGCAAAAGCTTATGTGTTGTACTCTCCGGTTAGCCCTTATCTTAGCAAATTGCGGTCAGAATGTGACGCGATAAAAGAAGCTACCGAGCCCTGACCGCGGAAGCCGACAAAAAAAGTGAGGCATGATACTAGACTACCAAAAGACATGGTTTTAAAGGTCCTGGAAGACACTGAAGAATCCTAAACGCCTGAAAATCAATGGTCAGAACACGGAAAATTTTGCCACCGCGCTTCACGGCACAAGTTCAGGTAAGCAATTAAATAAGTGAGGCAAATATTCAAGGCCAACTGCCAGTTTAACTCCATTTGACTTAACGCCAAAAGTAGGGGTCTTCAGCACGACCTGACGTTTCTTCATAAGGGTCCGGAATCTGTTCGGTGACTTTACCCGTCGGAGACATAAAGATCACCGACTCATCCGTTTCGCTAAATGCCATAGGTACGCGATCACCCATGCATTGCAACTCTTCATGCACTGTGGGTTCTGGGGGCTTCAGAACATTTATGGCCTTCGGCAGGCTTGACTTCAAAGACTGCAGGTCCTTTTCCCAATATTGACCCTTGGTTAGTGTGATAATTACGAGTGAAGAATCGCGTAGCTCCTTCACTCTCGAAGGTAACAAAAATACGGTTTTCTTCCGTCCGAAGTTTATCACGAGAATAAGCTCTATCAATGGTATATGCCAGGATACTCCAGGCCTGCATCTTATCCAAACTATATAGCGCGTCCCGGGGGTGCCTGATTTCGAGTCAGCTCTTTCACGAATAATGACAGAAAGATTGTCTTTCACCTCTGTTGTTCCCCCGAACAACTCGGCCGTGGATATTGGCATGCCTGAGCAATCATCTCCGAGCTGGCGGAAAAAACTTGGACAGTGAATCCGAAGTTTTATTCCGGGCATCAGCATACCGCCTTTAACACGAGTTGAGCATCACGTAGGCAGGTTCATACGAATCCCGAAGCCAAAACGAGACTGATCCGTGATTTCTGCAATACTGAATTATTGAATGAACAACACCATAAACCTTATACGAACCCCAAATATGGGACCACACAGACTCAAGAACGAAAACCCAGTTCACCGCGCGCGACAGACTAGCAAGTGAGTCACGCAGGTTCAAGATGGCATATGGCAAAGTAGTTTGTCGGGCACGAAAAAACAACGGTTAGTTCACAGACCACGTAAGTTGTACGAAACATGCAAATAATATAATTAAGTTAGCAATTCACGAAGACACGATATTGTGGTGGGCACGGGGGATTTTCCGCAAACGACCTTTCATCTGACTGCGCCTCCAGATGAAACATCTTCTGGATTCTGATCGGCCGGCGCATATCCGCAGAGATGATCGGATATGCAGTTTCTTTTGTGTCACTTCCTGTTGGCTACAGATATAGTGAATCAAAATTGTCAATACACCTCAAAGCAATATTGTAATCCGTCGATAGAACCACACGGTCTATGCGCATTTGCGGCTTGTCACTAATGTGGTTCATTACCCGTGTTAGAAGAACGGTCGCAGCCAGTTCAAGTTACGGTATCGTAGGAAATTGGCGCTGTACCACTCGTAATTTTCCTACCATGAAACGGCAAATAGGTCCACAGTCCGACTGAAATCGCCAATACCCAACTGCACCACAGCCAATTTCTGATGCGTCGCCAAAGATGTGCAGCCCCTACGTCTTACTTACTGGGAGTTTGCTTATTGGAGGTCTCGTGAAGCAAATGGAAACTATAGGCTGTATGTTATTTATCACTTTTTTCATCAGTCTCGCCCTTTTTTATCAACCTCATGAACTCCTTTCCAGGTTATGAATGCATGAATCCTAAATGATCTTCCTTTCTGGCAGCAACTTGTGAACGACCGTCCCCGGGGGTCATCCAATGAAGCCATACATTTTACGATTCCTTTTTCCGTATCGGGTACATTGGGCAACCTAGCCTCAAAATTGAATCAGTCACCAGTGACATTCCATTACATCCCTCAAGCCCTATGGACATCGGGTGTTTGCGTATTGAATTGATGTTGCCACAGGACAGTTCACTACCTTTGGGGCACGTTATAAACCCTGGACAATTTGAAGCCCACCTAGTCAGATGAGATCCTCCTTTCTAAAGCATACCGCTCAACACTATCGTTAACTTGGTGGAATCATCTACACTATCTACCGAAACTAGACCACCATCGACATAAGAGATTTCACTAAAGGCACTAGCCGTCATGGCCGAGTGAGCATGACCATGGTCAGCGACTGTAGTTCTCAGCGCGAAGTTAGAACAAAATGGGGACGACTTGGCTTCAAGTGGATGCATGTTTGTTTCGTAAACCTCAACAAGTCCTGTGAGAGAAAAACCGCTGCAGTTAACCAAATCGGGCACCGTTGGTTATTATCTTTTCGATCAATAGGTTTTTGTGGAGGTGAGCCTTGTTATAACCATGAATGAGGTTTTTGCCTCAAAATACGTCATGCCTCCGACGGTTCCCGCTTACGGGCTAACCAAATAGGCTACTTGCCACTGAGACTGTTCGTTTCAGAGAAGAAGGACGAATTTTTTAAAGCGGGTTCACCTGCGGATTTATTACCGCTGTCTGCAATGTCAGCCCCATTTCTCTTGCAGAACTTTAGGCAATCTCTCGGTTATCCTTGTGAGGTTGTTCGCACAGTTTAGCTCAGCTGCTTTAACCAACTGGGTTCCGGTAGATAAAAATGCTTGCGTTTCCTAGCTAAGCGACTGAGAACTTTGAGTCCTCCAGAACCAAGCTTGGGCTCATCATACAAGCCCTTACTTCCAGCTCGAACGATGTCATAAGGTCAGCCAAACTTGTGCTTGAAAATAATACTCGCTTCTTTAAATCCCTCTTTCCTGGGCAAAAGGTAGTAACGCTCGATTTATTTAGCATAAACCTTACAGTAATACAATAGATAAGATAACTCCTGACTGTCATGGGTCAGTTTGTCCGCCCCATTGCCCTCGAGGCTCCGCGAAAACTTATGAAAATTTTGTGGGCACCAAGCGAAGTGGTGAACGTCAACTGATGGTAATGTCACTCCCATGTTTGGAGACCCCACCGAAGATTCCACTCAATATGTCGTTTTTGCTAACAAGCAGCTAGTTTACTGAGTCACATGAATGTCACACTTGGATTACTTATCATCAAACAGGGTGGCTTGGGCAATGGCTAAGTTCTTCTCAAATTCTGACAGTTTCATGCATGATCTGAACTCTTGCTCTACCAGTAGCAGTTCTCGCTTACGCCACTAAACATTTCTTCGGTCCTATTCACTTCAACCTCGGGCGATAATTTATCGCAAACATTTAAGGTAGCCGTCTTACTCACATGACAATGAACCATGCAAATTGACAGGCCTATACTCATTACGAAACCCAAACCGTCGGGCAAAAGTGCAACTGAAGAATGCAGCTGTTGAATATTAGCCGAACAGAAAAAATTCGAAATAGGAGTGTGAAGAGACTCACCACTTTCAGTTATGGTGGTAATAATCTTTTCAACTGCACGTGGAGTCATTGGTTCTTCGTTGGAAAATAAACCGGTGCAAGGAGATTTTTCTTCAGGAGCAGAATTTGAGCTTGTCACTCGTGCGTGGCGGAGTCCAGTTCACTCCAGAGAAAATGACAACTAAGGGGCCTTGAGTACCGTTGATTCCGGGTTGTGAAACCAAGTTTGGGTCACACGTTGTCCAGTCCAAAAGGTCGTTTTCACCTAATCAGTCTCGCTGGTCAGCACGAAAATACGACAATCGCTATTAAGGGTTCGTCCCATCCGAGTAATTAGCCGAATGTCAAAAGACTGTCGTGGAGTTTGGAATGACCAAGTAGTTTATGGCACGGTACCACACAATTTACAGTTTGTAAATGCATGAAAACCAACCTCAATAGTCATCTTTTTGGTCAAACAATCCAAGAACTGAAGTGGAAAATAAGGCGGCGGCAGTAAACAACAGTCACGCTTCAGCCGTCAAAGTCAGACAATGACGAACATTGAGAGACATTAAAACATCGGTGAGTTGGTCAGCAACATTGTGGCCAAAAATGGCAAAAGAAAATTCTTTGACACTGCGTTCATTGACCGCCCGGCCAACGACCACAAAAATTCAACAGTCCCTTCTCTTGGTTTGCTGTATTTTGGCAGCCCACCAGTCAAACCTACTGTTGAGGCTGTGGTGCCACACGGGACTCCTGAAGCAGAACCCGACCGGCCGCAGGAACGGCAATTGTTGCTGGTTTTTGTTCGAAGTTTTCACCGCCTTCCTCACCAAGCTTACTTCAGTAATTAAGGATAGCACTGTCGGCGGGAATTCAGCTTCTCAGGTTCCAGCACCTAAAATATTTTGCAGGTGCAAAGATGTCCACCTCTGGTTTGCATATGTTCCGGAATATCTCCATCGATTTACAGAGACCAACAAAAGCGCAGTCCTCTGGGTGCTGTTGGATGAAGAAGAACAAGAAACTGATCGCGGAGGGGGCGTCTTTGAGGAGCCGGTCTTCGAAAAGGCCTCCATTCGGTTAAGATGGTGTCTTACGGACAGCCGACGCTGCACTGAACACCGCCAGGCTCTCCACGAGCTTCTATAACAGTCCATAAAAAAAACCAGCAGCCATGGTCCGGGAGCTCCAGAGCTTGGTGGAAGACACACTCCCGGATTTGTCGCTCTAGGATCGCGAGACGAAAGTGTTGCACCAGGTCACTGCAGGGGTACTTGAGGCCAATCTTCGCAAGGAATTTCTCACACAATGGTCATCTTTACTTATACGGGAGTTGGAAAGGAATTGGCGGACAGAACAAGCGGAGGCAGCCACACGGGGCGATCAGCGGGAGATGCATCAAGTAACTGCTGCGGTAGACCGAAGGTCTTGTCCGGGCATAGGCCAACGAAATCAGCGGCCGCGGGTATATAAAATGTCGGTTTGTCCGTGGAACCGTAGCTCCAAGAGTCGTAACCATAGCCCTCAATATACTAAACCACTTCGAGACCGTTATTATTGCTGGCGGTTCGGCAAATGGGCGAGGACTTGCGAAGCAACGGACAAACTGATTTCCACTTTCCAGTTTATGTTTTGCAATATCCATCTACTGCGTTTAGGATGCCCCTGGTGAGTGTGCACTCTTGAGGCAGTAGTATTTTGGCCTTAATCGACTAGTCGGTGGTATGTTTACTAAATTCCACACAACAGCTAGGGCAGGAACTAGGGGCTCGATGGCTTCACGGACCGCAGTTGGTGGCAGTTGACGGCCTTGCTAGTGAGTCCCAAGGAATTCCCCAAGTCCAGTTGAAAGTTGGGCTGTAGCGAACAGCATACCTTGGTGATAGTAGATAGACTAGACCGGGCAGTTACAAGAGGCGGCTTTTTAAAAAGATAGGACAACTGCGATGTGGCTCGAAATTCGGCTATCACAGAGGGAAATATAATACCGTTTGCGAAGTTAAGTGTACTCACAGAAGCCGCAGCAAACAGTAGAGGAAATTTATCTCCAAACCAAAAGACTGACGCAGGTAATATAGTGACCAAACTTTCCGGCATCCCGGCAAAAGAAGGCTCGGAAATCCGTCGTACAGGTGTAGTGCAGCACAAAATTGAGAGAAGCAGTACATCACCTTTTCGTCCGCCACCGTGCAGGGTTTCCGTTCGTTACCAGCCTGGGGTGGACAACCTGATAGGGGACATGCAAGAAAGAGACGCGATTCGACCAGCGATATCACTGTGATTGTCACTCGTGGTCTAAGTAAAGGGAAAAAACGATTCCATTTGGATGAGTACGGATTATTTCTGCCTGACCGACGTCACAGAAGAAGTTGGTTTCCTTTACGCAGTAATATAAATTTTCAGAAATTCTAGGTGGAGCTAAGCACTTCCGTAAAGTAGACCATGCATCGAGCTATTGATGGATTGAGGAGCATCCGAATGCCATTCATAAAGCAGCTTTTGGCATTCCAGCTTGTTTATTTGGGTTCCAAACTAAGCTGTTTGGGCTAACTAATGCCACAGCCATATTACGGAGGCAGAAGCATGCAGTATTAAAGGGCCTCGTTCAGCAACCTTGTGTAGTATACTTGGATGGAGTCTTTTTCCCATCGGAAAATAGTCGACAAGTTCAGCGGGAATCTGTGGTGCTTCCTAAAACGGTTTCAAAAGTATGAACTCAAACCGAAACCTTCTAAATGTCATTTCCTAAGGCTGGAGGTGGAGACTAAGTCCACGTGATCTCAGGAAACGGAATACGATGTGCTACCTCGAAGGTTGAGGCCTTTAAACCATGGCCCTCTATGGTGGTCCCTCTACTGCGACACGTGATGCAGCCAGGTGCATCTTCGTAGCCAAGCACGCGGGTGAGTCTCAACCAGCCAGGTTCGCCCAGAACAGACGAGACAGAAGCTCTTCGTGATTGGCCTAATTCTGGCCCATCAGTTATTTTTTCCGGTCTAAAATATCTATAAAACCAGTACTGCAGTGCACCTAAAGTGCTCCTTTATTCTACTAGCGGACGAAAAACTTGGGATATCCATGGACTCCTGCTGCATGTTTGCTCGACGAGATGAAGGATGTACCGCTAGGCCACGTGGTTCCGGTCAATTTCCAGACGACCGGAGGCACCAATTTCCATTTGATGTTCCATGGTTCCAACCTGAACCTCCGTGAATTCATCCTAGCACTTCGGACGCAGGCAGCAAGGTGCAGTTTTGGTGGTCTTTTGAAGACCAAGCTGCTTGACCGCCTGCTAACCGGCATAAATCACCTGGAGCTGCAAACGAGACCATTGCTGAGGCCCGGTCTTAGGCAGTCTGAGGCTCGATCAACCTGCGAACAATTCGGTGACATATTCGATGCGAAGGCTGGGAATTCCGTAACGCATTATCACCACGTTCGCCCCCGTAATCCAGTCTTCAAATAGAAGACGCCTCAGCCGAAGCCTGCTAACAAAAAGATTATTTAACGCAAACCGGTGCAGCCGAGTGGTTGCTTCTCGTGCGTCGAATTCCAACTACATTCCACCTGCCGCTTTCGTAACGCGATATGCCGTTCTTGTGAAAGGTCTGGTCACATTCGCAGGGTATACCGTCAATCCAAGTGCAGTGTGACGAGAGAAACACATGGAGATCCAAAAACTGATGATAGTCCGGTGTGCAAGCTGAAGACTTCGAGTGAATCAAACCAGCTCCTGTACGGATTAGCCCAATTCCATTTCTGTTTGAGATATCAAGTCATTGTGGGTACCAAGAGCTGCGAGTCAGTTGCTCCAAAATCAGTGTTTGACTTGATTCAGCCCAGTGTACCCATACAACCCACTGTTTTGCGTTTGCTCTGTGTTACTGGACGTCGACTTCCGCTTCTAGGTGAGACTAACTTATTGGTTGGGTTGGAGAGCTACTTTATACAGGTACTGATCCTGCTTTCCGTAGACAGTCCGGCAATTCTGGGTTTGGAGGCCCTGCTTGGCCTGGGGCTATCGGTAACCCCATGAAAGACGTCCGACAATCCGGTGAATCCGCTTGTTCTTCAGCAGTTGATCACACAATGCTCGAACAACAAACGTGGCTTGGCAGTCGAGCCCGCGAAGTTGGAAGTGGATGGAGATTCAGTATTTTTGATGCCCCGGGTAGTGCAGAAGGTCAGAGAGAGTTTTTGTAGGCGCTTACCAAAAAAGAGCAAGACCATGCCGTTGTGCGCGTGACTTCATCGTTCTGGGTGACTCCGGCTGTGACGGTAATGGAAGGCGACGGACAGACATCCTGGACTGGCCGTGATAGCCTATTGACCTTGAAGCCCCGTTACGCGAATGAGCAGCAACTGCGATGTAACCTGAGGATTTTACGAAATGCCTGCTCGGTATCGAGTATTTCTTGCAAGTCGATCTAGCAGATGAGTACCTATAAATTCCGCTGCACATGGAGTCTGAACCACTAGAAACCCCCAACTCTCCATAGGTCTTGTTCCAACACAATTTCCTGCCGTTGGGTTTGCACGCGTCGTCCGGGATATTTCGAGCTGCAAAAAATGGGAAGATCCTTGGTGCAGAAAGGGCGGTGGAATAGGAAGATGATGTGATTATTTCCACATCAACGAAGTAATAACCCGACCACTGATTGCAAAAGCTTTTGGGGAGAATCGTGGAAAGAAGTGTATAGATCAAATTCCCCGATTACAAGTGTGGCACTACTCAGTCAAATTTTCCAGGTTTTACTTTCAATGCAAGAGGACACCGACCCGATCCAGATGGCTTTGAACCCCTGATTAACGCCAAGCCCCAAAGATTCAGGCTCAGTTGCGATCCATTCTTGTATTCCTAAGGTACTATTTTAGGTTCATTCCGGACTTTGCAACAAGGGCCCAGCTATTATTTCTGGCTCATTCGTCCGATGTGTGGCAGTAGAGCCAACAGTGTGAGAAGGCACTAAGCTGTGGCTTTTACAATATCTTTGACCTGTCGATGCCAGCTCCACTTGCTCCATCTAAGCCGATCATGCTGATCACCAAAGCCCCATAATGGGGATAGGAGTAGTCCTGGAACAAGGTGGATGTCCTTTCATCTGCATCTCTCGTCTTCTCAGTGGTGCAGATAAGGATTATTTCCAGACCCATGAGGAAGCTTTGGCCGTTTTCTGGGCGGTACGCCGACCACACATTTACCTATCTGGACTAAAGTTTACAAGTGTCACCGACCACCCAGCTTTTCAACTCCTGGACTACCCGGATAAATCCGTCGCCAAGTCCACGACTGCTGTGATCCAGCGATGCAGCATTGCTGTGACAGCCTACAAATACGACATCCTGCATCAATCCGTCAAGACAGTCCCGCGGGCTAGTTTTATATCTTGATACTCATAATTTGCAGTGGCAGGCTAATGCCATTTTATTTCACCTGCTGAGCCTACGTCGAGGGGAGAAGTCAGCAGGCAGACAAAACAATACTACTGTTCTTTGATTTCGGCTATTAGTGAGAGATGGCAGACCAAAACTAAGCTAAAGTTTTCCCTTTTCTCTTTACCGCGAGAAAAATCCAGTATTCAACCCGACGTTGTCTTCTGCCGAGATGACCGGCTAGTAATTCCACCTACATTGCCCAAGTCGGTTTTATATGAAATACTCAGAGGTCCTTTGGGTGTGGATAAAATGAAGTCACCCGCTCGACAGATTTGTTTATGGGTGGAATTCGATGCGAATATTTGCACAATTGCGAAGAACCGTGATGTGTTCGCAAAATGTTCATTTGAGGCCCAGAGATTGGAATCCATGGCCTGGAGGCAACATTCCGTGGCAGAGAGTTCATGCAGACTTCTGTGGTCCATTCTTGGACCAATATCACGCCCTAGTACCGGTCGATTCATACTACAAGTGGCCTTAAAAGTTCTCAAAGATTCCACAAACCACGTTGTTCGTAATTCAGGTGCTACGGAAGTGAGAAGAAATCCATCAAGTGCTAGCCAAGATAATGAACTGCAATTCTGTGTGGCGGAGCTGAAATAATGGATTGATAAAATCGGATGTCGGCGTGTACTTAATGCCCCGAGCCACCCGTTTTCTAACGGTGCATCGGATAACTTGGCATGTTCTGTGAAAAGCGTAATAATATTAACCAACCCGAGAAAGTAGCTCAACTTTGAGGCGTTTCTCGGTAACTTCTTGTGATATTACAGGGAGGCAGTGCACGCTAACATCAGGAAGGGTCCAGCCGAGAACAGTACGGTAGTCGCTGATGGGTCTTGATTCCAGTGAAGTCACACATTTTCGTGGCAACCAGCTTCGAACTACTCTTGAAGTCAACACAAGACAGCTTAATCAATCTCTTGTCGAGATTGCGGGCCTGAAGGATGCTTCGGTGCATGGGCATCATCCCAGCCAAATCCGTTTCAACTTGGGAACCGAAGGTGTAACAAATCGTATGGCAAAGACGACCGAAGATCCAGCAGCTTACCGTGTTGATGACAGTGGTCAAACTGTTGAGCATGCTGAAAAGACGGCCGCAGCAGCCGAAAAGCAGCCTCCAACTCCAGTTTGAAGATTAGTGCAACAGGCTAAACAAGTTGACGAGGGGCTCCTGGAAGGGGTAGGCTTTGGTGGTTCAGCCGCCGTCAAAAGAGTTAAGGCCAGGTGCATCTTCGTAGCCACGCACGCGGGTGAGTCTCAACCAGCCAGGTTTGCCCAGAACAGACAAGACAGAAGCCCTTCGTGATTGGCCTAATTCTGGCCTACCAATTATTTTTTCCGGTTTAAAATATCTATAAAACCAGTTCTGTAGTACATTCAACTTGCCATTTCACAGCCTTGGTTTCCTTGCTGCCTTCGTTCATGTATTTCTGTACGGAGCAATTTCAGTACTTCTTACCAATTAAGTTCAATGGAACCACGGCATGAACCTCACGGTCAACTGATGACTTACGCGGATTTGTGAGACCAGCAATCAGTCGTGGGTGCACACTGTGATTCTGTCTCACTTTGACATCGATCTGTTTGCAACCACGGGCGTTGTCCCTCGCGCACGGATGACGGGGCAAAATGTTACTTCACTAACCAGAAGCGGAGGACAGGGCCGTTATATGGTACGCTGAACCGGAGCTCCGTTAACTGCACAGCCGATTGTTCAGGTGCCAACAGCCGATGTCTTCGACAGAAATGCGAGGGACCAGTTGTGATACTGGATGCTTTTCGGTGTTTTGGCCTCACCTAAAGGAGATCGGTGTGGTTTTATTTTATCAGTACGGTCCTGACTACCTCTTTTGAATCATCGTTCCCTTTTGACTGTGAATACCTTCCGAGAAATATAAACTTGTAGTTAGAACATGCCGGTCAGAACTAACTAGGAGACGCCTACCATTATATTTTTTTGGTGGACTGATACTCATCGAGATAATGAAAGGTTTTTTGACCTCCGCACACAGTGTGGTTATCTCAAAAATCCAACCCCAAGCCGAAGAGCCCAATTGCAGCCGGTGCACGTCGGACTTCCCAATGAATTGTTTGGAACGAACACAGTTGGTTGTCTTGCCTTGGCTTGGGGCAGCATTCACTACTTCCCCGCGTTGGCGAATTGTTTGGCCAAATGGTTTCGGGCAGTACCGGTGAAGAAAATAGGCACAGGTTATTTTTTGAAAGGACAGCACGATGAGGATCATCTGGTCAGCCTAGATCGGACCAGGCTTCCAGGTTTGGTCAAGATCATAATGTGTCAGATTTGCCACATCCTAGATGCCAAGGAGGCTAGAACATCATCCTACATCCCGAAGGTAATGGGCTTGCTGAAAACGTCAATCGAACTTTGAAAGGTCTCTTGCGAGCTCTTGTTAACCATCAAATTTTATGCAGTGGGACACTGCACTTGTACGAGGTCTGCCAGCTTACCCGGGTGACCATTCAATAATATGCCGAATAAACTCCTCGTTGCACGGGTACTGGATGCGAAATGTACCTTCCATCGGTTGCTGATCCCTCGACCACCATGGAATGAATCCTGGGTGCAGCCCCACACGTTTGTCAAGTACAGCCTGATGTTTACGGAGCATACGACCTAGTAAGTTTTCAGGCCATACAAAGTCAACAGTCTAACCACGATCGATGAGCTACGTCATTTTTGTTCAATCCAGGGGATTCTGTGGCTGCTAGAACCTGTGCCCACCACCAAGCTAACCTGGAATTTCCATCTACAATGGAAAAGACCTTATGCAATCACTCAGACTAGGGCAGACGTGATGTATCACTTCACACTGTCCAGCAGCCCCGATTGTTGATCTTGGTGAGCTCCAACCGCCTCAGACCGGCCCAAGAAATACCGGACGGGGGGCTTCTGCGACGGGTTCCATGTAGAGTACACCGTGAGATTAAAACGAACAACTTTGATTGTATATATATTTTGCTCTTATCTTCCAGATGTGGTGGCACTGACAGTGAATGGCCGAAAGAACAAAAGATCCGAAAATACACACGGAAACCCTGAAGGAGAGACTGGTAATGTTGCTTGGAATGACACGAGAACTGACCTCCGCCCTGGGCGCTGGCAGCCCGTTAGTTACCCATTTTCTGCTGCATAATGAACCGTGCTTCTCATTCAGTGTTCTCTTTGGGTGGTCCTGACTGAAAGTGATGTCCGGTGTACGGTCGCTCATGGCAACTAATCTATTAAGTGAGTTGTCGTATCTCTTGGTAAACCGCCTGAAGCGTTTCGGTGGAATGCTGTAGTTACCTCTGGTATGCAAACACAGCTGAACCGAGCTAACGTGTTCTTGGGGTAGTTTACGGGTTCGCGATTTAGGTCCTAATGGTGCCGGATCTTAGAATAAACTGCATTTTTCCGTACCTTCCCGAGAGCTCGGAAGGGGATAACATTTTGTTCTTCATATCTTTGAAGCATCTAGATATCCATGTAACTTGTTAGTATAAAAACTCGTACAATCGGGCAAAACACTGTCAATCCTAGAAGCCTAATTTAACACGCCTTCTGCTGAATACCGCCTGGCACAAATTCTTGGAGCTGTCGGCTTCTTGTCGGTATCCCGAGAAGTTTGCGAACTAGCTCAGATCACTTCGTAATACTGAACGTATCAGAGTTGCTCCCAGTGTGCCTTTTATTTACAGAATATTTTCGTGTTCCTCGCGGTACTGCCGAGTGGTATTCAGAGTTTGTGCGAAGCGATCTTTTCTCGGGTCGAGATTTTTGTATCTGTGGTAAAGGGCTGTATTGACAAATGGCAACGTTTTTCTTTTGGGGGCACAGGGCTTGAGTTTTTTATCGTGTGTTGTCTGTCACATGTTTCTGACCCATTCCTTGCATCAATGTGCCGAAAAAGCATGGTATACGATAAAAAGTGCGAGGCATGCAAGAGGTGAACTCACCCCAGTGTTCAGGAATGGAAAGAGAGGCTTATTCTCTTCATCAACAAAACGACGGACCAAGTGTTTCCGTCTTCCTTGCGAGGCCGCGGCCGGCCTAGCCCTCATACTGCAAGCCCTAGAGAAGGACCCACACCTACCACTGGACTGAGCTTTATAACACCGCAGACAGTTGATAGATAGTCGCCTGTAGAAGTAGTGGACACTCTTGCGAGAGGAGTTGTTGAGGCAAGTGGGTGTGTTACGTGATTTTGCCGGGTGGTGGTTGTCCTAATTCGCTTCAGACAGACCGAGGGGGGCAGCGGACGGAGAAGCCTGGAAATGCGAGATACTCCAGGGAGAAGAGTGATTGTATCATTGCAAAGAATGGGTCAGCCAAGGTGGATGGTCCCGAACTCCCAGTGCCGGAAAATATAATGAAGGATCTGCGAAAGCAGATCTTACGATGGGAAGGGTCTTAAGTCTTTGGCTCCTGATCCTAAATAAGGAGGAACCCTTCATAACTGGAGCAAACGTCAAGTGGGATACGGATAAGAGGGGGTATATGAGGTGGCGAACTGCGGCTTCTCCGTACCCTACAGCTTTAAGAAGGGAGCATTGAGTGGGGACTTAAAAGTCACCACTTGCACACAATGGAGAGCGTAAAGCGAGAACGATACTATCCCAGTTCGCCAGCGAGTCCATCAGAAATAGATCGTCAGCCAGGGAAGCAGTGACGGCCCACACCGTCAACGGCAGACGTCAGACAGCAACCGACGAGCATACAGCAAGGTCTGGTGGTCTAGCAACAGGTGAAAACACAGCCAAACCCGCCAGGGCACGGGTAAAAAGCCCGAGGGACGACAGAGCGTATCTACCATGCTCCAGGGCTACCTCGCCCATAGCAGTATGGAAGTGGCTTACGTGGTCGGGAATAGTTGTAAATGAGGATGTGTTGGAAGGTGTAAGTTGGAAGCCCCGTAGAAATATGGAGGGCGGCGAAACCCTCACTAATTCGGGCGTCAGGGCAAGCCCCGTTGGAATATATTTGCAATTGTCAAAAGCCTTAGATCATTGGCCGTCTTTTTCCACCCACTTCGGCAGGAACGATACGAAATTTTTGCTAATTTCTTGTGCTCTAATCCTGAGAAACAAGCAGAGCCGAGAATTATCAGAAACTCAGAAGGTGGGCAAAAGTGGTGTTATATCCCAAAGCTTGAGGCATTAGAAACCCATAGGCGGAACTCTCCAAGGCATCTTGGGAGCACAAAGCATCAGTGCTTGCCATTACAGAAGCAAAGCTTTCCGGGGAGGATCATGCACCAGTATTTTAAGCAATGGGTTCGCATACTATAGGCAGAATAGAGAGCACGGCTGCCTTGGTTGGGGGGGGGGCATTTTCACTGGGTCAAGTACAGATCATCTGGATTCTCTGACCAGAAGTACGCTCATAAAGTCCAATTAAGGGCAGTAGAGATTAGCCTCCTGGGAGGAAGAGTTGATGTGGTCTGCCTCTATAGGGCATCAAGTACAAATAGCTACGACGATGTTCACTTACCGCTGACCCTGTCTGAACTAGTTAAGGAAACACAAAACAACCTCATAGGTGGTGACTTCATCTTTCCGCACACTGACTGGACGGTTGAAGCCCGCATTCGGGGATCGCGGGGGGAGACATAAGTGGGGTATATGCGAGCAAAAGCATTGCACCACAATGGGGAAAATACCTGATATAAGTCTGGATACGAGCCATCATTGCTTAATCTAACAGTAACGAGTCCTCCCAACGAAATGTCCGAATTGCTATTCTTCACACCGCTGGACAAAAGTGATCACTCGTATGTCACAATCGCCCCGTGCAAGCAGAAAACCAAAGTAGCCTCAAGACTGAATGGGGAGTTCGGGGGTATGGACATAGACAAGCTTCGCCCTAAGGCAATGGGGCTGGCGTAGGGCACGGCAGAGGGAGCTGCTGTTAAAAAAGGCTGGCAGGTCATGAAGAGATCCCCTAATGCCCTCCAGAAAGGGTGAACCCTAGAAACGAAGGACCGGTGGGGGAAATTCAATGTGGTTGGAGGCTATGGTGGCCAGGGCAATCGCACAGAAATCGTAGCTGCAGGTTTTGCAAGGTCTCTTGCAGTTGAATGGCTGGAAATCAACATACGAAGCTTGGAAATGAGACAGCGATCCTCCTGCAAAGTGACGAGCGAGGGGATGGACCCTTATTAATACAATGCGCAAAAAGATGCAAAAAATCTATCGTTACGTTCCATTAGAATAATTCCAACCGGATAGAAGGGGCCCACCCACCACCCAGGGCTACTGCACCGCTGCGAACGACCAAACCGAAGAAGACTCTCCGGGTTATTAACTTGCCATGGTATATGGGGAGGGTATTGAGGTACTAGTCGATTTGAGGCCGGTAATTTCTCCCTCGAAGTTAAACCAAACAGACCTTTCAGAGGGAATCGCGCTTAAGTTTGTACAGAAATAAGATGACCGTAAGTCAGCCGGTCTAGGTGGAATCCACCCAGCCCTCACCAGGCCGTTGGTAAATATCGTAGCTTCATCAGCTTGCAAGCCATACCAACCCACGTTCGACCAGGATGGGCTGCCTGAGGACTGGAAAAATGCTGCTGTGCCGGCCATACTTGAGGGTGAAACTAAGCCGGCTATGAGGAAACCATAGACCGCTAAGCCTAACCGGCATCACATTTGAAGGTCTTTGGGTCATCGGCCATTATGTCTGTCGACATCCGCCGGGGGCTTTCATGCCCAGTTGGGCCCAGCGTGGATTCCTGAACAATGGACCTTGCTTGGTCATTCCCTGATGCCTCTTATATTAAGAGCCTCAACGACTGGACAAAGGCGAGCAGGTCAAAATACGCTATCCCGACTTTGGAAAGCTTTTGAGCCAGTTAGTCATCGGCCGCCACCCAGTCACACGGGGACATTTGGTAAAGGTTGGTCACTAAACAGGTGCTGGCAGACTTCTTTACCCCAGGGTTTTACGACAAAGTAGGGATAGGTGCTCTGGTTTGAGGCACTTCACCAATGACAAGCTTCAGGGATCAGTCCTAGGCACCATACCGTTCTTGTTCTTCAATAAAGTCCTTGCTTCCAGCCCCCAATAGCCTAGTTTAATTTTTTAGGATGACCTGAAAGTTGCAGAAACTCGTGTGAGGTAAGATCCGGGCAGAGGTATAGGAACCGTCTTGGACGGGGCATACCAGTTAGACGAACCACTCAACGCTGGAAAAAGTCGCTTGTTGTCAAGTGCAGCAGGAAAAGGATCCATCGTCTATGAGCGGGGGTCACCCACCACAGAAGAAGTTGGAAGGGTTGAGCGGCCCGGGGTTGCCATGATCTGTGAGTTTAAATTTTCAGACCAGTGCAATGCTGTTGTGCAAAAGACTCGTGTTGGGTCATTGAAACGGGAGTCGGCCCCGCCATGCCGGCAGCCGGGATCATTCACAATAGTTTATATGGATATAGTGCAGCTTCATAATCTAGAGTGCAGATTTGGTCACCTTTCTGCAAAATGAGCGCCACGCGCTTGGAGAAAGTTACCGTCTTGCGGCTCGAATGGCTGAAAGGCAGAGGATTAAGAAGTAAAAATGCAGCCCCTGTGACCTCAATCATTTTGTCGAAAGAAGGGAGGAGGATACGAGGGAACTCATAAGGACATCTGAGCCGATAAAAGGCTTTTCTGGGATTAGACCGGAAAATGTAATTTATATGGCGGCAAACTTCCGAAAATAACATCACCGGATGAACCCGGCGAAAAGTCAACCAAGGTTGAATGCTAAATCTTACTTTTTTAACAAAAAGGCGGTAGACTACTAGGCTACACTGCCAGATGCGATAACGGAACTGGGAACCATCCAGGCGTCAGAAGGGCCCTAGATAGTAAATGGAAGGCGAATGTTTCTGTAAATAAGCTCTGAGCACGCCATAAGGCTGGCAAAGGAGAGCCACCTAAAGCTTTTCATCCTTGCACGTTTCCATTGGTAGCATAACGACCAAACGCCCGCAACCTGGACTACGCCATGACATGAATCTGCTTGCTAAGGAGCTCATGGAGAATGTAGGGAAATAATGATGACGGCGAGCTGGATGCAGCGAGAATAAGTAAGGGAGGATCAGGATTGACCACACAAGCGGATTAAGTAAAACCACTGAATAGCGAGTGGGTATATGCACTGACAAGCTGCGATTAGGTGTGAGGGGGTAAGGTGCGGGAGTTTCCTGACAGTCGGTGACCGTACCGCGCCTGAGAGCTGGTCATCTCTCGCCTTTTGCCCCGTGTGTGCCAATGGAGAACCCTCTGAGCTCTGAATTTTAAAGGTAGTTAATTGCCAGCTGAATACAGGGCACTTCACTTTTCTCCGTTTCTAGCCAATGCAGTCTACTTCCCCGATAAACATACATGGAGAATGCACTGGAGACAGGATGAAGAATTGGCGGAATCCGCAACATTCCCTCTTGGAGCTCCTGGATGCTCAAAAGAAGTAGAGGGGAATAAACCGTAGTGTTTGTGACCTTTGGTTTCATTAGAAACGCGGTGGGCTTAGTGTTAAAGGTTTCAGGCTATCCGGCCAACCGTGAGCTGGTCTGTGTACGCACAGAATATGTCGGGACTAACTGTAATATGCACCCCCGCGTGTGGCGTAGGGAACAAATGGACGGAATTTATTGGTGGGAACGGGGGCACTGACTGCATCGCAATCACCAAAACTGGGTTCAGTAAAGATGTAGCGACAGCGGGTTTTCACCTAACAGGCTACTGCACCCACAAGGCAAACAAACGGGACGAAGGGGAGGGAGAAGATGACCGCTTGCCTGATGCGGACTTGTACAGGCAAGCAGCAGAGGGGATGATGTCCATACCAAATATATGGACGACCTCGTGCTGCCTGAGCTCAGTAAATATGAAAGCGACTCTGACAGGCGTCCACCGGCCCCCATCCTCACCTCCCAAAGAAGGTGCACTGTTACTGGAGCTTTTGGCCGGGAGAGCCACTCGGTCTGATAGATTGTTTTCTGCCAGTGATTTTAACCTACCGAAAAATAAGCGGGAGTGAATGTGGGCACCGCGAAGTGGATTCATAGATCGGTTGATGGAGCTGAAGCGCACATTCACACTGGTACAACACAAGCCAGCCAATCCGATGGAGAGCAGGCCATATACCCAGCCTTATGGACCTAGCCATCACTAGATCACTGGAGGGAGTCGACTATTTCTGGGCTACTTCTCTTATGGGTGGGAGCGATCATTGGGCGACCAAAGTCCCTTTCAAAGGCTATTCCCCTGAAGACCTCTACAAACTAAGGAGGAACTTCAAAATGTTGATCACATTGCGCTAGAGATGGCTGCGGGAAGCACGCAGTGGGCGGTCCACAACCTCACTTTAGAGAGTGAGTGGCGGCGTATTAAAAGCAACTTACTGCAGGGGTCTTTCTCCAGTGAGTGGAGCGAGAAAGAAAGGCTGTCGGCCTTGGCTGGTCCGCAGGGCCAAAAGATCGCAGGCCGGTAAACGAGTGGCATTGGGACGCTTCATCTGCATACGGGGATACCTTTAATTTCTGCCGTCCCCGCGGGGCCGCGAACATACCCCAAGTGTTTAAAAATCCTGTCAGATAAAAAAGAGGCGGGATTGGAACAAAATGCCAAGGCCTTTTAGAAATGCGTGCAGCCCAAGGCCCAGCCATGAACCACTGTGAAAACGTTATTGATGAGCAGGGTAGGCATGCAAGAAGTCTTGAAGTCTTGAAGTACTACACGGGTTTAATGCTTTGGGCCCAATTGCCCCGGTTCTCGGGGAAATCTTTGATCTTTTGTCGGATTCGCCAAGCTGAACCAAGAGTGAAAAGAAGCGGGGGGGGAGTGGCAGCGAAAACAAAATACAATAAACGGCATGCAGTGTCTCACTGTGGACAGTGCCTTAAGTGGAGTGGAGGTGCGACATTACTGAACATATTTGCAATAAAATGCACCTACTTCGCTTCTTTGGCGAGGAATTATTGGGAGAGGCCCAGGTAGAGGTCTAGCTTTTTCTTGAAGATGGTTTTGTTCTGCGAGAGAACAATATCTCCCGGAAGTGCATTCTACAGAGTATTAACCCTATAGCTAACAAAGCTAACCTTTGATGAAGTGGGTGGCCTCGGTTTGAAAACCCTTCTGTTGTGACCACGGAGAGAAGAAGCTGGACAGACTGAGAAGAAGCAATCGCTTTGACCTGATTCAAAAAGGTGGAACATCAGAAACAGATCACCTCTTGCGCTTCTTAAGTCAAGGGGATAGAGGCTGAGGGGTGAGAGGCGGACGGGATAAGGTAGGCGGGATAGACCCAGCCATAGAAAAAACGGAAGTTCTCAAAGGGCCGATAAAAACCGCGGATCCCGAAAGTCATCTGCTGCCACTAGAGACCTATCTTGTTCTCCAAATGGACGGAATCGCTATAGAGCCTACGAAAGCGGAAACTGATATCAGTCGTGAAAGAGAAATAAGGCCGCTGGGCCGGAAGGGATTCGCTCAACCGTCCAATATCCACTGGCAAGCACAGTGCCGGGGGCGCTAGCCTATTTGTTCAGAAGGTCACCAGCCTCGACCACGCTACCTTTGGTCTGGTTAAAAGCCGAAGTGGGGTCCATCTACAAGAGAGGCACTAACAGTGCGTCGTCAGAGGCAGGATAACAAGGCACGTTGAACACCATGGGATAATCGCAGCAAGGCAGCCCAAATATGCGAACAGGAAATCATGTCTAAAGAACCGCTTGTCATTTCTGAACGAAGCGGACGGCAGGCTGGACCAAGACGAGCGGACTGAATCGTGCTACCTGATTTTCCAGAAGGCTTTCAGCCCGCTAAACCACAGACAGTTGTTGCTCAAAATGCAGGGCATGTGGATTGCTCAAGAGCAGCTAAACTGGTTGGAGTGTACCTCACAGGTAGGACGTTCCACTTTCAGACGGAGGTTGCAAAGCCCAGTGAGGCAAAGGCATGCACTGCGGTGCCGCAGGAATCGGTGCTAGGGCCCAGTTGTTTTTGGTCTACATAAGGGATCTCATGAACACCTTGAGATGTCCAGTTTTTCTATTAGCGGTTGGTCTGGGGGCTGTGGGCAGCCGTCGCTGAACTGGATGCAGGAAGACCTGATGAGAATAAGGGGGTAGACCGAAATGAAGGAGCTTCTTCTAAACATAGTCAAGCGCAGACGGCTTCTTCCGGGAGGGGTAGGGATGCAGGAGACTCGGCACTTCGATGGATGGCTCAGGGTAATCGAGACCACTTAGGTTATGGAAGATCTTGGCATTCAAGTGCACGAAACATTTAAGGCCACCCAACAGTGCCTTGCAGAGGCAACAAAGGGTAATATGTCTGTAAATAGTGATGCGGTTGTCTCCACACGCGACCTATAGCGCCACACCTTTACTTCCAGTATCCAGCCAATCGCGTAAGGGCGGACCGTAACTGTCGGGTTGCTTAGATATATCGAAGCCACCTTGTGACTAGTCAGGATGTTATCTGCCAGCATAGGCACGCCTATTTTTGTATATGAGCTAATGAGCACCAACAAAAGTAACAGAATGCACTCTTGCTGTTCTTGTCTGGTCTTGTTGTTCTTCCAGTGCGCTTAGTCCGGGTCCAGGTTATTTCATTGTGTCCGATCGGCCGGTTAGATAAGATTCTCACACCGTACTTCAACTGTGACTCGAGACGCCAGAACAACATTACCACTTTACAAAAGCCTGTATGCTACACCTGGAATACCACATCCAGTCCTGGGCACCGAAACTAGTCAGGGGCATGCAGCCGTTGGAAATCGTTCAAAGACGATTTACTAAGGTGACCACTGGGCCGCCGGACAAGAAATACAGAGAACCCCTCAAAGCACTCGAACCGTCCTCGCCTAACAGGCGGCACCTAAGTGTAGATCAGAAGAGTCGCTCTAACAGCTCCGAGGGTTAAACGAAACCGGCGGACTGTTATTAGTTCTCAGTAACAACCTGACACTTAGGGGACAACAATACAATCGGAAGAAATCGAGGGCCGTCAGAGGCGACGGTAAGATTTCTTCTTTCTTCTTGTAACGAACCCTCAGAACAAACTACTACCCTATTTATTAGCAGCTAATAGCGTAGTCATGTTTAGACGAAGGCTGGATGAGTGCTGTGATGAGGTCTCCATGGACTATGGCTAGCCGAATGAGCATGCACTCAATTCATACCTCTTCTTCTCTCTCCTTTCTCTCCTTCTAAGAAAAAATAAAAACGGCAGACCACGTCCATTTTAAATTATTCGGTTGTTCCCCGGATCATTTTCGAAGGTAGGCGTGACAGCTAGTTGAGGCCTTGAACCTGTCTGTCCAACGCGACTGCCGGCTCTTCAGAAGCGGACCTCCTTTTCATTATCTTCTTTCCAGTCCATCACCCAACGATGAAAACATTCGGACCATCTGGCTTTGAAAGCACCATGAGCACACTGCAGCCCTCGAGTGCAAGAATCTTGGCGTACACTAGCCAAGGCCGCGGGTCCTGTGACCTGATCTGATCTCTCCTATTTTTAGCGGGCATCCGACGAATTACAATGCGCAGTGGTGAGTGCCTAACTACTCTGCCTAAAGCCGAAGGAATTCCGGAGGCTCGATTGGCCATGACTTCTACTCGTCCAGTGCAAACTGAACTCAACTGGACTGAGACCTAACATAGGTGCATGAAAAAGAAAATCAAGCAGTGTTGGGAGCTACGGAGACGCGCCGACAAAGCGACTATCTGGACACACGATTTGCTCTAGCCACACCGAGTCCGTGCCCATATCTGCCAGCACTTGCTGCAGCACTCCATGCTAAGCCCGGCGCAGCATGGATTCCTGAAAAATAGATCTTGCCTGACCAATCTCCTTTGCTTCTTAGATGAAGTAACTCGACGACTGGACGAAGGTAAGCATGTTGAGGTATGCTATCTCGACTTTAGCAAGGCGTTCGACTCCGTTAATCATCGTCTTTTGCTACGCAAAATGGAGACTTTCGGTATAGGTGGGCCAGTATATAGGTGGCTGGAGGACTTCCTCTCCCACAGGACGTTTTACGTCAAAGTGGGGGACAGGTGCTCCAGTTTGGTGACTGTCACCAGTGGTGTACCTCAGGGATCCGTCCTAGGCCAGGTCCTATTCTTGTTATTTATTAATGACCTAGCATCCGCTCTTCAATAGCCCAGCTTTATTTTTGCGGATGATGTGAAGATTGTTGGATCTAAGGGTAGGGCGGACTTGAACAGGGAAATAGGCACCGTCCTGAACTGGGCATACAAATGGGACTTACCTCTAAACGCTCAAAAAAGCCATTTGTTGTGAAGGGCAACAGAGGGCCTAACTGTCGCTCACGATCAAGGGCTGTTCACCGTAGAGGCAGCCAGTAGGGTTAAAGACCTGGGGGTCATCATGAAAAGTGACTTCAAATGGTCGGAGCAGTGCAACGCGGCTGCGCATAAGGCTCGTGGGGAGCTCTTTAGACTGCGATCGGCTTTGTCTTGCCGGAAGCCGGAGGTATTCGTACCTATTTACATGGCTATAGTACGACCTCACTTAGAAGGTAGCGTGCAGGCTTAGTCACCCTTCTACAAAAAGGATGCCGCCTGCCTCGAGAAAATCCAACGTCTCGCCACGCGAATGATTGGAGGGCAGAGGGGTAAGACTTACGAGCAGAGACTCTGTGACCTGAATCTCTTCTCGTTGGAAAGGAGAAGACGTCGAGGGGATCTCATAGAAACGTTCAAGGTAATGAAGGGCTTTTCTGGCCTTAGACCAGATAGTCTATTCCAAGTGGCCGTAGACTCCAGAACGAGGGGACACGAAAAGAAGTTGATAAAAGCCCGATCTAGGTTGATGGCTAGATCGCACTTCTTCAGCAACAGGGTCGTGAACAGTTGGAACGGTCTGCCTGGTGAAATGGTAGATCTGCAGACAGTCCAATCCTTCAAAGGTGCCCTAGATCGCAAGTGGTACGAGATCTTTCCTTGTAGTGAGCCTTGAGTATATCAACTAGATGGATGACGGGTAGCACTGTGGTCCTTCTGAAGTATGTTTTAGCAGACTTTTTCCCTCATTGCATACTGTCTCAGTGAACGCTCACGATGCATTATGTCTCTCGCAGTTGATGTGCGATGAGGTTTTCCGTTTCCCTCTCAGTTTTAGCGGGGATTCGATCAAATACACACGGCGGTGGTGGGTGCATAACTGGTGTGCATACCATCGAAGGAATTCTGGACGCTCGATTGGCCGTGGCCATTACCTGTCCTGTGCAGACTGAACTGAACTGGACTGAGAGGCGCACCGCTTCGAAATAAGTTTAAGTTATCGCGACCGCGCATGTGACAATGTTCCGCAGGTAATATCTGAGTATTAGAAATTACAGAAGACCAACCGATCACTCAACTAACACACATTTAACTTTACCGAGTCCAAAAAACAGTAATTCGCCAGCAGGATCCCTGTTTGGTAGCATAGAGGCAATGGAAAACAACGTAAATCTCCAGACCACGCGGATGATTGGCGGCTCACAATTTCAAGCAAAAGAAGAATCAGCTGGGCATACTGGTAAATCTCATTGTGTAAATTTACTTGCAAACGCAATTGTTATTCAGAGAAAACGAGAAATATTAATGAATCACTTCAATTCATGATATCTCAATACCATGAGCACGAAGAAACAGAACAGAGAATTTTATTAGAATTGAAAGATTTATGTGCAAAGGCACGAGTATTGGAATCCAAACTTTCTTCGAAAAAGGCGTTGATACTAGAGCATTTCCAGCAACTTGTTTCTAATTTGGATTATGAAAATTAAATAAAATCTCATGAGTGTTATAATATTTCCAACTTTTAACGTAGCGCACAAAGGCCCGAAACGTAAATCTTGAGAAGACTCTTGTGATATGCTCCACCAACCGCTCAAATAACACAAATAGACACTCGACCGTCACCTGGGTGTCCTCTAGCGGACGATCGAGCAGAACTTCTCTCAAGCACCCGAATAGCCAGTGAATGGATCTGAGAAATGTTTACTAGACCGTTAGCTCAATAGCTTAAAAGAAGCTATTCTTATTGGACAATTCTGCAATTTATTCGAGGGGCAATGTCAAATAAAAATAATTCCAGTTTTATTTGGAACGCAAATAAGCGTTCATTATTTAAGATGCTAGAGAACGACGTTTTATTGTTGGTTATTGCATCTGATTAAGTCTGTAGCGTACTACTCTGTCTATGTGGTACACTAAATTAATGTCAACAATATCTAAGACGACACTAGCAAATTAAGATGGACGGAGGAGCGTGCTGTGATAAAAAGGCCGAAAGGGTATGTACATTAGGAATTACAATGAAACAAAAGGTGTGACACGAACTCACAGTTGTTCAGTGTTCTTGTGATCGAAAAATGAGCGCCGAAGAGCCAATATCCGCCAATGTCTTCAGTTCAGTTCGGTCTGACAACCATCCGTTCAACAGAACAGGATGGTACTGAGCGAAGTGCCAAGTGACGCCGTGGAAGCTTCTAAAATGTTTTGTTTCTCACAGTTAGTTCCGACCGATATAATTCCAAGACACTCCAAATCAGATGAGACCGTGCCAGAATGAAAGGTTTATTGACAGCCTTATTTGTATTGCGCGGTGATGATGATCAAAAAGGTGTGTGTGTGTGTTTTACATTAAAACGTCGGTACAACAAAGGAGTGTTGCACCAAGGGACGTTGAAAATCATGGAAGAAGTCGCAAATGTACAGGTACCTACAAGTCAAACGCAGGTTAGCTTATCATTTATGATGACGCCAGGACCATGAAACGATGGTGCAATCAACAGAAAAAAGAATGCACACATGCATGTGGGGAAGCCGTCTCGGGGCGTGAAAAACGATATACACGATGCCGCCTACGTCCATCCAACTGTAAAATGACCTAGATATGATTGGGGCTTAGATGTTGAAAGGTACGACTAACACGAACAAAGTTTGTGCAACCGCTTGGAGGATACTTGGAACTGTTTATCGGTCATTCAACCGACCCTCGACGCTCTCAACGTTTCGTACGTCCCCTATGTGGGGTGTGATGGGACCGCTGTATTCTTGTGTACGGCTGTGGGAGTTGTTGGACTAGAAGAAGTGAAGAAGAGCGCAACCCATCTTGTTAGACTACATGGGGTCAGCAACGAAGACCACATTCAGATTAGTGCTTTGTTTCCGATAATCTAGAAGAGTCCGGAGTGAACTAATCTTCACCAGGTTTATTATCCGCAGTGACTTTGACCCTCAAATATGTATAGATCTCCTTAACAATCATGGCCACATGTGCGGGAACTCGCTGTCACTAAAGAAGTAGCGGCCGGCCGGCCTGCCTTTGCTTAACCGTTTTTCTCGGAGGGTCACTAATCTGCAGAATGCACTGTTGGCGAGGTGGTAGTGAAGTGTGCAGGTGGCTACTTGGCGTCTTTCTAAATAGACGATGGCTGAATACTCACGCCCGCGCCCATTTCGCTAAGCTAAGGTGACCAGGCCCACCTGGGAAAGCTTCCCTCCGCCTTTACAATGAAGAGTGGACTTTGTTTACTGGACATTCATAAAAGGGAACATGTGTCCGTTGGCCCGGAGCACGGATGCATTAGCTACCTAGGGACATTCTGAACTTTCCGGAATTTCTGTGCGGATGAAGAACTTGGAATGCAGGCTAGGTATTAAAAGCGCTCTTAATGTGTTGCTTATACAACCATTTTATGATATTTATGGAAGCAGAGGCACTTACAACCGACATTCAGTTATGAAAGACGGAGACTAAGGTATCGCTGCAACTTCAAGTAAAATACGACCATCTCATTTAAAATGCTCAGTGATGTCCACGTTTCTGACTGTTTCGTTAAGGTGATTGCTAAGACACTTGAGGTAGAGAAACATCAAAATTTTGGAATAAATTTTCAAGTCTTGTCCCAAAAAAATGTTCGGCCCTCCCTGATGGGGAAATCTAGATTTCGTAACAGAAAAAATGCGGATTCCCATATGAGCACAGTTAAAACGTCAAAAATCGTGCAGCAGGAAACAAGCAACCTCTGAATACCTGCAACAATTCATAAGTATACATGGAACCCCAGACCATGGATGAATTTTCACTCTAACCGAAGTTTGGTGGTTTATTGTGACTTCCTGTTGACCAAATAGAGAAATGAACCAACCAGAGGCAGAATTTCGGTTAGAGAATCCGATAGACGAGGTAGATAAGTTATGCTTTACTGCGCCAGCAGCTTAGATGAGCTATCGTCACAAATAGTGTTTAATTCTGCCAGCTTCAGTCATCTGCGGCGTAAACGTGGTCGATGGCGGTCGAGCGGTGAGGAGTTTCATTACTAACTCGGAGGTTCTAATACCTGATACCACCGTCACTTTGGTAGTAAACGGTGATCCCCACTGCTGTCCGGTTCGTTACCACACCTAAACTACTGGGACCTTATTTGGTTATGCAGTCCGTCTCAGTGGCTGGTGGCCGGTTATCCCTAAAAGTGCAGTTGGCTTTTGTGGCTATGGAGCATACTCCTTCTACTGCACTCATGTACAAGCATGTAATAAAATATTATTTAGTCAAGAGTCGAGTGCATGCCACGGCAGTTGTAGTATAACCAATTTTTACGCACAACTCAGAAACTTGCCCGTTGAGAATAAAACAAATAAGCTGGTTATTGATTTTTGTGGTACGGTATGGCGAAATGAAGTACTACTACTACTACTACTACAGAATGTTAAGGAATTAGAGCACGAATATGGCACACGATGTGCCATAGACGTTCTTATACGGCGCACAACTATGTGCAATATCGTGGTATCTGAATGCGATTGAAATGTCAAGAGTCACATGCATAGTCAGTCATGAATACCACATCCGATGCACGTTTGATCTGGCTCCGGATGCTTGCAGTCATTTGCAGGCACTGCTCATATTCTTGGTGATCTTTTGACAGTAGATCCAGAGACTTCTCTGGATCCGGATTGAAAGTCAGCATCCGGAATAAGAGCATTAGTGAGCGAAACAACAGTGGAATTCTTTTCATACTGACCTTCTGTTTTGATTTGTACATGATCGACAGGTCTCCAAAGATCTGATAAATTATGACAATCACGTAAAGGTACCATTCAGTTACCGTTTCCTGCCAGAATTATGCCACTGAATGGCCAAAAATCGTATTGTTAACATCAGAGTTTAACTCAGGCAACCAGCATATAAACCGGGCCAAAGTTTTCATTTTGTCATTTCCAAAGTGCCCGGAGAATGATTCATAAGGTATGCCTGGTTGAAGCGTCAGAGGAAAGCAACACGGCCATTAAGGCATAACAGTTCATCTAAGAAGAATGAAGGGCTCTCTCAGAGAAAAAAATCCGAACATCATCGCTTTTCACCATTACTCCATACACGACGCAGCGCCAAAATGATAGATATGAAGTATTTACGTATATCTTGGATCAGGTATTCTCTACGTGCAGGAAGTGATTGTATCAAGAAGCAATCCGGATTATGCGACGGCGTGGATGCAGGAGCATGTCGGAAAAGAAAGTCTGCACGCTGAACGCGTTTAGCACTTTGATGAGCAACAGCGTAGTCACAGGAATTCAGTGCAATGCTCCAGCGTTAATCTATTGCGGCCGATGGGAATGTTAGTGATTGTGCGGGGTGGAAAAGAAATTTAAACGCCCTGCGGTCAGTAAAGTCGATGAATTTAGTACCAAACATATTTGTGCAAGCGTTTTACTTCACATTAGACAACCAGTGCTTCTCTTTGAGTCTACGAACAATTCATTCCGACTTTCACGAGCTACCGCGAAATACCGGTGTCAGGACGGTCACTGATCCAGAATAGCACAGCCATTACCCAGCACGCCAGAACGGACTGAATAATCGATAAACAATAACTTATCGGATCACATAAGATGTAATCCCTTTTGCTAATCGAACAGTTATCTACAGTCCGAGACAAATCGGGTTAAAGGAGATTTTTGTTAATCTAATCAACCAAATAGCGTCGATTGTATATTTTTCGGGTATGGATGGTGACCATCAGAGTCAAAAACGAACCCAGGGTACTTGGTCGTTTTCGAGAGAGATGCACCAATAATTACGGTCGTATGATCCTTCGATGAAAAGGGTGTGAAAACAATATAGGACTTCAAAAATCCTAACAGATTAGGCAATGTTGTCTCGTGGACTGAAGACGATGGAAAACACCTAGCGGAAGGAATTTTAAACAAACAACAAACATTTTGGGGAAAAATTGGTGATGAACCGAGAACAGTACCGTAGTGCAACCGAAACGAAACGAAGTTCGTGAATTTTAGTGGGCGGAAGTACACCGGTGAAAGGCGACAATCGTTTGGAATCAGGAGAAATGCCATCAACATTTATGGTTTCACCAGACATGAAAAATGTGAGACTTGAAGAACACAATTTTTCGGATTGATTTCAACAATAGACAAAAAATCTCTCCAAACAACACAAAAAGCAATCGCGGATTACTTCGTATAAACCATGGATAAGAACATCGTATTGATATGAATCGACTCAGTCGAGACCGGCGGTAATAAAATTAGGGGGCTGTTGGAATACAGCAGGTGACACATGCAAACCAACAAATAGAAAAGTATACTTACTAACGTCAAGTGAAATATTGATGAACGTTATCAAGCTGGATTCCTCACCAAATGGTATTTGTGGCTACATATTTTTAAGATCGCCCTTGGAAAAGAATGTAGACCCTGCGGTCCTTCGGCAGTACATGTGCGTTGGAGTAGTCCTTTGTTGAGGGTCAACCGATAATCACCACATATCCGCGGGATATTGTCGTGTGACTTTAGGAGAGTTACAATTCGAGTAGCCCAGCAAGAGGATTCCACTGGGTTGATGATCCCTTTTTGCATATGGACTGAATAGCGAGGCGAACTGATTCACATAAATCAAGTAGTGTGATGTGCCGTTTTAGAAATATCGGATCCCTAGATACTTCTAGTTTAATAGGCGGTATGAAGATCACACTAGCAATCTTGGTGCGTTAGGGAATAAAATGTCGAAAGCGAGAAACATCACATTGAGTGTTAAATAACTAAATATTCTTATGTTACTGATGGAGAATTCTTAGGCTCAGGATAGACGGACCACAGTCAAAAACTGAAACTCACACAGTGTGGTATAAGGGTCGGGAATCTGAATTGGAATAGTACATGAACCTAAAATGAGTAAAGAATGACCACTAAAACCTCGGACTGCTACACCAGTATGCCGAATATGAGCATTGCAGGAACATTGGTCTGACTGCTGCACTGTACACTTGTTCCTTGATAAGTGAATAGATGTCATATCGACGGCACAGATGACTCGAGTCAGCAAGCGCTAAACAAACCTGCACACCCAAAGACCCATCAGCCGATGTCCGATCTCCGGGTGAAATGCCACTGTTCAGACAACAGAAATTGTCTACCTGATCAATAGTCTCCTCAGACACTGAAATGTTTGGCGTTGGGCCAACCCAGTCCCGCAGCTGCGCCTTACACTTTGAAGGTGTAAAATGATTTTATTTGTACCTCCAGAGAATGCGAGGACTATTTTTACCGTTTCAAAATTTGGCATCCGACCGACAGCGGATCGAGTACTGAAAAGGAAATGGCTTTTTCTTACATTTCGTTGGCAAAAGTGCGTATTCGTTGGTAAAAAGTCTTGCCTCCCTGGATTCTCGAAGGACTTTATCCTATGAAAAAAGTAAAGACGCTTCTCCTGCATCGTTTCAATCCCATTAGTTTTATTGCATTTAGGCGATAAAAGTTTAATTCTGTCATCGGTACAGAAGAGCTATCCATTTGTGTATTCATTCTTGGACACCAGACACAAACTTCCAAGTATGATCATGGTGCACAACTGAATGATCAGCTACGAGATCGTTCGATTGTTAGGAGAAATATATCATAATTGCTAGAGCGGCTGTTTATTCAGAGCGACCGATCATTCCAGATCACCAGAAAAATTGATGAAAAGTATTATCGTGAGGGAATTGACTGACCCGTTGTTGACAGACGGCTTAGTGCTTCTAATAGACGGCACGATAGTTTGGCAAAGAACCAGCACATCTTCGAGAGTCCTGAATGGAGAATAGGACTGGAGCGAACGAAGCGGATCGAAGAACCAATCAGAAGCCAACTGTCGTACGAACCGAATAAATTAATCGAGTGTGTTCTTAGACTAACCACTCACAAGAGCTGGCTGAGAATAACAGGTGAATCAATAAGTGTGTGGGTAGAATTTGGCTATGACCATTATTCAGCGTATAAAAACTATCGTTTTTGTATTAATAAATGGAGATGATTCGGAGGTAGAGTATTCTTCTGACTAGTTAGTGGGACGGCCCAAAACAATCAGGATCTCAAAGCTATAACTGCACATGCGACCAATCCAGTTCTCTTCAGTCCAACCAGCCAACGTAAGAAAATGCCGGCTAAAACTCCACGGTGGTTCATACCATCGGACGGTTACCGCACCGATGCCGTTTCTCTCAGGGTTGCGAGCTGTTTTCATGCTTCTGAGCGGAAATTGTAAGGAAAATGTGCTCCACATAGACGGCTAAATTAATTTGCCGATGCTCCAACAGCTGACGATGGGTGAATATCTGATCAATGCAGCTTCAATTTCTGCGCTTGATGACAGCTTTCTATATATATATATATATATATATATATATATATATATATATATATATATATATATCCACGAGTAGCACGAAGCTCAATCTGCCTTGCACGCATGCGGCAAAAAATTAAATTACGGTAGACAATAACACCAGTTTGGACGGAAAGACGACTGTCTGAAACAAAAAATACGCACAGCTCACTTAGACTACAAATTAAAGAAACAGTCAGTAACAAGAGACAGTGATCGCCCGGTAGAAAGCGTAACAGACCTTTCGCACAGCACTCCGATTTCTTTAATCTTCGAGGTCTATACACCTCGATACCTCCTCCAACCCCGAGACAGGGGAAACTGTTTCCGTGGAACTGATTTGTTACAGGAGGAGCCTGAACGACTCAAATTCTGGAAAACCCCACTGTATTTTCGTCACCGAAGATTAACGTCGCTGGGCGGAAATCTTGCGCTTACGGGGCAGTCTTCCTACCAACCGAGCTATCGCGGTCAGGAAGATTGGGCAGCTTTCCTCTGTAGCCGTTAGATCAGTACATCTCGTCCGCTTATTCATGAAAATCTGTTTATGAATGCCAAACACCGTCTCACCGAGGTATTTTAGACCATTATTACCCTCAACCTGGTCTTGCCCGACTATCGAACGGCCTGCCGGGGTTTGGCAACTGATGCGCGCTCCGGCTTTATGAAGCCATAGATTAGACCTAGGTAATTGATGGAGACCAGGGTGGAGAGTGCCCCAAGGGACACGACAGTCAACTAACTGAGGTGCTACTCCTCCCAGACAATCCAATACATCCGTTAGGAACCCCAACGCACCACATGACCGAGTTCATTGGTTAGGTGTTTCGTACTCTTCTTCCGTGTCAATAGCTCGGGGGCTTGATCACTGCTGGTGGTGCTGTTGGGGAGGATCAGATCACGAATCGCAGGAATCAGAGCAGCTTTTGCGAACTTGCGCCATTAGTGGAGCCACCATGACACCCAGATTCCCCTTGAGGAGTGCACAGTGTCACAGTTCGTATTGTTCTTTTCACGGCTGCGAAACCTGGCTCTTTCGCATTGAGAATGCTCAGCGGCTTCCTGTATTCGACCACCGGTGTCTCCGAAGCATTGCTCGTATCTATTGGGAACATCCGGTGAACAATGACGAGACTCGTCGTCGTGTGTTCGGTACTGGTAGTCGCCCTCTACGCTCTACAACGCCTCCGATGGCTCAGGCACGTTTTACGTATGCCTGCCCATCGTTTACTTTTCCGCGCCCTTTTGGTACTTACTGGACAAGGCTAGCAGAAACGGCGTGGCAGACAGTTCATGACTTGGCGCAGGGGCATAAAGAAGTAAGCTTCGGCTTTGACTTTGGTTGGTGCTTCCCGCCTTCCTGGTTGGGGCCTGAGAGATTGGAACTGCCGTTGGTTAGAGACGATGAGAGATATGACTCAGAACCGAATCCAGTGGCGCAAATGCTATACGGCCTGACTGTTGACTTCCCGTTCACCATAAACAAATGGAAAACAGACAAGAAATTCACAAAACAGCTACGGTGAAAATATTAGAAAAAAACACTGCTTCAAACTTGTTGGAATCTTTATGTTGACTCTCGATCTCCCCTCCAACTTTGTGATTTTTTATGTTGTCACTGCGTTGATGCCATGCTTGTTCTCAAGCCGGCATATATATCTGTATATATAATGCCACGGACCGACCATCCCTAATCATCTTAGAACCGTTACCTATCTCAGCGAACAATCCGGGAGAACGAAAAGGCAGGAAAAAGATTGGATCTCTGGGGGCGCGCTCCAGTCGTAAACCAAAGCACGTGAAGTTCGGCTCACAGGTAGTAGTGAACACCGCAGACTGCAACCACGTGCCAAACCCTCCGCTAAGGCGGGTAGCAAGAGATACTGGATTTAAACGGCTGAAAACATGGGGACTACGTCAAAAACTGGTGACTTTGGTTAAGCGTCCCGCGTCATTCGCAACGCCTCAAATGGTAATATAAACAGGACTCGTTTATTCGTCACGCAGCAGGAAAACTAATACCAGAAAAAAATAAGGGAATGGGCCTGTAGCGGTTGCCATCTTTATTCGTACTTTTACCACGTTTATTGTTTAACTGAACGCTGACTGCCAAGCGCGGTTGCCATTTGACCGTTGCTCTTGCGCACGCTCCCAAATACACGCCTCGGTGAAACTGGTAACTGAGCGTTTTGTTTGGCACAATGTCAAACGAGATGTCCGTCAATGGGCTCGTGCTTGCCTGCAGTGCCAACGTGTTAAGACCCATAGGCACACTAAGGCGGCGTTAGCCAGGTTCCCAGAACCGGAAACACGTTTTCATCGTGTGCACGTCGACCTCGTGTGTTGTTATTACGGTCCAACACCCGCCGGCGCTATTTTGTTCCAGTTTACCTTGCCCTCTCTCAGATGGATCTACACAGTCACACTGACTTCATCCGTAGCCTCGCTGACTCCCGTGCACGTTCAAGGAGCCAACCAATCATTGGGTAACGGGACGGTTCGTCAGCCTGTTACTGGATACGACAACTGGACGCCCTTTTGGATGGACCTGACGCGGGATCTTCCGGCTCGCATGCGTATGAGACCCGTGGGCGCTAAAACACAGTTGGACCTACGTACATCGGACCTCGGGAGTGCAGGCACCGTTAAACTCATCAGCAGTCGTTCGACATCACCAACAATATAACGGGCAAGCTACGAGGAGTTCCTGGACAACCAATAATTCCGGCCTACCATCACAATCGAAGCCCAACTCCGTCGGACTTCTAGGAGTAGGCCCCTGTAGCGGTTGCCACCTTAATTCGTACTTTTACCACGTTTATTGTTTAACTGAACGCTGACTGCCAAGCGCGGTTGCCATTTGATCTTTGCTCTTGCGCACGCTCTCACACACACACTCCTAAAATATACGCTAATCACTATCTCTCCCAATCACCTTCTCGTTCTCACGGGGCGTGGAGAATACTGTTCTGGTTGACATATTCGTACAGTGCCGAGCATTAGAGTAACGTGCAGGTGGTCCACGCAGTACAAAGGACCGAAGCACGCGTTTACTAAGGAAACCGCGAAGTAAGGTCTAATCAACCTTATGGGTTGACGGGTCGAACACATCGGTCAACTGCTCAATCAGCCTGCAAACCACCGAACGAACAAATCAACGTCGAATACTGCAGTTTGGTATAAGACCAACGGTGACCTGCCGAGCACCACCGAAATCACAGAGATTGTTAACAAACTGAAAGGCAAAAAAGCCGTCGGGAGGATAGCATCACCCAGAAGTCCATAAAGCCTGTTCATCATCACTCTTGTTGGCTATGAAAACCTGTGATTCCAGTTGGCGAGAGGAAGCATTCCCGTCTGACTGCGGCACGTTTCTTTTGCTGCCTATTCCGAAGAAGGGTAATAAATGGGTGTGAGAACTACCGAGGCATTAACTTGGTCGATGTGACCGCAAAGACTTGCGATGAATTGTTACTAAACCCTCTCTACGAGGCAATAGACCGATGCACTCACCCAAACCAACGGGGTTTTGGGCGCGGAACAAATCTTCACACTATGACGAATACTGAGGCGCCGCTATAATTTCCAGCAGCCAACAGTAGCTTATTTAATCGACTTCTAGATCGCCTTCGACTTACTTGATCGTGAGTTCTTATGGGTCAAAATTCAGTATGATGGGATGCCCGATAAGCCTTTAAGGCTCCGGAGGGGATACTAGTCGACAACTGGCGCTGGGGTTCATATACATGGTGAGGAACCCCTAGGGTTCACATTTATTACCAGAGTTAGACGCGGCTGCCCGCTCTCACCGGTGCTGTCTATCTACGCAATTGACTGGACAACGATTGATGCTCCACACGATTATCGTGGCGTTCATCTCCGCCGGAAAATACACATCTAAGAGTTCGCCAATGATGTTGTCGTGCTGGAACTCCTCGCTACGCACCAAACAATTCTCAACCGAGCTAACTCTTTCGCACAGTCCATTAAGCTAGAAGTGAACTCAATCGAAACCAAAGCTTCCACAGACCACTTAGACCCGATGATTTAACAACCAAATGGTTGAATACGTCCCTCATTCGAATACCAAGGTTCAAGTCCGCTCCCGAACGGTCAGGGAAGGAATAAAGTGGCATTACGGATCGACAATGCCAGGAGAGCCTTCCTCCACCTGAGACGAACCCTGTGGACTCACAGCGAAATCACCTCTAGGGTCGAAACTCACATTTACAGTGCCGCTATCCGCTCCGTACTCATCTATGGCTGCGAAACATGGCTACTACGAGCTGAGGATATCAGAATGCTGGAAATTTTTATTCACCGATACATGTGGCAGATCATCGAAGTCAACTGGCCCGACGGTGCCCAGCGAAGAGGTAAGACAATGCTCTGACTCCAACGCACTCTCCGAAGTCGACGGCTGCAGCTGTTCGGCCGTACGCTTTGGCGACCCGAGTCAGAGACAATCAAACAAACACCCTATCCTGCTCCTTGCCCTGGATGGCGTTGTTGACTTGGTGGGCGGCTCAATTTGTGGGCCAGTACCGTAGACACAGAGCATCAAGGTTTTCTGCTGGTCTCCGGAATTCGGTGAGAAGGAAAAATATCACGATCTGTATCGAGCTAGCTTCCAACCGTCGCGTGTGGTTAGCAGTGGTCCGAGATATCCATGAAGCCGTCTTGTCCTCCTGCGGGAATAGTCGCTTATAAGTAGAAGTCCAAGAGATGCCCTCACTCAGTGGTTAGATACGCTCGAGGACATGGATCAGTGTCGCGATCCATGATGCTTTTGTACTCACGAAATTTCTTCGCCGACTTCATACGATCTACAGTTCTTCCATCACTCTTTTTTCTTCATTATTTGCGACTGAAGCTGCTGCCGAGAGATAGCAGCCAAAGACGCCGCAACCACTGCGTGGTCAATGGTTGCCTAGGCCGAACTGACTGACTGATGGTAAACTAGACATGCCACTGCTATTGTACTTTCTTCCTATCCATGATAACTAACGTAATACTCTTACTTGACTAATCCATCACGGCGAGACTGCACCTTGACGTGATGTGATGGCTTGCGCGCCTCTTTGACCCAAAGAGCTATACAGGATGGCTTCTTTAAGCCGTAGATGCAATCATACCTGACAGATCAATGGGTAGAGGTCAGAAAAAGTCCAGTCTCCTGGTCCTCCAGGTTGGGGGTTGATTTGAGCCGGCAACTCAATCGGCAAAATCAGTGGAAGAGTAATTGATCCAACCAAAAGGGCGCCCACTCAACCATCCCGCTGCCTTTCGGATAAGTTCTTGTTAAAACTAAAGGCTTTGGATGAGGACCCTAATCGATCTCCTGCTTTGTGGCTGGACACCTTAACAGTACCCGTCCAACATCTCCCATGAACTGCACGAATACAAAGAATTCCATACTGCATCGGTCGTCGCGCAGGATAATCAGGACCGCGCTGCCCATTGCATCCAACGGGGTGGGTAGTGATAAGTGTGCTACTGTTCAGAGTTCCCTCTTTTATTCGTCCTTTGTCTTCTGTCCTCAACCACCTCTCTTTGCCCCATCTATCCACCCATAATGCTCCCACTGATAACACGGTCGATACTCGCAACCATTCACTGTCAAATAGTATCGGGAATAATCCTGTCTGGTAACTCACATTTTCTCAAGCCTCATCAGTCTCTGAATCTCAGCTTCTTTAACGTGCGTACACTCATGCAGGCCCGTCAACAGGCGTACCTAGCACTCACAATAGGTTCTCTAGCGGTTGCTGTCTGCTGCGTGAGTGAAACGCGTATACGAGATTCGAGCAGTATGATTCTACTAACTGCTCCTGGTATATTATCGAGGTATTCCCTGTGCACTTCAGTAGACGAATTAGCTAGAGCTGGGGGTTAACGTGGTGTAGGACTAATCCTAACTGACAAGGCCGAAGCCATCCTTTCAGACTGGATCCCGGTAAATAGTCGTTTTTGTGCTGTGAGACTCTAGGGGTCGGTTGGCGTTCGCAATGATAGCTGTGTTAAGCGCACTTCGTTTGTGATCTTGGCATAAGCCCCAACAAACTGCAGCTCTGACACGCACAAGTATGAGTTCTATGATGAACTCGCTGCCCTCGTTCGCAGCAGTAAAGGTTCTGACATTGTAGTGCTAGCTGGTGACTTCAATGCATAAGCTGGCAAACTCAGTGTGTCAGAAGCCTGTTTAGGTGGGCGTTGTGCTTCACCCGCTCAGCGTACAGATAACGGGGATAGACTTCTCCAGTTTTGTGCAGACAATCGATTGTTCTTGTCTAGCACAAATCTCTGCAACAACTCGCGTCGCACAGCGACATCGCGCTCTAACTTTACAGGTACTTTGAGTCAAATTGATCATATCGCCGTAAGCTACCGGTGGCGCAGTTCTAATCAGAACTGTAGATCTTACTGGTTCACGTATGTAGAGTCGGACCATGCATTAGTTTTAATGCGATTATCTCTCCAGCTCCATGGTCATCGTCGCAAACCGCAAACCCGATTAGCCGTGCAACGTTTGTGTGATCCAGAAGTACGCACCCGGTACGAGCAGGAGTTAGCACACGACCTAGGATCTACGACGAACAACAATGTAGATGAGCATTGGGCTCATACCAAACAGGCGATGCACGTATCAGCATGTTTTGCCTGTGGTCCCAGATCCGTTGTCCATCAAAGACACTGGATCTCGCAAGAATCGCTGAGTATAATGGAGCAAAAGCGTCATCTCTCGAACTGTAAGATTCGAAGAACTCTGCAGAAGCTAGTTACGAAAAGTTTCAAGAATGACCGGGAGAATTGGTGGGTCAGGGCAGCTGAAGAAATGGAAATAGTAGCTGCTTCAGGTAACAGTCAAAGACTGTTCTAACTTGTTCGTGACACTGGCGGACGGCGCACCCGGGTCAGTGAAACGATTTGCGATAGAAATGGAGAACCCATCCATGACAAACAGCAAAGGCTTGGCCGTTGGGCCGAGTACTTCCAAGAACAGTTTAGTGGGACGCACTCTAGTGTAGGTACTCTTGCGTCAACAATTGTGACTCCTTGAGTGGTGTTACTAAGGCCCCCACCGGAAGTAGAAATAGTCTTGCACTCGATTACTAAGGCGGGGGAAAGCGGCAGGTCCCGACGAACTTCCCCGTTCTTTTCAAACTGGGGGGAATGTTTTGATAAAATCACTTACCGCTTTGCCCCGTGACATCTGGAACGCGGAGCGCATTCCGTTAATACGGAGCGAGTCATTGATTGTTTCCATCTTCAGGAAGGGAATACGCAATGACCGTAGTAACCATCGTGGGATTAGCTTAATGCCGATAGCCACCAAAGTATTAGCCTCAATTCTGCTGCGCCGTCCCACACATGTTCGCGAGAGGAATGCCCGCGAACAGCAGGCTGGATTCCGCCCAGGTCGAGCATGCATCGACCAGATTTCTACTCTTCTCCGACTACTTGAAACACATCACACGCACCGCCGACCGACAATAATGATTTTCTTAGACCTGAAAGGCGCCTTCGATTCAGTTGATCGAACAGCACCTTTCAGTACTCTTCATCGAAAAGCTAGGCCCCAGAGGTTCATGAACCTACTCAGATCACTGTATTCTCATACTTCTGGCCGCGTTAGAGTTTACGGTGAACTATCCGGTCGGTTCGAAACGATCAGTGGTGTTCAACAGGGATGTCCTATGTCTCCATTCCTGTTCAACTTCGTCATGGACGAAATAATGGACAGTGCGCTGCAAAATCTTCAGGATGTAGGCGTCGAACTAGGAAATAATGGAAAGCTGTGTGACCTAGATCACGCAGACGACATTGTCTGCTTGTTCAAATCCACGGAACATGCTCAATGTGCACAAGATAGACTCTCAAGAGCTGTAGCTCCATTCGACATGAGCTTTGAACCTCCAAAGTGTAAAGTGATGTTACAAGACTGGACGTCAACGATTCCGAGCTTGATTCTTGATGGGGAGATGTTGTCAGTTGTCGACCACTTCACCTACCTCGGCAGCAGCGCGACGACGGATGGGACCACTGTAGTAGAAGTGAGCACGCGTATATCCAAGGCTCGAGCGGTGTACGCTGGACTGAAGCACTTGTGGCGTCGATCCGGTATTTCACTGAAGTTGAAAGGTCGTGTATACCGTGCCACGATGCGTTCAGTTTTGTTGTATGGTTGCGAAACTTGGAGTCTGCGTGCTGAAGATTTTCGTCGTCTTGAGGTTTTCGACCACCGATGTTTACGTAGTATCGCTAAGATCGGGTGGATTAGCCGAGTAAGTAATGATGAGGTCAGAAAACGAGTATTGGGTACTAATTCAGAGAACGTTTTGTCACAGCGTATCCAACTTAGTAGATTTCGTTAGTTGGGGCACGTGTTACGTATGTCAAACACACGTCTACCGTATCGCGCCCTATTCTCCGTTGCTCCTCGGAAGTGGAAGAGACCACATGGAGGTCAACAGATGACGTGGCAGCGAGGAATGAGGAAATGTACAGCAAACTTAGGAAAAGTAGGTGTTTCACGTCTTGTGGTTGGGGTCCAAAAGATCCGTCTACCAGTTGGCTGGAGACACTGAAGGATATGGCTGCGAACTGCAGACAGTGGAGATTGTGTTGTCACTTTCTATCGGATCAGAATGACTGATCGATGTGCGTTTGTACAGTTAGACTGTGTATTCCGTGTGTTGGCTACTAGGGCATTCTTTCCTTTTCCCACCCGTGTAGGTCCAGTCCCTGTCCATCTTGTATATTCATACTTTCTAATTCAGCGTGCAGCATGGTGAGAAAGGCAATGGTCAGCGGGGCTTGTCCTACTGTTTAACGCTGTACGATGATGATGATGAATAAAGCCCCTTAGGGATTTCTGATGATTACACAAGACAAAAGATATTCGTTAAGAAATCCTATCTTCATGCGAAAATTGTGCTTGGAAACTCATTTATTGTTAAAGGAAACGAGGGCCGCCGAACCCGTCTAACTTCCACGTGAAATTTCAGGCATGAGTAAAACGTGATGTCGTTTATATACACTTTATTGTCAGACATATTAGAACACCAAATAAACCAATAAGGATAAGTGAGACAAATATTCATGCTGAATCTGCGTTTCCGGTAGGGGACCAAGTTTTCGAGAACTGACGACTCGTCATTAAAGTCACGCCCGCAGTACGTTCCAGACTGGTTCTGGCAGCTGTCAACACATTGTTCGTCTCCGTCACTGTAATTGAAGTGAAAAGCACACAGGAACGCTTGGTGGGTTAAAACATACAAAATTGGCAAAATATACCCACGTGGTGTAACTGCCTGGACAGTGTAAAATAAGTTCAAGCAGGGACATGGACGATGAGATTGAAGTGTATATTTTGTCCCGATGGTAGCATCCACGATACAAACCCAGTGGAAGAAACTAGGAATTTTGAAAAAGATCCTTAAACAAAGGCAAATTATGCGCTGTGTTTGAACGAACTATGAGCATCAGACGCCACACTGATCAGATGTGTTCCGACATTTTACTATTAGGCGTCATTTCACAACCTCCAGTGATAAGTTCAGAATAAAGACTGAGCATTCTCGTGAATAAGATAACAATCTAATGCAATTGTGTCGTGTGGTATCAACACTCAACTCATCACAGAAGACAATGGGACAACTGCACATCTGTTTCATCTGAGTTGATACCCTGCAAAAGCTAACGACAAGCGCGCTATACCAAGTAGCACTGATGTTTAATAAACTGTAGAGAGCCAGATCGGATAGCCCGGCGGTTAGGTGTTTGACTTGAAATCATTGAGTCCGGGTTCGAGTCCCAGTAGGGATCCAGTAGATATGCACCGCTGATGATTTCTGACAAAGTTGGAATAAATGTATGGTGTTTTCATGGTCCTCATTGGTGAGCTGGGCGCTGAAACTCCATGATGAATCATACCATACTTTACTATCAAGCGTCATTTATTATTAACCGGGACGACGAGCGCAGACAGTCTGTTTGGCGTGACTGCAAACAGTCGTGGCGTCGTTGGCTCAAGGTCGTAGTTTTTCTAAGCCAAGGATGGCAGAACTTGGTGTTCAGATGCCAAACATTTCATCATCAACTATTTGCGATATAAACGATAAGCTCAGAAGTCAAGTACTCATGGAAGAGAATAGCGGCCTTGAGTTCGAACGACCGTCGAAGTTGAACAGAACTCATGAAGTTGATATCTGAAATGCCGAGAATCGAAGAAGTGGAATCACTGAATTTGTGAATCTGTGCTTCATTGATCTTAAGTTTTATGCTGATATTAATGCAAATTCTAAGCGACATTGGCTGTTCGCACGTACGCGAACACAGGCAGAATATAGGCTTACATTCTTTAGTCATTGTATCCAATCCTTGAGTCAAATCACGATAGCGCTGGTAGTACTGTTTTGCGTGAGGATCTGATCGACGCTTTACGCCTGAGGCAAGAACTTCGGATCCCGATGTAGGTCGATTTTCCTTATCTCCGTCCGTTTTTGTGCCCGGTGAATGAGGTGATGAATCCACAGACGTGTCTCTCCCCATACTAAGCGTTTTGACAACAGTGTGCAGATCTGCGAGCACCTCACGTGCGGTGATATCACTTGACACCTGGACGAGAACAAGACAGAACATTGTCAGTAAGGCCCGATTACGAATACATCATTATCAACATCCCGGGCGTCAAAAAAGTTACTGACATCGGCCAAACAAGGAAATTGTCTAAATTGGGATGCGGAACTAATTGAGCACTAAAAATGAAACACAAATTTCAAATAAGACCACCGAAAAACTTGTTGTAATCGGGAAGATGAAAGCCAGAGTTAGGAACGACTTGCTGCATGAGTAATGGTCATGTTTTGGAACGAAACCCATCACTAAGAAGCACGGCCCAGATATGATGTCTCGGCTGCGGGGAATCAGTACATTGACTGCATTCCCAACGACCGATAGAGCGGTATCGTCTAGTGGAAAACTGTCACACTGCAATTTTGCAGCCCACCATTCTTGATTTTTAAGATACATTCTAGAAGATACATGCCAGAACGGCATAATTCTGTTGTACGGCTAAATGGATTCTCGGTTGAACGAGAACTCAAAGTTGAGATTTACCATTCAGTGCTGATTCGCTGACTTGCGAATATGAGCTCTATAGAGGTCCCAGACGCTCCACAGATGAACAGGGATGAGTCTAAGCAATCTTCAGTATTCTGCACACGAATCATCAGGAGTATGAGCGGATGCCTTTCTTAGAAGAGTCTATTGAGGAGTCACAACGGCGATTCGCTGATAGTTCTGTGAGTCAGACGCACCTAACCTCAAGAACGACACTACAGTGGTCACGATTTGGAAATTTTGGTTTAGGTACTATTCCCAGATGAGTGTACAAAATTTCTCGGAAGCATACGATCGGTTTCGCGATACTACCGCTCGTCAGGTATGTGTATCCGCTACTCCGCTTATCCATTCGTTCTGATTGGAATGGAAATTATATTTTAATTATTGGTTATACCATCTGACCATCGGTGGTCACTGCAAAAGAAAGATGACAACTTGGAAAATGACGACCGACACTTACCTCAAGACCTTTGAAAAAGGCTTTGGTACGACGATAGACTCGCAGTAACAATTCCAAAGACCGTTTGATAGTGGTCGCGCGTATTTCATCTGCACAAGACAAATGGTATGGGGTCTCAGCAAACAACACGCAGTATGTATTCGAAGAGCAAAAGACTTAAATGCGAATGAATAAGATGTGCGGAACAGGACACAACAGGATTAGCACCTCCATAAAAGCACGAGGAGCTCGTATGAACAAGAACAAGCTGACTACCGTGAAGGTGTTGTAACGATGCAATTTAGACTGTAAATCGAACAGAAATCCTGGAAGCTGATACATACACCAGCGCAATGATTAACGAAGAACGCACAATAGGTTGAAAACCACTTCGTAGTATCAGCGAAACGGAAACGATGAAAAAATGGTAACATAAAGATTTGGCCGGCCCCGACAAAACGTACTTATATAGACAGCAGCAATCATTCACCTGAGTTAACCACAAAGTGGTGTACGACAGGGTTTATTCTCTTTCTCTTTAACTTTTTGACTGATAGGGCCCTGAAGACCGCGCCTTTGCCAGGTGAGGATAGTGGAACTGAACTCTTCCAGAGTGGAAACCTGTTAGACCTTGAACGTGCGTACGGCATAATTCTTCTAAGTGAAGATCTAGGTAGATCGCAAGCTTTTCTTGATTGACTGCGTAGCAATGTTCAATATGCGTTCTACACCTTCAAAGTGTAAGATTGGGTTGGTCCAACGCCAAACCTTTCAGTGTCTGGGAAGACTACTGACCCGATAGTCACTTGGAGGTCGAATACTGAATGCGTCTTTGCGTTTATAGAAGACTTGTTTGGCTTTTGCTAACCTGAGTCATCTGGCGCGTCGACATGATATCCGTATATCTTATCAAGGGTTAAGTGTACGCCGCAGTAGTTAGGTCGGCGCTTCTTCGGGGTATGGAGACATGGCCACTGCGGATGGAGTGTATACGAAGATTGTCGGCGTTTGAACATCGATGTCTCCGAGCCTGGTGGGGTACAAGCAATGCCGAGGTTCGGCGGAGAGTTTTAGGTTTACGAACCAAATCATTAAATGGAATACTCAGTTGGGACATGCATTGCGCATGCCTCCTGACAGGATTCCTCGACATTCAATGTCCGCCGAGGCGCGTAGTGGTTGGGATGGCCAGTTCATGACATAAGGGAAAGGTATGAAAAATCTAACCATACAGGGCGTTAGACTTCCTGGGTGGGGTCGCAGTGACCCTCCCGACTTAATGGTTAGATACGTTGAAAGATATGGCTAGGTGACACGACCAGTGGCGTTCTTTTATTTACAAAACTTTCTGTATCTACTTGTTACCAACATTTGTATTTCTATTACTCCTTTTGTACTCTTTTTCTATTACATGCTTGCGCTTGAGTGCAATGGAAAGGGTACAAATCCGATAGCCACGAGGGATAACCGGCAATCAAACCCTGAGACTTGGAGTGCGAAGAACCATATGAGGTCCCAATAGGTCAGGTGTGGTTGAGGTTGCCGCTAGAAGATAGCAACCAAAATCATCGCGCCCAATGCATGGTTAATGGTTGTTTGAACTGAACTGAATTTATACAAAGAAAGGGTACATCATCAGACGACGTCGTTCGATGCTCTCAACGACCGCCTGATAGGTGAGTACTGTAGACGACAATTTTGGAGTGTGGCACGCACTCCATGACCAAAGTCGCAATTCTGCCACTTGATTCGCTTAGGCTGAAGGAACGACGGTTAACATTACACAGCTATTGCGACAAGCATGCGAAAATAGGAAGGAAAACAGGAAAAAACGACATGTGAGCGGAGTACACGGTACGAACCTTCGTTTCGAAATAATCCGTCCGTAGTTGGCTTAGCTGCAACGGAGCTACAACGTTTTATGACAACCCCGCACATTCGTTCCATTTCGCACGCGTAATGTTTCAGTCGTGATCGGGTATGATGCAGTGACTGTGGCAAATCGAATACACAACGGAAATAGCAAAACAATAAGGAAGCAGATAATAATGGACAACTGGTTACAGACGATTCTCCCTGTTGAAACACGATGAGCAACTTGAATTCAGTAATATAAGTTGTTAAGTCGGCAACAGATATTGCATGCATGGGAGAGAGCTGACAACAGGGTGTCGCAAGCATCAATTTAGTATCAGTTTCTTAGTCGTTAAACCATTATTCATGAAGACTGGCTATTTCATGTGCCAAGTCTATCTGCTGCGAAGTAGTAACTAGAACTTTATTTATTTTTTCTATTACATGCTCGCACATGAATGCAATGGAAGAGGTATCCCTGCCATAGCCAGAGGACCACTGCACTATTAGGGATAACCGTCAACCAAACCCTGAGACTTGAAGTGACGAAGAACCCCTAAAGGTCCCGATAGGTCAGATGTGATAACGATTCGGACGATAGTGGATTACCGCCTACCACCAAAGTAACCGGTAATGGCGGGGATTCGAACCTCGGACCTCCGAGGTGGTAAGCAAACGCTCCAAGCCATTAAACCACCACCGTTCGCGTGCAACATACCTTAACCACCATGACGTATATAGATTAGGAACTTGGTCTACAGAATGACTCTAGTTTCCGACAATCTACGTCTAGCCTCAGCATTGCCATAAGGTGGTCCTATCATATTTGAGCCACGTTAAGTACCGATTGATGGTCTTTGTGAGTCCAAAGACAAAAACTCGCTTACTCCATTACGCACTCCCAACCTTCTTCCCGTAATTGTTTATTTCCAAAGAAAGCCTCGGTCGGCCTTATCAGCTGCAACACCTCGGGCAGAAATCCTGGCCGTGTACTCTCTTGACTTTTCTCTATCAGCCAGCAAGTCTCACTGAATCCGATACCACCGGCTGATGGCCTTCCGTGTCCTCGATCTCTATTCAAGCTAGCCGAGTTCAACGTGCAACCCCTGATGTGTACAGAACAAACGGCAGGTTTAGCTCGTACGCCTGAAATCCTTACCATCGATGTGTGTCTCATTCAAGACTCCAGTTCTACTATTACACTGACGCCTCTGTCCAATCCTTCTGCCATTCTAGAGGCCTCAAGCTACAATGCTGGCGCCGGTCTCACCTTAGTGAGAGGGCTGAGTCCAAAATGTTAGCCTGAATCCCAGCGGGTGGTCATTTTTGCACACCGAAACACTGGTGGTTTGATCAGTTCTCTTATACGGCTGGGAATCATGGCCGCCGAGGGCAAAAGATACGCGAAGACTGTCGGCGTTTGAGCATGGATGTCTCTGTAGCACTGTTCGAATACAGTGAGAAGATCGCATTAGTAATGCTGAGGTTAGGGAACCAGCGGTCAGTCACTGGCAGAAATACTGAACTAAATAGGCTAAGGGGATTGGGACACGTCTTACGCTGCCTCAGCGTACGCTGTTTTCCGAAGCAGGTAATGATTAGAAGGTAAACCGAGGTGATCAGCCCACGACGGCTTTGAAAGGTGTAACAACTTTGACCAGTAGACTTGGCCAAGTGGGATGTGTCAAACTTCCGGGTTGGGGTTCACATGATCAAGTCGTTGGAGAAACTAAGCGATATGGCTAGGTGTCGCGGTCAGTGGCGTAGCTGTATTGGGTCTCTTTCTCCGTCTTCGTGATTGCCGCTTATTATTTGTTGGGTTGGCACCAAGATTGATCTCAACTCCAGTCTCTTCTACCAGTAACGGTCACATTTCCGGTTGCGCCCGGTTGCACTCGGAAAACAAGGAATTTAGAGTGTGAAAAAATGGGAAATCTGAATAATGTTACCAAGTAGATGAGGAAAATGTGTGAATAAAAGGTCACCACTGGTCACGGCACTTCGCCATATCTCTACGTTGCGAATCATTATCCTGAGTGGAAAACCACTTGGGAAATTAATAGATCAGGGCAAGAGCCAGAAGATGTAGCTATCTATCACCAATGATGACATTACGCAACTCGACTTCAGTAGCATATGATTTACACCTCTAGACCATGCAGCTTTTGCTGACAACCAGGGCTACAGATTAAATGCCGTTAAGACTAGAGACAAATTCTTCGACCCGAAAGTGGGAGAGACCAATGGTTATTCGGATACAATAATCCATCTGTCCAAGCTCCAGGACCAACAGCCTTCCAAAAGCTTACGAGAAAGAATGGATAGGTGACATGACGCGTGAGAAAGTTATAAAGATAAATCAACCTTTCACGTCTTGATAGAACTCAAAATTCGGTGGCTAATCCAACATCAGAATACACAATGACGATTTTTGAAACTTACTTTCACCAATGTTCGCAAATCACCAACACTACTACTCACAGACAGCTGGAATGTGCCAACCACTGAAGCATTCGGAGCCAAATTCGAAGTACTCAACGAACGTAGACCTGGTACAATCCGATCGATTGTGTTCTGCGCAGAGGACTGATGAGTTGGTTGAGCATCAAATGCGTCTAAAGTGGCTAACAGTGAGTATTCCTCACGAAGATCGACATCAACGCGACGCTGAAGCTCAGTCGTGAGGCGCCTCATGCCCAGAACGAGACCATGCAGCTTTTCACATCGACTGAAGGAAAAAAAAATGCCAACTCAAATCGATAAAGACGGAGATTAATGGAAACTCGCCTACGGTGGGAGAAAAACTATGATGCAACCGATGCGATTTCAGATCAAAAATAGGACGGCGACTAACAGTATGACCGCTGGTAGTGTTTGCATGGCACATTCAATCTCGTTGAATGAGTGCGATCGCGAGCAATCACCGAAGGCTTGTGACTGCTTTAAGTATTCGTGTTATAAGCCCTTCGATTCATCAGACGTCGCATAGATTCAAATACACTATGGGATGGTTGGCCAGTAAATATGGCAACTAATACGTTGTATTTGAGTAGTTCGAAAGGATGGGGGAAGCATACTGCCTTGCTGACCATCGGTCTGGGCAGTTCCTCCTACTGTACTGTTTTGTGATGATGACTTGATTCGGGCAACTACGGAAATGATACGGCGATTTTAGCATACGACAAGAACGACACAATTGGTCGGTGGTGTATAAACGTTGTGGAATAAGAAAGCCTTGTTTGCTTCAACTGTTAGCATAAGGATGAGAAGAGGAAAATGTGATGCTAATTTCTAGCTCTTTTCACTAGGAAAAGTAGACCCTTAAATCTCTGGCACGGCATCTAGTGGATTTCTTTGTCGACTCAACAATGAACTCAGCGAGTGCTGTTGCATTCATTATAGTCGGTAGTTATGGGAGAAATGTGCCCGGATTGCTACCGAGTTTGAACGTGCTAAAATTTGTGTGCTGATGAGACGATTTACTATGCAATTTCACCGCTAAATTAATCACCGTTTTATCAAGCTTGTTGGGAATCATCCGCAGCAAACATCCAACTAAAGCTAAGACCACGAGATGCATGAACGTGAGTCAGACGCGTTAACATCAAGTTGCTCGGGCTGGCTCTTCAAGGTTCGTCTACGTGGTTGCTGGGCGTTTGAAATATGTGCAACAAGACAGTAACAAAGTTCCAATCAGCCTGCTCGACCGACTTCAAAAACATGTTTGGTACTAACTATAAAGAATGTTCACACTTCGGCTCAGCGTAAATGACATCAGCCAATTGGACCTGTGTGAATAAGTTCCGACTGGTGCGGAACACAATCTGACTTGCTTCGTTTTACTCGAGCAATGGGCGGAGAATGCACTTAGGTACGAGATAGTTTGCAAGTAGGACGAGTATACTGATTCTCGACCAAGGACAGAGCTTTCTACCAGTAGGAAGAAAGCCTTAGCGCAATATTTAGTTGGCCCATCGGGTAAATTTCCCGCATCAACAGTCCTATCATGCTTATCATGAACCTCCGACTACCTGGTAGCCGGACCTCGTGGATCGCAACCCGGAAGTCTAACAAGCCCTAGTTGGTAAACCCCACTGGTCACGGTTGTAATACCTTTTGAAACCATGTTATGGATTGAACACCTCAACCTTCCAGCCACTACCTGCCTCGAGAAACAGCGTACTTGAGGAAGCCTATCGATGGACATGCGTAACACATGGGTGGGCTCTGTCTCGACAAAATCATACCACAGAGATTCGAACCACAGAAGCTCATCCCTCTGCCCTATGCAAAAAAGGATATGACGTCTGCAATGATTTTGCAAGAAAAACCGTCATCAAACCAGACAGTCACGCTGTAGCTGGTAGTTTGAACACGTTACGTTCCACCGAGTGTCATTTCCGCATTTTGAGAACGACTGAACGGAATGTCTCACGCCGATGCGATTAATTGCTAAGATGAAATCTAATACAGCTGTGAGGGTTTTGGCTGAGGCATCGATATACGGCCTAGTTCCGTTAGGAGATAGCACGTCATTATCCGCCCAAAACCGATAACCCAATCACGTCGTTACGAAATGTGATGAAATCACCCAATCAGTCACTCATCGAACCGAGCGGAATCAACCAATTAGTGGTCAACCGTTGTTTTAATTGAACTCAGCAAAATAAACCAATCACCCGCTAAGAGCTGTTTTAACGGAACGGAGTGAAAATCAGCCAATCAGGAACGTGGCATAAAAAGCCAGTCAGAAGAACCGGTTATGGGGAGCGTTCTGGACCAATACATTTCATACCATGATTTTGACTGCCGTCGACCACTATCTTATATAAACTACTTGTTTTTGCACAACAAAACAAGATGATTTTCTCCATTAATAAGTGGGATAGTTCAGAACAATAGCTGATAACAGTCAAGAAGATAACGGCCAGCGTTCAAAGTGAAGCAATTACAGGTCGCTCAATTCTTGGTTGACTCCAACAAACTGCCTTACATGGGAAACAAATACATTCGTGATATCATTTTCCCATCTTTCGTCGATGCTTCGCCGTAATGTCTCAACAGCCCAGTCCTCACTTGGACTGGCATGGTGCACACTAATGAAAAACAGAGAGAGACTCAAATTATACAAGGAGCACCGAATAACACAAATACAGTTGCATATTAATCTATAAGCTTTAAGCAGTAGATCTGAATAGTCAATTTTTCATTGCACATAAAGTGATTTACAGTAAAACGGATAAATACCATAGTTAAAAGACGTACAGTAAAGGTGATGTTTGTGGAGAATATTCGAGTAGGATTCAGTTTGTTGACGTTGTTTTGAAAACAGAAAAGTTGTAAGTGGTTGGAAATACGGAAAGAGGGAGTGTTCCAAAGCTTTGAAGTTCAGGGACTGAAAAAAGACTGAAATAAAGAAGTTTGACATCTAGAAACAGAGATCTGATACGGGTGGCTGGCCGCGTGCAAACGAGGTGGACGTCATGGGAATGGGAATTACCCCATCGAGTTCCGATGAGCAAAAAACAAAATAGTAACAGGTGGAAAAGAGATAGTCAAGTGGCTGCAGAGTGGATCACAGATCGATCTATCGGAAACTCATGAAAATACACACAATAGAGAGAGAGACTGTTTCATTGGTGTTCAGGATCGTTATCAAGCGTATCCACTAAGTGAGCCTCAACTGGGGATCCGACACGTTGTTGTCCGTCTGGCTAGTTCGATTGGTTCCCGCCATCTTGCTTCGTGCCTACAGTACATCCAGTAATCCCTGTGCCCCGAGTCTCCTTCCCGGGTCCGCCCATCCTACTACCGGAAATAACCGACTATTCATGTTCTATAGGTTGTTTGTAATCCCTTCGTTTTATTGAGGCTGCTGTTGAGGAGTTTTGTTCCAGTGCGGAAGAGTTGTTAACGTTGAAATCCACTGACAGATGGCTGTTATATTGGTGTTACTGTGAATAAAATCACTAAAACAAATCTGACAGCGTATCAACTACAGATAAACTTTCCGCGGATGATTTGTGATGAAAATATGCATACTCTTATCTAAAATATGCCCCAGGTTCACTTGTGGGGATAAACATGGATTGAGGAAAGCCTGAAATCAGTTTCAATTGTGGGGGCATTGAGGCAAATCAAAACCCCTAATACATCAACTCAAACGTGAAATCCCCTCACTAAAGGCACGCTATTGACGAAAAACAATGAGTGTTCAGAGCAACAACTGGGAAACAGCTTACTCGCAACGTTCACCAGTCTCGACTGCGTCCGGAGCTTGTTTGTTTACCGATGAGGGCGCATGGTCTGAAGCAACGCTTTCACATAGCAAACTGGTTGAATCCGGTTGAGGAATTGATTCGGTATTTGTCTCCGTGGGATTGATGAACGGGGTGTCCGGACACTGAAGAAGTGATGCAGTATTATCGTCTACCAATGCAGGACTCGCACTGATCTGGGCCGATAGGGCCACACAATAAGCACCGCGAGGTTGCTCTACTTCGGAAATTGTTCTTGAGTGACAAAAGAAAAACCAATAGTCAGAGATATTGACGTTTAGACTATACATTTAATTCTTGACATCACGCCAAAATCAGAGAACAATTATGATATGACGAAAAATGGCCCAGCACATCAAATTTCAGTGCATCAAGGGAATAAACGAACGAGATAGTTGTGTTCGGTCGTCTAGAAGACTACAGTCGCATGAAATAGAACCACGTACGGAGATCGGGAGTTTGGCTTATCACAATCAGGGTTATGTGACTAATGCTGAGGCATCTGCCCACATAGTCCAGTGAACTAACGCAACAGTCGGACAGGTTGGACGTTACGCCTAAGAAACTTTATCGAGCTATATTTGTACGACTATGCACGCAAACCATCGCCGTTTACCACTAATTTACCAGCACCATCGCACGAATGGTCTCGGGGAAGCAAACGATCAGTAACCGGGGTCCATAGTCGAGGCTCCATTAGTATTTACTGGAACATTCCTGGCGCGTTTTGTCGATAGACCTCTCATGTGTACTGGCCCAAAAGTCGTGTGGAAATTGGGAAAAACGACCCATTGAGGCCATCCCGTGAAATGGAAGGCACATACCTCATAGCCATTAAAAGCACTTGCACTAATATGGAGAACAACTGATTATTACTCCGACACTTAAAATGGAAGACCACATACAGTTCCGATAGATCAGGGAATGTACCCGATGGAGAGATGACTGAGTCCTTCCGATGGGCTAATTCTATCGCAACTGTTACTCTCCTTACAAGTTTACTTTTCGAGAAATTTCATACTATTTTTCATTCGACGACTCGCGTTTTGTGCCTTGCTGTCACTTCTCCCTCTTAGTTGGTCAATTCCCTCACCTTCGCATCAATTTGCAAGGTCGGTCGCCCCCGGTCAGAGTAACGGTTGAACTCCTAATGTATCACCAATATACGTTCGGTAGTGTATCATTCAGGATAGTCACAATTCTAGCTTTAATTCTCAAGCGCTTGTTATTGTGATCCATCTCGAGATTCAAACGTTGTGCGACTACAAACTAAGTGTCCGCATTATATTTTGTGTTCATTGTGTGTTGTTCAGTCTTCTGTGACCGTGAGTGTGTGTGCTCCAAAGTCTCTGACCCATCAGGGAGGCCACAACAGCGCCAAACAGGGCAACACTGGGGTGCGAAGCTTACCATCAAAGTCGGCTCGCGGGGTACAAGCTCAGACTGCATAAATCGCGAATCACATACCACCATTCACTGACGGACTCAAAACAACAATTCAGCCTCTCAAAGGGTTAATCTGATGAAACTGCACAGCATTAACGAAATAATTGGTAAACCATCCCTTAAAATCCAATTTCAGGGCATTACCGTTACCGTGGAAAGGGGATTCTTGGAGAACCGTAAGTAATTTGTTGCAATCTTTCCGTAACTATAACAACTGCGTTAATGTATAAATAAAAAATCGTACTTTTACCATATCCAACAATTTGGATTTAAAAACATGAGATACTCAAAAGGTCTTAGCTCGATAACCAACATTGATGAACTACGCTTGGCATATTAAAGGTTAAACAGCAATGACAATGTTGATAATTGGTGGCAGGTCAAATGGAACCCCGCAAGCGGTCCAACTGAGCAGCGCAGAAAGAGAGGGAACAAAAGTTCCCTGACATACCGCGCCGAGGATCGTGTGTGACGAGTGCTTGACACAGGCTGAGAGCCGGTCCGGAGTGCCTTCAACTGCGATAGCTCTGTTTCCAGTTCATGAATGCGTTTGTTTTTCCGAATCGCCTGGAGAGGAAACAAATTTGGATGAGAAGAAACGTGCATCCCGGTGGCAGCGGACAGTTTGAGCGTTTGCTTGATACAAGCAACATTTTAAGTGGTTACACCAAGTGGCCGGAGGTAGTGCGACCAATTGTTAGATTCACAGAACAAGAAACTTACGTACTGACCATTCAATGGTTGAGCACATGATGGAATGCATGATTACTAGACACCAAAAGCGCGACCAATAACTCACTTAGTCTTCGCACAACAACAGCACCTTTAGCGAACAGGCAGAATGCACGTTCCAGCTTTCAATTCACACAACTATGAACCATCTAACAGGTGCAGCAGTTTGAATACTACATCTCAGTTAAAAATCGAATAGGAAACTAGAGTACCAAACGGAGGATTATCGGTCAGGTGGATAAAGACGCGGTGGGAATGCAAGAGGACTACCGATCACTACGTACTATCGTATTCTCCAAAGTTTTCAACAAATAAGTAGATGGATTTCGTAGAACCCAGTTTCTGATTTCATGCGGCGGAATCGTGGTCGCACAAGTGTTACATGACTAATTTCGGCTGGGTTCTTCGTAGCGGAAGATCAGTTCTGTGATTAAGGAATCCCATTATGGAGCATCGGCGTTGCACCCGCCGAAATCTATGAAACCATTGTGCATAGTTGTATTTTGGAATTTTCGGTAGTGCACATCAACCAAATTTCGAAGTGCGGTCCAAACTTGACATACAGGGGGATGTGAAATGGATCATTCAGGGTCACCAACTCGGATACAGCTCAATAGTTCCCACGTGCATGACAATCACGACTTAAGGCCGTTGCGGATTTCACTCTCTCAAATAACCCTTATATTTACTAGCATAACACGGTTGGAAATGGCGCACAGAGGCGATCGGAGCGAGGGAATGACATTGGAAAATTGAGTAGAAGAAGACAGACTTCGAATGTTAGTGCTACATATCGTACATATAGACCATGTATTTTCAACTGCTTCATAGGATGATCGCTAGTCCAAATGTAAGCGGAAGCCTAACAAGTTCTGCACGACCAAGATTGTCGAGATTTTTTTCACATGGACCGGTTACCTTGTTCTAAATTCGACTTGCTTCGGCAAAAAGCACACTGAGGGAGTCTATTGGAAGATATGCGTAACTAATATCCCAAACAACATAACTCATTCAGATTATTAGTTTGATCTGAAGTCTAGCTTCTAGCTAGACATCTCTTTTCATCCCGTGCCCATGTCTGAGTGTGTTGGAAAGACCGTATTTTATCACAAAGAGGACGCACTACAAGATGAGGGAGAAAATGTGACAGTTAAACTGTTAGTGTAAGTGATGAACACTAATAGGTTGATTGTGGTAGTTAGTGACCAGGGCATCAGCGGACCGATGCACCACTAAAACTGATCAACGGAAAAGGAATCTGAATTCTCGTGCGAATGCCTAAACGGCGCAAATTTACGGCGCTCGACTAACGCCGTTCGATAATGGGAGATTGGGAAAATTTCTTCGGGTAAACATACAAAACAATGGAAATTGATAATCATGGATATAGTGAACAGGGTAAATTATTCATCATAACAGATACCTGTTTCCGTAAATCTTCAACCTCTTCTAGAATTCTGCTAGCGTGTTCCTTGTCCTGTTGAATTACACTTCGAAGACGAGCCACCTCTGTCAAAGCGACCTCCAATTTTCTGCAAACAGAATTATTAACGATATACCTTGTTAGAAAGAGCACAGAAAAACGGCGACCAGGGTGGTGCACTTTTATCTAACGACGTCTTCAGTGAAACGGCACAAATGGCTTCACAGTGGGTTTTTTCATTACAAAACTTGTGGGTAATGAATGCACGCTATAACACTAAAAGACCCAACATTCAAGGCACCAATCAACAAAATACAACCGTGAAGAAATTTAAAAAGCTTCAACTCGGCACCCGTGTCATAAGGCAACCGCACATATACGCACATGCAGTGCAAATTATTTCACTTACTCGGTTCGTCGAACAAGTTTTTCTTTGATTTCGAATGCAACAGCTTTCAGCTCACCGTATTTACGCATTCGAGCCTGGTTGAGTTCGACTGAGGCAGGGCGTAAAGTGACCGCGGTATCAAAATCATCGCCAGTCGGACATTCGGCCACCGGTGAGGTCTGAGCGTCGACCAGTTCCAGCTGAGCTGGACACTTTCGATGCTCCTGCCGTAAGCATTCCAAATGCGATGCCAACTGGTCTGCACGACGTTCGTGAGCTTTGGCCGCGTCCGAGGCGGCCTTTGTCGACTCTATGTGCAAGGCAATCGAATCTCGTAGATGAGCAATCTCACGCTCTGCCTCATGCAGCTTGTTCCCAATTTCCATTAGCTCGGATTCACGTTGAGTGAGCTTCTCACTGAGTTGTTCACTTTGGCTACGAGTTGATTCCAATTGCTCCGAGAGACGAGTCGTTGACTGTGATTGTTCTTCTGTGACCGCTTCTAGCCTTTTTGTGAAGTCCAAATTTAACGACTCACGAAGAGCAACCAACGCGGCTTCATGTTCTCGTCGAACTTGAGATGAGTTATCCTCCACTTCGACAATCATTTTGGAAACCTGTTCCCTGAGCTCTTGACATTCGGACAGGACTAGCTGATACTCAGAATGTAGTCGATTCATGGATGCTGTGATTTCGGAGAACTCATCACAGATATGCCCAATCGTATCAACCCAATTTTCCGCGGTGACACTACGGGATGTTTTCTCAGTGATCAGAGCAATAATCTCATTTCGCTCAGCATCGTATGCAATCTGCTTCTTCTGAATATCATCTAACTCTTTCTCCAAACAAGCAACACGCTCATTTTTGCTCTCAAACGTTTCAAACGGTACCGAACTCCTGACCACATCATCCAACTGGGCTTCAACAGAACGGAGTTCGCCGCGAGTTTCTTCCAACTCTTCATTCACACGATTCAATTCAAGTTTAATTTTCTCGAAATGCGTGATGTGCACCATATGGCGCAAAGACTCTTCGTTCTGTTCGCATAGTAAACCTAAACGATTGATCTCATCCTGCTTCTCAGTCAAACAAGTGCTGCATGCTTGCACATACCCACACAACGTGTCTGGATCATGCACAGTAGCCAAATTCATTCCGCGCAACAAATCCAAAGCTCGATTCGTCTCAGTGGTTATCTCGGTCAGATTACGCTGAACAGAGCGCCAACTTTCTCTGATGGCTTCCACAAATCCGGTCAGTGTACCCGGGTCCGGTACCGGGCATATATCCCGGAGCAAAGAGTAAGCAACTTGTTGTTCGTGCGTTAACTGATCCACGGCATCACGCAATTCGCGCAGTTCACACACCAAATGCTCAGTGACGGTCAAGATAGGTTGGTCGGATTGTTCGGGGAATTCGGTAAAGATTAACTGTTCCATTTGTTCTAGACGATCGTCACTTGATGCCAGTTGAGCAGTGATGGATTCACATTCGGACTGCACTGATTCGAATTGTTGTTGTAATTTCTCAAATGCTGTCTTCGGTACGGTCTGTTCTAACTGTCGGATCAGATCGAAGTTTTCCCGATTCAGTGTCTCCATCGCATTTTGTGTGGCACAGAACTTGGAGAAACATGTATCCACACAGCTCATGAAATCGTCGGAATCAGGGGTAGAAATCTCCATTGCTGCTCGAAACTGTTGCATAAAATGGTCTAACCGACTTTGCTGATCACCGATTGTCTGTTCCCGGCTGGATAAATCTGAACGCAATTCGCCCACGAGTTGTTCTAACTGGTGATAATTTTCGGAGGAAACGCATTGCGCAAGACGAGATTTCAGTTCTATCTGCTCCTCACAAAGTTGATTCCAGGCCTGAGCCAACTCGGACACGGATGTACCGGTTGCTGATTCTGGAAGCAAACCCAACAATTCTTGTCGTTCCCGTTCCAGACAACTGATTCGATCTTGTGCATTGCTCAACTGTTCAGCTAAATGACTCAATTCCTCCAGGTATCTTGCGGTAGACTCGTGTGTTTCACTAGGTGATCTGGCGGGAACAGAAGATGTGCCTCGTTGTTTTGAACGGGTCGGTGGTGTATCACGAATGGTGTCTTCAAATTGTGGTGTCTTGATCAGACCGTGAGCAGACGCACCCTTCCCGATTGAAGAATCCGAAGTGGTGACCTATCATTCGGAGAAGGGAGGTGAGACGAGTGAAGATTGATTACACGGTACGATGACTGAGCTAAGCACTTTTCAAATCGCTATGGTACTTATGCAATAGATCGTATCTCCACATATCTATGAATGAAGGCTGTTCTATGGCTGAGAGAATGCGTACAATTTCCACTGAAACTATCGAAAAACCAAACCAACCGCATTCTAACAACCAACCGAACTGATACGACCATGTGAGAAAAAAAAGCATAGAATCATGCGAAACGCTGGTTTCACCCGTCACAATGTGACGTTACCAATCCTCCAATGTTTTTTGTTTGACCGACTTCCCTAATTGCTGTCAGTTTCAATGAAGGGAACAAACACACTAACTGCTCACAGCTGTTACGACGTCAAAAACCACGGGGGCCGAATTCCATTTCAACTTCCTATTGTCAGTTCATTTCAGTACGAGCAATCCTTAACCAAGCATTTGGTGCACCGGTTGTGATTTCTACTCTTAAAAGTATCCACTTGAAGTTCTATTCCGGTGACGTGAGTCAAAGTGCGGAGACAGTGCCTCAAACATACGGCGCTACAATAGTAGGCAAGTTCACAGGATGCTACAGCAAAGTGGAACTCAGAGATCAACTAATCAAGTGATAACAATTACGTACAAATTTCGATGGCACTGAGGACTCGAATGGACGACTGGTCTCGACTTGTGACGTTAGGACTTCCGTACCAGTCATCTTCCGATGCGCATGTTGCTCTGGACCTTGAGAAAGGTGTTCTGGATATTCAGGTAAAGAAGCTCTGCAATTAGGAAATGAACAATCGGCAAATCTGATCATTAGACTACAACAGAAGTGATCAGTGAAAACTGTCCAAAGTAGACGTGAACTGAAGCACAATTGACGTAATATGACAGTACTAAAATTCAAAAAAGGAGGAATAAACAGAGAAGTGGCATTCATTATCTTTCAATCGTTAGGGAGCATCTTCATGGAATTTCATTTCTTAGATGGTATACAAATGCGTATCCCGCAACAAACCATGGTGATCTAGTGGTTTAGAGCATTCGTCTACCACCTCGAATCCCGCCACCACCGACCATTTCGGTGATAGATAGCAATCCGTCGTCCCTGGGCTCGGTACCACCCGTGATCCACCGAGGCCTTACGCAGTTTTACGTTTCCTCAAATTCCAGGAGAGGTTGCCGGTTATTCTCAATAATGCAGTGGACCTTCGAGCCGCGGGCACGTAAATTTTTAAAAAAACAAGGATTCGTTGTGACTAGGGAGAGAGAACCTACAAACATGAATGATTAAAAATTAAGTATTCAAACGTTTTTTTACAGTTTTATTCACTCATGTATTATCTACTCATTTATCTATGTATTCATGGTCATTTAGTGATTGGATGTCATTATTTTCTCAATTGTGCCACTATGCTAACGAAAGCGTAAAAACAACAGTGATAGGTAAAAAGGTGACACATACGCACATGGAAGCACAGGATTTCCAGGCGGATCCATACAGTTGAGTCAGACTGTCATCGGCGGCGATCGGATCATAACCGACCGGTAATGGATTGGCACCATCAAATCGTACGCTCCGATTTTGAGCCATGAAGCCCAAAGAATAGTCCAAATCAGGCTTCGTCGCAACAGGCTCCGGGGTTTTTTCGTCCAAAGTGGAATGCTTATCCGTTTCGTTTGGATGTGACTGGGTACCGTCCAAGTGATTATTTGAGAGTATCATGAGCAGGCGCTGACTCACGTCACCTTGCCATAATTCTGAACCCACTTCAGCGCATTCTTCCAGGGCATCACGCAACCTAGCAGTCTGAAGGGAGAAACGACAACCGACGTGTGCGATCAACTGAAAACGATATTCTCGTACAGTCTATGGAAATTCACATTAGTACTGCTGCTACTAATTACTCGTCAATAATTTAGCGCAGGTAACTGAGGTGTCACAGCAGCATATGTGAAGTATGAGTGGTATCCACGTAGCGCGTGTGGGTTGGACACTAACCAACGACGCAAACCGGTATGGGGAGATACACGATTTGCTTGAACAAACAACAGAGCACAGCACACATGACAGAAGAACACTTAATGTGATCGAAACCCACAACGGATTGCGAATTAGGATGAGTGATTTAAGTTTTCCACACACATTACAGGTGACACAAATCAAACACGCTGCTAGCTCGTAGACTGGGTTTTCCCGCATTACTAGCACGAAAATTTCAATGAATTATGAGTTTTGCAAGCTCGCGCTTACATTTCAGTCAAAAACATTTGCTCAAAAAAATCATCACATTTCGATCTCACAGGATTGGTAAAAAAAAAGGATAACAAGAACTGAAGATGATGCATAGACGATAGGGCACTACGTCGAGGATGACCAATTGTGGTCGTGTGCAAATGGAATTTGTGTCTTGCCTCCGAAGAGCAGCAATTAGTTGGGGCGAAGAAAGAAACGATACACAAACACGGGCGATTCGGTCTTATGCAGTTGTCGAGCACAAAAACGCCAAACCAAACTGTACGTAAACGACTACCGACAAGGGTACAGATTAGCAGCTCTCACGCTCAGTGTCTGGCTTTGAGCAACAGATACTGAATCGCCCAACTGCATCCAATTGGCACTCAAAAAACTGATCTTCGTAAACTGCCGAACTAAGATCAAACTAGTCAGTATCGAAAGTCGTTCACAGAGTAGAAAAACATGCATGTAGTTAGTGAAGGGAACAACATACCGCCTGAGAAAGACGTTCAAACAGATCCCTGTTCTGCCATTCGACCATTGTTAGATCGCCCATTGCTGAGTGTTGCGGCGCATTATCATGCCGAGGCCAAACTTCGCCTTCTCCAGCACTGAAACTGACGCTCAGAGGCGGTAAACAAGCTCTGAAATGGTGAGTTATGCCCTCACATATGCTAGCAGATCCGACGAGATTTGACGGTTTTCCCACGGCTCTGGGCAACCGGCCTGGTCGCACTGTGGGGCCACGCGGAGAATTCGAGATCGATGGTGTTTTCGGATTGAGTCCATTGACATTTGGTGAGGTAGGACACATGCGAAGTTCCGCCACGGTCAGATTGAGGCCACTGGTAGAAGGCACGGAATGATCAGCCAAGCAAGTTGGTTGTGGACTTGTATTTAAATCGTCGAATAGTGTGTCTGCGCCACCGTATGTAGCATTTGCTTTGGACATCTCGGGCGTTTGTGATCCGCTCGGCCTGGATGATTGCAACAAACAAGGTTCGAACAGTGATAAGCCACCGCGCGTAACGGCTTGTGCAGACTTTAGCAGCAATGAGGCGCGCGTTTTTTGAGGCGAGAATTGGAATGAGGCATTGATGCCCGCAGTTGAAAGACTTCGATTGACCATCTCCACAAATGAATGCTAAAAAAGACGGGTTGGAAAAAATAATGGACATGCAGCCGTAACTGACGGCGGACACAGTCACCGCTGTTTAAAACATCACCGTGTCAAACCATGCAAAGTTTGAACAGCCACTAACCATGCATGCTTTGATTGGCATTTCTTGATTGCTGGTCGTGACCAACAATAGCACTTGGTAGAAACTGGGCTTTCGATCGACATCCAGTCTGCCTTCAAGGTCGTCTACCGGGTCCCACAACTTGTCCCAAGAGCAATAAAGCTTCGGATGCTGGCAACTTCCGAGACAATTATCATCCGCCTCTGGAAGCCTGGGCTTAGCGCGCAGCGAAAATTACTCCAAGCAACCCAACTCTCACGGTCAACAGTCAACTGCGTTACACAGTAGGGCGCAGCGGTGCCGTCAGCTAATTATCCGCACGTATTTCCGTACCCCTCGCGCTTATTTCACCTTACCGACTTACGGAGACTTTTTTCAAAATCTCATTAATTCGTTTTACATATAAAGGTGATTGTAATGGCTTGAGAATGAAATCACTGAAAACGTATGTTTGCCTACAACTCGTGTTCTGAAGATGCTATACTGATGGATATTAGGGACCTTACACAAGAAGTCTAACACACCTTGCAAGCCCATCCGTCAGGTTTTTCACACGTCTTCCACTACTATCAGCACCGAGAAAACCTGTCCGAGGATGTACAAAACATGCGGCAAACACCGTAGCCCAGTTTTATTTACACCAACTTGCGATCAAGCATGGTGGCAACTCAACAACAAGTACCAAAATGGGGAGAAGTACAGCAGATTGTAGCATCTGGTCGTTGCAATAAATAACCCTGTCGTGGATGTATGCATCGTGGGCTGCTATACGACTCCGTCGCCCGGTTCAGAGTAGACTGTTTTGTTCAAGGGTGCTCCTCTAACCTTTGTGCAGCCCAGCGAGTCCAGTAAGGCAGCGGCGTTGGCCCAGATGTGCCGATGGCCAACTGTATGGTTCATCCGCCTCTTTTGAGAAACCTCGTCGGATAAGTGGAACACGACAAAGGGCTATGGCCTTATTTAGTGATAGGCGGATAGAAGGACGGCCACTGCGGCAGTCAACCGTGGATGAGGTGTTCTCACAAAAAACAAGTCGTGGACAATCAATTCCAGTGTTGGACGATGTGGTGGAACTTCCGATTGACTAGCGTTCCCCGCTCTAAAACGCCACATAAATCTGCTGATGGCACCGTAGTCCAGTGATCCTCAGTGTTTGATCTACTGATTTGTGTCATTCTCCAGTGGTTTGAACCCAGAATTTTAAGATCAACAGATGCAAACATTATTTAGAAACTTTGTGTGAGTAGCTGATTGCACGTCGGACAGCGACTGAGAATATAGAACAAATGAGAAATAAATTCAAGACTGTTACAGAAATGTGCAGCCACGCCCAAAAATCAAAGTCAAATATCCAAGTTTCTTGACGTATACTGGGGAATCATTGTGAGAGTCGGGTTGTAGCAACAACGGTCTGCGAGTAACTGGGACGAATGACCGGAGCATATTCAGTGCACGCCAAACAAAACTATAAACTGTTTATCTTGCCTTGTCTAATAAGACAGGGACAAATGTTAGGTGAACTAGTGAGTGAACCCATGCATAAATGGTGAATTTCACAGTCGTATAATCATCCAATGAATATAATAAATGGGAATAACTCCACTGGAATAATAAACGATGACTGAATGCAAGTTGTCAACAAACCTCAGTGAATTTGACGTTGTCTAATTGTAGCTTCAAATTGTGAATTAGATTATAAAGTTCTCGAATAGCACAGGAGGATGGAGGCTGATTTGCAGCAAGTTCCGGGAGGAAGGAATCCGCCTCGTTCTTATTACCTGAATGATTTTCCATCCCCATTGGACTGGGAGGAGTCGACGGACCGACTGTTGTCGAATGAATGATCCCACTGGACTGCAACTGACCAACACAGTGACGAAATGAAACAGAAGAGTGGGTATAAGTGAAACAGTAAAAACCATCAAACCAAGAATACTAGTCATAAATTAGAATGCACAAATTGTCTCCCACAATCGGTACCAAGTTGAAGTTCATAAAAATGTAGCTATGGAGGAATAAGCACATCCAATGTATATTATTCCAGCACCGCGTCGAGAGAGGATGACAAGGGCGTATATTTTTTCCATTGCGTAGGTAGAGAATTACAGTGAAAGGAGTAAGTCCCGTTGTCCGAGAACATATAATGAGGAGAGTTTGAGAGAAACGTTCACATCAAAACCAGTTTACTGATTTTGCTTTTGAAGAAAGGGCGAGATTTTAGATGGATGAAAGACAGAGAGAGGTATTGTTTCTACAATTTTGCAGTTTACTTAAAGAGTGAAAACTGAAAGGCTGATGTCCGATACCTTAGGAAAGAAACATGATGAGGATTACTAGTTGCTTTTGAGTACATGCGTTGAAAGATAATGAGAAAGAAAACAGCTGATACGAGTTCAGAGGAACAAAAGCCAAAATAACAGCGGTAGAGAATGGATAGTGAAGCAACCATCCAGCACTGGGCAAACGACTGCAGACAGCATCTTAGAGTTGGGTCATTGGACCCGGTAAAGAAAAGATGAGTAGTAAACGAAACTCCGCTCTACATGTAACTGGTGTATTTAAATGCGGAGCGCATGAGTTTCGTATGGCGAAGTGAATAGGTTTGAAGAAACGTCTGGCGCGGAACATAGAAATAATCTTTATCGCGAAAGGAGGGCACATGTGTGAAGACCATGATAAGGGAGAGACAAACGGTCTAAAGACCCAGTAGGTGGAACGAGTTCAAAGAAGTGGAGAGTAGGGGTAAGATTTATGAGACATGGCGCTAAATAGCTCAGTCTAGTTCGAACAACCACGATCCATGCACTAGGTGCGACGGTTCTCCCTGCTGCTTCTCAGCAAGTACCTCAACTGGAAATCAATCCGATCCCTGGTATTGAAAAGAAGATGATCAATAAATAACGGTTTTACATCGATGAAGAAATGTGCATTTTAGTTCTGAGAGAAACAAACTGTTTCTATTAAAATACTAGAATACAAGAACGATAGAATACATCGGAATCGGTGAACAAAACACAAAAGAACGATTCGGAAAGCTTTCACTGAGTGAACTTATTGCAGCCTAAGAACGTGCAGTATTGGAAAACCACTTGAGGTTCCAACGTGTACAGCAAATCGCATGAGGCTATGGGGTATGTCTCTTCCACTACACTTGTGCTCAGTGATTGGGAGGGGGGTTGAATGGCCCGCCATTCGTATCCTTGCTCTGTCCTAGTCCGATTTTCCAAGTCCCTCGTACGCTTCGACCATTCAAACAGTCCACCCACCAAGATGAAATACCAAATCGCCTGTGCATTTACAGCCGACTGAGAACACACGAAACTGCTGATTCTAATCAGATGCGCTTCTATTCCCGATTCCACATTGGTGTCTTTCTCAAACTTGTTTAGGTCATCATGACGAGACTGCACTTTGACGTGGTGTGATGGCTTGCGTGCCTCTATGACCCAAAGACCTTCACACCATGGCTTCCTCAAGCCGGAGATTCAATCATGCCTGAAAGGTCAATGGGTAGAGGACTGACGAAGTAGTCTCCTGGTCCTCCACGTTGGGGGACGATTCGAGCTGGCAACTCAGTCGGTAAAATCAGTGGAAGCAAAATTGATCCAACCAAAAGGGCTCCCACTCAGCCATCCCGCTGCCTTGAGAACAGGTTCTTGTTAGAACAAAACACTTTGGCTGAGAACCCTAATAGTTCTTCTTTGCGACTGGATACTCTAGAAGTACCCGCTCAGCATCTCCCATGAACTGCACGAATAGAGAGTCCCATACCGCATCGGCCACGCGCAGGATAATCAGGACCGCGCTGCCCATTGCATCCAACGGGGTGGGTAGTGATAGGTGGATTGCCGCTCAGAGTTTCCCTTCTAATACAACTTTTGTCTTCTTTCCCCAACCGCCTCTCTTTCCCTCCTCTGTCCACCTTTAATGCTCCCACCGATAACATGCCCGATACTCACAACGGTTCACTGTCAAACAGTGTCGGGAATAACCCACTGTCCTGTAGCTCACAGTTTCTCAAGCCTCAACATATCTGAATTTCAGCTCCTTTAACGTGCCTACACTCATGCAGGCCGGTCAGCAGGCGTGCCTAGCACTCACAATAGATTCTCTGGCGGTTGCTGTCTGCTGCGTGAGTGAAACGCGTATACGAGATTCGAGCAGTGTGATTCTACTAACTGCTCCTGGTACATTATCGAGGTATTCCCTGTGCACTTCAGTAGACGAATTAGCTAGAGCTGGGGGTCAACGTGGTGTAGGACTAGTCCTAATTGACAAGGCTGAAGCCATCCTTTCAGACTGGATCCCGAATAATAGTCGATTTTGTGCTGTGAGACTCTAGGAGTCGGTTGGCGTTCGCAATGATAGCTGTGTTAAGCGCACTTCGTTTGTGATCTTGGCATAAGCCCCAACAAACTGCAGCTCTGACACGTACAAGTATGATTTCTATGATGAACTCACCACTCTCGGTCGAAGGAGCAAAGGCTCTGACATTATAGTGCTAACTGGTGATTTCAATGCACATGTTGGAAAACTTAGTGCGCGAGAAGCTCGTTTAGGTGAGTGTTGTACTTTACCCACTGACTGCACAGACAGCGGGGATATGCTTCTCCAGTTTTGTGCAGACAACCGGTTACTCCTGTTTAGTGTACATTTCGGACACGGTTCGCGTCTCACAGCGACTTATTCGCGACACCCGTGGGAGGGCGAACTCTTGTCAGTGAAACGACATGTAGTAGAAATGGAGAGCCTATTCATGGCAAAGAGCAATAGCTGGATAGTTGGGCCGAATACCTTAAAGAACAGTTTAGTTGGCCGCATGCTAATGTAGTTACTCCGATGTCAACAACTGCGATTCTTTGGGGAATATCACTTGAGCCCCCAATTGGAATTGGAAGTGGAGTTATGCATTCGATTACTAAAGCCAAAGAAAGTGGCCGGTTCTGATGAATTCCCTCCGGTTCTTTTCAAAACAGGTGGTGGTGCGTTGATAAATCACTCACCACCTTGCTCCGTGATATTTGGAACGAGGAGTGTATTCCGTTGAAATGGAGCGAGTCATTGGTTGTACCTATCGACTCCTATGATGGATGACTTCTCTGTAGGGGCCTAAGTACAACGAAGGCATTCCGTTATGAACAAGGAGTCGATCGCTGTGTGGGAAGCGGGTTGTTACCGTTCAAAGCTAGTGACGGAAGGGTGCTATATCATGTAGTGTAGATGTTCAACAAACCGTTGAGAGCCAGCCCGGATAGCCTTGTGGTTAACGTGTTCGATTCACAATCGTTCACCCCGGGTTCGAGTCCCCGTGGGGGCTCGGTGGATGTGCATTGCTGATGATTCCCAACAAGGATGAAACAGCTGTACAGCGCTTCCATGGTTTTCATTGGTGAGTTAAGCGTTCAAGCTGCATGATGAATCATATTATATACAAATCTAATCTCCTACAACTCAATTGAAAATATTATATATATATATATATATATATATATATATATATATATATACATATATATATGATATATATATAATGGGCTTGAGATCAAGCGACGTGTCAACATAAACAACAACAACTACAAAATATAAGGGGCATAGAACACTGTAAAACAGACAACTAGAGAGAAAATGCTGATTTTTTGAATCGAGAAAGTTCGGGGGGGGGGGGGGGGTGTTCGGTTGGGCCCAATTTCCCCGTAACAAGATAAATGGTACAGAACAGTCAATGTGAAGACGAAACAGGACCGCGAAGAGAACACAGGAAAGAAATGAAAACAAGCACACGACCGGACCACGCTATCACTCCTATTTATTCTTGTAATGGAGGAGATTGGTAATTTTCTCTGCGGTGCCTGGACGATAAACATCGCTCAATAATGGCCAACACCGGTGGGCTTTGGTGGTATAAAATGCCATAGTTATTCAGAGTTAGCAAACGCTTGACCAAATGCAATTCCTGTGCGACTGGTCATCTTTAGCCTTAAAGTTACGCTCGGTGGCGACCTTGAACAGCGTAACAGATTATCGTAGCCGGTGATTACATAATGATTCCTCTTTTTGGTGATCAAACCTGCTCGAAACCGTTTGATCTACCAATCCTATGATGATTATCCAGTTTCCGTATGTTCCCAATTCCACTTGATTCCGCGATTTGCCCTTTGTTCACCCACCCATTTTCCACTGAACAGGCATGACCGTCCGACCTTGATGACAGGTGCGTTTTCTACGGTGACCGCCGGCTTCCTTTGGTTGGCTTCAATCCCTCAGCTGTTTTGAACCCATGACAGTAAGCTTTCGATTCGGGATAGTTCCGCTCATCTCATTGCACGTTATCGCGTTGCCAAATTGACGGATCGACAGTTCGTTGTTCTTGGATCCCCTTTCCTCGCGTAAACCGATCGTTTGACTTGCGGCTTTCTAAACTGATCTATCTACAGGTTCCCGCTGGCTGTGCTCTGCGTGTGTAATTCGAAAAACATTGGTCTTCTTCCAGGTACAACGTGTTTGTCCATCCACTGTCCGTTAATTTAATTTGGTTTGCTAACTGTCTTTTCAACTTGTTCCTCTAACGAGCCCACGTTTTTCTATTTGTGGGCTGTAAGTCCTAATCGTGTTTATCAATCTGGTCCAATTTGAAACCGTTCCCGGTTGATTCCCTGTCCAATAAACTGTTCTGTTTGTCACCCTTCTACTGACTTCCAACGGAAATGGGATGGATCCGATTCGAGTGTGTATTTCCTATGAAGAGCTGCACGAGTCAACACGATCATCAGTGTGAACGACGGTCACTTCAGAGGAGTAATAAAGATCTGCACTACTGAAGCACCACCGGTCGGATGTGGGGGAGGGCGGAAAAAACTTCGGAGAAGACAAGCAACGAGAGTTAAAAAAATCTAGTAAAAAAACCTGAGGCAAGTAGTTCATGTAAGGACTGGTGTTAATAATAATGATGCAAAACATACTGCGGCATTCTTTTTCGACTGTTCCGACCAGTTTTGATGAGTTTCCGCTTTTTTCGGTAGCTCGGACGATGAATGAGATGAAACATCAGAATTGGTTATTGGCGAATACCGAGAAACTAGGCAGGATATTTGAAACAAAACGAAAGGAAACAAAACACTGTTAATGTCGCATTAAAACGTTAGAAGCAATTATAACTATCATTGTAGAAGGGATACGGAAAATAGAAAGCCGCATGACCTTAGTGCACAGGACTCGCACAGCAGGACAAAAAGCACTCGTAATCAACTTTGCGAAAGATAAAACATAATTCACGGCTGAGTTTACGATCGGAATTATATCAGTACACTGTCAGTCGCACACACATACACACGCTAAGTAGACGGCCACAGGATGTCTGACACATTGCCGTTGTGTGGTCTCAACGCTCTTCTGAAACAAATCAAAACATTAAAAATAAAAAACTTATGAGAAAATGGTTTCCTTGGACGCGAAATAACTGTTCGCAAACATCCCAAAGCCTTAGATGAAATCCGAAACTTGACTAAAAGCGGCTTTAGTCTACATGACTGTGTCAAAGGAGAACATGGTGGGTCTGGTAGAACTGTGCCCGGAGATCTAACTACAGTTCATCAACTGCACTACGCCGTGACGTCGAGCTATACGGGAACGAAAGGAAAAAAAGTATGCTTATCCGGAAGGAACAGGAAACGAACTACAAATCATAAAAAAGAACATCAAGTCGACAGAGAAAAGAAAGAGCAGCCATGAAGGATTGTGTCCAGCGACGCAATCACAACAACGTGAGCCGGCTTGTCATCGTATACCAATCTGTTTTGCGGACTGTCCTTTGGACTCCACGTTTCACGCACAAAGCTCAGGTCATCCGACCAACCTGCACTCGGAAGCACCAGACTCGAGTTTCGCTCTTGTTAAAGCCTATCAGTGGTGCATATCCTCCGCCACACCCAGGGTCGACCCCGGGCTCTTCCACCTCGAAGGCGTGTGTGTTGCCACTGCACCACCCCGCTCCCGTCCGGACTGATCCGAATCGCCAAGGTAAGCTTGTTCATGTGTCGACCTCTAGGACAGCCAGAGATGCCCGACAGCTTCGAATGGAGGCACGGTACCAGCCCCGTTAACTCCAAGCGAATGCCTCCCACCGAGTCAGGTCTTCTTCCCGGGTGGAGTCCGAAGGACAGTCAGCAAAACAAATATTCATCAATCCCACACACTACTCGCAAGTAATTGCGTGATTATATATACCAATTTGTCATTCTCCTCATTATTAGCATTTTTGTTGATTGGTCTGCCTCAATCTGAGATCTATCTTATTTGATATCCTTTAGCATCTCTGACTGCTCATACTGCTCTTCTAATTCGCTAAGACCGACAGTATGGGCAAGATAACGATCAAAAACTCGTAACCAATAGAACACCAGATCGAACAGACCGGGTAGAAGAACAGTGTGGAGGCTTCGATGCCCCGAGAGTGATTTGACGGCAGGAACCGCGAGAATTTGGTGTCACAACTGTCGAACATGGTTCCACACGAAGTGCGTAGGACTCAGTAAAAACATGAAAAACTTAGCTGGCTATGCCCTTGATGCCAAAACTAATCAAGACAAGTAATAAAGCCATCGATGAAGCAGAGGTCATCTGAAAAAAAACTAAGTCAACCCCAGAAGGTCAGCACAAAATAAAGACAACAACGGACAAGAGTCAACGCCAGGTAACCTGAAAAACACCAGGGCAAAGCCGGGACAGCAACAAGCTGTAGTGATGCTGACTCATGAAACAGTAGTAGGATTAAGTGCCCTAAACGAGCGGGTAAGTTAGAACAGGACACGGGTAATATCGCTAAGGTTCTGAACACATTGCGGAAAAATACTATCGCATTGGGACGAAACCGGGATGTTGTAGTTCACTGTGTTAGGGCACCGTGCGGTAGAGATGCCTGGGCATGTAGCCGTCAAAAGAGTAATGAGATTAAGGCGGTGGAACGGGGAGACCGACTTTGAGGGAGCGAAACAAGACATGCTTGTCGACTTTGACAACCCTCACCGCAGAGACGCATTCTCAGCCGCGGCCGGGCGTACTAGGCAGATTTCAAAGGGAGAAATAATGTGGTGCCTGATGATAAAGCAGATATACTCAGTCGGGGAAGGGTGGGGGGAAACGGAACTCCAAGTTTTAACACAGCCTTCCTAGTCCCTCGGAGTGAATACAATCAGAACAGAAGAGCAAAGCTCCAAAGAACCACTGGTAAGGATAGAGAAAGTGTTGCCCAGGTCCACAGTTGGAGGACTGGAGTGTCGCAACTCCGAGAGAAAATAAAACGAACTGGTCCTAACCGACACTCCAAGGACGGGTATTTGTAAAGCAGTTCAGTAGCGCTAGAAATTCGACCGTAATACGAAAAAACGGCTCGAGTGCTCGGGTTCAGGAACTGAGCACCTGCAGCCTCCTTCTAGCAAACGCAGGAAACTAGAAACGGGGTTGTGATACTCGTGGGCTACACCAAAGCTACAAATATGATTAACAAATGGCCACAGTTGGGGGCTAGTACAGCAGAAACAGATGTGGTAGCAATCACTGAAACGCGGCTAAGACCAGGCGAAAGCGATACTTGACTGATCCCAAACTCCTACTGTTTTTAGAGTGGATAGGAGGTGGTTTATTGCTTCTCCTAGTGAAAGATTATGACAGCTCTGAGAGGTTATGGTAGATACCAGTGGACCGAAAGCGTGTTTTTGCGCCTGTCGGAGCCCAGAAGCCGAAGCTGATGAGGACAGCGATCTGCTTGTGTTCATCCCTATGGGTGCCAACGCGGGACGGAAGTTACTCATTGTGGATGATTTCAACGCGCCTGAAATAGATTGGACCTCAGAGATCGCTCCAAACGGTAAGTTTGGGTAAAAACTGATCCACAAAATCCACAATAAGGCTCTTGTCCGATACGCAAATTACGTGACAAGATGGAGATTCGGTAAGTCACCGTCGACTCTCGACCCGGTGATGACAAGAGCCCCAAATGATATAGAACGTTTAGAAATTGGAGGACTCATAGGTAAAAGTGATCATGGCGTTATCCAGTTTAGGCTAAACTTTCAGGTGGAATAGGTGCGCTTGACACATTTTGAAGGAACTCAATGACAGACGAGAATGACGTGGTGGAACTGGGCTTCCGGAGAGACTGGAAGTTAGTGCGCGTCAACTGCAACGTAGTGCACCAGTGGAGTTGGATCAAGAACAAACTGTTAAAAATAACAGTGGCCGTCGCGCTACTTAGAAGGCTCAGACGAAGCGGATCATCACCGTGGCGGATGAGCCGAGTTAAAAGGCTCTGAAGCAGAAACAAAGAGCATTCAAGAAGAGCAGAAGCACTAGCGCTTAACGGGCCTTCCTATAGTTCAAAGCAGCGCAAACTAGACTAGCTCAGATACAGAAATAGTGCAGGAACAACTACGAAGAACGTGTTGCGCGGAACGCCAAAAGCAATCCGAAGGCATACTACAACTAAGTTCAGTCTAAGGCAGCACTGGGGAAAGCTGAAGGTGGTGTCAGGGACTCACAGGAAGTGCGGGCAATAAGCAGGCGGGGAAACGCAGCGAACTTGTTGGAATTCTTTTAGCAAGTATATAGACAGGACCAGGGTGCTCAAGGACTACTTAGGATTAGGGGCATTGAAGTCTCGGAAACACATGACGAAGAAATCAACAAAAACGAGGTATTGAACCGCCTGAATTATCTAGATGCATGCAAGGCGGCGGGGCCGGATGACATCCACCCAGCAATACTGAAGCCACGAGCATCCATTTTGGCAGAACCACTAGCTAAGCTGTTTACTGCATCATCAGACAAGGGTGCACTACCTGAAGACTGGCTTGTATCGATCGCCACACCCGTTTATGAAGGTGGGGACAGGGACACATGTACCAGTTACAAGCCGATTAGCTTGACATCAGTGGTGCTTAAAACGCTTGAGAGAATACCACAACGCCAGCATGGGTTCTGGCACACGCGCTTTTGTCTCTCCAACCTAATAAGTTTCTTGGATGAGGTAACCAGTCGAGTGCACCGAGGTGAGCGGGTGGAAGTCTGTTATTTGGATTTCCAGAAAGCCTTTGGTTCGGTCAACAACAGGCTACTCCAAGCAAAAGTGGATTGTACAACGCATAAATGAGAGTTTTCCGAGTGAGAGTAGAAGGCCGCTTGTCGGATAATGGGAGATCACATAGTGGTGTTCCGCAAGAGTCAGTCCTGGGACCCCTGATTCCATGATGTACGTTAGAGACATTGCAGACGGGTTGGGAAATCCAGGCTTCTTGTTTGCGGACGACGTCAATGTGATAGGAGCACCAAATGATGCGGCTGTTCAGTGTGAGCTAGACACGGCATAACAGTGGACAGAAAATACCAACGTCTCGTCAATGGCGAAGGGCCACGGCCCATCCGATATATGGGGCCACCAGACAATCGGGAGACGCTAGCTCAGACCACAGAAGCCCGGGTATATGGATGATGGTGAGCGCTAATCTTAAGCCAAGTCTCCAGTGTCAGAAAGCATGTAGAGGCCTGTATCAGCTAAGGGGGAGGGGCGGTCAGCTCTAGGAAACTGCAGGCCTCGCTGCCACTGTATGAGGCGTTTGTGAGATCCCATCTAGAAAACACTATCCAAGCGTGGAGGCCATATTTGGTGGGGGAGATCAAGGCTCTCAAGCAGCCACAACGGCGATTCAAGTGACGGTTCGCAGAATACAGACATCTGTGCTACGAACAGAGGTTGGGATGATTAGGGTCATTTTCTTGGGAAAGAAGGAGAGGTGGCCTTCAAGATAGTAAGAGGGGCTTACAGAAGCACAAGATCATAGAGAGGCTTTATTTGAGCTGCGATGGCTGTCTAAGAGGGCATGCACTAACAATCAAGAAAGAGATAACTATGACTCGAATCAGAAGTCAGTATTTTGCAGTTAGGGTCGCTAACAACTGGAATAGGCTCCCAGGAGATTTGAGATTCGAGAGCACAGTGGCTGAGTTAAAAAGGAGACTGGATAAGGTGCGGATGATTGTATTTGGAGAACGATTACTACTAGCCATTTTGTTCGGACAACTGACTCGAACGTTCTACCAATGTTTCCTCGTAGCACACTTGTCTACTACCAATTATCTCTTACTATCTTATTTTCGTTATCAAGGAGAATGACCGTGAGGAATGCGTAACTAGCGGCTGTGATGCGAGGTGTTGTTGAAGCCGACAGATTTTTGAGGTCTACCCTGAACCGTCCCCGAGTATAGCCACGTATTGAAGAAGACTCAACTCTTCCAACAGTCAAAGCACCGGGGATCCAAGGAGCTTATCAGTGCAAGAATCTGGACATTCAGGCATCCCGCCGTCAGGCCCCGGAACCGAATAGATTGAACTGAATTTAGAGAAAAAGCACTAACAAATACGAGGAACATCGAAGGGTCACTAATTTCAAGTCAACTGGAAGACAAAGTCATGAAACAAATCGAAGCTAAGGTACTCAAAACAATCAGATCTCGTCTGTGGACGACACATTTGTGGAGCCCGGAAGATCTAGGACAAAGCAATTCCATCAGTATCTTAGCATGCTGATGTCCTGAATAAAATTTACAAAGGAAGAATAACGCGAGGTAAAACTGCCGTTTCTCGATATACTGATAATGAGACAAACAGACGGCAATGTGGAAAAGTACGAAAACCGACGACAGTCGGCCACATATCAAATTATAAAAAAACACCCAACATGCTACTTAAACAGCTGTGTGCGTACCCCATCCCACTGAGCTGCAATACACTGCAGCAAGCTCGAGCTGCAGGAACGAGCCAGACTTTACAAGTTATTTATCGTAAACAGCTAGTCTCGTAACTCCTGTATTCGAAGCAACAATAAAACCAAGTAGGAAAATCGCACAGAAAGCACAGCCGTACTACCATACACACTAGGGGCATCGGAGGATGCGGATGGTGCGCTAAAACCATCAGGTATCAAAGTTGTGCACAAACCCATCGGCACCCTGCGGTTCGACTAATTCAACGGAAAAGACCATGTGGACCAGAATGACCTATCGCATTTGGTCTACGTCATTCCATGCCCAGGCGAGACGGGCAAACAAATACGCACTCGCCTACACGAACATATAATGACGCACTGATCCGGAGTCACATATATGGAACCATCGCGTACAAACAGGTCACGAGATCAAAATTGATAAAGAAAGGATGATCGACCGATCTGAGAGTTGGGGGGGGAGTGTCTGAGTCTCGAGGATCTTTCTATTTGATCAACTCATTCAATCGACACGTCCAGACTGATAAGCATTACGTCAGCCTGACAAGACCAGTGCTGAACGTCGAGAAACGGACAGACGAACAACAGACAAAAAACACGCGGCACTAGCCATTCCATCCGCACACAACTGCTCACGTCTCACCCTAAGTTTTAGTTTGGATCGAAACATTTTACAACACAGGGTCCCGGGGTTTTTTTTTTATCGTGGCGGTGCATGAGAGACGAGGAAAGGGCAGGTCCTGTGGGCATAACAGAGGGTGGTATACCGTGTGGTATCCAATGTACTGTTGAGAGTCGTCCCGGATGCCCTGGAGGTTAGGTGTTCGATTCACAATCGTGCACCCAGTGGGAGCTTGATGGATGTGCATTGCAGATAGATTTTTCACAAGGATAAAACAGATGTACAGTGCTTGCATGGGTATTCAACGGTGAGTTGAGTGTTCACACTCCAGGATGAATCATAGTACGTATTGCAAAGCAACGAAGATCCGGTATTCCTGCCCCTAAGGGCATGAAATGACCAACCTTATAAGATTTCCACGGATCAGGCAGCAATAGTTCGAATTTTAAGTTGAAAGATATCACATAGGATCATTCCTGAGGAAGAAACGGCTTCAAAACACCCAGTACGACTCTTGACTTCACATGACTCTGCGTGCATTTTCTCATCTAAAGTCTTGGTGTTGAAGAGCCCGCTTAAACAAGAACCAGAATTGTTCTGTTGTGTAGTGACATAATTTGGTAAAAACGACGAGCCAAACAAGACGACTCTCGACAGTGTGATGCAAGTCAATACACTGAGGCATCAGCGTCTATCGATCGCTTTGACTCCAACGCAACTATTGGTCACATTATATATATATATATATATATATATATATATATATATATATATATATATATATATATAGAGAGAGAGAGAGAGAGAGAGAGAGAGAGAGAGAGATTATTGCATTCTGCGCTAGAAGTTTTCCCAGTCGTAGTCCGGTTGACTGAGATCTTAACTTGGATTTCACCAGTGAGGAGTTCGGTAATCAACAGACGGAGTTATCCCCGCAGAAGTAACACGTTCGAACAACCCCGGTAAAGGACCGCCACAAGTTCCAACCTGTCAAAGAGCGACGGCAGAGCTCATTATTGAAGTTAGGGTCTCTGATCAAAAACCCCAATTTTCACTTCTTGATTAACGATATGGGTACGGTGAAAGAGCAAATCCCTAATAATCACGAGTCAAGTGTATACTAGTGGACTACCGGAGACCTTGAGCCACATAGTACAGCAGCAGATCAGTTCGCATAAGCAGTCGAGCCAAGCTGAGTCTGCTCAGAAAGTGTACTGACTTCTGCTGGGTTCAGATCCCGGTTTTCAGACTTATTAGTCTGTAGTGCACATTCATCGATCATCCACGGTTGCCTGACTGATCGAACTGACGACTTCCCACGCCGATCGCGTACCTAACGTTTAAAATCATATATCTTCAGTTTCGACCAAAACGCTTTCATGCGTGCTCAGAGCTGCTTATTGTGTCAAGATAAGCATCGCTTCGCTGTACGCTAACAGCCTCGGTATCGGATAGCGCAACCAAATTCATTGGTATCCCGTGAAGTTCTAAGCACAAGTGTTTGTCTACCTTGGTACTAACCCAAAACTCTTTCTAGCTGCCTCCCCAAACGTACTGTAAAAGCCACACAGTGCCGTCCGAATTTTCATTTTAATGATATAACTTCAAAACCACTAATCCTTGAAGAACAATGGCCGGTGGCTGTTGCGGTGACAAGATGTTCAAACACCGCCACTGTCGGTCTAATTGGTGAAAGGTAGGGCACTTTGCTATCACCCCGGACTGTTGGAGCCTCGTGCAGTTTTTCATTACACGTTTCATAGTCATAGTTAGTGGTTCGACCTGAACGAGTGGTGAGCCCCTGTTTTATTCAGTCTTTAGCTTACTGAATAGATCGCGTACCCTTTGAACGGCTGCGCTACACGTTGGTCCGCCTTTGAAATTACTTATTTTATGCAACCAATTACTGATATGTCGCGCACTCGTAATTATTGGAAACAATTTATGCTATCGATAATAGATACATTTCGACAACAAAATGCATGCCCACTATCCGGAGTCCGTAACTGGAGCCATTACGTAAGGAGTGCAAAAGAGCAGGTTGGTAGGCTGCACTTAAGTGTACAATGCCAAGCAGTATGACTTTCCCCACTGTTAAATGTAATGAGGTGCGTTCCTTATTCAACATGCTATCGGATCTTACATAACTGCTCATGGGCCGCAGCTTTGTAAATACCTGCACTGTATCTTTACAAGGAATCTGGTTGACTAACAATTTGGATGACACTGTTTCAAACTGAAGACTTCACCTGCTTGCGTCAAGACCGTGCACATTACAAGAAAAAAGGGGCAGCGTTGTCATCTACATTAATTCTAGGTGGTGCGGTAAGTCCTACGTTATTTTCCCCCATTGATGTGATGATATCGATTATTTATCTGTATCATATCGCCCCAGATTCACTGCTTTCGGTCAAGTTATCATCAGCAACATTTACATGACACCACAACACTCACAAAACTAGGCTAACATTTTCTGACTCACTTGTTCCTTTCACTGTATGTGTGCTTAACGAGAATGTTCACATTGAAGTGGTTGACTTTAGTCATGCATCGATGCCTCACCTTTCATATTTCAACCTTCTTAATATCTGTCATACTCCGACCCGTGGTGACTCCTAGTTAGACCACATCCTGACCAACCAATCAGAATTTTTCTCTCAGGCTAAGTGCACGTCTTAGCACCAGTGATCACTGCATATTGCATCTTCGGCCTAAAATATACTCTCACATAGGTCAATTATCACACACACATTCCAAACAAACACGCTTCAAACAGAGAACCATTTCCACAGCGAGTATACGACTCTGACCGTCCATTGTCTGTTCCCATATCGTAATTAAAATATTGTTCACATCTGTATTTATCTGTAAGTTTTACAACAGAAGTGATTAGGTAGATTTTTAAAACTTGCATTCTCATGGAAGCCGTTTACTTCCAACTTGGAAGAGTAATTTTTCCACATTTGAGGCAGCTAAGCAGGCCGGCTCTCTATGTGATCTGATGACTTCGGTAATAAACAATTCACTGGAATCACATTCCGTTCTTGATTATTGGCGTCCTGCTTCAATCATTCCTATACCTAAACAATCCCGTAGTCAGACGGAACCCAAAAAGTATCCAGCAACAGCATTATCTTCGTAAGCATCGAGAGTTGCTGAACGCACTGTACTGTACTGCGTCATCTTAAAACCACGATGAGAAGCCCAGCCGATGAGTTACGATTTGCGTATAAATCCAAGCGATTTAAAGTTGATGTAGTTGCGTCCATTGTGCACTACACTGGTAAATACCTGAACAATTCCAACAAGTCAGTTAGATGTGATTTTTAATTACACGTCGGCGTCTGACAGTGTATTACGCTCGCTTGTTCTCAAAAAACTGAAATTATCTGGCTACCTCATATATTTACTCAACTGGTGGAAAAACTATTTCTCTGGAAGAAAACAACGCACCAGAATATGTATGTACTTCAAATCCGTCTGGTTTCAGACTGTGAGCCAAACAAAACATAGTACAATCGGGGGAGGGGGGGAGGGGTAGATAATCCGATTCCATGATTTGTTTGTGGGCGCGATACTGCCAGGTTGCCCAAGTCAACCGGAGCCTTTAGACGTTCATAGCTTAACCCGCAAGGCAGCGGGACGAAACGTGGGTCCCGTAACCCACTGGGGGCCGGTGACTGATTGATCAGTTCATACACCCTTCGGATGAGGCTAAACATCCTGGGTGCTCAGTGCACTTCTCCGGCACAGATTTTGGTGGGCATACCGTTGTACGCCTCATACGCCATCCATGATTGGTTTGGAATCAGGGTTTAGCCATCTCCCTTGATAAGATTAGTAGTCAGCCAACCCAGTGGAGAGCGCCAGGCATTCGCTTTCGTCCTCTCACTTTAGTGGGAACACCTCCGCCTCGAGCAGGAAGTGAGTAGGACTTCCTCAGCAGAGGCTGTGTTAGACGCACGGTCACTTGGGAGCATTTCGAGAGGCGTTCAGGACGAGTAGCCATCTCGGAGCGCTGAGACACCCACCTCCAACCATACTGAGATACCAGAGCAGGTAGAAAGAACTCCGAACATCCCATAGCTAGTGCAAGTGTACATCCACGTGCTGTTTTTCCTACGTATTTATCCTCAACATATAGTGATTTCCTGTCTCCTGCCTAACTTGCATCTTAAACTATGCTGATGACGTTGTTTGTCTAGGTCTATCTCACGACCCAGGTTTTGACGAACTCACTGCAAGTCTTACACATATTTAGAACTTTCCTGAGCAATCTGGTCTCTTGTTGAACAGCAATAAATGCCAAAAGTATTTTTTCAACGCTCGTCCCGGTTCACTGAAGACACATCCACCATTAACTTCACTCCCCTCCCACGTATAAACGGCGTGAAATATCTTGGTGTTACGCTGTAGCATAATCTGCGTTGGTTTGGCACAATGAAATCACAGCAGGAGAACTTCGTCGCATGCCGTATCAAATCAGAAAACCACAGTAATTTTGCGTCCCACCGTCTTTTATCTCCACTTTTGTGCGTATTACCTACCATTCTTTATTGTCCCTCGTCATTTTTGAAAAGGGACTGAAAAGGACTTTATAACTCTTCGCAGAGGCTTACGCATCATTATTCTTGTCTCTGGTATAGCTTTAAATGACCTGACTTTGGAGCTACGCAGTAGCCACACAACAGCATCCATTGCGTTTGCACAGGAAATCCTTCCGGACACTTCATATCCATTGCATTTTGATCTTAATCTTTATCAGTCTTACGCATCGAGCCGGTCCTAGGTATAAACTGCTTTCCTACAGATTGCCTTTGCACAGGAATTCCGTTGGTTTGTTTCTAGCACGTGTTCTAGCAAACAAGGACGTTATTTAATTTGAAATGAAGTCCTATTTTGTTCCGTAACTTTATCCTGGTGGCAATTTTGGCTCAACCTGGTAAGTACAATACAATGGAGAGAACCCTCCCATTTAAGCCTCATCAAACAACTAATTAACACAAACTCTTGCTTGAGTACTGTGCTATTACCCGATCAATACTATAACCAGTTTCCTCGTGAAAGTGACGTCATTCACTTTATCCACCACGGTGAATTTCTAAGGTTTGTGACTCTTCGGAACAAACGAAAAACCGGTGCGATGCTACTTCACCAGAGTAGTCACTCAGTGTTCGTGCGGTTCTCTGAGTGGAAAATCAGATTGCAGCTTCGATCCTAGATCACCTCGAACATTCCGGCCAATGTAAATGAGATCTAGCATACTGGGTATAAAAGCTCTCACTACTGTCACGCATAAACATGAAATATAACGGGAAATCACGACAAAGGCAGTTATTAACAACTTATGCACAGAGAGCAGGTTCTTTGAAATCAGTTGAACACAAGGAGGAAAAACTTACCGACAGGCGGATTCACCCTTATCGCATTGTAGTCCGGCGAGTCGGGTATTCGAGGAGGTGTACTCACAGTGGGTAAGTTCGCAAATGAATCGGCCGCAGACAAACAAGAAGACAGTTGGGCAATTTCTTTGGTCACATCAAACGAACTGATATTCTCGGAAGCCAGTGAAACGGTGTTTGTGTCCTCCAAAGTGTTATCCGTCTTGCTTGTACGGGAATTGTTATCCACCTGTGTGTGTGAAAGGATCAAAACGCACCATGATAGTGACGGATATGCGCCGTCACATGTAGTAGTTACGGGAATCAACCCACTGAACAACACGCCCAGATAGTCCAGCGGAAACGACAGCGCGCAATTCACAATCATGCATGCTAAAAATTGAACCCGAAACTGGGTTTCAACCCACTGCATGACTGATGATTCGTAATAGATCGGATGCAATAAGAAGCCAACAGTGACGTTAAATCATATTTATGGTATGTATGGAACGCTGGTATGGACCATTCTACTACAATGCGAAATTCCAGTTCAAGTGGTGGGGGAATAAAATTACTTACGAAAAGGCACATCACGCAGGACTGATGATCAAGTCACCATTGGAAATCACAGAAGCACCGTGCGGGACGACCAGAGCCACGTCATAGCTTGACCTCCACGCTGCTTTCACTAACGAACTTCAGGCTCTGCGAGCAAAGCACGGTGGGGGAATACGTAGTACGTGCCCTAAACAACGAAGCCAGTGGAGTGATAGTAGCATACTCAGTGAGGGCGCGGCACGTCCGGTTTTGAAAACGCGTATACGAACCGTGAAGTTGTTGATTCGATATCGCCTCAAAAATCGCGAGATAATCTTCAGACAACGGTAATCAAAGAAAAATCGCCGGTCAACACCGGTCCCTCGAATGGTCCATTTCTCACATCCGCAAAGAAGCATACTGAGTGCAGCAGCGTTGTACGTTACACATTTCAAATATTGGGAAACGTTATACCGTCTCCACAGGCGACGAAGGTTGCAGAACGCCGCACCGGCCTTCGCTAATTGGTTCGTGACTTCATCTCCAACCTTGATATCAGCATTATAAAACTTCACAGGCAGGCAATCTTCTCGACAATCTTTAGGTTTTTACTGCTGAGGGTGATTGCCGGAGTGGACCACTGTCAATCTCGTAATAGTGCTTTTACCTTTGAAGGTGAAAAGTGCATTCCATTCCAAGCCATCGCAAACTAACGCCATAACGTCTCCATTTTCTACAAGTAAAAACCTGTCACCAGACTGAGGCTCGACGCCTTCATTGCTTGATCTTATCGTGCCTCTCTTAGGATAGGGTCGGTTGCGAAATCGAACAGTAAATGTGAGAATGGACACTACTGACGCACGCCACTTCCAAGGATGAGCCACAAGCCCGTACCTGGCCCGATGTCTGATGGTGTATCGCTTCAGTGATTATGCCTTAATTACCAGGCACTCTGACTTAAGAACCGATCCCAAAAGGCTGTCCTGTTAACGGAGTGCAAGACTGTTCGCATGTCCACGGGCTTGACTACCGCTGATTTGAGGTGTGTGTGTGGGGTGGGGGCTCAAGCATTAGAAGGGTTGTGAAAATTCGATCAGCACATGCGTAACTGAGACGAAAATCTGTCTGTTATTCGCAAATTTGTTATTCACGCTCTGGAGTTAATTTGCAGAGGATTATAGAGGCAAACAACTTCGAGACAGCCGATATAAGACTTATTCCTCGATGGCTGAAGCAAAAGTTGCGAGCCCCTTTCTTGTAGACTGGGATGATAGCTTCACAAATCTGGCTTAGCTGCACACATTCATGAACCCATATCTCGTGGAAAAGAATGGCAATAAATTGGGTAAGTGAGATCATCATCCTTAAAAGGGGTCGAATGGAGACCATATGAACCGTGGGTCTTATGGTACTTGGGAGGCTGGAAGGCATGGACTGTCTCCTCCTCAGTGTGCGGGATAGTACAGACTTTTCATACAGCACGAGCCGGATCACAGAAACTACTGTGCGACGAAACTAACGCTGAAGGCTGAAAATGCTCCGCTTAGAGTTCAATACGACATGAAAGTGGTAAGTCTGATTGGTCATTTTTCTCGCAGTCTGCCTTGGTCACAGTAGGCTTCTTGCTGCTCGTGGATCAGATGAACTGGAAAAGCTTCTGGAAGTTGCCGGGATCATAAACAGTTCATATCCACCGAACTACAACTGAGACTCGAACTCATCCGTCTGGGAGTGACGTATAACCATTTAGCTATCCGGGCTGGCACTCAATGGTTCTCTTCTTACCAATACTACATAGTGGTGTTTGTGAGTTGTACGTTGATACTGCATGATGAATTACATCACAAACAATTACAAATGTGCAACTCAAAGCAAGCAGATAATGAGACGTTTTGTGAAGATGATATGTTGCGTTCGTATTAGTGATTGAACTCGTGTACTCAAAAGTCTATGCCCAGTCACAGGATTGTCGTTTCACTAAATCTGAGCAGCATTCGGGAAAAACTGGTGTTCGAATACTGATAATCTTCGTGCATGTACCACCAACAGCGGTCACATTTCTGGACTGTACAGAAGAACCGGCTGAAACGCTGCTGTGTAGAGATCAAAGTGAGTCTATGAGATTATTCAACAAACAGATGACCGAGAGACGTTGTGCTAATAGATGACAAACCTCTGATCAAATTACTGCATAAGTTGCTATTCGAGTTAGCATTCTATCCAAAGTGCTGCTAAGTTGACCAACATGAACGAGTTTATGATGGTTTACATACTACTAACGGTTCACTTGATTTGCGTAGGTAGCTTCATCCAATCACCGTGTGGTGGTAGGGGCACCCTTAAATGAATTATTCGCACTTACGGAGTCGTTCGCCGTTTTTTCAAGTGGGCAACGCAACGCAACTTCTCTCGCGGAAAGTCAGAATCTAACTGCTGCTAACGTTTTCGGAGATAATATCAGAAATTCGAAGCTCCAGAGATGTACCATTCCCGAAGAACACTCTGTGCAGTCGACCATTTATGGAAAGATGTTATGTCAGCGCCACAGTTGACTGAGGTTCGGGAGAACCAAAGGCGCCCCTGAATACGCAAAGACGACTCATCAGAAATCTAACTTTCAGGTGAAATGCAGCGACCTAGATTACAGGACCTATCAAACTGGCTTGAAATTAGCCTACTAAACTGTGAATTTGCAACACGCATTCCGAACACAGCTCCTTTGTCACTTATACTGTGCGGAAAAGGATAACGTACTACTACGCCGGCAACCCCAAGGATCCGATACTTTTTAACCTAGAAAGTGTTCAATTTCACGGTCTTTAGGACTCCTCATCAGCACCAAACTCAAGTGTTATGGAAATCAGTATTCGTAACAATAAAGAAAGTTTGAGAAAAACAACGTAGGATCGGGAATAAAAACGTATCTGATCAGGATCATCAGTTTTGTGTGCTCTCAGTTGACTGCAAACGATTAGGTAATTCTGTGGTTTATCTTGACAGTTTAAATGCACGAAGCATATATATATATATATATATATATATATATATATATATATATATATATATATATATATATATATATATATATATATATATATATATATATATATATATATATATATATATATATATATATATATATATATATATATATATATATTCTCAGTCTGTAGTATGGTGCAACTGTGGACGCACCTACGAAATATCTCGATCAGAGATGATATTCAGTGTATACATCTTCATCATCGTACAGCGTTAAACAACAGGACAAGTCCCACTGATCACTGCCTTTCTCATCATGAACCACGTCGAAATAGAAATAATGAATACGGCGAAGAGCACTGAATAGCGTTGTTCGACCAACTGAACCGAATGTGTCTTTCAGGTCAAGGAAAACCATTAGTGTTGTTTAACGGTGAGTTTAACGCCATCCGTGTGATTGGCGAAGAATAATAATCTGGTCGCCGCAGCCTCGACCTGGGCAGAATCCGGCTTGTTGTTCGCGGGCTTTCCTCTGTCGACTGAATAAGTCGCTGTGAGACGCGAACCGTGTCCGAAATGTACACTAAACAGGAGTAACCGGTTGTCTGCACAAAACTGGAGAAGCATATCCCCGCTGTCCGTGCAGTCAGTGGGTAAAGTACAACACTCACCTAAACGAGCTTCTCGCGCACTAAGTTTTCCAACATGTGCATTGAAATCACCAGTTAGCACTATAATGTCAGAGCCTTTGCTCCTTCGACCGAGAGTGGTGAGTTCATCATAGAAATCATACTTGTACGTGTCAGAGCTGCAGTTTGTTGGGGCTTATGCCAAGATCACAAACGAAGTGCGCTTAACACAGCTATCATTGCGAACGCCAACCGACTCCTAGAGTCTCACAGCACAAAAACGACTATTATTCGGGATCCAGTCTGAAAGGATGGCTTCAGCCTTGTCAATTAGGACTAGTCCTACACCACGTTAACCCCCAGCTCTAGCTAATTCGTCTACTGAAGTGCACAGGGAATACCTCGATAATATACCAGGAGCAGTTAGTAGAATCACACTGCTCGAATCTCGTATACGCGTTTCACTCACGCAGCAGACAACAACCGCCAGAGAATCTATTGTGAGTGCTAGGCACGCCTGCTGACCGGCCTGCATGAGTGTAGGCACGTTAAAGGAGCTGAAATTCAGATATGTTGAGGCTTGAGAAACTGTGAGCTACAGGACAGTGGGTTATTCCCGACACTGTTTGACAGTGAACCGTTGTGAGTATCGGGCATGTTATCGGTGGGAGCATTAAAGGTGGACAGAGGAGGGAAAGAGAGGCGGTTGGGGAAAGAAGACAAAAGTTGTATTAGAAGGGAAACTCTGAGCGGCAATCCACCTATCACTACCCACCCCGTTGGATGCAATGGGCAGCGCGGTCCTGATTATCCTGCGCGTGGCCGATGCGGTATGGGACTCTCTATTCGTGCAGTTCATGGGAGATGCTGAGCGGGTACTTCTAGAGTGTCCAGTCGCAAAGAAGAACTATTAGGGTTCTCAGCCAAAGTGTTTAGTTCTAACAAGAACCTCTTCTCAAGGCAGCGGGATGGCTGAGTGGGAGCCGTTTGGGTTGGATCAATTTTGCTTCCACTGATTTTACCGACTGAGTTGCCAGCTCGAATCGTCCCCCAACGTGGAGGACCAGGAGACTACTTCGTCAGTCCTCTACCCATTGACCTTTCAGGCATGATTGAATCTCCGGCTTGAGGAAGCCATGGTGTGAAGGTCTTTGGGTCATAGAGGCACGCAAGCCATCACACCACGTCAAAGTGCAGTCTCGTCATGATGACCTAAACAAGTTTGAGAAAGACACCAATGTGGAATCGGGAATAGAAGCGCATCTGATTAGAATCAGCAGTTTCGTGTGTTCTCAGTCGGCTGTAAATGCACAGGCGATTTGGTATTTCATCTTGGTGGGTGGACTGTTTGAATGGTCGAAGCGTACGAGGGACTTGGAAAATCGGACTAGGACAGAGCAAGGATACGAATGGCGGGCCATTCAACCCCCCTCCCAATCACTGAGCACAAGTGTAGTGGAAGAGGCATACCCCATAGCCTCATGCGATATGCTGTATTCGTTGGGACCTTATGTGGTTTTCAAACACTCCACGCCTTAGGGTCCGACTGCTGGATATCCCTCACAGTGCAGTTAGCTTTCGAGAATATGGGATGTTTTTATTCCACTTTACTCATGCGCAAGCATGTGATAAAAAGACTCTGAGTGGTAAAAAACCACATAAGGTCCTAATAGATCAGGTGTGTCAACGATTTGGGTGACAGCGGATTTATGTCCGTCACGCAAGTGGTTGGTGGTGACGGGGGTTCGAACCTCCAAGGGGATAAACAGTAGTCCCACTCGAACACTAACAGTCGGTGATAGTTGAGAGTGAACTTGTGATGACGAAAATGTGAGCTAGCGTCACGTGGTGTTTGTCAACCAAAGCAAATAGGGAAAGGGTGGGAGGGTGTCTGGCGGTTTCCGTGACAAAAGTTGTACAACTCCTAAAACACAGATCTGGTCGTAGTTTGCGGATGATTCGGCTTCCGTAAATCTGGATTCCAAGAATGCTCACAGACACGGGAACCTTTGTTCGGGTCAACTCGATGACCAGCGCCGAACAGGTGACATGTAACTTACCGCACTTTCACTTTTATCTGGCTAACTTCTGCGTGAGGATAAGTCGGCTTCTTGGATGTTTTTGATGGCGAATGTCTATGTGAAACCCAGCCTCTGCGACGGAGATGCAGTCCAAAGGCCGACCGAAGGCCTAGATGTTCGACGTCTGCTTTGATTGTGTTAACCCACGTCTTTATCTGGTCGTCAGGCAAGGTGTCGGTGATTTCTGTTTCGGGTAGACCCAGGATACGATTGAACCACTGGAGAAGGCGCCTAAGAAGAAACGAAGACAGCACTTCTACGTTGGAGTAATGTTATCAGATGGTTGATTTTGGGAAGCGATCGTACAGTTTTACTCTGGCAATATGTCGGAGGCATCAGTGATCGAAGTCTTTCAGCACTTACGTATCCCCTGCATTCAGAGGCCAAGTGTCGAAAGCGTGCATGAAGACAGAGCGGATGGCAGACCGATAAATGAGCAGTTTTGTGCGGAGAGTTGTTTTACTGTGGTTTATGAAGTTTCAAAAATACTCTCCTTTCGGAACTAACACGAAGTTTTACTTTTTCTTGGACCTGACCGTCTGGCTGCATGGCAGATCCGAGAAACTTGAAGTGGTGGACTAGTTCCAAGATGATGTGGATGGAGCACGTTCAGTCAGATGATGGAACTCGCAGATAGCTTAGCAGGATGAAGATGGCGCGAGTTCTTTGACGGGTGTTTATTCATTCGGATGGAGGTCACAAAACAACAGCGTTGTCCAAGTCCATCCGTTGATGCGAGTAGTGGGTTTTCGCATGAATTTTACTCAAAGTCACAATAAAATTAAATCATAACTATAGCGAGTATTGTCAGTTTCCATTTTTGTCAAAAATAACAAACTTATGGATGGGAAAAATCCAAAAGGACACGGATGAGTGTTTGAGTCAGATGAAACCTACTCCAGTCGATTTTTTCACGTCCAGAGTATACGTCTCCGTTCCATGTGATCGGCGATTTTTTCCCGATAAGTTTCCCACATGAACTTCGGATAAAATGGCTACTTGTTCTGGACTGCCGTTAGCCACATTATCCTCCGCGGGGGAGGTCACTGGGGGGTACGGTTCTTGGCCATGACGTGAAACGGACAGAAGTTGATGTCGAAGAAAAATATCGTCATCCCCGGACCCATGGTCTTTTGATTCCGGTTCGCGTGAGCCACCTTTATCACCGGCCGGGCCATCAGGTGCAGACGAAATATCGATCAGATGAGCATCATCTGGCAGTGAAAATTGAGTCACATCACGTGTCTCGATCGTTGTTAAAGCAATTTGCAGTTGTTGTATAACCCTTTGCTTCTCCCGCAGTTCCTAACACACACAGAGAGAGAGAGAGAGAAATGATAAAAGCAAGCAAAAACAGGACACGTGAACACTACATTAGTACCGATCTGATCCCAATGGCTTGATTCGATCAGCAGAAGCAACCAGACGGAGTGAAAAACACTGGTCAAGTGTGAAAAACAATCTGCAGCCGGCATAAAAAGTCTAACTGATCCACTTGATGTTGGTTTAACCAGTTCACAATAACCGTCTACTTAGCTAATAAGTATTAAGGCAAGAGCATATCTGTACCGTATCGAAGTGTTTTTTATAAACAAACCTGTGTGAACTAAACGTGTTTCATGCCGTGCTTTTGTGTGAGTGCAGTGGAGAAGTACGCTGATTAGCGCAAGGAGGACAAACAATCATAACTTTGAAACTTGAGTGGAAACCCAAAGAGGGCTCTGAATAAATCACGCATGATAACGATCCGGGCGATAATGGAGTGTGGTTTAGGAAAAAAGTGGGCTGACGGTAACGAGACTCGAACCTCATGCCGCATATATATATATATATATATATATATATATATATATATATATATATATATATATATATATATATATATATATATATATATATATATATATATATATATATATACCAATCGATCAGCACCACGAGCGGAAGTACATGTGTCGCCGAAAGATGAGTCCCGGTTTATTATCTCCGCAACATATTTATCCCTTTCCTAAATTTCCTATAGTACTTCAAGCATAATTTGGAAATGTATTTACACAAAACTCAACGTCGGGTGTGAACGCGGTTAAGCAATTCTGAAAAAGTCAATATGGAATTCAAATTCTGACAGCACTTGTGCTCAAGCAGAAACCCCCTAGTTGGAAGACGTTCATTGTGTGGCCCATGTTTATCACTAACGAACAGTTCCAAGTGGCAAAATTGTTCACCGTAAGTGGTCACGTGCAGCCGAGACTCAGTGAAGACGTGTCGGATACTCGGTGTGGGATGATTTGCCGTACTAAGCCCTACTTACAACTATGAGTGATATGCTGACACTGCATTCTACATTTCCAATTAAGCAATTTGCTGAATTGTTTTTCATGTACTTTTCTCTCAACTAAGTTTAATAAGACAGCAATAAAGCCACCACCAAACCGCGAGACGACAATTTTTAATTCACCAAGTGTTTGACGTAATCGACGACTCATTCCAAGTCTGGACAACGAATCCAGTCTGTTCGGCGGCAAAATACATTATGACCTTTAGTGATCAGATTGACCCAGACGTGATACACATGAAACAAAAGCTCAGTCTTGCGCGAAGCGCCATCGATCAAAAGATTAAGGTCAACATTAAGTGATCATAAGGTGCTTTCTCATAATGAGTGTCAATGCCTTGGCGTTAGCCGATCGATGTTCACTCAACTGTCGCGTAGTTGTGAGCACTTTCTGAACCCGATGTCTTTGTACCGTGTTCCCATTACGTGTATGTTTTACGTTTTCGATCGAGAATACGAAAAACACTTGCATCCCGTTATTTGTTTCACATTCGTACTAATCAATACCACGGGTTAATGACCGTGCGATACTGTGTTCTGTTCGCCTAAGCGCACGATTTAGCTTGAACGAATTCCGCGCTGTGTCCAACTTGTTAACCAACCGAAAATCATTATTTTGCGCGATTACAAGCCTAGGAGGTCCGACCCGAGTGTTACGCTGCCGCGTGTAATGATCACATGTGTCGTTGACCTGCACGACCATATATGTTGTGCATCTTATGTTGTGTCCATTGTGTAGTGTGTTAACACCAGTGTTTTTTCTAAATCTCAGTGAATTGAGACGGTTAGTGTCAAGTGTGTGACCTCGTGCTACAACGCGAACTACCTAAGGTCTCCACAGGTGAGGTGCAGTAACCGGGTGGTGAACATCGGAGCGGTCAGCCGACGGTGGGAGGGTACGAACCCACAAAATATATCTACTTAGACAAATTCACCCAACTTCGCCGTTTTGAGTTGCCATGTGAGGAACGCTAAAACCACCGTACATACCATACTGAAAAAACAGGTTTGAGAAGCTCGAGGACTTGGAATTGTGAACCACACCGGTGGTGGTCGAGCTGTATAGAGTGAGTATCTACCACCTCAGAAATCAGAGGTTCGAATCTTGCCATCGCCGGCCACTTTGGTAGTAGACAGAAACCTATTGTCGTCTGTTGCCGCCCATGGCCTGTTTGGACTATGAGTTTCTCCACTCCAAGGGTCAGGTTTCAGGCTACCCTAAGGGCAGTGAACCGCCAAGGTTACGCGGTATATCCCTCAAATTGCACTCATGTGCAAGCACGTTGTAAACACGGAGAATATGTAGTACCGAGTATTGTCTAGTACAGACTATGGGCACTATATGCCACCGTGCTAAAGTGTGAATTGAGTATGATTGAAATGACATAGTTCACCCAATGGAATACGAATACTAAATAAAATGAGGAGGGCAGAAAATGAAACTAAATGGTTACGACCGTGGCCAACGATGTTTAAATGATCTTCATCACTAACACCTACGCTCGAGTTTTTTTTCAAGCCGGACCCTCGACTGTTACATGATAACTACTGGTTGCCCCTATTCCTATTCATCAACTGAACTTATTCATTAACAGATACACTGTGACTGTCTAGCAGTTCAAAACCTGGACGCTCATAAGTGATATATTAGCCGTCGTTGGGGTCGTCACATTGAATCACTAGGTTTTCAACCCTTCAACGATATTATGATCGAGGAGTCTTTCTGGAGCATGGACGCAGTGGAAGAGGCACACTCCAGTCACAAATGCTCACCGCACTACGTGCAAAGAGCCTACCTTGACAGTTAGAGTGGTTAACAGCACAAAACAAGGACGAGTCTGATTTGATTACGAACAGGGCGATAATGGAGCTGCCGGTAATGATGGGGATACGAGGCCAAAGTCTAAGCCTTTAACTTGAATCACGATCAGAAACATGATGGTTTTAAAAAGATAAAGAAAGTATGAATACAACAGCACCACTGGTCGCGACATCTAGATCTATCCTTCAACGTCTTCAACCTCGGACTGAGTGGACCTACTAGACCCCAACTAGGAAGCTTAGCACATCCATCTGGATCAAATCAACTGATCAGGGCTTTAGTACCCTATCTCGTGGACTGACCACTTGAACTCATCTACCAACCATAATTCTGTTCGGTGAACGCCACTAGCTGAAGAATTTCATACCGGGACATGAGCAACACATGCCTTCACCACAATAGTCTTGCTGAGCCATGGAGTTTCAAATAACGATTTCTTTAGTGTACCTAACATTGTACACTTAACCACAACACTACTGACATGGTGTTCTTACTAAATTCGAACAGTACTACCAATACATGAGCAAACAGATACCCACCACTCACAGCAGTCACGTTTACGAATCGTACAGAAGAGTTGGCTTAATTGCGGAAACACACACCCGGTCCTCCAAGGTCAAATCGATATGACGTAGACGCCACGGATAACCACGGTTGGTAAAATTCAGATAAGTCAGGTCCTGCAAGATACCGCTGCAGGACTGGGTTGGCCCAATACCAAACCTCTCAGTATCTGGGATGACTATAGACCAAGTAGATAAGTTCTGTTATCTAGGTGACGACATTTCACCCGGAGGTTGCATACTAGTTGGAGCGTCTCTACGTATGCAGAAGGCTCGTTTGGCATTTGTCAACCTCAGTCAGGGCCGAGTGTACGCTGAAGTTGTCAGGTCGGTTCTTCTTTGTGGTTCAGAAACCTGGCTGAAGGGGCGGACGATATAAGATTGCAGGTATTTGAACGACTATCTTTTCGTAGCATTGTTCGAATCTGGTGGGAACTCTGTATCAGCAATGCTCATGTAAGGCGCAGAGTATTAGAGACGAACTAAATCATTAGATGAAACATCATCAGGTTAAGATGACTGGGACACGTGTTGCGCACGTCCCGTGACAAGATTCCTCGACTTGCAATGTTCTCTGGGGTGGGTACCGGCTGAAAGATGATTGAGGGTGGTCAGCCCGTGACGGGGAAGAAAAGCTTAACATGTGAACTTGACCATGTAGGTTGTGTTAGCTTTTGAGTCCTGGGGTCCGAGAGACCCTCCCCACTCGGTGGTTAGATACAGAAGAGGATATGGTTCGATGTTGCGATCCACGGCGTTCTTGGGTCTACGAATTTCCTTTATCGACTTGATACTGCTATTTGTAGTTCTCTTATTACCCTTCCCATACTCTGTTTCTCCATTATTTCTGATTGGCATTATTACTAAGAGACAGCAACCAAAGCCACCACACACCGGTGCATGGTTAATGGTTGTCTGAACTGAACTGAGAAGTTAAGCACACATGCATATTCGACGAAACTGGATTCGGGTGAAGTGCAGTTACCTAGATAGCAGAACTGATATACCTGCTTTGTTATCTCTTCCGCAATGGGTGGTTTCTTGGTCCTTTTATGCATACTGTTTTGATTTCCGAGAGAGGTTCATGCTGAGATACCAACTGTAACCAACGCGCTCTGCTCCTTGCGCTTCCATTCATCTTGCCTTTGACTCAATGATGCTGCAAAGTAGCAACAAAAACCAGAGCCCAGAAGTGCTAGATCAATGGCTGAAAGCAGTGAAATGAACTTCCGCACTCGGTGCGTGGTTAGTGGTTTTTCGAACTGAACTGAGCAATCACCAGTCGATCGATAGAAACAGTCGCCTAAAATTTGATTAAAAAAAGACGGAAAACGGAATCCGACAAAACATTCTGGCAATCGTCAGAAAAAGTCTAACCTTGTTCATTCTCTCGCAGACTTCCGCGTGCTCCCATTGAAGACGACTGATTCGCTCTCGAGACTTGTCTACTTCGGACATGAGTGAACCACGAGCGGCCATCAAATTGTCAATTTCACCTACCAATTCAGTCACACGTTGATGAAGGCGCTGCAACATCAAAGGGGAACAACTTAGTACATCGAAAGAAGAGCAAAAAAATTCCTCACAATGCAGTGAAAAGAGCTCGCTCGGCGAACATCATGTGTAGATTAGTAAGTTGATATGGGATACACCTCTTGGTTGCGTCACAGTAAACGAACACGAAACCATCATGCTCGTGAACCGCAGACAATTGTAAAAATCCGTCCGTCCAACATCAGGAAATTCATGGGAATTCCGAAAGTAAATTTTGTTTTTTCGGATTTTGTATGACACCGGACGTTTAGAACTGAACCCAAATGGATCAGAATGTGCTTCGGATATGCCCAATGGCACTTAGTTCTGGAGTCCTAGAGGGAAACCCACTGACTGAACAAAGACACTGGGATATGGACTGACGTCGCAACCGACGGAGTCCTCGTACCACAAACACACAAACGAACACATTTTATTCACCGCTTTGATATAAATTGTAGTTCTCTCGTAATTTTTCATATCCCTAGTCTTTTCCGTTTGCGAGTGAGGCTGATGCTGAGAAACAGCAACCAGAACCGCCGCATTCCGCGCACGTTTATGGGTAGGCTAAACTGAAACTGGAACAAATCGCCACCACGCTCAATCCTCTCGACGATAACACATGTCCTGTGAACGTTACGTAGTAGCATGCAATATACTTTGAGAGTTGGTCGAGGGAGCAGTCTATATCAACTGTGCTCTCATTGTTCATGATTTACCAGAAAAGGTCAATGGGAAAGAATGAGGATTTGAGAATCACAATCATATATATATATATATATATATATATATATATATATATATATATATATATATATATATATATATATATATATATATATATATATATATATATATATATACGAAACGAAACACGTGACCACAGTGAATGCGATCGGTTGTTCTTACCTGAATTTCGTCATCCCTTCGAACGAGCTCAACCGAGTGCAGCTGTTTCTGTTTCTAAACGTGACGACCATGATAACGAGATGTGGAAAACCTACCTCTAGTTGTTCTCTAAGAGAACGACATTGCTCGTTCAAAGTGTGTTGTTCACGCTGAAAAAGATAATGACCATTGATTTTTTTAATTCACGTATTCCAAGAACAATTTAACAGAAACAACAGATGAAAAACGACAAGACTTCAAACTTTTTTGAGCCCGGCAAACTTATTTCTACGGAAAGTAACTCTTTAACGTCAGATGACTATGGTGCACAGTTTAAAAGACATACTCACCATAGTCGCAAGGGCCCAGCGTACTATCCGGTATCAGCAACCCTAACGCTCAGAGAGATTTTGGAGTGCTGGGGAAACACAAGTTTGCAGCAGTGAAGCTGTTTATCACTAAACCTGATTGATGGACAGAGAGATTTGAACTCCTGTTGTCACGTTTACTGGACAACAACTTGAACAAAGTTGGCCAGTTGGAAGTTTTGGGGTCTCGCAATGTATACGACCACACAATTATTGTTCACTGGGGAGGAGGGGGGGGGGGGGGGGTTAGGACAACTGACATTAAAATTCTGAAATGTCTCTATTTATTCTCCTTCGGGATACACTGGAGGTTGAAAAATAAAACAAAATGCACTGATGGAATGAAGCTATATCAATTCATGTTCTCCAACCACGCAATAACCCCGAACAGAAGAATATGACTTACATCATTCGTGGCTTGAAGACGTGAGATCAATTTGTCTTGACGAAGCTTCTCATTCCCGATTTCCAAGAGCAATTGACGGGCCGAATCCAGTCGTTGAGAAAGATAAGCAATGCGAACAGATGGATCATCTGAATGATCATCGTCTGATCCGGCATGTTGAGCTGATAAATTTTTCTCCGCATTCGAACTAATCGGGCTGAGAGGATTGCGAGCGGATGTTTGCTTCATGGTCGAAACGTCATCAGTCTGATCAACCGGTAAGTTGACTTGTGGGTCCAAACCGGCATCGGTCAACTGCTTCCGCAGAGTGCGTACTATGGAGGCCAATTCGTCAAGACGTTGCTAAATGGGGACGGTAGCGTGGAGGGGAAAACGTCAAGTCAACCTTCGGGAAATTTGACCACCATCAAGCGTCCGCCAACTGACAAAATACGCGAGATTCGGATAAGCAAATTCTCGAACGTTCCTTGCACAGCATAAACTTTACATGCGAACTGGGTCATTGAGTGACCCGCGTAACTGATGCAGTCAAATTCCGTTCATTTATTACTACTACACACCAGTGCCTGAGTGCAATGGAAGGGGCGTACCCAACAGCACCAACCACTCGCAGCACTAATAGGGAGAATGAGCAACCTGACCTAGAGATCTGGAGTGAAGACCCGTACAATGTCGTGATAATCAGTCCGGAAACAGCGGATTTCAGTCTACCACCAAAGTGACTGCGACCTGCTTAGACGTGGATCGCCATTCCCATCTTCATCGGTGCAAATATTGAGGCTTGCTCCTGCACCGGTTGAGCTTCGGTTCACCCATATCTTCTCCTTTCTATGGCCATATCGACCGCACACTGACAAGCTCCACGGAAGAGCGCTGCATCCAGCACACTACTGTGACCATGCACATTCAAAGTGCAGAATGTTGTTGCAGGACTGAGTTGGTTGAAAACCAAACCTATCAATGTCCGGGATGACTTTTGACCATATGGATAAGTTCTGTTATCTAGATATTGGCATTTCACCCGGGGGTCGAATATCGGGTGAAGTGTCTTTGCGTATACAGAAGGCCCGTTTGACATTTGCCAACCTCGATCATCCGTGACATCGACCAGACGTATATTTATCTATCAAGGGTCGAGTGTACGCCGCAGCTGTTAGGTCAGTTCTTCTTTGTGATTCAGAACCATGGTCATTGTGGGTGAAGAATACACGAAGACTGTCGGTATCTGAACATCGACGGCACAAAACTCATCACACAGGTCAACATGGGCTGCACAAAAGCATGATCAACCCTTGAAGGGGCGTTATTCAAGATACCCCAAACAAAGTAGAATTCGCCAAGCTCAAACAATGAAAGTTTCCTGCCTGTCACACCAGAAATTATTATAGGAAAGCTGTTTATTGTAGAATGATGAGCCAGGTCATGCTTCAAACGAGGCTGCACACCTTGTAGACGTGGACAAATCCATCCATTTGTTGTACAGTCTAACGGTAGCAATAGCACTGGAAGGCTTAACGATTTCTTTCGTAAAAATCTTACACTTTACTGCTAAAAGTCACGATTCAAATAAGGTTATGAATTTATTCTTTGAGCTTGAGGAAGAAGTTATACCAAGTTTTCCATGTAACTTAGAACATTTTACGACGATTCAGCCTTGAATGTTGGATTGATAATTTCGAAAAACCCCAGGGAATTTCTACAATATAGTAGTCACCCTCCCTCCTTGGATTGCAATCTTTCCGCAAGAAAATTTTCCCCATAGAAAACCTATCTTACAATGAACCCCCTCCCCAGAACCGAACAAGAAACACTTTCAATGAGACTTCATCCCTTAACAAAGGAAATTTTCGCGTCAAATATACTGTAAAATTCCGTTCCCCGAACAAAATCGGTCATGCACTACTGTCTAGGGACATGAATCCAGCTTTCGGGCTCGTTACCACACCTGACCTATTGGGACCATACGCGGCTCTCCACTCCGAATCTCGGGCCTGGTTACCGGCTATCCCCAACAGTGCGACGGGTTTAGCGAGTTCTAATTATACTGACTGAGTCTTATTTGGGTCAGTCAGCAGTAATGATGAAGGCTTTAGCTGCTTAGGGGTGGGTGGGTGGTCTTCCGTCTCATGCTATGACGTCCATATTGTTCGCCAGTCAATGCGACCGAGACACACAAGGTGAACGATAATCCTGATGCCAGCAAGCCGTTTTTGTATCAAACTGTGATGAACTTTGAGACGATGAATCGCGCCACCACATGTTCCGCACACGAATCGTGCTCAGTTGTTACTAGGGTTATCAGGCCGACATAAGTAACGACCATTCAGTTGGATTTGTGAGGCAACATGTGCACAATGGGTGCACCAAGCAGGAACACTTTATCCCTGAGTCAAGTAACAGAGCTTTAACATTTGCTGCGGTTACTTCAACGAATGGGCAAGTCCAAACAAACTTCGATGAAACAGTTTTTTCAAATGTACTCAAGTCCTTTGGAATAAATTTCCATCTCTACTGTTCTTCATGAAGTTAGTGTGACGAATGGTGGTTTTAGGAGTAGTCACTTTCTCCGGGTCTAAACAAGCGGTCATGGATGGAAACCAGTGGGGTTGAAATCCTGTCTCAAACGTCTGTCAGTTCATATAGCAACTGGTAGAATTTTACTGTTTACTTACAGCGTAGTCGAAATCGTTGGTAGGTTGTCGACGTTTCCGTCACTACGGACAACCTTTCTCAAGACTGGTTTTACAAACGCTTGCACCGACTGTGCACGTATAAAAAAATTCTGACGACACTTTAACGAACGCTTCTACAGCCGCCACCCGGTGGTGAACAAGTGAAATACGCTTCTAACACCGCGCCAAGGTACCAGTTTCGAAACCGACCACCCACGATGATGCACTAGAGTGGTAGACAACCATACACAGTCGTCGTCCGGATCATGACCACGTGACCTGCTTGGACCTTATGTGGGTGGTCATCACTCCAAGCCTCCGGGTCACGTCTAATTAGCCCTAATCAAAGTTGGCTGTTTGTGGCCACAGGATGCATACCTTACGCTGCAAGCGTGAAAAGGTGTGAAGAAAAAAACCTGTATGGACATTTTTGATCCCGTTTTACCTTCCCCACAACATTATTGGCAGGGATCTTGTAGTGCCCATTATTCTGTTTCCTGCTTATATGCGGGTACAGTCCATAATAAAAGCCTGTTGCACTATGAGAGACTAGCGACCATTAGGACCTATAGACGCGTAATATAGAAATGTATCAGGTCGGAAGTAGTAACGAGGCGGAAGGCACCGAAACTATCAATTTGTGGCAGGATTCGGAATCATTGAGTCAGGCACACCGATTGGTAATTTACACTACTTGACCACAAACGGCTGGATTGTAATCGACAGAGGAAAGCTAGTCACAGTTCTGTTTACACATTCCAAATTTTTCTCTTTCAACTGGCCTTCTATAGTGAACGATATTCAACCGGAACCTAAGTGGATGCTTGAAAATAGGGGCGCGCAGTACAACGTTAAGAACAGCTTTTACTTCCGTGTGAATATCGTTGCATGATATTTTACATAGTTCTCAGGATGGCCATTAATGAAGGGAGAAACTGGGAACCTATCAGGAAAATGACGCAGCTGGCCAATTAAGTGGTGATTGAGTGGTTTAAAGCGTTTCCCTATCATTTCGAGAGTCAGCTGTTCGAACCCCCCACCCACCCACCACCACCACCACCGGTCACTTTGAATGTAGACAGCAATCCGCTGTCAGCTGACTATGACCGTACTGTGGTTCTCGATTAACCAAAATTCTAGGGTCAAGCTACCGGCTACTCATAATAGTGTAGTGAGCCCTTGAGGCTAGGAGTTAAATCCCTTCCATTGCTTCTATCGGTAAGCATGCTATAAAAAAGAGGCGACAAATTTCAGTCTCCGAAAGTGTAAAAACACCCCTCAGAAGCGTTCTTGTCTAAAACTGAGACCAGATACAAAAATGCAACTGGGTTTTGAAATCATGAAGGATTTACTAACGATGAACGCAGTGTGTCCTGGTGGTTGCGGTCAGTCGCGGTGCAACAACTGATCGACAGTTGTGCACTCCAAAATTTACGTGTCATACCACAATCACATAACTGTTGGTGTAAAACGATAGTGATAGATGGTCGGTGAGAGTGAAGAAATGTTTTGTCCTAGTTGTGGAATAAACTTAAACTTCTGTTGAACTGATTCAAATACTAAAAGACGCTGAGCCCGGTCGGGGATCGAACACACGCCCAGAATCCATCCACGCTTCAGTACCGCGTGTGCACCCCAACTGAACTACGAGGCCGCACTGAAGGGCTTCGAACTTTTAGCATATGGATCATACAGTTTACAAGCCCAAATTGCATTAACACAGGGTATCCACCACAGTGAAGTACCTCGTAATTTGACTGCCGACAACAGGATTTCCGTGTAGATCATCCAGTATCCATCAGTTAAATATTTACTCAATCTCGGATGTGTTCGTTTCCTTAGGGTGAAACACTACACAGATGAACACCCTGACGAAAATGGCCCATACTCACCTGACACGATACAGACATGCAATCGCACAATTGCAATGCTGCCGCTTGGGAATCGGCTATCCGCGGTTGTTCCTTTTCAAATTGTTCCAGACTCGATCGCAATTTCTCAGCTTCTTGTTGAAACGAATCCAATTCGCGTTGTTTTCGACCTAGCTCAGCTTTGGTAGACTGTAAATGCACTTCTAGTTCCGCAATTCGACTAAGTCAATTGAGCGAGAAAAGAAAACGGTAGCAAGCGGCGGAAAGAGTTGTATAAAACTCACACAATAACGGAGCAAGTGCTGGTAAAGTTCGGTTAATTACTTGTCAGACTCAGATTCGCTCAAATATTATAATAAGGTTATCACACTCTTGTTAGCGATTTTTTAGAAAAGTGCAATCGAACATTGAATGCATGATGGTAGGAAAACAAGTACGGTTCCAGATGCAATCAATAAGCAAGTGAAAAATGAGCGTCAATACACTACTGCACTGCAGTTACCCTGAAGCCCACTGTCCTCAGGTATTCGATAGGCATGTTTTATCTACTCCACTCGTAAGGGCCCGGTACATCCATTGAGGTCAGGTTGAAAAGCCAAGCTTCTTGTATTCCTATCACACCACAGACTAACATCCCCACTTATCCCTCAATCAACATTATATGCCGCAACGACCAGTTCACCAGAGAAAACACATGACACAATTGATTCCATTTACGAGCGTTGAATCAAGCTGCCTATCTCGTTTGCTCATTATCGTACTACGTACTTTCGCATGAATGTATCGGAAGGAACTGGGTCCTCAGCCACAAGGGTTCACTTTATCACTGGGAAAGACTCGCGTACCCGAGTGGGACTGAGTAGTGAACCACATGCGATCCAAGCAGACAACATGACAGTAAACAGAGTCACAGAATTATATATTTCACGAAGTCCCGACCAACCATGGTGGGGTTTGAACTCAGTAGTCAATCTTACTATCGAATAATAGCTCCAAATCTGGTCTATGCTTCACCTCACTAACCTCGAGAATTATCGTGACATCATTGCTCTAACGTCGGCATCCGTCGAGCGCAACAAACAACCTAGTATTTTATTGATTACTTCCCCTTTTCATTATACAATAATGATACAGTATTTCAGGAAGGTGGTCGCGGCTAATTAAAGTTTGCAAATTGGCGACCGGATTCGAACCCGATGCGGAAGGGTCTGAAAGCAGCCATGGTGGTCGTCTGACCACCGCCGGTCATGATAAACTAATCTGACGGTTGTAGTTAACCTTGGTTTTTATGAACAAACAGTTGTAAGGTATGCGTCAACAGTGATTCAGGCCGACCAAAGACAACGGAACTATTCTCTCCCGACATGATCATACCATCTGCTGGACTAAAATTTGCCGAACTTTGAAAACGGAAAACAACGAAGAAGAATAAAAAGAACTCATCCAATGGAGACTGTGCAAACTGGAGGCCTTACCTGTGCGATTTATTTTCTTGTCGCATTTTCTCGTTTTCTTGAGTCATCAGCTGTAGTTCTTGCGTACGAATGAGATTTTTGGACTGTTCCAATTCTTGATACAGAACATCATATTTTCGACGCCATTCTGGATTCAGGAGAGGAGAACACATTCGGTTGTCAAACGTGAACTTTGTTTTTATTATTGCAGCAAACATGGCCGCAAGCTTTGCCGTGCGGAGTTAACCAAAGAGTAGGTGGTGGTCAAGCGGTTTAGAACGGCTGATTCTCATCTCAGAGGTCAGAGATTCGAATACCGCCACCGCCGGTCACTTTGGCGATGGACAATAATCCACTGCCTCCTGGTTCGCAACCACACAACCTGCTTGTTATGAATCAGAACTTTGATTTGCCTGTTAGTTTTTGCATTACCCGTCATTTTATGTTCCATGCGTGTTCAGATCTATCTTTTCTTTTGTTGTAGCACTATACTCTATTTATCAGTTGATTAAAATCTCTGATTCGGCCTTCTCTGCCACTTCAAGTCTCAGGGTCAGCTTACCGGTTACCCCTAATAGTTCAGTAAACCTTCGAGGTTATAGATATACCCCTTCCACAAGCGCAACCATGCAATAAAAGTTAACATGCAGCATCAGCGAATGGTGCTACAAAAGTGACAAATTATGGAGGATCCGAACCAACTACACAAAAAATGTAAGTAATTATACTCCGTTCCCTAGTCTATCCGAAAATGAAATTGTGTCACGCTTTGTAGAAACGATGCAAAACTGCAGTTCACCGATGACCGTGTAGTCGACTGCATAATCGTGAAACAGTGTTAATATGAGGACAGCGCGGACAGATTCCTGATGGTGCGAAATTCAAACGCAAACACCAAAAACATACGACCAGCATTCTATCTTACAAGGACAGACCGAACTTCCTGTTAGATGTGAGAGTGACAGTGACTGGTTAAGTGGTAAGGAAGTAATGTATTCAGTATATGTGTTGGGGAGACAGTACAGTTTTCCAATATTGAGGTGCAGATTACAATAGTGATACTATCTCCCCTTTTTAATATCTTATTCTTCAATTTATTCGAATTATTTATTTATTTGAGTTTGTATCTTATTGCGCCATGATATTGTTGTGAACTGGTTTTCTACTTTTTGTATTTTTGTTCGTTTCCCGCATATTTTGAATGCTACTGCATTTTATTTCTAAACTATATGAAGAATTGACAGGTTCATTAAAGTCTTACTTCCAGACGAACTTCTTATTCTGCGACTGGTGTTGAACGCACGTTGTTGACTCACTACAATTTAATCAACTTGTCAAATGGAGCGAGTGCTTTGACCAGAATGATTCGATGCTGATCCTCATTCGTCTGATGCCATCGATTTCTGGATCCATCGGAAAACTCTGGACAATTATCTGTCCAACATAAAGGATTTGAATGTGGATAAACACGCCACTTTAACTAGTCTGGTTTCTGTGCACAGAGTGCTGGCGGATGCATCATGATTAGAATAACTTCACTGACCTGTGACCTGATGCCAGGTCACAAAGTTGACCTGACCCAGTGTTTCAAAGCATTGTTGCGCAATCCAACATCGAAACTATTAGCGTTCAGTGAAGTTATTCTAATCTGGTTTCGCCGTCTGTCTACAAACACATCGCCGAATGTATAAACTCTGATTGTCATCGAAACGTTGACCAATCTGTACATCCAACCTAAGAATGAGATTTTCGTCCGACACGTTCTCTTGACTGCTGGCCAAGAAAGTGGTCCGACTCCTGACCAGTTTCTTCAACGTTTGAAATCTCTCGCGTCAGAGTATCGTCTCCTTACCTCTTCGTTGGACACCGTCGTGCTAGTTGGCTTTGAGGACTTGCCTCATGCACCACTGGTCGAAAACCCCCAACTCTTTAGCATCCTCAGCTCGTGATGGCCAGGTTTCGCAGTTATGGATGATTTCCGGGCGGATGATAGCAAGGTAAACACGAACCTTGGTTCTTAAGCTGATTTCACTGCGAGTCCAAAGCGTTCATCTTAGCTGGAGGAAGGCTCTTTTGGTGTTGTCCTAACCGTTCGGAAGCGGATTTGAGCCTAGGTATTCCAACGAAAAGACGTATTCGACTTGTTGGTCGTTGATAGACGATTGGTGAACTGTCGAGCTTAGATGGGTTGTGAAAGCTTGTTTTGCTTGGATTCACTTCTAGCCCCGTGGACTTCGCGGAAGAATCGACTTGGCCGAGGATTGTTTGGAGCGTACCGGGTAAGTCTCCTAGCACGACAATATCATCCGCGAACTTCAGGCCCGAGATGTATATATTTTGGCCAAGCTGAACGCCAGGGTAGTCGTGTAATGCGTGACCCATTTCCGCTGGAGTACTTCTTCCAAACGGTTGCGAAGGTTTAGTGTCATTATGCCAGTTAGCTCCTTCTGCTCACGATGACGATACAATCATCCTTGAACCTAACACCGTGCCAGAAACTGCATCGATGTCATCATCTAACCAGAGTACCTCCAAGGACGATGCTCCCGCAGAATCTTGCTTGGAACGGAAACCCGTAGAAATTCACCTCCAGCAGCAGCAGAAAGTTCGTCCCTACTGCCTGCGAAATCGCGAAGCGTAAATTTTCTATTTATAGGCACACATAAACAGATGCAAACTGATTTTTTACTCTTCATCTCCCACTGCATGCATGAACAATCTGATACACGCGGGAAGAATGTTGTGAACTGGTTTCCCAATGTTTGTGTTGTTGTTCGTTTTCCGCATATTCTAATTGCTACTGCATTCTATTTTTCAACTATATTTTGCTATTCGACTCGGATTTTCCATGCAAGGCCATACTAAATTGATCAACAAGGCCTGTTTATTTATGATGAACGATTTCATGTCCGTTTAATTACCACTAACGGTTCACTCGAATTACGTAAACAGCTTTATTCGATCACTTAGAGGTTAAAAAAGCACCTTCGAATGTGTAATTTGCAAACTCCGGTGTCGTTCGCTGATTTCTTAAGCTGACAGTGCCGCGCAATTTTTCTCGCAAGAATTCAGAAAAAGTCAAAATCCAACTACTGCTATTGTTTTCAGTAGTAGTGTTGGAAATTCGAAGCTCCAGGGCTGTAACCGTTCCAAAGAACACACTGTACGATTGACAAGTTGACGAAAGTTTTACTTCCAGGCGAACTTCTTATTCTGCGAATGGTGTTGAACGCACGTTCTTGACTCATTACTGATACATCCATATTGCTTCTCTCGACTGATTGGTTGGCCCAGTTGCTCATGGATTCCCAAAGTCGGCCTGCTCCGTCGTGGCAGAATCTATACAAGCAGTTGCGTTTAGCGTTCTTCGAACCACTCGACTTGGATGCCCAATAAAACAACAAACCTCTGCCAGTCGACATATTTACCTGTGTTGTCACTCAAGATAGTGGGCGGTCTGATTTCGACTATTACGCTTCTATTACCAATCAGATTTTGCGATCCGAAGAAAAGTCGTTGTGGTGGTACCTCCCTAGGTGACACTCGAGAGTTTAGTATCTGGCTGATTCATTAAAAGGTTGAAACATCAGAAGATTGTTGTGGAGCACACAACGATGTGAGCAACGTTAGGCTCAGTCAAGTTGACTAAGAAAACATCCCGGGCGATTTAAACTGCAGAGGATAAGTATCTTCAAAGGAATTCGCGGAATAATTCCACAAACATAGAACGCGCAAGCTGAACGACTATATCGGATCCCAGCCACGTGTCAAATGGAACATAACCGAAAAGCACACGCGATTCAATACACTGGTAACTGTAAACAAGTGGCACTGAAAAACAGACTAACCCATTCGTGAGGTTGACTAACTTACCCTCTTCGTTCGCTTCAAACCGTTTTTTCAAGTCACGAAGTTGTTGCTCAAAGGTATCATTTTCCTCTTTCAAAACGTCGATCATTTTCCTATTTGCGAAATGTGAATTTTTTTTTAAAGGACGGGACTTACGATGCAGCCATCAACAAGCCATGCTTTTCCGCGATTGATTCTTTCAAAGACAAATTTTCGGCTTCCGCGGCAAACAGGCGCTGTGTGTAAAGTTAACATAAACGAATTTGATGAGTGTACACTCACAGATGATTCGAAATCCTGCGGATTGGTTGATCTTTTATACACTTGCTCATAGTTGTAACAGAGCAATCGTAGTCGGAAGTTTTCGCGACGCAATTCAGCAAGTGTCTACCAAAATATAACCAGCTCTTACACAATCAAGCCGGCTGCTTACCTCCTCAAAACTGCGTATACCACCACGGCCGCGCGCTACCAAGGAAAGGAGGTGGTTGCATTTGATTTTTGGACTTACCATCACTGGGCAGTACTGCTGCGTTGTCTGTGTATTCATGTAAAGTTGGGACAAACTGATCGCTGAAAAAATAGTACATTTCTGAATTGGATTACTTCTCCTTATTTGAATTGGATCCTGATAAATGATCCATGTTCACGGCGTAATTTTTGCGTTATCGAGTTCTGCAATGGTAATTCAGAAAACAATAGTCATCTAGTGGATCTACCAGGTACCACGGAAAACCGATCAACATGATGCAAAAAACAGTAATGAAAGGGGGAAAAACCCAGTCAAGAAGTGGGGGCTGTTCTAAGTTGGGGTACGAACTTCAGCATACCTTGTCAGAGAAATATGCAATGGTCGTAGCAGGGAAGATGGAGATTTAACGGGCACGAACCGTGGTTGCACCTTTTAGAAAATTATTGCACGACTCCTACATATGATTCAGTTCAGCACGGAATGCGAAACGGTTCTAAGAGTTTTAATGAGGGATCCCGTGAAGATGCTCGGCATTAGTGTGAGAAAAGGCATCCCCAGCGTCACGCGACTTTTGTTCGAAATGAAATCTCTGGCCGTTGTACATCTAAATGTTACCTGATCTGTGAACTTGGCCTAGTAAGGTGTTAGGTTTCATGGATGGAGTCTCAGAGATCTATCCACACAGTGGTTGAAGATATTAAAGGATATGGCAAGGTGCCACGACCGATGGAGCTCTTGCACACCTGTCGAGAAACAGCAAGTTCGTATGGTGTAAGCCGGTGACTGATCGTGCCATTCCTTTACGTCTTAGATGGTGGTCTATCAATCCGGGACGCTCAACGCGTCCAAGGTGGTCTTGGTGCATGGTAGAGTGTGGTCTTCTAGGAGCTCGTCTGTCATTCGGCTAAAGCGACCATGACCTTCACTTCCTGACCAATTTCATCGTAAGACCATAAGCGTATAACGACCCAGTTTTTCCATTTAATCCGTAGTCGTTCGTCCGTTGCCGGTTGCCTCACCGTATCTGTTCTGCCCCTGGAGCATTCGCTGCTGGGGCTCGCAAAAGATCAAAGAGGACTTGTACGCCACTTCCAAAACTGCACTGGACTCCGGTTCAAGTAGGCCCCACAAATGATGAACATATATACAGATTGGCTTACCTCAAGACGGAGATTCAATCATACCTGGAAGGTCAACGAGTAGAGGACTGACGAAGTAGTCTCCTGGTCCCCCACGTTGGGGGACGATTTGAGCTGGCAACTCAGCCGGTTAAATCAGTAGAAGAATAATTGATCCAACCAAATGTGTGATTCAACTAACTGCTCCTGGTATCTCATCGAGGTATTCCCTGCGCACTTCAGTAGACGAATTAGCTAGAGCTGGGGGTCAACGTGTAGGAACAGTCTTGACTGACAAGACTGAAGCCATCCCTTTAGACTGGATCCCGATTATTAGTCGTTTTTGTGCTATGAGACTCCAGAGGTTAGTTGGCGTTCGAAAGAATAGTTGTGTTAAGCGCAATTTGTTTGTGATCTCGGCGTACGTCCCAACGGACTGCATCTCACACTTGCAGAAAGATGAGTTCTATGATGCACTCGCCACCCTCGTTCGCAGCAGTAAAGGTTCTGACATTGTAGTGCTAGCTGGTGACTTCAATGCATAAGTTGGCAAACTCAGTGTGTCAGAAGCCTGTTTAGGTGGGCGTTGTGCTTCACCCGCTCAGCGTACAGATAACGGGGATAGATTTCTCCAGTTTTGTGCAGACAATCGATTGTTCTTGTCTAGCACAAATCTCTGACACAACTCGCGTCGCACAGCGACATTGCGCTCTAACTTTACAGGTACTTTGAGTCAAATTGATCATATCGCCGTAAGCTACCGGTGGCGCAGTTCTGTTCAGAACTGTAGATCTTACTGATTCACGTATGTAGAGTCGGACCATGCATTAGTTTTAATGCGATTATCTCTCCAGCTCCATGGTCATCGTCGCAAACGGCAAACCCGATTAGCCGTGCAACGTTTGTGTGATCCAGAAGTACGCACCCGTTACGAACAGAAGTTAGCACATGAGCTAGGATCTACGAACAGTAATGTAGATGGGCATTGGGCTCATATCAAACAGGCGATGCATTTTGCAGCATGTTTTGCCTGTGGTCCTAGATCCGTTGTCCACCAAAGACACTGGATCTCGCAAGAATCGCTGAGTATAATGGAGCAAAAGCGTCAGCCCTCGAACTGTAAGGAGATGAATAAGATGCGGAGAAAGCCACAAAGGCAAGTTACGAAAAGCCTTAAGAAGGATCGCGAAAATTGGTGGGTCAAGGTAGCAGAAGAAATGAAAGAAGCAGCTGCTTCAGGTAACAGTCAAAGACTGTTCTAACTTGTTCGTGACACTGGCGGACGGCGCACTCAGGTCAGTGAAACGACTTGCGATAGAAATGGAGAACCCATCCATGGCAAACAGCAAAGGCTTGACCGTTGGGTCGAGTAATTCCAGGAACACTGGCCGCACGCCAGTGTATGTACTCCCGTGTCGACAACTGCGACTCCTTGGGTGGTATCACTTGAGCCCCCACCGGAAGTAGAATTAGAGCCTGGCATTCGATTACTAAAGCGGGGGAAAGCGGCAGGTCCCGACGAACTTCTCCCAGTTATTTTCAAACTGGGTGGAAATGTTTTGATAAAATCACTTGCCGCTTTGATCCGTGACATTTGGAAGGAGGGGCGTATTCCGGTAATATGGAGTGAGTCATTGATTGTTCCCATCTTCAGGAGGGGAATACACAATGACTGGTTATCATCGTGGGGTTAGCTTAGTTCTGATAGTCACCAAAGTATTAGCCTCGATTCTGCTACGCCGTCCCACACATGTTCGCGAGAGGAATGCCCGCGAACAGCAGGCTGGATTCCGCCCAGGTCGAGGATGCATCGACCAGATTTTTACTCTTCTCCGACTACTTGAAACACGTCACACGCACCGCCGACCGACAATAATGATTTTCTTAGACCTGAAAGGCGCCTTCGATTCAGTTGATCGAACAGCACTTTTCAGTACTCTTCATCGAAAAGCTAGGCCCCAGAGGTTCATGAACCTACTCAGATCACTGTATTCTCATACTTCTGGCCGCGTTAGAGTTTACGGTGAACTATCCGGTCGGTTCGAAACGACCAGTGGTGTTCGACAGGGATGTCCTATGTTCCTGTTCAACTTCGTCATGGACGAAATAATGGACAGTGCGCTGCAAAATCTTCAGGATGTAGGCGTCGAACTAGGAAATAATGGAAAGCTGTGTGACCTAGATCACGCAGACGACATTGTCTGCTTGTTCAAATCCACGGAACATGCTCAATGTGCACAAGATAGACTCTCAAGAGCTGTAGCTCCATTCGACATGAGCTTTGAACCTCCAAAGTGTAAAGTGATGTTACAAGACTGGACGTCAACGATTCCGAGCTTGATTCTTGATGGGGAGATGTTGTCAGTTGTCGACCACTTCACCTACATCGGCAGCAGCGCGACGACGGATGGGAGCACTGTAGTAGAAGTGAGCACGCGTACATCCAAGGCTCAAGCGGTGTACGCCGGACTAAAGCACTTGTGGCGTCGACCTGATATTTCACTGAAGTTGGAAGGCCGTTTTTACTGTGCCACAGTGCGTCCAGTTTTGTTGTACGGTTGCGAAACTTGGAGTCTGCGTGCTGAAGATATTCGTCGTCTTGAGGTTTTCGACCACCGATGTTTACATAGTATCGCTAAGATTGGGTGGAATAGCCGAGTAAGCAACGATGAGGTGAGAAAGCGAGTATTGGGTAGTACTTCGGAGAACGTTTTGTCACAGCGTATCCAACTTAGTAGACTTCGCTGGTTGGGGCACGTGTTACGTATGTCAAACACACGTCTACCATACCGTGTCCTATCCTCCGTTCCTCCTCGGAAGTGGAAGAAGTCACGTGGAGGTCAACAGATGACGTGGCAGCGAGGAATGAGAAAATGTACAGCAAACTTAGGAAAAGTAGGTGTTTCACGTCTTGTGGTTGGGGTCCAAAAGATCCGTCTACCAGTTGGCTGGAGACACTGAAGGATATGGCTGCGAACTGCAAACAGTGGCGATTGTGTTGTCACTTTCTATCGGATCAGAATGACTGATCGATGTGCGTTTGTACAGTTAGACTGTGTATTCCGTGTGTTGGCTACTAGGGCATTCTTTCCTTTTCCCACCCGTGTAGGTCCAGTCCCTGTCCATCTTGTATATTCATACTTTCTAATTCAGCGTGCAACATGGTGACAAAGGCAGTGGTCAGTGGGGCTTGTCCTGCTGTTTAACGTTGTGCGATGATGAGGAACGTGACCGAAGAACCTGTTGAGGAACTCCTGGTCTGTCACGCGGGACCTGATTGTTGCGTACATTGTCATCTTTGCAGGTGCTTCGTTATCGATCGGTCTCTTGGAGTCAGTCCTCAGCCCCATGTATCCAATGGAGCAAGCGGAACGTGGACGGTGTAACATTCTTTGGGCCGGGGTTGCCCAGTATAGGCGAGTGATGGCTGCCCAATGGAGGGCGATGAATCCTCCCACCGTCCATGTAAACACCACGTCCATCTAGTGGTTTTTTGAACAGTAAACTGCTCCTCTGTGTATATTCGCCTCAGTGACCTCTGCCGGCGGTATATCAGTGAAAACCGGGTGTTGCCCAGTAACTGGTTGAGAGATTGGACTTCATCTGGTCTCTACCCATTGACCTGTCACGCATGACTACATCGTTGGTTTAGGGAAGTGTAACGCCAGGCGACGATTACCTACGTACAACCTAGCCATATCATAGGCCGTTTGAGAATTTAGGGTAGATTGTTTAAGTAGTCTTGTTCGAATGGAGTTGGGCTGAAGGCCGGTAGTGAACGCATCACGCGACATTCTTTAACAGGTACAGGACGAAAGTCACAGTCCTTTGCGAGTGTTATGATGTTTTGGACCAACTGGTCTATGCCCTGCCCAATCTCTTGTTTGCACGTAGTAAAGAGATAACGGGTGAAAATCACATTGGTATGACGGACGTACAGCGAACGGAGGGTCGAAATGGTATTGTTAAACGCCTGACATTTGGAAACATGTTCGTTAACATTTGGAGAGAGAAAATTACTGAGTACGTCAAGTTTGTCGGCTTCTTCGGACTGCACTCGTTTCAGAAACGCGTTGAAGGTCCACAGCAGGTGTGTCCACTGTTTGGATGCATCGAGAGCGTTTATGCCAGTGCTAACTTTATCCGGGTGCAGATAACGGTCTAATTGTCTGTTTGTTTTACTAGCTGAGTAAAGTGTAACGTCAGTCAACGATTACTTGCGTACTGAATGCAAAAGACCCCGGAATACCGATTCAGAATGTAGCGCCTTACTCAACAGGTAAGAAGCGTATATGAGTTGAAACGTAAAAAACAGTAACATAAATACAATGTATGAAATAAAACCATAGAATGGGAGATGAATTAGCATGTCAGGAAGCCATCCTGCATAGCTCTTTGGCTCATGGAGGCACGCGAGCCGTCACACCAAGTCAAGGTGCAGCTTTGTCGTGATGGATGCTCTGTAAAGCGCCACCGTATGATATCGTTAAGCACAAAAAACGTCTCTAGCAAATATGACCTTTAATCACTACGCCGGCCGGCGCACTAGCCATGTCTCCACGGCACTGCATTATGCGCAAAGGTTAGAAAAGCTAGAGCTGTGCCCTTCGGGAAGAAATCTACCGCAGCCTTCGTACGAAGATTGTCTTTGGTTTGGTTTTACGTCGACGAATTTATAGTGCGTTTGCTTAGAATAGTTTATAAACGGGAGTTCATGCGCATAGGACTACATTACATCAGCTACTGATACCCCCATCTGAAATTTGAATCCAACAACCGTCAGACGTAGTCAATGACAACCAACTCAGACCTATTTAACCAACGAAGCGCAATCTCATAGGCAATACGCATACAGTGCGTCCAAGGACACGGGGAACCTATGCTGCATACAACACGACCACAAGGAAGATACCGACACTTCATCTGCACCTACAATAATCCAACGGAAACACCGGAAGAGTTGGAGACAATTTTCCAAAACAACAATCTACAATATGTCTTCCAAAGAGAACGAGGGAACCAAGGAACCGAACACTATCAAATCTACTTGCAACGAAAGAACCCAACAACGTGCAGCAACATCAACAAAATCTTACCGAGAGCACACATCGAAATCGCAAAATGTCCAAATGCAGCGAGAAAATATTGCCAAAAGATGGATACAAGAATTAACGGCCCGTGGTCGAATATTGCGTCCACTTCAACAACGAAGCAAACAAAATTCAATACAAAGGACGATATTAATCAGATTATACAGGAATACAAAACTGGGAATACTTTACAAACCATCGCCGTTAACCATTCACTCACGTTCGCCAAACACTACAACAACCTCGTCCGGACAATCGACCTCATATTCCACAGTGCAGAAAGAAACCAAAAAACCGAGGTTTGGTGGATATGGGGACCTACTGGAATCGGCAAGACAACTGCAGCAAAAAATCAAGCAAAAGAAGGAACTATATACTGGAAAAATAACACCATCTGGTGGGACTTCTACCGACAAGAAGACACAGTCATAGTGGATGACTACGACGGAGAATGGGGCATTGCTTACCTCCTTCGACTATGTGACCGATTTCCATTCCTAGTACAATGCAAAGGAGGAACGAAGCAATTCAACTCCAAAAACTTAATCATCACGTAATATTGTTCAATAGGATTATTGGACGTGATGATTAAGTTTTTGGAGTTGAATTGCTTCGTTCCTCCTTTGCATTGTACTAGGAATGGAAATCGGTCACATAGTCGAAGGAGGTAAGCAATGCCCCATTCTCCGTCGTAGTCATCCACTATGACTGTGTCTTCTTGTCGGTAGAAGTCCCACCAGATGGTGTTATTTTTCCAGTATATAGTTCCTTCTTTTGCTTGATTTTTTGCTGCAGTTGTCTTGCCGATTCCAGTAGGTCCCCATATCCACCAAACCTCGGTTTTTTGGTTTCTTTCTGCACTGTGGAATATGAGGTCGATTGTCCGGACGAGGTTGTTGTAGTGTTTGGCGAACGTGAGTGAATGGTTAACGGCGATGGTTTGTAAAGTATTCCCAGTTTTGTATTCCTGTATAATCTGATTAATATCGTCCTTTGTATTGAATTTTGTTTGCTTCGTTGTTGAAGTGGACGCAATATTCGACCACGGGCCGTTAATTCTTGTATCCATCTTTTGGCAATATTTTCTCGCTGCATTTGGACATTTTGCGATTTCGATGTGTGCTCTCGGTAAGATTTTGTTGATGTTGCTGCACGTTGTTGGGTTCTTTCGTTGCAAGTAGATTTGATAGTGTTCGGTTCCTTGGTTCCCTCGTTCTCTTTGGAAGACATATTGTAGATTGTTGTTTTGGAAAATTGTCTCCAACTCTTCCGGTGTTTCCGTTGGATTATTGTAGGTGCAGATGAAGTGTCGGTATCTTCCTTGTGGTCGTGTTGTATGCAGCATAGGTTCCCCGTGTCCTTGGACGCACTGTATGCGTATTGCCTATGAGATTGCGCTTCGTTGGTTAAATAGGTCTGAGTTGGTTGTCATTGACTACGTCTGACGGTTGTTGGATTCAAATTTCAGATGGGGGTATCAGTAGCTGATGTAATGTAGTCCTATGCGCATGAACTCCCGTTTATAAACTATTCTAAGCAAACGCACTATAAATTCGTCGACGTAAAACCAAACCAAAGACAATCTTCGTACGAAGGCTGCGGTAGATTTCTTCCCGAAGGGCACAGCTCTAGCTTTTCTAACCTTTGCGCATAATGCAGTGCCGTGGAGACATGGCTAGTGCGCCGGCCGGCGTAGTGATTAAAGGTCATATTTGCTAGAGACGTTTTTTGTGCTTAACGATATCATACGGTGGCGCTTTACAGAGCATCCATCACGACAAAGCTGCACCTTGACTTGGTGTGACGGCTCGCGTGCCTCCATGAGCCAAAGAGCTATGCAGGATGGCTTCCTGACATGCTAATTCATCTCCCATTCTATGGTTTTATTTCATACATTGTATTTATGTTACTGTTTTTTACGTTTCAACTCATATACGCTTCTTACCTGTTGAGTAAGGCGCTACATTCTGAATCGGTATTCCGGGGTCTTTTGCATTCAGTACGCAAGTAATCGTTGACTGACGTTACACTTTACTCAGCTAGTAAAACAAACAGACAATTAGACCGTTATCTGCACCCGGATAAAGTTAGCACTGGCATAAACGCTCTCGATGCATCCAAACAGTGGACACACCTGCTGTGGACCTTCAACGCGTTTCTGAAACGAGTGCAGTCCGAAGAAGCCGACAAACTTGACGTACTCAGTAATTTTCTCTCTCCAAATGTTAACGAACATGTTTCCAAATGTCAGGCGTTTAACAATACCATTTCGACCCTCCGTTCGCTGTACGTCCGTCATACCAATGTGATTTTCACCCGTTATCTCTTTACTACGTGCAAACAAGAGATTGGGCAGGGCATAGACCAGTTGGTCCAAAACATCATAACACTCGCAAAGGACTGTGACTTTCGTCCTGTACCTGTTAAAGAATGTCGCGTGATGCGTTCACTACCGGCCTTCAGCCCAACTCCATTCGAACAAGACTACTTAAACAATCTACCCTAAATTCTCAAACGGCCTATGATATGGCTAGGTTGTTAGAGGCTGCTCAGAAACAATCTCAGCCCTACGCAACTGAGAACGCTTCCTTTTCTTTTGATAACCCGATCTGCTCACCATCAGTGACAAAACCAGTCAATCCAACGATCGAGGCCAAACCAACTTTGTCTGCTGTTAATAAAGATAACTACTATTTTTGTGGTTCTTCTAAGCATCCTCGTGTAAAGTGCCCCGCCAAAGATGCCATTTGCAAGGCCTATGGGAACGCAGGTCATTTCAAGCTTGTATGTCGTTCAAAACCAATTAAATCCGTTACTTTGGCTGTCTGTCTACGACTGTCCTCTGTTTTGTTGGCTGCCGCATCAGCTTGTCTGTCTCGAGCGACTACTCGAGTCTACGTGAATAATGACGAACTTCAAGTACTCAGAGACACTGGTATTTCTCCGGCACAGATTTTGGTGGGCATACCGTTGTACGCCTCATACGCCATCCATGATTGGTTTGGAATCAGGGTTTAGCCATCTCCCTTGAAAAGATTAGTAGTCAGCCAACCCAGTGGAGAGCGCCAGGCATTCGCTTTCGTCCTCTCACTTTAGTGGGAACACCTCCGCCTCGAGCAGGAAGTGAGTAGGACTTCCTCAGCAGAGGCTGTGTTAGACGCACAGTCACTTGGGAGCATTTCGAGAGGTGTTCAGGACGAGTAGCCATCTCGAAGCTTGAGACACCCACCCCCGACCATACTGAGGAGGGGACACCACTGGACGCTGAGTATCACCTGGAGGTAGTTTTTGAGACTCCGACAGCAAATCGTCGTTCTCTTAGGAAATCCTCGATCCATCTTAGCAAGGGGACAGCTATTCACAGTAATCTGAGCTTCCGAAAGAGGTGGTCATGTGGAACTTTGTCGAAAGCTTTGCTGAAATCCACGAAGATGACCACCTTCGAACATTTCTCGGCCTCCGCTTTAGTCCAGCACTCATGAGCGAGCAGAAGATTGGACAAGCAGGAATGGGCTTTGCGAAAGCCACGATGCTGGGAACTGAACAGATGGTGCCGTTCTGTGTTTCTGCACTTGCATGGTTGCCAGACATCCCATTACCTTGCAGACGACTCACAGGACGGTAATTGACGGCCGCGGTTTCATCGCCCCTTTGAACAGCAGGACAATAATGGCATCTCTCCAGTCGTCCGGTAGTTTCTCGGCTGCCAGCGAGGTGTTGAACAGCCTGACGATTGGTGATGCAACGATGCTGGTGAGCTCACTCAACACTAGAGGGTGAATTCCATCAGAGTTGGCTGATTGGAGACTTGAGAGGTTGTAGTTGTGCCATAACTTCGTCAATATGAAAATAACAAGGCGCGATGACGGGCTCCGATACTGGCGAAAGGGCTGATGTGGAATCCTACGTTGTATACACTGAAGCATAATGCCGTGCCAGGACAACAGTCTTAGCTTCGTCAAAGTCAGCGATGGTCTCAGCCTGAAGTGAGGTTGGTATTCCCAGAGTCGCTTTCGTACGACGTTTGAAATACGCGAACAATCGTTCGGGTGCCTTAACACAGTCGGCTGCCAGCACCTCTTCAAAGCTCCCCCGCCTAATTAACGTCACAGATGAATAATGATTTTTTTACCTGCCTGTACACATTGTAGAAGTCTTCACTCTCTCGATAACGTTGCCAAACGCGATTTCTTTTGCGGAGCGGGCATCGAAGTCCTCTACCAAAGCACGGAGGACCATGTGCTTGAGAACGCTGGCGGTGAGGTGAGGCGAAGCGACTAACCAGCCGAAGGATCCTGTCGACGACGCAACTCCAGAATGTGTCCACGTTATCAGAAACGTCCCGCTCTCATACAATATTATGCGCCGCCTCTCTAATACCCTCGAAATCCATGCGCTCGACGTTTGGTCCGCAGAATGGACTAGGCGACAATTAGACGCCCCATCTCCAGTGTATACACAGCACAGCACGGTCGCTCGAACCCAAAGGAGGTAGAACATCAATCTTGGAAATGCCTGACAACCGTGGAGCTAGAACAAGATCCAGAATGGACGATTGCTCACCTTCGAAGCGAGCTGGCCGGGATACGCGTTGGTACAGCGCCAGACCACAACATGGAAGTACATCTTCACTTCTCTGTAAAATGCTACATTATATGATGTCGGGCACCGGAAAATACCCTGGTCGTACCAAGTAATTTTCGAAAACATTTACAAAGCATGTTCTTTCTCAAATAGAAATTAAAAAGCACAATAACTAATATCTTAAGTTGGAATGTTAAAGCACAGCTTACCGAGACTTAAAAGTGAAGCACAACCTTGCAGCATATAGCCCGTTCCTAAGACCGGTGCCCGGTCGGTTTGCCTAGTAGCCATCTTTACACAGGTTAAAATCGAACTGATAAAAAGGAAGCTCACGACAATGGCATCCCACATTTATATTGAACACTATATTTCAACAGATGCCTTTAATACCAGTTGGTATTAAAAAGAACTTTAGTTACAGGTAGTTCTGTTTCATGCATTTTAAATAGGCAAAATAAGAATTATCAGGATTCTATCGTTTAGCGAATAAAAGGGAGTTAGGGGAAAAGTCCTAGTGGGGCTCCGGATGGGCTTATGATGGGTAGTGCCGTCGAAAACGATGGGCATATTTACCGAGGCCCCGATTAGCCAGACGGGTTCAGACCATCGTTCGATTTCTTCAGCGAATGAGTGCCTTTTTCTACTCTTTACTTTTAGTTTTATAATTTCTTGCTTTACTCAAGTTTTAGATCAGATCTGATCAGAGCACAGGACTAGCCGCCAATGCCATTTATAGTCCAGTTTCTCGCACCTGCGGGCCTCCGAGTCTCGCCGTGCTTCGACTTTCTGGAATCCTCTATCTTTTGGGAGCTGGGGCAAGACACTTTTCGGGATCGCCGTCAGAGAGTAGCAAAGAGCGACATTTCAATGGGGTAGGCCTCGGAAACCAGCAGGTTCGCCCTTCCTGTCACAGTGAAGACTTCCAGCTATCAGCTCGTATGAAACAGTAGGGGAAAGAAAGGTTTAGGGAAATCAAGAACTATTTAAGGGAGGTACTTAGACAGACTGAAAGGGCGTGAAGAAGAAGGAGAAATAGAAAAAGAGAACAGGAATGCTGAAGCGGGCTAGAATACTACAACTAGGCTCAAGCTGCTGACTCGCCGGAAAAGCATGTATCCACACAGCGTCCAGCTTCCTCTTGAACAGTGCCACGGTGTTCGTTCCCACCACCGCCTCAGAAAGTTTATTCCAGTTGTTAATTACCCTGCAAGCAAACGACTGAGCTCTGATGGTTTTAGTGGCCCTCGGCTTCAGTAGTTTCATATGGTGTTTACGAAGAGCGGAGTTTCCGTCGCGGGTAAACAGCGGCTTGTTCGTGGTTGACAACCCATTTGGTTGCTCATTGTTTCGATCAGTTCCCCCCGCGCTCACCTGCGCTTCAGCGAGAATAACCCTAGCTCTGCTAGCCTGTCCTCGTACTACAGTCCTCGTAGCCCCAATACCGTTCTCGTGAACCTTCTCCAGAGGGAGGGTGTCCCTCACTAACTGCGAAGCCAGGCTTGATCTACACACTCCAGATATATTCGTATTAACCTGAAAACTTCGTGGAAGTCCATTGTATGCCTTTTCAATAAATACAAAATGTTCATCCCAGCGCTAGCTCACTAAAGCCTATCGGTCACCAGGCGTCAGCCCGTTTCGTCTAACGTTAGCCCAGGGTAGTGCTGGGCAGTGTGCTACTTGAGGTAAATTGAGAAAGAGCCAATACGCCCTTAAACTCATATTGCATTCAGAACGTTGACCACACGTGAAAGACATCATACTAGGGATTTTTTATCGAATTTATTTACACACGTAGAACTGTACTGATTGCAATATGATTGGAGCCGCTGCTATCTTCCTTATCAACATTCGGGCGAAACACGGTACGCATAACGGAGAAGAAGAGAAGATCACTAGCTAGATATCACTAGTGCTTAGGACGAGTGACCAAACTAACAAATGAACCGCGAGAAGCAATTTTAACGATCCCGCAACCCACAAAGCCGAGCAGTCCGAGGCACTTTAAGTAGCTGACCCGTTCAAACAACGCCACTAGTCTTGAATTCCGACTCATTTAATTTCGGGTTGCATACGACTTTGTGTGGATAAAGCCAATCTTTTGTACAGATAGTTGTGTTGTGAGCTCGTTTCCACAGTTCCCAACACTACTAGCGCGAGAAGTAGCAGGCACCTGCCTACCCAGATCAGTAAAGGGAGGAAAAGAAAGTGAGAGAAGGGAATGTTAGTGTAGGAAAACTCACAAAAAATTGAAGAAGACCAAAAATGGAAACAAAAATTGACGTGAAAACGAGAAGAAATAGTAAAGGATTGATTTGGGGCTCGAAGCTTCCACCGTGTATAAGTCTTCGCAGCTACATTACATCCAGGTCAGGCTGCTCTTCAGAATTCATCCACCAGAACTCAAGGAAGGAAAAATGGTACTACAACCAGGACACAAAGCATTTCAAACAACCAAAACTCAATCAGTTCAACTCAAAACGTGAAAGAAAACGGGCATGAGAGCGGGCAAGTGGTCTGTGATACTAAGGGAAGATGAGCCAAAGTTCTGTCCAGTTTGTGTTATTGCAACCGCTGAGTCCGCCGTCAGAAGACCCCGCTTAAATCTACGTTGAATCTCCTCTACAGTGCTCCTACTATTGGTGTAGTTCCCTGCCCAATTAGCTGATTGGCCTGTAACGACGTCGATCGTTCTGGGAAAATGACTGTTTTCTGGACACCATTTTGGATCCATTTTCTCCACCACCTTTCCCGACGTTTGACATTGACCTCAAAGTGTTGTCCGGTTGAGTACCTTTTACTGGACTGATTTTTCCGAGGTTTCCGTTGACCTCGTTTTGAATGACTTTCGCTTTCGGTAGTTCTCCGATTGTACACGCTCGCGGTTCGCTTTCTGCACAGCCGTTGCGTTTCATTTTCCGTTCGGTGTATCTCTGGTATCGGTACTGTTTGGGTGCCACGATACATAGAATACACCTTGCGTCTGTAGACCGACATGCATCCTCTCTATTCTTCCGATAGAAAGGATATCGTTGGTATTTCGCTGTTAGACCCAATAGGAGACACGTTCATCAGTCGCTCTCGAACGTCTTATATAGGCCTTTCTACAATGACTGCCCTCCTTGAACGACACTTCTGAGGGCATCGGTGCACGCAGATCCAGTGCCAATGGTCTCCAAAAGCTTCGAAGCCTAGGATCGAAGTGGAGTTTCCTTGCGGTAAGGGCGATGCGCCTTAGATGCCCAGGATAGCACACGCCGCGACACTCGCTCGCTCTAGGTCCATTGGGAAAGCAACAAAATAACGAAGAATGCCTTGGTGCTCCGTATCAGTTATAATGATCTGACTCGGGTATATGCAGTGTTCAACAAAGGACAGGAACATGTCCAGAAGGTCTCACTCTAGGACCGGTGAGAGGTCGTTAAAAGTAAGACAGAAAAACCTCTCGCGTAGAGCGCAAGAGAAGGGAGCTAGCCCTGTTTCTCGAAATATCACAACCCGGTCCTCAATCTTGAAGCTGACAAGTGACATGACCGTCATTCGCGGGAAGGAAAAGAGTACCAAAAATGGATTCATTCAAGGTCTTCAAAAATCGGGTTGAGGTGGAAGAGGAAAGTTTGACTGGCCAGATTCAGTATCAGACCACTGAAATGGAAAACCCGCTAACACAAGCCACTTCTAGAGCAGGTGTGATAGGGACAGTGCAGGAAAGCTCGAAAAAGGCACCCAGATGCAACAGAAGAGTAGTTATAAAGGAAATCAATGAACTATCTTGCAGACATTTATAGAAGTCTTTCGAGCGCGGCTAATGAACGTACCTCCCATCCGGTCTCACAGGGAAATACTAACGTAATCCCCTCTGTCAGACGAACATAAAAGACGCAAGTCGGTTGACAGATGCGAAAGTGCATTCTATATGTCGTGATGCCGAAACAGTACTGATACGAGAAATACACCAAAAGAAGATGAACGGGACGGCTGAGCAAAAGGCGGACTGTGATTGTAAAGAACAACTGCTGAAAATCCTTCCAAATGTTCTACGTGCTTTGTGAATTGTATTTTACACCACTTTGAAAAGCACATTCATACTCTACACGTTTGCACGTTTGTTTATCCATGTGCGACATTTTAAGTTGGTCTTGAACCGTTTCTGACTGTCATGCTTTGGCCACGGGCTTTGAACCTTTAGGCTTTACTGTGAAGTCTAACTGGCCGCATACTTGAGGTTTGTATATATTTGTACCTTTTGTGAATTTCAATTTAGTGCCGTAGAAACTACGAATCAATCTTGTTCTGGTTTCGGGATTCGTTTGAATTGGCTATGCGTTGTTCAATTTGCGAGAATTGACTTACAGCGATCGCGCAAAATCGGCGAAAAACCTAAAGTTAAATTATATCAAAACGAGATCGACGAAAACCTCGGAAAAGTCAGTCCAGTGAAAAGAGCGCAAGAAAACTAGACAGAGAGGTCGGTGTGATGCGTCAGAAAACAACGCAGTGGAAATAGGCCCAACATAATGTCTAGAAAACGGTCATTTTCTCGGAACAATCGAGGTCACTACACAGATACAGCGAACGAATCGACGTCTGTGACAACTAGTTACCGATCCATATCAGTTGGGGTACCATCGCGTACCTTTGGTAAAAGAATGTTGTGCTCAAGTAAATGGAGGCCTATTTCTGAGGAGCAAACACCAAGGAGGCCCTCAGTGGTGGAATTTGTGGACTTCAGATACCGAGAAGCTTTCCTTGCCTTGGCGGATCAGGGCCGCATGAATTTCAAGGGAGGTGTTAGAATAGAACCGGAAAACTCCGCATCCTGAAGGGCCAAAACAGGCTCTCAAGAACCAGGAGTGTCCACACCAACCCATTAGTTGAATAAGACACGGCCATCCCATTCCTCGTCTTCTACGATGAGCCTCATACCAGTGGTCTCACATGCAACCTAGCCCCACGAAGGGACCAGGTTTTCGAAAATGCCCAATGGAAAATAGTGGTAAGTAGGACTATCAGTGGGAAAACTGTTACTGTTTCCCGATCTTGGTGGCTTACCCGAGCATGAACAGGCTTTGCCATATAGAAAGTTTATTCGAAGTCGATCCGCGAAACAAAACACCGATTGAACGAAGACTGGTAAATTTTTAATTTCAAAGTTGCGCCTCCTGAGGGAGTAAGCCTACCAAAAGGAACAAAGATTCTGTCGTCTATCGGCCTCACCTGTGCTGTCGTACGTGATCCGTGTATCGGTTCAGTTGTGAGGCCATTTTATTACGGGTATAGCAGGCGTAGCTCAGCGCATGTGTCACGTGCGATCCGGTTCGTCGCGATCTGTAATCGTTTTTGATCATCCAACAGCACTATCCATGTGAACTTGAGCAAAATGGACCTTGAGCAATCTGGGGGTGACATGTGCCCAATAGGACTGAGTGTTCTGTGATGCCTCACCGTTGGTTGTCTGCATCCGTGCTGCACTTCCTGGTCGTTGACGGAACAAGCAAAAGATGGTCTGCTACGCTGATGGATAATACGAGTGTTTTGCTTTACACTGATGGATCCGTCTACCGATCATCGTCATCATTATGTAATTATTAGCAGAACGGGCTTTAGCGCAGCCACCCAAGTTGCACAGGACGACAAATTTTGGTGTGATTCGTTCTATCTAGATGTTCACTATCGGTAAGTGACTATTGTTAATAAATCTACAAACTACATTTAGAACGGGTTTTAAGTAAGCACATGCTCTTACCGCCGGGGAGTGTTACGGCTGCTCAGGCGCCGTAATAAATGATCCGTTTTGGACACAGGTTATCTGGGAGACATCCATAGTGACTGGCATTTACAATCCTCTCTTTATCGTGGTTCTTGTTCTATTTATCTACCCACATAAATCTCTGGTCGAGGCCGGCATTCGCAACTTTTGTTTTCTCTCCGTTGAGAACGAGGTCGGTAGCTCAATTATTTTCCGCTGGTTTACGGTTTGGTTAGGCTGTTCTTTTGGTTATCTTGGGGGATCATTCTTAGGGGCTCACCTGAGACGGAGCATTGTCAAGTGGTACTTATGCTAATATTTTTCTACTTCAGAGTCATTATTGCAGACAATGCACAGTTTTGAACACAAACAATTCATCTGTCTTCTTTCAACCGGCATTTTTGTCCCGCGTATCGATTTCGATTTAACTTGCTAAATAACGAAGCTTGTTTAGGCGCCTGTAGACCACCGAGTTCGGGAAGCCGTAACAAGAACTGAGATGCCCGAGCGGAGAAAAAGGCGTTGGGAGCACTAAGCAGTAGAGCTCGAGTGCGAAATAGATGCTTCGCTGCCCGGGAACGACAAGGATAAGGGAGGAACATCAACGATGCAGAGTAATGTTGACAGTATCAGCGAGAAACAGGGGAGCCTTTGGCCCAATTTAAGGGAATGGACTGCGTAGTGGTTGCTGAATCATAGCTGCTCGAGAGCCGTAGACTAGGTCGAGCATGTCAAGGGGATTTAATGTGTACTGGGCCAACAGTGAAGATTAAAGAGCAAGGGGAGGGGAAGGATTGCTGTCGGTGCTGTCCAGCACACCACAAAAGGAGAGTACCAGGTACTTCATGCCCAGTATACAGGCAATAGCAGCGCAAGTTAAAACCGAAAGCGGGTGGCGCTGGCTTGTATTTACTGAGGCCCATCCCTTGACTCGGTGGAAGTTGAGGATCCTCCAGAATATCTATCAGCATCGACGAAGAATGAGGAAAGATGTTTAGTTCCGGGGGAATTTAACCCGCCGAAGATAGATTGACAGCCAATCAGGGTGCCGGCGGGGTCTTTTGGCCATAGGTTACTTGACCACATTAAGGACAAGGTAATGGTACGGCACATCCAGCAGCATACCAGAAGGAGAGAGGGCCAGCCTCTAGGTCGGTTTAATCTGATGATTTCCAAGCCCTGAGCAGTGGACGAAGTCGGAACTTAAACCTCTCAGTGGAAAGGCGATAGCAGAATCCTCAGATTCCGGTTCCTCGTCAGGGGAAGAACCTATCATGTAAGTAGGGGAGGTCCTCTGGGAGATTAATGAAGGGAGTCTGAAAACGATGACAAGGATACTAGTCCGGGATGCGGAGGGCAGAGTGGACTAAATTTGGGAGACATCATAAACAACTTACTACGTTTGACAGGGGAAGTTGCTCCACTATTCAGAGTTCGGAGAAGAGACTTGCCGCCGTAATGAAAAAGCAGTGCAACCCGAAGTCAAAGCGTACACTCCATGCATGCAGAAGATTCTGGGGAAGTGGTGGACATGAAGGCTTAACCCGGCACAAATGAATAAGGAAGGAGGAGGTGAAGCAACAGAGATCCAAGAAAGTAACATATGAATTGGGCATCACAGGAGTAACGGTCGGTTGTGGACAATCCTTCGAAGGCACCTTGATGTCAGGAGTTCGTCGAATTACACACATTTATCGTTTGCCGGTTTAGTAAGAATTATCTTTCTGCGAACTAACATTTGTTTATTCGCATCGTGTGAGCTACTTTGTCAAACTCTGTCCCGGGCGTAGGTGACTCACAAGCTTTCCCTCGTACACTGTAAGCCAGTTCAGGAAACCCCGTTCCATGCATTAGCATCCATGTTGCAAACGACATTTTTCATTCGTGTGAACTATCTTTGCCGGAATTCCGATTAGTTGTCTTGTTTCTCTTAATCTTTGTCACAAACCGGATTCCCACCGTTGCCGCGAGTGAGATTCGCTCAGCTTGGACTTCGTTGTGACTGTATTCGGTAATCTCATCTTCTGTATCTAACCTTTTGCTGTAATTCAGCTACAGTTGTTGACTTGTTGTTCAATTTGGAGCTTAAGAGCTCAGAAGGAACACTTCTGAGATGTGACTATTGTAAAATTAATTAATTTGTTTTATATAGTACCGTAGCTATTTGGAATCGACTTTGTTTTGAATTGTGGCGAAATTGGTTGCTACGCGTTGCTCGAACGTTCCGGGGGCTGGGCTTTACACAAACCATGAACTCAGCTCTCGTTTTCCAGTCGGCGTGGTAGCACATTTGGGGGCTATATTTGTTTTATGATGCCGTTCTTTCAAAAATTGCCTATCGTGGAAGTTACGGATCAGTCTTGTCTTGGTTTCGGGATTTGTACGAATTCGGCTGCGTATTTCCCAAAGCTTGTTATGGCCGATGAGAAAGAACACACAAAAGTGTTCCACCACTACTTTTAGGCTAGGTCGACCACGAGGGTGCCAGTGGGTGGAGTAGGACTTGAAAATATTCACCTAGCTGAGACCTGTGTGCAGAAGGCAGGAGCACCTGCGGAGTACTTCGAGAAGGTCTACAGGATGGGCTGAGGTGGGCCTCTTTGGTAGTCCTAGCCTAGCTAGTGTCATTGTTAGATGTCTTACGCGCTCTTGAAGAGCCCGACGACGGGTGTAACGAACGTTTGAACAATGCGTAGCCAAATTCGCAACGGATCCCGAAATCAAAAGACGATTATCCGCGATATTCTACGATACTAGATTATTACATGAACAATGACATAGAAAATATACAAACCTCAATAAAACGATCACAAGGACTCAACAACGAGAAACCGAATAGCAGCTTGTGAGCAAACAGCACGTGCGCCACGCAGGCCCTGAACAAGGATGTGCCAAAGTAGCGCTCTGGGAGCGAACAAATAACAATTGGTCTATAAAAACAACCAGTTCGTAAAGGCAAGTCAATAGCGTAGGCAAATGAGTGATGTCAGGAAAACACTGAATGGCGAGGGAAAAAGGGGGATTTTCCACGACCGGCTGTTACAACGGGCAAACCCCAGGACCAAACGGCTTGCATCCCGCAAACCTGAAACCACTGGCTAGGACTCTCGCATGGTCTCTGGCCACGCCGTTCGCGAAGTCCCTCAGGGAGGCACAATTGCCAGCCGAATGGGGGACAGATTCACATGGGCCGTGGAAGGGATGAAATGGCGAAAGTCGGCCTGTTAGTCTGTTATCCGTAGAGCTCAGATTGCTGGAGGGTCCTCGGAGCTGCGCCTGTGAATCACCCACAGATGAATAACCCCGTTGCTGGGGAACTGGAGTACTTCACAAAAAGGGAGTCCCGCCTTTGCTACCTCAGGGGCTTCCTTAAAGGGGCAATCAGGAGACTTGAGCGGGGTGAGGAGTTTGCAGCACGTTACCTTGGTTGTCGATAGAGTGATTCAGAGGCTGTTATTGCACGAACAACGTTTGCTGTAAGTAGCTTCTTCGTTAATGGGCTGGCTACAGGCCTTACCGTGCTATCGTCGGTTCTGTGTCGAGGCTGGGGACTGTATGTCCATAATAGGGAGGGCACCTAGTGGGATACCTCCAGGTGGAGCTATGGACCGGTACTCTTCTCAGAGTATGTGAGTGAACTATGGAGTGTTATCGGCCACAGTGTTTTGTTCGAGATTGACGTGAGAATTCGGCGATCCACTGAATCCACCCAGGTTCGGGAGAACCTGGATGCTACCCGCAGCTGGACACTAGCGTAAAAACTGCCCTTGAACCTAGGCAAACGCTTGTGACTATTGGTCTGGGGGGTCCGGAAGTACCCGCTTCCCAAAAGCCGGAGAACCTGGAGACGGTTGCACGGGGGATAGAAATTTGAGCTTGGGGATAGTCGTAACGAGCAACCCCAGGCCGTCGGCGCTGTGCGGCCACCGGCCAACTAAGCGACCACTCATGTACCTTATGGTCAGAATGATGACTCGAAGAGACTCTAGGGTCAAGCTGCCTCTTTACGCTGGCTGATGCAATCCCGACTAGGGTGAGCAGCCTAGTCCTGGGCTCTCCAGTCGGTTAGGGACACCCACCGACTGTAAAGGATTTAAAAGGGGTTAACGAGAACGAGGTCTTAAAGTCTTGAAGTGGTAGGCGGGTACGAGGCTGAAGCCCAAATTTTCCCGGGCCTGGTGAATATCTAGTTATCTGAATGTCAAAGGTGAGCTCGGAGACAGACAAAGCATAGCTTGAAAGGGTTCAGTTTACTGGTCTTGACTGCATTTTTGCTGTATTGCGAGCAAGCCGGACAATAGACCACCGGACAGGGGGGAGACTCCGGCTTTGTGGCACCCTGTTTGGCTCAACAAAGCCAACGAATCAGCCTTGGAAAATCCACCTGGCTTCAAATAGCGAGATTTTTGGATTGCGCGTGCGGCACCGGGGGTTTCTCTGGTCAGAGGGAACCGTAGTAAGAAGACAGGCTGGCATTATCACTGTACTTCTCACTCAAGCACAGATATGAGGAGAGAGACCTGATAAAAACAACAAAGAAATCGAAGGGCTTATCGAGAACGAACAAGCCATTGTTCGTCCCTAACGAAGGCTACACTCTCCGGGGGCGTAACCTGAGACTCTTCAAGCCGAGGGCCCACAAGAATACCAGAACCCTGTTATCCTCACAAGGGATGAAGAAGGACTGGAATAAACTCCCTACAGATGTAGTGGTGGCAGAGAGTATCATTCTTTTTGAAAATAAGTTGGACTTCGCCGAACACTTTTTCCCGTATTGCCCCCGAGACAGTGGATGGGACATAGCAGAACTTCCATAGCAGCTTCTTTGCTTTTCCTTCTATCCCCTCCTTTTCCCATCGATCTTTCATCCGCATTTCCCTCATGATTCTTAGCCACTCAGTATTTAATTCTTCACGAAGAGTTGACATTCGGGGGATTAGAATTTTGCACGACGAGTAAACGTGTCAGTTGCGGACGTTTTACTGAGACCAAATGTAGCTTTTGATGCACCCTACTGCAACGATCCCGATAAGCGTCATATTGTAACGGGGACTGCTAGGGCGAGGGGACAGCGTGAGTATCAGGTCGAACGAACGAACCAAACGAAGACCACTGACAGAAGAACAGGTGGCGAATATGTCAAAGGCTTCCCGTAACAGGCAAAAGAGGCACGCGGACCGACAGAGAGGAAACAGCGGAATTTCGGGCAACCAGCAAGACAGCCCAGGTGCAGTGCTGCCGATCGAGCCGTCAATTGAGACAACGGGATTAACCGAAGGGAAATGATGCCCAAGAGAAGCAAGCCATCGCTCACGGGCAACTGGCCAAAACTCAGCCGAAGCGCTAAAGCAGTGGCAGTTGCAATCTTGGTGCCGCGCAGTCTGGTAAGGGGCCTATAAAAACGATTGCATGTGTTTCGTGACTTGACTTGTTTAGAGCGTGAAATACAAGTATCCTGCCGTGTGTTGTAGTCTTTGTTATAATGTTACTTTAATATATATTCGCCGGCAAACAAGAGGGGGTTCCCCGAAGTCGAAGCACGATGAGACACAGGGCTCACAGGTGCAGGAAACTGGAATAACCGTTGACTCCAATTTGTAGAGCCAAGTTTGAGTTAGGAGTGGTCCAGTCTCAGAGGCCGTTTTGCCTAATCGGTCTCTCTGGTCAGCTTGACAATACGACAATCCCAATGAAGAATTTCTCCTGCCCGAGCTTCTGGCAGAATGTCAAAAGGCCGTCAAAGAGTCGGGAACCACCAAGTAGTTTATGACACGCTGCGACACAATTAACAGTTTATAAATATATGACAATCAACCTCAGTAGTGATCCCCTTGGTCACACAATCCAAGAACCGAAGCGGAAAACAGACTCGCGGAAATAAGCAACGGCCGCAATTCAGCCACTAAAGTCAAACCGCGGTAAACAGTGTGACACAGTAAAACAACCTGCGAGTTGGTCAGAAAGATTGTTTACGAAACGGACCAAGGGGAAGTTCTTTGACGCTGCACTTGTTGATCCCTCGGCCAGCAGCCAGCACTATCAATGGCGTCGGCCTCTAGCCCTCTGCCCTGGTTAGATTTTCGGTCTGGTTTGACTGAATATTGGCGGGGTTGTTTTGGTGCCTTTGCAATAAGATGGCGTTGAGCTTTTGTTGCGGGCAAAGTTGCACTAGAAAATATGCGAAACCAATGTCTTCCGTTGCAAATGTGCAATCAGCAAAACACTTAAAGCTTCATGATCCGAAGCCAAGTATTTGCGTGACAAGATCCTGCGCTTACCTCCATCAAACAACGAGATGTCTGCCTTCAGCCTATTCACTGCACCGCCTCTCAAACGAAAAAAACCTGCCCACTGTCTTATGCACTCCCACACCACACTCCGGGAATACTAACTCTTCCGGGGCCGCAACCCCTTTAGGTCATGCCACAAGACCTTCCCTGGGCGGCACCAAAGCCACATCCGAGTTCACTCTAAACTTAACGTTTCAAATCGCTCAACAACTCACTTCTCACTTCACCTCACAGCTAACTCCCCGGCATACATCAGGTTTATGTCCCCGTAGTGCAGTTTCGACGCGGGCGCCAGGAATGGAGCTTGCCAGACTAATGTCTTCCATAGTGGCCGCAAGTGTAGAATCTGTAAAACAAGAAAGAAGAACCTCACAAACTTAAGCCCATTCGGTGCATCCCAGGAACCAACATTTAAATCAATGGAACAAAAAAGATTTCTGCCCTCCACTAACTCGCCATACTTGCAAATACTGAACCGCGCACACGGCTTCGGTGCGAAGGACATATGCTAAAAATCCTCCCACATGTTACACTTGCCTTGCAAACATGGCTATGGTTGACGTCGGTTTGCTGGGCTCGTCCATACACAACACTGGTGCATTTGTTTGTCTGTGAGACTTTTGAACTTCGCCTTGAACTGTTTCTGACTATGGTACTTGGATCAAGGGACTTTGAACTTTCGGATTTGCCGTTTGGTTTACCTGGCCGCGTAACTGTAGAGTGATTGTCTTACTTTTCTATATGGTACGGTAGAAGCTACTAATGAATCATGCTCTGGTTTTATGCTTCGTGTAAGTTGGTTACAAGCCGCCTGAATTGCATTTCTTGTAGATTGCACTTGGTGTAAAGAACAAATACCGGAAATCCTTCCAAATGTTCTACGTGCTTTGTGAATCGTATTTGACACTACTTTGAAAATCACATTCATACTCTACACGTTTGCACGTTTGTTTATCCATGTGCGACATTTTTATTTGGTCTTGAACCGTTTCTGACTGTCATGCTTTAGCCACGGGCTTTGAACCTTTAGGCTTTACTGTGAAGTCTAACTGGCCGCATACTTGAGGTTTGTATATATTTGTACCTTTTGTGAATTTCAATTTAGTGCCGTAGAAACTACGAATCAATCTTGTTCTGGTTTCGGGATTCGTTTGAATTGGCTATGCGTTGTTCAATTTGAGAGAATCGACTTACACTCGGCGCGAGAATTCCTGATGTAATAATAAGGTGCGGGACTGAAGCCTAGATGCTCCAAGATTTTGTTTCCGTCTTGTTATCTGTAAATTAATGATGAGCTGGAAGATGATTCACTGCATAACGGAGCAGTGAGAAAATCTGTAGGGTTCGGAATGCTGATCTTGATAGCATTTGCTTCCGGTATTTCAAAGCTCCAGAACTCAGGTACTTGCTAGAGGCCGAGGTTGGCACAGGGAATGGATGACAAACTAAAGGCACCAACGGTCGCCAAAATACAGTAAAATTATTTAGGATAGTCGAAGTGGGGTGCATATCGAAACAGTATGGATCATGTTTACTTACTAGGGAGACTCCGGATACGCTACTGACCACGGGAGCTAGGGTTTGAATGGCCATGAGCAGGAAAGCCAGAAGTGAGCCTTTCAACTAGTGAGAACCAGTAGTCCCTTAAGCAAGCAGGCAAACAGTGAACGGCCATACAGTGAAAAGTCTGACGCTAGGCGACTGTGTATCCAGAAGGTAAACGATCAAGCCAGCCCGAGAAAAGACGGTGCTTGCGTGTGCGTGCCTCAGCAGAACCAGCTGACTGCGGGTCGACAGGCATACGGGGCAAAACGAGAGTTGACGGCATGGCGGGGCTGAGAAAAATTCAAACCATTAATCGTCTGGACCGGGACGCAAGAGCATTGGACGAATGTGTATAAATGCTCGTGGAAAAAATGAGTGTTGAAAACGAACAGGCTCACCAGCCTTGGGGCCAGGACAGACTGCGAGAAAAGGGGCGGTGCCAGTCCTCTGGGGAGCATTCGGATCATCGGAAATACAAGAACCGGCTTCGCTGGAAATGCTATAAGAAGCCTCTGTGAGGGAGACCGAAACGACGTTGTCCGAATCAAGGTATGCTACCCTAAGGCAGTCACTACTGACAGTGTCTGGCCCATTAGCCTCATCAATAATGAAACGTTTTTGTCACGGAAAATGACGCGAAACGGACCTGTGCATGCCAAAAGCAACGAGCTTTTAACGGCACCTTGGTAAAGAACGATGTAAGAGCAAGTATTTAAGCATTTGAAAGTTCAAGTGGGACGAACGGAGGACCTATCTGGAAGCGAACAACTGTCATTGCCGAACAAAATTAGAAGGGCCAGTAACATCAGGGGTGCCTCCGAAAAACTCACGGACAATGGTAGGGGTGTATCAAACACCAAATCAACGAGAAAAGCGCCAAAATCTTCGTTTAGGACAGGGCATAAGGACAGCGTGTTTAAGGGAAGGGCATTTGGCCACATTGCAGAACGAGAGGTGGAGATGAGAGAAGCCTTTAGTTTTCCATGAAAGCTTTCCACTAATCCATTGGATGACGAGTGATATGTCATTGTACGAATTTACTGGAATCGAAATAGCGGAGTTAAACCACGGAAGGGTTTCGACCGCAGTCGTGCACCTCTATCCGTGGCAATCGCAGATGGAATACCAAACGGAGATATCCAGTGGTGTAGATTGTTTCGCTGGGGGTATCATCTATGGGGAAGGCCATGGGTCACTGTAAAATGATCCACACATGTGAGGAGAAAACGGTGTCCGTCGGCCGGTAGTAGGGGGCCGGCACTGTCCAAGAGAATATGAGAAAAAACGTACTTTGTCTGTGGATGTTCGGACGGGGAATGAAAGCACGCTCCAGTGAATCTCGCTTCGTTGGCAGGGTATATACTTACCGGACCAAACAAGAAAGTCTCTCTTCAAGTTAGACCAAACATAGCGCTCGGAAACGAGTCTGAAGGGGGCGCTCATTCCGGGATAGGATATAAAATGTAAACGCGTAAAAGTCAAGCATCGAAGGGAATATGGGACAAACTGGTAAGTCTTACCAGTGGAGACTTCGCAACCAATTGCACCACTTCCATCAGGTAGAGATGAGTCGTTCAACATCAGGGAGGGCGATGACCGGTAGCTCTGTAAGCCTTGGTCATTCTTTTGAGCCTGTGTTACATCGGACCAACTGAATGTCTTTGGGCACTTTAAGCAATGGATACCTGGGGGCGACTGGGCATCAACCAGAACATTGCTGGACCCCTGTTTATACTTCATATCGGTGGTATATTAGGAAACATGGTCGAGGTGTCTAGTTCCCCCGGGCGAATAACGGTCGCCGCTTGAAGCTAATGCACGAGTAATAGGCTTATGATCGGCGCAGACAATAGAGCTTCTAACTTCCAAAATGTGCCGGTGTTTTATTGCAGCCTAGATTGCAGGCTATTCACGGCCAGAGGTGCCATAACGAGTCCATGGTTGCCGCAGTGTTAAAGAAAAAAAATGATAATGGCTGTCCAACCCCCTGAGCAGTCTGTGGCAACTCGGCTCCAATGGCTATTTGGGAGCCTTCTGTCCGAAGTAGGAGAAAAGCGTCCTCCTCACTGCTTAAGTGTGCGAGGATGGGGACTTCGGACAGCTCTTGCTTAGCCTTTAAGAATGCTGATTTTGCTTTTGGAGTCGCCGAGAATTTGCGAAGCCCCTTCTTCAGATGTTCAGAAAGTGGTCCCACGATCTCCAAAAAGTTTGATATTAATCGACTATGGTAGTTGACAGAGTCCAGGAAACAACGGAGACCCTTAAAAGACCGTGGTTCTGGATGGCTCCAAATAGCATTCACTTTGTTTTGGAGTGGTCGGATATCTTCACGTCCAACACGGTGGCTAATGGACCCAAAAGATTCGGCATTAAGGATACTTTCGGAGGTATTGGCCGAGACTCCACAATTTTGGGAAGCTTCGGAATACTTGGCGTGAATGTCCCCGATGTTGATTTTTCACGGTACAGGCAATGAGGACGTTGTCAATATAAATGAAAGCAAAATCCAGACTACCGAGAACTTATTCGAAGAACCTCTGGAACGTTTGAGCTGCTATGTGCAGGCCAAAAGGACATACAGAATTTCATTCAGCCCAAATGGTGTCGTGATGGTGGTCTTGGGAACATCTTCAGGAGCGACGGGAATATTGTTATGTGCCCTAGCGCCCTTGGGGAAAATAATTTTGCCACGCACACTGTTGGCGAAGTGGTGAACTTGTGGAAATGGGGAAAGGTCGAGTACCGTGGCTTTGCTAAGGGCTCCAATCGCCTTTGCGCTTTGGAACCATATGGAGTGGGGAGGCCCAAGGGCTGCTTGATGGGTGGATTATCTCCAAATTAGCATGTTCTGGAATTCCTCTTTTGCTACCGATAGGCGCCCAAGCAATATTCGACCAGGACGCTCTGAGATTGATGGACCTTTGGTGACAATGTGATGTTGGACGCTGTGCTGTGCCCCTGAGGGTGATGCCTGTGGTTAGGTGATTGCCAAAATATCATCCGAAATGGAGAAAAATGGAGCTCACTGTCGTGGGGGGTACCCTGAGGCAATTGGTGGAGGTACTTGAGCTGTGTGGTTCAATAGATGTTTTGCTGTCCAGCAGGGCACATTTCTACGCGTCAACCACAGTTGGAAGGGCAGAAATGGAATCAACTCCGAGAACCGGGCATCTGTGAAAATTCAAGTTATCCGTCGGATTAAGCCCAGGTCAAGTGTTAGCAGCTTCTGATGGCATGTCTAATTTGGGGAGCTGTTGGTTGCTTGAAAATTGGAAGTAGTAGGTCACAGATTGTGTTCACTAGGCCGAGTGGGGATAACACCTACCTGAGCGCACGTATCAACCAGAAACCGCATGACAGTAGACGGATTAAAAATATAGCAAACCCAGCCATGTTTGGAGCCGACGGCAGAGTTCGCCATTACTGACTGTCTGTCTCGTTTCCCGAAGCTGTTGCTTAAAAAGCACACTGTGACCGGAAACGACGAGCCTGATCCCAAAAACGTCGGTGATACCGACAGCGTGACAGTAAAGACGACGAGGCAGAGTGGTTGCGACGACACTTTGGGCGGCACACAGCTGTGGGGATTGACTTGCTGGAGGGCAGCGTCCATCTGGGAGTTGAGGTTGGAAATTTGTCCTTGGGGATTGGAGGCACAATCGGGAACCGATGATTGAGGCGTAATAGTGGCCGGAGTGCTTGTGAGGCTCGCTTTCAATGGTTTGCCAGCTTTGGCCACCGGTTCCCCAGCCGGAGACCCTGGGTGGAGGAAACGAGAATTTCCTTGGTCGACGGAGAAAGTCGTTTCAACCACAGTCACTTCCCGGCTACCACAGAGACTCCCCCTTGAAGGGGACCACCGAAGTGGCTCTTTTATCTGGCTGAGAGCGAGCCGCACATTTGACCCTCAAGCCTCACGCCCATGTGCTGTGATGTTGGGGACCGTGTTACCTTACAAGACCCGCTTGTGCCACCAGTGGGGGTCTAGTGAAATTCTCACAGGCTTGGTGGTCATTCACAAGGCCCCTACCGGGGTATCGCAAAGGGAGGCATAAATTGCACACACTAATCCGACACGATTGTTCCAGGGGCTCGTTCATGGTTCGTGCAGCAGATGCCATCTAAGAGCGGGACAGAAAAAACGAGCAAGCTGCAGTTGAGTAAAGAGATACGGAAGGAACTTACCCCGGTCGGTCGGCACTTTATAGGAATATTCGAGTTCATAGAATATTCTGCTTCTTAGTTTTGGAAGGGTTTTATAAATCCTTGAACAGCGAAACAGTCTTGGGCTTGGTTAGTGAAACGGATGCTGTCTACGAGACGCTTTGATTAAAGCAAGTGAAAACCAAATAGCATTGTTCGCTGAAGCCTAGCAAATCCGGGTTGCGGTACTTGAGGTGCCCGGGTGATATCTGCGACGAGTGAAGGAACTATTTTAGCACTGACTTCGGGCAGCCCCCTCTTTCCGGACTGTCGTCAATTTGCGCAACCTTAAGACTGTCGTCAGTTACAGTTTTCTGCCTACCTTTTTGACCAGTGAAGTGAACTCGATCTCGTCCCTCAGGCACCTTAGAAGGACCTTTGTGAGGCCATTGTAGAGATTTTATAACACTATCCAAGAGTATAAAGGTGTGGTCAGTTCTAGTGGAATGGAGGATGATCAAGACAGCTATCGAGGCGAACGCCTTTGCGAGCAGCGCATCTGCGCAGCCAACTGTTGACATATGAGGCACACAGTCGTCACTCTCGCTACCCATAACAAGGTAGTCCCCTGAAGACCAGAGTTTGGCCAGGTGATATTCCGCAGCTGAGGCTTTAGCATCTCGTTCATAAGCGGGACGCAAACCTAAGAGAACAACTGGAGGCGCCAGCCCCCAGCTACAGCCATCGGAATTGGCGAGCGAAGCTTTGAGCTTGCGATGTTAAAACCTAAGCACGCAGTTGGATTCTGGTTGGTTTGGTTTCCTACGAGAACATGGGCTACCTAACTAAACTGAGTTACGTCACACCAGTGGCTTGAGGCCGCTTGAAGGAAAGTAAACCGTTGTTGTCATTTATGCTCCCGGAGAGGCGCTATTTGTTGCAACCATTGGGGGAAGGACAGTCCTTGGGAACGGGGGCTGTGCCTGGATAATTCCAAAAGCCTTGTCTGCCGCATAAATGAACAACCCAATTCACTTAACTGGCACAAGTCTTCAGCGAATTCTTGGCCAGCTTCCATCAAGGTACACAGTTGAGCCAAGTTCTAGCAGTTCGATCTCATCTCGCACTGTACTTAAATAGTCTGGCTCCTGTAGACTTCTGGGATAGGGAGGTTATATTTGTTTATACTCTGGTTATTGTTTTCGGCCGCTCGGCCACCTCAAATGGCAACTACCCTTTACGCTAAGACCAGAGCAAGTCTTGGCACGGGTGATATATCGCCATCCGTCGGAACAATAAACCTGAGATCGCCTATGGAAACACTCTGTTCGAATGGAACATTAGATGAAGGCATCTAAAGTGGCTTACGTGGCGCATGTTTAACGTCCGTTGTAGGGAACAGTTCGAGGTGCATTACCATCGGTACAACGGGTACGAAGGTGTGACCTGGATCGGTCCCATCTGCACGGAGGTCCTTCACATGGGACTCTGAAGTAAAGCCGCAGGTATATCCCGAACAAGAGTTGGCCTGACCTCGCCTCTCGAGCTGGAAGAAGATACACTGAACAGGAGCAGTGCAAACGTCAGGGTAGATCGTTATGTTGGCAGTGTAAGCAGCTCGCCAAACAGTCACACTTCGCCGGAGTTTTCGACGCTGAACAAGTGTGTAGTCGACGGGGAGGGGCGATCAAGTGGTTTCCATCTGGTCTATGAATAGCAAGGATTATTGGGGGGAAGCCAGCTTTCTGGGACTTCCCGCGAGACAGAAACTTTAGATCGAACGGCATCGAAGCGAAGTAAACAATTCCGTGCTAACTCTGGAAAGGCGGGGGGAATTTTCAAGGGCGACGTGAAAACACCAGAAACAGCAACAGTGGAGACCAAAAGCTCTGAGAAGTGACGAACGTCTGTCTCTTTTGACTCCAGGTCGCCCGCAAGAACAATCTGAGGCAGCCTTAGGGAGGCATAGAAATGTAATAGTAAAGGGAATACCAGAGCTCACCGTGGAAGAAACTAGGCCGAGCAGGTGATGAGGTTCCATAGAATGAAACTCTTGCGAGTGGCTGTTGCGCAGAACAGCCTCGCCAGCAAACGAGTCCCAAGGATAGTCGTTACCACTGGGCCGGAAAATGGAGAAGCTGGAGTAGCCGGACCGACAGGAGACCAGTAAATTTCACGCTTAGAGATCTCTCCGGCCGATGCCGATCGTATCAAGGCCGCCACAAAAGGTTCAGTATTCGTTGGGTCGGACGTTTCAGGACTGAGAGCGTCCAGCACCGCCGCCAAAGGTTCAAATCCGCAAAATTCACCATCTTTAAACAGAGCCTGATTATAGTCACGGGTAGAGGAAAAGCTTCGCCTGAAATTCCCACCTCACATCACGGGGGTAACAAGGAACGAAACTCCCTAGGTACGGAGTCTTCGTGAGAAGCAGGAAAATACCAGAGATGGAGTGTTTGAGAGGACAGGCACTCCGGTGGTGGCACCTAAAAAGCGGCCGCCATTTAACTCGTCCGGAACCACCACGACAAGTGGCCTCCGCATAACTCCGATCCAAGCTCCAAATGCTTAATAGTGGCTCAAAATAAGTTCCGAGCAGGCCAGATCCCCTGGTAAACTAAAAATCCTGCAACCGTCATCCAAACTACTTGTTGTGTTCTCTTAAGCAGCTGGTGTTTGGAAGCAAGCCGTTGGAACCGAAGTCCCACGCACGTCAAGCCCGTGAGATAGCAATCATGGAAACATGACTAAGACCCCACGAAGATATCTTGAGCGTCTGCACAAAGCATCTCTTTCTGGGCAGGAGGGAGAGGCAGGGATCTCAGGATGGAGTTCCTTTGCTGCTCATAGCAGAGCTACCTGCTCAGCCTCAGCCGACCCGAATCAGCCTACGCAAAGTGCAAGCCAAAGCCACCCAGGTTAGTCTGAACCGCTAGACCTGATAAAGCTCGTATTTAATGCAAACCCTCCTCCAGCCATAAGACGGATGCAGGAAAGTCTCGTCATAAAGGTATTCCGATGATTTGGGGCTCTAGGGTTTCAGTGTTGGGAGGTTTTAGCGTGCCTGAAGCAAGCTGGTTCAAGGATTACCACCCAGGAGGACATTAAGATGATTACTGATGGACAGACTGCCCCGGAAGGGCTTGGTGCGGCAGGCTGAGGAGAGAACTAGGTGGACATATAGACAGAGGGCCTCCCTCCTAGATATGGAAATCAACAGATTCCCAAGAGATATTGCAAATCCTAAGGATGAGAGAAAGAATGACCACACTGTGATAATGTTAGTGGTCAGCGGACAGAGGTCCTCTGCTCCTGACAAGTTAGAGCCCTGCTTCTATCAAGCTGACACGGGACTTGTTCGAGGACAGGGAAGCGGCAGACTGATGGGTAGATACAGAGGTAGACCCCGCAGAGTGACAGTAGCGTCCCATCGGGAACAGTAAGAAACAGTTGACAGACAAGGTAGCCCTATCCAGGAAGACATGAAGACAAGAAGCCTAGTCCTGGTGGACCAGTGGAGTGCGGGGGGCGCTCCAGGTAAAAGCATCCCGAACTAAGCGTAGGGGTAGCTGTGGCCATTGAGACTCCCAACAGTGTGAAGCTGCGAGGATTACTTTTCTGGCTACGCCGATAGCTGGACGAAAGAATTAGGAAAACTGTGAAGGATCCTTAAATCAGCCTTGGGTAATACTTCAACCACAGTCGAAGCCGGCTCCCAAGGTCATCCGGTGGCAAAGTAAAGGACAACCACGTAAGGCCCTCCCTAACCATATCTATTAAGGTGGATGGACTCACGTCTTTCTCCCAACAGATTTGGTGGTGCTGGTATGTCGGGTCAACCCCTAGACAAGAAGATTCTCGTGCAGACCGTAGAGTATGCTGTAATAGACACCTCGGAAGTAGCCACCACCTCAGGCAGGTTGAGGGCCTCTAGACAGGCAGAGCCCGATGGTATCCACCCGGTCATTATGGAGCAGCGAGATGACGTACTTTTAGAACAGTTGACTGCCATATTCAACTTATGGATGGAAGAGGGTGTTATGTCGGAAGACCGATTAAGGTCCACAGTGGGCCCAATTCACAAGGGCGGAGAGGGGGGTATGTGCCCGAAATACTGTTAAACCAAGTGCGACCAAAAGCTCAAATAACTAGTGTGTATGTTGTTTACTTGCATCCGCAGATTTATCGACTGCTAACGGGTACTCCATGCAGGCGAAAATAAAATCTGAATTCCTTGTGGCCCAGTAAGTAAAACACTGGGAGGTTTGTGTAGCTTTGCAAAAACCAGAAAGCACGAGTGGAAATTCAGAGAGACCAAGAGGTACATCCCCATTTGCGATGGAAATCTGGCAATAAGCACCTTCCAGACCTACTTCAAGAACACACGAGCACCGTTCAGGTTTCTCTGGAGACACTGATTATGTAGAGCGAGATACCCTTCTGGGCCCATGGATTGAGAACTTTCCCAAGTTCAGTTAGTACCTGCTCCCGCATAGGGTCTATAGCTTTTAGTCCCCGATTGATGACACGATAACGATTATCTCGGTATCATGCGAGGGAGGGGAACTTGGAACTCTGGAGTAAGGTACTTGTGGTAGAACGCATGAGCTTGTGGACGGTGCACGCAGGTGGAGCCAGTAGGGCCACGAAATACTTCAGTTGTTTGTCCTGGAAGGCTGACGCAGAAAGGACTTTGGTTCTGGACTAGTACTCCAGCTAAGTGGCGACAGAATTTCTCCATGGCTCCTGCTGCGCTTGAGAGCAACAGCGAAGCCAGCAAAAGCTGCTCCCCAAGACTCACACCAATAGCTGTTCGTCGATCACAAAACTGCGTCCTCTTTAACAACTGGTGTAAAGCGGGTGGGTCCGGTTTGCGATCTTGCTCAGAGATTAATTTTTGTTAGGTTTGTTATCATGAGCACTCCCCATGGTTCCATTTTCCTGCGGCCGTTAGAACCCTAATAAACAAGCCAGATTCCGGCCTCCGTTGAGTCAAACCACCATCCAAAGAGTCTCTTGTCTTAGTCATGCGAGATACCGGAATTCCATGTGGTCCTGTCCGAACGGGCGAGATGGAATACAAGAAAGGCCCGTGGAAACCCTCGTTCGACCTCGAAGTCAATAGGTCTTTCGGGATGAGCTCCAGATTGGTGGGGTCGCCTTTAATTACTGGAACCAGTGGGCGGTTGTTCAGAATTCTTTCGACCTCGGTCATGACCGCGCTCAACGTTTCGTCGTCAGACGGCTGTCACCCAATGGTCAACAGAAATACTCGCCTGGTGGACCTGATCAGGCGTTCCCATACGCCACCGCGACCGCTGGTCTGCGAGGGATTGAAGTGCCATCGTATGCCATAGGCCACGGTTCGATCCTGTAGCCCGTCACTGTTCATGTTTTTGTACCAACGCTGCCGTTCCCGATGAAAGCCTACGAAGTTTGACCCATTGTCGGAGTATATATCTGGTGGTATGCTTCTTCGATTGACAAAGAGTTGCTAGGCCCAGAGGACAGAGTCAGTTGTCATTGAATGTGCGACTTCTAGGTGTACCGCGCGTGACTTCATGCACGCCACGATACACCCGTATCGCTTTTCTAATCTCTTCCCGCACCTGATCCACAAGGGCCCGAAATAGTCCGTCCCGGTGTCGCTGAACGGCCACCAGCCCGTAGTCACCCTGCATTCTGGTAGTGGGGCCATGTTTGTTTGCTCGCCGTGGCATTGCGTCTCCTTCAATGTACACAACGTCGGATTACGCGTTTTACAGTCTCTCGTCTTCTCAACAACCGAAGGCGCTTTCGGATGACGCTCGTCACGTGACTTTCCCCGGCATGTCCCTCCACGGCGTAGACATGTTGGATCATTAGCTCTACTACAGGTTGTCTCGCCGGCAGCAGTATAGGATACTTTGTGTCGAAGCTCAGGTAGGCGTTGGCCAGCCTACCATCCACCCGTAGTAATCCAATAATGAGTTTGGGGTTTGAAAGCTTCAAGTTACCTCTCGGAGATGATATTCTTTTGTCAATTGGTCCCGCTCCTTCTGCCCTCTCGAGTTCTCGGGTGAAAGCCTCCCATTGTATCATCTCGAATAAATCGCGTTCTGCGGCTCTTAGTTCATCAGGGCTTATCGGACCCACTCGTACACGGCTGAGGGGGACATCCCTTTCATGCCCAGCAAACGTCCCTTGAAGCAGGCCGACCAAACTACTCTCCGAAGCATCTTCATCCAGGAGTAAAACCCGACCAATAGTGACAAGATGAATGTCGCTTCAGCGACACCGGCCGCTATCACTACGCCTTTGACCTCCATTTCCAGTTCCAAATGGGGCTTTATTTCGCACACGGGCCAGTCCTGTCGAAGCATTTGAGGGATTATCGACGGCCAGTCGTTGCAGTGATAATCTCCTCATTCCTCTAATCTCTGCGCATATTTGTTATCTCGCCGGATGACACAAAAAGGGCCAGAGGGGGCCAGTTGTAGTTTAGCGGTTTGTGCCGAAACAAAGGGACCACACGAAAACCAAGCCGATTTGTCCAACCGATCCGGAAAAACAGACCAAAGGCAGACGGCATATATGTTGGGGGCGTCCCGGAGCAGACAAAGAGTGGCACACAGACTAACCACTGGGAAGCTTTGGGATCACAGGCAACCAACAGCGTAGCCTACGTGCGAGGCTACCTGCCGGGCCGTCAACCGTGACAATCCGATCAGCCGAAATGAGAAGACGCCCAAGAAAATCAAGCCAGAGACCACAGACAACTGACCGGAACGCACCAGAAATACTCACGTGGCGGCAAGACCAATGTTGGGGCTGCTCGGTCTGGAAGGGGGACCATATAGAGGATTGTACGTTTTCCCTGAAATTAATTTGCTTGGATGTCCAAACACAAGTGTCCCCACCATTATTTCCGTCTTAGTTACAGTAGTAATCGTCGCGAAGCATCGGCTCGAATGAACACATGGTCGTTATATAATTGAGTCAGAGATATGCGGTCGCTCCCGCATTTGGTGTGACGAACTTTTTGCATGGGCCTCGTAAATAAAACTCACAGTTCGTAACGAGGAAACCAGTTATCCCAGAAGTTTGAATGTGCAATCACAGCCTGGTTCGGTCGATGCACCACGCCTCTTCACCCTAACGGAGTCGCGTAACTTCAAGATAGCTATCAGTAAAACTCCTTGTTTTCAAAAGGATTATCACCAGCAGGAAGGGCAGCCGTCAGTGGGCGATGGAATCTCTCCACCATGCCATTAGCCTGGGGATGACAGGCCGTCGTCTTGCAATATCAGCAGCCGAAAGTGTTCAGTACCTCGTGAAAGGCACCGTCAGAATGGGAACCGCAGTCCGTGGCTACGATAAGAGAGCGACCGAAATGTCTCACTCAACTAGTCAGAAATAATCTTGCAGCTTCCGTCGAGGTCGGAAGGGGAAACAAGTATGGCCTTTATCCATAAAGTGAAACCATATACATGCGTTAGGACGGGGCAGTAGCAGCCGGATGGCGGAAGAGGCCCCACGAGATCCACATACAAGTGATAAAAATGCAAGTCCAGCTCAAAGGATGTGCTTGAGGCTGATTCGGTGTGACGGTTTATTTTACCGCGTAAACACTTAGGATGAGCCCGGGCACATAAAGGTACATCGCGTTTGACGCAAGGTCAAGTGAATCGCTCGGCGATTAGTTTCTCTGAGGCAGCTACACCAGGGCGCGATAAGTCTTTGGGACTGATGGAACGTGCCAGCAAAAACTGACTAGAATTAGCTCTGGGGTTCAACACATCACAAAAAATAGCCAACCCCGGAGATAAAAGGGCCACTGAAGTAAGATGCAGGAGCTGTTGCCCCTGAGCTGGCGCATCCCAGGATAGGCTGCCTAAGCTACAGCGACTGCTTCCAGATTTATGCCCATTGGTATAGGGTTATCGATATTGTGGTTGCAAGTGAGTGCATCCGCTGCTGGATGGTGTTCCTCAAAAACGTGTCTAGTGTCCGTGGTAAGACGTGAAAAGCAGTCTGAGCGGTGAGTTTAGTGTGGTGAATGCGGTTGAGGGCTGGCTGAAGAGAGTACACTAGTTGTTTAAGACATGTGAACACTGAATATTTAGCTCTTCAGTGTATGCCGGAAACCTCGGATGCCCGAGTAAATTATCAGTAGTTCTCCACTGAAAATGCTATTTCTATATTCCGAATTTTGGAGAAGCTCAGAGGAGAAAGCTAATGTTTGCCATAAGTTATTGACGAACTGTTATAACACCTCCACAAGTAAGATCTATTTTCATGCACAGAGAAAAGGTACTTTCGAGTGATGCTTAGCCAATTCACACGAATCCCGAAACCAAGGATAGTTTGGCTTGTCGTTTCTACTGTAATGGATTGTGAAGTGGACAACTACACAAATATATACAAAAAGCAAACATGCGACCACAAAGACTTATAACGACAGCCAAATTCACTGCTTGAGGAAAAGGGGTTGTAAGCCAAACAAGCTCAAACGAGTGCTGACAAAATCGCGCTGGGCACGAATAAACAAACACAGGTGCCCAAAGCTATAATTGGCGCAAAAGACGCAAAGAATGAATATAGCCCAGAGTTTTCCTTAATGCAAAACATCGTAGCCTTCTCCAGGGATTCATTCTCGTCTCGCAGTTACAGAGCCCACCACCATCAGCCGTAACCCACCAGTGTCAGTAGGTTGGAATTGAGGTACTGATTCTTCCCACTTACACAAGTCCTGCTGTCAGTTCATCTACATACCGACAATGGGAGGGGGGAACCTGCCTAACCTTACACTAGGAATGACCAAGCATAACTCGCTAGTGATGCGTGCGCATTAGTTCTCTTGGGGCGATCCGCAGCTCCTTTTTCGTCCACAGTTAACAAACCTCACGCATCGTATAACAGGTTTAAAGACAAAGATGTAGGTGGCTAACATGTGCAGACTTTTTGGATGCACTGAGAATGCTGAACCATTAGGAGTTCACATGTATGCATGCTCGCGCGAATGAATTAATGTGACTGAATGTGTGGTGAAGATAATTCTAATGCTTCCATTCGTTCTCTCGGCTGTTAAGCAACACCCGAAGTCTGAAGATGACGGCCTGATAGTGGAATTCGGCACCAGATAGGGAAACTATTTAAAATATGAGCTACTCAACCCAAATAGGTACAAAAGCGTATCCTTATGCTCAAAATGCGTGTGTATATGGGTACTTAAATTGCTATACATGTGACTCAGGAGTTATGCTGTGAGGGAGTCATAACATACCGCAGAGTCCAGAATTTCTGGCTGCTTGAGGCCAGTAGTCGTTCTCAGGTAGACACAACTTTCCCATATCCAGAGCACACTCTTTCTTTCCTGTTTCCACTAGCGAATTAAGCATGAATCCAAAGGAGCCAGCCCGGCACTCCCTGATGATTCTTAGCAGCTGCTTCGCTCGGAGTGTTAGCTCTTCAGCCAGGAGTATTATATCACCTAACCCGAACGGTCTCTCCTTGGAGATTCACTTTCGTCTGGACCGTATAAATAGCAGGCCGTCTCTTATCCAGCGTCTCCAACACACTTGAGCAAGGTAGTCGGCCTATTCCAACCCTGGAGACAGGTTTGTCCTGCTGTCTTTGGCTGGTCCCTTCCCTAGTTGGGTTCGAGTATTAGTAAGTTGCTGAGAGTCGGAGCGACCACATTGGTGTCATTAGAAGCAGCAGGTATTAAATGCAAGTTTTGCGAATCCTTTCCACATCAAAGAGGAAGGTATTCAAATGATCTTCATGCAAAGGTTGTCGTACCTTGGAGGTTATCGGTACCGTCCTCGCGAATCGCATTGGTCTTCCCCATGCCCCACCACGATGAGTTGCGTGCAGCGGGTTAAAATGCCAGCACACTTCCTAATGCCGGTTTTATTTCAAATCTGAAGTTCATCTGGGAAACGCCACCAGTTTTCGACTTCCTTCCAAGCTACGACAAAGTTTGATCCATTGTCTGGACAAAATGCCGGTGTGTGAAATCCTTCCGCCAACAAAATGCTGTAACTCCATCACAAACTGTTCAATTTTTATCGTATAAGCTACTTATAGATGAACGGTCGTCATCTTCCAGCAAATCATCCGATAACAGCAACTTTTACAGTTGGCCTCAAGCCTTGTGGCCGTAATAAAGCCCAAACAGTCGATACCTGCCTCCGAGACCTGTCATAACCCCCCTGTCACTGTGGCAACTGGTAGCGGCGCTTTTAGCTGTTCTCCCGCCATTGCTTTTTGCCGGTGGCACCAGATACCTTTAACAACGCTCCTCCTTACCGCGGCTCTCTTGGCCGTTATTTGAAGTCGTTGGCGAATGCTGTCCAACAAGCGGGTTTCTGAGGAGTGTCCTCCCACGTTATGACGGTGTCGAGTCATTCAGACCTTCTTTCGGTTTCTGTCTTGTCACGAGATTGGACTCTGCATTAATAATCAGAGGAAATTTATTCAGTCTGCCGCCTATCCTGTCATCCAATCGACCAAATTTAGGTTAAGTTTATTAAGCTGACTCTGAACGAGTCTTTTTGTTCCCTTCTGCGAGTTTCCTTTGTTTATTTTGGCATATTTCAAGGAAAATGCCCTTATTTGTGGTGAGCGCGGCCAGGTCGCTTGCCGTTCTCGGTTCAAATCTCGCTGTCTGACGTTTGACACATTTTTCATGACGGAATCTTTCGTGCCGGCTGTACGGACAGCCGCATGGCTAAACTTCCTTCCACTGTCCAATGGCCTACCTTCCAGATCATCGGTAATTTAGGGCGCAAGATGCATTCAAGATTGGTTTCCTGAACCTTTTCGCCTTGTTCAGAGGTCCTTCTTCCAGTTAGTGGGCAATATCCGATGCAAGTCACTGGCAAGGTTCGTATTTTCAACCCTTTCCACCTTTCTCATTGACCCATTATCCAGTAGACTACCTTTCAGCCCACTGGTGACTTACGGATAACAAGATAACCATAAGATCCGGGGACATTTGTGCTTTGGCCCCGTATTCGTGTGCTACTTCTGGACTTCAGGTATCAACTCGTTCTCTGCTTGCTTGTGTTCCCTGGAGGGTATCGGATCGACGTTCAAATTACCCCTTAGTCTGATATCTGTGAATGCCGTTACCTGTTTTTTGAATTTCGTCCACCGTACCACAGTTCTGGGCGCCTTGGTTTAACAGAAGAAGTGGCACTAATAATTCAACAATGCATTGTAAGTGGCTTTGGTGGTAGGTACCACGCGGTTTAGTTCTGAGTCGCCACTGCACAGTTTCAGTGGCTACGATGGCGGTCAATCCTTTTCGGGCAGGGCCGAGAACCCCGGTTCATTCAAGCTTTTGAACAGCCTATCTAAATTCTTAAGACATCGTGGGTAGAAATCAGCCGAGCAGCTGGATGACTGGATATAGTATGAATATTTGTCAGTCTTTTTGATGTGAAGGTCTCGGGGCTGGTGTCCGTACTTCTGATGAATTGAAGTGCTTGAGGTTATTTGGTTTAAAAAAGAGTTATGTCCAGGGTAGCTTTCGCAATGCATTATTCCAACCTGTGACCTTCTGTTACAGGGAGTCGAATCCAACTTGGCGGTAGAGACCCCTTTGGTTGGGTAACTTTAGCTTTGAAGAATAACAGTCCGAATTTTCTGTGTGCACTTCCAGCCGTCCAGCTGCCTCAAGACGCCTCTCAGTAACCTGCTTCTGATCCTTTGAAGAATATGAGCGGACCTCTTATTTGTTTGATGTCACTCGAAGGTAATCATCGCGGGATTTGCAGTTTTCCAAGTTCATTGAGGGTGACCAGGAATATTTCCCAGTCTGATACATCAATAGTTTCAGGAGTTTGGTCCAAATCGACCTTCTTCCGACAGAGCTGCCGCAACCAAATTTTTCCGGAAGTGAAGTGAGGAGATACTGATCAAAGGGAATCACACAAATCGAAGGTGGATGGCAGAATTTCTCCGAGCGTCACTGGCCCGCTGGGAATGTTTGGCTGGAAAAAGTTAATCGGTGTCAGAATTCCACCTTATCGCTAGAGTGCCTTTCATATGGAAGGGTGATCCTTTCTGGTCTCTAGCACTTCCTGATTCCCTATCGCGCCGAGTGATTTCTAGAACCTCCGAAGCTTTTGACCCCCTTTTGGTGAGCCGGAGTCCGCCCAATTTAGCATGCCCGCCAGACCCTCAAGTATGTTACGGCCTTTTTAATGTCATCAGAAGACCCAAGGTAACCGTCAACATAAAATTCTCACTGACACTATTCACTGCTGTCAGGCGGATCGAGGCTGCATACAGGTCTGCAGTCAGCCTTGGAGCACAGCTGGCATTAAAAATGGCGCAATTCCCCTAAACGGATGAGCCATTGCCCAACAACCTGTCACCAGTTAGTACAAGTTCTCGTCCCACCATAAACCAGAGAAGAATTACTTTCCTCTACTGGCGCCTTCACTTGAAGAAACAACCCCTTATGTTGGACGACTCTGTCACTCTACGTATTCTTGGCTGACAAAATCCAAATCAGAGGTGTTGTCTGATCCTACCCCTGCAATGAATGATAGTCTTATCTTTGCTGCCAAAGCTTGACTGCACAGTGGAAAATACACGAACATTTTCGGATTTTTTAGGATAGAAAGCCGTGTGATGGAGCAAGTACCATATTTTTGTCCAGTTTTTGTGGTGACAGTAACCTTTTTTACCTAAACAACTGTTTCATTTTCCGTCGCCAAGCCCGATTACCGTTTCCAGAAGCCTTTGTCGTAACTGAAAACTTTTCTCCAAGCTTAGCATCCTTTGGAAAATGTGAGTCCTTGTCTACCATATGATCGGCCCTTCTCTGCCACGGGGGTACCTCTGGCAGCTTCTGCAGGCTTCTGGCCCCTTTCTATACGGTCTGCAGTGAGATGATCTTCTGGTGGTGAAGACAGTCGACGGACCGCCAGGCCGTGAAATTGTTGCTCGCAAAGTGGATGCCGCTGCTGCTTTATGTGCTTTGTCCCCGCAGATGCGTAATTTACGGAGACACTTCCCAACCGGGCAGCATAGTATCCAGCACAGCGTCATGCGTGGTTCGTGGGGAGTCTAACGTTTCCCACTTTCCGGTTCAGCCTCCAACGTACTACCGCACTCCTCAGCCAATAAGATCTACTTTATCATCTTCCCACTCTGCGATGGGTACGTCTTGCAGTTGAGGCCGTCTGGATAAAGTCCCATCTACGGACTGCGGTGCCTGCTTCGAGAAGCCCGTCAGTTTGAATGCTTCTGATGACCAGCCTGGTCATTGGTGTCAAGGGCGGCGAGTTGAAATTATAACAAACCTGAGCTCTCCATACTGTACTTGCCGCCAACAACGTCGGAGTGTTCTCAGTTTAGTGTTTATTCGCGGATCGCTCTTCTATCGAGGTAATAACAGGTCCACTGTCAGCAATGGCCGGGGCTTTGGTCATTCTATTGAAAAAAGCCTCAACACTGAAAGACCTAGCGCTGACACGATTAGTGAACCTGAGAATACCTTAAGGATTAAATCCACCCAAACCACCCCCATTGACTTGCCGCTTTACATTCTGTCCAGGACTCAACCGTGATGGAGGGCTTCATTAGTTTGTACACTGATTTCATAGCAAGATTTGACCAATCGGTGGGCTCAGCGGAATATGGTTGATCGGTCTTCCAGCAAAGAAACGGGGTGTGTACACTTTACTTGTCCACAATCGGCTACCTCAGGAAAGATACCTAAAGCGTCGTGTTGTCCAACTCTTGTTGTTATCTGAAGATCAGCTAAGGTGTTGCCATGCCTCACCACAATAGTGATGCAATACCCAAGCCGCCCATCTCCTGCCAGAATGCCGTGCACTTATGTGATAGACAAATGACCGAATCCGACATCTGATAAAATGGTAATGTATCGCGCCGTTTAGGTCTTGGAGTCCGTGGGACAGTGGAGACTTGCCTGCCTTAATCCAGACATGCCCACTCGAAAGCTCACGTAAATTACCGTCCCCCGATTTTATTCGTGTGGCTGTGGCCAACCTTCATTGACCCCCTCTTTGCCCCTTGTTCCCTCCCGAGGTATGCACAAAAAATCTTTTGCAATTGTTCATCGACTTAGTCTTATTCTGCGAATTTTCATTTCACCAAGAGTGTAACAGATTGAAATGATGCTACTGTGAAATCTATGACCACTGAACTGTGAATTCTCGTACGACCTCGAGAAGAAACAACAGGTCTTAGTTAAAACGTTAACCTGCGACTGCAGGAACATTTACTCAGTCAAAACCAGCCAGATTTGTATGCGTTTTCATCCCTTGCCATCTTTATGAATAGCCTTACGCAGTCCCTGGAAAGAAAAGGAAAAACGGAAGTGTAAATAATATGGACTGACTCGATTTTGTTGCTATTGCAAAAAACCATCCTTCCCACTTGGCTAATTAGGTAGGTGACCAAATGACAGTGGACGTAAAGAGGAAGGAGTGTATGTTTATAACGGGAGAATGGAAGACTAGGGAGGGGTGGAACTGGAATACTGCTGAGGACATTGTAGGCTAATAAAGCCATGCTAAGTAAAGTTGGCGCTTGCTCACTTAGGACAGAAGGGACAGCGGGGACCATATTCAGTGCAGTGGAGCTATACTGCACAAATAGGGCAGCGTTTTTGATTCGTTGTGCGTATTTCATTGTCTGTAGACACTACTATTCGTAGGTAAATATTATGCGGTTATATGTAACAAAACGGTGGGTAATATGTCAGTGACCCCTCCGTAAAACGGAACCGCGTATTTATAGGTTTAGAGGAAAGTTGTAAAGAAACAAGAATGCCTCGAATTTCTGTACCTAACCACTAGTTATGACAACTGGCTACGTATATAAAAGCCAAAGTGCAAGCTCCTTATACATATAGGAAAAATGGGCATTGACAGCACGAATAGACAAAGCAGCTTGATTTTCGTTACAAGAGTATAAAGAAAAACGTTATACATATTAGGCGTAAAAAGTGACGGGCCCGTTTAAAAAAAGTACCCGGTGGTGCAAACTAACCTGTTTACTTTGGCAGGAAAAATTGAGACAGATGCAAACTCATGAAGAGAGTGTTTTTAAAATGGAGTTCGTTGACGTAATTAAGGTAAAAACATGATTTAGGATAGCTAATTTAGGCCCTTCAGGGACTTACCGTACCTTACTTGAAAAGACACACTGAACTCCTTCAGACCTTTCGAAAGCTCGTTTATATTGCGGTAATGAAAGTAAATTGTTTAAAACTTAAGATAGATGTACAATAGTTCAGCTGTTTATTGAGAAGACTTTAGTTGGGACACGGTCTTGGCGGCACCTCTGTTTGTTCACGTGAGATTGTTTGTAAGCCCATGTTTTCCCCATGGGAATGATTTGGTGGCAAACCCATTACCGGATGGTGGTTCACGTTGTCGGACTTTCAGCCAACAAATTTTTTATTGTATTATTAATCAGTCTTTGAAGTGTGGCCCCGAAAAGGTACGTACACAACCGCGCTGGTCGAGATAAAAGCACTAAGGAGGCAGTTTAGAGGAGTACACAATCAGCGATTTGCAACAAACTCTAAGGGGCACTTGGCAAACTGGATTGCCGAGGAGTTAACCGCTTCAGACACAATTTGCAAATGAGATCTGACTATAGTGAACAGGGTTACTACAGCTACGAATGTTATCAAACTGTAAGCTTCACGAGAGGATGAAAAAATTACCTATAAGGAATGAACCAACTCTGTTTACGCCGATCTGTTTCGGGCTGCAAAATAACGCACCATCGAGAGGTATAAGATTCAAGCTTGCAGCCACGGGCAACTGCCAATGGTATCCGTGAAACGGCACCTCCTTCTTTGTTTATCGAGGATAAACGGATGACTTTTTGGTTGGTTTGATCACTGCCGACAGAGAAGCGTGATTCCGTAACTGTGAACCTCTTAAGACAATGTTCTCCACCAGTTCATCTCAGACCAACCCTATTCTGCTTGTTCCTCTGATAACAGTTTCATTATGTAGCATTTTTCTTTAAGTGAACGGGCCCATTTGGTTAAGGTTGCCGACACACTGCAGGGAGTTATCTTAACCATTCATGTTTACAGAGCACCTGTTCGTTTTGGTCTTGTCCCGTATCACGAATAATTTGGGTGTCATTGTAAGCACACAAAAGGCAGTGACCTGATCAAATTAAACTTCGGAATAATGATAATCAGCCAGGGGTGAAAAAGCCGGAATGCCTTAGAGCTTGAAGTATTGCTAGATTAACGGCTTCAGGTGGAATGTGTGAATGAGATCCGATCACAGCTGACATTTTCCCAGTATAACGAGTGGCATCCACTCGAAAATCTAATAATGTAATGAAATATTCGACCGGTAGTAACTAAAGTAAACATGTTTATGCCGATCTTTCATAGCCACCACATTCCTCACCGAATAAGATTATTCAGTACCTTGATGAGTCTAAACCAAAAAAACATAGAGTTAAATAAGCTATTGATGAGAAGTCGGCCATTAAATATGTGGTTAACATAATCGGCTATTTCATTGGCATCAGTGGGTCAGCAATGTGATCTTTTAATGTTCTTCTAGCAGATTGCTTATGGCGAGTCTCGTGCTGAGTGCTGTGACAGGAAACCGTGCCACTTTCCATTATGGAGAAACAAGATTTTATGAATATCGAAGGGTTGGTACGACAGGGTCTCCCACTTTTCCAGCCCACGGATAAGTTTTATTCTAGACCAAACTTTCCCCTCCTGAGTGTGATCAAAAGTCACTGCTGAACAAGGTTTATGGGGCTGAACTTCCTGGGGCTTGTTTGAGTCTTCGGAGGAGTGACATTTCCCACGGTCGTTCCTGATCCCTAACTGACTGCATCAGACTGCAGAAAACAGTGGTCAGTGGGCGTTACCTGAGTCCCATTCAAAAATAGTCACGGAATTTTTCTGGAGATGCGAACTTGTTTCTCCCGCTAGTACTCACAGGCCAAAAAGGTTATTCCTAGTAACCGAAGGCCAAGTAGCTGGTCACGAGTTTGATTCCAACGAATACCGCGGTGACAGTGTGAGGCTCAGGTATCAGTGAGGGAACTAAAGTTTACCCTGGATCGATAGGCGGGAATGTTATCAAAAAATTCTTTCAGACAAGGTGACACTTGTCGGGAGGTGATCGGTCAGGTTCCTTGTTTATTTATCCTGGGGTCCAAAGTGAACAAAAACCAGATCGTTTGGGTTAACTTTCCTCATTTAACTGAAGCAAGCTTAGATAGGCCCAACACTAAAGGACAATTGAAGAATTGGCTAGTACTTTCAAGCCGTTCCGTGAAATAGTTAATGAAAAATTGTATCCCAAATATGGATTCAAAGAGAGCCATTCAAAGAAAGCGGCTTTGATGGGGTGGTCAGATCTGGACCTGAGATTAACGGGGGTTAATATGTAACCCCCTAACTATCAGTGACACTAACTAAAACCTCTTCACTGGGCGAAAACCCAAATTACGGAGTAACATTCACCTGTTAACCGACAGGCACAGCTTACTAGTGACTGTGAAGGAAAGTGGATAAAATGTGGTATGGAAATCTGATTTTTGACGTTTACCGAACATAATGAAACCTTCGGTTAAAAATGTAGACCCATTTTTAGCCACGCTCAGTAATTAGTAGATCTCACTGTCACCGTTGCGCTGACAAAATGAGTTTACCACCGGAATTTCCCGCGAAAGATAAAGGATGACGAAGGCAACACATGACATTTCCTTCAGCTGCGTTCTTCAGTCGGCTGGTTCCGCTTGTGTAACGAACGTTTGAGCAATGCGTAGCCAAATTCGCAACGGATCCCGAAATCAAAAGACGATTATCCGTGATATTCTACAATACTAGATTAGTACATGAACAATGACATAAAAAATATACAAACCTCAATAATACGATCACAAGGACTCAACAACGAGAAACCGAATAGCAGCGCGTGAGCAAACAGCACGCGCGTCACGCAGGTTCTGAACAAGGATGTGCCAAAGTAGCGCTCTGGGCGCGAACAAACAACGACTGGTCCAGAAAAACAACCAGTTCGTAAAGACAAGTCAACAGCGTAGGCAAATGAGTGATGTTGGGAAAAACACTGAATCGCGAGGGAAATAGGGGGATTTTTCACGATCGGCTGTTACACCGCCCACCAAAATCCTCCTGGATCCTTAGCAGAGTCATGTATCGGGATTTACAATGGGATCGCATTCATCACCACATATCGGAAAGAGCCTTCTGTAATGTCAACGAAAGACCGCGAGCACTGTAACGTGTTTGACGGAGACCGTCTGGTATATATCGTGTTTCTTTATCCACCTCGACGACTAGTGTGAAAAGGTTTACCAGGCCTCAGGGTTATCAGCTCCTCCGCCTTCGCTCTCGAGTAGGATAATACTGTGTATTTCACGAATGAGCACTCCGTTAGCTGTCTTCAGCTTCAGCGCCCTTATCATTCCGTCAGTGCTTTTGACGGTTTCCGTAACTACTCCCAAAGACCAAGTGCTGAAATGTGCGCGTTCGTCGGAGATCATAACCACGTCCCCAACTTTGAATGGTCTTGTTTTGCCGAGCCACTTCTGTCGAGTCTGCAAAGCCGGTAGGTACTCCCGCAGCCATCGCCTCCAGAAGACCTTGGCCAGATAGTTTGCTTGGTTCCATCCGTGGAGGTAGCTCTCACGAAGGTTTACCGGACCTTGGAAACCCTCGTTCGACCTTAACGTCAACAAGTCGTTCGGGGTGAGCGCCAAGTGGGTGGGGTCGCCGTTCATTACTGGAACCAGGGGGCGGTTGTTCAGGATTCGCTCCACCTCAGTCATGACGGTGTTCAGCGTCTTGTCGTCGGGCGGCTGCTGCTCCATGATTGATAGCAATATCCGTCTGGCGGACCGGATCATGCGTTCCCATACGCAGCCTCGGTGGCTGGCCTGTGGGGGTTGAAATGCTATCGTATGCCGTAGGCCACTGTTCGATCCTGCAGTTCGTCTCTGTTTATGTTCTTGTGCCAACGCTGCAATTCCCGGTGAGCGCCCACAAAGTTCAACCCATTATCTGAGTATATATCGGCCGGTACGCCTCTTCGGTTGATAAATCTCTGCAAGGCCTGTGACTTCATGCACGTCATGATACACCCGTATCGCTTTTCTAATCTTTTCACGCACTTGATTTACAAGGGCCCAAAATAGTTCAACCCGGTGTCACTGAACGGCCACCAGCCCGTAGTCACCCTGCATTCTGGTAGTGGGGCCATGAGTTGTTTGCCTGCTGTGGCATTGCGTCTCCTTCAATGTACACAACGTCGGATTACGCGTTTTACAGTCTCTCGTCTTCTCAACAACCGAAGGCGCTTTCGGATGACGCTCGTCACGTGACTTTCCCCGGCATGTCCCTCTACGGCGTAGACATGTTGGATCATTAGCTCTACTACAGGTTGTCTCGCCGGCAGCAGTATAGGATACTTTGTGTCGAAGCTCAGGTAGGCGTTGGCCAGCCTACCATCCACCAGCAGCAGTCTATCAATGAGTTTGGTTTTTAAACGCTTCAATTTGCCTCTTGGAGGTGATATTTCTTTGTTGATTGGCCCCACTTCTTCCGCCCTCTTGAGTTCTCGGACGAAAGCCTCAAGTTGTATCATTCTGAAAATATCGTACTCTGCCGCTTGTAGCTCATCGGGACCTATCGGGCCGACTCGTATCCGGCCTGAGGGCCGTAGCCCTTTCATGACTAGTAAATTTCTCTTGAACCTGGCTAACCAGACTAACGCACGAAGTGTCTTCATCCAGGAAGAAAACCTGACCGATCGCGATATAACGGATGTCGCTTCGACGACGTTGGCCGCTATCACTAAGCCTTTGATCTCCAGTTCCACTTCCGTAGGGGGTTTCAATTCGAACACGGGTCAATCCTGTTAAGGTACTTGCGGGAAGTTTGGCCCTCTCGTTCACGTGTCTAGTTGCCTGAAGTTGGTCGCACCCCGGGAGCCCTGATCGGCTGGATTATCGTCAGACCTAACATGATTCCACTGGTTCGTGGCTGATTCGTCGTGGATAATCGTGAGCCGGTTGGCAACGAAAGTACTAAACCGGCTCCGTACGTTGTTAATGTAGTAAAGTACTATCGTTGAATCCGTCCAGAAGCTCACCGACCAAATGTAGAGATCGAAACATCTCTTCACAGCTTGCACCACCCTGACTGCCAACACGGCTGCGCTGAGTTCAAGGCGTGGGATTGAGACCGACTTCGGTGGAGCAACGCGGGCTTTAGCAAACAGGATCGTCGTGGTATATTGTCCATCTCCTGCGCACCATCGTCCGTACACCACAGCTCCATAACCGACTTCGGATGCATCGGAAAAGGCATGTAGTTCTCCAGTCCGTGTCGTATGGCCAGGGGTCAAACATCGTGGGATTCTTATGTCGCCTAATTTCTTCAAGGTGTTCAAAAATTCTTCCCAGTCCAACCAGTCCCCTCGGTCCAGTGACTGGTCCCAATCAACTTTCTTACGGCAAAGCCGCTGCAGCAAGATCTTTCCGGGTAGCAGCCATGGTGAGACGAAACCGAGCGGGTCGAACAAACTTGAGACGGCAGATAGTATGCCACGACGGGTTATTGGCAGCTCGGGTACGTTTAGCTCGAAAACAAAATCGTCCATTTCCGCGTCCCATTGTATCCCTAAGGTGCGCTCGATAGGAAGTGGAGAGCCGTCCAAATCTCTAACCCTTTCGGCCTTTTCGCGATACGGGATGACCTTCAGCACTTCTGAAGCGTTCGACATCCATTTAGTTAGATGGAAGCCGCCCTCTTCCAGCAACCTCGTCAGGCCCCTGAACTGCTCTAGAGCTGATTCCAAATCATCGAATGATCCAAGGTAATCGTCGAAGTAGAAGTTCCTACTGACGCTATCTACCACCGTCCGATGGACTAGATCGCCATGTTTGTTCGCTGATTCTTGGAGGGCGTAGTTTGCACAAAATGGTGACGATATGGCTCCCAAGGGGTGGACGGTCATCCTACAATTCACCACTGCGTTGTCCCGGTCGCTCTCTTCCCACCACAGGAAGCGCAACGCATCTCGTTCTCCTACCGGATTCTTCGTCTGATGAAACATGTCCCTAATGTCAGCAGACAAAGCCACTTTACCCACTCTGAAACGGCACAAAACATCGATCAGTGGTGTGGTCCAGTCAGGCCCTTGTAGTAGGCGATCGAGTAACGACTTGCCCTGGAACTTGGCCGCACAGTCGAAAACCACCCGCAGTTTATTGGGTTTCTTAGGGTTGATAACCGGATGGTGAGGCAGATACCAGATACCCCTTTTGCTGTCGGTGTTAGCAGACAACTTTTCAACGTAACCGAGGGCCTCGTTTCGCTTCATCAAATCCGCGTATCGTTCCCACAGATTCTGGTCTCGAATGAAGCGTTCTTTTAGCCGTAGTAATCGTTGAAGAACATTATTTCTGTTGTCAGTCCACGGGTCGACCGATGTGCGCCATGGGAGGGGAACCTCGAACTGTTTTTGAGGCCTCTAGTGCCTTGCCGTACTGTTTGTAGAGCGGAGTGATCCTCTTGAGACAACGATGGTCCTTCGTCTCCAGTGTCATGAAACTCCTTTTCATGCAGCCGCTGCAGATGATACTCTATGCGGTCCGTTTCGGTGGATAAATAATTCACGAAACCGCGTACCCCTACTGGGCCGTATAACATCCATCCCAGAGCCGTGCGTACGGCATAAGGTGCCTGGCGGTCGCCCAATCTCTGGTCAAGCACCCAATGCGCCTCTGGCACGTCACAGCCGATGAGGAGATCCACTTCATCATCTTTCCAGTCTACAACGGTTACATCCTGCAGGTGGGGCCACCTAGTCAAGATTGCGTTAACCGACCTTGGTGCTCGCATGGGGAGATCCGCTAACGTGAATGCCTCCGTTGGTTCAATTTCCTCGTTAGTGTCTAGAGAGATGAGTTGCAGCCTTAATCTACCGGCAGTCATTAACTGTGTTCCGCCCACCGTGCTCACTGCCAACGACGTCGCACATTTAGCCAGTTGGTGTTTGTCGGCAAACCGCTCTTTCACTAAAGTCGTGTCGGATCCACTATCAACGAAAGCCAACGCCTTGACTATCCTAGTCGGAGTCACTACTTCCGCGGCCACTACGCCTAAACGTACCGGTTTACTAGCAGATCGTGACGTTGAACAAATAACGCCGGGTTTGGTACTCGTTTCGGATATGGTTACTCTCGCCTGATGCAGCAGCCGATGGTGTCTGCCCGTGCAGCCCTCGTAACCACATCGATTCCTTGTCCTACAGGCTGCTGCCCGGTGCGTGGTGTTGAGACAGATAAAACATGCTCCTGCCATCCTCGCCATTCCCCACCGTTCACTTATTGTGGCGTTGCCGAACTTGGGGCATTCTGGTAGTCCATGGCTAGTACCACAGGATCTGCAATTGGGTTGTGCCGTAGCATCTCGTGAAATGACATGTGTATTGGTCCAAGGCTGGTACTTTGGATGTTCCCGTACAGGGGTTTGGATTTGGCTAGTACCGGGCTTGTTTGCTTGGTTGCTGTCCCGGATGAGTCGGCCGAACCTGCTGTCAGCTATCTTCGTTTGCCTGCCCAAGTATTCGGTCAGGTCTTCGAGGTTGGCTTCTCTGTCGCTTCGGCTTATCCGTTCTGCTTCTTCCGCCCACCGACCCTGTAGTTCGGGAGAGAGGTGACGGACTATGTTTCCCAAAGTGTGCATGGCATCTAGGTCAGCTCTGTAACCTAAATGGTCGAGGGCTATTGAGCAGTTTTGCATCTTAGTCACCAGATCGGCCATCGAGTAGACGTAGCCCTTGGCTCTCTTTGCCTCTACCATCACGCCCTCTATTAGGTTACGGGCTACTTTGAAAGGTTGGCCAAACAAGTCCCTCAGAATCTTCCTTGCCCTTGTGTAGCCTTGTTCTGGGTCGAGCATGGTGCATCCGTCGATAGCTTCTCGCGCTCGGCCTCGGCAGTAGTGAGTAAGGTAGAGAAGCCTTTGCCCAGGGTCGGTTACTTTATTTTCAACGAACGTCTCGAACTGCTTGACAAACTTGCAATATTGCTCAGCTCGCCCGTCGAAAACCGTTAGTTCCACTCTAGGCAGATCGATCGATGGTGGTTTGTAGTCGGCGACCGGCGTGGGGTTCTCTACCTTATTGCACCCTAATCTATCGGAAGTGTCGAAGTCGCTGGTCTCATGCTCTCGCTCTTTCTGTGTACACTTCTTCTCTGCTTCCTGTGCCTGTAGTCTAGCCGGTAGTGGCTGTTGTTCTAGGTCTATTATTCTCAGCCCATACAAATCAACATCCTTACGATCAATATTGCTCTCATTAACACATGAACTAGCACTGACAGGACTAGGCGATCTAGCATTAACTAAAGAATCAAATGTACCCAAAACCACCCCAGAGACTTGCCGTGTAACTTCCTGTCCGGATTCCACTGCTTTTGATCCTTTTCTTGGCATTTTGCGTGTTTTTCCTCTTTCCAAATTGATCTATTGAGTATTGTAACGAACGTTTGAGCAATGCGTAGCCAAATTCGCAACGGATCCCGAAATCAAAAGACGATTATCCGTGATATTCTACAATACTAGACTAGTACATGAACAATGACATAAAAAATATACAAACCTCAATAATACGATCACAAGGACTCAACAACGAGAAACCGAATAGCAGCGCGTGAGCAAACAGCACGCGCGTCACGCAGGTTCTGAACAAGGATGTGCCAAAGTAGCGCTCTGGGCGCGAACAAACAACGACTGGTCCAGAAAAACAACCAGTTCGTAAAGACAAGTCAACAGCGTAGGCAAATGAGTGATGTTGGGAAAAACACTGAATCGCGAGGGAAATAGGGGGATTTTTCACGATCGGCTGTTACACTTTGATGCCACACATGTTGCCGTCCATCAAGTGCAGTTTTATGGAATAGATTGGCTTGTCTAAGCATACCAGTAAATGATAAGTACTAAGTAAGTGTTCTACATGAAAGGCTGTGAGCCAATGGGGAATAAAAGTGGAAATCTTCATAGGTGAGTTCAAGTGTGGGTCGCAGTTGCCGTAGAAGACAAAAGTTGGTGTTTATTTACGTTGTTCTTGAGACTAAGAACAAATATTTGTAGTTCAGCACCATCAAACTGATTAAACCGTTGTCGTGTATAGCAAAGTTTAATAATCATGCTTTGCTGCCAGTGGTGAAACCAACTAAACCGATTTCCGTTGAAGAATTTCTAGGCAGAAGAAGTAGCTGCATTTCCACCGTGATCGAGCGAGGTTATGGACCGTAAAATGTTGTTTATCGCCTGCCTTTAGCGAATGTGCTAGCCACGAAACAAGCGGAGGGGGAAGGGAGTGTATTCTTCTGTCTACAGTATGAACCCCAGCAATAAAATTACAGCAGCACATCTGCAGAATATAGCAGAAGTTGTTTGCCAAGCTTCATTGATTAGAGAACAACATACCTACCTACAATCAGTAGTAGGATTTACTGAGATGGATCAATTGAAACCTACGAAAAAAAAACTGTTTCTGCGCAAGGTGAATCGAAGAGCGGCTGTTGCCTGGCATGGAAATGCGCCGTCAGCATTGGCTTGGCACACACCAAACGGATATTATAGTCACATAATTAATTTTCAAATAATTCGATTGAAAAGAGGAGAAAATGAAAAGCGAGAAAAATTGCACCAGAAAGAAATTCCAATTATAAACGTTGAAAAAATATTGGACTAGCTACACCATGTTTCATGCATTCGTAGTCCTGATATAAGTAACTGCAGTGATCTACATGTATCTTGCAAATTGATATAAATCTATAAACGTGCCTATTGTATCTATTTATTCCGTACGCAATAAAGAGTGAGACACAAGTTACATAGGCGTATATTCAGCACTGGACCTGTAACGATGCAACGGCCCAACGGGCGACATTAAAGGTGTGGGCGTAAATGCATGGTTCATGCAAAACGTCCACACAAATACCAAGTTAATTCGCCCGCAATTCTTGCAAACGGGACGAGTCAACCAAGTGTGGTGTAATGTCGCAGCCCGTATAGGGGCGGTGTGGGAAGCAAATATAGCCAAGGTGGTGTCTCAGATCATGCGAGCCCAATGAATAATTTCCATTACAGACCCATGTGATGTTGGGGGTGGAATAAGATTAAGGTGACGCCACTTATCAGGAATGCCTCGTGACGGCTTTCCACCCCGAGTCCGGCAATACCTGTGGACGCACACGTCCCGAAACTGGGGCGCGTTTCCGGAAACGTTAACTGCTATCACACACCCCGAACGCTGATGATGCACGCGCGTTTGTGTGCATAGTTGTGACTCGTTGCGGCTTCTGTTATGACCGTTTCTCTTAAGAGGCGGAAGTACTGCACCTCCTTTCCCACTCGCAAGCTACTTCAGGAGAAAAAGAGATGGGAGAACGTGAAAGTTAACGGGCGTCATACTACTCCTTTTCATCGGCGCCTGCACACGGATAACGGCGGAAGTTATCAAAGTGGATGACTGTTATGAGGCATGACCTCAATTAAACTTTCTCCACGTCGGAATACGGGTCCGGAGTGTTCAGGAATAGGCAAAGGCGTGCGCGAAGAGTGAGTTTTTTCTAGCCTTCGATGGCGAGCTTGTTCAAGACGAATACCGTTACGTAAGAACACTACCGACCGTTTGATTCACCAGAGTGTTATATTTTCACGTGGCTATTAATACTTCGAACGCCTAATTGCCTTATCTCACTTCTGCCAGGTACCCCGTAACGTTAGTTAACTCCGTAAAAAGCTAAGGTGCCAGTCCTTGGTAATTCTCAGATATCCGTGAAATGCTGTTGAATACGTACCATGGAATATTTGGTAGTCGATGCACATATCATGACGTTTATGATACGCCGTTTACCAGATTGACAATAAATGAGCCACCTTTTTTGTCAAAATAACTAAGCCAATAACTTTACTGGTGGGAATGATGCTCAACGAAATGGTGTTCTTATTAAAACGGACAGCTTTTTATCCTTTCGCTTTGGTTTGGGTTGAACATTATTGCGTCATTTAACGTTACTTTAGTCACTTTTACCTGTTGCTTAGAAAATTGGTATTGGATTGGGCTAGTTTTTTGTCTGTTTTCTTTGTTATTTTTTCCAGTCTGCGCGGTGGTGGTCATATCCCTGTCTGGAGTACTATTTATATTCAGGTAGATGTATTTGAATACAAAGAAAGGCCATCTATTGAGAAAATAGAATGATTTATGGCGCGTATCCACTGTTCATAGTGTCGCATAAAATCCTTGGTCTGTCATTCACTTATTTTTTTGGTTTCTTTCGTCACATATGAAAAATAATTCCATGGAATTATTATAATAATCTGCCCGAGTAATATTTAATAAAAACATTCTCCAAAGTTAAGGTAATATAAAATTCACAGTATTAATCATTGCATTAGGCGATGAACAAAACATTATACTCTTTTCGCACAGTGCTTTCAATTCAGCCTTAGCTTCAAAATTTAGTTATGGAGGCATTTTCGAATCCATGGGCTCTAGCCGCCCGAAAAAAGAATAGACAGAAACAAAGTAGTCTGCCTGATACTCCTGTAAATTCTGGGCGGAGAATGGGGAGGAGCTTGCTTGCAAACGATAATCCATTCATGATGCAGCCCTTCAAGGCAATTCAGATGAATCACTTGAACAAAATTCAGCATATCTTGAATAGCGTACTCAGTTATCCTTTGTTTAGCTAGGCCTGACTTCATGATAAGGGCACTGAACTAAGAAAAATAAGGCCCACTGCGTGCAAAGAAGTGCATCAGTTATGTTTTGTCTTTCATTTACATACTGTGGAGCAAATGGCAGACCTTTAAATACAGTAGAAGTCACAGAAGTAATTTTTGAAAAAGGCTACGGAGATGAAGCCAGCTTTATCATTTTTATCAGTTTGATAACTGCTTACACCACAATATTCATATAATAGATTGGTAATACTAATATTTCCATGGCTACTGCGCACTCCCTTCAGCTACTTCCTGTAGAGGTAACTAACGTTACGGGGTACCTGGCAGAAGTGAGATAAGGCAATTAGGCGTTCGAAGTATTAATAGCCACGTGAAAATATAACACTCTGGTGAATCAAACGGTCGGTAGTGTTCTTACGTAACGGTATTCGTCTTGAACAAGCTCGCCATCGAAGGCTAGAAAAAACTCACTCTTCGCGCACGCCTTTGCCTATTCCTGAACACTCCGGACACGTATTCCGACGTGGAGAAAGTTTAATTGAGGTCATGCCTCATAACAGTCATCCACTTTGATAACTTCCGCCGTTATCCGTGTGCAGGCGCCGATGAAAAGGAGTAGTATGACGCCCGTTAACTTTCACGTTCTCCCATCTCTTTTTCTCCTGAAGTAGCTTGCGAGTGGGAAAGGAGGTGCAGTACTTCCGCCTCTTAAGAGAAACGGTCATAACAGAAGCCGCAACGAGTCACAACTATGCACACAAACGCGCGTGCATCATCAGCGTTCGGGGTGTGTGATAGCAGTTAACGTTTCCGGAAACGCGCCCCAGTTTCGGGACGTGTGCGTCCACAGGTATTGCCGGACTCGGGGTGGAAAGCCGTCACGAGGCATTCCTGATAAGTGGCGTCACCTTAATCTTATTCCACCCCCAACATCACATGGGTCTGTAATGGAAATTATTCATTGGGCTCGCATGATCTGAGACACCACCTTGGCTATATTTGCTTCCCACACCGCCCCTATACGGGCTGCGACATTACACCACACTTGGTTGACTCGTCCCGTTTGCAAGAATTGCGGGCGAATTAACTTGGTATTTGTGTGGACGTTTTGCATGAACCATGCATTTACGCCCACACCTTTAATGTCGCCCGTTGGGCCGTTGCATCGTTACAGGTCCAGTGCTGAATATACGCCTATGTAACTTGTGTCTCACTCTTTATTGCGTACGGAATAAATAGATACAATAGGCACGTTTATAGATTTATATCAATTTGCAAGATACATGTAGATCACTGCAGTTACTTATATCAGGACTACGAATGCATGAAACATGGTGTAGCTAGTCCAAATCTTTTCGAATTAATGTTCGTTTTTTTTCCTGCCGTTGCTAACGGCTGAGTGTGATGGCAAGACTGTAGTTCTTATTTGAGTTTCCTGACTGGGTTTGCTGTGATGGTTTACCAGGTATTTTTAAGGCAGCAAACATCCGGTTACTGCAGTTGTGATTTTACTTGGCTTGTGTTGGGTGGAGCCGGTGATAAACTCAGTGGTGAGCTCATCGTGTGAGAGGTCACTAGACTGATGATTGGAGAATTGGGCGGATGGATACAGGTAAACTTTGAGCATGTTGTGTTCCTCCGAAAAAGTGGAACATTGTGCATCTACAAGGAAATGTGAACAAAGAGACAAATAAATGTGGAATGACGGACACACTTTTCTCCTAAGTACCCCAGAGGCTGCATCATCCCAACACATAAAAAGGCATAATGTGCCAGATAGCGTGTGACGATATTATTTGTTTGAAACATATTGTTGGCGGAGGAAAACCGCAACTCCTATCCTAGAAAGCGGAGACAATTAAGAGCTCTTCTTCGCCAAAATCAAAGCTTCAGCTGAGATCCTTCCTTGGCTTGGTCGGTTATGAAGCCAAGTTTGTGCCAAATTTGCACAGAAAGCTGGTGTCCTGTTTCAACTACTGAGGAAGGATAAGAAGCTCAAGTGGACGTCAGATGCAGAGGCGGCATTCAGGAATCTCAAAGAAAGTGCAACAAACTCTCAAAACTGTTTGACAATACCAAAGTCGCATAGGAAATTTACTGTAGCTGTGGATGTCAGTGACGTCGGAATTGGCGCAGTATTATCACAACCGTCTGGGGTGATCGAGTACGCCAGCCGACTGCTCACAAGTGCCGGGAGGAAGTACTCCACCACGGGAAAGGGATGTTTAGCAATCGTGTGGGCACTGGAAAAGTAGAGAATATATCTGATTGCCACTAACTTCTGCATCAAAACGTATCACAAGCCATTGACGTGGTTGATGACAACAAGAGATCCAAGAGAGAGGTTCGCACGATGGGCTTACCGCCTGCGAGAAGTCACCTTTGAAATCGAGCATGTTAACGGACGAGAAAAAGAAATACATGAAGCATTATCCCGATCGATCCCAGACGACCAACTGCCGGCTGAGGCGATTCCAGTGAATTGGCTAATGTCAAGTGATGATGTTTTCGGCCACAAAAGGAATGACAGTGCGGACAGTGTGTTTACATCTTCAAGCCAAAACAAGGCCAGATGGAAGCTCACCTGCGTTTCACGACCTACTGAAAATTTGGGAGCAACTGCATGCGGAAAATGGCAAGCTTTTGGTTGGCTTTGATGTAGGACAGGATCTGCAACCCAGACGACTGCCTTTTGTTCTCAGGGCCGTACGTGAGCGGGCAATACAGCTAGCTCACAACAGTGCTCACATGGGACAACAACGAGTCTTCGAATTATTGCGGCGCAGTGTCTTCTGGCCCACGATGCGGCACGACGTTGACGACTACATACGATTTTGCCCTGATTGTCAACGGAACCGAGAGCACGCAACAGCAACAACGTCAATGCAGCCCATAGAAGCACAGTGAGTCTCTCAAAACTGGGGTTTGGACATTTTGGTGCTGTACCTGGCAGTGTTACCGGGAACCGGTACATCATGAAAATGGTTGACCACGTGTCTCGCTGGGTGGAAGCAATCCCGGTACCTGATCGAACAGGCGATACGGTCTCTCGAGTGTTTGTTGATAATGCGGCGGCGCGATTTGGTATACCAGAAACGGTCATCACCGACCAGGGTACCTGCCTCGAATCAAAGAAACTTCGAGACTTGTTGGAAGAGTGGAGGATCCGGCGAACACGGATGTCGCCCTACCAACCCCAGGCAAACCGAATGACGGAAGGATTCAACAGAAAGCTGAAGGGGTGGCTAAATAACCGCGGAAGTGATCGGCAAGAAGGATTATCAGAAATATGGCTCATTTACCGAGCAACGAACCATTCAACAACGGGGGCGACGACGTTTGAAATGCTTTTTGGGCAGAAACCAAGAACTCGGCTGGATGCGTGGCTCAACAAGAAGAATGACTAACCTCTGACAACCCGCTGGTGGAGGCATCTGGAGAAAGTGGCCATACAACAGACAAGAGTTGCTCAGAGTCGAAACAAGGCAGGGCACTATAGACGGAACCAAACACAGAAATGAGATCCTTTTATGTCTGGACAGCTGACAAAAGTGAGGGAACGTAACAGACCCGAAGTGGCCGATCCGGGGGCCAGCAAGTTCCACAAATGGTAGGGTAGACCCTACATCGTACTAGAGAGAAATAATTCCAGTTTCAAAATCGATCAAGGACCACAAGGCGAAAGGGTTAGCGGATGAGTCTTGGTACCCTGGCACGTCCGGACAAAATATTTTAAAGGAAGAGCGAGTGTGACAGGGAATGATGGGGCGAGGGAACGGCGTAAACATCAAGGCGAACGAACGAACCAAACGAGGGCCACAGACAAAAGAACAGGTGGCTAATATGTTAGAGGCGTCCCGAAGCAGGCAAAGGGAGGCATAAAGACGACCAGAGGGGAAGCAGCGGGATCTCCGGCAACCAGCAAGATAGCTCAGGCGAAGGGCTGCCGATCGAGCCGTCAACTGAGACAATCGGACCAACCGAAGGGAAATGACGGTCAATAGAGGCAAGCCATCGGCCATAGGCAACTGGATAGAAAACAGCGGAAGCGCTGAAGCAGCGGCAATGGCAACCTTGGCGCCGCGCAGTCTGGAAAAAGGCCCAAATAAACGACTGTATGTGTTCCATGACTTGACTTGTTTGGCCGGTGAAATACAACTATCCTGTCGTGTGTTGTCCTCCTTGTTACAATAGGCTGACCAAGCCAGAACAACGGTGCGAATGCCGGTAATTTGGAGGTTCAGGATAATTGCAAGTTGCCTCCTTGTCTGGCAGAGTTTGTATGCCCGAGGCTGAAGTGTTGTGACCTAGGGGTAAGATGATAGACTCACCGATTTCGCATTTGGTGAGGTCTTTGGTTACACACTTTTGACTCAGGCAGTCGGAACTAGCGTGCAGGTGTTCTGTATGCTTCTTTTCTAAAAGAACTACGGCCTAAGTACCCCTTGAGTACACGTGGGAAGTGTTTAGACCACTAGTGGTTTCATGCTTAACGCTTTGAAGGGTTTGGGCTCCAGTGCCTAGCCCTAGAGGCATCTGAAAAAACTCGAATAGTCCAAATGGAGCTGAGGCGGCGGTTTTGGAGATGCCGGCTCAACCAAAGGGATATGCGGCTATCCGGAGCAGTTGCAGCTGGGGACAACACTAGGGGGATAGTGGGGTTTCTGCTGATGGCCCGGCATTTGCCAAATAGGGTAATGCCATCGTCTCGTTGAGTACGGGTAGGCCTGACCGGAAGCTGCCAGCTGTCCATATTGCTAAGCTGGAGATGACCTCTGTTGGTAGGTCAACAGCTGAAGGCCGAAAGTTAAGCTAGGTCGCCCAGGTGGAGTTAGATACCGGTAAACAACGAGCCAAAGTTGCAATAATCCAAAAGATCAAGGAGCAGGTAACTCACAGTACAGAGGGTCCAACTAGTATTGGGAAAGTGCAGCCATAAGGCTTTGCGGTTCCCAGTGAGTCGCCCCAAAAGTCCACTTCAGAGCAGCCAACGAAGGCGAGGTTTCCAGAAGGTGAACGTTTACCTTAGAAACAAACCCAGCCGTTGATTAGTCAGCGCAAGAGGAAGAAGCTTCCGCTGCGCGTTTTGGGCCAGGTATCGAAGTAACGGGTGGGAAAGAAGCGGCCGCTAAATCCAGTGCCTCATTAAAAATTCAGGATGAGGCACAGCAGACACTTACGGGGGCAAAACTGGGAGTCTGCTCGAAGGTTGCTTCCGAGCGTAATCTAGGAGTGAAATTCCTAACTGGGTCAGCCGTCCCAACCAGGGAACTGTCAGTCTGGAGGGCGAGTGCCTACCTCCTCTCAGGAAAACAGGGGCAGCCGGGGGCTAGGATTGCGAAGTCTGGCGTCGTTAGACTAAGGGACACCTGGACAAAGGCGGATACTAAAAATGCTGCTTCGTGTACTTGCTGCCCAAATATGGGATCAAGAAGACCGAAGATAAGCGGGCGGAGCAACATCGCTAATGCGGACTGATACAGGCCAGTGAGAGGCCTCTTTTAACCTGGTCTCTGATCAATCAGGATTGAGATGGAGGTTGCATGCATCATTTGCAGTTAGAGGGCACGGCTGACGGAAGAAAAGAAAGACATCAATCTTTTGCAGACGTAAAACGCCGCGCCGTCACAGAAGAAGCGGGTAGTCCCACAAGGGGATTTTAACCGGTCGGAAATCGACCAGGAAAAAAGAGATCACAACAGGAGGGTCGCTTGGCGACTAATTCCTGCAGTGGACCAGTTGCATGTAATTGCGCAGCATGTGACACAGGCTAATTGGCACAGAGGTGCGTAACACCCGTCTGTTCTTGAATTAGTCATAACCAGGTGCCAACAGAACGGTAAAGAAGTAAGGTAGGAAGGGCCGCTGAGAAAGAGTGACCTTGTGGTCCTGAGGGTTACACGAAGACTCAGCAACAGAACGAATAAGGGGGTATTGTTTCCTTGCTGCAACAGAATCAGGGACGATAAGCTAAAGGCCGCAGAGGAGAAAATTCAGTGGACAACAGGCCACACAAAAGCTTCGGCTGAAGAGCTTTGAAGAGCAATCACGGGACGTAAATCAATTCTCACAGACGGAGCAACGCGTAGCCGATGCAAACCAGTCCCAAAACCAGGAAAAGACTGATTCGTAGCTTCTACAGAGCTATATTGCGATTCACAAAAGGGACAAATATACAAACCTCTAGTACGCAACCAAATAGATTGAACAGTAAAACCCAAAGGTTCAAAGCCCCGCGGCTGAAGCACAACAGTCAGAAACGTTTCGAGGCCAAATTCAAACGTCTCACATGAATAAACAGAAGTGCAAAAGTGTAGTGCTTGGACGAGCTTTTCAGAGTGATGTGAAATATGGTCGAACTCACAAAGCTTGTAGAAACTTTGGAAGGGTTTTCAATATTGGTTCTTTACGGGGTGGAGCTATTTAAACTCATAGCGCCGTTTGCTTCACAGATGAAGGTTGGCATCAGAAGTCGACCCTCATGGTGTAAGTCGAAAGTCTCTAGGGTTGTATTCATCTGTAGGCAAAGAAATGGCAAAAGCTTTCGACATGTTTTTTGTTTCTTCCTCAACTATTATTATAACACCGTTTTCTACGATCCACCAGTACCCTCAAATGAGCCACTCTAACCTGTGGCATTCTTACCCTCCAAGATCAAACCTTCAATTTCAAATATCAAAATGTCTTTCCCCCCTGATCGGACTCGCTACCATCAGCCATCTTTAAATTGGGGGGTCCAGTTATCTTAATTCTTTTATCAAATTTGTTCGGTTTATCTATGAGGTTTAGTTGGTAATCTTTTACGGTGGAGTGCTTCAGCTATTGTTTCAATTCTCAAGAAGGGAACACGGGAGGACCCGGCCAACTACCGGCCTGTGAATCATGCCCCACAAGTATCGAGGACTAGGGAAAGATTATTTTAATTTCAACTAACAGATCACCTCCTAAAAAAAATCACCTTGTGAGTGAAGGTTGGCACGTTTCCTATAATACTGATCCTGCACAACTTGTATGGCTGACTTTCTGAACCTTAATACGATAGCTGCCAATGATGGTAACGTAGTGGTCTCAGTCTTTTTGGGCGCATCTAAAGCATCCTACTGAGTGTCTCATGTTCATTTGTTGTCAAAGGCCAAGACACATGGCATTGTTGACCCGCTGTATGCCTGGCTAGAATCGCTCTTGTTCCCGCGCAGTCAAGTGATGAACGTCGATGACAGAATTTCCACTCCTAGCTCTGTAACCAGCGGTGTGGTCCAAGGTAGTGTACTGGACCCGTTGTGGTTCCTCATGTACACAAATGATAAATTTGTCTTGGTTCGCCATGGAACTCCGTTTTTATTTGCTGGTGATGTCAAGTTGTTGTACACTTTCAACCATAATTCACTGGGTATTAATATAGCAAAAATATTGGAGGACTTACGGAGGCTCAGTTCGTGGTGTACCAACTGGGCAGTGAAGTTCTCGGCTGACAAAAGCCTTATTCTCACATACAAGTGTCATGTCCCTCCCAAAAAGTTTAGTATAGGCGGTGATCATCATCATCAGTACTTGACCTGGGCGTATACTACTTTTGTTCGTTCAACTTATCGGAGTAAACGGACACTCAAGTTGCTGGGTATCGCAAGTTGATAGGACTGGTTCACAAAACATTCCTTTTGCATGGAAGTAAACTCAGTGTCTATACAACACACGTTAGACCATTGCTAGAGTGCAGTTCAATAAATGGCCCCAACATACGCCAGATTGACAGAACCGACACTGGAAGTGTTCAGCTTGCCTTCACTAAACAAATAGTTTGCTGTTCGCCCAGTCTCAACTATAAACAGAGCTGTAACCCGCTACACCTCGAACCTGTTTGGCTCCGACTAATTAGAAACAACTTGTCCTTTTTCCACTCACCATTAAAAAAGAGACCCTGCAAAGCCTGCCCTGTGGCACGAGACCCATTGAGTTTAAGGTATACGACACAACAGTCGTTCGGTCATTGTGCTGTCCCCGAGAATCAGCCCACGGTCCAACTTCTTTATTGTTAAATATTCACAAAAGTGGGATAAGCTTCTACCAAGTGTCCATACAGTAGACCTCTTACCGCGGTTTAACGAGGAAATAAACAAATTGCATGGTGCACTGACACTTGTCTCTTATAAAGATTCGTACACTTCGGAGGAGCGAGCTTACGAAGCTGGTTTGTGTTGCTGGCACGCGGGTCTGAGTCACGGACAATAAGACCTGCGTACCGCAAAAGTTGCAGTATATCACTCAAGTCTTACTACTCCTTCGTGTACAACCTCGTGTCTCGCAAGGTCGAATCACCCACCAAGATGAAACCCACTCAAAATGGGAACTATAGCCCTAGGTCTGCAGTTTCATTCTTGCCCGTCCCATCTATGAGGTTCTCCATCGGAGGAAGCTAAGTCACAAGTCTTGTACTTGAAGTGGCTCATCGGGGCAATTCAACCACCAGTTATGACGTCACTTATGGTGTTCCCACACACCACCCACGTACTATCCTCCGGACAATTTGATTCCACATCTCCAGACAGACTTTCGTTTTTCATTCTACAAAGTGGTTACTCCCAATCCAGTCTCAACCCTATCTCTGAATCCAGTAGCTCTTACCTCTCCAAAGTTCCACCGTTCGATTTATCCGTCTTACGTGCCATAGCACCAGCTTAACCGTAATTAGCTTACTTACCGACTATCATTTGGGTTCGTTTATTCCTTTATTTCCTGTAGTAACTGGATTTCTTAGTAGAGCTTCCCAGTTAGGTCCTCACCCATTTACTGACTTTTGCACGTTTCAGTCCTTCAGAGTACCATCAACTTCTCTGGCCCCTGTGCCACGGCACTAGCAGGGTCATTAACTCTATGCCCCTTTTTATCCTTTTACTAACCCTGCCTCTATTCCAAGGTAAGTCCCACCTTATGGCTTTTAACTCTTCCTCCGCAAATATGGACAGGAAATCCAGTCCCAGTTCCCTTACGGGAACTGGCTCATTAACTGAATTCAGCCAATCGTTATGCTGCCACTCATTCTGTTCTTAATACATTTTCCTGCTGCTAATGTTATTCTACTTTTTCACGCAGAATTCCGTTTTTTGTTCTGCGGAGTTGTTAATCCAAGTTCAGTTTCAACCTCTTCTCTGGATCCGGTAGTCTTCACCTCTCCAAAGTTTCATCGTTCAGTTTTTCCGTCCTGCTTGTCATAGCCCGAGCACAATCGTAGTAACCTTACTTATCGACTATTGTTTAGGTTCATTTATTCCATCATTTTTAGCAGTAGTCTTCCTCCTGGATAATATTCAATTATCACGGCAGCCACACCCCTAGGTCCAGAGCTGTCTTCCTGCCCGCCCCATGTACTAGGTTCTCCGTTTAAGGAAACTCAGCCCCATTTCTTATCCCTTATCTACATCATGCCAAATTCGCTTTACTCGGTCCAAACTGGACTCATTCCCGTTCTCTTAGTTCACCCAGGCATTTCAACCCAGAACCCCATTTTGCCAACCACCTTTGATTACCAGATCATCTTTATCCTTTTCTAACATCGTCGACGTTCTTCGCTTCCCTGTCTTCTTTCATTCGCTCGCGGTCCGCATTCTTTAATAGTTCCAGTTTCTAGTTACTAGAGGTTTCCTTTTATCACTGACCGTTGATCCTCCACCGGGAGCATCCCAAACTGCGTTTTTCTATTTTTATTTTTCCAGACAACCACTGACATGTATCTTCCCTTCAATAGCTTGAAAAAACCTGGCCCAAATTTCCGGCTGAAAATTCTATTCCTGCTTGTAATTCCGTCACTGCCCAATTGGCCCTGCTCTCTGGGATCCCTCGCCACCTGGTCGCAAGCTCGTGGACAATTCGATCTCTACGGCCGTGTGACAACGCCAGTATCAATCTTTCAAACCCCACTGGTGCGGGGCTCGGTCAGATCCACCGTTTTGGACGGCACTTATCGGGCTTGCAAGAAGTCTGCAACGATATGCGGGCGCGGCTAGGATGGTGAATCGCGCCCCCTGTCACTAAAAATGATTTTCAGGTTGGGTGTCTGGTGCACGGTCAGCCCCAACCACCAGCACCGGTTGCGGAAAAAACACTACTGGTGCAAACAAAATGCTGCAAATATGCCACTATCTCCTCCAGTTATCACCGACTTTCCGTCGTACTCTTCTCTATCTTTGCAACCTCAACTCATTGTTTCTTACGCCCCCGCGAAATTTGCTTTCCTTAGCGCATAATTACTGCTTTTTTAAAAGACCTTTATTACACTCGGCTTACCGTTCATGATCTTTTTTTCCCGAGGATTAGTGTCAAATCAGTCATATATCCGGTTCGAAAACTTAACCAACCTTCAAGACAAAACTGGCCTCTTTTTATCGCATTTACCGATATAGTTGAAAACAGTCACACTTGATGTCGTCATACACTTTCTTTCCACAGTGTCCAAACAGTAAATTTCACTAAGGAATATTTGTCTCCAGGGCTTCTCAACAGTCGACCCTATTGAGGCAGTTTGCTGTCTCGATCAATCAGTCCTACTGTTTGCCCACTCACGGCTGTAGCATTGCAATATCCTCAACTTGAAAAAAGTCATGATTTCCCCATATATTTACATCCGAGAGATAGCTATATCGCAGAATTTTGATTGTCGCCATCACTTAATTCGCCTTTTACAAAGAACATCAACGGATGGTATATTATCCGTCAGTTAATCCACCGACCAATTTCAAAACTGTATTCATCGGTTGCCAGGTGTTTTTTCCTACCCGGCATTCTATCCTGGCCAATTCTCCCAGACAACTTTGATCATTGAAACCCTCTGGTTATCATGTTCAGCTCTTAGATAACACTAATCATTAGGTAAGTACTTACTTGTCATTTATATGCTCACTTCCTTCGCAAACTTTATCTCTGCGACTATCGTGGCTACGCGTAACACGTTGATCTGTCACCCCGTTTCCACTTCCACGTTAGTGTATCATATTCCACTCTTCCGGAAGTAAACAACCTGTTCAACCAATAACAGTTTCCATCAGGCCACTTCTTTCACCATCTACGCAGTCTCCCTCTCTGCTGATGAGTCCTTCACTGGGTATTTAAATGGCCCAGCCGATATTCGGCCGCTAACCGTTATGAAAGTAATCTTCAAAGGATTATTCTTGTTCTCTGCCCGCAATTCCACTCATTTCATCGTCTGATATCCAATCCTAAGCCGTTCCTTTCGCGGCAGAGCGCTACTGCTGGCTAACCACCCATTTGAAATATTTCTTTTCCTCAAGGTAAACGAAATTTCCGTCAATTCTATTTGATTCTGTCTTTGCGCGTCACCCTCTTTGTAATATTCCAGTAAAAGACTACTAATTTAAACCAGCTCCACCTGGGCTCAACCGGCTTGGCCACCCGGCCTTGAGTTTATATTAGCCAGGCGCCACCATAAAGAGCAACTTAAATACTTTCTCCTACACTATATCAAATACAAATACTTGGCACGGCCTCTTAAAATTAGGATTCCACTTTCAGTTGTACCGTTTGGTCTTGCATTGCAGCATGCCTCTGGATTATCCGAAGTAAACTATTATTATTATTATTATTATTATTATTATTATTAAAAACGGCAAACAAGCTAAAATGAAGTCAACTGGCGTGGGGTAGCTGTAAGATTGTCAGAAACAGGTCTCAAACGATTCAAATAGTGGAGAGATATTTTTTTGAGCGCGTCCGTAAAAATGCAGGCTGTTCTGTGAACACTTCCAACCCCGAAAAATATGAGGAAAATTGTAGAAACTTGGGAAGGATCAAGGGGTCAATCAGTTCTAAGCAATAGAGGCAAGGTGATACTAGATTATTGAATGAACAATGACACCGAAAAGATACAAACCTCAATAACGAGATCACAAGGACTCAACAAATGAGAAACCGAACTGCGGCGTGCGAGCAAGCAGCACGTGTGTCAAGCAGGTTCAGAACAAGGATGTGACAAAGTAGCGCTTCGGGCGCGAACAAACAACAATTGGTCCATAAAAACAAACAGTGCGTAAGGACACGTCAATAGTGTAGGAAAGTGAGTGATGTTAGGAAAAAACATGGTACTGCAACGGTTTTGGAGGAATTTTCCACGACCCGTCGGTACACCGCCCACCAAAATCCTCCAGAATCCTTAGCAGAGTCAAAGGTTTGGTATAAAGGTACTGATTCTTCCTACCTACCTAGGCCCTGCTGTCAGTGCCCGTGAGGGGGAAACATAGATGCTGTCCTAGGAAGAGCCGTTTTGCCCTGGCTGTTTGTGCTTGCGCGAGTGTGTGTGTGTATGTTGTAATCGCCGCCACTTCCACATATACAAAAGACATTTCAGTAACGTCAACAAAAACAAATTGCGAACACCGTCACATGTTTGATAGGGGTTGCGGGACATAATGTGCATCGGGTATGTGTGTATGTGTCTGGATGTACAGTGGAATCGCATCTATCACCACATATCGAAAAAAACCTTCTGCAGCGTCAACGAAAGCTGTGGGCACTGTGACGTGTTTGACGGAGACCATGTGATATAACGAGTACAATGTAGGTGAGTGTGCTTCGGGGTGTATGATGGTTCGATACGTCAGTGTGTCGTGATTGCTTCCATATATGAAGTTTCGTTACCCACCTCGAAGACGAAAGCGAAATAGTCTACTGGGCCTCATCGTTATCAGCTTCTCCGCCTTCACTCTCGAATTCTCACCCCGTTGGCTGTCTTCAGCTTCACCGCTCTTATCATTCCGTCACTGTTTCCGATGGGTTCCACGGCCACTCCCAAGGACCAAGGGCAGAAATGTGCGCTTCGGTCTGCAATCATCACCAAATCCCCAACCTTGAATGATCTTGTTTTGCCCAGCCACTTCTGTCGAGTCTGCAGAGCCGGTGGGTACTCCCGCAGTTAGCGCCCCCAGAAAGCCTTGGCAAGATAGTTCGCCTGCTTTCACCCGTGGAGGTGGCTTCCATGAGGGTTTACCGGCACTTGGAAACCCTCGTTCGACCTTAACGTCAACAAGTCGTTCGGGGTGAGCGCCAAGTGGGTGGGGTCGCCGTTATTAATGGAACCAGGGGGTGGTTGTTCAGAACTCTCTCTACCTCAGTCATGAAAGTGTTTAGCGTCTCGTCGTCGGGCGGCTGTTGCTCCGTGATTGAAGGCAGGATCCGCCTGACGGACCCGACCGTGAGTTCCCATACTCCGCCGCAGTGACTGGCCTGTGGGGGGTTGAAATGCTATCGTATGCCGTAGGCCACGGTTCGATCCTGCAGTTCGTCCCTGTTTATGTTCTTGTGCCAACGCTGCAATTCCCGGTGAGCGCCCACAAAGTTCGATCTATTATCTGAGTATATATCGGCCGGCACGCCTCTTTGGTAGATAAATCTCTGCAAGGCCCGTAGAAACGAATCGGTCATCATCGAATGTGCGACTTCTACGTGTACCGCACGTGACTTCACGCACGCCATGTTACATCCGTATCGCTTTTCTAATCTCTTCCCGCACTTGATTTACAAGGGCCCGAAATAGTCCATCCCGGTGTCGCTGAACGGCCACCAGCCCGTAGTCACCCTGCATTCTGATAGCGGGGCCGTGTTGTTTGCTCGCCGTGGCATTGCGTCTCCTTTAATGTACACAACGTCGGATTACGCGTTTTACAGTCTCTCGTCTTCTCAACAACCGAAGGCGCTTTCGGATGACGCTCGTCACGTGACTTTCCCCGGCATGTCCCTCCACGGCGTAGACATGTTGGATCATTAGCTCTACTACAGGTTGTCTCGCCGGCAGCAGTATAGGATACTTTGTGTCGAAGCTCAGGTAGGCGTTGGCCAGCCTACCATCCACCAGCAGCAGTCTATCAATGAGTTTGGTTTTTAAACGCTTCAATTTGCCTCTTGGAGGTGATATTTCTTTGTTGATTGGCCCCACTTCTTCCGCCCTCTTGAGTTCTCGGACGAAAGCCTCAAGTTGTATCATTCTGAAAATATCGTACTCTGCCGCTTGTAGCTCATCGGGACCTATCGGGCCGACTCGTATCCGGCCTGAGGGCCGTAGCCCTTTCATGACTAGTAAATTTCTCTTGAACCTGGCTAACCAGACTAACGCACGAAGTGTCTTCATCCAGGAAGAAAACCTGACCGATCGCGATATAACGGATGTCGCTTCGACGACGTTGGCCGCTATCACTAAGCCTTTGATCTCCAGTTCCACTTCCGTAGGGGGTTTCAATTCGAACACGGGCCAATCCTGTTAAGGTACTTGCGGGAAGTTTGGCCCTCTCGTTCACGTGTCTAGTTGCCTGAAGTTGGTCGCACCCCGGGAGCCCTGATCGGCTGGATTATCGTCAGACCTGACATGATTCCACTGGTTCGTGGCTGATTCATCGTGGATACTCGTGAGTAGGTTAGCAACGAAAGTACTAAACCGGCTCGGGACGTTGTTGATTTAGTAAAGTACTATCGTTGAGCCCGTCCAAAAGCTAGCCAACCAAATTTAGAAGTCAGAACATCTCTTCACCGCTTGTACAGCCTTGACTGCTAAAAAGGATGTGCTGAGTTCAAGGCATGGGATTTGAGACCGACTTCAGTGCAGCAACGCGGGCTTTAGCAAACAGGATTCTCGTAGTATAATGTCTATCTTCTGTGCACCATCGTCCGTATACCACAGCCTCATAACCGACTTCGGACGCATCGGAAAAAGCACGTAGTTCTCCTGTCCACCTTGTATGGCCAGGGCCAAACATCGTGGAATCCCTATGTACTCTAACTTCTTCGAGGTGTTCAAAAATTCTTCCCACTCCAGCCGGTCCTCCCGGTCCAGTGACTAGTTCCAATTAACCTTCTTACGGCAAAGCCGCTGCAGCAAGATCTTTCAGGGTAGCAGCCAGGGTAGGACGAAACCGAGTGGGTCGAACAGACTAGAGACAGCGGATAGTATGCCTCGACGGATTACAGACAACTCGGGAGCGTTTAGCTCGAAAACAAAGTCGTCCGTTTCCGCGTCCCATTGTATTCTTAAAGTGCGTTCGGTGAGGAGTGGAGAGAAGTCCAAATCTCTTTCTCGGCCTTTTCGTGGTACGAAATGACCTCGAGCCCTTCTGGAGCGTTCCACATCCATTTAGTTAGATGGAAGCCGCGCCCTTCTAGCAATTTCGTCAGGCCTCTGAACTGACTTAGAGTCCATTCCATATCAACGAATGATCCAAGGTAGTCACCGACGTAGGGATGTCTGCTGAAGCTATCTGCCACTGACCGATGGATCAAATCTCCATGTTTGTTCGCAGCTTCCCGAAGGGCGTAGTTTACACAGAACGGTGATGACATGGCTCCGAAGGGTTGGACGGTCATCCTATAATTTACTACTGCGTTTTCCCGGTCGCTCTCTTCCCACCACAGGAAAAGCAACGCACCTCTTTCTCCCGCCGGTATTTTCACTTGATGAAACAATTCCCCGATATCGGCTGACAGGGCCACTTTACCCACTCTGAAACGGCACAAAACTTCGATTAGTGGTGTGGTCCAGTCAGGTCCCTGTAGTAGGCGATCAAGTAACGACTTGCCCTGGAACTTGGCCGCACATTCGAAAACCACTGTTAATTTTTCCGGTTTCTTGGGGTTGATGACCGGGTTGTGAGGTAGATATCAGATACCCTTTCGGTCGTCGGTGTTGGCAGGCACCTTTTCAACGTAGCGGAGAATTTCGTTTAGCCTCAATAATTCTGCGTATCGTTCCCACAGATCCTGGTCTCGAATGAAGCTTTCTTTCAGTCGAAGTAGACGTTGGAGAACATATTTTCTGTTATCAGTCCACGGGTCAGCAGATGTGCGCCATGGGAGGGGAACCTCAAGCTGTTTTTTAAGGCCTCCAGTGCCTTGCCGCACCGTTTGTAAAGCAAAATGATCCTCTTGAGACAACGATGGTCTTTCGTCTCCGATGTCATGAAACTCTTTTTCATACAGCTGCTGCAGGTGACACTATGTGGTCCGTTTCGGTGGATAAATAATTCACGGAACCACCTCCCCCTACTAAACCATATAACATCCATCCCAGAGCCATGGGTACGTCATAAGGTGCCTGGCGTTTGCCCACTCTCTGGTCAACTACCCAATGTGCCTCTGGCTAGTCGCTGCCGATGAGGACATCCACTTCGTCTTTGCGAATAGCCAACAGCAAGTGACGTGGGATTGTACGAGTCTTCTTGTTGTCACGGGCAGCGTTACCCGCCAACTCGAGAACTTCAGCAGCCAGGTGCTCGAGCACCGCAGCTAAGTGCACCGGAGCATTAGGGCCAACCCGCTCCGCGTAGTTACCCTTTCGAAGCAAAAGATGCACAGGACCAACAGGAAACTGAAGACCAGCACAAGATGACCGGGTCTTCGCCTCCGCACGAGATTTACCACCTTCGCTGCTACCACTCATTTTTACGCTAAGCCGTGACTTATGAACAGAAACAAAGCCGTGAGGCCATATGAGATTCACCCAGCTATCACTCAACCTCCAGATGAGGTCCCGAAGGCTCCAGAGATGCACGATTGTGAAAAATCACCCCGAGAGGGAAAGGTACCGTAAGACTGAGGAGCGGTGACAGTGGTGGGAACGTACAAGAACTTGTTCCCTCAAAGGACAGAAAACTGTCTCCCGGTCAGATTAACATCGGTACTGTGTAACTGCTTCGAGCGAGTAGTTTAGAAACAGACATCTGTCACTTTGTTTTGTACAATCTGATACGGAGCACACTGTACGGGTTCGGGGCAAAACCATCTTGTCTGACGAGTCTCCTGCTGTTTTCTGAAGGGGCATCCAGGTGTTTGGACGAACGTCAGCTGAATAAGGTCCGTCATATGGGCCCCGACAAGGCCGTTGGTTCGATGAGCCACGGGCTTCTGAACGCCAAGTTGCGATCTATAGAGATCGTTGGAAAAAGAAGACAGTGTGTAGGTAGCTCTCTAACAGGGCGGGTATTTAGTGTTAATTGTGAGTAGCCACACCTCTCAGTCAGAAGGGGCAACCAGCGGGATGCCACAGAGCTCGGTGCTGGGCCTTTTGCCCTTCCTTTTCTCCATAACTTGTCTAGGGGGGAGGAAAGAAAGCAGCAACCCTTCTTTTGCGCTTGCCAACAACTTCAAGGCAGCTGAAGCAAACATGGCGGGCGATGAGCTGGCCTTTCAAAACTGTTCGCCCAAGTGGGGTTCTCTGCTAGGTTCCGCCAAGTGCCGATATCTAGCGTCAACTACAGTGACCAATGAGAATGAAATGAGATTGCTGCAAACGGTGCCTCAGGGGCACAGTTTGGGCTCAGTGACAGACAAGTCTCAGGCCTTCGAAACAATGCATCGTAGCGGCAAATATGACCGGGAGGGAAATCTTTCGAGTTAAAAGTACCAAGTTGCTTTCAGGGCCAAAGATTTTCGTTTTGATTCATAAAGTAAAGGTCGGGCTACACTAGGGGTACAGCTTTCAGGCCTGGGGAGCAGTGCTACCTGGAGGATGGTGAAGGTGTAAGAGCGAGCCACTAGAATGTTGACTGGGTAAGGTTGAACAGGCTACACGGACAGCCTCCGGGACCCGGACTTCTACCTGAAAGGGTGGCACTTGAGCGGAGGCGGGACTGAAATCTTCAAGGTAATGAAGGAATCGTCAGCTGTAAACTAAGGGGGGGGGGGTTGCTTGGCTCTCAGAGAGAGGCACAAAGAAGCATAGCTTCAACTTACAAAGAAAGTACTCAGGGCCCCGGATGGGACAGGTTACCTCACAAACAAGATGTCCTCTTGAAATAAGCTCTCGAAAGAAGTGGTAAACACCACAACCAATAAAGCTTTTAAGAAGGAAGCCGACTGATGTTGAGTAACAGTGCATCTCGAATTATTTAAAGCTGCTTCAGGTCCAGAGACAGATGACTCATTGTTCTCCCCTTTCTCTGACAGTGCCGATATTGAACAAAATTTCTGCTTTACAGGAAAAGGAAAAACCACGAAGTCTTGGGAGCTATGGAAAGGCCCGCAGAAAGCAACCATCTGTAAAGACTATTGGATGTATTTGCGAAAATGTATGTGCAGGCTGAGCGGAACTGAGCTGAATAGCGCAAGCCACTGCCCTACATCACGGTGACAGTCTTCGTTATTACCGCTAGTAGTTTTCCCTCAGTTTCTTATACGTTCTTAGCCCTGACTCACCGTGATGAACATTTTCTGTTCACTACCCGGGTTCTACCTAACTATCCATTCTCGTTTCCCACTGTTTTGACACTATGTTTATCTCTCGGTAGCCGCCCCTGGCCTATAGCTGGTTATAAACTGTGTTACTCTTTTGGTGCAACGCTTTCTTAAATGGATCATCATAGAAAATATTGCGGCCAAACCTGGAAGCAGGTGGCTCCGCGCGATTTGGACTACTTGAAGAATGTACCCTAGCAGTAATAAATTTTTCCAGGTTCCAGTAAACGCAGTAAGTACGTTATGACATTCTATGACATGGCTGTCACTTGTACAGGGTTGGCGATTTGGTGCAGCGAGGAGAATATTTGAAATCTGTGGACAAGTGCAAACATCCCGCAATACATTTTCTTATTCCTGATGACTTTACGGGTTGATATTTGTTCTAGACTGGCAGCAAAATAAGCTGTTCACTGGTTCAGAAAAACGCTGACGGTGGCTTTCGTGATGATTTGGTTTCATGGTGCTGTGGGACCGGCAGCCCAGCAAAAGAGCCAGTGAAACATAGATTAATATCAGCGCCACTATAGGTAAACCGGCATTTGTAAATATACTTGTCAATATATATGCCATGCATGCGTGTTTGTCCCCAGGAGACTTGTCGAACGATGACTCAGAAAAGCATATTCAACGGCTGTTTGCCAGCGCCAGAGATCTAGATGTCGTGGAGAGAAAAAAAGTGGGGGTTAATTTACTGTGCACTAATTTTGCCATAGTGACGAACGTCTTTGGTGCTTTCGTAGTAGCTATGATATGAAACGAAAACATCGACCTTGTATACTTTGTTCGTGTTCAACACAAATGTTTCGCGGTTTTTTATTTCACAGCACACACCTGTCTATATAGCTTCTTTTTCCAGAAAAAGGGGGTGAACGACTAAACGTTTCCCATATTTTGGTAAAAGCATCTTCCATTCAGCCAGTTTGCTCATTGAAGACAACCTTTCGTTCTTGTACTTGCAAAGGAGTCTGCTCTGAGTTTTTCATCCCTTCCCCACTTCACACTTCGAAAACTAATGGAGGGAAGTAGCGTCCCGGGCGCCCACAGAGTGGCACACCTTAGGAACCAGTGGACCGGGCTGCAGAAAAGGATCCGGTGTACAGAATTTTTGCTCTTATTTAGCTCTGATGATAAACGAACTGACTGGTAGTTCGTTGAAAGTTGGAGCACGATTGCTTCCAGTCCCCGATTCAAGTGCTTTCAGTTTTCTGCTGACAAAACACCACCAAAGAAGAAATTCTGTGGCTTCTAAGGCAGGAGTTCAGCTGCAAATAACAACCTGAACAATATATCCTCGTGGCACCCTTAAGGAAGCTTGGAGAACACATTTTCGACTCACCCGCCCTCAAACATCCAGTCGCACCTATTTAAAGTAGGCCGGGACTCATCGACCTCCTCATCACCCTCCCAACCTCCCAGAAGAGCCTTGAGGAGATTTCGCCGCCAGTAAGCAACCAAGTCCTGGTGCACATCTAGAACTTCCGCGGTCGAATCCGACAACATAAAAAAGCTGCTTACAACGTGTATCTGGTAAAGCACAACCAGCTTACCCAACTTGCAAGCTAAACTTCGTCAACAAACTCTAAAGTTGCATGCAGCGTGTCCGGCCCCGATAAGCCCCTGAGTCCCCCACATCTCTGGAGTCCCCAAGATTCAACTTTACAGCACCAAAAATGGCCGTCCACAATGCATACATACTTGGGTCAGTCACTCCGCCCACCTCGCGAGGCCAACCCCATTTAAACCAGGTCTCCCTCAGAGAAGACTGAACGGTCCTATCAGCCTCCAGTGAGCTGTCCACCCACTTCCACCTGAGTGAGTCGATGTTATTACTATACACAACACGAAATCCAGCTGTGGACCATGGAGGTAGGACCACGCCTAACATTACGATTAGCTCATCTCTAACAAATCGCACCTCCCGTCTACCCTCCCCGTAGCTTCAAAGCAGTGCCCTGAAACTGTTAACAAAATGTCCATCGGGACACTAATAGTTTTTAGGTGATCCAAATGGGGAAAGTCTTCAGCCTCGGCGGGATTCGAACCCACGCATGGTCACTACTCTGGCTTTAGTACCGCGAGTGCTCTACCAGCTGAGCTACGAGGCCACGCCGGGGGACCTTGGACTTTCTGCATATGGATCACAGTATACCCGCCCAAATTACCGTAGCACATGGCACCCACCACAGTGAACTAGCTTGTAATTTGACTGCCTACAACAGGATTTCCCTTTGTACTAGCCGGACTCCACCAGTTAAGTGCATAGAGCATGTTTACAATGTATTGATGTTTGGCGGGTTTTGAGAATGTTCTGAGGTGATCCAAATGTGAAAAGTCTTCAGCCTCGGCGGGAATCGAACCCAAGCATGGTCACCACCCTGGCTTCAGTACCGCGAGTGCTCTACCAGCTGAGCTACTTTAATAGTTAAATATCAATCAACCTTTCATCCTAACTTCTTACCTCTTGTATTACCTACTGCACGCTTCCCCACACCAGGATTTCCTTTCCGTTATATGACTTTTCCACCCCATTCCACATTATCATTCCTGCCAAACCTCCTACGCCATAGTCATCTCAGTGTTTCGCATAACCTTCAATTTCCTTATGTTACCCGTCTTTTCTTCTTCCATTTTCACCAGCTAACCACAGCACTTTTTTCGCCGGCCATGTACAGCAACATGCGCTACTTTCTAACTCGTGACACTACCAGTAAACCCCAAGTTCCCTCTTTCCTCTCATACCCTCGCAGGTCTTTAGCTCACCAAACGGATGATTTAGCTGGGACCCATCTCTCGTTGGACACTTCCTTATGATCCACCGCACCCAGCTGACACGAGTAATCTCATTATCAACCTAACTGCCTCTTAAATCTTAGAGAATCCACCAACATTGCTTTCAAGCCTAGCCAGGCACCACAGCAACACCAGTCCTCCTGTTTTCCAATGCGTACTGTACCGCCATACAGCTCATAGAATAAACCCTAGCATCTGCTTTCCCTGTCCACCACTCTCGAATGGATCTCCAAGTCTGACCTCCAATTTGAGCTGTTCCCCACCAGGCAACCTACTTGACCAGCCTACGTCCCCAGTACTAAAAAGTAATAGCGGTATCTCGTTCATTCTCTTTAAAAGATAGCCCGTGAAAAACAAATTAGCCACCTACGGTGCCCGGCCGCAAATTTCAGTTAATATATCACCTTGCTCACCGAACTTGGAAAACCGGCTGCGCCCCAGCTGACCAGATTCCGCTTGTAGGATATGATGTCCCCAGAGTAGACAGGAAAACCTGTTGTGATGGAGATCTTTTGACATAAGTGAGGCAAAGCTCTTTTGTGACAACTATCCAGCCGCCTCTTATGGACTCCATCCCCAACCACTTTCGCTTACTGTCCACACCACCGGATCTCAGTGGAGTATTGGCTGTGTTCACTGTTCACAAATCAAAGATTCCCCTGGGCTCCCTTAACTAAATATTGGTTCTGACTGCCTCTCCCTACTGCCACTGAATGTAAAAACCGTTGATGGTAACTTCAACCTGCCTAACGGAGCTTGACCACCTTTACCTGCACCCGTTGACCTTCAATCATTTGCAACAAGTATTGCCTTAGAGGAATGGGTACAGCACATATACCCACCTATGAAGAAAAATAGCCCTTTCGATTTGAATCTGACCCATGGCATCCTTCACCAAGTTGTCTTTTTCTCCTAAAACTCACCTAGTGGCAACCACACGGTCAGTTGCGGCAGTCCCACCCGCCTGCAGCCCACGTTGAATTCAAGTTAGTTCAACCCCACTTTTCTTCTTAGCTGAAAGCTTCTTTCCACAGCCATTTGGTGGTCTGATTGGAACAAGTTTTTCCTTACTGCCGACTTAAACCAGGCTATCTATAATTTCTGCCTAGCTATCCAGGTGTCTTACGAAGATTACATGCATCCCTCAGCGAGAGACTGGCAGGAAGTCCAACATTATCTTTCTGCAAGAAAGGATACTGAACTCCAGAAAATCCATCAAACCCCATCGCGATTTCACAATTCCTGTTGAACATACTGTCGTCTTTTACTATTCAAAGAACTGAAGAATTTCAGCTGCGTAACCAACAACAGAAGGCTTCGCGACACCCACGTAGGTAGCTTCGATTGTCATTGCTGCAAAAGACAAGAATCTCTGTTACTTGTAGTGATATTCTTCACTGCTTCTGTTCCGATCTCAATTGCCGAAGCTTTAACCCATTCTCCGCCTCAACTATCGCCCCTGTTACCGATGAAGTCCTTCTTCTTCCACCCGTTGCCGCTTTAACCCTTTCTATGGCGGAATTCAACTTATCAAATATCACCCAATTGGGGACCTCCAACCGGCCATCCTCTCCCACGGGACCAGGTGGTGCACCGCCCACGGCAGTAGTCAAACCTGGACCTGGCTCTTCATCATTACCACTCAGCTCTTTACCTTATCTTTGGACTCCGGTTTGATCCTAACAAAATGGGAATGCCCGGTCACAATCTGATGCCACTAAAAGATCCAGTGCTTGTTTTGACAAACTACAGATTGATAAACAGTACTCCCGTTCTCTCTAAGCTAATGAAAACAAAACATCAAACAGCACATTGCGAAAGTACCCCCCTGAATTTTACCTTTTAGTCCACAGCAAGGCGACTTCCCTTGTCCAAGATCTTGCACAACGTGCTAACTTGATTTCCTGAACCGCGTCACTGAGACAGCAGACAGTGGTACAGTTCCTACCGTTTTTTGCCTGCACTTGCCATCGGCATTTGATCATGTGCCACACTCACACTTTTCGACCAGAATCCGATCCTTTGGGATCCCTGACCCTTTGCTATCCTCGATGGCTTCTTAGTTATCCAATACCTTCAGATTATTCTGATAAATGTACGCTGTTCGAAGCCTACACTGGTCACTTGTGGTGTTATGCAGGGTAGCCTCCTTTGCTCTCAGCTGCCCCTCAAGTACGTGAACGACCCATTCCATTCACTGAATCACGGCACCTCATTTATTTTTGATGAAGACATCAAAGCAGCCTACCTCGTGCTTCACTGTTCCACCCCTGCTATCGCCAACCCTCCTCAGGACAGACCAGCACTCGACGGGGGTGCTCATTTTCGCGGATGATTTCTCCGGCCGGCCAGTGCGAGACACCCACACACGAGTTCGACCTACCTTCAGAGTCTCTGGCCAGTTGTGATTCACACCCTGCCAGCTGACAAACTATTTGGGATCTCGGCTTAGACCGCCGTTTCACGCCTAATTTTTCCGAATATCTATCCCCGAAAGCCACACGGCCTTGAAGATGCTTGGCGGTATATCATGTTGCTTTAAACTTCGAGACCACATTCTCTCCCTTTATGAATCTCGAGCCAGACATCTATTGGAATACCGCCCGGTAATCCTTTCAAGCGGGCCTAAATAAGACAGAATGGGCAGAGAAGCTGTCCAAAGAAGAATCGTCAAGTGGTTGCCTAGTTGAAGCTTAATCCTGAATGATAAAAAAGACGTACACTCCTCAAATTTGACGCTTTGTAAATCTGCTGTACAAAACTGAACTTCATCTCTGTACAATGTCCCATGAAACCGGTCATATGCTTTTAACCAACTACACTTCGCGCCTGTTTTTACTTATCTACCACGCCATACGGTTCTCAGCCTTTCTGAGGTCATCACTAAGACCAGTGTTCATCCTCGCTCTGTCCCGTTGCGCTGAAAATTATTGAACCAACTACCGTTAGATGTAATCACCTCCATATCTTACCACCGGTTTAGAAATAACTGCACAAGTTCCCCAGTGTCACCGAAACCGTGTTGCTTCTTAACAAAAACGCGTTGGCAAGACCCACGAAAGTAGTCTCGACTTTTGAACGGCTTAAGCGCATGTGGTTTACAGGAAATGCCACCATGCAAGTGTTGGCGGTTTTTGTTGGTCCCCTTCTTTCAAATGACCAGTCCCAAGGATCTACCAACTAGAAACGTTCCTTTTTGTGCCAGTTACCGTTGCTCCTTAGCTAAGAGCTTCCCAGACTGCACTCATGTAATTTCTCCCTTTTTGAGGCCTCTACGCAAGTCTCTATCTCGCAAAGACTTCTAATTCTATGGGACCGTAACGGCTACTAACCTGGCCTATGCGTCAAACGGGTGATCTGATAATTGCAAGTCACTCTACTGATGCGCCATCGGCTACCCACAGGATCCCGCCGTGTCTGTCCACCCGATCTTGGAGTACCTGATATTTATGGTTATCTGGCTTCACTAAAAATCTCTTGTTGACGAAGAGGTGCGGAGCTCTGTCAGATCTTTGGCCTTCATCTGCGTACGTCGGGAGTGTAGGTCCTCTAAAACTATACGCTAACTCAACTACTCTGGCCGACGACATTTCCTGTCTTCCGAAACGGATTCCAGGCTGGATATTCAGCTCGTGGGCAGACCCCCACTAGCACCAGTTGTGGACTGAAAAACACCCCCATGCATGGTGTTGCTGCTTCTGATTGACTCCTGTATTTTTCCTCGATTTTCGGTAGCACCTTCTGTTCTGCCTGCAAGCGCCTACATTTTTTCGGTCTTCACTTGATTCACCGTGAGCAGATTTACATTCCGAATAAGACATACACATTTTTTTCTGTCGGACGGGGAAAAACACGCTGTTACCTGCCATTAACTGCATCCATCTCCACCAAACCTCTTGTTATCTATCAGATCTGGTCCCGAAGATTCCTTCGTTCTACCCCGTCGGTCCACCAGATTATGTACCCTGGACAGCAGAAAAATTTCCCCGTTCGGATATATTTATTACCATCATCACAAATACTGCTGGAATCTTACATTACGTACCCAATTCTATGACATCACTTGATTCATCCAAACGCGGCCGCCATCTAAACTTCATCTCTCTCAACTGCCAATAACGTCGCAAACAACCATGTGTTTTTTCCAGCGCCCTATTCGAGGGACACTGTTTATCTGTTCTACTGTATCATGTTGATCCTCAGCTCAAATTACCAGCCATCCAGTCATTAGCATTTGCCGTAGATTACTTCGGTAACCGACCATCGATATTCCCGTTTATCGATCGTTCCGGTTTTTCTTAGTGTCCTATGTCAGGCTTTCTTCGGTGTATCCAAAATCAGTCATCCGCACTTTTTGACAGTTTACCTTATGTAACACTCCCACATGATTCTTTCAGATCATTGCATTTTTGCCTCTCAGATCTACCTTGTTATCAACCTGTGTGGCTCCCATTTTATCTACCAAGTAACCCAGGCGAGCCTATCGACTGAATCTCCCTTCCCCCTTCCGTAAACGTTTTCCCTCTGCCCAGCCGAATTTTTATGGTTGAGTATCGGCTCCGCGATCCACCGGGCGCTTTCCATATCTTTATATGTGAATTATCAATCCGCAGTCAGTTTTATTGATCATCCCATTATTCCCCAAATTTCTGCCTTGGGAAGTTTCCCAAAATAGCCAGCCACTGAATCACCTACATCCCCAGACGGTTTCGGTGAAGCACCATTTTGGTGTGATTCTGTCGGGTACCCAGCATACTTACTCCCATTGCACCCACTCAGCGGCAAATCTGCGTTCGTCACAAACCAGCCTCAAGTCCACCTTAGCCAAAACAGCCGTTGAATAACATTCAACCCACTTCCAACTATGGTCACATTTTCGTTGATTTTCCACTACTCGGAGTATATGCCGAACCCCACTCCGAAGGCGTTTTCCTAAACCCTGAATGGAAACGATTTGTCCATGTTCCATTTCACTGATCGTCCAATTGCTTTTCTAATTTTTACAACACATCCAGTTACGCAGTACGCTGCAAGTCTTGACGGTTTGGCTTGTCCTCTACCCCCATATAAGTCTACTGGATCATTCCTTATGTCCACCCAGCTTGCAATTTTCTTTCCTCTCTCTTCGGCCGTTATTCAACCTCAAACAATCCACCTTCTGAATCCCATTTTACTTACTTACCGTCCTGTGTGACTCTGTCCGACCAAAGTTGCAGGATTGAACATCCACTCCACATAAAGCTGTGGGTGTAACGGTTATTCCTGCTACGAGTAATGAGTAGCCAAATTTACAAGTCCCAAGGTGGGAACCAGACTGATTCGCAGGTTCCGCGGTACTGAGTTACCAAACTGAAGGCAGGCAAACTGTGTGCTAACCTCAACAAAACGGCCAGTTCGGTGGAAGCCGCTGTTAGATACAACCGGCATTACAGTCAGAGGTCATATCGAGAGGCTGATCTGGCACAAACGGGAAAAACATAAACTGGTGTCCATAAGTAGACTTTGATGTGAGCTGTTTTTTCGAGGGTCAGCAAGAATAAGTCGCACCCGAAACCGCGCTAATACGTGACAGCGTTTGGACAGGGTATCTACAAATTCACACTACAATGGGTGTCTTTTCCATAGTCTTTGACAGAAAATTATTTGTCCTCTTTCTAGATAATTTGACTTTTTCCAACTTTTGCATCCTTTCTCTCTTCATAAAATATCTAGTGAATCCTTTGGAATAACATTCTTCTTTTTTCGGGTCATTGGAACTATTGTTTTAAATGTGCATTGGTCTTAACCTTTAGCCTTTCAAATTCTTGGTCGGCGAATTTTTAAAAAGGTTCTCCAGCAATACATTCTACCCTGCGAATCCGATTCGTTACGGTTCGAGTTCCAGCGCATCCTTTTCATCCCTGCCGTACCTGCTTTCCTATTTCGATCACCCAGCTAATTCTGAATCATCCCAGGCTGGTATGACTATCTCACGCTGTTATCTTATTTTGCCTGGCCTTCAGCTATATGACCGCTAGGGCCTCTACACTCCGTTTTTGCATACACATGGCTAATTATTTAAGAAGCTGCGATGTGACCTCACTCGCACCGTATGATGATACAGTCAAGCTAGCTTCCGTCAACCCCTAAGTAAACCACAATCTAATGGAACCACTGTCTAACTCCTGCACGTGACTGAACCCTGCCTGTGCTACGCAGAACCTGTCCAGCTCCAAGCGGCGGAGTCTGATAAAAGCTGTGGGTCCTTCAGGGAACAAACTGTCTGTGATATTGGTAGTCACCACTGTAAAGGGGCCGGAATGACTAAGCATTGCCAGATAAGCCGAAAGAAATTCTGCGCATGGATGTTCGGTGTAAGGGAGCATGACGCACTTCTCGAAGTAATAGGAACATGTTGCGGAAAGGAAAGCTTCTCGGAGGACAAGCATCCGGCCCCGTGGGTGAAATAGTAGGTCTAAAAGGTCAAGGGAGTGGCAACCTTTTACCAGATGGGTGATGTGTGCTAATATAAGCATCCAGCGGAAGACGTGAAGCAAGCCGAAGTACAGCTTAAGGGACTTACGGCCGTGAGTAGTGATAGAAACAGCTCTAGCGGCATGCAACTGTTGCGTTGAACAAGTGATTTCATTATTTGCTTCCTTTGGGAGGACATTACTTTTTGCACCGGTATCAGCTAGGAACAGTTTCTTGGAAACTGAGTCTCGAACGTTCAGCAGACGACTGAAAGTACAGCCGCCGACTGCGATGGTCGTCGGAAAGCCTCGGGATCTTTGTTCCTCGCTTGGCAGCTGGAAAGCTGCAAACTGCTTGGCAGTGCGCCATCAACAGTATCCTGCTCAAAAGGGGCCAAAGGGGCTACCGGGGGAAGGTTTTCCGTGGAGTTCCAGTGGGTACCAGTGGTGAAATGGCTTCCGGTCTCTACAGCCAGAACGGTGAAATGTGGGAAGACATCCGGAGGCTCGCTGGAAGCACCCATCTGGGCTTCCTCCGAGTGTTTCTTTGGTAACTGCCGTGGGGTAAGAGCTACTTGAGTTCTTTAACGCAGCAATTTTTGGGTGTCGCCGTTTCGAAATACCGTCATCTAGGTTTGTCACTTCCATGAGCTCAAGATAACGCAAACATTTCAGTGGTGCTTTAGAGCCAGTTGGTAATCGCGCTACCCATAACTCCTCGGGAACTTTTTCCACAAAAGGCCGTCCTGTAGCTTGCGGCACCCCTCTTACTGGTGCAGAAGTCCCTTGGCTACCTAACTCTGCCCCTTCTAAGAACAGCTTCAGCTGTGGAGATTTAGAAGGCAAAAGATTGGATGTAACCGCTAATTTCACGGCCGTGTAAGAATGGTCATTGAAAGTGGTCCTGCTTATCTGAGCACCTACTTCAAAGGGAAGATGGCCAATAGTCCACAAGTGAAGGGTGCGTTGGCTTGCGAAGTTACAAGTTTCAAACTCTGCAACTAACATAATAAAGCTGCGCCGAAAGCCGCCGATGAAAAACCCTGGAATGGCTGGAGGTACTGTCTAGGAGTACGGTCCTGAGTCAGGCTTGGAGAAGTTGCTAGCCGCAAGGAAATTAGTATATCTAACGCAATAATAACATAAAGGTGAAATGAGCAACCGCGAGACCACGTGCGATACAGATACATAAATGCGAAATCAGAATATTGAAGGAGTAACGCCGATTTACAGTTGGAACAGCGAAAAATGTCTATATGTAAACGAATAGGTGTGATTCGAGGAACTGCGAGGGATCTCGGGGGTATAAATTTCTTGTTCCGGCTCTCCGGTCGAGAATTCTTCTAAGACAGAACCTGCTAGGTATAGGGCATAAGGACCCTGGTGCCCGGTTTGTAACATGGAAAGAATTGCTCATTGCAGCACGTAAAGGAAAAGAACTCAAAAGGCCGGAGCAGGGTGACGAATTTTAGCGACAAGACGGAGTATATGGACAGCGCAAGCGCGGGGCAAGTGTTGTCACCAAAATCCGGCCGTACTTCATCTAAACTATTTTTGTTAGTTTGTTTGTGTCCATATCCATAGCCTTACTCACCTCTACACGATTGAACGACTGTTGACATTCACGGAACATGTAAAAAAGCGAGGCCCAAGGACTAGTTGATTTTACGGATAATGCTTTATACAAGCATGTCCTCGAACGCGACTCGCTCCATCCTAAGCTTGTCGAGTGCAAGCCGGCGCGGTGGGCGCAGAACTTTTCGGTACGTATCTGGCACACCACCAAACATATGCAAATCCGTCTTTTTAAGTAGAACAGGACAGATCGGGTTGAAATCAACTAGAATCTCATTCACTGATAGATTAGTGACACGGTCCACAAGGAGTTACCGGTAGGAATCGACCAAGAAGTCAAAAGGATGCAGGAGTCAATACCAGGTATGGCACTTTGAAACTCTTCATTCAAGAAAACCAGACGGGAAGTGCGGTGAAGACCAAAATCGAATGTCTTCGAAATTCGCCCATTAGTTTGCATGGAAGTACCGCTGACGGCACAGGTTAGAAGAGGAACCTGTCTGAAGTTTGACCCGAGGGTGGGAGCACACTGACTTCAGTGCCCCTGTCTACCAAGTAGTGTGTCCTTGAATTATGATCGATAATGTAGAGCAGGCAACCACCATGGCCAGCAGCTTCTGTTGCAGCTAGGTGCTGGCTTTTTCGCCTTTTTAACTGGCTGGGGCCGTCAAATAGGGTGGAGTGAATTTGCGCGCCCCAGATGAGTACCTTTTATTCGTACAAAGATAGGGCATCAGTTAAAGGTGGCTGAACCTGAATCCTTGTACCAGTGTTGCTGGGAGATCTCTTCCCTCGGAACAGCCTGTAGGGTTATGCGTGAGTAGAGCCTCGGAATGGTGGTACACTGAGTGCTCCGACCTTTCTCATGAGACCTTGCTGGGGAGATGTTATGTGGATAATGATGCACCCAGCTTGCGAAGAAGTCGCCTGACTGGCCCACAGCTCGTAGACTTCCTCCGTTGTTTCTGCTGTCTCCGCTTTTGTTGCGAGAAGTCCCCCTGTGGGCACACAAAGAACCTCCTGCATATCCCTGATGAGGAGCTGAAGCTATATTCCATTCAGGAATTAATTAGCTGTGTTCAAAGCCTCTAAAAGAGCTCGCACTTGCCGGGCCGACTAGAGAGGCCGGCGATCCCGAAATTAAGTGTCTGCAAACAAACGGACGGTTCGCTGTTTGTCAGACATGCCAACGTGGCTAACGACCTCAGCTTCCATGTATTCTTCAAGGTTGGGTTCCTTCGATTCCAACGCATTTTAAACTTTATAAACGATAGGCGGAGGAGAAACTGTAAAGGCGTAAGGGAACCCGACCTTTTTCACATTCACATCTTGCAGAGCAAAAGTTTGTTCTTGCAGTGCGAAAGAAGCTTTAGGGTTATCTTCCTTGAACCCTGCGAACAAAAGACAAGCGCATTTACCTGAGTGCCAAAAGTTTGGGGTTGCTCACACTGAAGGTGGTAAAACAAAGTACAAAGATTCAAGAAGTAAAAGAGCCAATGCAGTTAGGAAAACGGAGAAAAGCCTTTGATAACTAAGCTATCACAGACCAAACCTGTCAGTATGGAGCATTGATACGCGAAGGCCAACAAAGGAAAATATAAAATGCCACGAGATCACCGGTTTGGCACTCCAGGTTGCTGGGCACCAACCAGATCCCGAAAATGGCCCGAAGAGGGGGTAACAAGCCGACAGTTTCAACGGTTGCCAAAAGTCAGCAGAAGTCAGTGTGATGGGCAGAGGACCGTTTGCGTTGTTACCATGTGGACCATGTTTAAGTACCGGAGAGACACCGGACAGATTATCAGCTTCGGGAGCTAAGATTTAGCCGTCCACAAGTAGGGCAGTCAAATGTATGCCTAATGGGAACCAATTGTGTCTACATTAGGCAGACAAACAACAAACAGCTCTGTGGGATTCAACAACCAACAGAATTCCTGAAACTCAGTACTAATTATCCATGTTTACCTACAAAACTTTTTGTTCGCGAAGTTACACTTCCAATAACAGCTGTTTTCAGATCGCCACCGTGCTGCAGATGACCTCAATCACTGACCACTGGAAAACGAGTAAGGTTTCAAAGTACTATTTTTCACTGCTTGTTGTATAATTTATTGCAGTGAGCTGCAAGACAAATCACTGGACATTGAGGCAGCTGTCAGATTTTGGGCATCACGTTAAGTTTGCTTAGGGCAAGAAACCTCTTGGAAACTATATGGAATGTGGAGCACCAAGACTTATGAACAGAGCAAACAGGGCGAGTTCTTCATTTTGTAGGTACAGAATTTAAGATTGAACAGTAGGGTGGTGGTACAGGAAGCACTGCTGGATGTTGCCACACCAGGGTCATGGCTGCAAACTGCGGCCCTACACCTTCATCGTCCCGACCATAGCCACCATTATCACGGTTGTTGTTTTCATCAACAACAGATGCCCGAGCGATTCGAAGCCACGTCAAGGAGCTCGTTCTAGGAGAAATAGACACTTGAGTTTGCATTTAAAACTATCAGCTACGAAAGCTTAAGGATCCAGAGCTGTCTGCCAAATTTTTCCACAAAACTCTAGAAGAGTTTGGTTGCCCTGGCACACTCGGCATAATCCTTTATTTATTTCCCGACCGCGTTGCACACAGCCTTCTGGTTTCTGGTAAATCAATGGACATTCCGCTGTATGAACCTAAGAGCCGTCGCCGCGGATTTGGTTCCCAGAGTCATTTGCGAAAATCTTTAGGTCCACTGCTGTTAAAATAGGCGAGGGAAAGCGCAGTCACTGCTACCGATGGCCTTAAAATCCCTCTTTACGGCAGCAATGTGCTTTTTACATTACTCTATTCAGTATAAACCTCAGATGCCTACAATATGCACCTTCCTGTTTATGTAACATCCTAGCTTATTTAACCATGGTTTTGGGTGGACCTGATACATTTTGCACAAGCCTGTTGCTCCGGACTTTGCCTCTCAATGTGAGTCTTCTGGAATCACAGTTAAGGTTTGTGTTTGAAGTGCATCCGTAATTTTTGTTATGCAGTACCGTAGAGTTTGCGAATCATTGGTGTTCTAAATTTGGGATTCGTCTCGTCAAGCTGCGCTTTGCTCGAATTACGGTTATTATGATTTACCGCCACTCTGTAGGCACGAGGCTCGGTTTGTCCAGCAGACAGCAAGTAGGTTTAGCGAGTACCCATTACCCCTTTTTCTATCCTGAATAGAGAGGAAGCCTAAAAGGTACTAAGCGAATCGAACGGTCAACGAAAATCTAAAAGTTTTTTCAGCCAATCCAGGCAGCTGGCCTTTATAGGCGGACTAACCACCCAGAGGAAGTGGTTTTGAATTGCAGGCGGACCAATCAACTTTCGAGTCAGGACCTATTTCGGACCTTCAAAGTGACACTGGGTTCATTTCTGGTAACCATCCTCTTTCTTCCCACTCCATACATAAAACTCCTGTCACTCTGAACCAGGCTGTTCCTGGTTCTACCTCCGATACGAAACAAGCTGTTGTGAGCCCGCCATGACCTTTTCTTGCCATGTACTATTTGCTCTGCAGGTTCACATAAACACGGAGAGCCGGACTTTGAGTTTTTGATCGCCAGTGAAGCACCGCTCGATTCGTGACTGCAGTTGTTTACCACGTCCGTAAGTCATTTGTCCCAAAAGCCCCGCCCACCATATTGTAGAACCCAAAGTGATTTCAGCAGGCAAACCCCGTTTATGAATTTCCTGCTGACTTTTCCCTCACTGAGGTGAGCCCGTCCCATTATCCTTTTTCTCCTTCCTTTCCGCAGTTTTATCCGACAAAAGTATTTCAGAGTCCCATTGATAAGCCTGAATATATTTTTTAAAAAGTCACCATAAAATAAGGCTCAATGTTTTGCCAAAATCCGGTAATTTGCAGGATGAATCAATATTAGATGTTAAAAATACGATAGACATAAAGCAGTCCGGCATATCCTCAATAAGCATGATGGTTCCCGAGTTCTTACCCGCAGATTCAAAGTTTTGGCTTGTTCAAGTGGAAGCACAATTTCTGAAGGCCGGCGTAAGCGGTCAGTCTACAAGTTTACTCTGCAAGGCAGTCGCTACCTTCCCTGACTGATTTGTGTTATGGATACCTAGTGCAGTCCACCCGAAGAAGGTCCATGCTACCTTCTGCGGTACTCCACATTAGGAGACTTTGCATGTCGGTGAAATATCGACTAAGGCAACTAGCACTGGCTTTAATCCCGGTGATTGAGACACGCAAACACCGACCCAACTTATCCCTTTCACGCAGGGACAGGTCTCCACCCTCGAAGTGGATGATACAGTGTTACGTGTGCCTAGGATACAAGGGCCAATCAATAACATTTAAGCTAGCTTGGTCACTTTTGACAGAAAATCAACGTTAGATAAACTAGCGGAAGCCGCTGATCATGTGCAACTTTATGCCTTACCGCCTGTGCAGCACGGCCGGGGGCCCTGGGGTAGACCGTGGTAAAACCATGGAGCGTTTAGCTAGGCAGATGGAGTTGCCAGCCCCCAGATTAACGCGCTAAACACATAGCGATGAAGCTCCATATCTTGCAGAGTAGGCAGCTCTAACCGTTCGTGACAGTGGAGCCCTACAAACCCCGGCATGTGGTGGTACCATCACAACCACGGTGATGAAGCGAGAAAATACACCATGCCCTGTATGTACCAGTCCGAGTACCAGGGAGTTGCATAGCCGGCCGGCGCGGGTGCTAGCAGCGTCAGGCCTTTCCGCCCACAGTTGCCCGTTTTTAAACCTGGTAGAAGGTCCGGAACACCGTTCTTAGCAGATACCGGCGCATAGGTAGGCACCATTCAACCTCACTCCACAGACCTTAATCTGCGAGACAACATTTTTGCAGAGGCCAATAGGACACCCATAAAGATTCACGGTAAGAGTTCAATCACGAAGAACCACGATTTAAGCAGTAACCTACAAAGAGGACCTCGCCTGTCCACGACACCGTACACTGGTGGTGAATTAGTCACTTTTTGGACATTATGGCTCTCCTAATAGTTGCCGATTCTCAAGTCCAGATTAAGGTCAGCTTGATGTCTTAATTAGGTTGATTTCTCCTTTCCTTCTTTTTCCGTTACCTTGATATTTGACTATGTTTATTTCGAGATACTTTAGCTCCCAAACTAAAGCTGTGACCTACTGGCACAAACCATCACACACCTTTGTGCCGTGGTTATACAAAATCGCGGGTCATCGTTGTACGTCAACTTAGACCTTCTTAGTTTCCGTGGTACGTAATACTAGCCTACACGACTTTGATTAGTAGACCCTCCGTGGATTTTGCTTGCATATCAGCTAGCTGGTTAATCTACCCCCGTCTCCGGAAGCCCTGTCTCACCAGCATTCTCAGTATGCGCTTATCTGAGTATCACCCAAAGCTTTTCCCCAACCTTGTGGTTTATTCCATTATTCTTGGACTGTGCTTAGCTCTGCTCTCCGCCATCAGCCATTTCCCCTCACAATGACTGCACTCGGTGCACTGGTCGCACGCAAATTACATTTAAGCCAGAACCACCTGTTGCCGTGGTTTCTACAATAATACCGTATCCACTAAGTCCTTTCCCGGCACCACTTCTTTCTACTGCTCATCGAAACCCTTTGTTCATCATCCCTAATGGCAATAGGCCCTCTAACCAAAACCATATAGTCCACGATCTATCCCCTACCGTTACGGACATCCCAGCACAGCCTGCGTGTATATTGCTCTATCGCACATTTATGAACGGTATGAACCCCTTGGTTTGCCTGCTACCGATCGGCTTACCTTTCGACACCATTGGTACTAGTGTATTGCTTATTTCCCGTCACTCCATCCCAGTCCTCAGCCAGGGCCCGGAAAACTGGAGCCGCTAAGCTTAGCGAATCCCCCTCCCCAGCAGCTGAATCCCGATCTGCCAAACTTTTTAAACTCCTCTGTAAGTTGGCCTGATGGGGCCAGCGTAAATGTGTCTACCTCCAGCTTTTGCCACCAAAGGCCTGGAATAACCGGAATGCGGATATGTTTTTGCGTACCACACCCGAGGAATTTATCAGCGACTAGCTCGCTGGTGGCCCGGAGATTAGGATGTTTTGGGAATGAAAATCCTAAAACCGTGCGGCGCAGAGACTCGGATATAGCAGGCGCAAGTGTGGCCTATTTGGATCACGCGCAATCGAGCCCAAGAAATTGGCCAAAAAGAACCCCGAAGGTTCACGTAGTCCGACTTCGAGAAAGTTTGTCAAACTGGTTTTGAATGTTAGGCTGCAGTAAGCCTTAGACGTCTTAGTCCTGTGAATGACTGGAAGTAGAGTCTACTTTAGAGATTTGGCTATCACTTTGGGTGTCAGAAGTAAGCAGATCTTAAACGGAAACGGTGGAATGGCCGCTAGTCTTCGTGACTCATGGGGCCTGTGTTCATCGGTTCGGCTGAGAAAAGCATACGTCCTCCATTTCCAGTCGATGGTGATAAACTGTCTAACTTTTTGCACGTGTCGAAATTACCAATGAATGCCGGAAACTGTTAGTATTTCCCAATCAGAAGTAGAATACCTAGATGTGGCTGGCAGAGGGAGATAAGAAAAGTGGGCCAGTGGTTTCTATTGTGACTAAGACTGACGGCTCACGCCGTCTATCGCCTGGTCAGGGATATCGGTGGCTGTACTGGACTGCGCTTCAAGGTCGAAATGAAAGTGCTAAACAGATAACAGTGTGCCTCAAAGTGCACTTAAATGAATTCCAGTATCCTTGGACAGTCCTGTGAGACCTTCTCCATAGCATCCAAGCAAACAACTAAAGGTGCACCAGGAAAGCGCACATTTGGACGAAAGAAAAATGGTAACTTGCCATCCGGCTGAAATAAACCGAGGTGGTTAGCGAGGTAGGTGATGGGAAACCGTGAAGTGCTTGAACCTTTTCTCGAAAATGGAGTACCACCCACACCTATCGTGGGGCTAAAACTTAAACTGAATCTCGGCCTCGAATACTCTCGCGGGCTTTACCGGCAATTCCTTGCATGGCCAAATTTCAAGAAACCGACTTAGATATTTTTCATTCTGCTTCATATCGACTGGTTATTAGAAAGCCCTAAATGTAGGTGATAACAAATTTAAGTCAGTGGAATTGTTAAAAATCTATATGGTGCTGCGCAAACCGAATTCCGTGTGGAGAAACTCAAAGACCCTAGCTTGTTGTTCCCACCATCATAGTTAGATCGTCGTCAGCCACGAGAACCTGATGATGTAAAATTGCTGGATCTGCTTTTGAAAACAAGCGGTCACCGATGAGGCTGATCAAGATATCCTGGATATGTGGGATTGGACATCCTCCTCGGAGATTGGCGTTATTAAGGGTTGTATAACCACCAGACGGTCGACAATCCCAAAATGTCTATAGGGTCATCTTAAACGGTTATGCAAAATACCACGTGGTTTACGATCAATCCCATTCAGACAATAGCTGACCTTGAGCTTGTGTAGTTAGACTTTTGCAGGTTGTCAGATGACTGGCCTCAGCAAAAACTGGAGGTCACGAGATGCTAAAAGCTTGGCCTGAAAAGACAGTCTCAGCTTGTAGTGAAGAAGGAGGGTTCAAAACTCCATGATACGTACACGGCATCATAACAACTGCGGTGCCTTAATTACTGTTCCTAGTTGGACACCAGTGGAAAGATATCCGCATGATTGGCACGCACAAGCGTTTCTCCCTACACTCAGGTTCGTTGGCTAGTCAGCTCCTGAAATTCTGATCGAGGTTGGCCGCCGTAATGTTTGGTTTGCCCCTTTGGGCACGAAGTAGATTGCCCCATTATTTCCATTGATTTGTGGCTCGGCTGGAACACATTTTTGGACTATTTTGAAAGACTATTTCAGCTTGCTTGGGAGTCAGGTTGGCTTTGTGTAATAATCTCTTACTTATGACGTTTTACAACAGGCCCTACACAACGAAAACATGAACGAATCGTCAGTTTTTGTTCAGCGTCTTTATGTTTCCTAAATCTGTTCGGATTGAGATAGTGTTCGTGGGATTGTCGGTTGGCTTGCCTTGGAGTGGTAGTCAATGGGCGTCACCACACATGAGATCCTGTTGCTTCAAGTTGTGTAAGGCGGATGGAGTCAGCCCAGTTCTCGTACAAGGTATGGTTATAACCTCAGGTCGCCAAAATAATTGCCACAAGAATCAACCAAGATGTCAAAGTGATATGAAGAATTATTACCAAGGATGGCTTTCCGAATCTCTGTGATTAAGAAGCTTTCCAAAATAGTATGACTCGGGCTTGAACCTAATATCCGCTAAAATTATCCATGAGTCTGCATGGATGTGCTGTTGTGGCGTGTAAGCTAGAGAATAATCAACAATCAAACTTTTCGATTTGAGGATAGGAAAATATATAAGCATCTACGTTTTAATACTTCCTCTACCAGGTAAAAACTAGATCAACAGAATGGCCTCTGGGAAGACCATGGCAAAAGGCGGGGTGCAGTGAAGCCTCTCAAGAGGACACCTCTGATGATACTAACAAAGAGCTTCTGTTGCTGATGGCCGAACCAAAACTCTTATGCAGTTTTAACTGGGAGACTTCCAGGGGACACCGTCTGTCAGGTGACGCCAGAGTTGGGCATCCAACTGACTTCACATTGATTGCCTCGACCTTCTTGACAAAATCGCGCACAGTGGCTCTCAAAGAGGCCACGCCAGACTCAATTTGTGGGGAAGTCGCCTGATTGACGTTTGGCTCGTAGGCTTCTCTAATTGTGCCGGACATACCGGCAAGTTTTTCGAGGAGTTCCTCAATGGGTATGCGAAGAAGCTTTTGCATGTCGCTGGGGAGACGATTGAGCCATACCTCCTCCAGCGGACTATTGTAAATCTCAGTAGTCCGCAGATAACTGGGCACGCGCCGAAGAAACTGGGAAGTATTGTGACCTCAGAGTTCAGTGCCTGTAAACAAACGGAAAATTTACTGTTTGTCTGGCGTGCCAACCGGCTGATGATCACTGCTTTTACGCATCCCAAGGTTCGGACCCCTCTGATCCAAATTCATCTTGTAATGATAATGGTTTATTTCTCGCAAACGGACGAGACGTATGCACTGGGCATGATCAGCTTTTACAGGTCATGCAAATGCACAGAATAGGGCAAGTGAGTATCGGAAGTGAACAAGGCAGAGTTAAAATGGAAGGTCAAATCAGATTTGTCACTGGTTGAGGTAACTTCCTGCAAAATTGGGGGTCATGGTCATTGTAAAAAAAAGCATTGATGGGGATCGGCTGACCAGAAAGTCGAATAATGCCAAAAATTGGCTTGGAAAATGGTAGAAATAATTCAACCATGAGACTCAGACAAAAAAATCATGATCGCAAAATGATTTCGGGATAACTGTCGTCAAAAGCCTATCGAACCCAAAAATGGTAAAAGAAATAACACATTGAGACGAGTTTTATGTTTTCTACTCGCCGGATTACCGATTCTTGTTCTGTACTGTGCAATGAAATGATCATTGAGGTTAGTCACGCGGGGCTTTGTGAAGAGATTCAAATAAAAATCCCGTTTGATTCTGTGGAGCTGAACTCATAATCAAGCTACAAAGCGTGAGTATGATGGACTCGCTGGAAGGCTTCAATGGTCACTGGTTTTCGTGCTTTCGAAAAACGAGTGTACTGATGTATCGATAGAACGACAGTTAAAAGCAAATTTCGTTTACCTGGATTTTGCACGGTATTTTTGCCGACAAATTGCGTGGAGAGTTGAATGCCGATAGGCATAAGTTAAGTGAAATTTGAAAGATGCTGAGGAGACTATCAGTGGTGCATCCCGGAGATTCGAGGGATAATGCAGTCTAACCGTTTCTGGATTCCAACTGTAGTTCACCAGTTTTCGCCGTCGTATGATTCCAGAAGCCAGTGATTAGTTACACACCAATGAAGGAAAGAAGAAATATCTTCGCAGATTATTGGGCGGCCGGATAATTCGAAAATGTCTTTGGTGGTTAAAGTTTAAAAAATCAAACGACAGAAACAACATCGAAGAGAATCAAAAAGAAGCAGCCGTCTGGAAGGGTTCTAGATGTGGTTAATTGGTTAACTTTGTAAAGTTCATCAAAAACCTAGGCCAATTTCACATACGCTATCCTCCGTGATGTAAGGGTCGATAATATGGATTAACTTAGGCATTAAAAGAATTCATCTACCTTCTTCTTAAAAGCGTAGAGGCGGTCTAGTGATCGAACTGCTAGTGGCTTTTTATTCCAAAGTGGACAGACCGGTACTGTGACGAAATTAGACCTCAAATGTGTCTTAAAAATTAAGACGGCCTCAGAGAATCTGCTTTACCGTCATGTGTACCGAAAGTCAATGGGTGATCTGGGTGGTGGTCATGAACCACAAATCTGACTTTTAGTGAGTTTACGCAAGAAAGGCATATCATTTTTGAGTCTTCATAGCCAGAGAGGATCTAGATGTAGAGTGCTGCAGCGTTGCTTGTAGTTCAGTGCTGTGGAATAATCTAGTAATTGCCTCGCGAATGTACTTTGTATATTCGCAATGGATATTCGGTCACTCTGTCGCGTTTTGGAATAGACTATTTACCCGCAGTCCAAAAGTGGTCTCACATGGAGGTTATAGGCAATCAGTTTGCTTTCTTGAAATAGAAATGTTCCATGAAGACTTCGAGCCGCCAAAACTTGAATAGCTGTGTGTTTAGAGAATGTAAAAACAGCAAAAGTGCTGGAGACCAAAATCTTGTATAGATGAATAGTTTGCGATTATCTGACTAGTTATGCTAAGCAGCCCTGGTGTGACAAATCATTTACAACACTCAATACTACTTTTCTCAGCAGAAAACTATGTCAACCAAGTAGCCCCCAAGGGCTTAGCGAAGTGAGATCCTGCAACACTTTGCTATTGGTAGTGTTCGAATAATGAGGGTGAAAGATACGCAAAATGTTTACGTCACCAGCAAAGAGAAGAGGAATTCCGTGACGGATTACGCCGAACATATCGCTTACATAAGTTAGGAAGAATAATGTTCCTAGAACGCCATCTTAAACGACTCCGCTAGTTACAGCTTTCGGTAGCGACACAGTGCATTTAACGTTTGCCGCCTGATAGCGTGAAGACAAATAAGACGGCAGCCAAGAATATCAGGGGTCAGTAATGCCATGAGTTTTTAATTTAGCTAAAAGTCAAGAGAAATAACTCGGTCAAAAGCTTCAGTCATATCGAGAAAACCTATAATCCTCCACTTGCCGTTGTTGACAGCCATCGTTTTGAGATTAAAAATATCAGTCGTATAAGTAAAACGTGAGTGGTCTCAGAAAAACATGCTGAGCCTTTTTTATAAGATTATTTACGAGAAGGCGATTCATAAGCCTGGCTTTAATCAGTCTTTTTATAGCCCTTCAGACAAAAGTGATGTGATTAGGAAGTCTGTAGCTTGCTGGATCTTGTTCTGGTCCCTTCTTTTAAATTGGAATAATAACTCAGGTTTTCCACTGGCTGGGATACAAAATATACTACATAGATAAGTTAAATTGCTGACAATAAAGCTGGAATGTCGGGTCCGCCTAGCCTGAAAATGGCCGTAGGTAACGCATCAGCCTCACCGTGGCAGGACAGTTTAATAATTGTCAACGGAGGTGATGTATCTTCTGGGTGAAAACAAACCGTAGACAGAATTTTCGAGAATTAAGTGTCAGAATCGGAATAGCTGCCGGAGACTCATTTGTCAACGCAGATGCGAAAACCACACTGAAATCCTCCGATATGTCTTGTACTTTGTTTACATGAGTATTATTTCAGAAAAAAGAATAAATAGCTAAAGTGAATTGAGTGTTTCTACGTTTCATTAATTTAGCTGAAATCTCTGCTCCTTTTGGGCTGCGCAATGCATTTTGTTCTTGGTTCTTCTTTAACTACTCTAAATAAGAGATGATATCTCGAGGCAGGTAGATGGATTGTATGTGTAACGACAAATTTATTGATTTGAGAAGGGCACTTTTTAGTTAAGGGAGTAGCTGTTTACTTCGGGATATCTTATTCGGTTTCACACGTTTATTGGAGTCATTTTTTTGCGCGATCACATCGAGACAGCAATTTAAGATAGAACAAAGCTTGTCTGTTATTTTTTTTTGATTCGCAAGGTAGAAAAATTCCGTCCCAATTCCGGGTGCTTATAAGTGAGGGTAATTTGTCTCATTTAGCATGACTGAACGAGCCAGTAACGGGTAGACTTTGGTGGATTATTTTGGGGACAGAGAACTTACGGCATACTATGAAGTGATCAATTCCAGGAAATTTCTCTTGGACCAGTGTGGACACCTGAGTAACATCCGGGGCAAAGATCAAGTCTAGAGTGTTATTTAATCTTTTTGGTGAAGACATATGCGGAACCCATCCCCCAGGGCGGATAGTAGTCACAAAGTCAAGTGAGTTTTGTGGAAAGGAGAACGATGACCCACAAACATCCGGTGCAGTGAAGTCACCGGCTACGAGCTTAGGTTTACTAAGGAGGTCTGCGACGAGGTTCAGTGCATCAGTAATAGGTAGGAAATTACAACTATTTTGGCCAGGCGAACGGCAAACACTTTCAGTCAAAATCTCATAATGCTGAGTTTTGATGTTGAGCCATACTGAATCTTCTATACTGTCCAGAAATGGACGCTCAAACAAAGATGTGACGAGACCTTCCCCTACATAGATTGGACGGCCTGCCCCGCGCTGGTTTGATCTACTTTTCCCGAAAGCCATGTAACCTACCACAGCAGTGTCTTTGGTGGGAGTGGTATCCGACAACCACGGCTCAGTTGGTAAGGTGAGATCATAATCTCCTGTGAGGGCCATGGAACGCACTGAGAGCAGTTTGTTTAGTACCGATTGGACATTGAGTAATATCAAAGGAAGAAGCCCGGACTGCCGTTCGTCATTGCGCACACCAACAGAGGCTCTAAAAATGCATGATCATCGAGCAGTTGCGGTGGGGAGACAGAGATCGATTTGGTGGTGTAGATGTATTTGAACGAGATAAAGGTGAAGGCGATAGAATAATAAATTGGCCGTATCCACCGAATCGCCGAGCACATTCCTATTTGGAAAGTTTGAAGCTCTATGCGGTTGCAAAGGAGGTACTTCCGGAGGTGGGAGCGATTGAGTTATAAAAAATCGCATTTTCCCCGCAAAACTCGATGCATTTGCTTTTCCGAGCAAGCACACGATCGTGTATGTTGTTCGCACGTGCGAGGTACCTTCAAACTGGATTAGTAGTGACGAAAGGGAGATAGACCTGGGAGTATCAACAGGTTTACTAATGAACGGGGAAAATAGGGTCACTGCTCCAGCCTATAGAAGAATCGGTCCCCAAAAAGAAAACAATTTTGAGGGGAAAATGAATAAGGAGGTGGAAGAAAGTTTAGAAATGAGTGTGCGGGAATGATGAATGTTGAAGGCTGAGGTCGTAGGGTAACTAATGGTTTCACAGGCATTTGAAGAATTGCGCCTGGGGAGCTACGCATCTGCTCAACTGCAGAAGGTACAGGTAGCAGAGGTCTGACAAGTTGACAGTAGCGCGCAGAATAATGATAGCTGCCAAAAGAGCCTAAACGGGTCGTCTCTGGTTAGCAATTTTCATTTTTTAGCAAAAGAGTCTTTTCACTCGGACCCATCGGAAACCTGTGATGAACGACTGTATTATTCCAGTTGTTTTTCTCAGCTGCTATTTTGTCGCCGTTATTTTTCTGGGGGGGGGAAGTGGTGTGGTGGTGTGTCTCGTTGACGGCATTAAAGCGCTTAGATGCGTATTATTTGGCGTGGTAGAAGTACACACTAGGCAGTTCGCTGGCCTGATGGGTGAGTCCTGATGGAAAAGTTTTCGAGAAGAGATGATATCGCAATGCTACGGCGTAAAGAGATGGTTGTGGCAATCCGACCTATTTGGAATCGCTTGCCAGATGGCTATGCAAGCCATGGTGAAAAGGATTCGTTTAAGTCATTAAATACCAGCAGAGAGCGATGAAGTAAACTTGGTTGGGAACCAGACACCCTAACGCGCGGCTGTGGTTTTGACGACGAAATCTGGGGACCCGGGATAGTAGCTGATATTTTTTGTTATTTAACTATTTAGAAACCTCCCTTCTGCAAAGTTGTTCTGTCGGCGGTTACTTTGATGGTCTTGAACGAATTATTACTAACTACAACCCGCTGCTTACCGATAAATTCTGTTGCCACGTATTCATCTAAGAGCTGGAAAAGTAGGGAGCAGCTTTAGCCTCTTGTCCGCCCACGTATCCTAGTGCGATGGCACCAGGGGTGTGGCATATTGCAAGCACTGAGGTCAGTTTACCTAACTGTCGACAGAATTAATCGGTCCGGAATACTGAAAACAACGGCCTTTTTATAATCTTATACGCGCAGATGTATTTTCGTATCAAGCGTATCAATAAAGTTCCCAGTCGCCATTAGACTTCTATCGTCGAGCTGTGTGGCCGGATCTGTAATATGTGTGTGGGGTGCAGGCTGAGATAGCAGATCGCCAATTGATCACATCTGTTCGGTCTTTTGGGGTAATTTTAGTTCTGATATATTGACTTTTTTGCCAGCCTTGTCAAAACATCAACTGGAGCTATCGAGCAGGGCTTGTCATTGAGCAATATACTGGGAGGTGCCTGTATTTGCTCACGGTTCCTGGAAGTAGTAAGCTGCGCTTTCAGGGAGTTGACACTCTTAATCATCGATCTTGGAGTCACCTTTGCAGCAAGATCGGTTCAAAACCGCTCCGAAACCGGTGGAATTTGGCCGGTTTTTGATCGGTTTTTACTACTTTGCCGATAGGTTTTCAGTCGGTTTTTGGTCGGTTTTCGGTAGATTGGCCTAGTAGTTTTTTACACGGATGAACAATGAATTGATGCAAAGGAAACTGACGATCAAATTAACGTGCAACGCTCGGTTGGCTTTTCATTCAAATGTACTGATTTAATTAATCAAAAAGTTTTGAAAAAAAACGGCATACGGCGCTCTGTTTTGTGCTTTTGAAAAGGAGGAAAAAGAGACAATCATTCAAAAAATTAAAAATTAAGAGATATAAAAAGCATCGCTATACGTATTTTGGGTTAGTGAAGTAATCCAACAAAGCAAATCACCTGCTCCAAACGACTAACACAAACTGCTGGGAAGTCCTTCAAGAACTTCCTAGAAAATCAGTCGCAAATCACCCAGAAAGCGCTTGAAATCCCAGTTGGCGTACCAGTAAAAATCAACCCAAAACGGCTTAAAACCGGTCGGTTTCGGAGCGATTTCTGGCAAGTTCCCGAGCGTTTTTTCCGCATCGTTTCAAACACTTGTTATGCTTCGTTGACTTACTTCACTAACCCAAAATACGTATAGCGATGCCCTTTTCTATCTCCTAATTTATAATTTTTTGAATGGTTGTCTTTCTTTCTCCTTTTTGAGGGCATAAAACAGGGCAATCTTTACTGATGTTTTCAGGACTCTCGAGGAAATAAATCAATACATTTGGATGAAACGCCAACGAGGAGTTGCACATTAATTCGGTCGTCAGTTTTCTTTGTATCAATTCATTGTTCATCCGTGTAAAAAGGCTACTAGGCAAATCTGCCGAAAACCGGTCGAAAATCGACTTTACTAATCAGCTGGGTGCTATCAGGGTATGCATGTGCGAATGGTTTTCCGAAAGGATAACGATGAAGCGAGCAGGTATACTGCTATTTCAGCATTCGTTGCCCTCAGTTTTATTTGTTACATGTCACTTATTCAAAGGAATTTTTCACACGTGTATACATGTGTTGTTTGTCTTCAGTCTTCAGGTTGAGGGCAGTCGGGGCTCATCCCGTATGAGCCCCTTCGAAAAGTACCCTATTGACTCGGCTAGATGCCTGCGCTTGGACGATAATCCTCCAGGGTCTGATCCAATTTCCTCCTAAACTGTGTCTCGGTTTCTTCTTCCACCACCTCGGCTGGCCGAGCTTTTCAGAGATCGGTCACTCTCCTTGACAATCGATAAACGGAAGGTAAGCAAGGGGATAGCGCCTTTCTAAGTATTAGGGCCTGTTCTCTTGCACGATCCACATTCCTGAGCGGAAATTCCGATCGCAGTTCCCGGCCCAACTCACAGCGGATTATTTGCCTCGCACAGATGAGGTCACCTCGCAGACATCGATAGGCAATGGGAAGAAACTTGGTGAATTCCAGGCTTTCGGCAGCACGTTGCACTCCTTTCAGTTTGGCCACTTCCGCCGCCATGCATAGATAGACAGCCGGAACACCACATTCCAGTCGAGGACGTACAAGCAAGAAGTACAGCAATCGGAAAGTGTCCAGGGGTAGAGGCCCAAATGAACGGCGAATGGGACCAAATATCCTCCAGGCCGAGGTGCACGCTCTCTCAGCTTGTGTTCTTGTCTTCAGATTGTTGGTGACAACCACTCCGAGTCCCTTTTTCTCCTACTTGTGACGGAGCATGACAATCCCAAGACAGTAGCCGGAAGTATAATTGGGGCCAAGAGTACTCATGCTTGAACAATTTTCCACATTTGTCAGCAGACCCCATGTGGTCATCCAATTGACTGGAGCCTGAAGATCCTTCAGTAGTGTCTTACGATCCTCTGCCGATTGGTTGGTGCGCCGGATTGTTAGGTCCTCGGCGTAGATAACGCTCTGGGGTATAAGGGTCTGTGGTAGGTCATTCCTAAACATTAGAAACAACAGTGTTCCTAGCACGGAGCCTTGCTGCACGCAACTGCTAACTTGAAACCACGTGGACTGGAACTCTGTAACTCTCCTAACTTTCTTCCCCCTCCTTATTCATTTTCCCCTCAAAATTGTTTTCTTTTTGGGGACCGATTCTTCTATAGGCTGGAGCAGTGACCCTATTTTTCCCGTTCATTAGTAAACCTGTTGATACTCCCAGGTCTATCTCCCTTTCGTCACTACTAATCCAGTTTGAAGGTACCTCGCACGTGCGAACAACATACACGATCGTGTGCTTGCTCGGAAAAGCAAATGCATCGAGTTTTGCGGGGAAAATGCGATTTTTTATAACTCAATCGCTCCCACCTCCGGAAGTACCTCCTTTGCAACCGCATAGAGCTTCAAACTTTCCAAATAGGAATGTGCTCGGCGATTCGGTGGATACGGCCAATTTATTATTCTATCGCCTTCACCTTTATCTCGTTCAAATACATCTACACCACCAAATCGATCTCTGTCTCCCCACCGCAACTGCTCGATGATCATGCATTTTTAGAGCCTCTGTTGGTGTGCGCAATGACGAACGGCAGTCCGGGCTTCTTCCTTTGATATTACTCAATGTCCAATCGGTACTAAACAAACTGCTCTCAGTGCGTTCCATGGCCCTCACAGGAGATTATGATCTCACCTTACCAACTGAGCCGTGGTTGTCGGATACCACTCCCACCAAAGACACTGCTGTGGTAGGTTACATGGCTTTCGGGAAAAGTAGATCAAACCAGCGCGGGGCAGGCCGTCCAATCTATGTAGGGGAAGGTCTCGTCACATCTTTGTTTGAGCGTCCATTTCTGGACAGTATAGAAGATTCAGTATGGCTCAACATCAAAACTCAGCATTATGAGATTTTGACTGAAAGTGTTTGCCGTTCGCCTGGCCAAAATAGTTGTAATTTCCTACCTATTACTGATGCACTGAACCTCGTCGCAGACCTCCTTAGTAAACCTAAGCTCGTAGCCGGTGACTTCACTGCACCGGATGTTTGTGGGTCATCGTTCTCCTTTCCACAAAACTCACTTGACTTTGTGACTACTATCCGCCCTGGGGGATGGGTTCCGCATATGTCTTCACCAAAAAGATTAAATAACACTCTAGACTTGATCTTTGCCCCGGATGTTACTCAGGTGTCCACACTGGTCCAAGAGAAATTTCCTGGAATTGATCACTTCATAGTATGCCGTAAGTTCTCTGTCCCCAAAATAATCCACCAAAGTCTACCCGTTACTGGCTCGTTCAGTCATGCTAAATGAGACAAATTACCCTCACTTATAAGCACCCGGAATTGGGACGGAATTTTTCTACCTTGCGAATCAAAAAAAAATAACAGACAAGCTTTGTTCTATCTTAAATTGCTGTCTCGATGTGATCGCGCAAAAAAATGACTCCAATAAACGTGTGAAACCGAATAAGATATCCCGAAGTAAACAGCTACTCCCTTAACTAAAAAGTGCCCTTCTCAAATCAATAAATTTGTCGTTACACATACAATCCATCTACCTGCCTCGAGATATCATCTCTTATTTAGAGTAGTTAAAGAAGAACCAAGAACAAAATGCATTGCGCAGCCCAAAAGGAGCAGAGATTTCAGCTAAATTAATGAAACGTAGAAACACTCAATTCACTTTAGCTATTTATTCTTTTTTCTGAAATAATACTCATGTAAACAAAGTACAAGACATATCGGAGGATTTCAGTGTGGTTTTCGCATCTGCGTTGACAAATGAGTCTCCGGCAGCTATTCCGATTCTGACACTTAATTCTCGGAAATTCTGTCTACGGTTTGTTTTCACCCAGAAGATACATCACCTCCGTTGACAATTATTAAACTGTCCTGCCACGGTGAGGCTGATGCGTTACCTACGGCCATTTTCAGGCTAGGCGGACCCGACATTCCAGCTTTATTGTCAGCAATTTAACTTATCTATGTAGTATATTTTGTATCCCAGCCAGTGGAAAACCTGAGTTATTATTCCAATTTAAAAGAAGGGACCAGAACAAGATCCAGCAAGCTACAGACTTCCTAATCACATCACTTTTGTCTGAAGGGCTATAAAAAGACTGATTAAAGCCAGGCTTATGAATCGCCTTCTCGTAAATAATCTTATAAAAAAGGCTCAGCATGTTTTTCTGAGACCACTCACGTTTTACTTATACGACTGATATTTTTAATCTCAAAACGATGGCTGTCAACAACGGCAAGTGGAGGATTATAGGTTTTCTCGATATGACTGAAGCTTTTGACCGAGTTATTTCTCTTGACTTTTAGCTAAATTAAAAACTCATGGCATTACTGACCCCTGATATTCTTGGCTGCCGTCTTATTTGTCTTCACGCTATCAGGCGGCAAACGTTAAATGCACTGTGTCGCTACCGAAAGCTGTAACTAGCGGAGTCGTTTAAGATGGCGTTCTAGGAACATTATTCTTCCTAACTTATGTAAGCGATATGTTCGGCGTAATCCGTCACGGAATTCCTCTTCTCTTTGCTGGTGACGTAAACATTTTGCGTATCTTTCACCCTCATTATTCGAACACTACCAATAGCAAAGTGTTGCAGGATCTCACTTCGCTAAGCCCTTGGGGGCTACTTGGTTGACATAGTTTTCTGCTGAGAAAAGTAGTATTGAGTGTTGTAAATGATTTGTCACACCAGGGCAAAGATAAGAAGAGATGCATGAAATGCAGCATTCCCAAGTTTGTCCATCTTTCCACACCGCCCTCCCCGAATTCGAAACGGGTAGATAATTCTCGCCTCAGCCATTACCAGATTAGTTCACTCAAGCACTACACGACTTAACTGTCCTATTTTGGTTACTGCTTGGTTCTCGAATTTAAAATTCGTTGCTACCTTACATTGTTTTGTACTGCCATGTCCTCGATCTTGGCTTGTGCATGTGCTTTGACCACGGTCAAGAAACATATGATTATCAATTATCAATTATCCTAGCCAACGGACTACTGAGAGTTGGAGGGCGGCTGACGAATTTAAATCTAGAGTACGAAACATAACACCCTATAGTAGTCCCTGGTGACCACTACATAACGAGTTACCTGATAAACCATGTACATCAAGAAGAGGGACATGCAGGTTTGAACCACTTATTGAACAATATACGTTGACTATTTTGGGCAACAAAGGGGCCGGTGACGTCCAAGCGAGTCATAGGCAACTGCATCACTTGTCGTCGCCAGAGGGCGGCAGCAAGCCAAATAATGATGACCTTCCTTCCAGCCGTGAGAGTTCAACCAGTATGTTGCACGTTCATGAAGATTGGCGTCGACCGCTTTGGCCCGTTACTTGTACGACAGCAAAGGAGAACCCAAAAGAGGTATGGCAGCCCGACAACATGTTCACAATCCAGATCAGTTCATCCTGAAGTGGTGCATAATATGACCGCCCATTCATTTCTGATGGCTTTTCAAAGGCCCAGCACTAGGTAGGGAGTCCCCAAGAACGTATACTCAAACAAGGGCTCAAACTTCGCTGGAGCTCATAAGGAGCTAGAGAAATGGCGGAACCGCCTGGACCACGTCAAAGTACAAAACAAGACCGTAGCACGGGGGATAGAATGGCAACCCACCGTAATCCAGTCACCGAGGTGGCGTTTCGGAAAGGCTGATACGGTTGACTAGGAAAATATTCATAGCCCTGACCTCACGTTAAAACTTCGATGATGAGACGCTGACTACTTTACTGGCAGAAGTAGAATACAGACTGAACAACAGACCCCTGTTGCCGATCGTCCCAGGCCCGGGAGGCGAACGGGCTCTCACGCCCAACGACCTGTTATTACTGCGGTCAATCGTAGGAACAGTCACGCCGAAGACCCCACGTGGAACGTATACCATTGAATGGAATCAAGTGAACCACTTGGCACAAGCTGTCTGGTGATTTTAGACGAGGGAGTACTTACCGACACAGCAGCTTCGGCAAAAGTGGATCTCCAAAGAGAGGCCGTTCAGACTTGGCAATGTGGCCATCCTCGTGAAGAGTCACTTGCATAAAGACGATTGGCCGATTGGAGTCGTCAAGGGCTGCCGTATAGAAGTCGATTGCCCCGTGGGCACGGTGGTGGTGAGAACGAACAAAGGAGACGCACTGCGAGATATCCGTTAGATATGTCTGCTTGAAGGTAACAATGACGAGGGCAAAGTCGACGCTACAGACCAAGCTAAAATCAAGTCTACTGATACCAACCGAGGCTGAATATAATTACCTATCCCTCATACACTCTCCTGTAGGTCCCAACCCTTCACACAGTCTTTGAAGTATATTTGTATCTAATTTCATACGGTGTCGACTATTTACAGTGGAGTTAGTTATCGAAACCCCAATTTGTCCCACGACACGACATTGTTATGACTTATAACGCATCCCTAGCGCTATATTTTCACGATATATTTTGTATTTTCACGGACCACTACCAACCAGTCGAATCCGAAACCAAACCGTATTTGCCGCGCAAACCTTTATAATTTCAGTCGACTCAAACTATCTCTAGCTATATTGTTTTGCTTCTGACGACTCCACTCGCTTTCTTGAAATTCGTGTATAGTTCATTGTTTTGAGTAACGTTGTACACCATGATCATGCGCTTGCGCATGCGTCTCGACCATGGTCGAGAAATATACCATTATTATTATTATTATTGTTTGTGGAGCAGCGGAAACTCTTGAACAAGCACTTGTTTACAGTTCATAGAAAAGTCTCTATTTCCCGGACCTCCCGCTTGTGGTATTATCCAACCTGTGTTCAACTGGATAGAGTCGTGAGTCGAACACACTCCTGATGTGATAACACCACACTTTGAGCCCCTGATGCTCTAGTACCCGGTAGCGATCTCGATTCTTCGTCGAGAATTCTCAGTCTTCATCTTGCCGTGCACATTACCCTTATTCGGTAAAACTTCTTCCTTGAAATTTCTCAACCTGTCTACGCACCCTGATCACGTCGAGGCCCTTCGTGTACGGATAATGTCGTGTCATCTTCAGATGGAATTCTGAGAGGTCGTGTATGGAGCATAACCTCAAGAAAACCTGCAAGCTTGTTTGCGATTGGCTAACGATAGATAAGGCCCATGGCGACTTACGTATGCGCTGACTTTAGGGTCTAGGTAAGGTAGGGCTAATCAGTACTCCTGTCTAACCCTTGGATGTTGACCCTTTCATGGGAGAATTTGGTAGGCGGTGTAATGTACATGTGTGGAAATATTCCCTAGCCGTTGTCACATATTGTATTGTTAAGGCTATGCTCTTCATCTTATTAACCCTCGAACAAGTACAGCATGCATCAATTACTACACTTCAACATTCGTTTTTATTTTTGCTTATGTGAAATAGCATAATTTTGATTCAAACCTGGGCTGCCGTGACGGTGATATCTGACACTGACCTTTGTTGAAATCTGGTCCTTGTTGCTAGACGTTGTGGCCGTACAGGTGAGGTTTGTACATATTTACATGCGTATAATGTTTTATTCCATTATCGTTGGAACCACGAATCAATTTTGTTCTGGTTTTGGGATTCGTTTGAATTGGCCGCGCGGTAATCACGATCGGACTATCCGTAACAGATACAAACCCTACTAAGGGAGCAACATAATTTTTTGCTGAAAGTATCGGGGCCCTTATCGAGCCACAGAGCAATCCTGCAGGAGGAAAACTCTACCATTCCTAATCTTTCACCCAGCAGACAATAAACTATTTGCTTACAACCCATTTGTTATTTTCATCTTATTTTGCCCCTTTATTCAGTTGTGAAATTTTCTACGGGGGAAGTTTTGACCACCACAACTTGAAATTTGGGAGGCAACTTCTATAGTCTCATGGAGAGGGGAGAAGTGGTCTATTGACAATAATCACCATCCTTACAGCCACCTCAAGTAAATGCTTTGTTTTATCACGCCGAACCAGCTAATTCTGGTTTGACCGCCAAGCGCTGTTGTGAGTTTCCCGCGATCTTTTCTCGCCCCGTACTCTTTGCTCCGCCGGTTCACATAAACATCCTTGTTGCTTGACGTTGAATTTCTTTCCGCTAGTAGAACACAGCTCAATTCGTGATTGAAGTGGTCAACCTCTCCAGTACATCATTCGTCTCGTTAGCTCTGCGCGCAAGACTAGTCACAGTAACTAGCCAACAATACTGGAGTGATTTCACCGACCATGACCACTAGAGGGCTGGGGATATTTTCTATTTCCGCTTTTTTGACCGCTTGTACAAACATTCCCACGCTTCTCTAGCCGTACACAAAGATAGTCCTTCTTCACGCCACTCCACAAGAAGTATCACGGGCCTCTTCAGGAACTACGTCGTTCCAATGATTTCTCAACTTCAGTTCGACAAAACCGCCCTTGCACATTTGTTCAAAAATAAGGTGAGATGCAAATTGAAGACCAGGTTGCTAAAATAACATCCATGTAGGCTCATTCCAACCTGTTTCTTTGTTGCGTAAATCCAGAAAAGCTGACGTAAAAACCGACTTTAACTCCCTGATTCTAGATGGCAACTCGTCAGTCACCACCTCACCTTGAATATCTGAAGAATCCAACGCGTTCTGTGCTTAAGTCATAGCCTCAGCTACTAACATTACCCTCCCCTCAATCTTTGACCAATACGGATCCTGTCCGTTCCGCTGTACTTTCAGACGCTGGGACTATCACTAGGCTATTGCACGAGAGTAAACCCTCCTCTCGAGTAGGACCAAATGGCCTAACGTTCGTCGGTCTTGTCAACAGCGGTCCGGATCTGCACTTCACGCTGCTCAACCCCTTCAGTCTTTCAGTTGGTGGTAGCTCTCTACCTGGTACTTGGGAGCGATTGCTAATTTTTCTCATTCATAGAAAGGGACCCTTGCACGAGGTTCTCTTCTATCGCCCTACAAAATGCACTCCCGTTTTATTCGGGAAAATGGGAAAAGTATTTAACTCTTTGATAATCCTCATCCTTGGTATTGACAAACAATATGCATCCCTGCCTCCACGATCCTGCACAACTTGCCACTATAATTTTCCCAGTCCTGTCACTGACTCAGCCAAAAGGAGAAAAGTCTTTGTTGCTATTCATCTTGACTTGTCTGGGGCATTTGATCGCGTGCCTCATTTCCATCCATTAACCAAGCCACGATCTTTCGGCATTATCAACCCATCACTTTCTTGATTCTCGTCCTACTCACCTCATCGTTCACATAACACACCTCTAACCTTGGGCCTGTTACCAACGGCGTGGTTCTTGTCAGCGTTTTAGGCCCCCTTCTTTCCCCCCTGCATATGAATGACATAACTCCGATGTTACTAAACGGTATGCTGTTCCTGTTTTCGGACGAAGTTTCGACAGTTTACAGTTTTTTGCCTGGTAACCTTAATTCTACAATTTCTAACATATCCGTCGACTTAGCTTTTCTTGATGAGTGGTGCTGAACCTGAGCAATGAACATTTCAGCCGACAAGCGTATTCTTCCAACCTACAGATGTCAGGTTTTTTCTAAGTTCCTAACAAATCTGTCGCTCATCTTTTGGCAGTCAGCCTTCAGCAAGAGACTTTGGTTTAGTTATTCTTGATCTTTATACTTCTGGGAGCTTGCTGTTTTCTATGCGGTGAAGGCTAACAATGAGTCCTTGTTTTCCATTCAGTTCGTATTGGTTTATACCGAGCATCCTTTTTATGTGCGAAGTGCAAGCGGACCTTTCCTTGAAAATCGTCCCGTAACCTCCTATAGCATGCAGATATCCAACAGGATATTCATTCAATATACTCAGAGATTAGCGAAGCAGCTTTTGAGATGTCCGACACACCCGAGCTATTAAAAACGGTGCATAAATTTCAAGACCGAGCCACGTGGGCCTCTCCCCTTCAGTATCAACCCGTATGAATCAGTAACTTTGCAATTGTTCCTGGAACAAACAAATGCTTTGTAAGAGACGGTATTCTGTTATCACGCGCTCTTTGAAAATGGTTCTACTTTCGAAGGTTTTTCCCCTCCTTTACTCCAGAATTTGGAATAAACTCTCTTCTCAGTCAAAGTTTGCACTCGCACAAGCTGTAACAGCCGGTCGTGGAAAATCCCCCTTTTTTCCCTCGCGATTCAGTGTTTTTTCCCAACATCACTCATTTCCATACACTATTGACTTGTCTTTACGAACTGGTTGTTTTTCTGAACCAATTGTTGTTTGTTCGCGCCCAGAGCGCTATTTTGGCACATCCTTGTTCAGGACCTGCGTGACGCACGTGCTGTCTGCTCACACGCTGCTATTCGGTTTCTCGTTGTTGAGTCTTTGTGATCGTATTATTGAGGTTTGTATATTGTTTATGTCATTGTTTATTTTATTAATCTAGTATCGTAGAATTATCACGGATAATCGCCTTCTGATTTCGGGATCCGTTGCGAATTTGGCTACGCATTGCTCAAACGTTCGTAACAATACTCAATAGATCTATTTGGAACGAGGAAAATTCACGCAAAATGCCAAGGAAAGGATCAAAGGCAGTCGAACCCGGACAGGAAGTAATACGGCAAGTCTCTGGGGAGGTTTTGGGTACTTATGATTCTTTAGTTAATGCTAGATCACCTAGTCCTGTCAGTGCTAGCTCATGTGTTATTGAAAGCAATATTGATCGTAAGGACGTTGATTTATATAAGCTGAGAATAATAGAACTAGAGCAACAGTTACTTTCGGCTAGACTACAGGCGCATGAAGCAGAGAAGTGTACACAGAAACAGCGAGAGTATAGGACCAGTGACTTCGACACTTCCGATAGGTTAGAGTGCAATAAGGTGGGGAACTCCACGCAGGTCGCCGACTACAAACCACCATCGATCGATCTGCCTAGAGTGGAGTTAACGGTGTTCGACGGGCGAGCTGAGCAATATTGCAAGTTTGTCAAACAGTTCGAGACGTTCGTTGAAAACAAGGTAACCGACCCTGGGCAAAGGCTTCTTTACCTTACTCACTACTGCCGAGGCCGAGCGCGAGAAGCTATCGACGGATGCACCATGCTCGACCCAGAACAAGGCTACACAAGGGCAAGAAAGATTCTGAGGGACTTGTTTGGCCAACCTTTCAAAGTAGCCCGTAACCTAATAGAGGGCGTGATGGCAGAGGCAAAGAAAACCAAGGGCGACGTCTACACCATGGCCGACCTGGTGATCAAGATGCAGAACTGCTCAATAGCCCTCGACCATTTAGGTTACAGAGCTGACCTAGACGCCATGCACACTTTGGAAGGCATAGTCCGTCACCTCTCTCCCGAACTACAGGGTCGGTGGGCGGAAGAAGCTGAACGGATAAGCCGAGGCGACAGAGAAGCCAACTTCGAAGACCTGACTGAATACTTAGACAGGCAAACGAAGATAGCTGACAGCAGATTCGGCCGACTCATCCGGGACAGCAACCGAGCAAACAAGCCCGGTACTAGCCAAGTCCAAACCCCTGTACGGGAACATCCAAAGTACCAGCCTTGGACCAACACACACGTCATTTCACGAGATGCTACGGCGAAACCAAATTGCAGATCCTGTGGTACTAGCCATGGCCTACCAGAATGCCCCAAGTTCGGCAATGCCACAATAGACGAACGGTGGGGAATGGCGAGGATGGCAGGAGCATGTTTCATCTGTCTCAACACCACGCACCGGGCAGCAGCCTGTAGAACAAGGATTCGATGTGGTTACGAGAGCTGCACGGGCAGACACCATCGGCTGCTGCATCAGGCGAGAATAACCATATCCGAGGCGAGTGCCAAGCCCAGCGTGATTTGTTCAACTTCACAATCTGCCAGTAAACCGGTACGTTTAGGCGTAGTGGCCGTGGGAGTAGTGACTCCGACTGGGATAGTCAAGGCGTTGGCTTTCGTTGATAGTGGATCCGACACGACTTTAGTGAAAGAGCGGTTTGCCGACAAACACCAACTGGCTAAAGGTGCGACGTCGTTAGCAGTGAGCACGGTGGGCGGAACACAGGTAATGACTGCCGGTAGATTAAGGCTGCAACTCATCTCTCTAGACACTAACGAGGAAATTGAACCAACGGAGGCATTCACGTTAGCGGATCTTCCCATGCGAGCACCAAGGTCGGTGAACGCAATCTTGACTCGATGGCCCCACCTGCAGGATGTAACCGTCGTAGACTGGGAAGATGATGAGGTGGATCTCCTCATCGGATGCGACGTGCCAGAGGCGCATTGGGTGCTTGACCAAAGAGTGGGCGACCGCCAGGCACCTTATGCCGTACGCACGGCTCTGGGATGGATGTTATACGGTCCAGTAGGGGTACGCGGTTCCGTGAATTACTTATCCGCCGAAACGGACCGCATAGAGTATCATCTGCAACGGCTTTATGAAAAGGAGTTTCATGACATTGGGGACGAAAGACCGACGTTGTCTCAAGAGGATCACTTCGCTCTACAAACGGTGCGGCAAGGCTCTAGAGGCCTCAAAAAACAGTTCGAGGTTCCCCTCCCATGGCGCACACCGGTCGACCCGTGGACTGACAACAGAAATTATGTTCTCCAACGATTACTACGACTAAAAGAACGCTTCATTCAAGACCAGAATCTGTGGGAACGATACGCGGATTTGATGAAGCGAAACGAGGACCTCGGTTACGTTGAAAGGGTGCCTGTTAACACCGACAGCAAAAGGGGTATCTGGTATCTGCCTCACCATCCGGTTATCAACCCCAAAAAACCCAATAAACTGCGCGTGGTTTTCGACTGTGCGGCCAAGTTCCAGGGCAAGTCGTTAAACGATCGCCTACTGCAGGGGCCTGACTGGACCACACCACTGATCGATGTTCTGTGCCGTTTCAGAGTGGGTAAAGTGGCTTTGTCTGCCGACATTAGGGAAATGTTCCATCAGGTGAAGATTCCGGTAGGAGAACGAGATGCTTTGCGTTTCCTGTGGTGGGAAGGGAGCGACCGGGACAACGCAGTGGTGAATTATAGAATGACCGTCCACCCCTTCGGAGCCATATCGTCACCATTTTGTTCGAACTACGCCCTCCGAGAATCAGCGAACAAACATGGCGATCTAGTACATCGGACGGTGGTAGAAAGCGTCAGTAGGAACTTCTACGTCGACGACTACCTTGGGTCATTCGATGATGTGGAATCAGCTCTAGAGCAGTTCAGGGGTCTGACGAGATTGCTGGAAGAGGGTGGCTTCCATCTAACTAAATGGATGTCGAACGCTTCGGAAGTGCTGAAGGTCATCCCGTATCACGAAAAGGTCGAAAGGGTAAGAGATTTGGACGGCTCTCCACTTCCTATCGAGCGCACTTTAGGGATACAATGGGACGCGGAAACGGACGATTTTGTTTTCGAACTGAACGTTCCCGAGCTGCCAATAACCCGTCGTGGCATACTATGTGCCGTCTCAAGTTTGTTCGACCCGCTCGGTTTCGTCTCACCATGGCTGCTACCCGGAAAGATCTTGCTGCAGCGGCTGTGCCGTAAGAAAGTTGATTGGGACCAGTCACTGGACCGAGGGGACCGGCTGGACTGGGAGGAATTTTTGAACACCTTGAAGAAATTAGGGGACATAAGAATACCACGATGTTTGACCCCTGGCCATACGACACGGACTGGAGAACTACATGCCTTTTCCGATGCATCCGAAGTCGGTTATGGAGCTGTGGTGTACGGACGATGGTGCGCAGGAGATGGACAATATACCACGAGGATCCTGTTCGCCAAAGCCCGCGTTGCTCCACTGAAGTCGGTCTCAATCCCACGCCTCGAACTCAGCGCAGCCGTGTTGGCAGTCAGGGTGGTGCAAGCTGTGAAGAGATGTTTCGATCTCTACATTTGGTCGGTGAGCTTCTGGACGGATTCAACGATAGTACTTTACTACATTAACAACGTACGGAGCCGGTTTAGTACTTTCGTTGCTAACCGGCTCACGATTATCCACGATGAATCGGCCACGCACCAGTGGAGTCATGTCAGGTCTGGCGATAATCCGGCCGACCTGTGCTCTCGAGGTGCGAACAACTTCAGGCAACTGGACACGTGGACGAGAGGGCCGAACTTCCTGCAATTGCCCAAACAGGACTGGCCCGTGTTCGAATTAAAACCCCCATACGGAATTGGAACTGGAGATCAAAGGCGTAGTGATAGCAACCAACGTCGTCGAAGCGTCGCCCATTTTATCGCGACTGGTCAGGTTTTCTTCCTGGATGAAGACGCTTCGTTCGCTAGTTTGGTTAACCAGGTTCAAGATAAGTTTACTAGTCATGAAAGGGCTACGGCCCTCAGGTCGGATACCGGTCGGCCCGATAGGTCCCGATGAGCTACAAGCGGCAGAGTACGACATTTTCAGAATGATACAACGCGAGGCTTTCGCCCGAGAACTCAAGAGGGCGGAAGAAGTGGGGCTGACCAATGAAGACATGCCATCTCCAAGAGGCGAGCTGAAGCGTTTAAACCCCAAAATCATCAACGGACTGCTGCGGGTGGATGGTAGGCTGACCAACGCCCACCTGAACTTCGACACAAAGTATCCTATACTGCTGCCCGCGAGACAACCCGTAGTAGAGCTAATGATTCAACACGTCCACGCCGTAGAGGGACATGCCGGGGAAAGTCACGTGACGAGCGTCATCCGAAAGCGTCTTTGGTTGTTGAGAGGACGAGAGACTGTAAAACGCGTGATCCGACGGTGTGTGCAATGCAGGAGACGCAATGCCACAGCAGGCAAACAACTCATGGCCCCGCTACCAGAATGCAGGGTAACTACGGGCTGGTGGCCGTTCAGTGACACCGGGTTGGACTATTTCGGGCCCTTGTGGATCAAGTGCGGGAAAAGATTAGAAAAGCGATACGGATGTATCATGACGTGCATGAAATCACGTGCGGTACACCTAGAAGTCGCACATTCGATGACGACCGATTCGTTTCTACGGGCCTTGCAAAGATTTATCAACCGAAGAGGCGTACCGGCCGATATATACTCAGATAATGGATCGAACTTTGTGGGCGCTCACCGAAAATTGCAGCGTTGGCACAAGAACATAAACAGGGACGAACTGCAGAATCGAACCGTGGCCTACGGCATACGATGGCATTTCAACCCCCCACAGGCCAGTCACCGAGGCGGCATATGGGAACGCATGATCCGGTCCGCCAGACGGATATTGCTGTCAATCATGGAGCAGCAGCCGCCCGACGACGAGACGCTGAACACCGTCATGACTGAGGTGGAGCGAATCCTGAACAACCGCCCCCTGGTTCCAGTATTGAACGGCGACCCCACCCACCTGGCGCTCACCCCGAACGACTTATTGACGTTAAGGTCGAACGAGGGTTTCCAAGGGCCGGTAAACCTTCGTGGGAGCTACCTCCACGGGTGGAAGCAAGCGAACTATCTGGCCAAGGTCTTCTGGAGGCGATGGCTGCGGGAGTACCTACCGGCTTTGCAGACTCGACAGAAGTGGCTGGCCAAAACAAGACCATTCAAAGTTGGGGACGTGGTTATGATCGCCAACGAACGCGCACATTTCAGCGCTTGGTCTTTGGGAGTAGTTACGGAAACCATCAAAAGCACTGACGAAATGATAAGAACGGTGAAGGTGAAGACAGCTAACGGAGTGCTCATTCGTGACATACGCAGTATTAACCTACTCGAGAGCGAAGACGGAGGAGCTGATAGCCCTGAGGCCTAGTAAACCTTTTTCACACCAGTAATCGAGGTGGATAAAGAAACACCATATATACCACACAATCTCCGTCAAACACGTTAAGGTGCTCGCGGTCCTTTCGTTGACATTACAGAAGGTTCTTTCCGATATGTGGTGATGAATGCGATCCCATTGTACATCCCGATACATACACGCAGGCACGACGCACTCTACATCCCGTAAACCCATCATACATGTGACAGTGTTCTTTGTTTGCCTTTTGTTGACGCTACCGAATGCCCCTCGCATATGTGGAAGTAGCGGAGCTCAGGTCACACATACATGCTACATTTACTCGTTTTCTTGCCACCCGGTCTTTTGTTGACATTGCAGAAAGTCCTCCTTTGATGTGTAGTCATACCTGTGATTTCATTGTTACCCCGGCACGCACACACACACGCACACACACACACGCACACACACACACACTCAAGCACGTACATCCAAGACCGGACGGCCCCTTACGAGGACAACGTCTATGTGACCATTCACGCCCGCCATCGGTCATTTGGTCTTGTGGAAGATGTAGACTAGCCTCACGTCTATGTAGCCAATGAGTTAGGTGCGACCAGTAGTAGAACGTCGACCACGAGCATTAGGCGCGCGCACTAAAAGCAGGGCCTAGGCAGGTAGGAAGAATCAGTACCTTTATACCGAACCTTTGACTTTGCTAAGGATCAAGGAGGATTTTGGTGGGCGGTGTAACAGCCGGTCGTGCAAAATCCCCCTTTTTTCCCTCGCGATTCAGTGTTTTTTCCCAACATCACTCATTTCCATACACTATTGACTTGTCTTTACGAACTGGTTGTTTTTCTGAACCAATTGTTGTTTGTTCGCGCCCAGAGCGCTATTTTGGCACATCCTTGTTCAGGACCTGCGTGACGCACGTGCTGTCTGCTCACACGCTGCTATTCGGTTTCTCGTTGTTGAGTCTTTGTGATCGTATTATTGAGGTTTGTATATTGTTTATGTCATTGTTTATTTTATTAATCTAGTATCGTAGAATTATCACGGATAATCGCCTTCTGATTTCGGGATCCGTTGCGAATTTGGCTACGCATTGCTCAAACGTTCGTAACACAAGCCATAGATAAATTTCCCTCTGCCCCGACAATTTTGCCCTATTTCAACATTAACGTAACCAAAAGCCAAGCTTACGAATTGGGCCCTGGCTTTTGAGTCAGTATTCTGCTCCTTCAAGCCACCTTGCCAAAGAGGTAGTTTCGATGTTTTCTGTCTCATTTCTGACTGTTTTCTGTTCATCATTGTTCTGTTGAATCGTATTGTAACGATTCGCCGTCGTCATATTCAAAAACGTGGCTCCATCCACAAATCGTATTGCCCTATCGGTATCTTTGATTCTGCAAGCTTCTCTTCAACGTGGTTTCGTCAGCGTGCTTTCAAAGTTTCAGAAAGGCCGCCCTGGGACTTTCCATACTCTGTCGCATATCTTTTCCTGTTTCAACATTTATTGAAGTGGTGAGGTTATAAAAAGTGAGCAATCCCAAATTCTACCTAAATTCATTACCAGAATTGCGTCATTTATTTATTCGTTGTATCACTATCCGTCCTGCCCCCTGTCCCTTGGCAACGGACTAGTCATCATCTCTTTCTCCTTCGATATCCTCCCAGCTGTTTTCTCTCTTTCACATTAGGTATCGCTTTAAAGGGTACTGTTACTTTCCCAGCGAGTTTAGACGCAAAGCTCAGTCTCGGTTTTTTGCTTGAAGTGAGTTCACAACTGAATTCCACCTCCAGTTGTGAATTCATTAATTCTGTTCCCACACACTATCCCCCAGCTAATTTGTTTCATGTTTTCACGCAGAATTTCGCTTCTCATTCTACGCACCAGGTACTCTGAGCCAGGCCCCAACCTCTTCACCAAATCTTGTAATTTGCTCTTCAAAAGTTCCGCCGCCACCTTTTGCTTTTTGTCTTACCTGCCATAGCGCCAGTTCAGTCTTAGTCCTTTCACATATCTACCACCACGAAGGTTTATCTATTTCACCAGTTCCGTAGTAGATTCTTCCGTACTGAAACTTGCATGTCTCTCTCTTCCGAAGTTTCACTGTTCCCTTCGTTCTCCATCCCATGGCCACTGCGTCGTCATTACCCTACGCCGTTGTCACTCATCTGTTCACTCTATCTTCCTTCCACATTTTCTTACCTCATTGGATTCCATTCCTTGATGCAGGTTTGTAAGCACTTTTGAGCTAATACCTCCACTTGGTTCAACTCAGTAGCCGAACTTGCCCTTCCACCACGAAGGCTCTCTTTCTTTCAATAACAATATCCCTTAACTTACTTTTTCCGAGTTTTACTGCCGACAGAATACCGACCTTAACCCAGCAGTCCTTCCGGTGGTCAATTATCCTCCTAGCAAATCCTTTCCCATACGGTATATTTTAGCCTCCCGTGCGTTTCGCCCTGCCACAACTTTTACCTGCTTTCGTCTAAAGATTACTGTTTTCCGACGGTCTTTGGTCCTCAGCCTGGACGAGCCCTGACTGCGCCTTCCTATCACTTTCCTCCCACACTCCCAAGCTGAGCTGCGTAGGCTAAATGACGTCTGAATGAGCCCAGGACTACATATCAAGCAATTACCCGCGAGTACCTTGCAGGATTGATGAACATTCGTTTGGCTGACTGTCCTCCGGATTTCGTTTTACATGCACAGACCTCAGGTCGTCCGACCAACTTGCACTCAAAAGCACCAGACTCGAGTTTTGCTTTATGTTAGAGGTAGTCAGTGGTGCATATATTCCGCCACACCCAGGAATTGCATCCTGGCCGTTCCACTTCAAAGGTGTGTGAAAGCCCAGTTTGGTGCATCCGACTGCAGGTTGGTCGAATGACCTGAGGTTTGTGCGGAAAAGGTGGAATCCAGAGGATAGTCAGCCAAACAAAGATCTCATCACTGTCAGCTTTCAACTCGTCCGAAGCCTGGGGTTTCTGCGTTGAAGAAAGTACAGTCGGTCCGATCCCAAGGGTGCGGAGTGCTGTCAGATTCGCCATTTTAGCCGGCGCTTATCAAGGTGCAGGAAGTCTGCAACGATGTGCGGACACAACGAGGATGCCGGATCGCCCCTCCTGCGTTCACACCTCAAAGAGTTTTTCAGGATGAGTGTCCGGTGAACAGCTAGCTTCACCTAGTAACACCGATTGGGGATTGCCAAGTCTCGACTTTCTTGCCGCCCTGTTCCTCAAAAGCACTCTTTGGTCTGGCATGGCTTGTTTTCTTCGATTACTATCACGCTTGTAGCCGAGACATGTCAATATTGCCGAAATTATTTACTCCTTTGATGCCTGGCTAAATGTATTGTTTTGTTATTGTTCATCCTACTCCTCACAACTCTCGCTCCCATATGTTTTTCCGCGATGGAAATATTCCTATCCGTGGATGACCTTTGATTTTGATCCGAGTTAATGCTTTCCATAAAGTGCATTCCGTACTTTCCAAGCCCTGTTTTTCACCAGGCCCTCTGGATGCACGTCCTTTTCTATTCTGAAAAACAGAACTGGTTACAACCATTATCGCTACTTTCATTACCACTTCTACGGCTGCTTTGGGCGGTCTTAGTGCAGACCCCAGTCGACTTCACTGTCTGAAAATCATCTCCGTGTTTGTCCATCCGTCACTTATTTCTCCGAGAGATAGCCCACCCCATCAGTTCGACTGATGATCAGAAATGAGATCTTTCGTTCCTTCTTTCTGATCTTGTGAAGCACCATGTCCCCCCATTTTTGCTCCTCTTAAGTCTACTCGTTCAACAGGTTCCGTTCTACTTTAGTACTCCGTTTCTAGGTGAGTAACGAAAATATTAATAATGGGCTCTCTCCTCTTTTCTGTGGACACCATTTTATCCCCTCACTTATCTTCTTCGTTTTACATCCCATAGGTCCAATTCATTTTTGTCCTCAGTCGAATTCATCACTTGACCTTGACTCTTGGTTCTGCCGGTCGCTATCGTCGTACCAGTTTGGTGTACCCTTTCTTTCCCTTATACTCAGATTTTACATATTTATCCATCTTCCTAATGTAGACCGTATCGACCACAAATGTACCGCTTCTTCTTGTTCTCAAGCGTCCCTTGGGCTCTTTCCAAAATAATATATTGTTGCAGTTTTGAAGTAGCCAACGAGTGCTAGGCTGAAGCCCAAATTTCCTTAGGTCTTCTAACTATATTGTAGTCTGAATATTACCAATGGGCCGGAGGTCAGCTCACTGGATAATAGGGCGACTGAAAAATGGATGTAGCTCAGAATGCAGGCATTGATGGCACCTTGCGTCCTGTGAGCCGGTGAGCCGGTAACAAGGAAGGGCTCAAGGTGTTAGTCCTCATTGCATATTGCGCCATGTAGTGCCACTGATTGGGAGATAGATCAACGGACGACTGAAGGTGGCTCCGTTCCTCTTCTGTCCGTTTATCTAAAGTAGCGCAAACCTTTTCTTCTTGGAAAGCCAGTCGAAAGTCAAACAGGGAGATCTATGAACGACTCGCGCCCAGAGCGGTGTCCAAAACGAAGCTCGAGAAACCAACTTCCCTCCAATGGATTCAATACGTGAAATCATGCGCTCATAGGCTCTGCTCGGCTATGGTACAGAAGTTTACCTTTAATAATAATAATATTAACAATATTGATGGTATATTTCTGGACCGTGGTCGAGAGACGCGCATGTAAGCATGATCAGAGTTTACAATATCACTGAATGATATGAAAAAAACACAAATTTCAAAAAAGGATTCGCACATCACGGCGACAATGTAACAAGGCTGACGAAAGTTTAAATGAAGCAAATTGACAAGAAAATACGCTGTGAGCACGAATTATTTTCGAGTCAACTGAAGCAATAGTAACGAATCGGCCGGATGTAGGAATGTTCAGACGGACATTGGTTCAGGACTCAGGAAATACAATATTCAAAAGAATGAGGAAGAGTCCTCATTTAAATCCTCCACCATGGGATTAATCTTACCGAAGGTGGAAGTGGACCTCCTTAATAGGTCATCTATTTTGCATCGGTGCGCGAAACTCTGGATTATTCCCAGGTTAGCGTTTAATCGATCGCCAAATTCCGGCGGAAAGTAGAAAGTGAGCAAATGAAGAAAACTGCAATGAAGTGCGACCAAAAATCCGCACTTGATACAGCATGAGGCAGGGAAATCGTGGACAATTATGGTGTTGTCATTGGTTGCCCAGAGTGGTGCGCAAATACGACTGGTCGAGTTGGATTGCAGAGTTCCTTGCGCTTGATTGATTGGTGGGTTGAAGTAAGGAGTAAGCCGTGGGTTATCCGTCGAAGACTGATGTGAACAGTGGCGTGGTTGGATAGATTGGTTTGAGGGCGCATGCTTACCGACTGCACTGCTGTGTGGGATGCGCGAACCTTGTCACCGGTTGGTGATAACATCACACCTAGTACTTGAGCGGGAAGCCTGCTAGACGCAGCCATGCCAATAAAGCGATTCGAAGGTGATTTGCGAGACTCTGGCAATCAAACGTTTACCACAAACTCATTAAGATGTTTGAGGGCAGTAGTGCTGACAGACCGCAGACAAAAGTTGGGAGTTTTTATCCGTGTTATTCGTGACGTCAACTTAGTGTATTTATGAAATTCTCGGGCAGTTCTCCACTCCAGCTCAAGTGACTTTATTCAGCGTGTTATTGGTTCTTTCCATCTGCGTAGACCTACATACATGTCGCTGCTTTCCCCGTACTGAATCCGGCTAGCCCGTGCCCAACAGTCCATCGTCTGGCCGTGAGTGTACCTTTACCTTGGGCTGGTCACCCACTCCGGTCGATCTACAGACCTTCGCCCTCTAATGTTTTCGGTTGTCATACGTACCTTACCTTGCGTGTCAAGCTATCCTTAGTTCCTTGTCCGCTGTCTTCCCCGTGCCGTGCGAGTGACCTTGTGCTTTTATCCCAACCTCAAGATTTTGTCACTCCTGCGTGCTTATCTGGGCGAAGCGTGCGAACAACCCTCTTGGTCGCTGTCTGAATTAACCTTATGGTCAAGTCTCCGTCTGTTTGTCACATGTACGCAATGTGCAGTTCCTCTGGTTGGACAATGTTTCTTCCTATAAAGACTGGTATCTCTAGACATACCTTCTTTGTGACTGTTCGAATGACTTCAGGTCTATTCACGAGTTTTTGTGATTTATTTGCCCACAACATTGGGGTAGGTTTTATGTAATTGTAGCGATCGAGCCATAAAGTACTCGTAGAATACTCACTGGTCTTATCTGTCCTAAGTTTTCGAGTTTTGCCCTATCGATCATTCAGTTGCTGGACAGCGGTTCAGTTACTTTATTGTTATTACAAGTGTCAAACCACAAAAGCAAAGGAAAATTCACTGTCATAGCAGCTGAATTCCCGAGGAAGGCACATGAAAAAAACTTCAGTTTGAACAGTAGTGAAGATTCCATCATTCCTTAGTCTTCGCTTACGTGTTTCAATTTGATAAATCTTCTACAGATGCTAGGACATCTCGGGTCTCGATTATTCGGTGTCAATGGTGTCCGTTTTATTCTCACATTCGGCCCCAAACAACTTAATCCCGGTACGAAGTTCGAGGTTCCGATTGAACATCGTTCAATATTAGGTACTACACCAATTACCACACAAACTTTCTCCATTTCCTTCGATTCGTGATGGATTCAACTGAGGACAAAAATGAATTGGACCTATGGGATGTAAAACGAAGAAGATAAGTGAGGGGATAAAATGGTGTCCACAGAAAAGAGGAGAGAGCCCATTATTAATATTTTCGTTACTCACCTAGAAACGGAGTACTAAAGTAGAACGGAACCTGTTGAACGAGTAGACTTAAGAGGAGCAAAAATGGGGGGACATGGTGCTTCACAAGATCAGAAAGAAGGAACGAAAGATCTCATTTCTGATCATCAGTCGAACTGATGGGGTGGGCTATCTCTCGGAGAAATAAGTGACGGATGGACAAACACGGAGATGATTTTCAGACAGTGAAGTCGACTGGGGTCTGCACTAAGACCGCCCAAAGCAGCCGTAGAAGTGGTAATGAAAGTAGCGATAATGGTTGTAACCAGTTCTGTTTTTCAGAATAGAAAAGGACGTGCATCCAGAGGGCCTGGTGAAAAACAGGGCTTGGAAAGTACGGAATGCACTTTATGGAAAGCATTAACTCGGATCAAAATCAAAGGTCATCCACGGATAGGAATATTTCCATCGCGGAAAAACATATGAGAGCGAGAGTTGTGAGGAGTAGGATGAACAATAACAAAACAATACATTTAGCCAGGCATCAAAGGAGTAAATAATTTCGGCAATATTGACATGTCTCGGCTACAAGCGTGATAGTAATCGAAGAAAACAAGGCATGCCAGACCAAAGAGTGCTTTTGAGGAACAGGGCGGCAAGAAAGTCGAGACTTGGCAATCCCCAATCGGTGTTACTAGGTGAAGCTAGCTGTTCACCGGACACTCATCCTGAAAAACTCTTTGAGGTGTGAACGCAGGAGGGGCGATCCGGCATCCTCGTTGTGTCCGCACATCGTTGCAGACTTCCTGCACCTTGATAAGCGCCGGCTAAAATGGCGAATCTGACAGCACTCCGCACCCTTGGGATCGGACCGACTGTACTTTCTTCAACGCAGAAACCCCAGGCTTCGGACGAGTTGAAAGCTGACAGTGATGAGATCTTTGTTTGGCTGACTATCCTCTGGATTCCACCTTTTCCGCACAAACCTCAGGTCATTCGACCAACCTGCAGTCGGATGCACCAAACTGGGCTTTCACACACCTTTGAAGTGGAACGGCCAGGATGCAATTCCTGGGTGTGGCGGAATATATGCACCACTGACTACCTCTAACATAAAGCAAAACTCGAGTCTGGTGCTTTTGAGTGCAAGTTGGTCGGACGACCTGAGGTCTGTGCATGTAAAACGAAATCCGGAGGACAGTCAGCCAAACGAATGTTCATCAATCCTGCAAGGTACTCGCGGGTAATTGCTTGATATGTAGTCCTGGGCTCATTCAGACGTCATTTAGCCTACGCAGCTCAGCTTGGGAGTGTGAGAGGAAAGTGATAGGAAGGCGCAGTCAGGGCTCGTCCAGGCTGAGGACCAAAGACCGTCGGAAAACAGTAATCTTTAGACGAAAGCAGGTAAAAGTTGTGGCAGGGCGAAACGCACGGGAGGCTAAAATATACCGTATGGGAAAGGATTTGCTAGGAGGATAATTGACCACCGGAAGGACTGCTGGGTTAAGGTCGGTATTCTGTCGGCAGTAAAACTCGGAAAAAGTAAGTTAAGGGATATTGTTATTGAAAGAAAGAGAGCCTTCGTGGTGGAAGGGCAAGTTCGGCTACTGAGTTGAACCAAGTGGAGGTATTAGCTCAAAAGTGCTTACAAACCTGCATCAAGGAATGGAATCCAATGAGGTAAGAAAATGTGGAAGGAAGATAGAGTGAACAGATGAGTGACAACGGCGTAGGGTAATGACGACGCAGTGGCCATGGGATGGAGAACGAAGGGAACAGTGAAACTTCGGAAGAGAGAGACATGCAAGTTTCAGTACGGAAGAATCTACTACGGAACTGGTGAAATAGATAAACCTTCGTGGTGGTAGATATGTGAAAGGACTAAGACTGAACTGGCGCTATGGCAGGTAAGACAAAAAGCAAAAGGTGGCGGCGGAACTTTTGAAGAGCAAATTACAAGATTTGGTGAAGAGGTTGGGGCCTGGCTCAGAGTACCTGGTGCGTAGAATGAGAAGCGAAATTCTGCGTGAAAACATGAAACAAATTAGCTGGGGGATAGTGTGTGGGAACAGAATTAATGAATTCACAACTGGAGGTGGAATTCAGTTGTGAACTCACTTCAAGCAAAAAACCGAGACTGAGCTTTGCGTCTAAACTCGCTGGGAAAGTAACAGTACCCTTTAAAGCGATACCTAATGTGAAAGAGAGAAAACAGCTAGGAGGATATCGAAGGAGAAAGAGATGATGACTAGTTCGTTGATAATTGTTAATCATATGTTTCTTGACCGTGGTCAAAGCACATGCACAAGCCAAGATCGGAGGACATGGCAGTACATAACAATGTAAGGTATCAACGAATTTTAAATTCGAGAACCAAGCAGTAACCAAAATAGGACAGTTAAGTCCTGTAGTGCTTGAGTGAATTAATCTGGTAATGGCTGAGGCGAGAATTATCTACCCGTTTCGAATTCGGGGAGGGCGGTGTGATAGCTGGACAAACTTGAGAATGCTGATATAAGCGACACTGGCGAATGGTGAAAAGAGCAGTGGTCACAAGGGCCAGTAATACAAGGCATTGGATATCACAATATGGAAAGCAAGTTGAGGCAGGAGTAATACACGATATGCCTTACGGGTCCCGAAAGCTGGCTGCGACGGGTCACGGCATGCAGAAAGTGACTCGAGGGTGTACCAGCTGGATAACTGGGCTATCACTAACTAGTAGGCGGGCCTCAGAGTTACCAAAAACAAGAATAAAAGTAAAGTCCGCACACGGTTATCAAGGAGTAGTCAGAGATGCCGGCGAAATATAGAAGATTGATCGAGCATTGAGTAACTAATTGTGGGGGGAGCATGTGAAATAAATGCAAGTGGGTCAAATGTGATAATAAGACAGATTTTTTGTGCGGGTGATTTCACTGTCATGAAAGTTCACAGGAAAGCGAAAAAATTCACAAGGAATGTAGTGAACTTTTGAAGAGCATGAATGCAATACGGATGCAGAACGGACGTTCAACGAGGAGCCTTTGAAGAAACAGACTAGTGGGAGCAAAATCTACTGATGTGGCTAGACAGAGGTCGGAAGAGTGTAAATATAAAAAAATTTGCATATGTGATTAAAGAATTATTAGCCAAATTCTGGTTGGCTACAGATGGCCGGGATTCTGTTTCATAAAGACTTTGGTTGCCGGTGATGGTGGGCAGAATATTGAAGATAGCGGGCAAGAAATGGCTAGTTTGGAGAGGCGGACAGAATAGGTTGGGAAGGCAACGGCGAGGGCTGGTTTCCGGTCATTGGTTTTTTTAATGCAACGCGGAATGGGTTGAACTGCCGGAATGGAGTACTAGAAATGGATGTTGAGCGGGTGTGGGGTAATAGTTGGTGCCAGAAATCAGCTGTGCCATCCGGCGAGACATTCATGAGGGTTTGTTACTCCGGTTATAGGATTATGTTCAGCCGTGTACTGTGCCCCTTATAACGTCAGCAAGCGAGAGTATAGGTTTAAACTGATGTCAATCCGATTGATCTAATCGTCTAGTCTGTGAGTAACTTCGAGTTGGCCGATAGCTACCCAAGTAACCAACGCGAACTGAAAGAGATCAGGAGTGCAGCAGTCCGGAGAGTGTTTCAGCTGTGGATTATGTTTATCGTTTTGGTGGGAACCAGAAAACGAAAATTTTGTTATCTGAACATTTAGTTATCATTTGGCTAGTGGGCCGGCCTTTTGGAGATCCCTGGACGGAGAGTGGTAGTTTTTCAGGGTAGTTTGGTGGTAGTAGAGATTTAGGGAAACGTCAGGTAGGTGGTGGATGAGAAGAGGGGGTTCATTTGGGAACCAGGATTAAAACAAAAGTAGAGGGTATTATCTGGAAGAAGAATAGGAAGATAGTAGTGTGGTCGGTTAACTAGCTGTGGTCGAGGACGGCAAACAATAAAAAGGAAGGAAAACATTCAGTGTTAAGGTGAGGTTTTTTCATGTGAAAGCAAACGCGCTGGTATCCCGCGGGGTCATGCGAGAAGACTCCAGCATACGAGAAAGGTGCAAGAAAAGCAGGATGAGACCGCTGAGTTCTAGACTGAGACAGAGGAATTCAGTGAGGGCGAGCACCTGTCATTAAAAGACAACGTGGTTTTTTAAGGGAGCTAGTGTTAGTAGATATTTTGGATGGGTAGGTGAGTCAACAATGTATCAGACAAATCACTTCTGACTACTGTCATCATCATTAGTGCGTAAACTCGAGAAGAACATAGAAAAGGTGAAGTTGTGGATGGTAAGCTAACGAAGTGCGATGATTACTTTCTCATTCCGTCAACCAGTGCAGGTGAGGTCTAGCCCATTGCTGTGAACCGTAGGCATATCAATACCGGGGGGTCGTCAGAGCAGAGGCCGCGCTGCATAACTGTTCCAACTATGTATTCACTTCTGCTTTGGACATCATCAAACTGGTCTAGGGTTTTGCAGGGAACCCAGAAGGGTTGAAATTAAAAAAGGCGGGGTAGGCAAGTATATGCGAGAACCTAGCGCCAGGCATACCAGTGAGTCAAAGTCGGGTGACGTCCACCGGATTGGCATTGTTCTAACAGAGCTTTGATCTGGTTTTTAATTGCGGGCGAAACATATGTATGCCAAACATGGTGTAAAATGGCACCATCTGATGAGGAGGGAGAAGAAAAGTGTGTGGAGCATACCCAAAATATGTATATACGTATGTATGTCTGCATACATGTGTGTGATTGTCAGACGGGTCATGAGAAAGGGGTCGGACGCAAAAGACTGTGGCTGATGGTGATCTAATAATCAGGACAGTCTTCTTATGCTCCTTCTATGTTAATGTTATTGCGGGTCGTGCTGATTACAGCAGGTGCGCCTAGTATTCAGCACAGTGTTCCTTTAAATTGTTTAGGCGTGTGACTCGATCACAGCTAGTCAGGAAGCTTATTCCAGAGGCTGATGTAGATAACCGAGAAATATCTAGATCTGACCAAGAGCCTAGATTGGGGGGTTGTAATGGTGAATTGTCTGTGAAGAAGGGAGTAAGGAGTCTCACTAGAGAAATCAAGTGGGTTATCAGATGAGTGGACTTCTGAGTGCAGGAGATTGAAGAGAAATGAAAGATTGAGTTTGATACGACGTAACCATAGAGTTTCAAACCGGAGTAGTTCGCATCTGGCTCTTTAGTTAAGGTTGGAAAAGAAGCCAAGTATCTTTTGGTGAAGGATCGTCGCACTTTCTCTTTATTGACCCAGTCGGTCTTTCGCATCAAGTTAAAGACCAGGAGGCAGTATTCCAACGGCGACCTGGCGTGTGTCTTGAATATCAGGGGCTTGCCCTCCTTAGTATGGTATGTTCTAAGGATAAGTGCAATCATACTTCTTGCCTTGCCAATTTGGGTCAATCCAAGGAAGTTAAAGGAACGTGTATAACGCAGATCCAGATCTTCCACCACGTGAGTAGTGCAAATCGGCAGACCATCTATTGCGAGGAAACCTGACGGAATGTGGCGTTTGTAGGACAAAAGAGAGCTCTTAGCTGCCGAAAACGTCATCCGCGGTTGAATACACCATTCGTCAAGGGACTTCAAATCTGACATAATATCACTGACAACTGAGTGCAGGGCTTTGGCCCCAAAATTATGGACTAGTTTTATGTGGTCAGCAAAGAGGAATGTCATGCCATGATGCACCACCTGGAAGAGGTCACTTATGTACAGAAGAGATAAGAGAGGACCTAGGAAGCTACCCTGTACGACCCCGCTAGTAATTCGTTTGGGCCGAGAGGATGTCCCGTTGACGACGGCGGTTTGAAAACGTTTGAAGGGGTAAGATGATAGCCAAGACAGAAGGGAGTCAGCGGCTCCGTAGGACTTAATTTGTGGCAGTAAGTGAGAGTGAGATACACGGTCGAAGGCTTCAGTCACGTCGAGAAAGATGACGATGACTGACTTGTAGCTATCTGTCTTAGAAGTGATTAAATTGAGGAAGTCCATGTGACACGTGAGGCACGAACTGGACTTTAGAAACCCATGCTGAGCTGGGTTGATAAGGTTTTGAGAAGTCAGGATCTTTACAAGCTGGTCCTTTACTACACTCTCCATAAGCCTGGAAACAGTCAAAGTGTGGTTTATGGGGCGGTGGTTCTCCGGATCACACAAAGGCCCATTTTTGTGTTGTGGAATTATACAGTACGCTCTTCATCAAGCCGGGTAGGTTCCGGACGACATGGATAATGTAAAGAGGCTCAGCAATAGGAGCACCAGCTCAGGCCCCCCAAATCGAAGTAGGACCCCGTGGAAGATAATCAGGCCCCAGATGATGGGAGGGTGTGGTGTTGGCCAGGAATTTCCTGATGTTGGCCGTGATAAATGCTATGGTTGATATGGCGCCTTGTGTGAGCATTGGATAGCAGAATGGCAAAGGCTTAGTGTCCGTAGTAAGGGATGAGGCGGAATAGGAGCTGAAAGCCCCAGCCATATCTTCTGGCAAGCCAAGGTGGATGTCATTTTGGATAATGAATGGGATATTGTTGTCATTGCTGCGCGAGTTGCGAGATTTAAGCTGCCTAAAAAAAAGCTTCACACTATGAGGCTGTTGTAATGCATTCCACTCTTGCTTTTTGAGTTTAGTCTCGGCTGCTGCGTAGAGATCACTGGAGATTCGGCTTATTCTGAGTGTCAGAGAGAAATCTCGAATCCTGGGGAATGAGTTCTGGAGCTTTTAAATTTTTTGTCGAAGACTGTCACTTTTGGCAGTCTTGGCTCCAATACGCCTAACGGTTGGAGACAGGCAATGTATGAAGGAAAGCAACTTGAAATAGAACACATCAGCCGCTTCTTGCTGATCAGATGTGAGGAAGAAGTCAGGCCAGTCAATGCCCCGGAGAGAGGTAGGCAACTGGGCCCAGATAGTCAGTCTATAATTGTTTTGATTTTGGATTTCGACAACTTCAGGTAGGCATGATTCTTGCTTAACAGCAAAGTGACGTACGACTATTTTGTGGTCACTACATGGGAGGTTTTATGTGACGGTGACATTCACGTCAGGGAGGCCATGAAGTAATACCAAGTCGCAGATATGATTAAGCCTTGTTGGAGGAGAGACACGCTGTGTCCATCCTGCAGTGTAGGTGTCCGGAATGAAATCGGATAAATGAGAAGGGGCAGTCATTGTATTCCAACAAATACCCGGAGAGTTAAAGTCTCCTGCTATGATCTTTGGATCTGAAGATAGAGTAGAGATGTACTCGAAAGCTTTAATGATATGCGGAAAATCAGGGTATTTGGAAGTAGATGCTCGCTAGAGGCACCAAAACGCAACAGGTTTCCAGGAATAAGGACGGAGAGCCAAAAAGAGTCGAGAGTACAGTCAAGCTTTGGGTGGTGGAGGAGGATGGTAGTAAGTTTATGTTTAATGTATGCAAGAAAACCACCGCTTAGGCGGTTCTCTTCGCTCACTCGAAGGGATTTAAAGCCTACCAGCGAGACAACGTCCGTTGGGATGTGATCGGCTTACCATGTTTCTGTTACCAGAACAACGTCAAGGCTAGAAGTAAGTACATGTTTCCTCAAGTCATTAATTTTGTGTAACAGCGAACAGGAATTCAACAGTGGGAGGGAAACTGCCAGTATTTTTCAGGTTACAAGGCGTAAGCTTCTGGCGGCCGGGTTGTCAAACAAGAGGGTGTCTCCAAGGAGAGTAGTAACTGGTCAGGCGTGATTAGCAGGTGAGTTACATGGCATTGATTTGTAGGGTACTGTGTGGTCTCCTGTATGAGAAGCTTGATTGAAGGGTGTGAAGTCTACTGAGACCTCAGGAGAGTGACTGCCGCAGGATGAAAGATGGGTGAGACACTCTGTAAGACTAATGGGGAGCAGCAATGGATGCGGCTGCGGGTGAGTAGCTCCGGGTAAACGATCAGGAGATACAAAGATGGGGTCTAATGGAGCCTTTGGAGGGAAACTATGATAAAATCGGGGGAATGTTATTAGTGACGATAGTGGGTGGGTGTGAGGGTTGAAAGTTCCATTAGGAGTACCGTCGGTGACCGATAAACGTTCATGCAGTCCAGTAGAGATTAATACTGGATGATGAGGTGATTTGGTAATGCGGGATGATAGATCTGGAGAAGGACATGGTGACCCTAGGTGGGACCTTCGAGGCAAATCATGTATAAATCGGGGGAGAGTTAATAGGGATGCTAAGGGGTCAGTAAGGGGGTGCAGCTAGAGGTGGAGGGGCAACCATGGTTATGATAGCGGCCTATTGAGCAGGGTGACCAATGGCAAGGCAAGTGGAATTGGAGTGAGGCTGGAATAACTTAATGGGTAGAGTTTCCGGAAGCCGCAGCCATCTCGGAGGGCTCCACGAAATGAGTGTGAGGGGGTGGAGTAGTAGAGAAAGGGCTGCTGATGAAAGAAGCTTTGGTATGTGGAGTCGGTTGGCATAGTGTGCAGTAGGGTCAGAGTAGAATAAGACAGTGATGGGTGGTGAGGGGGCAGAGGATATTAAGGTTGCGGAACGGTAAAATGGGGCATACCGCGGGGCAGGAAAGGGTCAGGCGCCGGCCACATGTTATGATACCGGTTGGCATTCATGCTGATAACCCGTCCTGCGTGATTTGGGTTTGGTAGAGCTAGCGATGGAGGCGGTAAACTTAGTGGAAACTTTGTTATGTGGTACCGCGTCTGTAGGCGTGATGGCGGCGGAATCTGAGTTGATGGATGCGGTATGTAGCAGTTGGGAACGTGGAGGAGGACGCTGATGGGTAATAGGCCGCTTAGCTGGAGTGCAAGAGACCATAGGCCGACTGTCGATTGGAGGTGGGGGCGTGATGATATAAGCGCAGAGGGGGTCTTGGCCATTAAGAGCAACAGGTGACGGGGGTGACTTTGTGACCAAAGTACTAGGAGACAACGTTGCAGTTGGCTGGTCAGTGCGAGGTGGAGAGTTGGAATCTGGCAATTTGTTGGCTCGTTTATTAGATGGAACTAGGCGTGAATGGCTGCTAGCTGAGAAGAAGGGCTGTGTTGCTCGCCCGTGGGTAGGCAGTGGTGGAGACTGGGGCACAACATGGAGCCTTTTGGGGGGACTTTGTGGTAATGGAGGCTAACGGAAAAATCTAGGTCCAGATTTTGCACAAGTGCACTGGTCAGCTGGAGTGGTGGCGAGTTATTGACGGTGTAAAATTGTTCAGGGAGATTGGGTGGCACTGGATCAGTGGGTGGTGGGAGTACATGTTTACCGGCCATTGATCTAAGAACCTCCCTCCGGAGCGGGGTTTTGTCAGAAGTAATATTTATACATTTGAATGGGGTGGACTTCGCGACGGACCCTCCCTCTCTAACGAATTCAACGGCGGAGCTCCCATCCAGGAATTGGAACAGTAATGAGCACGTGTATCGATATGACTGTTTTTTAAGTCTTTCACAGGAGCACTCGCGCTGTGACGTACCACATGCCATCAGCATGGACTGTTTGACTGAGGAAAAAGGCCAACGATCTGAAACATTAAAGACTACGGCGTTTTTGGAATTTTCCGTCCTCCCATGGACTCCAGACGCAACTAAGTCCAGGAAGTGGCTAGCCGGAAGGAGACTCTCAGATTTCGGATGTTGTGAGGGATCGACGACCTATGCGAGTGGTGACAGTATGGTTAGAGCTTCATCCATGGATAGTAACTGTTTCTCCAATGACAATAGGTTTTGCTTAAGAGCATTATATTTGTTACTGACTTCGCTGTATATATCGACCAGTGGTACTGAACAAGGTACCGAGGAGGTAGGAAGTCGAGAGCGTTTAGAGCTCCTAGGTTGAACCTGGTTGGCCACTCGGTGAACAAAGCGATCGGTGGACGATTTATGCATGATATTTCAAAACATTGCGACAGAAGCGGATTTTTAAGTCTGGCGATAACCTCAGATTTTGTTGTTCAGAAAAAAGCCCTGATTTGTATTGAGTGTTGGAGATAGCATTGGAGGCTGTTTCTGGGTCATTTTCCTAGACGCCTTAGTAGAAACTGTACCAATACCAGCACGCTCAACGACGTGGTGTAAAGCTGGGGATAACCTTTAGTCTTCGGAAACTGCCGTACAACAGCTTTCTTTCCAAAGGCTCTCTCCTGCACTCCATCTTCCCATAATTTGGGATAACGATGAGCGCCTCCTGGCTGTTTGAAGTCCATTTAGTGAGGTTGAATCAGCCGGCTTTTTGGGTGGCCGTCATTCCTGTCACATATAGGAGAGCTGCATTTGGGTCGTCAAAGAAACACAGAGAATAGTCCACGTAGAAGTGGTCCATTGCCCTTACTAACAAATTGCTGGTGCCGCCAAAACGCTTGAGGGTTTTCCGGAGGGCAAAATTAGCAAGGAAGGGGGATGATACCGTCCCAAAGGGATGAACGGTCAGCCTGTACTCGTCAGGTGCGCGATTTGCATCGTTTTCAGGCCATCAGAGAAGAAGAAAGGCGTCCCTATCTTTACCGGGCATCTTCGCTTGAAGAAACATTTCACGTATGTCCGCAGAGACGGCCACTTTTCCTAGCCGAAAACGACATAAAACCTCGACTAGTGGGGTTGTTCAGTCTGGGCCCTGTAGTATATGGTCGTGGAGCGACACACCCTGACATTTCGCGGCACAGTCGAAAACCACCCTGACATTCCCCGGTTTCTTTGGGTTCACGACCGGGTGATGGGGTAGGTACCACATCAAATTTGCGCTGATTACTGCTGTATCTACTCTTTCTTTATAACCCAAGTCGATGTTATGTTGCATGGCTCGCGCGTATTCCATCCTTAACTGTGCTTCCCGAATTAGCCTGGTTTTGAGGAAGCATAATCTTTTCAGAGCCATTTATCGGCTGTTTGGCATAGGTTTCATGTTGGGTCTCCACGGGGCAGGAACCTCGAAACGATTTATTACATACTTGACGTTCTCGGCTACCATTTTCAAAGCCGACCCATCTTCTCGTGATGGGGCATCTCTATCAATGGCCAGGTCGACAAATTCAGCGTTATACAGCTGTTGGAATGCCTGTTCAGTGTTCGTCGTTTCCACCGAAGTGCAGTTGATTTGGATTTGTTTACCGCATCTTCCATCTGCACTACCATATAAAGTCCAACCGAATATAGTGCGTACTGCATAGAGTGCATTGCGGCTTCCTATCCTCTGATCCAGGACCCAATGCGCTTCCGGTACATCACAACCGATCAGCGAATCAATTTCGTTATTTTACCACTCCTCGATCCTAACCCCGTCGAGATGCGGCCACTGAGTGAGAATCGATTGCACTGACTGAGGTGCTTTCATCGGCAGGTCCTTTATGGTGAATGCGTCTAGAGTTTCTTCTATATCGTTGTTGACCAAGAAAGCGGGTTTTGGATGCAGTTTGGTCGACTGGATGATCTGGGTGCCACTCACTGTGCTCACCGCTAATGAAGATTGATCCCCTCTGATCCCAAATCTCTGTGCAAACTCCTTCCTTACTAGTTTGGTATCCGAGCCACTATCTACGAAGGCTAACTATCTTATAACACCAACTGGGATTTCTTCACGGACTGCTACTACTCACAGGCGAATGGGGTTGTTAGTAGAGCGAGACGCTGAGCCGACCACACTAGGCTTTGGGATATTTTCGGCATTCGATTTCTTGGGTCTGCGCGGTAGGTTATGGTGTTTCTCGCGGCATCCACCCTGACTACAACTGGGTTTCGTTCGGCACACGACTGCTCAATGTGAATCGTTGAAACAGACCAAGCAAGCGCCCCTTCTCTCAGCCATTCTCCATCGTTCGTCGACGTCTAAGTTGCGGAAGCGAGGGCATTCCACTGGGCGATGGGGCCCCACAAACCTTACACACCGGCAAACGTTCTCCTTAGCAGGATAGTGCGTGTGTATTTCTTATGGTTGGCCTCCACATGGTTCCCTGGTCCAGCTTTGAGTCGTCGCATTTCTAGGTAACTTGCTCGCCTCGCGCACAAGTTGACCGAAACGATTGTTTTTGTTTGTGCATACCGGTCTATAAACGGCCTAAGGTCTTCAAACATAGCCTCTCGCCCAACTCTACTGATCCCATCGGCTTTCTCGGCCCATCTAATCTGTAGTTCTGTGGATAAACTGCGCACTATAATCTCCAGCGTGTGGAGTGCTTTCGGGTCCGATCGGTAATCTGGGCGATTCAGTGCGATGCTGCAGTTCTTCATTTTTATCACCAGACTGAACGGAGGGCTCGAGTCGCCTTTGGAAACTGTTGCCTGTTATAATACGCTAGCGATCAAATTCTGGGCAACCTGAAACGGTTGCTCAAACAGGTCTTTCAGGATTCCACGAGCCCGAGTTTAACTCTCTTCGGGATCCAGCACCGAGTGCCCGTCGACGGTGTCCCTGGCTCCTTCGTGACAGTAATGTAGCAGATACAGGAATCTCTGTCCGGGATCGGATCCTCTTCTTTCCACAAAGTTCCCGTATTTTTTAATGAACTTGAAGTACTGTTCTGCTCTCCCGTCAAACGGGACAATTCCAGTCTTGGTAAGTTAATTACTTGGTTTTTGCTGGCACAGGTCGGGTTCAATCGCTCCACGGAATTGCTAGGCTAACTGACCGCATGCTCCGTGGTCTCCGAGGTCACCTCTCGCTCCCGTCTTCGGAGTTGTTCTTTCCTAGCTGATTCAGCCTTTTCCCCAGCCTGCCTATTCTGGGTTTCTAATTCTATTATTTTTGATCTATAGATATCATCACCTTTAAATTCTTTACCAATGGTTGAAGCACATGAAATTGCACTGACAGGACTAGCAGACCTAGCAATATCGAAGGAATCAGTACCATCCAAAAATACCCCAGGGACTTACCAGGTTACTACCTGTCCAGCTTCGGTTTGCTTTCTCCCTCTTCTTAGCATTTCTGATTGATTTCCTCGTGGAAGTTCCAAGTTGAGTATTGTTACGGTTATTCCGATCTTGATTAACGCTCGGCCAATTCAAACGAATCCCAAAACCTGAACAAAATTGATTCGTAGTTCCAACGGTAATGGAATAAAACATTATAATAATATAATAATAATAATATTGGTATATTTCTCAGCCATGGTCGAGACGCACGCGCTAACGCATGATCATGGTGTAACACGTTACTCAATAAGATGAAATATTCACAAAATTCTAAGTATGAAAGTCGAGAGTATCAAAGATCGAAAAACATAGACAGCACCAGTTTGAATGAATCATTCTGATTATGGTTTGCGCTGCAGTTTTGAACCAGTTTCGAATCCGGGCTAGGCAGTGGTGCGCGGTGGAGATGTCGAAGAAATCGTTAACGCAGTGCTAAGGAGGCAATATGAACAAGAATGATGCAAGCCAAGGAAACCGGAGGCCAACTAAGGTTCTGCAGATGGAGTAAATTTTTAACAAGAAGAAAAGGGGGGAAAATCGACGTATGCGAAGAGGATAGCGATCCATGAAGACAATGCAGACCCTGAATGACTGATTTACCGGAGTTCGAAAAACGGAATGAGTTTTGAATCAAGGGGACACGATGCCAATTTCGTGAAAGTGAACTGGTGGATGTGGGAGAAACAGCAGTCCATAAGAAGGTTAGTTTAGATTCAAGGCCAATAACATGTACTATTCAGAAATAAAAAAAGGCGCAACTGGAGGGTTCTCGAGAAGTGGAGAGTCAATTTCCAGCCGGCTACGGTTCAGAGGAAGGATAACCTGTGGTAACGGATAATAAAGTGGGAAAATCTCCTCATGGACTTCAGCGTTATTATGCTGTTTCACTGACAAATATATATGTATGTGTTGACGCATTTGACTTCAGTGTTATTCAGCGTCATTTCTGGTAATGTACGGCTTCGAATGCGTAAGTTTCGTCTGGCGGGGCAAAGTATGTGTCGGTCAATCAGCCGAGTGTGGCTGTATATTAGCGGCATGCGCGTGAACTGGAATTCGTGTTCGTTGCGTTAGAAAACGCTGAACGATCTGATAAGCAATTAGGGGTATCTCCTGTTGTGTGGTTTGATTTCAGTCCCAGTTGCTATTGTAGGTTCCACTTGAGTCTCTGTCCGTGCGAGTCAAAGCGGCATCCTTGATTAGCCAATTTGGCGACTGAGATGGTGAGGGACAACGAACCTGAAATAAAGGGAGATTGCAGTTCGTACGTGGTTCCAGCTGTGGGTTATGATAATATATGAAGACAATAAACAATGGATTGGTTAGGTCTATGTGAGTGGGGCATGGGTAAAATAGACTCGCAGTGGATTTGAGCTGTACTGCTGCAGGCCGACGAGGTTGCGTACACTGGCTTGGTAACTGTGTATGCATTTCAAAGGATTTGTGATTTGCCCGTGAGCATGGCATCGCTGGGATACTAATAAAAGACCTGGGGCTTCGCGGTTAAGAGTGGTTAGTAATGATAACCCTCGATACCGTTTGCTTACGCAGAACGTAGTTTGGCAACGAGGCAATAGGATAGTTTTGAAATGACAGACTGAGCGAGTAGGACTAACATACTGTTTGCGTGGCGCTACGCTGTTACTGTTTCTTTCTGTATAGTGGTTATTCTATACTGAGTAGTTTCTGAGGAGTCAAAGTAGAAGGAACTATTGAGGTGACAGTAGTGATACATTAGAGGTAATTAGTCACTTGTCTTTGAACATTGACGCGAGTTCATCTATGCTCTTCCTCGATAATGCTATCGTACTTGCTCCAATGTGAGCAAGGAAATCTGATGCGGATATGATTGCATGGTTACCGTGGTATCTTTTTCGCTGTTATCGTACTGCAAAGTAGGACTACACCGATGTGAGGACTGGTTTGGGGAACCGTGAGAGGTGGGTCCGAATTTTCGTCAGGGAAGCAAACTCTAACGGTCTACATTCGGTGCTCATGGTAGGCGGCACAAGGGCCAGCTTCAGGTAGGGAGGTAGCACGATACACAGCTACTGGCATCCAGCACGTGGCGCTCCAAGAATGATCCACACTTTTTTAGACGTTCTTATTATTCTTTTTTTAATGGTTTTATCACAGTCAGGTATTTGGCTGTCAGAGAAGGTGGAGCTGCTTTTGGTGGGCGACCACAGCTCTCACGCCCCGGCCGAAACATGGACCGCATGTAACAAGCCGCGTTAGGAAAAGGTCAACCACACCAGTCAATCCGTAGCGACACTACAACCCAGAGACATGGGTCACATGTGACAAGGCTGGTGTGCCTGGAACACAAAACAGTGGGGTATATTTTCTCACTTTTTTGTGCCAATCTCTTACTTTTTGGTGTTCATGTCTTATTGGTGGTCAACTCTGTGCAGGGAGACCACCACGGCCAGGAATGTTTGCAGAAGTGCCGCGCTAACACTCGCCTTATCCGTGAAGTCAGAACACCCAGGCCGTTTATATGGGACAGAAAATGCAGGGGGAGGTAGGGTCAACCACAGCGTGCGATTATTCGATGGGGTTTATGTTCAACACAACGCCAGTCTGCACAAAGATGGGGTACAACTTGCAGCACTAACAACGTGATTCGTCGGTACGATCCACAGATGGTTAGTAGTTTTGCTGGCTAAGTATCAAATGTATAGGCCAATTGTGGAGGATGCTAGATTTCTGTGATAGGGACAGAATTTGAGCTGTGAATGTCTGATGGTGACTACTGGATGGAGGTTGAGGAGTGTGATAGGTGCTGCGTCTTGGGTTAGAGACAGAGGCAAAAACCTAATAATAATCAGCACTGGAAATGTTCAAAGACTATCTTTCATGCTTCCAGTGGCATTTCATATAATCAAATACGACTTCTGAAGCACTGGCCTCAGTCATGAGAGTTATTATATTTAGGCATTGTAAACTGGTAGGTTTACGCTTAGGTGATGGCAATTACGGCGTATGGTGTGGCACATCCTAGATTATCAAGGGGATAATAATGGATTTCTTCCATTGGCTGGGGAAGGTCCCGGTTTGCAGAGATAAATCGTATAGGTTGAGTAGAAGTGGGGGAAAATCCGGGCCGTTTGGAGCGAATATTGCTGACGGTAGGCCGTCAGGACCGGGGTAGTAGGTCGGTTTGAAGGTGTGAATGTATCTATTTATATCCGTAGTGGTAACCGTGATAGAACTGAGTGAGGAGTTTGTGACAGACGGGGTGACAAACTGGGTACACGATGGACTGAGAGACACGGTGGTTGTGAAGAAAGTATTGAACTTGTCAGCTATCTTTCGAGGTGAGGTTATGAGGTTATCCAAATGGATGATCTGTTTTATGCATCGAGTTGATTGTGGGGCACGAGCCCTGTGTAGCCGGGCTGGATCTTGAGCTTTGTTTGGGTGGCGTAACTCTTTGGTTCCTTGCTTTAGTTGAAGGTCACGGGCCTTGCGGTGGATTTCGTGATAGAGGCGTTCCAGTCTGAAGACTGTAGAAAAGTCTCTATTTTGTTGGCACTGCCGTCGAAGCTCGTCCTGTTTCGGCTTTAGCCTGGTTGTATGGTAACCTGCTGGTCTGGAGGGGTAGTAGGTGCGTGATATGTTTTCGATGCATGAGTGTAAACTTGAGTAGGGGAGGTCAGCAAGGACTCGTCCCAGTTTCTGGAGCGAATTTGAGAGGGAATATGGTCCCATTTAAAGTGACGGAAGGAGGGACCATTACATGGTAGGCTAACAGTACGTGGCTTGACTTGAGATATGCAACTGACGATTTTATGGTCGCTGCCTGTGTAGTCGTTTAGTACGGAGGCAGAGACGTTCGTGAGACCCAGGGTAAATATCAGATCAAGGACGTTATTCTTTCTGGTAGGTTGTTTTACATGCTGGGCCCACTGGCCCAGGCGAATGCATGAGGCAAATCGCAAATACTTGTAGGGGGCAGAAAAGGAGGACCAGTTTACGCCCGGGGCATTGAAGCCGCCTGCTATGAATTTACCTCCAAATGGCAGGTCAGCGATGTAAATAAATGCATCAATGATGGGATTAAATGTGGAAGTGTCGTTTCTGGGGGGTCGATATATACAACCTACAACTATGTTAATCTGGGATAAAGAAATTGTAAACCACATAAAATCTTCAACATTTGCGAGCACGGTATTTTCCAGTAGGGTGGCAGATAGGCTGCTCTTGACATACCCCATGCAACCTCCACCGCGGTGGTAGATTCGTTGAGTCCTGAAGGTTTGATAACCGATCAGTGATATTTGGTCAGAAGGTATGTTCTCGGTGAGCCAAGTCTCAGTAATCAGGATTATGTCGAAGTTGTGGACGACAGCCAGTCTTTTTATAGCAGAAAGCTTGTTCAAGATGAAACGGGAGTTGAATAGTGTTATGGTAAGCATTTCTGTAGGAGGCTTTGAAGCGTCAGTGGATCTAGTAGCCAGGGTGTGCGTGGCAGGGCGGTGATCAATGGGCGGGTCATCCATGCAGGAAGACAGGATGTGAGTTGCTACTTCCTTTTGGACAGCTCTATCCTTATCGCCGCACATTGTACATTGGGCCGAACACTCATGATGTTCAGTAGAGATTAACACTGGATGCTGAGGTGTTATTGTAACGCGGGCTAATAGATCTGGAGGAGGGTATGGTGACTCTAGGTGAGACCTTTGAGGCAAAACAGGTATGAATCGGGGGAGAGTTAGTAAGGATGCCAGGGGGTCAGCAAGGGGGCGGGAAGCAGTAGAGGAAGGGCAGCCATGGTTTTGATGGAGGCCTTGTGAGGAGAAGGACGAAAGGCAGGGTAAGTGGGATTTTATTGGAACAGGTATGATGTTTTGGATAGAGTTTGTTGAGGTGGGAGGCATCTCACAAGGCTCCATGGAAAGAGTGTGAGGGGGAGGAGTAGTAGCGAAAGGGCTGCTGATGAAAGGGGCCTTGGTGTGAAGGGTCAATTGGCATAGCGTGCAGTGGTGTCGGAGTTGAATACGGCGATGTTAGGTGGTAGGGGAGCAGAGGATGTTGAAGCTGCGGAGGGTTAAGATGGGGCACACCATGAGGCGGAAAATGGTCTGGCGCGGGCCGCATGTTGTGGTACCGGTTGGCAACGATGCTGATAACTCGTACTGCATGGTTCGAGTTTGGAGGTTGTACATTAAGTGGAAAATTTGTGATATGGTACTGCATCTGTGGACGTGAAGACGGCGGGGTCTGGGTTTGTGGGTGTGGGATGTAGCAGTGGGGTACGCGGATCTCCGGGGGACCACATAAATGCGCTGGTGGACTAGCGCTAGGGTGAGTGACGAGATTTCGTGTGTACGGCCGAGGTGGGGGTCATGAATGGGTAGTAGGCCGGTTGGCTGGAGCGCGAGAGGTCCTACGTCGACTGTCGATTAAAGATGGGAGCGTGACAATGTCAGTGCAGACGAGGTTTTGGCCTCTGGGAGCAACAGGTGACGAGGTTGACGTTGTGGCCGAGGCGCTGGGAGACAACGTTGCAGTTGGCTGGTCGGTGCGGGGTGGCGTGTTTGAAGCTGGCGGTTTATTTGCTCGTTTGGCAGACATACCAGAGCGTGGATGGCTGCTTGCAGAGAGGGGGGGGTTGTATTGCTCGGCTGTGGGTAGACAGTGGTGGAGACTGTAGTGCAACATGGAGCCTTTTTGGGGGACGTTGAGGTGTTGGAGGTGAACGGGACGAATCTAGTTCCACATTTTGCGCTAGTGCACTGGTTAGCGGGAGTGGTAACGAGTTGTTTACGGTGGGAGGTTTCTCAGGGGAGCTTTGTGGCACTGGGTCAGACGGTGGTGGGAGTACTTAGATGCTGGCATTCGATCTAAGGACCTCCCTCTGGAGAGGGGTTTTGTCTGGAGCAATTTTTATACTTTTAAATGAAGTGGACTTTGCGATGGACTCTCTCTTTCTAACGAATTCCACGGCAGTGCTCTCTTCTAGAAATTGAAACAGTAGCGGGCACATGTTTCGATGTGACCGTCTTTTGCAGTAGCACTCGTGGTGTGACATATCACATGCCATGAGCAATGACTTTTTGACCGAGGAAAGGGGCAAACGATCTGGCACAATAAAAACAACGGCATTTTTAGAATTTTTCATCCGTCTATGGACTTCAGATGCAACAGAGTCCAGGGAGTGGCCGGCTGATAGTATACTTTCAGTGTTTGGATGTTTTAAAGGATCAACAATGTATGCTAGTGGCAGCAGCATGGTCAGTGCACCGTCCATGGATCGTAACTGTTTCTCTAAGGACGACAGGTTTTCCTGAAGCGCATTATATTTGTTACTGGCTTCACTGTATATATCGACCAGTGATGCTGAACACGGCACTAAGGAGGTAGAAAGTCGGGGGCGCTTAGTGCCTGTAAGTGGAGTTCGATTTGCCGCTCGGTGAATGAGGCGATTTGAAGGCGATATAGACATGATATTTGAAAGAACTTTGATAGAAGTGGATCCGCAGGTCAAATGCTAACCTCAGATTTTACTGTTCAGAAAAAAAACCTGATTTATTTTAGCTAATGGGGATGTCTTGCAAAGCTGTTTGTGAACTATTTCCCTAGATACATCAGTGGAAACTATACCAATAACAGCACAGCTTGTGACGTGCTGTGGTGATAGGCTGTGGTGACGTGGTGTGTACAAACCTCACCTGTACGGCCACAACGTCTAGCAACAAGGACCAGAGTTCAACAAAGGTCAGTGTCAGATATCACCGTCACGGCAGCCCAGGTTTGAATCAAAATTATGCTATTTCACATAAGCAAAAATAAAAACGAATGTTGAAGTGTAGTAATTGATGCATGCTGTACTTGTTCGAGGGTTAATAAGATGAAGAGCATAGTCTTAACAATACAAGTATGTGACAACGGCTGGGAAAGATTTCTACACAAGTAAGTTACAGTAGCACCGTCGTAACCAATGTCCAGGCAGTAGAAAGCTGATCGATGTCCACTTAAAAAACCTTGAAGTGCCAAAACCTCTACTTCCTTGCAGAACTTGGAATCAGTGTTACCCCCCCCCCTCACACAGCCGAGCTTGTTGCAGAGAGACGGAATGACGGAAGAGAAACTGTTTCCGCAAAAGAAATTCAAGAAGCGCAAAATAAAGAAAACAGGTGCACGAAGCATCATTCTGAACCGCTCGACTTGCGGAGAAAACTAAAGGAAACAGTGAGAAAGTTTATTTTTCGGAAAAAAAAATAATGATACCAGTAAAATCCTGATGTTGATAATGCACAACGGAAACTGTTAGCAGAGTGTACGGGTCTTTGCACTACCCGGCCTCGTCGGTGGGGTTGTGCCGGAGTTCCGTGGTTTGCTTTATCCGTGCCCGTTGATGCTTTAGACCCGGGTGCGTGTATGGCAGTTGGTGATGGACATGGTTTTCTTGAATCCAGCGGAGCCTCTTCTTCCATGAAAGCCAGTTTTGGTCTACCCACGGCAGCCTTTCCTCTTATGCCATAACATAACACTTTTCGCTTCGTACTATTCTTGATGCGAGCCTTAACAGGGAGCCTGAAGCGAGTGCCGTGTACTCTCTGAGCGCTCGTGGACAGCTCTTCAGGCAAGCAGATTGGTATGCTCTGACCCCTCGTCAATGCTGCGCGCAGGTCACGCGTATGCTGAGTTGGGCGAGGGGCTTAGTCGGAATAGGTAAAAGGCTGCGAAAGTTTTCATGCAATCAGTTCCTCCGGCAACCGATGAGAACAGTTAAACAATAACTGGTTACTCTCTGAGTTCAGGTCGGCTTTCGCCGACCATCAAATACTTAATAAGACCAAAGGAAGAATCTGGTGCCATGCCAGGTTTGCATGAGCTTTTAAATCTGCTCTGAGTTGTCCATGAGTGCACTCGATCAAACCTTTAGTGGCCGGATGGTACGCTATAGTCTTCGCTCATAAGCACCTCGAGACCGTCACCAGGAAACCTAACGAAACTTGGAAAAGGGGTGCTCGATCGGTGGACAACTTCGGGGTATCTGAATGGGGCTACCCATAGCTCTAGGAAGTCCACTTACTGCTGCTTTGGATGAGCAGTCAGTGATGTTATTGTCTCATCCTACCCCGAAAAACGATTGACGCCCATCAAATGGTAAGTGAAGCAACTTGATGGAAGCGGAGGACCTACTTAGTCGACGTTTGCATGATAAAGCCTCGGTCATGCTGTATTGAACGCGCCTATGGAATTGGAATGCCTGTGTACTCTAAATTGCAGACGTTCTAGGCAAATGCGGGTCCATTCACTTACATCTTAATTCATTTTTGGGCCACACTAAAGGCTCGTATGCCGGAATGTGACAACCTGCTTAGTGTCCTATAGAATCCCTTCCTAAAACCGAGTGCTACCAGTGGACCGGAGGTATTTTTTGACGCTTCGAGCAAGATCGTGCCTTCCTATGAAGTGAGTGGCTCTGGGTTGATTTGCGGAGAGCTGCAGCTACAAGGGTTCCTGACTTCTGGTTCCTGTACTTACGCTGAGGTAAAGGCTATTGAGCCAGTACCACTGGTTGGCTTAATGAGACGGGTGCCAGACAGAGCATCTGCCACGGGAATGACTCGCTTAATAGGTGTCTTATATCTTGTGTGAACCAGGAGATATAATCTGGGCGACTGTGTTCTCTGAAGGGGGCACTGGTCTGTAAGTGCCTGCTTGGGGATGACCGTCTTATGGTCCATGGAGAGGCTGAATTGTTTGCCTTCCATTGTTGTGTCGGTGAGTAAACCTTCAGACTAGCCCCGGTCAATGATTATTAGATCTTCCAATCCCAACGGACAAAGTTACCACGAGTTGTAACCAAAGACGAAAGCCTCACATAAGATGAGGCAAGGGATATATGGACACATGTGGCTTCTTTACTTATCATCCGGAGTGGTGCGCAGACGTGGTTGGCTGAGCCAACTCACAGGGATTTACAAGCCTCGCTGGTTGACCGGTTGCTTTGAAAGGTAGGCAGTTTGTTGTTCTTCAATGGTTGGCGTGAACAGGGACGTGGGCTATGCTGACTGGCTCATGGGCAAAAGTCACCACTGCACTGATTTCCCGGTTCTGCTGGCCTAGTCCTTGGTCAGCGTTAACAAAGCCCCCTGTCTGTGGATTGGAGGAACATGAACTGCATTCTTGCAGACGACGAGCTTTCGGGGAGATTCCTGACTAAGTGATATCCGGCACTTCCTGGAAATAACTGATAACCAAGTAAAATGATAGAAGTTCCTTATCGAAATTGCCCTACCCGGATTCGGCCGGCCGCAGAGTTTTACGGAAAACTCTATTGGTCGCAACGTGCCTTGTACTTGCTGCTGTAGAACGCCGCCAACTGCCACATCTAAAGCTTCGGCCGATGATTCTACGGGAGACTTTGGTAAGTGACTTGCTGCGGCGGCTACGTAGAGTATGGTCTGTTTCGGTGCGACGAAAGTGAAACGAGCATTCGCGGTAAGTTTAAGTATTTTGGTCCAACCGCGTAGTAACCCTTCGGAAGTTTTGATCTACTGGGCACATCTTAGAGTAATAAGACGGTAGAAGTTGACTAAATCATCAAATTGTCGAAGCTTTCTGAGTGGTGAATGTTCAGGATATTTGAGGGTGTGACCAACATTAAAAGTATCGGTTTTTGGTCACAGTGTTAACATCCAAGTGTTTGACTAAAAACTGCTTTCAAAAGATAAGTTTGCTGACTGATAATTTGTGTGTCAAAACAACTTATTCCGTGAAATAAAAAAATGTCAAATGATTTCCGAACTATATCAGAGGAACATCTGGAGTTGCTATCAATGATAAGCTATTACTGGGCTTCAGCATACCTGAAGTGGTGTTCATTACTCTAAACGAACCAAAAAATCCCAATAGAAAAAGTAGCTTGAGAATAATTTCCAGGAAAATGATATTTCACGTAACTTCACCCTCATTTTGCGTCGTCTTGATTTCTAGCCTACATAAACCAAAGCTCCATGACTCTTAACGTCAAACACCTGTTTTTCTGCGAACTTTGGGATGGAACGGACGGCTTTCGGAGTTCAGTCAACGACAACAAATTTTCATTGGCTTACCTTGACGGAAACGATGGGCCTGTTTTGAACGGCATTTCGTTGAACACTCCCAATTCAGCGACAGACACTGTACTTTAAGCTGTAGTCCTCTACCAGCTATAAAATAAATAATACCAATATGCTAACCTGCATGAACGATCGACTTCGATGAGCTGGCAGTGAGTAGACTGCTACTCGAAGGACCAATAGACCCTAAATCTGCCTTTCGCTAAACTCTTTTGGCTTTACTTCAAAGGCATGGCCACCAAAAGTACCTATCTACGGTGAATTGAGATCAAGAAAAGAGCTGAAAATATTCGGTTTTTCTTAGCATGACTACTGACTTTGATTCAGGCCACGAGAGCCGGTGTTCTCACAATGTCACCTAACCAAAATAAGGCACTTTGCATAGAGGACCTTCTTGCGCCTCCATTTATTCTCCCACCTCGTCTCTCTGCGCATAAAAATGTATTCCAAGTATCATGATCTAGATATGGACGGCTGATGTTACAAATGATTGGTACTCAGTATTGCACGAAGTCCAAAGAAAACAACACCACAAAACGACCACTTCAATGTGCAAGGGTATATGTGCAAGCACAAACGCACACGCATTTACATAGATGGAATTGTATATTTGCAGAGAGATAGCAACATACCAGGGTCAAAATAAACTGCAGAAATGAGCACAAGTTACCCACAAGAGGGGTGAATGACTTTGCTCCATTGGAAAACAAAACGGCACTCTATCATCAAAGAATGAAGAAGATCAGTACAACGACGACTAACCACAGAGACACTCAGTAGAACAGAACGTGGAGTTTTTGTAACGCAGACATATATTATAAGATATTTAAGCGCTCTTATTATTTTGTTCATTACAATTTTTCGGAAGCTTCCGTGCAATCTTTCAAGTGACATATCAAGAGTCACTTTAGTGCATCTTTGGCCCAATCTCTTTGGGTATTGCGCCTTTTGCTTTGTCACTGTTTTCGGAAGTTAGATTTAAAGGGACCTTGAAGGCCGTTGGAGGCTCAAAGCTGGTAATTTGAGGAGGTTCTGGCTGCTTTAGGATGATGAGGAATGATGTCCCGGTAGCCGAAGTTTAAGGTTCATTCGGGGTATACTAGGAGTGCTTCGGGAAGTACTGGACGGTGTCCCGGGAGGTCTTACGAAGGGATCGCTGGGGTAGCTTCAATTGTTAAGAGCGTTGGGCGGCCCAGAGTTCTGTCGGTTGGTCAGCCGCTAAGCTACATAGCATATCATGACGTCTATGAAGTCTTTTCGCCGGATAGGCAGTGGGCGTGAGACACGGTGGGACAGGCTGTTGGCAATAGACCTCCTCGGCGCCTTTTTCCGTATTGAGACAGTGGGAAATAGGCTGGAACAACCACTAACAGACCCGAAGGCATGGGACTTTGGTAGCCCTGGACTGAAGTTAAGCTGGTCTTAGATGCCGTTTCGATCAGTAAAAGCGGAGCTTCATGGTATAAAGCTGAGCCATTCACTAGGAAAATGAGCTAGAGAAGCTGAGGCGGTCACGTTTAGCTCAATTGGCACGGTGGAGGTAACCGAATTCTTTTGTATTGCGAAGTTATCCAACGGACGGCGGAGCAGTAAGGCCACCTGTATCTTGGGTCCAGGATTTGCTAGGCCAGCAGAGGTATTTTTTGCGCTTGAAACACCTGTCTTCGGACGGAGGTTTTATCCACTCATATTAAGATCTTTTTAAGCAGAGAGGCTTTGAAAGTGATTTTCCAACCACTTACGAAGCCCCAGCTATTGGTTCGTCAAAGATTTGAAAAGGTAAAGGACAGTCACTACAATGTGATATCTTGCTCGCCAGAAAGCAGCAGCACCTGCGGTATGCTAGACTGCAAGCATTCACCATTGTTATTTTGGATGACTGTAGGGGCTGTCTGCCGGGAGTGTTGAAAACAACAGCTTTCTTAGCACTAGCAATACGCGTATGAATTTTTTCACAACTGAGTCCAAGAATCTGTCCGCCGTGGCCGGGCTTTTGCACTCAGTTAGATGAGTGTGTTCCCGTGCAGCTCGAGTGACCCTTTTACAGCCACCTGGGTACCCCTAAGTGTCCCTTTAACCGCACCACTGAGTGAGATCCAATGAAACAAGTGAAAGGTTACTAGAAAGAAGGTCAGTGAGAACTTGGCAAACGCTCGTGGAGAGTATCCTAATACAATTTTCACCTAGTGAATGGTAATTTATTTGCTACTCAACGATATCCCACTGTTATTTCAACAAAGGTACGCCCATTATTTCTTCCAAGCCCGGATTTATATACGAGCTCTATCCCAGTGAATTTTAGTGACGCCTTACTAATAACGGACTTTCGCTTTAAGTCGTATTTCTCCGGACTGAAAGCAGACGTGGAATAAATCAAAAATGAGAAATATGTGCACGAATACGAAACAGTTTCATTGATTATATACACATTCTACACATCCACATTGCAGGAGATGCATGACTGGCTTTCGTCTTTTTCACCTGAGACAAGAAACAAATATTTTTACCTGTTGTGCAGATATTACATGCATTGCGGATAATGGTGGTGAAAACCTTAATATGGAAAATAGTATTATCGATGATGGCAATATTGCTGTTCCCACTGTACTCCTTCAATCACGTAGTTCATCATATTTATATGACACTGAGGACTTAAAGGATGAATTATCTTACGAAAAGTGAAGTTTGGTATGTTTAATGTTATCTTAAGAGTAAAGGATTCTACTTACCTGCCTTGGAGGCAAAACGGCTCTGATTTTCAGAAAGGCTGTGAGACTTCCCTGTAGGGGACACTCAGGGGAAGGCCATGTTAGGTCATAAGTTTTTCTATGATGCTCGCGGGTGACTGAGTAGTGTTACATCGCATTTGGTTTACAGCATAGCAGTGGGATTTAGATTATGTTAAAGGGTGATGCGGTTGCTTGCTTTTAAGGGTTCATCACTGGCCATCCCTCTAATGTACCTTTTGGGGGACACCCAGCAGTATGGCTAGAGGACTACTAGCGGACCTCAATGGAAATAATGAAGTTTTTCTGGCATTTTAGTTGCAGAGCCAGTCTTCTGCATATCTTGGAGGTAAATTCAATGTCACTCAGGCAAACTTTAATTGCGTAGCTCCTTTAAGGGACATTCAGTGGAAGGTCGAGTGTCCTCTGCACTGTCTGGGTTCCATGATGCTAGATATCGGAAATGTCTTTAAAGGAATATCATCGATTGATTGGATCCGGCTAAGCAGGCCCTTTCACTTTCTGACCGGTTTCACTGATCTTCCTACGGATCGAGTTATAAGCATCAAGGAGAGCTGCGCTGCGTGGATTGACCGTAGGTTGAGGTTGAGTGTTCTGGATTTTTCCATGTCCGGAAATACGGGCGGCCGGATTCGCAGTCAAAACCTCAGCTTTTTTGAGGATTATCGTTTGAGCTTCCGTGAGTAGTTTGGAAAGCAAAGGGACGAAAGAAGAAAGGGAGCTAGTCAGTAAACGGCTTTTTCTGGGGCGTCAAACCTTGCAAAAGATGTAGAATATCCTTCCAGTTTCTCTAGCTGGGGTGCGGATCGGTAGTTGTTTTATAAAGGTAAGAACTACTTTATCTAGGGAGGTTAGGGACACGAGGTAAAGCAGCCTGCAAGGAGAAACTTATACTTGCCCACGAGCCAATCGATCCACCACATGTCACTGTTCATATCAGCCACCGACGGATAACCTACTGCTTACTCTTTACATCTATCCACCAACCAATGATCCGACTTGACCAATCATATTTGCTAGCCTCGCTGGGCAACCAACAACAAAGCGTCATTGATACAAGTGAGTCGTTTGGTATGAGCGGACAACTGAAAGCGAGCCAAAATCCCTTCAGCTCCCCCCCCCCCGGTTTCTTAAGCGATCTAAACTCCTTCACAGTTGCTGTACAATCGAATCCGAGTTTTCACTCGTGCTGATTACTTGATCCCAAGATCAATATTGGGAGGAATGTTGAATTGGCCTCTCATGCGTACATCAGAGGCCTCACTGCTAGGGTGACCCTGAGTTGGCCCCTCAGGTTTATCACCAAGCTACCGAGCAAGGAAAGAAAGTCAGTTTTTAACTCTGACAAAATCACAGGGGTCAAAAATGGAAGGACTGTTGGCAAACAAACCTTCCTGATCTGTGTTGGTGAGCTGTTTGCCGGTTCAATGGGTCAGCGTAATTTCATAACAGCATACACAGGCTTAGGCCTGTGTGGGAACTTTTTCCTGTAATCTTTCTCAATTTTCTACTTGATTTTCATCAATCCAATTTGTAGAAGCTTTCTTATCCCCAGGAATTCCAAATTTCTCTGACAAATTGCGAGTTTTCTTCCTCGCTAAAAACTGCTACCGCTAAAAATTGTCCCACCTTTTAGATGAAGCCCTTTAATTTTCAAGCCAACACGTGTTCACTTGTGTGCTCTTATAAGTTTTTGACCAACATATCTTGCCCACTTGCCACTAACCCGTACAGAGGTCCTTTACCTCCTTATTATCGGCCACAAAAGTTTGACTGAATTTTAAGCTTCCGGAAGACTGAGCAACTTCAAGGTGGGTCTGCATCCCAAGTTCATGTCAGATTCAATAAAACCACTCTATGCTCAATTCAGTTTAATTTTCGCGGGACTCCGTATGGCTCAAGCCAATGGCGTGTCCTAATGGCTGCTTTAACGGAGCATCTCCATAGCTCCCTGCTTAGCTGGAATTTTTCATCGGTTTGAAAAGTAGAAGATTTATGCAGCACCTGTTCCCGTAAAGAAAGGGGGAGGGCATCTAGTGCACTATCCCTAGTTTTCAGCCCACCTAAAACATTTGGGGGTTTGTTTCCTCCTAACCAGACAACTGGATTTTAAAATGTTTTGCTGCCGTCTTATCTACCACCTCCGCTACGAGCTTATTTCTGAACGGAATGGCTCTATTCAAGTAGTGTTCTGTAAGAGGACCGCTTTTCCCTCTTATCCCGTTCTTCAAAATTGAGGACAAAAGTCTTTCTTAGCTCACATCTTAAAACCCGTTCATTTCTTCCAAGGTTTCTATCAAATCCCCAAACGCGCGCAGCCGCCTCATCAAAAACGGGGATAGTGTTGGAAAATGTCTTCTGAAGCACTCCTCCCTTGGCCAGTTACTATCTCATTGGATTCCCTTTGCACATATTCTAGGTAGTCTATAAACTAGTGGCACACATTCCGAGCTTAATTGCGGTACCCAGGTGCTGTTCAAAAAGAGCTTTATCGATCGAAACAAACTTTTCTACCTTTGCACCACGCGGTAAGTCTAGCACGAAAGGGTTCGCTTCTATTTATGCTTGCTGCCATGGTGCACTGCTGTGACGGCTTGAAAATGTCGTCTAGCATTATATCAATATCCTTGGCTTGAGAAACCTTCCAGACCAACCGTAAGCCACTCCCACTGGCCACTGTATTTAAGATCAGACATTGGCATTTTGTGAGGTTTTGCGGATGGCTTTACTTGCGTGGCAAGCGTTGGTTGGCTGGTACATCGCCCACCACATTCACTTGCACTGTCTTGACTCCAGTGGCAAACAAAAGTGGGGTTGCCTATTCCACATTCTAGATCATTTATGAAGGTGAGAAAAGGCAGGTAGCCGTGCACCAAGCCCCGTGGTATCTAGCTGGCTACCTCTTCTGACTAATAGAAGTGGCTACGCAGACTAATACTAAATGTTTGCCCCGTTGGGAAGCTATTTGCCAGCTCCCTTATCTTACCAGCAATTTTTATTGACTTCAGGTTGGTGCCCGGGATCCTATGGTTCACTGAACCAAACTCGATGGTAAGGCTCGTGCAACAGACCTCAGTTAACTTTCTTTCGTCCAGGAACCCTGTTGCCTCGTCAAGAGACGACAGCCAATAGCATAGTGGAATCGGTATCGTAGATTCATACTACTACCTCGGCTTTTACAAAGTCTTCGTCACAGAGAGATCTTCCATTGTGTAACATATGGACTGAAATGGAAAAGACAGTGAAACATGAGCTGGCGCTACAGCCCCGCAGTCGATGAACACCAAGCGGAGATGAAAGTTTCCCACACGGAAGCGCACTCATGCGGAATACCGATAACACTGTAAAGTGCATTCATGTAAAAAATGGTAGATATTTATTGGACATTGATAACTGTAGCTGTCCAGTAAATATCAATACAAGCCAAGAAGGTCATCCAGCACGAAACTCCACCAGTTGATAATGCAGTGTTTCAGCATTTCTTCTCCTGAAATTATTCCGCAATTAAAAGTGTAACCGTGCTGATTGTTTCCTTCGATAAGCGTTTTTCCCACGCCTTATTTTTACTTTTTCCTTCGAAACCTTCCCTAGCAGAACAATGATAAGCGAAAAAATATCAATTTTCTGTGATTTATAGAACAGCTACACTTATCTCGACTAAGGGGTGACGCACTGCGACGCCTTCGATATCGCCTATCCACGCGTGTCGTGCTTCTTTGCCAGTGATCGATCCAACAGTGCGTCGACTGTACGTGTAAAATACGCAAAGCGTGATTGCTCGCAGCAGCTGCCAACACACCAAAGCGTTTTCCTCTGACGCCTCAACTACCAATCGGGTAACTGCTTTGCGTTTATCATTTAAAGGCTCGTGTTCGCTAGCATTGGGTGACTCGATAACCCATTTTGTGCTAGCAGGGTTTTGTTTAATCTTTCTACACCTTCCACCTTAGGTGCTTCATATTTCCTACCCATGATACCTTCTTTGCAAACTGATCGTATACCATGGCATGCCCCGGTACATTCGGGTGAATAAAGTCATCCATTTACATTCAAATGACTGAAAACGTCTTCCAAATGTCAAATGTGTTCAGCTTCGGCTTTAATTTGGGGCAGTATATAGCTATGGTAAACAAACAAAAATTTGAAACACCGAAATACTTTTGCTGTATTTTCTAAGCCAAGGGATGCACAACGAGATCCAAACAAGTCAGAAGGTGGAGCTGTAGCTGTTTTTGATATTTGTGGAGTCAGTGAGATTAGGTACCAGGACTTTGTCACATTGATCTATGATAAGATTTTCGCTGGTCAACCGGAAAAGAGATCCCTGGTAGTAGTTAATCGTGTGCTGCCGGCCAACAGTTTGTTGGGCAAGCTTTTGCTCACGGCTTCTTTTACTACAATACAACCACCCTGGGCTTTTTTTGCTTGGCTTCACGTCTATGAGGTCAATTACACTAAAGGCTTTTTGGTGGGGAGGTGAATAACCATATGAAAGAAAGTACCACGACAAGGTCAAGCGGACAACACCCTATCCAAAAATCGCAATATTTCTGGTGTGTCTCCCTGTTCAAAGTCGTTTTGGCTATACAAGTTAAGAGTAAGCCACAAAACCTAACCCTCTGCACTCGTTAAATTATCCGCTTTTCAGCCTGCCGGAAATACTGGAAGAAGGGTACTGTTTAGACACGTGTTCTGCATCTTATAGCTGTTCTCCGGTGATCTATCTCTCGTTTGACGGGCAGTACTTAGGAAGGGCGAGGAAACATACACGGCAACCGTTGGGCTTTAGCCTCGGAACAGTAAACTACTTCAAAAACCTCAGTGAGGTAGTGGCCCACGGGCTAACTTTTTGAAGATAAAGATAAGCCTTCGTCTGAGTGAACCACAAGGGGACTCCGAGGGATTAAATCAGGGGCACAACGGAGGCATCATCTGTGTTGCCTGCTAAGTCTGGATTGTCGTAGAATTCTGATTTGTGGTTCATGAAGAAGGCTTAAGAAAGCTATTGATTACAGCAGCTAGAAAAACTTAAGAGAAGCAGTAGGAGTTCTGGGCAAACACATCGGATTCACTTATTAGATGGCTGCCCTATGTTGGAAAAATCCGAGAAGTATGCCTTCAAACAAGTGCTAGTGTATGAAATACGGTGTAGCCTTGATCGCACAAAGTAGCTAACGGCTTGTCGAAAATTTCCAGGAAACGGACATCAAAGCGGCCACACAAGGGTACTTTACTGTAGTTCCTTTTATCCTTTGTCCAGGCAAAGTACCTTCTCTCGACCCGGATCAAAAAGCTGCAGTGCGAGCTGCCGCATCGGGGTGAAAGCGCTGACAAACACCTACCCGAACAGTATCGGTTCGGTTTTCGATTGCCGCGGACCCCAACAGTTCCTTTAACCAAGCAGGGAGAACAGTCCGTGGCAGCAGCCTTCGGATTCATAGGTTTGTGTCTGCCAATTTCAAAGGTTAAAAAATGATGTAAAATGAGCAGAACAGGGCTAAGGTGGGCAAGGATATTTTTCAACAGGCCCGGTTAGCAAAGCCTCCTTTTTTAACAGCGCAGAAGCTGTGCTGCCCAAACAGTTAGCCGAGTGTCAACCTTCTTCACTCCACAGATCAGCACGTAATAAGTAGGGGAGGGACTCTGAACGTTGGGTGTCGCCTTTAGCCCTCTTGCGCAAAGTGGACAAAAATAAAGAAATTTTAGCCCGGTGGGAGGCAACCCGGAGCTTTATGGCTTGGTTCCGTTGAGTTCGGTTTGCAAAGGATAGGTAACAATCATGGTCGGTTGAGCTTCATTGTCTCCTCCGGCGATAAGCACACAAATGAGACACCCACATTAGATTGTTATTTCGAACAGAAGCAAAGTGTAGTCGAACGAAAGGGGCTCAGATAAAAGCATGGAGGCTTCGGGAACTCTACTGCACAGGGTTGGCATGGTAAAAACTTAAAAACACACAAACCTCAATTACGCAGACTACGCGACTTCCAAACGGGAATCGAATTTTAGCAGTGTTTGTATACGAGGCAGCCACTACGGCAGAGTCAGAGATCAAGCCAAAATGTGTCACGGTCGACAAAGTGGGGCATAGGCAAAATTGTTTCATTGTGCTGAGTCATGGTTTTTGCTAGATGTGCCATCTTTGATGAAGAGTTCACGTTCTCATAGGATGGGCATGTCATTGAGATATTTGTTTAGGCCTTTCGTGCTTAGGTCACCGAGAGATACACCGCCCACCCAAATTATTCTGGCGGTTGGTAAATTCTGAGGCCCTGTAAAAGTTTGTGACCCTCTCCCTATCTACCTAGCCCTGGTGTTAGTGGGCAGAGTCCCGCTGCGTGTGCTGTCCAAGTCCGTTCAATGCTTTCCAGTGTTTTTGAATCCACTCCAAACATACCGCTGTGATGTTTAGTCTGACTTGGGAGCGAATTTTTCCGCGGATACTCTGAAACGCAACTGGGTACATTGTTGGAGTTCTTGGACAAATTAGGAAAGAAAAAGATAAAAAACTTCTGTACAAGGAAAAATTAGGCAGTGGAAAGCAGAGGCTGAAAATTTCAACGGCGGAAGTAGGAAAGTCTAAAGGGTTGGAAATGTGGAAAAACTGCTTTCTTATAATAGATCTACTTCGGAAACGGGCGAAGATACGGAGTAATGTAACACGTATCAACTCAAACATTGGTGGAGTGCCAAAAAAATGGAAGTTTCCGCAACCGGGATTCCTATATAAGCTCTCTAAAGTTTTCTTTTCTCAAGTCTGAGGATATTTCGGGAAGCGACTTCAAGTCACACCGAGTTGGGGTTTTCAAGTTGTTTCGGCGCACCCTTTTGCGGGTGGTACAGAAAACTCAAAGGTACTCTGCCAACGGCTTAGCCGAATAAGTTCGTTTGGAAGATAGGTGCAAAGGTTTTTAACATGTACATTTCTCTATTAAGACCGAGATGATCCAGGTGTATTGAAAAAGGTAAAAACTTGTAGCTGGTCCGACAAATGGGCACACCTGCCGTGTTTTGTATGAAAATGGACTGAAGAATGTCGGGACAAGTGGTGCCAACATGGATCCTCCATATTGGGTGTCGAAAAGTTGCAGCCACCGCTGTAGAATGCACCTAAAACTATTTCAAGACCAATCGGTCCAAAGCTTCAGTTGCAAGATTCGGTCAAGCAGTCCGTTGGGCAGGGAAGAAACGTTAAGGGCCTGGAATAGAGAAGTGTATAGCCTGAAAGTGTTCTGGCTGCATGTAATATTAATGAATGACGACGGTGCAGAATGAACTGAGTTAGTCTATATTATTGTGACAAGTTTGAAGCTTCTTTCTAACGGCCCACCACACAAGTCCTAAATACCAATCATGACTTGGAGCTACAAGTCCAGAAAGGAGAAGCTTGGAGACGGCATAAGTGACAAGGAGTTGGCTGCTTTACTTTAAGCTGGCAAGCAGTGGATGTCGGGTAGGCAATGTGTGCACCATTCATAAAGACTGATAAGTTGTAACTGGGCTATGATCGTCACGAAAGTCTGTATTCCTTACGAGCCCAACGGTTAAGGCAGAGAAAACAGTCAGAAGCCGAATCATTTTTCTTGACCTATATTGCCTAGGCCGGTCAACAGTCAGTAGTGCACAGTGGAAGAGAGCAGGAAGAGTAGGAGCTGGCGTGATAGCCAGGACATAAAAATGTTTACATATGCGCGGACCGGGGTCACCTTTTGTTGCAAAAGCAAGTCAAAAACACTGTCAGAACAGGCCACGCAAGGCCAGTGTTCAGTTGCTCAGCATAACCTTGGACGAAGTACAATTAGCTCCAAAAGGTCTGTGTCTACAGGAGGACAGGATAGAAAATTGATTATCCGCTATACGCCTTTGTGTGCAAGTGAGGCCATCTGACTGCGCATGTAACTAACTGAATGGAACACTACAAAAGAAAATAGAAATGATGATGTAGGCACTTGCGATCATTGACGGTCCGCTTGGGAGCAGAGTGACTTCGGTATGATCGCATCGACCGTGAATCGTGGAGGAAAAAATGAATTAAATAAAAGCCTGAAAGTAAAAGTTGAGATTGTAGCAAAAAGCAAAAGTTGGTGTACAATATACGTCATGGCGGAGAGTCTCATCACTGGCAGATTTAGTTACGGTTGGAGATACGAATGAGGGAGAGGAGCGATTTGTTGACCTAATAATGGGAGCTATAGAGACACAAAGCAGCATCCCCAGATCGTAATGACTGATATCTCACTCCTAACTCTTTACCTAGAGGCTTCTATTAGATAGCTGCTCCAGATCGTGCGGTTTAGTTTGTAAAATGGTGATTCAGTGCATGGAGGTTCCTAGTAAAACGATAAGGATTCCAATGAGAGCTTCAGTAATTATCAGCCTCGAGAGAATACTGTAGGATATAACAGATGAAGCAGCATCTGTTTGGAAATGGTCCAACCCTTTGATTGGGTTAACTTGGTAGCCCTCACATACTGAAGAAACCCAGGGCCTTACAGTTATGAAGAATCAGAAAAGGCAACACAAAGGAGTTCGCTTACGCAAAGTAGAGGCCAGATGTGAAACGGTAGAATAGGCGCTGAAGAACAGCACGAGCATACGTGAGGCTGGTATCACACTGAAGCACCGTTATATCTTCTCTATCTGTTGTTAGAGCGGTTAAATTCTCATACCTGACAAGATCTCGAGAGCTCTGAAGTTAAAGCTTGGGGGAAGCTGTCAGCGGATGATAACCTATAAATGATCGGCGACAAGGGAATGTACCAGCTACAAAACAGTCAAACAGTGTTATTGGATTTTTCGCCAAAATAACAACCGTCAGCAGATTGATGAAATAAGGGGTATATCAACCACCGTATAGAGCCGTTAGTTTGCGTGTCAAAGCCTGCTTTTTGTTACTGATAGGTTTTCGAAGGAAGTTAAGGTGGGGTCGACAGGTTGCACAGAATGCTTGATGTGATATCTTCCCTCATAGGCTTGGAGTAGCTACCAAGGGCAGAACCAGCGAACTAGTAGCAAGGGGCTTCTCGGGCTTCCCCATAGGCAAGAAAGAAAAAAGATAACGCAGCTCAGTGGCTTTCAGTGCATCAACTACATCTGCCATCAATCTCCGTCTCTATCGACATCAATATGGCAGTCGTCCTCTTTAAGCAGGCAAACTTTTCCGATGCCCCGAACATGCTCTCCTTTCCCTGTTTTCACCAGTCGGAGTAGGCTCTGAGCCCCCTCGTGATTCCAAGTGGCCAAATTTCTCTCTTTGTCCTTAGCTTAGGATTACCGCACTACCTGGCCTCTTCTTGGTGAACCAGCTCCGTCTGGCCTGTGAAGGTGAAAGATATACCGCCGTTTACCATCTCCGAAGTCCTTGTGCCAGATAACTAGCTTGTCTTTGGCCGCGTAGTTAGGTGCTCCTTTGCAGCTTTTGCCTTTCATCTCTTCCTTAGTTATTCGCACTGGCTATTCCCTAGGGGTGAAATCTGTTCCTCCTTAGCATCGGAAGTTATAGATACTAAGGGGTCATTGATCAAAATTCTTCCTCCTTCCACGATCAACGTGCCCATTATCCCTCATTCAAAGATTGTTGTTTTATTCACGCCAACGGTACTCCCCTGGTACAGGGCTTTCACCTATTCCAGGCACGAAATTTGGTAGCACCACCAGGAACTGCTGTGTTCATCATATGCGTTATCCAAAGATAAATTTCTCTTGTTTGAGAGCAGATCCCTAGATAAATGTATCCCTACCTAGTAGTCTTGCGTCTCTTTGCTACAAGAGAACTGAAATGGACAACACAAGTCCCTGAGTGCGGCCTCCATTCTTTCGTTACTCTGGTCACCGCTAGCGGTGACCTTGGTTGCTCTCCCGTCACCGATTTTCTTTTCGGCGCCAGACGCCTTAGCTATGACCCTCTTTACTGTGGCTGTCCCGGTCACTAAAGAAAAGCTTTGGAAGATTCCTCTGAACAAGCAAATCCTCCTAGCTTGTTTACCTGCAGCAGAGTGGCATTGGAGAAACAAGGCCATTACATGGTGTCAGCCAGTTATTGTTGGACTTTTAGCGTCGAAACTCATACGAGAGTTACCCAATCTGCTGTTCATTCTCATTAGCATGCTGGCCGAAACAGGAATACTTACTCAAATGACTTTGGAAAAGCCCGGTACACCCTTCCTTCGAGACCTCTTTACTTGATGTTCCATATTTTCAGGAGAACGGCCGAGCTGTCTTGAGTTCAGTGAACAGCGAGGGTCCAATATTCTAGCTGCTTCCCGACCCAGTATCCCTCAGTATCATCAGCCGCCTTTTGTATCTTGTCCAACATACGGCAGCTCTGGGTACCTCGGTCCCAGCCGAGAAGTACCACGATCTGGTCTCCAGTATATCATCGGTAATGCGTTGGTGTTCAGCTCGATATTTTTTGTGTCTAAGCCTGCATCGCCAACTTCAGGTAGTGGGAACACAGGCGGCTTCCTTTTGGGCAGGCTCAGGAACCCCAATTCATCCAACCATGTGAATAAATTGTCTGCCTATTTTTGGCCTTGTGAGAAGAGGTGGGCAGGATTGTTGGGTGGCAGCATCATATCACTGATCTACGCTAGTTGATCCATGAATGACCAACAAACCGTTTTCACGAAAACATCAAAACAAGGGCCCATGTTCCGTGTTGGTGCAGCACGACGGAAGGATTACTACACAGGTATTTCCTGAGTCCTTTTCCATCGTAGAAACCACCGAACAGTTTTCAGCCTTCCCCAGCCGTTTTCGATTACTGCACTGCATTTCCTGACGTTTAGTTTGGTCGTCCGTCCCCTGGATGTCCATCGGGAATGGCTAGTCCCTTCGTTACCCCACACCTGTCTGCCAACCACCCTTTGTAGAAACCTGCTTGAAACTCGGGCAACTAAATCCCACGAAGATTAGGCGCTGATAGTACTAAAACTCGCCTCTAGACCATGGAACCATGCTGAACTAAACGTTTCGGAACTGTTGTAGACGAGAATCTCCCAATTGCATGCCTACTCTAACCAAGTTTGGATAAAAAGTTGATCGTGATCGGAGGAAATAGCTGATATATTCAACTGAACTATAGTTCATACTCACAGTATGGAACAGAGCCCAGTCTCTTCTACCTAACCGCTGCATTCCGAACTCCTTCCGCTGACTAACGTTTCGGATCCACTTAAACGTATTTTTAATAGACGTGTATCTAATGCACACTGCCTCGTCAATTCGGTTCCATCTAGAAGTTTATACAAATCAGAAATGTGTACAGTGCTCTGGTCTCCAGCGTTTTCGACCGCACACTAATAAATTCCGTTAAAAACTCTGTTTCACGCTGGCAACATGACATAGCATTCATATCAGAGCACCAGAATTCGCAAGTCCGTCCAGCGGAACTTCTGCTCCACACTGTTTCAATTTCCTAGGGTAAAATCACGAGGGGAGTCATCAAAACCCGGGCCTTTCTTGCCTCCACCACCCCGTTACAGTCTAGTTAAACCACGCATCACGAAGCTCCTCTCCAAAACAAATTATTAGGTTGACGACGGGAGATCAATCCAAGGAGGACCGATCGCGTTTGAGTTCGCTCTTCTCACTAATCAGCTCTGGGAGCCCCGACAAAGTCGTCACGTTCCGATCTATCTTCCCGAATTTGCAAGTGTTCATTTTCAGTGCTCCGCATCAATACGTGTACCCCATGTCTTTTGTAAAAATCCACATTCAGCAACTACTCTTTGCTTTAGCCAATAATCTCTCTCATCATAAGTACCTCACTCATCCAGCTCACCTTCAAAGCATTTGGCCGCCGACATTGATTGACGATTCTCTCAGTTTGTGATTCTTTTGGAAAATTCCAAAAACCGGCCTCCGAGGATTGAACCCACATCCATTTGTCTAACAGTTTACGGAACAAAAGCACCGAGACATCGGTAACACTTCTGATTCACGAAGACTTCTACCGAGCCCCGTGGGCACAAAGCCTCCTGTACCCCCTACGCAGACTTCACCGAGAGCGGGACTCTTTTTAGCCACCAGCCATCATTCTTTCTTTCCGAAAGCCCTAGCGAGAACCTGCAGTTGAATGTGCCTTCACCCTCGTACCCACCATTTCCACTTGTACATCTCTACCAAGTGACCACAAACTACCAGCCACTAGGGTGAGGTCCACTGGCCACAACATTTACTAACCACGGCTGCAAACTCCAAACCATTTTCTTACATGCCCACAGCTCAATCGAATTCTCTTCTACTCAGCTTCCTATTACAGACTACATCCAATATTCCATTGATTTCTTTATCACCCAGTTTCTCCCCAGCTCATCTCCGCATGCTCTCCGTCCGTTCTCTCGGCCATGGGAAGGCTGACCTAATGGTGCCTTTACCACCAAAGACTCTTCCTTCATTCTTAGGGTTACTACCAATGCCATCGCCAACACCAGCACAATGACTTCCCAACCCGTGCGTAGGTTTCCATACTAATGCTGTCCAAAGCAGCCTAGTGTCCAACTCTGACGGGCAAACGTTGGGCTGAGATGATATGCAACGTTGCCCTCGAAAGACAGCACGAAAGTTCCCGGAATTATACGAGACATATAACAATAAAAGTATCACGAAATTTGTCAAGATATACCTAGGTCACAAAAAGGTATATTTTTTGCTTTATCGGCGTACGTTTTGGAATAAACTACTTATTTTTCAAAAAAAGATTCGTCTATCAGTGGTGAGTCAGTAGTTTTGATCGAGAGTGAGTAAAAGGAAGTAGATTGAAACACAGGTGGTTATCATGGATTGGCAGAAGAAGAGTTGACCACTTTTGGCGGTTTTTTTAACCTTGGGCTAGCCCAAAGTGCTCCCATGTGAGAGCAGTTAGAGCTGCCCAACGTTTCTAACGATATAGCCCAAAGCTTACTCAACACGGCCCAACGGGCGCCCTATTAGGCTTACATTGGATGTGGTGCCTGGAGGTCCGTTTGTTACAGAAATACCATCTACACCACGCTCCAACGCTGATAACCCATAAAACTACTTAGATGAATTATTCTCCTGACCGAAAGCACCATGGTCTCCCATATGCCAGTACGGTGACCAGCATGGGTGTGAACTGAAGTGCCTCCGCACACCCCGTTGCAACAATCTATCATCAATCTTATTACTAGGTCAGTTTCTTATTAGGTTCCTCAATTCCCTCTGGGCCCTAACAAAGTTTGTACTATTATCACTAAGAACCTCGGGCGGTGCACCTCTCCTTGACATGAAACGCAGCAGTGTCATAACGAATGGATCCTCACGCAGAGGGGATGAGAAACTTTAATATGTACTGCACACATCTGGAGGCAGGAGAAGATGCTTTCAAATGGTTTCTTCAAGCAGCAACTATATTTGGATGAGAACCGGCCAAAATAATCTATTCCGACATACTCAAGTGGAAATAAAGCTTGTTAGACTCTAATGGCAGGTAGAGGGACCATCATCCGTTTACGTATGACTGACAGATTCTTACGACATTTCCAACGTCCTTGGAGTGCAGCGGCTCCACCCTGTACAATCCGAAATATTTTGGGAAGTTCTGCGAGTACCTGCGATGGTCTTGCCTGCCCTCCGATTGTGTGGTACCGCCGCATGATTGAGTCGATGACCCGGTGAGCCTTGGGTAGTATCACCAGATACTTCCCGCCCGAAGGCTGATTTAAATAGTTCATTTGTCCTCGAACCCAGGTCAGTTCATTTAGTAAAACTGGATCGAGTTTTAGTAGCGACTTATTCACCGGAGATCTGTTTGCGCTAGGCTTTCATTCCTATCCAGTAGTTATTTTAACTCTTCACTATCAGTCTTGGCCTGCGCAATATTTTGTGACTTAAGGGGCCCAGTTTTGAAACCTAGATCTACGCAGCTGCCTCCCATGACGTCAGTATGCTTTTTAGAACGAGTTAGCCAGGCCACGGATCACAGCGAGTGAAACTACTTAGGGTGCCTAGCAAGAAGAGAGTCGGTCCGTGTATCCCGCAACATTGTGAGATTCGTATTCCAAGGCCACCTCAACTTCCCGCTCGGAAGTGTTGCAGTCAATTTGGAACTGGCCGGCCCTAAGGTTTTATCTTTCATCAAAAATTGAGGACCTTTGAACAGTCAACTGATTTCACCCAGTAACATTGTGCCCCTCGAAGCCAAGTCTGCAGAATTGGCCTCCGATCTGACATGACGCCACTGCCAGGGTCCACAATACTGATGGACTTCAGCCAAACGATCAGAAGTGTGAGTACCAAGTCGCTCTTTGGTATTGCTTAAGTAGTGCAAAGCTATAACAGAGTCTATCCAACAGTAAATCACATCAAGTTTTATTTGAGTTACCCCTTTAAGTGCCCGAGAGACTCCCATGGCCAGTCTAGCTGCGGCCAACTCCAATCGAGGGATAGTGAAGGTCTTCAGAGGAGCTACCCTTGATTTGAAGAGCAGAAGGCTAGAATAGAGGGCCGTGTCCTTTGAAGTCATTCTGAAATACGACATCACCTCACAGCCAGTTACAGAAGAGCCGAAAAACAAATCAAGCTTTTCGTCTTTGTTAAATCAATCACTTCCGAGGACATAGGGCTAAGCTTTCAAAGTGCAAAGTCGTTTCAAACTCCTCACTACTCATTAATGCGGGGTATAGATTTTTCTTCCATTGGGTCGTCCCAACCAAGCTTTGGGAGACACGCAGATTGCGACTACACCTTGCCTGGCAGAATGAAATGTGAAACTAACTCCAGCGGGTCAAACACCGACAACTCTAGTGACAACAAGCCAGGCCTTGCCTGAGGTTTTTCGAGTATTTTAAATGAAAATTAGAAAGTTTCTTCTAAGGTGCTGAAGTCCACTCCCAAAGTTCCCTCCGGCACCAGCAAGCGGTTACCGACTTCCAAAGTGCGTTGGGCCAACTCAGGTTTTGACAAAATATAAAGCACCTCCTTGCAAATATATATCGACTCAGGAAGTCAAAAGCGACCAATTGATAGCAACTTGTTCATGTTGACCGCAAATATCTTGCATTCTCCTGCTCAGGAAAGGGCACAAGACGACCGCCCACGTCAAAGACATCATACATGGCCCCGAAGAAGTAATCTCCATGCTGTTTTCCTCAATTTTCTACAGTGCGACGTACCGCAAAATTTGCACAAAATGGCTATGAGGTGGTACCAAATGGGTGGGAAATCGCTTGACATTCAACCAGACTGCCACCCTATTGACTATTTTCCCACCCAAGAAAACTATGTGCTTCTTTGTCTCTTGACGGCACCCGAGCCTGCGTAGGCGTTTATTTAACGTCCGCAGCTAGTGCAACAGATTCCTTTCGTAAACAAACCAACAATCTAACCAGATTTACTGTCCCGTCCGGTCCCTGTAGCAAGTAATCATTCAAGAAGCTTCCCTGGAAAGCAGCTGCACAGTCAGCCACCACTCTCAGAGTGCTAGGGGCCTTAGGGTTTATTACCGAATGACGTGGCTCGTACCACTTAGGCTCAAAATCTCCTTTTTAACTGTACATCGGTCACTGACTGGGCGTGGCATTTGCCCACATGCCCCTCTATTATTGTGGGGCATTTTCTGGAAAGTTCAGGGTCAGGCGTAATATTTTTCTCAAGCCGTTCAGTTTTACTTTCGCCACAACAAAATTATCTGAATGTCTGACCACAAGATTTCCCTACGGAAGTGTAATTCTATAATGCCTGTCCAACAAGATTAAGGTATTGATAACCATATCAGCGGCCCGTTTGTCTCCAAACGAAAGAGAATTTTTATGCCTCCGCACCACATAAATCTGCGCTATATATCCGATCGAACTGTTCCGCCAAGAGATCTATTTACTTCTCAAAGTGGTTTCCGTCCTCAAGAAGGGTGGTGTCTGGTTGATCTGACCAAGAAAAATCCACCCTAAAATCGTTCGCTCAGCATACGGCTGTCTTCTTTTACTGCGTCTTTCCCTTAAAGCCCAGTGTGTTTGTGGAAATCCGGAACCTATCAGGATTTGCACTCTAAAATTCTCCAGATGTTGCCTTTCGATGCTATGTGGGTGAGGCCAAGAGAGAACTTCCGCATCTGAGCAGTCCTGAACCACTTGAATTGGTAGCCTGTCAATACGGAAGGCTCATACTGTATTCACAAAATCACTTCTCAACAATGTGTTCCGTTGCTTCTGCCCTGTCCCCGAATTTCAAGTGCCAACCCAGTTTGCCGTCGAAACCGAAAGCAGGTTAAGGGGTGCTTTCAGGCCCACCAACTCCATATAGTTTTTCTGCATTAAAGTCACTCAGGCCCGCTGTCCAGCAGGCCGTAGGTCTCTACAGGGCTCCCCAGTTGGTCGACTCATACTGGTAGCACACCTAAACAGACACGATGTTTTGAGCCAAGAATATTCATATATTTAACTGCCTAACATCCACGTTTTCCTGCATCTTCCGTACTCCGCTTATCCAGCTACTGCTCTTGTACTGAAACATGCTTAACCCGGCCCGTAAGTTGCTTCCGTGCATTATTCAATACAGGGTGGTTCCGTTTCTGACAATCTGATATTGAACATGATTTGGAAGCGGGACAGTTGCTACACAGATTTTCACCATTGAGACAAAACAAACAAATGTCCTACGACCAGGTATATCGCGGGACAGGAAGCTCTGACGTTCCCGAAGTGAGTGTATTCCATGACTCACCAAGCCCCTATCAGCAGCTACCAAAAATGTACTGCCCTGTTCCGGCTTGAACACTGTCCTCTTGATGAGGTTCTTGTATATAATTCCTTCAGTTGGATGACCGCGAATACCTCTGAGCCTTGCTATTAGCAGCCAGTTTGGCAAGTCTATGCCAATCAATCCGTGCCTCACGAGACACTTAGTACTGAAGGCCTTGAAACCTGAGTTCACCCCCCCCCCTCCTCATGTTACCACCAGCAATTCCAGCCCACGTATCCTGGAAACGGGTGGGTAGCACTCCAGTAATCCGTTGCATGGTCCGCCGTGAGTTAGGGTCTGACATGAAGTTCGCCCGTGTGAGCGCCACTTCATAGCTGAGAATTATCAATCACAACTTCGTCAGGGCGTCTGAATCTTCCACCGGAGGCTTCAAACCCACAGTAACCATTTATTCAGTAAACCAGCCAATAAGTTATTTCGTCCATACAGACCTCTTAGGATTCCTGCGGCCCTGCTGTAGGCAAGTCTGGCAGGCAAAATAACACATTGTGGAAGAGCATCCTCTTCTTGTCCCTTGCGGCAATGCATCAAATAAAGTAGGCGCTGACCATAGTTCCGAACTCACGGTTTGACGTAATATTCAAACTGTTACAAAAACCTCAAACATGTAGGCGAACAGCCCGAACATAACTCCAGTTCCAAGCTGAATAAATCCAAACGGTGATTCACTACAGGTTCTATCATTGGAAACGCGCTTGTTTATCGTGGTGCATCGTTCTGTACTTGCCAATCGCCCAAGAAGCGAGACAGGTGTTGGCGCCAATTACTCCACCCTTGATCTCATCTCTGGTCACCAGGTTTTCTTCCCCCTCGACGATTGCCAAACTTACTTTCGCTTTTCCAGTCCCATTCTTCACCTTGAGCAGCTTACGTTGCCTATTCCAATCTAACCGTTCCACAACCTGCTTCCCCTTTAACTCAGCTAAAAGGAAGTCGGGTTGAGCTTCATGGAAAGCTGAACTGACCCTAGAACAACCTGATATATTAGAGTCTGAGCAAGAACCATGACAAAAGCCTACTGGCAAGGGGGTTTGGTTCAGCTCCACTGTACTGTCCTGGGACCCGAAACAGTGCGCCTTGTGGCTGCGCAAGTTTATTTCCCAGCTGCTGCCAGGGTCACTGAGTACTGTACCATTCAGTCAATCAAGAGCCTGAGCGACACTTAGCGACCAACTCCGACACAATTCAAAACGAAAAAGATTCCAAACAGCACGGTACCGAGTAAAACAGACTGAGCAATTTTATAATAACCAAGCCTCAATAGTGTTGCTTCTGGGCTCTCATTTTCCAAAGGGAAAGAAAAATCAGCAGCTGCTTCTGGATTACAGCAAGGGACTAGAAACAGATGATATTACCAAATGCGGTCACAACAAATTTTAATCTGAGCGACTCACGCCAGAGGCAGCGGCGACTGTCTTAGTTGTGACAAGGATTTGAAGCAATAAGACAAACAACCGGAATGCCATCAAGGATAGTTTATTCAAATGAAAAAATGTTGTTTTTAAAATAGACGTTGATAGACGGAACGGGGTTTCCTAACCTCTGTAGCAGAAGCCGTAGAATCAATAAATACGGAGGTCGATGCCTGCCATGTCCTAATCTCCTCCTAGTAACCGTTTTGATGCCCAGAGGTGAACTTTATTGCCGGCTTAACATGACTTACCAGCAAGTACGCAGCTAGCATAATCCACCTGAGGTGAACTTTTCGCCCTCCTTTATTCAATAAATTTGAGATGTCTCTTCTGTGTGATGCCTATGGACACACTGCTTCTTTCCCTTCCGCGACTGTGATTATTACAGGTGACTTCATTTTTCTTTGTGTCCTGGTTCACACATTAAGCGTACCCGAGCCCTATTGGTTTCTTTTCTAGTCCTCATTTCGGACCATGAAAGCAGCCCGTACCATAGCCTGATAGGAATGGCAACATACTAGGCCTCATTTTTAACCATGGATCCTCGGACACTTTGGTTACGGTTTATCAAAACTTTCCTGAAAGCAACCACAAAATAGTCATCAATAAAATGTATTATCCACATATATGGCTCAATAATCCTCCTTGCACTAAACAGTTACCACCACCCAACCGGGAATCACTTCCCTCCCTCACACTTAAAGTAGATTGGAGCAGCTTCTTTATTTCGGCCGACCCTCAGTCAGCTACTAAAGAATTCCACACTAACATGACAAGCTGTCTACTAAGGTAGTCTCCAATTATTCGTTGCACCTATAAGACAAAAAACGGAGATTTTCTCTCTAAAAGCCGGTATTATGAGCCGCAAAATGTTCTTCCTGGGCTTCCATGAATTCTCTGTTCACGTAAGTCTTACCTGTCTCTTTTCAATTGCTTGCATAAGACCTGGTGCCGCTCATCTCAGAGAGAAATTGATGTCTCTCACTCATCCGCAAAGCACCTCGAAAATCTCGAAATTTTATGGGGCTGGCAATATAGATGCAGGGTCAGCCTTCCGGCTCATGGTGCTACCTGATTATAGAACCGTGACCTCACCTGTTGAGGTTTCTGAACCTTTCATCCCCTACTTTGCCCCTGGTATGGCTCCAGCTTCTAGTATCAATCCACCGTTTATAAATCCCACGACCGACTACTCTCCGTCTATTTTGTTTTTTTGAAATTGGAACAACCTCACTGTTTCCGTTCCAGTGCAAGTCAGCAGACCATGTAGGACCCGATGGACGGCCACCTCACTTGTCATCGTCTGTGGCTCTGATCTACCAAAACCTCTGCTTGGCCTTTTCACCCTCTTTATAATTTCCAGCCCAGTCCCTTTAAAATAAAAAAAGGCCCATCATTGTTTCAAGGCACAAACAATGACCATTTCATGACTTTTCCAATTACCGCTCAATGAACGGCCCGCCCACTATCTCAAGAATAACAGAAAAGCACCCTGGTTAACTATCTCCCGAAGCTCAACATACTAGGTACTTGGCAGCATTGTTGCCTTTAGCCCCATTCCGCTAAAGCCTGTCGATTTGATTTTCCGAATGTCCTCATCTAACTCACAGGTAATGGTGTGGCTTTGTAGCTGTCTACCTTTATATGTCAGGAGCATTTGACGGAGTCCCTCTCCCACACCTCATGGACAAAATGAGCTTCATAGGAATTACCTTACCCCCGATTCTCTTGTTCGCATTCTTGCTGACATCAAAGGTCCCAGATTATTCTTAATGACGGGCGTACATTTGGCCCTAAATCGGTTACCAGTGGAGTTGTACGGGGCAGCTTACTAAACCCTTGCTCTCTCCCAAGTATATCAGTGATGTGCTTAACCTATTCTACGGCGCTCCCTTTCTCTTCGCAGCTGACATCGAATTGGCTCTCTCTTTAGATCCGGTGATTGTACACTGCACTGAGAAGCACTCCAGCTGACCTCTCTGACATGGGCCACTGGAGTGCTCCTTGGTCGATGAATTTCTCTTTAGATATATTTGAGGCGCTTACAGGTGTAATCTGACCTTTGAATTTCTAGAAATCGGTGGATCGCCAAAAGCATGTCGCACTTTAGTTCGCGATTTTAGTCCGAACTGCTCAGCCCATTTTGCCTTTTATTGAGCACTAAGTCTCTCGAGCTGCAAAGTACAGGAGTGGCCTGTTTCATTTTCCGATCCTTAGGACTTCCCGAAAGCACCGCACAGATTAATATACCGACTACCTTACCCCCAACCGAGTAGTGCCCAGCAGTCTACCTGAGCATGCATCAATCTTATAAGATCCCCCTGGAAAGTATCCAGGGACATTTATCCAAAGGCCCCAGTGTACGGCCAACTATGTTCACCTATGAAGAAAGTTGTATGATCCTCCGCCTAATAAACTTCTCCTCTTCTCCTAACCACTCAGGTTCTTGTCGGGCACCATTTACCCCCACCGTCATCTCTCCGTTACTGTTGCTTCACAAACAGCTGAAACTTCTCAAGGCCCCATTTCTCATTCTGAGTTTATTCCAGGGCCCGAAGCATTTCCTCAGATATTTGAACCCTTTAGACAAACACTCGGTTCCAATCCTAGATATCTACTCAGTTAACCGTCACTGGGACTCCCAGCTGGCAAATTTTGGCACCACCGACGCTTGATCTTATAGAAGTGGTCTTACTATTTAATCTGTTTAAGGTGAGATTCACTTAGGCGCAACCAACTCATTCCTATCTCTACTGAACTTCCACAGAGGTTGATCGTATTTTCTCTTGTTTGTGTCTTCCCTGTCCAAATTTTCACTGCCATCCACTACCTCACACCAACCCTATCTTTTGAACTTCATTAGCTTTCAATACTTTGGCACCTGGCCCACTTGCCTCAGGCTTATTTTACTAACTGTGGCCATATGTTAACCGAATATGGTAAATATATTTTATCTCAATAATTTCAGCCATCCCTGGCCTTTTTGGCGTTTTCTCCCACTTCACTCAATAATGCTAGCTCATTTCGGAGACTCCCGAAGCATGCCATAATCATGATCAAAATTTTATAAACGATAAAACCGACAGACAAAATTCATGAAAAATTCAGAAATACGTAACACAAAGGGGGGTAGGAAGAAAAAGGGGAGATATCAGAGGGAGATAAACGTATGTACACTAAAGGGTAATGTGGGGAGTTTAAGTGAACTCGGAAACCGATTCAACTATGGGCCCGGTGAATTTGAAGATCAAGGTCAGATGAAGCAGCTGGCTGAGCCAAGTGGGGGAGAACGGAACCTGGGGATTTTACAAGAGGTGGACTGAAAATCGGCATGAGGAACTGTCGTTACGAGAAGCGATGAAGAAAAAAGGAAAAAAGAAAGGAAGAAAAAAAAAGCAAAAAACTGAATTGTATAGCTGGGGACTAGGTAGCCATGAGCCATGCGTATTTGCAATAAACGGACGGTGCCAAGTTGAAAACAGGGAGATGACAGTGCTAGATGTAAAGAGTGAGTCAAATGGAATCGGTGCCTCGGAAGGATCGAGACACGATAAATGCGAGGCACAGCTATGGACAAAATGGAAGCACATCATGAAGGGCGGTGGCATGGTGGCAAAATAACTGAGGGACGCAGAGGAAATATGTGGATACAAAAATATATGTATGTTTATATTTCGGAGCAGGAGCAAATAGCAGTAAAGATACGAAACACGGAAGTGGCAGCGGTTGGACGAGACAGGCAGGGTTGGGCCAAATGGTGCGGAATGAACTTGGATAAACCCTGATGAATTTTTTTACGACAGGTGAACATAGGGGATCAGCAGCAAAAGAGAACCAACTTTGAAAGCACAGAATTGATGAATGTTAGCAGAAGTTGATAAGCGAGAGTGTGTGAAGTAAAGGATCGATGAAAACAGGTAAGAGTGGATCCAACAGTGTGATTATTGCAGGTGTGACACGTGGTGACGGTCGAACATGGGTGAAGCAATATTAGATAGACGTACATTATGCAGCAAAAAGATGTCCGTGAAATGGCTAGAGAACGCAGGGCGACTAAAAGTACGGGATGGTTGCAGAGGTGTAAAACATCACTGGGGAAGGGTAACTTGGAGGTCAGAAGAACTGCGGCAAGAAGACGCATCAGCTGTAACAGCGAATAACATGGAAGAGAGATGAGGAAGTGGAGGACTAGAAAAATCAGGTAATGGAAGATCCCATGGATTGTAACTGTAGGTGAGAGTGATGACGTTACTGTGACATTATATTGAGTGGAACGCGGAAAAGCGGCGCAGCCTGGAAGGCACAATGAAGATGCCTGTGGCGAGCAGCGTATGAAGCAGACGAGAGCGATGGCCAGAAAAAACCAGGTAAGAGGTGATGAATTAGATTGTTTCACTGCAGGTGACACAGGATAGGGATCGAGAAGAAGAAGAGAATCCGGGCAAGAAAGCCTGTGATGGGACAGAAATGAACGAAAGATAGTTGTTTATCGGAGTTGAGAGAATGGAAGTGGAGAGTTGCGTGCTTACAGGCCATTGCACGAAGGGATGGAGCCAGAATTTGCTAATCGGTTCAGTGCCTGAGAGAACGATCCACAGAATAATCACGGACTCAGACGTGGAAAATACGGGGGTGGTAAAAAGACAATACGTTTGGTCGTAAAAAATGCAAAGTTTGGAACGGCTAGTTCTTATATGAGGATTGGTCATGGTTACAGATGTGTCTGGGGGGCATAAGATGGACAAAAATTGATATAACAGAATGGTAGCTAGTGAGATATGCGATCAAGCAGCTTTACAGGCATATGGAGATGCCAAGTGAATACGGATTAGGAGCCGACAGAGACGACATGGGTGGAAAAGAAAGCATTTCGGGCTTGCGCAGAGTAAAATGGATAGGGCAAGAGAGACGTCATGCACTGAGGGTTGTCGCTGCGAAACACGACAGGAACAAAAACAGAAAAGATTGGTGTGCATACAGAGGTAGAACGACACGGAAAGGAAGTGATAAGAGTTCTGACAAGAACGATAGATGAGTGAAACGTGGCGGAAGAATGGTAGGAGCATGCCGTCCGCAACGGACAGTGATAAGTGCGTTAGGGCGAGCAGAGTTGGAGCACGCAATCCGCAACTGGTGCTATTGGGTGGGGCTGACCGTGCGCTGGACACCCAACCTGAAAGACACTTCTTGAAGTGAACACAGGAGGTGTGATTCACCAGCTTAATTGCCCTCGTATATCTTTGCAGACGGCCTGCAAGCCCGATGTGCACCGGCCAAGGCGGCGGATCTGACTGCGCCCCGCACCGCTGGGTTTGGCTTGAGTGTTCACTGATGGTTGGGCAGAGGGCTGAGCACCCACGATGGGGGTATATGGTCCAAGACCAACTGGACAGGTTGTGGTAACTTGGGCAACAAAGCCAACGGGAACAGCGATCGACAGACGGCCATGCAGCATTGTTGTCTAGGCGCACAAGCCAGAAAGGTGGTCATTGTAGTGCCCGAGGGGGTTGACCGGCGTTGAAGAAAACTGGAAAAGGAAATAAGATAGTGAGAGACAGTCTAGATGTAACCCAGCTGAGGATCAAACGTTAATGGAAAAACGAACGAAAGTGAAGCGAGGGCTCATCGATGCAGTGGATCCCTGAGACAGATTGAGGCCCTGAAAGGCGAGGACAAAAAAAGAAACGCATAAGTGTGGGTAAAACTTCCAAGGGGAGGGCTAATATTTCGCCAAGAGTAGTCATTCAGCAGAAAAACGACCAAGTTCTGCATGAAATTACGGAAGAAACAGCTGAGGGATAGGGTGGGGGCAGAATTGGTGAAGTCGTAACTGGGTGTTGAGTTCAGTCAGTGATTGCTCTTCGCCAAAAATTGGACCAATATTGAATTCACTTCGTTTCTACTAGGCTGGTACTCTTACAGCTTCTTACTTCATTGCCGAGAACCCCTCCGCACTTTTCCGTAAACACTCTTAAATTCCGTCACTCCTAGGTTTTCATCTGTTAGCTATCACTCCCTCAGTCCCCTGTGTGTCCGCCGGTTGTCGTATTTTCCGGGCCTTTCCTTATTTCGCACCCAGTCCAATCATGCTCCTCATTTTCTATAAGCCTCATTTAAACCTTGCCGAGCCGTTCTATCTTTATTTCATGCGGATCCTCTGAGTTGTACAAAGGTTTCTTCATTGTCCGCATTTCCGTTTGCTGATATCCAGGCTGGTCGTTGAATTCCGTTAACCCCGACTCACCCAAATCCTAGTTCTGTTTCTTTCTCCGCGGTACACTTAACCCACTATTCCTAACTATTCTGGCATGTTTCCGTCTAGATGCTTTTCGCCATTCTAGGGTTTTTATTCACCCTCAACCTCGTATCACTTCTTTTTCTGACAACCCCAAAAAGATCTCACTTAAGCGTCATACCCTTCTTCTGTCTGGTTTAACTCAATAATGCTTGGATTTCCCCTCACAGATTTCACTCACCATGTCCCACTTCCTTTTGTCACTGATATATAGCTATTGAATTCATTTCGTCCCGTCTGATTGGTCACCCGTCCCCTTTCCCCATTTTTATGAGCCCTAGAATGATCCTTTCCTCACTTACTGATTACTATGTCCACAATCATTCTGCCGCTATACATGTATAGAGCCTTGCTGGTACAAGAACGGCACCGTATTTTGGTAACATTTTCTTCGGGTACTATGCCTCCCATACTGACCGAATTTTGTCGCAACAAGCTCTTAGTAGTGCTTTATTATGCGATGGATCAGACGAGCTTCTACGAATGTATTTCATCTCCGTCAGTCGGAGTCCAAATCCAATGATCATGGTATCAGCTTTACTGGTGGCCGAATTATCTTCGCCATGGACGCCCGCCATTCCCGCCACTCATGCCGACGCAAGCCTCTCTTGTGCGCTTTTTCAAGTCACCCTGTTTCCTATAGCAAGACTTGTCACTCCAACTGCGAGCAGTAGCCAGGATTCAAAATCCGCTGCCGGCTTAATCCGATCCAGTAGAACACTGCTTTCTCAGCTGCGTGTTTACATAAACTGTCATCGCATTGCTCCTTGGATAGCTTACCTGAGACCTACCGACGTTGGATGCTGCTAAATCTCCTGCTTTCAGCCTGTGGAGATTTTACTCCCCAACACAGAGTCCCAGTTTATGATGTTTCTCAGTACAGTCCACTTTTTTCTTCTAAAGATCCACTAATCTGTTCTTTACCACATCACTTAGACCTCTGTTTTCTTCTTCCCAGATTGTCCACTTTTGACCTTTCAGACCTTCCACCTTGTCTATTTGGCAAATGGCCCTCAGAAAGAGTCACGGTTCATTCGTTCTCAAAGTTTCCTTTTTATATTCACCCCAGTGAATATCTACTTAGGTCAAATGTATATCATTCACTTGTACACAGTTGATCGTGCAGTCAAACATATCTCGGATATCCCGAAAAATACCTTTAATACCAGCATTACTATTTAAAATGTGTAACATAGCAGATCACTCCTACAAGGCGTTTTTTGGCTTGGTGATCAATCTTACAGGTGGCACAGCTGCATTCAGTTCCACCGCCGAAATGGACACCATTTTTAGTGAAGCGAACTGATCCTTGCATAAAAACTATCTAGTTTTTTTGCCTGCTGTCTCCCACCCAGCTGTCGTACGCTATCATATCTTGCCTCATATCAGATACAAAGGAGAACAAGTGCATATAGGAGTTTGCATAGGCTTGTTGAGCACCCTACCTCTGGTTACCTTCCTTCACCCCAAACCAACCAATTAACCTAACCAGACAAACCACCCTTCTTTGGGACCTTTTTTCGCGGGTTAGTTAAATTACACCTTGTTTTCGAGTAGCTGCTGGAGTAATATCATTCCTTGGACGGCAAAAGTGACGCAAACACGAGTGGATTGCTTAGGTTTGCCGTCAATGAAAGCGGCCGCCTATGTGTGGTTGATTTTTCTTGTAGGCTCAGCTGGAACATAAGCTCATCGTTTTCAGCTTCCTTTTGCAATCTCTGTGTGTCCAGTAGGTAAGTCGCAGGGGAGAGATAAATAATTTCGTTTTACGAGGAACTCACCATGTATTTCATAAAACCTGGTACAGCGATAGTTTAGGTAATTAGAGGCAAGAGCAATAACCTGGGAACAAAGTTATATTAGCGATGATAAAAGTCTCGAATAGCTGTGCTCGCAGATGTCTCTGAAATACATAAGGGGAATGAGGAACGAAAGACTTATGTACAACGACGCTAGCATTAGTTTATTAGGACAATGGGTAAACATATTTAGGGCTGTGCGCTACTCCTTACTCAGGAAAGTCGTGTTACCTTCCTAGCTAGCCACCTGTACTCCTGCACTGACCTCTGGAACCTTAGCGTTATCCTTTGGTTGACTGAAGTTATTTGCTTTAAATACAGGTTTCAGGCTATTGAAATGAGTGGTGAGAGTTCAAAATAAACCTGTTTTATTGCGGATGGAACCCGTTATTCCCAATAGTTTTGCCGGAGCACTTGTCAGTAATGTGCCAGAGTACGGGAGCATGGTATCACCTACTTCCACCTGCGAACCGTAAGCCTCATTGTCGTAATGCACTTTTTGTTTTCGATGGTCTTCCCGCTACTTTCGACGAGCCAACTCATGTGCTCTGATGGGCATCCTTTTTAGTTTCACCTTGTAGCCTACGGATGCATGAGGCAATCTGGTGACATTTTGTACTCGTCGAACTCGCAGGAAATGCCTTTTTCCGCCTGTCCAGAAGAAAATATGCTTTTCGTTCCTTCCTTCAGTCGCAGGCCCAAGCCCCAAAGATTGCTCCCACCACAGCTGCCGCCTCGATGACGGGTACGGCAACCTTCTCTGACCATTTTCTAAAATTACCCATTTTCGCAGGGGTATGTTTCTTGTCTGTTTTAGTCTCGGGTGGTGGCCCCATGGTATGGGTTGTAGCAATTCTTTTTAAATAACCTGTAAGTACAGGATTTAGAGGAGCCAGACGCCTGAGATTAGGATCTTTTCAGGCGGCAAAGGGCTGAAATCTTCGGCGGAAATTATCACTATCAAGTAGCTGGTGTGGTCGTCAGTCACTGAGGTGGACTACAATATACACTTTGCTTTCACCGGAGTGCTCCGGGTCAAGGAGAAGTCATCTAGAAAGTGCCGGAATCAGCAATTGCAGAAAAGCCAGTTGCTTGGGTCTAATTTTGCATTAAATCGTGAATGGTAAGTTCATCGTGAGATTTGGTTTTGTCCTACTTTGGCCTAAACAGTGGGCCTTGTGGCTAACTTCCGGTTTTCAGCATATATCTGCTTCCAGTCTCAAGAGCTTGTGTCACGTTTGGCTAGCCTCACATTATAAAAGTTACGGAAGGCGTATAGAAAACTTGTAGGTACCTGTACATTTCCGACTTTTTCCATGATTTTCAACGCCCCTTAGTGCGACACTCCCTTGCTGTACCGACGTTTTAATGTAAAACACACACCTTTTGGTCGTCACCACCGCGCAATACAAAAAAAGGCTGTAAAATGAATCTTTCATCCATGCACGGTCTCATCTTCTGGTTTGGGGTGTAATGGAATTATATCGGTCGGAACTAACTGAGTGAAACAAAATATTTTAGAAGCTTCAACGGCGTCTCTTGGCACTTCGCTCGATACCATCCTGTTCTGTCCAACGGATGGCTGTCAGACCGAACTGAACTGAAGACATTGGCGGATATTGGCTCTTCGGCGCTCATTTCCCGAGCACAGGAACACTGTACAACTGTGAGTTTGAGTCACACCTTTTGTTTCATTTTAATTCTTAATGTACATACCCTTTTGGCCTTTTTATCACCGCACGCTCCTCCGCCCATATTAGTTTGCTAGTGTCGTCTTAGATATTGTTGACATTAATTTAGTGTACCACATAGACAGAGTAGTACTCTACAAATTTTGGTGAGCCCAGACTGTTTTCCCATCCTTTGACACTACCTCGATTCTTTTGGTCCAAGTTCCACACCATTCACTATGTCTGACAGCGAGTCTATTGACATCCACGCGGTTGCTCTCACACTGCCCGTTTTTGCCCCGACCAGCCCTCGAGTGTGGTTTCGACAAATAGAAGCCGTATTTTCCACTCGACGTATAGCCAGCGAGCCCGTGAAATACTCTCACGTTGTCCAAGCACTTCCCTTTGACATCGACGTTGACGTGGAAGATCTCCTCGATCCCATTCCACCAGAAGCTCCTTACACGAAACTTAAGGAAGCAGTCATTCAGCGCACCGGAAAATCAACCGGAAAAATGCTTCGTGAACTGTTCACGTTGGTGGAGCTCGGAAACCAAACTCTGTCCCAGTTTATGCGCCACATGCGGTCGCTATAGGCTGGACGGCAAATGGACGACGCCATTTTCAGGGAAATATGGGTTGATAAACTACCTCTCCCGATGCAGCAGGTCTTGTCAATGCTGGAACCCACTACTCCACTTGACAAGGTTGCGCAACACGCCGATAGAATAATGGAATGCTACCCACCTGGTAGACCTTGCGTTTACATGACATCACCCGCCGAAACCACTCCGACACACGAATCTCCTATGGCATTACCAGCACCTGTCCCAGATCGCCGTGGTGACGTTTCTCGCAGTCCTGATTCACCATCCCATCACTCGCATATCGGTAAGGACATTACGGACCTAAAAGAAACCGTTCGCATGTTGTGCAATCAGGTCAGTGCAATGTGCAACGCGTTTACTACTCACCGATCTGTGTCCGCCGAAGTACCTCATCGACCCGGATCACGGTCCAGAAACCGCCAATTACAAACCTGGTGTTGGTACCACCGCACATTCGGCTCCAAGGCACGCCGCTGTGATCCTCCATGTTCATTCCGCACTTACACCTCACAGTCAGACGACCAGGCCAGCCAGTAACGGCGACGACTTTGGCTGGCCCTCCACGTGAAAGTCGCCTATTTTATATCGTTGACCGATCCAGTGGTCCTCGATTCCTCATTGATACCGGCGCCGGGGTCACTGTAATCCCCCCACCCAAACATCACAGCCTCAAAACATCTCACTTTACACTGCAAACAGCAAACGCAACAACTATTGCGACATTCGGCCAACGGTCCATCACTCTTGATTTAGGCCTCCAACGCTCTTTTCAATGGGTTTTCATCCAGGTGGATGTTCAGACCCCCATTATTGGCGCGGATTTCCTCTCACATTTTGGCCTAACAATGGACCTCGAAAATCGCAAGCTGGTAGACACCACAACCAAGCTTTGTGCAGTCGGCATTGGTAAATGCACCAACTCTCTGGGTATTCGGCTGGCGATCCCGCAATCGCCGTTTGCTGACATACTGATGGAGTTTCCATCCCTCACTAAGCCGTGGCAGTTCACCGACCCAGCCTCTCATGCTGTGCAGCACCACATCGCTACAAAAGGCCCACCTGTCCACTTTCAACCACGACGACTCAACGCCGACAAACTCCGTATTGCACGCCTTGAATTCGAACATATGATGAATCTTGGCATCATTCGACCGTCTTCAAGCCCATGGGCCTCGCCTTCACACATGGTTCCAAAATCATCTGGTGATTGGAGACCCTGTGGAGACTACCTTGCTCTCAACAACGTCACCGTCCCCGACAGATACCCGATCCCACACATTCTTGATTTTGCACAGAGCCTCTCTGGGAAGACAATCTTTTCCAAGGTTGACCTCGTAAAGGCATATCACCAAATCCCCGTGGCCGAAGAAGACATTCCCAAGACAGCCGTCACCACGCCTTTTGGCCTGTTCGATTTTATTCGCATGCCATTTGGATTGAGAAACGCTGCTCAGAAGTTCCAACGGTTCATCGATGAAGTGCTTCGAGGTCTACCCTTCGCGTTTGGCTACATCGACGACATATTAATTGCCAGCGCCTCTCCATCGGAGCATGCCAGCCACTTGCGTCCAATCTTCCAACGTTTCCAACAATACGGACTTCAGCTAAACCCTAGTAAATGCGTGTTCGGCGTTCCGTCCCTCGACTTTCTCGGGCACCATATCGATCAAAACGGTTTGACACCTTTCCCAGATAAGGTGCGCAGCATCCTGTCATTTCCTGCACCTAAAACGATCACACAGTTACGACGTTTCTTGGGAATTTTGAACTACTACCGTTGCTTCATTCCCCATTGTGCGACCATCGTTTCACCTTTGACCGATCTTCTCAGGTTAAACGTCAAGACGATCGATTTCACTCCCGAGGCCGAGACAGCTTTCGCAGAAGCCAAAAAAGCTCTCGGGGATGCCACCATGCTGCACCATCCACATTCGGATCCAAATACTGAGTTAGTCCTAACGACTGATGCATCAAATACTGCAGTCGGTGCAGTGCTTCACCAAATAGAGGACAACCAATTACAGCCCTTAGCGTTCTTCTCGCAAAAACTCACGGTGGCACAGACAAGATACAGCACGTTTTCTCGTGAACTTCTGGCCATTTATTTGTCCATCCGTCATTTCCGTCATCTTTTGGAAGGACGACAACTTCGTGTGCACATCGACCGCAAACCCCTGACACACGCACTTCATGCCAAGCCTGACCGACATTCGCCCAGAGATATCCGCTATTTGGATTATATTTCTCAGTTCACAACAGACATCCGCTACGTGCGTGGAGTTAGTAATGTTGTGGCTGATGCATTATCCAGACCTGACATCAACATGGTGCAGACAAAATTCGATCTTACGGAACTGGCAAACCTCCAGCGTGATGATCCATCCTTGCTTAAACTGCGCACATCCTCCACACTCCAGCTGAAGGACTCTCCCCTACCTTCAGCCGATGGCACAGTCCTATGTGACTGGTCTTCAGGTCACCCTCGTCCTATCGTTCCAACTTCCTACAGGAAGATCGTTTTCGATCATTTTCATTCTCGTTCTCATCCTGGCATCCGTACATCTCGCAAACTCATTTCTGCCAGATTTGTTTGGCCCAATATGAATTCTGACATTGCATTATGGACTAAACAGTGTTTACAATATCAGAGAAACAAAGTCCACCGCCACATTTTTTCTCCTCCCAGTACGTTTACCGTTCCCGACGTCCGTTTCACACATATTCACGTCGATCTCGTTGGTCCACTACCACCATCAAATGGACATACCCACTTATTAACCGTTGTTGATCGTTTCACACGCTGGCCGGTGGCAGTACCCATTTTCGACACCTCGGCTGAAAATATCGCGAAAGTACCACTCCAGCACTGGATTTCTAATAATAATAATGGTTTATTTCGGAAGCGCCCGAAGCATGCCATGTGCATGATCATGTAGATACAGGTGATGGAATGGACAGATATAATTCATGGAAATACGGAGACTCTCATGGGAATATTGGATAAAAAGGCTCAGAAGGGGGAATAAGGTAGGATGAAAATAGTATAAACTTATGCACACCATAGAGATTGTGTGGAGTTTAAATGAGCTTAAGAGCGGATTTGAATGGACGCCCGGTGAGTTTGAAATTCAAGGTCAGGTGGACTGAATGGCTGGTCCTGGGCAAGTACATATGGAGGCAGACTGGCAAACATGAGAAAGGCTGGAAATCGGTATAAAGAACTGCAGCAGCGAGGAACGATGGAGAAAAAGGTGAGGTGCACTGCAGTGGATTAGATGACAATGAAGCATTGGTAATTTGCAGTGAATTGTCGGCGGACAGGACACAAAACTCACCGTAAAACAGGCAGCGAGCAAAGCAAGACGTAGAGGGATGATCAGATGACAAAAACGATTTAGAAGGATTGGATACGGTAGATGTGAGGCACAGATGTAGAGTTGATGGATGCCTATGATGACGGTCGTTGGGATGATAGCAAGAGAAATGGCAGGTGAGGAACTGCAAGATGCAGAGCGCGTGCACATAGATATATATGCGTAAGTTTATATATATATATATATATATATATATATATATATATAGGTTTATTATATATATATATATAGGTTTAAGAGAGGCAGGAGCAATAACAATGGGGTCCTAGAAAGAAATTATCAGTCAATAGGAGGAGTAGGTAATGTTAGATCAATTGGTTGTAGGATTAACTTTGGAATATCGTGGTGGATTAACTTCATGACAAGTGCACGTGGCAGCCCAACGGAGAGAAAAATAGAATGCGGAGGCACAGAAGTGATGGAGACTGTTAGGAGCAGTTCATGGAAGAGTGAAGACGAAAGACAGGATCAAGGAAAACAGGTAAGAATGGGTCTAATTATTTGATCAATGCAGTTGCGAGATGTGGTGACGGACCAGAGGAATGGGGTAGTGACAGGTCAAACAATTTGGAACTGTAAAAGAACGTCACGACGTAACGTTGCCATTACAATGGTGGAACACGGAAAAGCGAACCACACTGGAAGGTACAGAAAAATGCCTGTAGCGAGCAATAAACGGATCAAGGGATGAAAGCAATGACCGAGGAGACGCAGGTAAGAAATCACCAATCAGATAATTTTACTGCAGATGAAACACGAAGGAGGCGGACAAGGAAGCGGGAAGCCCCGAGATAAGTGGACCAGTAATAGAGCAAAAAGGCCACAAAAAATGAATGCGCAAAGGAGTTGGGGCAATGGAGCTGGAGAGCTGTGTGCCGGCAGACAATTGAACAGGTGGATACTAATCAGGACACTGGAAAGAACCGCAGAGGAATCGCGGGGCCAAGAGAGGAAAATATGGTGGTGATTAGATAATAAATACGACTGTAAAAGATGCGAAGTTTGGAGCGGCAATTTCTAATATGCGGATTGGGCATGGGTGCGAGTGCGGTTGGTGCATCATGGCGTGGGGCACGAGGAGGGATTACCAGGGCGACAGGTTTAAGGAAGCTTTCAATGGGCGTTCTGAGCAGAGGGTAAGACCAAGCGCACAGATGATAGAAGCCAGCGATGACGGCAGGTGGGAAGAGAGTTATTGGCGAGCATCGACAGGGAAGAGTGGTTAAGACGATAGTGACTCAAAGCAGTGAAAGTTGATGTACATTTGGTGTACCGTCTACTGCCACCTCAGACCGTGGCAGCCAATTCCAGTCGACTTTGTTTCGTGAGTTCACTAAACGTCTTCGCTGTAAACACATCACAACAACTACATACCATCCTTCGTCCAATGGCATGGTAGAGCGCCTACACCGTCAACTCAAAGCAGCACTGATATCACAGCCAAACCCCAATAACTGGAGCGACAACCTGCCACTAGTTCTGTTGGGTCTGCGGTCATCAGTCAAAGACGACCTCCACAGCACGTCGGCTGAGCTCGTTTTCGGTACCACCATATGCCTTCCAGGTGAGTATGTTCAACCCAGCACCGATGCCAGTCCTAACCCATCCCAATTTTTCCAACAACTCAAAGACCGTATGTCACACCTTCGTCCAACTCCTACTCGCTCGTCATCCACACACGTTTTTGTAAATAATGATCTATATACGTCACCTTTCGTTTTTATTCGTAACGATGCTGTTCGGAAACCACTCACACCACCGCATGACGGTCCATTTAAGGTGTTTAGTCGCACAGACAAATATTTCGTGGTTCAAAAAGCCGATAAACCAGAGGCTGTTTCCGTTGACAGATTAAAACCCGCGTACTTTGATACACCTCCATCACCAGCAACACCGACACCATCACCATCCACAGACACGCCACCAACAATTCCTGTTGATGATCCACACGCTATCATCACACCAGATACTACACCACACCCGCCAGTACAACCACAGCAAAAACCTTCCCTGGTAACCTGCCGTTCCGGCAGAAACGTTCGACATCCTGTCAGATTTCAAGACTTTGTTAGTTGACGTTTTCTTTTGCTAATCGTTTCCTCTTTCTATTTTTCTATCGAGCGTTTATTTTGTACAACAAACGCTCTGGCGGGGGAATTGTGTAGGTACCTGTACATTTCCGACTTTTTCCATGATTTTCAACGCCCCTTAGTGCGACACTCCCTTGCTGTACCGACGTTTTAATGTAAAACACACACCTTTTGGTCGTCACCACCGCGCAATACAAAAAAAGGCTGTAAAATGAATCTTTCATCCATGCACGGTCTCATCTTCTGGTTTGGGGTGTAATGGAATTATATCGGTCGGAACTAACTGAGTGAAACAAAATATTTTAGAAGCTTCAACGGCGTCTCTTGGCACTTCGCTCGATACCATCCTGTTCTGTCCAACGGATGGCTGTCAGACCGAACTGAACTGAAGACATTGGCGGATATTGGCTCTTCGGCGCTCATTTCCCGAGCACAGGAACACTGTACAACTGTGAGTTTGAGTCACACCTTTTGTTTCATTTTAATTCTTAATGTACATACCCTTTTGGCCTTTTTATCACCGCACGCTCCTCCGCCCATATTAGTTTGCTAGTGTCGTCTTAGATATTGTTGACATTAATTTAGTGTACCACATAGACAGAGTAGTACGCTACAGTCTTCAGGAGCGGCTTATGAAAGTGTCTGCAATGAAGCCTCGTGGAGAAGCACCAAAGAAAACCCCTCTATCGAATGAATAGAGAAGACACGAGCCAGTGGACAGATGCGGAAGTGTATTTTACATAGCGTGGTACCAAAACAGTACCGATACCAAAAATGCTCGAAGTATACCGAACGCCACGGCAAGACAAGAAGCAAGCCGAGTGTGTTTAGGATCGACGAGAAGCCGAAGGAGATGACCTAAACGCGAAGCTCACGGAAACCTAGGACAGCCCAGTTCAGTTAAATGTAGGCAACTGAAGCGAGTGTTTGGGTGGAAACCTTGTGTCAGAGAAGGTCGTGGAGAAAATGAATCCAGAATGAAGTTGGAAGTAGTCATTACACCAGCGCAACCTGGATTACTGCTATTTTACGGACTCAGTAGACCGCGTAGGCGCAGGACTCACTCTTATCCGACACTTCACTTAGATGGGTATCCAGCCTCATCTCCGGGCCCCTCTACCCTGAAGTCCGTAGTCAAACCGGAAAAAACGTACGAGCTTCCGGCAGCTACCTGCAGCAGCCGCGCTGATGCACCCATATGCCTGCTTCCATAACGGCTGGCTGCGTGCCTATGTGGGCTGCTGACTTGAAGGACCAATCACCTAGCTTGCCCGAATTACTTAAAGGTTACCAACACTCTCACTGCGTTGCCCGACCCATTCCCAATTCCACTCTATGTCAGGCCCCCATGGCAACCCAACGGCCTACCGTGCGTCAGGAAGAAATACGGAAGAACGTGCTACGAATAACCCGTGAGAGCTCTCGCCACTCCGCCCGTATCAACAGGTCAGCCCCAGCTTTCTGCCCCTATTCCGCCCTACCGCCTATGCCTCCATGGCGGTTGCAGGGTTGCAAGATACCGGATGTGGCGCTCGACAGGCCTTCCTTTCCACCACTAGTTCAAAGCACCTCGGCACCTCCATATTTTACCTTTCAGAAAGTGGCAATCATTGCCACCACTTCTGCGGTCCCTCATGATCCACCTCGCCATCTGATCATATTTACTCTGCCGGATAGTCTATTTTTTTCTTCTGCCTTAGTTGGATACCTGGGTGTATTCAGTAGCCTCCGTCTGATTCCCAACCAAAACGCCACCCCCGGACCGCCCCAGGTTCTCCGTCTATGCCCCTTACTCAACCTCAATCCCAAGCCTTCTTGAACTCCTTGCAAATGCACCAGCCATCCCCAAGAGTTAACTGCCGTTTTCTCCCTCCAGTTCCATCCTCGTCTCATCCACCTCTTTCAAGCTTCGGCACCTCCAGGTAGCACCCTCTGACCTCTCACCGAGGCACTTTTCTCTAGATAGCCCAGCAGCACATTTGACCACTGGCTCAAAATTCTTTCTGCGCAGAGTCGCGGCCAACCTGGCCGAAAATCCAACTGCCCATGGTAGACCACTTTCTACCTGACGACCTCCCTCCACCTAATCACAACGAAGCCACTGCCGTTTCTGCTGCTAACCTAATTAAAATCCGTCTTGCTCTTTATGTTTGACGTCCTCTCTCTTCTCCCAAAATTGTCCTTGCTTTGAGCACCGGCCTTAGGCCTACACCTGGATATTTTACTGGTCACTGAGAAGTGACTTACCGACCACACTTCCGTAGATTGCTTCCTCACAAGAGGTTGGCAATTCAGCTCCACAAGTGGATCCAAACAATGCTCGGGTGGGTGCGTTATACATACCAGAGGCTTAAACAACTAACAGGTTTTGTCACCGTATTCTTTATCATATTCAAGGACCTGCCCGGCTCACTACCAGAGATCCACAACCTCTTCTTACAGGGTTCATTTACTGCCCACGGAATCAGGACATGCGCCGACTTACGGCAATAAAAGATGCATTCACCTTTGTACATGGCTTTCATTTAACCGTCAAAATCTTGGCCGGTGGCCTCGGAGTGCTTTAAATCTGCTGGCAGTCCCTTAATTCTCCCCCAGAGCTCTATGATTTGTTTTCTTATATCCAGGTTGGTACCTGTGCCCTACTTGTTTCATCCCCACTGGGGAAAACATATTAGGTATTATATTCGCTACTAATATGAAGAAAGTATGCACTCAGATCTGAATTCGCGTCACTTGAGGTGGGCAGAAAATAGTGTTCCACGTCTTTGCGGCTCCTTGGCGACACAGATAAATGCATAAAAAGAATCACTTCTATATCTGGTTAGTTATCGACCGGTGAACCATACTCCGGTCGTGTCCAGAATAAAGGAGTGATTAGGACAGGTCTGACACTCCGCCTTCCTAATTATGATCAAGCTAATGTCGGTCAACACGATTTTCAACAAAACAAGTCACGCACGACTTGCACCACAGATTTCCTCAGCCTGCTTAAGGAGGCTGTCATCAACGGCAAGCCAGTGATGAAGATCTTTCTGAACATGACCCAGGCTTTTGACCAAGTTTTCCGTCAACTTCCTGGAGAAGGTTAAAACATACAAAATCGTGAACCTGATGCCAGCTTGGTTTTTATTACATTTGTCACTCCGAGATCAGATAAAGAACAAGGGCAGAACTTTGTCCAAACCTCGGCCTGTGACTATTGGGGTGATACAAGCAGTTTACTCAGCTCACTACTTTTACTGATATCCGCTAAAAGGTTTATACAAAGCCTTGCCAGAGAAAGAGCTTTTCTTCCGTTTTCAGATGGCACCAAAATCGCATGAGTCCACGGCTTTAGATTCTATTATAAACGAAATCACGAAGAATGGCCTTCTCTACCCTCTCGGGGTATTGTTAGGATGGTGAGGTTCTCCGCCGGAAGAAGTAGTATTCTAAAGTAAAATTGTTATTTCCCCTCTGAAGCATTTGGAATCAACGACCAGTTTATACCCGATAACTCTCAGGTACTCGGCTTGGGCCTGCACTACCTATGGACCCTCGACTTTTCGGAAAAGGCAGCCACCCAAGTAGTCAAAGCACGATGGAATGTTGGGCTCATGCATCATACCTCCAAGATACAGGAGAGTAAACTGGGCATTTTAAGTCCCTTGCCAGACCCCTTTTAGGATACTGCTCAGCCTTTTGCCCCGACATGCAAAAGTGAAACAGAATATCATTTGTGGATGTACAAAGTGCTTTCTCAGAGCTACTTCTGGGTTCTCCTTCAAGTCCAATCTCACAAAAAGTTGTGATCGGCTGAAAGTCCATCTCCTGCGGTCAAGCTTCCCAAGAGTTACATTTCTCCTCTTTCGCATTATCTTGAAAAGCCTCATGCAGCTTGACGTCCAAGGTTGGAACCCCTCTTGATTAGTCCCTGCAAAACACCGAGTTCCTGGATCTGTCTCCTTGGCTTAAATTGCACTGAGGTCATGTTTCACCATAGGTATGCCCTGGTGTGGAACAGGTTGCCGCTACAAATTTAGGTTGTAGCTAACTTGAACCTTGCTGAGTTTATTTACCGCACATTGTTGTTCATCTAAGCTTTTGCCACTAGGAGCCGTAGTTGCTGGCCCGTTACCCGTGCAAGTCACATGCAAGCCTTTCCAATATACACTAACCACTGTCCCTCTCAAGATAGTGCTCTCCTTCCAGCGGGTTGTGGTAAATGTGGTCCTATTGATCGCGGGGGCGTATTGTGGAGTACTATCGAAGGCACAGGAGGCTCAAAAGTGGTGAGGAAGATCATCAAACTCGCGTAATAAGTGAGCAGCTTGATGAGGTTTGCACCAACTCACAGGATATTATCTTTATCCTTCGTTGCCTTCAAACAAGAAATAAGCGCAGTCCTGGTGGCGAACAAGCTGATTATTACGTTCACTCCTTATGTTCAAGGGGCTGGGGTCTTTAAGCTAAGATAAGGGTGTTGACAAAGCAAATTTCCAACTTAAGCTTTCCAGCCTTAATAAGGCCCCCATGTGGTTTGCCTCCTCTCAACAGCAATCATCAGGGGACTACGGTTATGACAGGGGACTCGATGGTTTCCTTCCCATGGTCGTGGACTGCAATGTGGTCTTAGTCCTTCACTAATAAGTATACCCTCTTGAACTGGCCTGTATAGCAGTCTATCTGATATTCAGTTCGGAGCCCTTACGTACTAATTCTTGTACATTTCTGCGTCGGTTTCAAACAAATACGATGTTCTTCATTATGCCAGCTGCATATAGCATTTCTTTCGCTCATCTTACTTTGGGCATTGCTTGCGGTTCCTTATCAGTGTGCAAACTGGGGTCTCGGTGAACTTGAATCCAAACGAATTCTCCCAGGCGGTGGCTGACTCTACCGGCCTCTGTAGTTCGTTTCCCTTGTCAATATTCTCAGTGCTCCTCAGTTTGCGGATATGGCGAGTTTTTTCGCGGCATGCTCAGGAGCATTCCTGGCTGTGGTTGTCTCCCCACACAAATCTACTCAACACTGAGGTAGCATCAACACAAAAAACCAATAGATTAGCACAAGAAAGAAAGTCACGTCCTGACTTCTTTTCTGTTCAGTACACCCGCCTTGTCATATGGGACCCATGTCCCCAGGCGGCGGAGTTGCTACTGGATGACTTACGGTTGACTCATTTCCACCTGGTTCGGTCACATACGGTCCACTATTCGGTCGGAGCTTGCGAGCAGTTGTCGCCCACCAGAAGCAGCTCCGCCTTTCCAAACATCCGGTGCTGATAAAACTTTTAAAAGTAAACAGTCAAAATATTTGGATCTCTTTTGAGGCACCACTTGCTGGATGCCAATAGATGTGAGTCGCTACACCGGCCCACTAGAAGCAGTTTCCGCCGAGGCATATCGTGAACACTAAATGTAGACCGTTAGAGTGCCCCCCCCGTCGAAAATTCGTCCCTATCCTGTTCTCACTCCTGACTGTTTCAGAGTCATTCCTCACTCTGGGGTTGTCCTGCTTTGAAGTATGTTGTTGTCGTTAAAAATATCACACTAACGGTGCAACGAACGTTATGAAGGTGCCTCACTTTTATTCATTTTTAATCTTAGTTGCCAGCATCTTCGACGGAGACCATGGTTGATCTCGTCTGTTTTTCTGCGTCAGTCCAGCCTCCTGGAGCATCACCATCGACGCCCTTGAAAACTTCTTTTACATTCCTACCCCGGGGCTCATCATACCTTATAAAGTATCAGAAAACCACTTTAATATAATAATTGTATGTTTCGGATGCACCCGAAGCATGCTAGAAGGCATGATCAGATGATTATAGTGATGCCGGAATGACAATTCACAAAAGGGTACAACAAGTGCATGCAGAGTATCAGAGAGAGTGTTACAGTGAACTAAAACGGTAGTATTGCCCGGCAAATTTGAAGGTCAAGGTCGAATGATGTCAGTTGGTCTGGAGTACATGCATAAGTGGTATATGAAATAATTACCACTAGTGGAAATTCGAACATATTCAAAGGAAATGTTTTTGGTGCACTACAGAATATGAGAGGCATATGGATAGAAATCTCGTCGAAGCGTTCGGTGAATTATTCACTTTACTACAGGTATGTCAAGAAGTATTAACATGGAAATATTTCAGTCTGCAAAGATGGTAGTATATAAAGTGGTGGCTGTATACTGGAGGAATCATATATGTTGCAAAAAATTGCGTACTTCTTGGGAGGGATACTACCAGAGTGATGGTGGCAGGGAACGGCCGGAGGAAAACAGGTGAGCGTGCGGCAAGTTGTTAACTTTATGTAGGGTTGGTATGAAATGTCAAAGCGGAAGTGGAAGACTAATCAATATTGACCGTGTGGTTACATCCATTATACAGGTGTTCAGTTCTGCGAGAGGAAAGGTAAAGTAATCCACGGATAAGTGTACGTCAATAGATGAATGCTGTGTGGTATGTACCATGCAAAAATGACAGGTCAATAAAACTGCCCAGGTATATCGCGGGAAACGGCCGTGGATCAACGAATATAGAAATAAAATGTATCAACCGGTGCAGATAGTGGTGTGATTTAGAGGCTGCACACGGGGTCAGTTTCGGTATTTTAACACGAATGCAACATCTGGAAGATCAAAGGTCTCGATAACGGTGATGGTATAGTAAGTAGACGGTGAGTGTCACATTTCTAATGACCAATTTGACAGGTGTAACAAATTATGGGAATGGAGCGGCGATGCAGCATGGGAAGTGTATCGAAGACGTCTAATCGTAGAGTGAACGCAGTGATCTGCAGAGCCCGAACACTCGATGCAACAGCATTGCGGATGCGATCGGATGGACCGATGAAGAGTGCAGGTAGTTACTAATTACTTCGCTACCCACTGGAGGACCACTGAAAGATATGTCAGCGCCGGACGTTGTTTTTTTTGGTGACCGATGAATCAATGAACAGTGACAATAAAGGTGCCAGTGTTTGAACAGTATTATCGGGTTCTAACACGGAACGGGCAGGATGACATATGGGATTAAAATGAGTTGTATGAATGCAGTGAGATCGAGTAGTCCAGGTTCAATAAGTCTGGTGGGAATCTTGGGGAAAGCGATCGTGAGACGAGCGAAAATGAAGTTGTGTGTAAATCTCGTTTGTCCTGTCCAGCAAGAGAGGGTCAAAGTTATTCCTGGGAAGTGGAAGGCGACAATCGTCCTTAGGGTACAGGTTCTGAAAACAAAACGGAGAGGGCTGCAGTCGTGCAGTTCTACCAGCTGTGGGTTAGGGGAGAAAGACAGAACACCAATATCATGCCAGTAACAGAAATGGGTGGTCGCGACGTTGAGGTCTTGTTTTTTGGATTAAACAACATACGGAAAGCGAAGAAGACCGGTACTAGCGACTTATTCTTGTGAGGCTTAGTGAGAGTAACCAAAAAAGCAAGGAAGCAAGAATAGGCGACACTGGGGGCAAATACTTATGTGTAGTTCGACGAATGGTTTATGGAAGACCACATCGATTGTGGCGATTCGTTCATCAGAACGAGGCCTGGAATCTCGTGTGTTGAAATAGGGTCTCAATGAGTAAGTAGTTGAAGCGTGGATGAGACTGGTACCTTGAGGACCATATTATATATGCTGCTATGTATTTTCTAGCATTATAAATGCTCTTATACCTGGCGGCAGCTGATAAAAAAAAAGAACTCAACCGACTATGGTAAAATCTGACAGCATAAAAAAAGAATCACCGGAGTAACGGTGGCCAGTAGGGGGTCGTGGTCAGAAGCGTTGAAATTGGAAGTGGCTGGACAAACACGTGGAGTGTGCTGTTGACAGTCATGGAGTATAGGTTGGACTGCTTTTATTTGCTAACTATAATACAGAATGCTCCTTACCACCCGTTGGTAATAACTGTCTACTGAACAAAGTTGTTAAGCTTTTGGTTAGTATCCCAGGCCCAGTTCGTAGGCTCGGGTAATAGACATGTAAAGATCATGCATTCGAATCAGTTTTTGGACAGTTAAATGTTTATTTATTTCTTTTTTGAATAATAAAGAGGCCGAAGACATTGACCTAAGCTGAGGTGGGAGTTTGTTCCAGAGGGAAGAATATTTAATAATAAAGAAGTTTGACCGCATCGCAGTCCTGGATACTGGAATCAAGACCATAGAGTCCCTATGTCGTAAAGAATAGTTGGAGGGAGTTTTGACCTTGGGGGCTGAATTGCAAGATGTACGTTTTACAATATTGCAAAAGAAAGACAGGTTCATTCGCAGACGGCGCAGCCATAGGGGCTCTAGGTGCAGTATTTCACACCTTTCCATATAATTTAAAGGCGAGGAATATCCTGGTAGTTGTTTGGTAAATCTACGTTGTACATTCTCAATTGCAAATCTGTCAATCTGCCGCATGTTAGAAAAGACGACAGTGCAATATTCAAGAAGTGGTCTGACATGAGTTTTAAAAATGCTTAGCTTGCTCTCTGTAAGACTGAAGGTTCTATTAATCAGACCAATTAGCCGTCTAGCTTTAGCAACCTGCACGGCCGAATGTTCGGAGAAATTAAATGTACAAGAATATTGTAATCCCAAGTCCCTTACTTCCGGACTGTTGGGGATGAACTGATCATCAATTTTAAACATTCCCGCGGGAACCTGACACTTATACATAAGGATACAACTTTTGACAGCGGAGAATTTCATCAAACATTGGTTGCTCCATGAGTCTAGCGATAGTAAATCGCTCGTTATGCTAGCAATGGTAGAAGCTAAGGCGTCAGGTTCAAAGGAGTACATAATTTTTATGTCGTCTGCAAAAAGGAACGCAGCCCCGTGTGTGATGACGTTAAAAATGTCATTAACATATATAAGAAAAAGTAAGGGACCTAGTACACTACCCTGAATAACTCCACTAGTAACTGGTCGAGGTGATGATAAACTGCCATCAACGTCCACCACCTGCTTTCGGGATGTCAGATATGATGAAAACCAACTCATGATCGGGTCAACAATTCCGTAGGTTTTCATCTTTGTCATGAGCCTATTGTGGGATACTCGATCGAAAGCTTTAGTCATGTCAAGGAGGATTACAATCACTGATTTACCACTGTTAGTGGCCGTAGTTATTAGGTTAAGGAAGTCACACATACAGGTGGCACAGGATCTTTTTTGAAGAAAACCGTGCTGTCCAGTGTTAATGAGGTTATTGTTTAGTAAATAAGTTGTCAGCTTATTTTTTATCAGTCTTTCCATAATCCGGGAAACTATAGGGGTGTGGTTCACTGGTCGATAGTTGGTTAGGTCCTGGCGTGAACCTTTCTTAGGAATTGGGATAATAACTGATGTTTTCCAATGGGAGGGGAAAACGCTACTGCTCATAGATAAATTAAAAACCTTTGATAGCAAGAATGGGATATCAGTGCCACCTAGACTAAAAGTAGCCGGTGGTACGGCATCTGGCCCGGGGTGGTATGACCGCCTAATTTTAGTTAGCTGTATTGTTGAGTCGTTCGGGTGAGATGTAACCGCTGAGAACTGTGCAGATGTCAGCGGCTCAACGTGATATAGGCATGGGGAGTCATCGGTCGTTAGAGACGAAGCAAAATAGGCACTGAATGCCTCGGAGATCTTTTGGGAGTTCGTTATATAATTGTTGTTATATATAATGGATGAGATAGGAGAACTGCACTGGCTGTTTCTCAACTTCATCAGCTTAGATAAAGCTTCGGACCTCTTGGGGTGACTCAGCGCCCTTAATTCCTGTTTTTTACTGCGAAACATTTTAATCAATTTCATAGAATTAGATAAACGGTTCATTTGCAAGAACAACGAAAAGTCTCTCGACCTAAGGAATTTGCGTTGTAGCATAGAAAGCTTCTGCTTTAATCGACAAAAACTGTTTGCTTTATCTCGTCCAGGTAGACCTTGGGTTGGGGTGATTACGTCAAGACATGCATTTAGTGTGGAGTAAAGATGATCCACCACGGTATGCAAGTCATCAGATAAAAATAAAGTATCCCATTTCTGCGAGCGAATGAGTGAGGGTAATTGATTCCAGCTAGCTTGGTGGAACGGTCTTTTAACGGTTGGTTTGTGAACGGTTCGTGCTGGCACTGAAAACTCATTTTACCGGCAAGTGGTCACAACCTGGGATGCTGTTCACGATAGATGTGTGCACGTGAGATAATCCTACCGTAAAAATGAGATCAAGGATGCTACTGCCTCTAGTTGGGCACATCACATGTTGAGTCCATCCTCCTAAACGAATGCTGGTCAGGAAGTGTAGTAGGTGCTGTGGAGCTTTCAAAGTGGACCAACGTATGCCTGGTGCGTTACTAGACAATATATAGAGACAAGTATCATGTTATGCAGGCATGTTACCAGCATCATCTACTCTGAAACTAGTATTTCACGCCTGTCTTACAGCTTCAGAACTTGCCTCCATATTTTAGATGCAAACTGTATTATTCATTGCCACCTCCAATCCTCCAGAGCTGTAACACCCTGGGTTCTTTTGGTATCTGGGTGCTGCTACGATGTTTTAATCACAGGCTGGAACAGCTTCTAGACAGATACCGCCTTATCTGTTCTATTCCACCGCATGCAGTCATGAATGATAACATCTGATGCTTTCTTCGCAGCCCCTATCATTGCCGCTTGAGGACCTCCTGTCATTGTCTTTACCACTTTACACATGAGAAGTACAATCCGAACTCATCCTGTAACGTCGTCCTTGTCACCTGTTTGGAACCCTCAGATAATCTTCCACCCATAGCCCATTAGTCACAACTACCTGGCAGAAGAATTTCTAAGTCTCGATAACTCTCTATTTGTGCCACAATGACCCAATCCACCATCTCCAAATTATCTCCCAGGGCGGGTAGCCCTGCCAGAAATAAGCTCCGCCAAGCTGCATATTGCACTCTCTAATCATTGCCCACCAAAAACATGAATAGTTTTAAAGACTTGCAAACAATGCTTGCCCGGCGTCCGTGAGTTTGCCGGCTCGAAGCGGTACAATTCAGCCCCCCATCGATAATTCCCCATCCAAGCTCCCGTTGTTGAAACTCGTAAATGAAGTTCGCGGCTGGTGGGAAAGAAGTGTCCCGGCCAGCAAAACAGCTGTCATTACCGTGCCTCTGTTCCTCTTTTTTCTAGCAAAAAGAAGAATTCAAAGAACGGTCATCGTCCGCTGGTTTACTGCCGTTTTGGTCCTCGTCTTTCGGGCCGATCAGCATGAAGGAAGCGCTCTTGAGTGTAACTTTTTGTTATACTCTTTTTCTACCCTTTAGATTAACCAGACGCTTTGCTGGTGTCACCAGTCTGCCCGCCCCAATACCACTGACCAACCACGCGTCCGCCATCTCAAGATTAACTTCCTCAATGGTTGCGAAATAGAACTGGAACAGGAGTCACTCGAATCGGGACAAATGAACCAAAACCGGGACCGTTACCTTTTTCCGCAGTGAGGAGTCCCCATCTTTCTTTCACCTAGTAATGAATGACAAGCTAGCCGATTACTGCTATAAGGGTATTCCGATACACAGATATGCCCACTAGAGAACATAATTCCAGTTTTTGCTGTTATCTTTGTTATCGTACGCTGTACGGCACAAAAACCCCTTGCCCGTCACCCGTCATGATCAAGGAAGGTAATATCTAGTGCACTATTCCATCTTCCGCCGTAGCTTCTCACAGTATCGTGCTTCCATCCACAAACCACCCTGTTCGTATCATTCTGGGGCTCGGTTAATTAGATCGTTTTTTGTTGCAGCTGAATATGAGGTTCCGTCATGTAACTTACCCACAGTGAAATTATGTACTTTTAATTTTTTAAAGGTGTCCTTTCGGTGCCTCCCGGGGAAGGCGAACAGGTTATTAGCGCTTTCTCTACTATCAGCGGCTTTTCGGTACGAACGAGTAAAGAAATCCCTGTCTCACGAACCAGCTAAAATCCGCTGCTATGGCAATAATGATAATGTTGTTGAGAATGCGACGAGTGGGTTTCCACTTGCCATTTCTGCTCGAACTTGGGGGTTTGAAGTGTTTGCGTCCACCTCCTGCAACTGTTCCAGCGAAACCGCTGGAAACGTGATTTGTTTTCAGTGGCACATTACCGTTAAGGGACCACACTGATGCATTCATCCTTGGAGCTGCCGCGGTAGCTGATTATCTCTAGATTCAATAGCGTGTATCAGTCTATTGAGTGAGTGAGTTGTTTTGTGAGACGGCCCGATCAGTTTTTCCCGTTGATGTTCCATGAATCATCCTCAGATGGAAGTGCACGAGGCCGAAAAGGGTTGTGAAGTGAAGTAACCTAAAATGACTTTAATATACTTACTTGCCACATCTGTTTACGGACTTGGCGTACTAAAGGCTGGTGAAAACGAATCCGCCCTCCATCCTATTTTGTAACCATCGTACATCAATGAAGTAAGTACTTATCGGAGGCAACGGAATCCTTGGTTACCCGATCAAGCTAGTGGTCACTCTTGTTTTGTACCACAGACATTGGCGTGCTCGGCACATATATAACGTGAATTATGCCTTACTTTTCTCACCAAGCCTTATTTCTGTCAAGCCTTTCCCGTACCCGCCACCATCCTTGGGGGACGGGTAGCATGGAAGCCTCTAACAAATGACAGCTAGCTGTTGCTGACCAAGGTTAACTTGTGGCATTTTCTTTTAGGGTAATATACGCAATGTAGGTCGCAGCATTCTGATAATCCCTCTGATTTCCGCCAGGTCGGGCTTTGGTTGCGTGCAGAACTCTTTTAGAGATCGTTCAGTTGCCCCTGCGTTACGGCCGCTCGTTGCCGAAAATAGTAAAAAACTGTTCGTACCTTTACCCTCCTTTTCCATAGGTGTCAGGTTTGCAGTCACTGTGTTTCTCCTTATCGCCATCGTCGAGGCATCATTCTCATATTCGTCAGACTGTTCTAAAATTTGCTCAGGAGCGAGTGGGTACCTCTTCCTAAGTCACTGCAAGCGACTCCTTGCTTGGCTACTTTGGGATGCAAGCTTAACGGCCGAACCTGGAGGGACATAGCGAAACCGGAACACGGTTAACCTCGTGAAAATAAGTCAAAGGTAGAATGACATTCAATTTTCACCATTTTGAGTATGTAACCACTGTTTGAGCCATGTATACGGTCGTAGCTCACGTCAAAAAACAATAACCAATGAGAAATGGTTGCAAAGATTTGCCGGTGGCGACCGCACCTGTGTGATATGTGCCGTGACTATGATTTGGTGAGAGATACGTGGGCTTTGGGAATAGCAGTCACAATGGGATTCTTTCACATGTTGTTCAGGGAGAAGTGTGCAATCGCATTTTAGTCGGCCTTCGAAGAAAGAGGCGTGTTTCATAAGAGGTTCTTTTAGATTAAAATCAACATGCTTAAATACTAATACCCTATACGAGTCTGTTTCCCAATTAAAATAAATGATAAAATTCATATTGTTCTTCAGATTTAATTTCAATTGCTACTCCTATTGTTTCCACCATAAGCGGACAAAGGATGAAAATTCGCTCCTACAACTTATCCTAAGTACACAAAAACAATTTTCATAATATAAAATGCTATTTACGGGATCGATCTTTTGGAAAGCACCTGAAAATGATCCCACTAAAAGGTGCACACGTAGTTTAGGTTAAACAATTAACGTGAACAAGTGTCACTTGTGATTGAATTATGCTTTTTGTGAAATCATGGATCGATATCTATTAGACACCGATTTCTGATAAAACACCGGTAAAACAGGCGTAAATCCAATTTTTGCACGCAATTATTGTCTACAATATCCACAAGCCAACTGCAAGCTGACATGAACACTTTCGCAGTTAGTGTGAACACGACCAATATATACTCCCAATAGTTTGTAGAGACGTATGCCTTGTTCTCAGCAAACGATAGCTTCGTGCACAGCAATGTGAGACCGATGACGTTAACTCCGTCAGTTTCTAATGCGAGATTGGTTAACTACGGATGAATTCAAACTTCACGCAATTTTTTCCGTGATGTATGGAAACATTGGTTCTGTCGGTAGCGCTATTATCAGGTTAGCCACTTGCTGGGTAAAAACGGACCTTGTGACTTGATTATTAACCTAGCTCTTATCTAATATTCCAGTTTTTCTCCCGAAGGCGGGATAACGGTTAATATTGCCGAGTGTTCACAAAAAAGTCAACAAGGTTTGTTCGTCAAGAGCGAGAGTACATGGGGGAAATCCACGGTACTCCATTGTAATAAATGTTTGACGGCCAGTGAAATAGCCATATTAACAAATCGATCTGCTTATTAGCCTGCTTCACAATATTTCGTGGGCTATAAAAAGTTACTGGATGATCGCCGAGTTTGCCACGCTGAATGCAATTGTCGAGGTAGAAAGTTGCGACGCGGGAGATTCCGTGGCAAAATTAATTACTTTTCTAGTGCCCTTGACAGCCGAAACGTACGGTTTTGTCGTGCCGCACTTCAACAGTGCTAACATGTGAATTCACGCTAATAACAAAGGCACCTAAACCGTCATGATATTTCACAAAGCACAGTTAGTATTCTGACTTCTTCTGAATAGTACGTTCCCGGTTTACAGACAACCGGTGTTTCGGTTAGTAATATGAAAGCTCACTTTAAGCACAATGACCAATACGAGACTCGTAAAACAACGACACTAAACCGCGACGAGCTAAGTAGAAACCGGTGTTTTTACTTCAAACAATCCAATGCGGCAGCACCTTACTTGTAGGATCCAAAAAAATCAAAATCTGGTCATCAAACTTAGAAGGCGGCATGCCAAGTTTTGTCCAGGCTCTTGTGCTTTCAGCTCCTTGGATCGATCAGTGTTGCGACGAGTGAAGAAATAGGGTCTTCGTCGGTGATCTGGCAAGGATACAGAGTGGACCTTCTACGGCAGTGCCCCAATCTGGGAAGCCTCACAGGATTACTGTCCCCTGGAGAGATCTGTCTAGCGCCCCATCTATGAAGGTGAAAACTTAGAGATGGTAAAAGGTTCGAGGTGATATTGATAGGAGGGTAGTCGGTAAACGGAAGCGGAATAGTTAATAAAGAAACTTGAGGGCGGAAAAGTGGAAAACAAAGGAATAAAGCCGAGGACAAAGGTTGATTGAGGAATCACAACGGTACCAATGATATTGAGGACAGGAAAAGGGAAAAAGAACGGTAGGTAGAGCAGCTGCCTATCAGCTTGTTTTGGCAAAAAACACTGTCCCAGCGGCGGTTTGGCCGATGTTTAAGCTTTATCATGGTATCAGCGGCTAGTACTTCCATCACGAGCCGGCCTCGGTCGTCTACAGACCTAACGGCGAAGAAAAAAAGTAAAAGATAGAACGGAGTCATCCATGAATTATTTCGACAAATCGTGGAGTCTTAAGTTTCCTACATCTACAGTTTATCATTTTATCTTATTTTCCGATGAAGGTGGCTGTTCTAGGTTCTCGGCGTTTTCCAAAACTAAGGCAAACAGGATTTGCAAATATTGGGAAGTGAACGAGAAAAATTTGACCGAGATAAAGAGCACGAATTTCTAGGCCGTTTTGATGGTAAGAGTTCCCTAGAAAGACATACGTATGAAGCTGGAGCTGAGGAGCTTCTCAGTTCTCAAGATCTCATCCCCGTTCGTCAGCACCTCCGTGTTCTGCAAGAAAGCGGACTACAGCCGGGGGCTGGAGATCGGCATATACCGCGACCTTTTGCGTTTGGTGTCGCACACTATCGTCTACGGGCCACCCACGCATCCCATGTGCCAGGCTTCTGACAGGCAGTGCTGTCTGGCCGCTGAAACGCATTTGCGGTCCCTCGAAGATGATATCAAGCTCGGTGAAACGGAATAAACACATCGTTGTGGTAGCCAGAACCTCATAGCCGAGCTCCCTAACTGAGCTTCGGCTAAAGGCAAGTATGTGGGTCACTGAGACGTGCCAAAATTGCTCCCTTAGAGGTTGGGGCTTTTCGGAAAGCTTTGGTGAAAGTACAGTGTCGGCTTGATCTTTATGTTGTCTGACCACATTTGAGTGGTACACAGCATTCACTGAGTCAGCGTTATGGGCGACCAGAGCCTGACGTTTTGCGTGACGGATTCAATCAGTTCACATATCATGCCTACGGGAGTACAGTCCGTAGACTTTCCAGTTTTCGCTTTTCCTCTTGATCATTATTACAAGAGTGGAGAGTTTCAGAAAAGACACGGATATACCATGAATTGGAAGCGGTTTTTATACTGCCGCTCTGGTTTAGTGGGTAGCAGGGTGACCATTTAAGTCCATACGGTGTGCCCAGGGATAAGACATCACAGAGCATTATGACCCGTTTCCTCTTAGTTTTTGGTGGAGAAAATTCATTCTACCACAGTTGTCCGAGCAGTACAAATGCCTCTCTTATATTCAAACAATTCAGGGGTTGAAAAATAATTCAGCAGGGAACAATAAGATTTCGTTTGCCCCCGAAGCCATAGAAGTACTGTTAAGCTATTTCACAACTTCATGAATTACTTGTCAACCGAATGCAACATTCGAAAACTAAAATTAATCACAAGATTACTTGCACATAGAATAAGATGAGCCTATTAAGTAGAGGTATCAACATGAAAAGTTTACCAAAACCTCATCCCCAGGAAGTCACGAAATTAGTGCAGAATTTATGGAATAATATTACCGACAGTTGCTTTGCCAATTCACTGTCAGAGAGGCACCTGGATATATTCGAGGAAATTTCTATCATTGAAGTTGATAGATTACGATCAACCATTTCACAAGAAGTGAATTTACAAGGAATACAGTCGCAAGTTTGGAGTTTGGTAATTCAGAACGTCTCAGGAAGGGGCGAACTGACTGTATTTGGCTTAATACAACTAGTAAATTAGGAACACTTTCATTATGCATGAGAAAAACTCCGGCAGTTGTCCCTGAAGGAATATCGATAATGTGTTGAAGGAGACATTTTATGAAAATTTGCAAGTGCGTGCTGAACACTAATCTCAGTCGGAAAAGTAAAGGCTTACTATTGAGTGACTGACCGACGAAATGTCATGCAACGTTCGTGGATATCAAATTTCGGTGACCTGTGGCATGGGCATTACGTGAATGCCTAAAGTTGCCTTAAATCTGGCCTTCTGTTAACAGCAGAGGCACCTGCTACTGACCGTAAAAATGAAACTCTGCCCTTGCTACCGCTATGTGAACCCACTTAGTGCCTTAATATTGCCATTTGTTGTCAGCATGGCCCATAGCTGGAGCCACGTGCAGACTGCAAACCTGCCCATTCATTCAAGGTCCTTAATGTTTCGTCTTCTCCGCCTGAGAGAATCCTTCAACTGAGGCCTCGGATTGGCCAGTCTCGATATGATCCTTTGATACATTCTGCCGCATGGGCTCTCATCTTTAGAAATAAACCGTGGTGAACACTGGTGGGCACTATCTCCTACTGTGCTCCCCAATCTACTTTCATATAGAACACCTAGAAAGTCTACCCATCTCCTGTCAAACTAACCGCAGTCGGTTCGATGGAAGTTCATACTCTATTCGGCAAACATGGATCGAAAATGCGAGAACACCAGCGATCTACGAAGTGATACCACCCTCCCGACCACATCGACTTAACGTCGTTCTGAGAGATTTCAACTGTGCAAGCGTCGACCCCTTCAGCGCCGCATCTACCAATATTCAAGGTTTCATCTCACTACGCTTGGCATGCTCAATTAGGTAAAAAGAATGAGAACGAAACTTCCGGCCACAGCAAGACGTTTCGTTAGACAATTCCTTGGTGCTTTGCCCTTTCTTCCCTGCATGAATTTTGAAAACTGACCTCCTCGAGGTTGCAGCCACTTCCATATGGACCTCGTCCAGTTTTCTCCCCACTGATAGTTATTCAGCCAAAATCCTGCGACTTTCGACATCGCCCACAAACACGGACTGATTTTTGTTTCCACACAACGAGCGTTCCGATATCCCAGGCTATACTCTCCACGACGTGATAGTGGTTGCCAGTTGAGCCTTCGATTTTCTGGTTTTGCTGACTATCTTGTACAAGGAATGCGAGTAACCATCATCTCGACATTGCTCGTTTCATCTTCACACTTATTGACTTTCATCTTCCATCATGTTCTCGGTCGACCACACCCTTGAAGCTGTTCATACTGCAGTATCTCGGATGCGGTAACTTCCTTGAGGCTGAAGGTGCAGGATCTGCAGGGACGGAAAGATAACTCGGTGAGCATGAGCTCTTTAAGTTCATAAGCAAGCATCAACACTAACACCGATAAAAATAGGCTCGGCAATCTAGCGGAGCAAGCAAAAGTTATGATGGCCAAGTGGTTCGTTGGTCCGAAAAACAGATGCACGAGTCAACCCAGTTGGCTCCACCACGAAGGCAGCAGCAACGGAAGACAAATCTCGAGGACCAGTGAATTTGCATCGGCACGAGACAGAGCAGCGATCGATAGAGCAAGAAGCCGGAATTGACTTGAGTCGGAAGCATCCACAGGGGCTCATATAATTCTTTAGGCTCGGGGTCAAGGTTGCCTTCCCAGGGGAGAGGAGGAAGAGAAGCATGCATCAGTTGATAGCTACGCCTCGTAGTCACCAATGGCACCCGGAAGGTAAAAGTAGAAAGAGGCAGAATTACATACAGTCGGAGCTTCACTATGTAGCGCCTGAATTGGAAACTGATCCACGCAGGAACCGATATGGCATCGCAGGGCAACCCCAACCGGACAGAACCCCAAAGTCACCTGCAGAGAGTACTGTGGGTGGGACTCGGGTCATGGCCACGGGTACCACACGACTGTCACTCATCTTTCTTAGCATCAGCGAATATCTGAAGGATCCTGTTTGCAACTATCCGCGTCAAGAATATTAAATGGGACTGCGTCCAGCGTATTGGACTTACGGCAGCGAGGGATACGAGCCCAACATCTAGAGGCCCCACACTCGATGAAAACGTGCCCATACCTCCAAGCTTCGCAACATTTTACAGACAGAAGGAGTATGCCGTCGGACATACTCTGACAGTGGGTCGAAATTTTTTGGGGCTCAAAAGGAATTGCTGCGCTTGAATCAAGGTCTAAATCACGAAAACCTGGGGAACCAAACAGCGACACACGGGATCTAGTGGCACTTCAAGCCCCATGAGCCAGCCACTGTGGCGAGGTGCAGGGACGGTTGATCAGATCCGCTGGAAAAATATTACTATTCACTGGGTAATGAGGCATTGAATGCCACGCTGAGGGAGGTAGAAGGAATCACTAAAAAGCGTCCCGTGATGCCGGCCTCCTCCATTGATCCCACCCATCTAGCCACGAATGATTGGTTGTTAATTAGGTCGAATATGGGATCGCAAGGACCAGTGGGTTGTTTTGTTCTATGTGGCAAAAAGCATGGCATAAATAATTTCAACGCTTGTCATTGTTTGTAGGTCATGAGGGTCTTAGTTTTAGCTGTGAGTAACCTAATCAGGGGAACCCCAAAGCAACGGTAGCCCCTTCATCCACAAAACTCAAGCGTGATTCTCAAAGGCTCATTCTTTGATCCGAGTCGCAATGCTACAAGCCTATGCGATCTGTTTTGTGTCAACCAAAATCAGCTTTAAATATACCGGGTTGTATCAAAAAGCAAGTATTTCTGTGTTGCAAGCCTTCGGGTTGCATAATTAATAAGGTGTTACGATGAGTAAAGTTGAAACTTTTGCGCTCATCTGAGGGTTTCAAAGCACCTCTTATACTAGGCGGCACCTCTCCACATCTATTCGCTGCCCCAACCCTGCCGTCATGGAGTGTTTGCCGCATGTCCAAAATGCGCCTGCCCAGGTCACTCACGCACCTGCACAAGGTGATCTACCACCCGCGCGGCCCATGAAAGCACCTAGCCGAAGCTCGTAAATTAGCCTACTAAGATCTCCAACCGTATCCACACCGCAAAGTTGCCGTCGTGGCCGTCCGCCACGGTACCCCCTTCGTCCCACTGGTTTTGCAACAGTGAACTACTTGTTGCTATAACTAAGTTTTGCGTGGCCGTAGGTTTGGCACTCATCAGACTGGAGTAATCACAGTCAATGATTATAATTTTGTTCTCCTTCGGTCTCCTAGTGGCTGCAACAGCTCTGGAAGGCGTTTGTGCTTTTTACCTTGGTTTAACATCCGCTGGCGCCTTTGAACGTCACCGCCCTCTGGTATGTCTTATCCTGTCAGGTTGATTCACAAAGCCACGTCGGTCACATCTACTTCCTTGCTGATGCCCAACTAGGTTCAGGGAAATAACCACTCACAGGACTACAAAAAGAATGTTAATCATGACGCTGTAAACGACAGCTGGACACCTCGGATGAGCCTGACCTTTCGTATTCTTTCTGATGAGGGTGCGAGACCAATTTATGCCAGCGTTCCGTTCATTCGCAGTTGGACCGATGCGAATTAGGCCTCAAGATCACAAATGTCAACAAACTCACCATCAGTTTTTCGAAGTCACATCAACGGCGAAATGAGCACGATACAAGGAGTGTCTGAACTATTGATGCAACTAAACTGCAGCTACGATATTAGCCCAACTTCATCGGAATTCCGGGAGGAGATCCCTTTGGCAAAAATTGTCTTCGTTCATTCCTTTTAAACGTTAATGTCTGACTGGGAACTGATGCCAAGCGCGGTTCTTCTTGCGTGCTCCTTAAGCACGTTCTCAAATACACACTAAAAGCTATCCCCCTGATCATCTCCTCTTTCTCACGGGTAGCAGAGAATACCGTCCCAGTTAGTATGTTTGTCCATTTCCGAACTTGAGAGTAACGTGCAGGCGGTCCACATGGCACGGAGGGCCAAAGGAAGCGTTCAATAAGGAGGGGGCGGGTTAACGTTTACCAGATTTTGCGACTGCATCCTGAGTGTAAAATTTCCGGTGGTCTGAAAGGTGCATCACTGGACAATGGGAAAAGCTTCCGTTATGCTGCTTTATGTTTAATGGAATTTCAGTGAAGACTTTTTGAACAGCTCGCTCCGGCGACTGCCGGCAAGTGAATCACCAGCAGGCCGAGGACTTGACAGCCATCATTACACTCGCATCTGAGTTCACTTTCCACACACGGAAGAGGAGTTGAACTGAGTGAGCTCCCGGCTTACAACGTTGAAGGTGTTGCAATCTGCGCTTCCAGGTATAGTGCTCACAGTGTTTTCTAACCCCGTTCGTTCTACTGACCTTCAGATACACAACAACAACAAAAAAGAATTCTCAGCTCCACCAAGATACCCGACCTCATCATAATCGGCACCAGAGACCAAGCGCGCATAGCTGTCTCCGCGGACTCCCGTCCAACACTAAGCAGTAAACCGAACGACATAACCCGCGCCACTGAACAGCTTCCTTCGCCAGTCCCGCCAACTCAGGTCAGGTCCTCTCACAGGACTGAAGGCCCGGGCCAAAGGATCAGTCCGGGTTCTTACACCAGTGATGGCCTGAATGACTCCCACCAGACTACGAATTCCGGTTCTTTTCGGCACCATTTTTCTTTAACATTTCGGACCTCTTGTAGAATATGTTTGGTACTCGGCCGGCCGTCAAGAGTGCAGCAGCTGCGCCTTCAAGAACTCGGAACCTCCATGTTTCAACCCCAAACAATTGGGCCATTTGCACAGCGGCGTTTCATGAAGTGTTCAATGATCGCCCCACAAACCACACTCCAGTTTTATTCGGGGAAGTGGGGAAAACAGTAAGGGAACGTATCATTACTTACTTAGTGATCCTCGATTTTAGCATTGACAAACAATATGCATCCCTGCCTCCACGATCCTGCACAACTTGCCACTATAATTTTCCCAGTCCTGTCACTGACTCAGCCAAAAGGAGAAAAGCCTTTGTTGCCATTCATCTTGACTTGTCTGGGGCATGTAATCGCGTGCCTCATTTCCACTCATCAACCAAGCTGTGTTCTTTCGGCATTATCAGTCCGTCACTTTCTTGGTTCTCGTCCTACTCACCTCATCGTTCACATAACACACCTCTAACCTTGGGCCTGTTACCAACGGCGTGATTCATGTTAGCGTTTTAGGCCCCTTCTTTTCCCCCTGCATATGAATGACATGACTCCGATGTTACTAAATGGTATGCTGTTCCTGTTTTCGGACGAAGTTTCGACAGTTTACAGTTTTTTGCCTGGTAACCTTAATTCTACAATTTCTAACATATCCGTCGACTTAGCTTTTCTTGATGGGTGGTGCTGAACCTGGGCAATAAACATTTCAGCCGACAAGCGTATTTTTCTAGCTTACAGATGCCAGGTTTTTTCAAAGTCCCTTACACATCTGCGGCTCACCTATCGACGGTCAGCTCCAAGCGGCCTGAGGGTACTTGCTGACTCATGGTCGATAGCCAGCCATGTCCCGCCAGCGATCGATATGAAGGCGCCTGTTCGGAACCCAGCTCAGTGCTTGTGCCGGCGGAGGCGCAAGTGACAAAACAGAGGATCAATGAGACGCAAATGGAGTCCCGTCAATTGGTAACTGGTCGTGTGATCAATCAACCAATCAGAAGGCAGGCTACTTGATGCCAGTATGCACCATTTAGTCTGCTTTGCATCGATTGACTTCAGTGGTTGTTTCTTCCTATATAAACGGTGTTTCTTGCTAATAAAATGAGAAGATTCGTGGGCAGAAAAGACATCTCACTAGAGTTGAAGGGACGAAATAAGAAAGTAATTACTGTATGTTTGAATTATTTTTCATCTTTTAACTTCCCCGATTAAAGCGTATTTCAAACTGTAAAGGTCAAGTGCCTCGGTCTTCTGTTCGGGTCTTTTTGACTGAAAAAAAGCATTCTTTATGTGTACATATTACAAGCCGGATCTCCTAAGTATTTTCTCGTCCTCCAGCATGCAAAATCTGATAGAATTATTGCTAAATGTGTCCAGCGAAGGTTCACAAAGCAGCCTGTCAGATGGTCAATACTTCTGAGCCGAGAAGAACAACACCTGTGTCTCTGAATCAAACCTTTATACTTTCGTCACATCAAGCTCAGTCAGCTTATTTTGCACTAATTATTAGCTGAAGAATATTATTCCTCGAGCCAAATGGTTTTCCCCGGACACCTTATTTGGTCCGCAATAGATCATGTATCACTACCACGCCCACTGTAAAAACTGCCCCACTTTCGAAGCTTTTTCTTCTCACGTACTACGGAACTTAGACTAAGCTCTCTCTACATGTTCGCTCGTCTCACAAAGTTTGAATTCCTTTACTTTGCAAAAATTATACGTTAATCCAACTTTCGCCCACCCGGGAGTCATGCTTACGAAAAAGGTTGCAATTTGAATCAACAGTCTGCTTCTTTCAACCACATTTCTCAAGACTGATACATTTTTCACTTCCTGGCTGCTTCAAGTGAGCAATGTTTAGTATAACGTTTTTGGTACGATTTGCCATGGATACGTTTAGAAACAACTCCCCACACAAGTTCGCTTTTCTCGTCTTTTCCTTAAACATTCTCACCGCGGTTCGGAATTAATTCCGTCCATAAGCCCTCAGTTATTCAGTAAGGCCATCATGAGACTCCTCACACTCCATCATATGGCCTCTTTCTTCCCGCCATTTACTAAAGCGATTTCTTTATATCAGCCAAGAAACTCGGAGTCCATCCTCAAACTCCGTACCGGAGTCGTACCATTTTATCTGTTCACGTTTTCTCCGCTTATTTTCCCTTGTCCTATAGCCACTGCATGGCCATAACCTCCACGCATTTTTGATTCTCGCCTGCTCCTCTCGGTTGCCTCAATTCCGAGTCCTAACCTACCCGATCCTACTTTCAATATGACATGTCTAACAAGATTTCTGCCTCAGTAATTTGCTTGGTATGCCTTTAGCACCAAACTCAAACTCCAGATGTGACGCCGCTCGCTCTTTTTTCATCCAAAACTCTTTCGCTTATTTTGCTCCACAACATACCGGCAATTGCGTTCTCTCCATAACGGCAGCCCTGGGTCCAAACTTTACCAAGTCACTGAATGTCTCGCCGTTTATCTTTCCACTGTCAGTTTATTTCTCTTTTGTTCCACAACCACGCAGTTGTCATTGCCTATACACTTTTTTGTATTCATTTTTAAGCTTTGCCGCTCATATCAGGCCATGTTATATCGGCCCTTAACCATCCCCAGACAAATTTTGACCAGAAGTTCAGTCTCTGTACTTTCGCTCAATGTGCCTCATCAACTGAACCCAACCTCCAACTATGACGTCAAACATTCATTTGTCACATAATATTTTCCAGCCTCTCTCACTCTACAATCTCCGGGAAAATATTTTGTTTCCAGGCCGGCAGTTCCAAGTTGTACGTCCACCTTGTTACCCAACTGATCTGCTTACATTTGGCCACAGATCCACTAAACTATCCGCCTTCGTCTCATAGCAGCAGCCATGAAACTGTCGAATTTCTCATACACTACTTGAAATCTGTTTTCATGACTCCATTTCTTGCTAAATATTTTAGATGCTGCCTCTTGCACTCGTGTTTATTCTTAGTCTCACCATCTCTCATCCCGACCCACTGACATAGCATCGCCCTTTACTCTGTAGTTTGCAATTTCATCAGTTCACTGTCCTTCTCTGCCTCGCTAAAGAACATTGCAGCCTTTGCCTTTCCAAAGTTTCACCATATTTTCATCTTATCTCCCCGTGGCCCCAGCATGGTCGTGCCACACTAACTGGTCTCCCTTCATACAGGTTCATCGTTTTCATCATCTTCTTTAGCAATTTCTCCTTCTCAGTTTAGTAATTCTATGCTCAATATTCATCAAGTTGCCGAACCTTGCACCTGCCTCTCTAAGGTTTTACCATCCGTGTCTCCTTGTTCTACTGCCCCTGTTCGGCCACTATCTCTATGCGTTTTCTGACACTCGTCGTTAACCCTTGCCTTTCTTTTATGCTAGGCCCCGCCATACCCGCTCTTATTTCTCCCGATATGTTACCAGCCATTTCTGCCCAGGGTCTTCACTCGATATGCCTCACTAAGTGAGTTTAGTCTACAGCCGTGACTGTGTTTTCTTTTTCCGTAGATATCCCCATCTTCCTTCGTTCAAGTTTCCTTACCCATTCCTTCCTTCCTGGTCTCGTAACTCTACTTTTAGCCTTCGCTTAGTTACGTTTTCGTCCTCTCGTCCCACCGCCATATATTGCCCTTCAACTGAAAGCCCTTCCAGCGCTCATATACTCACTTATCAGGTCCTTTCCCCAAAAATATCGCAGTCCTTCGTGCTTTTTGTACTGTCCCAACTGCTTCCTGGAGCCACCGTCCGGATATACCCCTTGTCCGATAGTTGTTGATTCTCAGCTGGGACACATCTAGAGTGGGCCCCCTACTGTTTCCTTCCTAAAGTCCCAAATTTTGGTGCTTCAACTGAACGAAATTTTGACGATCTCAGGACCATCTAATTTTAACTGGACCAAAGCTTCGACCTGATGAATTGCTTTTGCCAGGCACCGAAGGGTTGCTTTTTATTGGATTTTTCCCCCTGGACTGCTGGCAACACGATGCGTCGAAGTCCACAGTCGCGCTTTCTTTCCAGCCCTAACAATGTACACTCATTTTGATCGCAGCGGTGGGGGCCCGCTCACGTTCACCGTTTTGGTTGGCGCACATCGGGTTTATAAGACATCTGTAAAGATGTGCGGGCGTAACTAGGATGGCCAGTCATACCTCCAGTGTTCACTTCGCAAACTACTGTTCAGTTCGGGCGTCCGGAGCACGGCCAGCTGCACCCGCCAGCACCAGTTTCGGATCTGCAGCTGACCAGTGATGACAATCCCATTACCAGGGTGAGGATCCATCTTGGTAGTGTCACCGGACATCCGGACGGATTTCTGACATCACCCATCACCCCACACCATATCAACATCTGTTGCCCTTGCTCCGCACGAACAGTTCAATTTATTCTGCGTTGCTGTACCGAAAAAATGACCGGAACCTGGCCCTCGCCGTTGCGTTCCGTAACTGCTCCCCCCATTTCTTCAGCCCAGCCCTTTTTGCCAGCTACCCTCATCATACACTACCTACCACCAACGGCAACCAATGTCTTTATGAAGCAAAATACCAACCACATGGTTACTTATTCTTTTATCACGTATGCAGAAAATCTCACCCTTACACTTTTTCAACTGTCGTTGTTCCTTCGGACTTGGCCTCTCCCAGTCACCGTTGTCTTCCTTCCTCTTTATCACGTTTGCATATTAGCTTGGTTGCATCAGCAGCGTTTGTCTCCATAAGAGCGTTTCCTCGACTCCTCTTTGAGACTCAGCTTTCTGTCTCCATTCATCATTCACGCTTCTTAAAAACATACTGCATTTCTGGTGAAGGTTTCTGTCTTCATGCGAATTTCCATACAGTATCAGAATCACCTATAGAGAAAGGCCAATCTGATTATCCCATTCGACTCACTTGAATTTTATCACGGGCTGCCTCCGCAATGAGTTATCCAATGGAAGATCAATCTTCGCTATATTCTGCAGGCATCTCCGACTGCTCTTTGATAACACCATGTTAACTCTATTTTTACCCTTTTTTGGTAACACTCTCAACCAGCTTCTCGATATTGATTCGTCAATTATCCAGTTGATGCCACACCGCGTCTCCTTCTACACTTACCTAACCCTCTTTGAATCTCTCTTTTTTCACTCTCTCTCCATTTTCATCGGCTGCACACCAAATTCCGTAGATCGCGTTGATCCATTCTGGACTACCGGATCCGCCGTAGACAGTTATCGGCACCCATAAAGCAAGTTGCGTATTATTCCTGCCGAAACACCCTGTTCATATTGTGATGTTCAACACCATCTGCTTTGCGTGTTCTTGCAAACACTGCAATTTGACCCTTCTTCAGTATCGCTTCCAACATCTAGCCGGCCAGCCACAACGTCTTCGTTCCGAATTCAAAACAGAGTTGCAATAGCCGAGTCAGCCCTCTCCGCTTTAGTTCACTTAAGCACTGTCCGAGCTCGCTGTTCTATTACTGCGGTCGTGTGAACCTTAAACTTCAAAATTGTGATTACCCAACATTGCTGTAGATCGCTGTATTCTCTGATCATGCCTTGTGCATGTGCCTTGGCCACGATCAAGAAATATACCATTTGACGCGGTGGTGGTCTGTATGAGCATATAAGTGAAAGACCCACCGCTGTGATGAGTGAATCCATCTGTCAAGCTTCCAGATAGTGGAGAAGAGATGTCGGGCACCGCACGCGGACCCTGCTACGAACGGCGGTCCTCCAGGGGCAAACAGCACATAGGGGAGTTTTTGATCTAGGTCGCTGAAAACCTTCAAGAGGCTAGCTGCCTTCTTCCAAATCAGCGGTCGTGAAATTCTTTAACCTAGGTAGAGCTAGAGTGGACAGAATACCGAAGAAAGTTCACGGAAGAGCAGGAAAATTCGGCCTTTTGACGCTCATAAGATATAAGGGAAGGCCGAATCTACAAAACGCTGCCAACCGCGTGCGTGCATTGAGATGCGGTACGTCTCACCTGAAGGATATAGCACTCCTGTCTACCTAAACTTTGGCAAAAATCCAGTATAAGTCCCCAAATAAAGGACACTGATCAAGAATGTAAACCGCCACGAAAAAAGGTGACCATGACTCGAAACTAGCTTCCGAGAGCCTTACCTTTCAGGTGAGAAATATTGCACAACCAAGAGCAGGTAGCCCTGCTGTGGTCTAACCAGCAAAGTCAGCGTTGGGAAAAAAAGCACGACTGGCATCTGTGACTGCTGAGGCGGACCGCATCGCTGGCATCAAAATATGGCCAAAGGAAGGTAACAAAGTTGGTGCACTTTTCCCCGCCGGATATTGCATACGTTGAGCTGACAGAGTGGATGGCAAGGATTGTGGTGGCACGATGCTCACAGTCTTGGACAAAATCAAACAAGTAGCTGAGGAGAACACGAAAACACCAGACGAGCAGCTCTTTACTGATTCAAAGACAGACGATTCAGAGTTTCTAATATGCATCCACTAAAGCCGTTTTTACCCACACTGAGGAATCAGCGCAGCTGACCTGCCTTCACGGGTCGGAAGCCGCAGCTTATGAGATTACGGTTCTTGGGGTCTCAACTCCTTTGGCTCAGCTGGGGTAAACATTTGGGCCCCTGGACCCCCAATACTGTTGCTTGATTCATCCCTAAAAACCCTGCCCGAAACTTGCCTCAACCATCCAGATGGAGGAAAGCACAACCACCGGGGCTACTAGACCTGGTCATAACAAAGCAAGCCAGTGGTTTCTAAAAGCTGCTGGTCTTTGCACCCACCGGTAGGAATAATCTCGGAGCGATCCGATACAAGTGCTCAACCGTCAAGGAAAAGGCATCTTAAAAAGGGGGGATGCTTCAAGAACGCTGGTGTACAAGGCCCAGCCTGAAAATTTCGGGAAAGAATAAGTAGCCTTCAGGGACGACCTGAAGCTGCTCTCCGGGCACTTTGCTCGTGCGGGCCGAATGGACGGTAAAAGGACTGCACTCAATTCGACCCGCGGAGCTGCTGATCCCAAAGCCGGAGGAAAATGGCATGGAAGACAGCTGCACGCTGCACCTCGAGTATAAGGGGGCGCAAGGAGAGGTTAGCAGGGTCTAAAAGCAGGGCAGACCGGTGTTAGTTCACTCCCGCTAGAAAGGCGAAGCCGTGCTCAAGAACCTACTACAACTGTCCGCAGTTAAGAAAAGCTTTGTGTGTAGCTGTAGACTGCGTCAAACATAGAGGCGGCGGCCATACCTTAGACAGCAGGAATAAGGCTAGATCACCGAAGGGGCGTTTTGAGTTGGCGCAGCAAACCAACTGTGGACCGAACCCTGCCTTCGAACCTCACATCTGATAGCTGATGACGCAACCAGTGCTAATCTCTCTTAGTAATTTAGAGAACGCCGATGGAGGGCTGAACCTGTACAAGGAGTCTGGGGCAGATGGCACCTATTTAGCGCTTCCACTCCCCTATCTCACGTCACAGCAGCACCCCTGGCCGGTTGTACAACAGGCTGCTACCCGGAGCAGAGGGAACATTGGCTCGTGATTTCCATAGTGTAAACTCCCTCAAGAGTGAAAACAAATCACCCGAAGCCACGAAATCCGACGTCTGATGGCATTTAATTGCAAGCTTCAAAACGGAGGGAATGTGTATGCATACGCATCGGAGCCAGCGCTAGTGAAAGCTTGCATCGTACGAATTACCCACTCCCCTCTTTCGGCTTTTCCCTGAGGGATATGTGTGATTCACATTGTGGTAACTTTTGGCTCGGTGATACTTGTTCAGTTTACACGCACGCGGCCTTACCATTGCACGCTAATGCATAGAGCCAATTCCCTCCACATTACACATGCGCATTCACACTGGTCAACCAGTACCCGCCGTAAATGGTTATTAGGTTTGTTACTGAGTTTCATTAGACTATAATGGCATCATTTGAGTTTCCAGTCGTCGTTTGACATTCACGAGGATGATTCTACAATTTGCAATTACTGTTTTCAGGCATACATGCTCACTCACACGCACACACACAATAAAGCCTGTTTGTTCAATATTTCCCTCGAACTGGGGACGCCTACACGCGTTCGCCATTCACATCCGTGAACTCGCACCGACCCTTATGAATTATATTGATGAATGACAGTCAACAAGAAGAGGATCGCGCATTGCCGCGAAGGAATAACTCGTTTGCTTCACTACTGAATTGCGTGTGACGGTGTCCAGTATATATTTCAGCAGATTCCAGATACCATCGGTATTGGGTACGCGCGCCGACAGTAGAGCTTAAGTAGGTGGGAAGAATCATTAGCTTAATCCCAAACCTTTGACGTAGCTAAACTTTGACGGATCTCAATGGGTGGTGTACCAACAGCCTGTGGAAAATCCCGCAAAATTCACCTCATAACTTTGAACTTGTCACAATACTGAATTACATTTATTTGTTTATCCCACTCCTATATTGGTACACTGACATTCGTTTCATCGAATCAACGTGCCAATCTCCTTTTGAACTTGCTCGTTTTGGTCTTACGTGACTCCCATGTACGTCTTACCACACCATGAGTTTGGTTCTTGCTCTTGAGCCCCCGTACTACCGAACTTGAGGTTTGTATATGCTCATGACTTCGTTCATCTCATAATCCATTACCTTGGGAACAACGAATCAGCACTATTTTTAATTTTGGATTCACAATTGACTACCCTGTGCCTAAAGGCATATTTTCCGGACAACGTCTGTTAGTTCCATCCGCGGTGTCTGCTTGATGGGTTTGCCGCTATTAAAGATACACGGATTTGAGCCGAACACTCAGGAAAATAACCAAGCCCACACCCTCTGGCCTTGCACTTTATGAAGAATAACGCAGTCTTCTTGTCGAGGACGCCACCGTGTGCAGATACGAGCGGCACTTAGAGGATTTCCTCCGAGGGTAGCCACGAAGCTACACTTTTATTTGGACCAATGGCATTAACCACGGAACCGTTAGTCGGGTAAGTGCGCAGTGTCCCGGAGAGCCCGGGGGAGTCTACGACTGGATAACAACGTCCGATGTCCTTGTACTGGCGGAAACTTGAATAAGGCAAGATGATGACAAGATGCGTGCCTGCTGAGAGAACAGAATAGACGGAAGGCGAGGCGGAGTATAGCTGCTAACACGGGCCGGCACGGCCCTTTGAGAAGCCCCTCTCAACTTAGTACCTGACTAAGTGCAGGCCAAGTCCGGCTTCTTCAGGGCCGCGATCAAGGTACTCTGCATCGTCCGCATTCACTGGGCGCCGCTGGTGACAGCGAAAGAAGACGTCGAACGTTTACAGATACTGAGGGATTCGTTGGCACAGACGAAGGTGTCCCCCCCACTAAAGGACCTTGACCTGCCGTAAGTCAACCGGGAAGGCACAATCGCACCGGGGAGATGAATGGACTACGAATCTCTGCAGTGGGTCCAGTAGCATGCAATTATGCTGCATGGGAGACAGGCTAAAGTAATAATAAAGCAGTACCAACGGGACGTTAAATAAATGAAGATGGAAGATCCGCTGGGCGGGAGTGTCCACTTGGCCTCAATAGTTACACTAAGGCTAAGTAAGGCCAGAATTAAGTAAGGTCAAGTCAGTATCCTGGCGTTATTAATTAAGACGAACTAAGCAGACCGGGACTGCACACGACAGCTTTGATAGAAGGATGTTGGGAGGTCATCAAGATGGGACTGCTTAGACCTACATAGGATTTTCTACCCCTGATGAAATGTGTCATTTAGTACCGACCCTCATAGTGGAAGTCGAAAGCTTGTAAAGCTGTAGTCATTCTTAAGCAATCGTAGACGGCGAACAAGCCGAAAAAACCTAACCAGCGTGGATAAATTATTAAATGGCAGGGAGCTGGTTAAAAGCGATCCAAATTGCGAGGAAATATTCTTTCGAGATCGGGTTAGGGGCTTTTTTTCGTAAGAACCCCAAGAGGCCCTGTGCACACTCCCGATCCCAGAAACAGACGAGAAAAACCGTGGCAACTGTGAAAGGTTTGCAGGCTCGACTAGCCCTAGGACAGGAAGAAAAGGCCGACAAGTTATAGTCATTCTTTACGAATATACTGGCCAACAAAAAATGTAGAAGGAATACAGGAGATACCAAAGCCTTAGATACCCGGACTTGGTATAGGACAGGAACAAGCTCACACGGGGCCGCGATGCTGAACAGAAACAAAGCCGCTGGACCATGTGGGATCCACTCAGCCATCACTCAGTATCTAGAGGATGTCTTGAAGGCTACGGTGATGCCGGCTTATGAAAACCCACTCTGAAATTGAAGTGGGCCGGAAGACTGGAGAAGGTCAACAGTGGTGGGAATATAGAAGACCTTGTTACCGCAAAAGGCCGAAAACAGTCTTTTGGTCAGCTTAACACCGGTACTGTATAACTGCTTCGAGCGAGTAGCTTGGAAACAGATATCTGTCACGCTGCTCAGGGTGACCTCCTATGATGCACGCTGCACGGGTTTGGGGCAAAACCTCCATTGTAAACATGCCCAATGCACTTAACTGGTGGAGTCCGGTTAGTACAAAGGGAAATCCTGCTGTAGGCAGTCAAATTACAAGCTAGTTCACTGTGGTGGATGCCATGTGCTACTGTAATTTGGGCGGGTATACCGTGATCCATATGCAGAAAGTCGTAGGTCCTCCGGCGTAGCCTCGTAGCTCAGCTGGTAGAGCACTCGCGGTACTAAAGCGAGGGTGGTGACCATGCGGGGGTCCGAATCCCGCCGAGGCCAACGACTTTTCACATTTGGATCACCTCAAAACATTATCAAAATCTGCCAACCAACAAAATCATCTTGCCTGACGAGTCTCTTGCCCTTTCCTGACGGGGAAGCCAGGTGTTTGGACGAACTTCAGCTGAATAAAATCTGTCGTATGGGCTCCGACAAGACCTTTGTTTCTATGAATCACCGGCTTCTGAAAGCCAAACTGCGATCTATAGAGATCGTTGGAAAGAGAAGACAGCGTGTAGGTAGCCCTCTAACAGGGCGACCATCTTCGAGTTCGGGAAACTCGTGGCCGTAGGGACGACGCAACCGCAGTTCTGCCTTCTTTTTCCATAGACACACTTCGCTCACTCATCCCCCCTTAGGTCCGTATAGTACCCAGCTCAATGTTGTGAGCACTGCGTAGGACCCCTGGCGATTTTCTATCCCCTGGTCCGGCACCTAATACGAGTCCGGCAAGTCAAAACAAAGAACAAGGCCCACGTAATGAACCTACTGCTATACAATGTTTACTTCTCGAGGATGACGCCGCCTGAATGAAACCGAAACTTTTGACTTCGGCGCCCTCGTCCGCACGTCATTTATTGTGAAGGCCTCCGTGTACCCAGTATGTTCATTGTTGTCGACGGAGGAGAAATGCAGTCGTGCGAGATACGCAGTCATGACCCGAAACCCACACACCGTGTTCAGTGCTCGTGACGTACGGGTCCTATCAGGTTGTTGTTTCCTTGCAATGTCACATTGGATCCGCTGTCCACGAAAGCTAAAGCTCTAGTCACCCCACCACGGGTCGAGATTCCTGCAGCGACTACACCCAAACAAACCAGCTTGTGAGTAGAACGTGAGACAGAGCAGATCATGCTCGGCTTTGGATTTCCCGGGAGGTGCCTCCACCTGGATTACAAATCGATGGTGCTTGCCCGGGCAACCTTCTTGGTCGCATCTCACCTTTACTTCGGAATCCGCTGCTTGATGTCAGTTGATGGGGCATGTAAAACACTCTCCTGCATCCATGGCCATTTCCAAAGCTCACTTATTGCAGCCTTAAGGAACCTTAATCAACCTGTCATCCAGTGGCACGTTGTGCAACCGTTGCAGCCCAAAGAATTAACACCCTCACTCGAAGCGGCATGCGTGCTCGTCGTATACCGCATTTGAGGTGACTCCTGGCAGCATCATGTGCTTGGCTGGTACTTGACCTGATCAGCCTATGGTTTTCGAGTGCAAGTGGACCAAATTTGCTGTCGGCTATTCTCACCTGCCTGTCTAAGTGATTGGTCGGGTTTACGAATATGATTGCGCCGTCCGCCTCTTCGGCCCAGAGAAGGTAGTTCGGATGACAAACAATGGACTGTAGCCTTCAAGGCATGCACGATGTCCAAATCAGAACGGTGGCTTAGATGATCAAAGGCTATGGAACTACTTTGCAGTTTGCAACACAAGGTCGGACATAGTTTACACGTCACCCTTGATTCGCTGGACCCCACTAGTCATGCCATTGATTAAATTCCTGGCTACCTTAAACGGTTGACCGAATGTGTGCTTCAGAATCTCTCTAGCTTTTGTAAAGCGTTGTTCTGGGTCCAGTGTGGAACAGTCATCGATAGCATCTTTAGCCCGCCCCCGGCAACAGCTGGTCAGGTACGGCAAACTCTGTCCCGGATCGGTCACCCAAGCTTCCTAGATGGTTTCAAACCACTTGACAAACTTGTAGCATTCTTTCGGACCTCCGCCAAGGGGGACCAACTCCACTCTGAGAAGATAAAATAACCCTCGAACCGGTGTGGCTTGCTTGACTTCCGGGGTGACCGCCTTGAACCTTCCTACTGGCTCTAGTGGGGGCTGAGGTCAGCCCCGGAATCATGTCCATTTAGCAGGGCAAAACAAAGAATGTACAGGTTGATCTCATATTCGCCCACCCGAAGCACACAATGCATTGGTCCGACTGATGTGGGCGACCACACATTAAGGCTTGAATACCAACCGCAGGATTCGTCTCGTCTATCGATTCGCGCCATCGATCAGCTGTCCTGCCGCTCGCGGATTTGTGGGCTTGGTAGGGGCCGGTGCTGACGTGCTGTTTACCAGTGAGACTGAATGGTCCACCGTACGGAGTCGGACCATACGATCAACATGATATCCTGGCTTGTTGTCCGCATTGTACTTGAAGGCTCTTTCGCCCAGGTTTCCTTTATTATCCTCGCCTGCCACTTGCTGCCTTGCCAAAGATAACGGCCATTCTAACTCAGGTACCATCGTCCCAAATATATCAACAATCTTACAACCAGATACATCATTATGACCCTACAGACAGGACCGACAAACCCGACAGTGTCTGAACAATCAAACTTACACTCCCCCACCCAAGTGAGTCGCTGCTTTGATTCTTGCTTTGTTTATGGCTGTTTTGAACCTCTTACGGATGTCTGTGACTTACCCTGATCCAAAGTGATCCACATGGCTAGTGCAAAGCTCAATCGAGCAAAGAGTAGCCAATTGAGAATCCAAAATTAAAAACAATATTAATTCGTTATTCCCGCGGTAATGGATTATGAAATAAACGAAGTTATGAGCATATACAAACCTCAAGTACGGTAGTACGGGGGCTCAAGAGCAAGAACCAAACTCATGGTGTGGTAAGACGTACATAGGAGTCACGTAAGACCAAAACGAGCAAGTTCAAAAGGAGATTGGCACGTTGATTCGATGAAACAAATGTCAGTGTACCAATATAGGAGTGGGATAAACAAATAAATGTAATTCAGTATTGTGACAAGTTCAAAGTTATGAGGTGAATTTGGCGGGATTTTCCACTTTTGCTAGTCACGGTGGTGGCGTTGGTCCCGTTTTGCACCATAATCTTATTTTATGGCACTAGCTTGTCCCCATCACAGCAGGTAGGCCAGCCGTTCCATAAACCTATCACCTGAGGATGGTTTCGATCCCCCCGATCCCACCATTCTACGACTTCTTCGCCAAGCTATTGAAGTGGCACTTTCATGCCTCTGTCGCCCAACAGCGATGCTCCACATTACATAGAAACATTTCCCCCGCCCCTTAGGTGGCATCTTTTAGGAGATTTTCACCACTCTGATGGAACACTCCTCCCTCCCCCCCCCCCAGTTTTGCCCTTCAACTTGAGTCACCCTTCCTGATAGTTTTGACTTTCCTAAGCAGTTTGCCCCTTAGGCCGGGCCACCTGCTGGACGTACTCCGTCATGTTCGGTTTCAGGCTTCACGCTCTTCTCTCTCCTACCTATTTTCACTTGGAGTGTGCATGAGCCCTCGTAAGGGAGGGAGGAACAGTGAGCTATTTTCTGCTTTGTGAATGTACGCCTAATTCACAGGTCGAATTCCTTCTCTACCAAAAATGGCCGCTTCTGGTGACGCCAAAAGAAGGATTGATCGCACTAGATTGCCTCACCCTCCAGTCAGTTTGTACTTTCCTTCTCATCACAGCTCACTGCCTGATAAGGGTGCTCAGCTTCCGACTTTTTTTCTGGTAATGATATTTGAGTTGATGTAGGAATAACCGTGTTAAAAACCACTGAAAGGGCGAAGCTGGACCCAAAAATGGTACTTTAGAAAAAGAGCTTCGGGAGATGTTGTATGGTATCGGTTTACTCCGAAACCTTCAAAAACCACCGAAAAAGAACGTTATAAAGGTGCAACCGGCGTTTGAAGTTATTAGGCTCTTCGAGAAATAACTGTGCCGTATAGCTACGTACATCACCGCGGTTCGGGCGAAATAAGGCTCGTCTTCTCAACAAGCAATGCAAAACTTTTACCGCTGAGGTCAATCCGGAAGTCCACACCACGCGGTAGCTGAATAGGACTCCGTCCTAGCTCAAACCCCCATAGGGTGCTTAGTCGGAGTAAGACTCTCTTTGGCAATACGTAGCCCAATTTGAAACGAATCTCGTAATCAAAACGCGGTTATTCGTGAAATTCGACGATTCTAGATTATCAAATGGACGATGACCTAAAATAGATACGAACCTCAATTATGCAATCACAGGGACTCAGGAAACGAGAATCAAGTTGAGGCTTGCAAGAAAGGAGCACGTGCGTCACACAGGTCCAGGATAGAATATGACAGATTAGCGAGCTGGAAGCAAACAAACGATCGTTGGATCATGAAAACATACATTGCATAAAAACAAGCCGGTAGTGTTAATGGGTGAGTGATGTCAAAGAAACATGAGATTGCCGTGTTTCGGGGGGGGGGTTCCACAACTGGTCGTTACAAGGCCCACCAAAATCCTCCCGGATCTTAGCAGGGTCAAAGGTTTGGGATAAGAGTACTGATTATTCCTAACTACTTAGACCCTGCTGCCAGTGTGCGTACCCAACACTTTTGCGGTCAACATTCTACTCACCACCACACTTGATCCGGCGGCTACACCAACGCGATGTTACTCTGCATCGTCCATGAGAGTGGCTGATCGACGGTGGGTGTGAAGGGGGAACATAGGAGCTGTCGTCGGGACAGCCGTCGTGCATCGGCTGCGTGTGCTTGCGTGAGTGCTTGTGCGAGTGGTTTCACAGTTGAAGTCTCACCCTGGTGTATGAGCCAAAGTAACAACTACCAACTTGGGGAGGTATCCTCCATACTGCCAGTGGTGAACGAGGAACAGTGAGCCCTGCAGCGTATTTGATGTGGGTCGTGGAGCGTAAACTCTTGCAATGTAAGTGTGTGGTTGGTATGTCTGGGAGTATGATCGAATCAAAAACACTACTAAATATGGGAGAAGCCTCCCTTGACGTCAACGAAGAATGGAGAGCTTTGTAACATGTTTGATGGAGGTCATGAAGTAAAAGCGTGTATCGTGTACTTGTGTGTGCCTGGGTGTAGGTCTAGTTCAATCCGTCTGTATGTCGTAAATGCCCCTACACATGGAAGGTGCCTTTAACCACTCCAAAAACGAATGAGGAATAGTCTACCGGGGCTCTTTCTTACCGGCTTCTCCGTCTTCAGTCTCGAGGAGGTTGATACTGCGCACTTCGCGGATTAGCATTCTGTTGGCGGTCTTCACCTTGACAGTTTTTATCATTTTGTCAGAGCTTCTGATGGTTTCACTAGCCACGTCCAAAGTCCAGCTGCTGAAATGTGCGTGTTCATCGGTGATCATCACTACATCTCCAACCTTGGGTGGTCTTGCTTTGATCAGCCATTTCGGTCATCTTGCAGAGCCGGTAGGTACTCCCGCAGCCATCGCCTCCAAAAAGCCTTGGCAAGATAGTTTGCCTGCTTTCATTCATGGAGGTGGCTCCCACCAAGGTTTGTGGGTCCTTGAAAACCCTCGTTCGACCTTAGTGTCAACAGGTCGTTCAGGGTGGGCGCCAGATTGGTGGGATCGTCGTTGGTTACCGGAACCAGTGGGCGGTTGTTCAGAATTCTTTCGACCTCGGTCATGCTCTTGCTCAACGTTTTGTTGTCGGGCGGCTGTCGCTCAACTATCGACAGCAATATTTGCCCGGTGGACCTGATCAGGCGCTCTCACACACCACGGTGATGACTGGTCCGCAGAGGCTTGAAGTGCCAACCATGGGGAGACTAGTTATTGTAAATGCCTCTGCTGATTCAATTTACTCGTTGGTGTCTAAAGAGATGAGCTGTAACCTCAACCGGCCGATAGTCATTACTTGGGTTCCGCCCACTGTGCTCACCGCTAACGACGTCGTGCTTTAGGCGAACAGGTGTACGTTGGCAAACAGCTCCCTCATCAGGATTGTGTATGGACCACTATCGACGGAGGCCAACGCTTTGACTACCCCAGCCAGAGGCTTCACTCCCGCGGCAACTACCCCTGGACTAATGGATTTTCTGGCCGACCGTGAAGTTGGACAAATCACACTGGGCTTGATATTCGCCTCTGGCGAGTTTTTCTCGCCTGGTGTGGCAACCGGTGGTTTCTGCCCGGACCACCTTCGTGACCACATCTGGTTCTTGTTCGACAAGCTGCCAACCGGTGTGTGGTATTGGGACATATAAGGCATATAAGGCACGCTCCTGTCGTCCTCGCCATTCAACAACGTCCGTGGAAGGTCCAGCCACCGGGACGTTCGAGCGACGCGTAGCAACCAGTTTCGACACAACTCAAAGCAAAGGCGATTCCAAATAGCCACGGTACTATATACAACAAAATAATTAACTTCACTATGACCAAACCCCAATGGTGTTCCTTCTAGGCTCTTACGATCCAAATTCAACAACAAATCAACAACTGCAGCTGAATAACAGAAAAAGGTTAGATGCAGAAGATGAGATTACCGAATACAGTCACAACGAAGTTCAAGCTGAGCGACTCACGCTCGAGGCAACGGCGGGAGTCCGGTTTGTGACAAAGATTTAGAGCAACAAAACAAACGAAAGGAATTCCGGCAAAGATGGTTCATACGAAAGAAAAATGTCGTTGATAACATGGATGCTAATGCATGGAACGGGGTATCCTGAACTCTTTTACGCCGGCCCCCAAAATCCGATCCGGATTTTTATTGTTCACCACTAGGTGTGGTCGACCTCATGCACCTGCCCGCCCTACGGTTCCCCAATACCTAGAACTGATCACCGTCAACGACAGCTTCTAGTCGGACAAGTGTATCAACTCTCAGTTGTCCCTCCCGGTTCGGCAGATCCGAAGACCCGCCCCCCACTTGGGAAGAGTTGGCTTTTGAACTTACACCACTAGTGTCCGTTTCACCCTCAACAAAACAAATCTTTCTAATGTCACGGAACACTAATCCTTCATTTGTTTGCACTGTTGCCGTTCGTACCAAGCCATCATCCGGAGCTGAGAAGCTTTCGCTAATTTCGATCGGTCACCGACCACGCAGCAAAGCCTCCGAAACTAGTAGCACTACATCACCTGATCTGAAGTTGCTTTCTCGAGTTATCCACTGCTGCCGCTGTTGTAATAGTAGAAGATATTCCCTAGCACATCTCTTCCAAGACACAGATGTCAGGTAGTTTGCCTGCCTTCACTGATGAACCATTCTCTAGCAACGAATTCGTCGGAATGTCTTGTGGGTTCGCTCTCAGGACAAGTAGGTCATTGGGCTTGAGCACTGGCAGATTGCGACAGTCCGAGGCCAAAGGCACTAGCGGTCGTCGTTTAATATCTGCTCAATTTCCATAAGAAATGTCAACAATATTTCGTCAGTCATCGGCTGCTAGCCACAAACTGAAAGAAGTACTCTTCTAACCGAGCGCACTATGATCTCCCATATGCCGCCACGGTGACTAGCATGTAGGGGGTCGAAGTGCCACTTCACGCCCCGTTGAAACAATCTATCAGCAGTCTTATCACTAGACCAGTTTCCCATTAGGTTCTTCAATTCCCTTTGAGCCCCAACAAATTTTGTACCATCATCACCAAAAATCTCAGACAGTGCCCCTCTCCTCGGCAAGGAAAGCAGTAGTGTCGTAATGAATGAATCCCTGCTTCGAGAATAAGAAACTTCAATGCTTAAGTGCTGCACGCATCTGGAGGCAGGTGGAGATGCATCCATATCGTTTCTTCATGCTGCGTCCATGTCAAGCTGCAAGTGGCCAAAATAATCTGTTCCGACCTGCTTGAACGGAAACCTGCCTTGTTGGACTCCAACTATTGGTACAGGAGCCATCATCTCTTTGCCTACGACCACCAAACGCTTCCAACATTTTCAACATCTGCCAAGTACACGCTTGACGGCAGCTCCCGTCTGTACAATCCAAAATACTTTGCCAAGTTCCGCGAGTAACTGAGATGGTCCTGCATGTCCTTCTATTGCATAGTACTATCGGATTATCGAGTCTGTAATCGGGTGAGTCCTGGGTGGTATCACCAGATGTTCGACACCTTGATGCTGATTGGAGTTGTTCATTCGTCCCCCAACAGAAGTAACTCTATTTGATAAAATTAAATCGAGTTTTAATAGAGTCCTGTTCATTGGAGATTTTTTAGCATTGAGGTTATTATTCCTGGCTCGTAACCATTTTGAACCTTCACCATAGACCTTGGCTTGTAGGACTAGAATAACACTTTCCTCTGCTTTAGCAATGTCGTGCAACTTTAACTGTCCAGTTTTCAGTCTTAGATCTGTGAGCCCCCTCTCATGACTACAATGTACTTTTAAAAACAGGTTAACCACACTACAGACTTCAGCAAGTGAAACCAACTGGAGTACCTAGCTAGAATTGCGTCCGTCCGTGCATCCCCCTACATTGTGAAAACTGTACTCGAAGGCTGCTTCAACTCCGCTTTCGGTGGTGCTGCAGCAACCGTAGGACTGGTCGGCTATAAAGTTTCATCATTCATCGAGAAGTTAAGAACTTCAAAAAAGCCGCTGATATCACTCGGTAGTGTTGTGCCTCTTGATGCCAGGTCAGCAGAGTTAGTCTCCAATCTGACGTGACATGATGGATTTCAGCCAAACGGTTGGCAACGTACGTACTGAATCTCGTTTTAGTGTTGCTTATGTAGCGCAAAACTATAGCAGAGTCCGTCCAGTGGTAAGTCCTATCCAATATGATTCCAGTTTCTTTTATAAGAATCCGAGAGACTCTAACGGCCCGTCTTACTTCGGCTAACTCCAAGCGAGGGATCGTTGCGGTCCTCAGGGGAGCCACCCTTGCTTCAAAGAACAATAGGGCACAATCGGGGGCTATGTTCCTTGAAACCATTCTGGAATACGCCACCACTCCGCAGCCAACTTCAGAAGAGTCACAGAATAAATGAAGCTGTACACCTTCGTTCAGTTAGTCACCTCTAATAGCAGGAGGCTGAATTTTGAATGCCCAAAGTTGTTCCGTGCTTCTCAACCACTCATTCCAGCATCACAAGGGTTTTCCTCCAGTCGGGTCGTCCCATCCAAGCTCCAAGCGACAGAGTGACTGCAATAAAACCTTGCCTGGCGGGATGAAAAGTGAAACCAACCCTAGTGGGTCGAACACTGACGATACTATAGACAGCAAGCCATGCCTTGTTTGGGGTTTTCGGCGTACTGTGAATGAAATTCGGAACGTGTCCTCTATTGAGTTCCGTTCCAATCCCAACGTCCTCTCCGTCACAGGCGCGCAATCATCTATTTCCTAAGTAGGATGGACCATCTCAGATTTCCGTAAAATATCCAGGACCTCCTTACGATTACACACCCACTTATGAAGCCGGAATCCGCTTTGTGATAATAGTTCACTCATCTGAATAGCAACCATTTTGCATTCTCCTGTGTGGGCAAGGACACAAGACAGCCGTCTACGTAGAAGCTATCACACACGGCCCTGGATACGTGATCCTCATACTGTCCTCCCCAATCGTCTGCCGTGCGACGTAACGCGAAACTCGCACAGCACGGGGGGGAAGTGGCACCAAATGAGTAGGCATTCCTTTGATATTCAACAAGATTACCACCTAGTTGACCGTTTTCCCACCAAAGGAACCTAAGTGCACCTTTGTCTCTTGTCGGCACTCGAACCTGCACAAACATTTCTTCAATTCCCGCAGCCAATGCGACAGATTCCTTTCGAAAACGAAGCAACGCTCCAACTAGGTTTGCTGTCGTGTCCGGCCCCGTAGCAGGTAATCATTCAAGGAGCGTGCCTGGAGTGCAGCCGCACAGTCAAACACCACCCTCAACTTGCTAGGCATTCTGGGTTTATAACTGCGTGATTTTGTAGGCACCACTTAGGCTCGAAACCCATTTTTAGCTGTACATCGGGCACTAACCAGGCTTGGCTCTTGCGCAAATAATCCTCAATTATTGTAGAGTATTTGTCAAAGAATTCAGGGTCACACGCAAACCTTTCCTCAAGCAGTTCATCCTCTCCTTGGCCACTATATAAGTATGTGGTGGTCTCACTATAGGATTCCTCCATGGCAGTGCAACTTCATATAGTCCACTCAACAAGGTTATGGCATTGGAAACCATATCAACAGCTTGCCTGTCTTCTAATTGAAGAGAGAATTTTAGTGCACACCCACCGCAGGAGTCGCAGTCGTACAGTCGATCGACCTGTTTTGCTAAGGGATCGATTCCTCTCTCAGTATGGATTACTGCCCTCACAAAGCGTGGTTTCTGGATTATCGGACCAAGAACAATCCATCCTAAAATCGTCCGTACGTTATAGGGTTGTTTTCTTTTGCCGTATCTTTGCTCTAATGCCCAATGTGCTTCTGGGACGTCGGAACCTATCGGGATTCGCACTCTTGAATCTTCCAGATTCTGCCTTTGGAGGCACTGTAGGTGAGGCCGGGGTAAGAAGTCCGTATCTGTGCGGTACCGGACTGCTTCAATTGGTAGCCTACTAACAAGGAAGGTTCTCTCTGTGTTCACGAAATCATTCTCTAACAGTAAGTTCAGTCGCAGCTCCGTTATCCCCGAATTCCAAGTGGTAGCCCCATTTACGGTGGAAATCGAAAGTGGGGTCGGGGATGCCTTCAAGCCCACTAGCTCCATAAGGTCTTCCTGTATTAAAGTCACATCCGACCCGCTGACCAGCAAAGCGTGGGCCTCCACGGAGCCCCCCGGTCCGTCTACTCCTACTGGTAGCACAACTTACCCGATATGATATTCTGGCCTAAGAGTAGCCGCACCATTATCGGTCCACTGCCCAGGCCTTTTTGCATTGTCCGTACCAGGCTTATCCAGGTGCAGCCCTTATGTTGTATCTTGCATGACTCGATCGGTACGTTGTTTCTGTGCGCCGTGCAGTAGAGAGTGGTGTCAATCCTGGCAACCTGATACTGAACATGGTTTGGAAACAGGACGGTCGCTAGAGAGATGTCCAAGCCTGAGACATGAAAACAAGCCTTGAGTTCTCTAACCAATGCCCAACGACCGGGTATGTCACGAGACAGAAATCGCAGACATTCCTTAAGTGCGTGTATTCCATTACACACCGAGCACCTATTAGCAGCGACCAACAAAGTATTACCCTGTTTTGGAGTGAACCGAGTCGTTTCTGGATGCGGGTTATGTAAATAATTCCTCCAACAGGATGACCGCGATTATCCCTGAGCCTTGCCATTGGCGGCCAGTTTGCCGAGCCCACTTCGAGCAATCCGTGCCTCACGGGACACTAATTGCTGCAGATCTTGGAACCTGGGTTCATCTCTTCTCCTCAAGATATCACCAACGGCCCTAGCCCACAAATCCTAGAGGCGAGTTGGTGGCACTCGAGTAATCCGTTTCACGGTCTGCAGTGAGTTGACGTCTGACATGCAATTCATCTGTGTGAGAGCAACTTCACAGTGAAGCATTTTCAACGACAACTTGGTCAGGGCTTCCGAATCCTCCACCAGAGGCTTCAAGCCCTGAGCAAGCCGTCGATCAGTGAACGAACCACTAGAAGCTCTCGTCCATAGAGATCCTTTAGGATTTCCCCAGCTCTATTAAACGCCGGTGTTGGAGGCAAAACAACACTTTCGGCAATCGCATCCCTTGTTTGTCCCTTGCAGTAATGCACCAAATAAAGTAAGCGCTGACCATCGTCTCGAACTCTACCATCGAAGTAATGTTCAAACTGTTTCACAAACCTCCAGTACGTTGACGAGCAGCCCGCAAATCACTTTAGTTCCACTCTGAGTAAATCCAAACGGTAATCCGCCGCCGGTTTCGCCACTGGAACCATGTGTGTCGTTCCTGGTGCGTCCCTCTGTACGTGGCAATCACCTAGGTAGCGAGAAAGATGTTCACCGACCATTACTCGACCCTTGACTTCATCTCCGTTGACAAGGATTTTCTTCTTCTTCAGCGGGTGTCAAACGCAGCTCCGTCATTTCCGTCTCGTTCCTCACCTAGAGCAGCTTGCGTTGCTTAGCTAACTCTCATTGTTCTGCAACCTGCTTCTCCTTCAACTCAGCTAACAACAGATCAGCTCTAGCTCTATGGGAAACCGAGCTAACCCTGGAACAACCTGATAAACTAGAGCCTGAGCAAGAAACATGACCAATGTAACGGTTATTCCGACTGTGAGCAACGCATAGCCAACTCAAACGAATCCCAAAACCAGAACAAGATCAATTCCTAGTTTCTACGGTACTGGATTATCAAGTCATACGCGTATAAATATATACAAACCTCAACTGTACGGCCACAACGTCTAACAACGAGGACCAGAGTTCAACAAATGTCAATGTCAGATACCACCACCACGGCAGTCCAAGTTCGAATCAAAATTATGCCACTTCACGCGAGCAGAATATAAACAAATGTTGAAGTGTAGTGATTGATGCATGCTGTACTTGTTCCAGGGTCAATAAAATAAAGAGCATAGTCTGAACAGCACAATTATAAGACAAAGGCTAGGGAGGATTTCCACGCATGTACGTTACACCGCCCATCGAATCCTCCCAATAAACGGTCAACATCCAATGAGTAAATAGGGGTGCCGATTCGCCCTAACCCACCCAGGCCCTAAGTCAGTGCATACGCGGGTCGCCATGGATTTTGTCTATCGTCCACCAGTCGCTGACACGCTTGCAGACTTCTTGGGGTTATGCGCCATCTCTAGACGTCTCCCAGTTTCTTCTGAGGATGATACGACATCATCCGTATAAAACAAGGGGCTTCGATGTGATTGAGATGCGTAGGCAGATTACGGAATGTGGGTGAAAAGGCTGCCTGAGCAAGAGTAAAGTACGTGGCAAGATGAAGACTGAGAGTTCGTGATGAAAAACAGAGACGGCTACAGGTAACTCGAACATCAGGGGGTCAACGTGTGTTGTTGTCAAATAAGAAGTATGTTCGAGTCACAACTTATACACACTTGCACACAGGTTGAATAATAATACGAATAGGTCACGGGAGAAGAGATAATTTTACAAACGGTCAGTAAGTGCTTGTTCAAGAGTCTTTGCTACTTCACAAACAATGTCGTGTCATGTGACAAGCCAAGGTTTCGACAGCTAACTCCATAGTAAATCGTGAACAACGTATGAAATTAGACACAAATATGCTTCAAAGACGGTGTGAAGGTTTGGGTCCTACGGGAGAATGCACGAGGAATGAATAAGTAAATTCAGCTGCATCTGGTATCAGCAGACGTGTATTTAGCTTGGTCTGTAGCGTCGACCTCGCCCTCACCACTGTCACCTTCACGCAGACATATCTTACGGATATCTCGCTAAACGTCTCCTTTGTTCGTTCTCACCACCACCGTGTGCACGAGGCTATCGATTTCTGTACGGCAGTCCTTGATCACTCCAACCGGCCAATCGTCTTTGTGTAATTGGCTCTCCACGAGGATGACTACATCGCCACGTCTGAACGACCTCTGTTTGGAGATCCACTTTTGGTGAAGCCGCAGTGTCGGTAGGTACTCCCTCGTCCAACATTTCCAGAAGGCCTGTGCCGGGTGGTTCACTTGCTTCCATCCAACGATTTACGTTCCACGTAGGGTTTTCGGTGTGGTTGCCCCTACAACTGACCGCAGTAATAGTAGGTCGTTGGGAGTGAGAGCCGGGTCTGGGGCGATCGGCACCGGAGGTCTGTTGTACGATGTGCTTTCTACTTCTGTTAGTAAAGTAGTCAGCATCTCGTCATCGAGGGTTTTGTTGTGAGGTCGGGACTGCGGATATTTTCCTATTCGATCGTATCAGCCTTTCCCAAGCGCCACCACGATGACTGACATAAGAGGGGTTGAAGTGCCATTCTATCCCCCTTGTCACGGTCTTGTTTTGTATTTTGGCGTGGTCCAGGCGGTTCCACCACTTTTCTAACTCCTTATGAGCCCCAACGAAGTTTGAGCCACTGTCTGAATATTCGTTCTCGGGGACTCCCCGCCTCGCGATGGACCTTTGAAAGGCCATTAGAAATGAATCGGTGGTCATATTATGCACTACTTCAGGATGGACTGATCTGTGTTGTAAACATGTTATCGGGCTGCCACACCTCTTTTGGGTGCCCTTTGCTGTCGTACAAGTAACGGGCCAAAGCAGTCGACGCCAACTTCCATGAACGTGCAACATACCAGTTGAACTCTCACGGCTGGAAGGGGGGTCATCATTATTTGGCCTGCTACCGCCCTCTGGCGACGACAAGTGATGCAGTTGCTTATGACTCACTTGGACGTCGCTCGTCCCTTTGCCACCCAAAATAGTCGACGTACGTTGTTCAATAAGTGGTTCAAACCTGCCTGTCCCTCTTCTCGATGCACATGGTCTACCAGGTATCTCGTTATGTAGTGGTCACCAGGGACTACTATAGGGTGTTATGTCTCGTACTCCAGATTTGAATTCGTCAGCCGCCCTCCAACTCTCAGTAGTCCGTTGGTTCGCATAGGATTTAGTCCTCGGGTACTGCTGTACAACAGCCTGCTTCCTTTGGTGTTATCATCTATCCTGGCTAGCTCGCGGGCCTCGAACGAGAAAGCATCTAGTTGTAGTAGGCGTAGAACGTCGAGTTCGGCTTGGTTCAGCTCGCCCGGTAGTATCGTCCCCACACTTAACGTGTTGTGGTCGTGTGCCTTTCATAATCAATAGGAGTACTTTGTATCGTGTCCACCAGACCACGGCTCTTAACATTTTTGCCCAGTCGGGAAAGTGGCACAGTTTTTCTACTGGGCCTACTCTTCCCGTGAAGTTTGTAGCCAATATCAGTCTTCTGGTCTCGATATCGCCATCATCAGACTTAGGCATTAGTAGCGTTGGCCACGTCCCTTGAGCTACAGTTAGGAAGTCCGGTACCATTGTCCACATCCGCAACCTCTCTAGTGTTTTCAGGCCTCTTGAGCAGAAGTCGGCCGGGTTCCTGGCGGATTTTACATGTTGCTACTAGTCGGTTTTAGTCGACTCGTGGATTATAGTGAGTCTGTTGGCCACGAAAGTGTTAAAACGAGTGGTAGTGTTGTTTATGTAATGTAGTGCCGTGGCTGAGTCCGTCCAAGAGTTTGGTGTCCAGTTTATCCGATCGAAGCATCTCCTAATGAGCTTCGTGGCTTTCACGGCCAGTACTGCTGCCGTCAGTTCCAGCCTCGGAATGGACACCGCTTTCATTAGAGCCATTCTCGCCTTTGCGAATAGTATCTGGCTTTGCCGCCCACCTCTTTTGTCCACCCAGCAGCCGTAAGCCACTATCCCGTAGACTATTTCTGATGCATTAGAAAATAAGTGGAGCTGGGAGTCATTTGTGCACTTGATTCCTGTCAAATATCTTTGTATTCTGATCTTACCAAGTTGCTCCAGCCTGTGCAGCCAGTCGCGCCATCGCTTATCGTCGTCATCCTGGAAAGCTTCGTCCCAACCCGGCCCTCTCTTGCACAGCGATTGCAGCAAGTACTTTCTCGGTAATAACCATGGCGAAACGAAATATAGGGGATCATAGGGGCTCGAGACTGATGATAGGACTCCTCTCCGTGGGACTGGTCGTTTGGGTAGGTCCAAAATGAATATGAATTCATCACCTCCGGATTTCCATTGAAGTCCAAGCGTGCGCTCCGTTGGTGAAGAGGATCCCAAAAGCTCTCTCGTACACTCCATTTTTTCGGACCTCGGGATAACATTGAGCACCTTCTGGCTGTTTGAGGTCCATTTAGTGAGGTTGAATCCCCTGGCCTTTTGAGTGGCGATCAGTTTGGTCATATACAGAATAGCAGTACTTGGGTCGTCAAAGGAACACAGAAAATCGCCCACGTAGAAGTGGTCCATTGCCCTTCCTAATAAATTGCTGGTGCCACCAAAACGCTTGAGGGTTTTCCGGAGGGCAAAATTAGCACAGAAGAGGGATGATACCGTCCCAAAGGGATGAACGGTCAGCCTGTACTCGTCAGGTGCGCGATTTGCATCGTTTTCAGGCCACCAGAGAAGAAGAAAGGCGTCCCTATCTTTACCGGGCATCTTCGCTTGTAAAAACATTTTCATGAGATTTAGTATAGTATATTTCTTGACCATGGTCAATACACATGCACAAGGCAAGATCAGAGTATACAGCAGTACATGTCAATGTGAGATATTCACAAATTCTAAATTTATAAACCACAGCAACTGAAATACACCAGTAAAGTCACTTAGTGTTTGAGTAAACAAAAGTGGTAATGGTTGAGGCGGGAATTCCAAATCGGTTTCGAAATCGCTGGGGGCGGTGTGGATAGCTGGACAGTCGTGGAATTGCTTATATAAGCGACAAATGGACGGTCACTAACAAGTAACCGGGTGGAAGAGATGCCAAAGAACATTGTTAGAAGTAAAGCAAGCGTGGGGCTTTCAAAGTGCAGTCAGAGATACCAGCGGAATATTGGACACTGATCCAGCATTGGGTAACTAATTGTGGGGGAAGCATGTGAAATAAAGGCAAGTGATTCAAAGGTGATAATAAAACGGACCTTTTGTGCAGGTGATTACATTGTCATATGGAAATTCAAATGAAGGCGAAAAGATTTGCAGGGACTTCAGTGAACTTTTGAAGAGCATGAATGGTGTATGGACATATAACGGACTATTAAAGAAAAGAAAATCCGTCAATAAAACGGATTAAAGGAGACAAACGTCAATGGTTCGGCTAGGCAGGAGTTGGAAGAGTGTAAAATGTTTTTTTTTGTATTTGATAGAAAATTGGTAATCAAATTATGGTTGGCTGCGGATGGCTGGTATTCTGTTCCGTAAAGACCTTGGTTGCAGGTAGAATGTTGTGGGAAGCAGGTAAAATAGGGCTGGTTTGACGAAGTTGACAGCTGCGAAGGCTGGGTTCCGGCCATTGGTTTCGTACTGCAGCGCGGGAAGAATTGAACTGTTGGGTTGGATTATTTGGGAATAGACGTTGAGCGGATGTGTTGATGGTTGCTGTCAGGAATCACCTCTGCGATCCGGTGAGACTTTCATGAGGTTTTGTTAATCCATGTACGGTGCCCCATGTAACGTCAGCAGGCGAGAGTATAGGTATAAACCATTGATCAAATCGTCCAGTCCTTACGGTAATCCGGAATAAACGTCGATTTGGCCGATGGATACCCAAGTAACCAATGCAATCTGGAAGAGATCAGGAGTGCGGCAGTCTGGAGAGTGTTCCAGCTGTGGGTTATGATTATCGTTTATATGGAAGCAAGAAAACGAACATTTTGTTATCCGAACAGTTAGTTATCGTTTGGCTAGTGGACAGGTCTATTAGGGATCCCTAGACGGAGACTGGTAGCTTTCTAGGGTAGTTGGGTGATGGTACAGATTTGGGGCTATGTCAGGTGGATGAGGATAGGGTGTCCGTTTGGGAACCAGGAATAAAACAATGGTAGATGGTATGGTCTGGAAGGAGAATGAGAAAATAGAAAGATAACAGTCTGGTCAGTTCACCAGCTGTGGTAAGGGACGGCAAACAGTAAAAGGGGGGGGAAACTGAGTGTTAAAATGAGGATTTTTCATGTGGGGGCAAACGTGCTGGTATTCGGCAGGGGCATACGGATTCCGGTTGGAATTGGGTCTTAACTTACCATGAGCATGTGCGTAGAGAAGTGAAGCCTAGTTACTAAGGAATGGTAATCCGTGTGGCAAGGCTTCAGTGTACGAGAAAGGCACAAAAAAGCGGATGGGACGGCTGAGTTATAGCCTGAGCCAAGAATTAAGTGAGAGCGAGCACTCATCGCTAAAGGACGGAACGGTTTTATTTATATATACGCAAATTGTGTGTAGTAAAATGGCACAATCTAGTTAGGAAGGGGGACAAGTGAGTGGAGCATACCCAAGGTATATATATATATATATATATATATATATATATATATACGTGGGTGCGATCATCGGACGGGTCATTCGAAAGCGGCTGGACGCAAAAGACTATGGCAAGGAAAGTGAGATAGAGTGATGCAGCTGAGGATCAACGGTTAACGGAAAGAAGAACAAAAGTTAAGCACGGGCTCATCGGTGCGGCGGATCCTTAAGGCACATTGAGGCCATGAAGCGTAAGACTAAAGGGGAAACGCCTAAGTGTGGCTAGAACTTTCAATGGGAAAGTTAGTATTTCGCCTAGAGTGGTCATTGAGCAGGAGTAAAGACCAAGTTCTGCATGAAATTACAGAAGAACCTTAGCTGGGGGATAGGGTAGGAGCAGAAATGGTAACGTCATAACTCAGTGTTGAGTTCAGTTAGTGAGTCACGCTAAGTGCGATGAATCAGACTGGATTTTCCAATTCGAAATCGCAGAGGTGGTGAGCGAAGTATGAGTGGTGGGACCTGGTGCGGAAGAGAGGCATTGTAAGCTAAGAGATATCGAGGAGCGTTGAGTTACTCACCATGATTTTGTTAATAATTATAGGACAGTAATGAGTATATATATATATATAAGTATATATTTATATATACATGTACATATATATATTTGTATATGCAAATATTATATATATATATATATATAAATCCAACCGGGGGTTAGATACTGAAGCAGTTTTTATGGCAATGTTGAGGTTGGTTTCAGGGCCGCATACGCAATATAACTAAATGAAGTTAATAAATCGTGGAGCGAGTGAGAGATATTGACAACCTGTGGGGAGTAATACCGTGGTCTCTATAAATGCGAGCGCATCTGAAAGGATTTATTTCAAAGTTGAATTAGCAGGATCCTATAAGTTAGTATGGAAAAACAGTTAGTGGACGCAGACGTGCTTACATATGTCGATGGCGAAGGCTAGGAGAAGCGGTCAAACAAAGCAATCAGAATTTTTAAAGCGGTGAGGTTATTTTGGAAGGTAAGGTAAAGAGAGAAAGCAGAGCAACGGCTTAAAAGTCAAGGCCTATCTCGTAAGCTTGACGTTCGGTTACGTGAACGTTGGATAAGCGCAAAACAGTTGGGACAGTAAGGAATTTATCAATAGCATGCACGAATGCATACTTTGGCCGAGAAGATCTGATGTGCAAGGGAAGTTTATTCCAGATTCTGGAGTACGCGAAGAGAAAGAACTTAGAGCGTAGAACAGTCCTCGCGGAGGGTGTGGTAATAGCATACTGTCTATTCCGGAGTGAATATCCAGTATCCGGGGAGAAGCACAACTGGTTGAACTGCGTTACACCGGGTGTCTACCGTTGTGCCTCGTGGATATATATTGTCCTGTGATATTTGTGGCTTCTCAGCGGATTTATAAACATTATGAGTTCAGTTACCTCTGAGGATCAATGTGCGTGTTTGGTGTGCAAGAAAAATATTGGCCCTCGGGTCAAAGCCCTGATGTGTGATTTTTGCGAGGGGTGGATTCACCTAAAGTGTACTAAAATCGACAAGGATAAATATGAGTGGCTGAGTTCCTGCGGCTCCCCATTCCTGAAAATTCTATGCACAGATTGTACCACCGCAAATAAAAGAAAAAGAGATGAAGCTGATTCAGCGGCAAATCAGGCACCCGCGGTACCGTGTTCAACGAGCCCCAGGTCCCACGCAGAAGTAGCTTCAGGCGCTACGAACAACCCATTAAGAGAAGTGAAGAAGCAACGCCGAAAGAAATCCGTGGTCACAGACAAAGCCGAAGTAGCTGTACACTCGGAAGACAAAACTTATGTTCCGCAAGTATCGAATACAGCCGGCGGAGGCACAGACCCCGATCCAGGGCAGACGGAAACCTTGAGTCAATGGAAAACAGTAAAGCCACGTCAACGGATGGCTCCGCCACCTAGGACCCAATGCTTCCTAGTCGTGAATCTTTCGGAATCAACCGAGTCGGAGCCTCAAAGTAGATTAGAGCACGACGTTTCTCTACTTCGGGACATATTTGCCAAAATATTCTCCACAAATGAGGAAAACCTGGCAAATAACGTAAAGGTCAAAGCCGTTTTTCGATTAGGGAAAATAAATGACAATGGTAACCCTCGTCCGCTCAAGGTGGTCTTGGGTTCCGATGAGGAATGCCGCTGGGTGCTACAGCGGTCCTACAGATTAAAAGGAGAAAAACAACGACTCCTTCGAGATCTTGACCCCGAGGAAAGGGAGAGGCACCGGTTAGCCTTGAGAGAGCTCCGCGAACGCCAGGCCAATGGTGAATCAGGTCTTTTCATCCGGGATTTTCGTGTTCAGCGGAGGCGTCTTCAACTGAGATGGGATCCGTTCAATCTCACCGGCATCATCAACCAGGCGGCCCCTGCGGTGGAGGTGCAATGAGGGTCGGTAAGAAGAGGGAAGACAGAAGAGGGCATGCACTTATCATGTCGTCTAATGTCAGGAGTCTGTTGAACAAGCGAGATGAGCTCGAGGCATGGGTGGTTCAGCACTCGCCAACATTGGTCGCCTTGACGGAGACGTGGCTCACCAGTGGAGTGCAGGACTCGGAAGTAGCTATCCCAGGATACACACTTTACCGTGCTGATAGGAGCCAAGCTAGGCGAGGAGGCGGCGTGGCGATGTACATTCGAGCTGACGTCCCTTCGCTACAGTTGGATCGCCTGATAGACCCGGAGGGCTTTGAAGAATCGCTTTGGTGTCGCGTGAAGTTGACACCGAGTGGATTTGAGTCTGTCGGAGTCATTTATCGGTCACCAGAAGCAGACCCACGGGAAGCACTGACTGGAGTAAGACGTTGGGCGGGCGATGGTCACTGTCTAATTTTGGGTGACTTCAACTCGCCGAATGTGGACTGGGAGAACTTGCAGTGCACTGTAGGAGCGGATTCATTTTCCCGCGAGCTTCTTTCAACGGTGCTGGAACTTTCCTTGTACCAACACGTCAGAAGGCCGACCCGAACCCAGGATCACCACACGTCTATCCTAGATCTGGTGATATCTCCAAGGCGGTCCGATGTTGATCAGATAGAGTACCTACCGCCACTAGGGTGCAGTGACCATGCAGTATTGACCATCAGCTGGAAGAGAGGAGCGACGTTTGTCCCCAGACCACAGGGCGGACTCAACGTCTGGCGAATGTCGTTCCAACAAGTCAGGGAGGCTGCATCCTCAGTGATGTTGTATCCGCCAGAACCGTATGACATAGACCAGGCTTGGGAGGTAATCCGAGATGAAATCCTTCAGTTATGCCAGACTTTTGCTCCACCATCCAGACAGCGGCCGCATGCGAAAGGCCCACCTTGGCTTGACTCGCAACTTAGGCGGCTTTTGAAGCATCGGAACCGAGCATGGAAACAATGTCAAGCGACTGGAGAAGGATATGATCGATACCGCAACATCCGGAACCAGTGTACCCAAATGAAACGAGAAAAGCGACGTATCTTCGAGGAGACGTTAGCAATGGACTCGGTACAAGCACCCAAACGACTGTTTGCATATCTGCGACGGAGGACGCGAACCACGACTGCAATCCCAACCCTACAGGACGGACATTCGCTGGGAGTGACAGATGAACACAAGGCAGAGATACTGGCGAGACACTACTTGTCAGTCTATGCTCCTGAACAGAGGCACAATCGTCCCTCACACATTGCCGGGGGAGCCCCCCAAATGTCTTGTCAAGAACTCACCAAGGAAGAAGTGGCGGCAACCATACGCACCATTAGAGTCAACCAATCCCCCGGACCTGATGGTGTTCATCCGTTGGTGGTAAAGGAACTGGCCGATGTGTTAACTCAACCAGTCACACGACTGTTCAACGCGTCTTTAGCAGCGGGAAAGCTCCCCCAAGAATGGAAGAAAGCGGTCGTCGTGCCACTGTACAAAGGTGGGGCAAAAGCTGAGGCTGTCAACTACCGACCTGTCAGTCTAACACCGGTGATAGGAAAGGTTATGGAGCGCCTGCTGGCAACGCGAATCCGGGACCATATTGGGGTATACGACCTACTTAGCCGACAACAACATGGTTTTTGGAAAAACAGGTCGTGCCTAACAAACTTGGTAATCGCACGAGAAAGCTGGACGATGGCCAAGGCTGAAGGACACCCTACGGACGTAATCTTCGTGGATTTTAGCAAAGCTTTTGACAAAGTTCCGCATGACCGTCTATTAGGTAAGCTTAAGGCTCTTGGTGTAGTAGATCCATTGATTCTGTGGATAGAGGACTTTCTAAAAGGCCGAACCTTTGCAGTACGAGTAGCACAGTCACTGTCAACCTGGCAAGTGGCAGCTAGTGGTGTTACACAAGGATCGATTCTGGGTCCGCTCCTCTTCCTGGCCTATGTCAATGACCTACCACCAGTTTTTCAATCGCCGTGCCTCATTTACGCAGACGACCTAAAGATCTGGCGCACAATTACGTCATACGCTGACGAGCTCGTTCTTCAGGAGGACATCAGAGCCCTTGAGAGATGGTCAGATCTGTGGTCACTACCAGTCAACACCGATAAGTGTGCGCATATGCGAGTAGGAGCACCGTCCAGCAGTGGGATGTACAATATACACGGGGCACCCCTCCGACGCTCTGTCTGCGAAAAAGATCTGGGAGTGATGGTGGCCTCGTCACTAAAAACGAAACACAATACTGATAGAGTCTGTTCTTCAGCGTGGAGTATCCTGGGGCCGATTACTCGTTCATTCGGCCATCTCTCACTCAACGCCTTCAAGGTGCTGTATGCAACCCACGTGCGTCTCAGGTTGGAATACGGGGGGCCAGCAGTTTTCCCTTGTACGTTGGCAGAGGTGGCAAAGTTGGAAAGAGTACAGAGAGGCGCAACCCGCCATATCGGAGGGCTACGTGGGGTCAGTTACGAAGAGCGGCTGAAGATCACAGGGCTGTTTCCAGTGGCCTACCGAAGAGTCCGAGGAGACCTGATCTTCACCAGGCGTGTCATCAGAGGCGAATTCGGTCCAGAACTACGTGCAGAGCTCCCTCTCCGCGGACATGGCCGTACGAGGGGACACCCGCTAACTCTAAAGAAACTGCACTCGGTGGGCCTCCCTCTGGTGTACCGTCTATCTCGGAGGGTGACCAATCTATGGAACTCGCTGCCAGCCGAAGTGGTGGAAGAGCCCAACGACACATTGTTCAAGCGACTTCTGGACGTATTTCTAAAGAGGTGGTGGGAGACACACATGAGTCTACATCACTGAGCTGTGGTGAGGAGGCTTACACGGGAGAGATACCCTCTGCCTCTATTATGAAGAATGAATGAATAAATGAATAGGACTGCTTAGTCAATAGCTTATACAGAAATATCAAATTTAGCTTGATGCGACGAAGCCATAGTGGTTCGATTTTGAGAGATAAGCATCGTTCCCTGTAGTTTAAGTTGGACGACCAACCGATAAGCTGTTTTGTGAATCTTCTTTGAATACATTCGACAATAACCCTGTCGGATTTTCTCATGCTAGTGAAGATTAGGGGACAATATTCGAGAAGGGGCCTGGCATGTACTTTGTACATGTAGAGAATGCTCTGCCTAAGCTGAAAGGATCTGAACAGAAGACCAAGACACTTTTTGGCCTTCGCCGTTTGAAGGACAGCATGTTCCGAGAAGTTGAAAGAGCAAGAATAACTTAAGCCAAGGTCTCTTACTAAAGGCTGGCTGTCGATGGGTGAACCACCAATGCATAAAGAACCAGGAGGAACCTGGCATTTGTAAGTGAGGAAAATACACTTGTCGGCGGAGAATTTCATCGCCCAGGTTGAGCACCATTCATCAAGAGCGGCTAAATCAGCAGAGATTTTAGGGATAGTAGTACTGAGGTTGCCAGGCGAGAAAGTGTAGACTATCTTAATGTCGTCCGCGAACAAAACGGCGTGCCATTAAGTATTGTCGGGAACATATCATTTATATATAGGAGGAAAAACAGGGGGCCCAAAACACTGCCCTGAATAACACCGCTAGTAACAGGCTTAGGATTAGAGGTGTGCCCGTTAATTAAGACAACCTGTGAACGATGAGATAAGTAAGACGAGAACCAAGAAAGAAGTGGATCGACAATCCCAAATGACCGTAGCTTTGTTAAAAGGTGGGGGTGAGGGACACGATCAAATGCCTTGGATAAATCAAGATAAAGAACAACAAGAGATTTCCCACTTTCAGCAGAGTTGGTGACGAGATTCAGAAAATCATACTGACAAGTCATGCAGGACCGTGAACGGAGGAATCCATGTTGGTTGTGATTAATAAGACTGAGGCCTAATAAATAGTTAATAATATTATCTTTAACTATTTTTTCCATTATTCTGGATAAGATGGGGGTATGGTTTATAGGGCGATAATTGGATACCTCATGTAAAGGTCCTTTTTTACGAATGGGAACGATTACCGAGCGCTTCCAATTAGCAGGTACGGTGCTACCATTAAGGGAAAGAGTGAAAAGGTTAAGCAACAACAGGGGGAGATCCCGTCCACCATTGACGAGTGCAATTGGTGGTAAGCCATCGGGGCCTAATCGAGGAGAGGGTTTGCTATTGGATAGTAGCTTGGAAATACTCCTGGCATCAAAGGGTATCGTAGAAAGGACAGAGTCGGTAAGTGGTGAAGATGGGGGCGGGGCAATGACAGTAGCTGGAGCCATGGCTGAAGCGAATAATGCATTGAAGGCTTCGGCTATACAAGGTGGGGAGATGATAGATGAGTTATTATCAAGAATTAGAAGTTGAAAGTCGGCCTTAACATCAGCGTTTCTAGACTTATGCAACATAGAAAGAAGTTGCGACTTGTTGGGATGACTCAAAGCCTTAGCTTCTTGGTCACGAAGTCGCGTATTATCTTGTCGTTGAATAAGTGTGGAGAGGCGGTTTAGACGAATAAAAAGTGAAAAGTCGTTGGAATTATGTAGTTGTTTGAGAAGTTTATGGTACTTCTTATGGAGTGGCGAGCCAGACGACCTCTTTTTAGGTACAGCCTGGGCAGTATTGGACAATTTTTCCAGACAATCGGAAAAGAAGGAGTAGAAAATATCCGCAGCATGCTGAGGGTCCTGGGTGAGGAAATAATCACCCCAGTCTTTCTGCCGAAGAAGCGTGACTAGCAAGGCCCAATTTCTGCATAGGAATGTATTGTTGGGGGGGTGTGCGGGACCAGGTGGGCCACTAAGGGGCAGATGGCAGATAACCATTTTATGGTCACTACCGGGGAAATTTCGTGTTACGGTCACGTCGATGAGAGGCATGTTATGAGTGAATGCCAGATCTAGTATGTTCCCATTTCTGGTAGGTTCAACAACATGTTGTGTCCAGCCGCCAAGATGAATGCTAGTGATCTGGTCCATAAGATTGGGAGGAGCCGAGAGGGTGGGCCAACAGATGTGAAGGAGATTAAAGTCACCCGCAATAAGCTTGGTTCCAGAAGGAAGCAAAGAGAGGTATTCGAAAGACCTAATGAGAAGTGGAAACAATGAACTGGGGGAATTTGGTGATCGATACACGCAGCCAATGTGAAGAACAGTGGTTTGGAGGTTCATAGTGAACCATAGAGAATCGGGAATGGAATCGAGTGCCGTATGTAAAAGAGGGGTCGTGGTGTAGGCTTCCTTGACGTAGGCTAGGCACCCACCACCACGCCGGTTCGGTCTATCGGTCCTTAGAAGACAGTACCCTACCAAAGATACTTGACCATTGGAAGTGCTCTCAGAAAGCCAGGATTCCGTTATTAAGATAATGTCGTAATTATTTGTAAGGACAAGTTTTTTAAGGTGCGGGAGTTTGTCAAGAATAGAACGCGAGTTGAATAAGGCTAGAGATATACCATTTGTGGAAGGTGGTATAGGCATATCAGAGGGGTGGTGTAATTTGGAAGGAGGCAGGCTATCGCGATTGGAAGGAGCGGAGGTTAGGGTCAAAGGGGAATATGTTGATGTTGGGGCTAGTGGAGGTTCAGATGGGGTGGCTTCCAGCCAAGCTGGATTAAATGTTGCAGTGAGAGGGACTGCTGAGGGGTAGAGAGACTGGGCATCAACGGAGGGGGAAACATCGGAGCAAAGGGAAAAACCTGTGGGGTTTGGCGGGTCGATATCAGACAGGGGTGATCAGGAGCTGTCGAGAAATACCGGCCAGTCGGAATCGAGTATTGGCTGAGGGGGGGTGCAGAGGGCAGGGTTGAAAATGTGTGAGGAACAGGGGTGTAGGGTGGTAGGTTAAGCTGCACATTATGGTAGGGGTAACTCAAGTTGGGTGGAATACCAAATATGGAGCAGTTAGAAGCGGGAGCAGTGGAGATAGTTTTTAGGTGAGAAGTACGACGTGTGGCAGATCGGACGGCATGTGAAGGCCGTATTTTGGTATTGACCGGCAGTGAGCACGGTGAATTTGTAGGGATCACCGATGCATTGAAGCAAGGGGTAGTTTCTAAGGTCGAAACTTTATTCCGTGAGTTTAAGCGAGTTGATTTAAGAGGAGACAGTCGAATGAGGGAAAGGCTTGTGAGAAGAATGGGAAGACTGTTAGACCTGTTCCTCTGGACGGCGAGTAGTTTATCACCGGAGGGAACAGATGGCGAGTTAGAGTTCTGGGTGTATCCAACAGGCGATGAGGTGGGAGAGCGAGGCAATAGTTGGCGTCTCTCTTTCACGTATGTCCGCAGAGACGGCCACGTTTCTTAGCCGAAAACGACATAAAACCTCGACTAGTGGTGTTGCTCAGTCTGGGCCTCGTAGTATATGGTCGTGGAGTGACACACCCTGACACTTCGCGGCACAGTCGAAAACCACCCTGACATTCCTCGGTTTCTTTGGGTTCACGACCGGGTGATGGGGTAGGTACCACCTCAAATTTGCGCTGATTACCGCTGTATCTACTCTTTCTATATAACCCAAGTCGATGTTATGTTGCATGGCTCGCGTGTATTCCATCCTTAACTGTGGTTCCCGAATTAGCCTGGTTTTGAGGAAGCATAATCTTTTCAGAGCCATTTCCCGGCTGTTTGGCATAGGTTTCATGTTGAGTCTCCACGGGGCAGGAACCTCGAAACAATTTATTACGTACTCGACGTTCTCGGCTACCATTTTCAAAGCCAACTCATCTTCTCACGATTAAGCACCTCTATCAATGGCCAGGTCGGCAAATTCGGCGTTATAAAGCTGTTGGAATGCCTGTTCAACGTTCGTCGTTTCCACCGAAGTGCAGTTGATTTGGATTTGTTTACCGCATCTCCCATCTGTACTACCATATAAAGTCCAACCGAATATAGTGCGTACTGCATAGAGTGCATTGCGGCTTCCTATCCTCTGATCCAGGACCCAATGCGCCTCCGGTACATCACAACCGATCAGCAAATCAATTTCGTTATTCTGCCACTCTTCGATCTTAACCCCATCGAGATGCGGCCACTGGGTCAGGATAGATTGCACTGACTGAGGTGCTCTCATCGGCAGATCCTTTATGGCGAATGCTTCTAGAGTTTCTGTTCTATCGTTGTTGACCAAAGAAATAGGTCGTAGGTGCAATTTGATCAACTGGATGACCTGGGTGCCACTCACCGTGCTCACCGCTAATGAAGATTGATCCCCTCTGATCCCATATCTCTGTGCAAACTCCTTCCTTACTAGCTTGGTATCCGACCCAATATCTACGAAGGCCAACGCTCTTATAACACCATTCGCCAAATGCTATCACTTCCAGTGAAGCGAGACACTTAGCAGGCCACTCTTGGCTTTGGGGTTTCTTTGGCTTACAAAATCTGGCTTTTGTGAAGTAGGCAATGGTGTTTCCCATGGCATCCATCCTGACTACAACTGGGTTTCGTTCGGCACATCGTTGCTTGATGTGAATCGTTGAGACAGACGAAGCACGCGCCCGTCCTCTTAGCCATTTCCCATCGTTCGTCGACGTCTACGCTGCGGAAGCGAGGGCATTCCACCAGGCGATGAGGCGTCCCACAAACCTTACACACCGGCAAGTTTTCATCTCCGCGAGGTAATGCGTGTGTGTTTGCCCATGGTTGGCTTCTACTTGATTCCCTGGTCCGGCTTTGTGTCGTGGTAATCCTAGGTAATTTGCTCGTCTCACGCACAAGTTAACCGAAACGGCTGCTTGCTATTCGAGCGTGACGGTCTATAAACTGTGTTAGGTCTTCAAACGTAGTTTCTCGCCCAAACCTACTGATCCCTTCGGCTTCCTCGGCCCATCTACCCTGTAGTTATGTGGGTAAACTGCGCACCATGGTCTCCAGTGTATGCAGTGCGTTCAGGTCCCATCGGTAATCTAGGTGATTCAGTGCGATGCTGCAGTTCTGCATTTTTATCACCAGGCTGGCTAGAGAGCCCGACTCGCCTTTGGAGCGTTTTGCCGCCGATAGTACACCATCGATCACATTCCGGGTGACTTTAAATGGTTGCCCAAGTAGGTTTTTCAGAACTTCACGTGCCCGAGTGTAACCTTCTTTGAGATCTAGCATCGAGCACTCCGCCGATTGCTTCCCTGGCCCTTCCACGACAGTAATGTAATAAATACAAGAATCTCTGTTCTGGATCGGATACTCTCCTTTCCACGAACTTCTCTCATTGTTTAACGAACTTACAGCACCGTTCTGCGCTCCCGCCGGATGGGGACAATTCCACTCTTGGTAAGTCAATGGCGTGGGTTACACTGGTACAAGTCGACTTTAACCCTCCCACGGAACTGCTAGGCTGAATGGTCCATGCTCCGTGGTATCCAGAGTCACCTCTCGCTCCCTTTAACGTACATGCGTGGAAATCCTCCCTAGCCTTTGTCTTATAATTGTGCTGTTCAGACTATGCTCTTTATTTTATTGACCCTGGAACAAGTACAGCATGCATCAATCACTACACTTCAACATTTGTTTATATTTTGCTCGCGTGAAGTGGCATAATTTTGATTCGAACTTAGACTGCCGTGGCGGTGGTATCTGACATTGACATTTGTTGAACTCCGGTCCTCGTTGTTAGACGTTGTGGCCGTACAGTTGAGGTTTGTATATATTTATACGCGTATGACTTGATAATCCAGTACCGTAGAAACTAGGAATTGATCTTGTTCTGGTTTTGGGATTCGTTTGAGTTGGCTATGCGTTGCTCACAGTCGGAATAACCGCCACACTCCCGTCTCTGGAGTTGATCCTTCCTGGCAGATTCCGCTTCTTCCCTGGCCTGCCTAAGCTGGGTTTCTAATTCAGCTATTCTCAATCGATGGGTATCATTACCTTTAAATTCTGTACCACTAGCTGAAGTATGTGAAATTGCACTGACAGGACTGGCAGACGTAGCCATGTCTAAGGAATCAGTATCACCCAAAAATACCCCAGGGACTTGCCAGGTTACTTCCTGTCCATCTTCGGCTTTTCTTTGTCCTCTTCTTGGCATTTCCGATTGATTTCCTCCTGGTGATTCCCAGTTGAGTACTGTAACGGTTATTCCGACTGTGAGCAACGCATAGCCAACTCAAACGAGTCCCAAAACCAGAACAAGATCAATTCTTAGTTTCTACGGTACTGGATTATCAAGTCATACGCGTATAAATATATACAAACCTCAACTGTACGGCCACAACGTCTAAAAACGAGGACCAGAGTTCAACAAATGTCAATGTCAGATACCACCACCACGGTAGTCTAAGTTTGAATCAAAATTATGCCACTTCATGCGAGCAAAATATAAACAAATGTTGTTTTGTTGTCTTTAAATACTGCACAGGTTCGAGGCTTTGAGCCCAATTGTCCTGGTGGTAGTGGAACTCTTTGATCTCAATCGGATTCACCGAGCTGAAACGAGAGTAAAAGGAAGCCCGGGGGGAGGTGGGAGTGGCAGCGATAACAAGATACACATAACATCGCACAGTGTCACACTGTGGACAGTGCCTTAAGCTGAGTGGGGGTGCGGCATTCATGAACCTATATGCGATATAAGACATCTATTTTGTTTGCTTTTTACAAGGAATTATTGAATGAGACCCAGGTGGAGGTCTAGCTTTTTCTTGAAGATAGTTTTGTTCTGCGAGAGAACGATATATTTCGGAAGTGCATTTCACATAGTAATAACCCTATAGCTAAAAACGTTAATCCTTAGTGAAGTGCGTGGCCTCGGTTTGAAAACGTTTTTGCTGTGAACACGGAGAGAAGAGGCTGGACAGGCTGAGAAGAAGCAATCGCTTTGACCTGTTTCAAAAAGGCGGAACATCAAAAACAGATCACCTCTTACGCGTCTTAAGTCAAGGGGATAGAGGTTGAGGAGTGAGAGGCGGACGGGATAAGGTAGATGGGATAGATCCCTTACTGCCTTGGTGGAGGTCCGCTGAACTCTTTCTAGGATCTCACGGTCTCGGACAAGACCAGAGTGCACTATCTGCCTACCGCACTCCAGCAGAGGTCGGATGTACGTGCCGAGAATTATGGGTAAATGATCCCTGGATATGCGCGGGAAGGACCTTCGAATCATATTTAGGACTCGAAAGGCAGACTTGCTCGCAAGTTGATGATGACGAGAGAAGGACAAGTTACAAGCTAGCCAGGAACCGAGCACCTTATGTCGACCAAGCCTAGGCAGCATGGTTGCTCCGTTAATGAAAAACGTGTGACCAGTCTCTCTGCCGGAAGACATGCTCACACATTTGTCATCATTAACTGGGAGGTCCCAATCCTCGGAAAGCGTTACTTCTCATAAACTGCAACTTGCAGGTCTCCAACGCTTGAACTCCAGAGGGTTACATCGTCTGCGTACAGGGCAATGTTCGCAGGAAAGGCTGTCGGAAGATCGTTTATATAGATCATGAAAAGAAGAGGACCTAAGACCGACCCTTGAGGGCCCCCAGTTGTTACTGGGGAGGGTTGAAACCAAGTATTCTCGACTTTAACCACAAAGGTGTGGTCGGTAAGGAAGCTACGTAGGGTAGCCAACATGGAGCCTGTGATCCCGTATGTCTGCAGCTGATAAGGAAGAGGGGCATGGAGGACCTTATCGAAGGCCTTAGCAAAATCGATGAATACAGCGTGTGAGAGCTGGCCATCATCATAATCTTTCGTTAGACTATCCATGACAGTAAGCATATTGGTGATGCATGACCTGCCAGGAAGAAACCCATGTTGGGACGGGGAGAGGATCTTATTTCTATGACGATGGAAAAGAACCTCACTCTTAAGAATTACCTCAAACATTTTGTTGGGGATGCTAGTGAGGCTTATGGGTCAGTAACTAGAAGCAAGGTGTCTACTACCCTTCCTATAGATGGATGCGATCAACGTTTTTTTTCAGCTACGGGGGAAAACCCAAGTAGCATGGGAATCATGTCGGCTCCACCAATTGCAACGTCGCTAAATCTCACTCCGCTGCTTTATAAGTAAATATGTTCTTCAGTCCTATATATTGCATGGACCAACAGCACACTACTCTAATGCTCGCGCTGTACAAATACGTTAACCGGAACGGTATTCTTCACGACCCGTGACATTGAGCGACCGATTGGGAGAGATAGTGGTGAGCGTGTTTTTGAAGGCTTGCGCGAGAGCGTGCGCAAGAATGACGGTCAAATGGGAACCACGCTTGGCAGTCAGCGTTCAGTTAAACACTGAACGAGTTAAGAACACGAACGAAAGTGGATGACATTACAGCCACAAAATTAATTTTTGGTGTATTCTGCTAAGTCAAGTCCCACAGAAAGCACTACTACCTAATTTGCGAATGCTAAAAGTCTTTTAACCAGCTTCATAGAATATTCCGCCCTCCAGAATTCCAATGCCATACTTAAAGGACCGACTTAATACTCCTTTCGGTATACTGTTACATAATCTACTCTGCCGATCGCCAATCGGATAGGGTGACAATTCATATGGTTCTACAGCCAAGGACAAAAGAGTGAATTGACTTTTCCACCCAAATCGAATACAGCCAACACTCTGAAAAATTGAAACTAGATCCGCTCTGGCTCAGAAGCACAAAGAGGAACCTTATATCCTTCCAGGGTGATTCTGTAAACAGAATCATCGTATCAACACCGCAGTTCAGAAACCTAACAGACTCACAGTATTCTGCAAGAGTGAGACATAACACAATTATGATTCCCGATTCTAAAGCTACTCCTAGATCCAACTTTTTTCGGGTCAGGTACGCGGTTTAACGGAATAAATTGCCCCGTAATAAACGTTCCATAAGTCCGTGAAAGACGTTTAGGAACCAGGTAGGCAAATATTTTACGGTACAGATGAGGATCTAACTTTTGGACTTCTAGGATTCTTCTAAGTTAATTCAGGACCCGGTCCCGCATAGGGTCTGTGGCCCCCGGTCCTCGGTTCGTGGCACAATAAGGAATATACTCAGCAGCTCGCAAAAGAGCGGGAACCAAAATGCTGAAGAGAGGTAGAGTGTGTATTGGAGGAGCGCAGCGGTGTACGGATGGTGTACACGGGGGGAGCTTATGGTGCCACCAAACTCGGTAATTGTATAGATGGACAAATGTGTTCGTCTTCGTAATCGTGTGTTGTATCGGTAGCACCACAGAGATCGCCACCTAGAGGGACGACGCAGTTGGGTTTCGATCCGTGATGGGTACGTCGGCCTCGGTGGTGACAGACATTTTTATTGCCGCCGGCAGCGATCGAACACAGCAACGAAGCCAGCACAAGCCGTTCTCCATGACCAAGCTGGTCGCCGTCCCTCGATCAAAAAATTGCTCCCTCCTTACCATTGAATATAACCTGAGTAAGTCCTGCTTGCGACTTGGCAGTGGCGATTGTGGTGTAAGGTTTTTCGTAGCCAGCCTATCTCCAGAGTTCCGTTTGGTCGTGGTTGTCATTGTCTCCCTAAATTAGCCAGCCTCCGGCGGCAAGTGAGTCCAGTCAGATCCAATGAGCTCTGCGTTTGAGCCATGCGATACCCCGGATGTCAAAATTGGACTGTCGTGAAGGTGGTATCTGACATTGACATTTGTTGAACTCTGGTCCTCGTTGTTAGACGTTGTGGCCGTACAGTTGAGGTTTGTATATATTTATACGCGTATGACTTGATAATCCAGTACCGTAGAAACTAGGAATTGATCTTGTTCTGGTTTTGGGATTCGTTTGAGTTGGCTATGCGTTGCTCACAGTCGGAATAACCGTTACAGTACTCAACTGGGAATCACCAGGAGGAAATCAATCGGAAATGCCAAGAAGAGGACAAAGAAAAGCCGAAGATGGACAGGAAGTAACCTGGCAAGTCCCTGGGGTATTTTTGGGTGATACTGATTCCTTAGACATGGCTACGTCTGCCAGTCCTGTCAGTGCAATTTCACATACTTCAGCTAGTGGTACAGAATTTAAAGGTGATGATACCCATCGATTGAGAATAGCTGAATTAGAAACCCAGCTTAGGCAGGCCAGGGAAGAAGCGGAATCTGCCAGGAAGGATCAACTCCAGAGACGGGAGTGTGGCGGTTATTCCGACTGTGAGCAACGCATAGCCAACTCAAACGAATCCCAAAACCAGAACAAGATCAATTCCTAGTTTCTACGGTACTGGATTATCAAGTCATACGCGTATAAATATATACAAACCTCAACTGTACGGCCACAACGTCTAACAACGAGGACCGGAGTTCAACAAATGTCAATGTCAGATACCACCGCCACGGCAGTCTAAGTTCGAATCAAAATTATGCCACTTCACGCGAGCAAAATATAAACAAATGTTGAAGTGTAGTGATTGATGCATGCTGTACTTGTTCCAGGGTCAATAAAATAAAGAGCATAGTCTGAACAGCACAATTATAAGACAAAGGCTAGGGAGGATTTCCACGCATGTACGTTAAAGGGAGCGAGAGGTGACTCTGGATACCACGGAGCATGGACCATTCAGCCTAGCAGTTCCGTGGGAGGGTTAAAGTCGACTTGTACCAGTGTAACCCACGCCATTGACTTACCAAGAGTGGAATTGTCCCCATCCGGCGGGAGCGCAGAACAGTGCTGTAAGTTCGTTAAACAATGAGAGAAGTTCGTGGAAAGGAGAGTATCCGATCCAGAACAGAGATTCTTGTATTTATTACATTACTGTCGTGGAAGGGCCAGGGAAGCAATCGGCGGAGTGCTCGATGCTAGATCTCAAAGAAGGTTACACTCGGGCACGTGAAGTTCTGAAAAACCTACTTGGGCAACCATTTAAAGTCACCCGGAATGTGATCGATGGTGTACTATCGGCGGCAAAACGCTCCAAAGGCGAGTCGGGCTCTCTAGCCAGCCTGGTGATAAAAATGCAGAACTGCAGCATCGCACTGAATCACCTAGATTACCGATGGGACCTGAACGCACTGCATACACTGGAGACCATGGTGCGCAGTTTACCCACATAACTACAGGGTAGATGGGCCGAGGAAGCCGAAGGGATCAGTAGGTTTGGGCGAGAAACTACGTTTGAAGACCTAACACAGTTTATAGACCGTCACGCTCGAATAGCAAGCAGCCGTTTCGGTTAACTTGTGCGTGAGACGAGCAAATTACCTAGGATTACCACGACACAAAGCCGGACCAGGGAACCAAGTAGAAGCCAACCATGGGCAAACACACACGCATTACCTCGCGGAGATGAAAACTTGCCGGTGTGTAAGGTTTGTGGGACGCCTCATCGCCTGGTGGAATGCCCTCGCTTCCGCAGCGTAGACGTCGACGAACGATGGGAAATGGCTAAGAGGACGGGCGCGTGCTTCGTCTGTCTCAACGATTCACATCAAGCAACGATGTGCCGAACGAAACCCAGTTGTAGTCAGGATGGATGCCATGGGAAACACCATTGCCTACTTCACAAAAGCCAGATTTTGTAAGCCAAAGAAACCCCAAAGCCAAGAGTGGCCTGCTAAGTGTCTCGCTTCACTGGAAGTGATAGCATTTGGCGAATGGTGTTATAAGAGCGTTGGCCTTCGTAGATATTGGATCGGATACCAAGCTAGTAAGGAAGGAGTTTGCACAGAGATATGGGATCAGAGGGGATCAATCTTCATTAGCGGTGAGCACGGTTAGTGGCACCCAGGTCATCCAGTTGATCAAATTGCACCTACGACCTATTTCTTTGGTCAACAACGATAGAACAGAAACTCTAGAAGCATTCGCCATAAAGGATCTGCCGATGAGAGCACCTCAGTCAGTGCAATCTATCCTGACCCAGTGGCCGCATCTCGATGGGGTTAAGATCGAAGAGTGGCAGAATAACGAAATTGATTTGCTGATCGGTTGTGATGTACCGGAGGCGCATTGGGTCCTGGATCAGAAGATAGGAAGCCGCAATGCACTCTATGCAGTACGCACTATATTCGGTTGGACTTTATATGGTAGTACAGATGGGAGATGCGGTAAACAAATCCAAATCAACTGCACTTCGGTGGAAACGACGAACGTTGAACAGGCATTCCAACAGCTTTATAACGCCGAATTTGCCGACCTGGCCATTGATAGAGGTGCTTAATCGTGAGAAGATGAGTTGGCTTTGAAAATGGTAGCCGAGAACGTCGAGTACGTAATAAATTGTTTCGAGGTTCCTGCCCCGTGGAGACTCAACATGAAACCTATGCCAAACAGCCGGGAAATGGCTCTGAAAAGATTATGCTTCCTCAAAACCAGGCTAATTCGGGAACCACAGTTAAGGATGGAATACACGCGAGCCATGCAACATAACATCGACTTGGGTTATATAGAAAGAGTAGATACAGCGGTAATCAGCGCAAATTTGAGGTGGTACCTACCCCATCACCCGGTCGTGAACCCAAAGAAACCGAGGAATGTCAGGGTGGTTTTCGACTGTGCCGCGAAGTGTCAGGGTGTGTCACTCCACGACCATATACTACGAGGCCCAGACTGAGCAACACCACTAGTCGAGGTTTTATGTCGTTTTCGGCTAAGAAACGTGGCCGTCTCTGCGGACATACGTGAAATGTTTCTATAAGCGAAGATGCCCGGTAAAGATAGGGACGCCTTTCTTCTTCTCTGGTGGCCTGAAAACGATGCAAATCGCGCACCTGACGAGTACAGGCTGACCGTTCATCCCTTTGGGACGGTATCATCCCTCTTCTGTGCTAATTTTGCCCTCCGGAAAACCCTCAAGCGTTTTGGTGGCACCAGCAATTTATTAGGAAGGGCAATGGACCACTTCTACGTGGGCGATTTTCTGTGTTCCTTTGACGACCCAAGTACTGCTATTCTGTATATGACCAAACTGATCGCCACTCAAAAGGCCAGGGGATTCAACCTCACTAAATGGACCTCAAACAGCCAGAAGGTGCTCAATGTTATCCCGAGGTCCGAGAAAATGGAGTGTACGAGAGAGCTTTTGGGATCCTCTTCACCAACGGAGCGCACGCTTGGACTTCAATGGAAATCCGGAGGTGATGAATTCATATTCATTTTGGACCTACCCAAACGACCAGTCCCACGGAGAGGAGTCCTATCATCAGTCTCGAGCCCCTATGATCCCCTATATTTCGTTTCGCCATGGTTATTACCGAGAAAGTACTTGCTGCAATCGTTGTGCAAGAGAGGGCCGGGTTGGGACGAAGCTTTCCAGGATGACGACGATAAGCGATGGCGCGACTGGCTGCACAGGCTGGAGCAACTTGGTAAGATCAGAATACAAAGATATTTGACAGGAATCAAGTGCACAAATGACTCCCAGCTCCACTTATTTTCTAATGCATCAGAAATAGTCTACGGGATAGTGGCTTACGGCTGCTGGGTGGACAAAAGAGGTGGGCGGCAAAGCCAGATACTATTCGCAAAGGCGAGAATGGCTCTAATGAAAACGGTGTCCATTCCGAGGCTGGAACTGACGGCAGCAGTACTGGCCGTGAAAGCCACGAAGCTGATCAGAAGATGCTTCGATCGGATAAACTGGGCACCAAACTCTTGGACGGACTCAGCCACGGCACTACATTACATAAACAACACTACCACTCGTTTTAACACTTTCGTGGCCAACAGACTCACTATAATCCACGAGTCGACTAAAACCGACTAGTAGCAACATGTAAAATCCGCCAGGAACCCGGCCGACTTCTGTTTGAGGGGCTTGAAAACCACAGAGAGGTTGCGGATGTGGACAATGGTACCGGACTTCCTAACTGTAGCTCAAGGGACGTGGCCAACGCTACTAATGCCTAAGTCTGATGATGGCGATATCGAGACCAGAAGACTGATATTGACTACAAACTTCACGGGAAGAGTAGGCCCAGTAGAAAAACTGTGCCACTTTCCCGACTGGGAAAAAATGTTAAGAGCCGTGGTCTGGTGGACACGATACAAAGTACTCCTATTGATTATGAAAGGCACACGACCACAACACGTTAAGTGTGGGGACGATACTACCGGGCGAGCTGAACCAAGCCGAACTCGACGTTCTACGCCTACTACAACTAGATGCTTTCTCGTTCGAGGCCCGCGAGCTAGCCAGGATAGATGATAACACCAAAGGAAGCAGGCTGTTGTACAGCAGTACCCGAGGACTAAATCCTATGCGAACCAACGGACTACTGAGAGTTGGAGGGCGGCTGACGAATTCAAATCTGGAGTACGAGACATAACACCCTATAGTAGTCCCTGGTGACCACTACATAACGAGATACCTGGTAGACCATGTGCATCGAGAAGAGGGACAGGCAGGTTTGAACCACTTATTGAACAACGTACGTCGACTATTTTAGGTGGCAAAGGGACCAGCGACGTCCAAGTGAGTCATAAGCAACTGCATCACTTGTCGTCGCCAGAGGGCGGTAGCAGGCCAAATAATGATGACCCCCCTTCCAGCCGTGAGAGTTCAACTGGTATGTTGCACGTTCATGGAAGTTGGCGTCGACTGCTTTGGCCCGTTACTTGTACGACAGCAAAGGGCACCCAAAAGAGGTGTGGCAGCCCGATAACATGTTTACAACACAGATCAGTCCATCCTGAAGTAGTGCATAATATGACCACCGATTCATTTCTAATGGCCTTTCAAAGGTCCATCGCGAGGCGGGGAGTCCCCAAGAACGAATATTCAGACAGCGGCTCAAACTTCGTTGGGGCTCATAAGGAGTTAGAAAAGTGGTGGAACCGCCTGGACCACGCCAAAATACAAAACAAGACCGTGACAAGGGGGATAGAATGGCACTTCAACCCCTCTTATGTCAGTCATCGTGGTGGCGCTTGGGAAAGGCTGATACGATCGAATAAGAAAATATTCGCAGTCCCGACCTCACAACAAAACCCTCGATGACGAGACGCTGACTACTTTACTAACAGAAGTAGAAAGCACATCGTACAACAGACCTCCGGTGCCGATCGCCCCAGACCCGGCTCTCACTCCCAACGACCTACTATTACTGCGGTCAGTTGTAGGGGCAACCACACCGAAAACCCTACGTGGAACGTAAATCGTTGGATGGAAGCAAGTGAACCACCCGGCACAGGCCTTCTGGAAATGTTGGACGAGGGATTACCTACCGACACTGCGGCTTCACCAAAAGTGGATCTCCAAACAGAGGTCGTTCAGACGTGGCGATGTAGTCATCCTCGTGGAGAGCCAATTACACAAAGACGATTGGCCGGTTGGAGTGATCAAGGACTGCCGTACAGAAATCGATAGCCTCGTGCACACGGTGGTGGTGAGAACGAACAAAGGAGACGTTTAGCGAGATATCCGTAAGATATGTCTGCGTGAAGGTGACAGTGGTGAGGGCGAGGTTGACGCTACAGACCAAGCTAAATACACGTCTGCTGATACCAGATGCAGCTGAATTTACTTATTCATTCCTCGTGCATTCTCCCGTAGGACCCAAACCTTCACACCGTCTTTGAAGCATATTTGTGTCTAATTTCATACGTTGTTCACGATTTACTATGGAGTTAGCTGTCGAAACCTTGGCTTGTCACATGACACGACATTGTTTGTGAAGTAGCAAAGACTCTTGAACAAGCACTTACTGACCGTTTGTAAAATTATCTCTTCTCCCGTGACCTATTCGTATTATTATTCAACCTGTGTGCAAGTGTGTATAAGTTGTGACTCGAACATACTTCTTATTTGACAACAACACACGTTGACCCCCTGATGTTCGAGTTACCTGTAGCCGTCTCTATTTTTCACCACGAACTCTCAGTCTTCATCTTGCCACGTACTTTACTCTTGCTCAGGCAGCCTTTTCACCCACATTCCGTAATCTGCCTACGCATCTCAATCACATCGAAGCCCTTGTTTTATACGGATGATGTCGTATCATCCTCAGAAGAAACTGGGAGACGTCTAGAGATGGCGCATAACCCCAAGAAGTCTGCAAGCGTGTCAGCGACTGGCGGACGATAGACGAAATCCATAGCGACCCGCGTATGCACTGACTTAGGGCCTGGGTGGGTTAGGGCGAATCGGCACCCCCATTTACTCATTGGATGTTGACCGTTTATTGGGAGGATTCGATGGGCGGTGTAACGTACATGCGTGGAAATCCTCCCTAGCCTTTGTCTTATAATTGTGCTGTTCAGACTATGCTCTTTATTTTATTGACCCTGGAACAAGTACAGCATGCATCAATCACTACACTTCAACATTTGTTTATATTTTGCTCGCGTGAAGTGGCATAATTTTGATTCGAACTTAGACTGCCGTGGTGGTGGTATCTGACATTGACATTTGTTGAACTCTGGTCCTCGTTGTTAGACGTTGTGGCCGTACAGTTGAGGTTTGTATATATTTATACGCGTATGACTTGATAATCCAGTACCGTAGAAACTAGGAATTGATCTTGTTCTGGTTTTGGGATTCGTTTGAGTTGGCTATGCGTTGCTCACAGTCGGAATAACCGTTACATTGGTCATGTTTCTTGCTCAGGCTCTAGTTTATCAGGTTGTTCCAGGGTTAGCTCGGTTTCCCATAGAGCTAGAGCTGATCTGTTGTTAGCTGAGTTGAAGGAGAAGCAGGTTGCAGAACAATGAGAGTTAGCTAAGCAACGCAAGCTGCTCTAGGTGAGGAACGAGACGGAAATGACGGAGCTGCGTTTGACACCCGCTGAAGAAGAAGAAAATCCTTGTCAACGGAGATGAAGTCAAGGGTCGAGTAATGGTCGGTGAACATCTTTCTCGCTACCTAGGTGATTGCCACGTACAGAGGGACGCACCAGGAACGACACACATGGTTCCAGTGGCGAAACCGGCGGCGGATTACCGTTTGGATTTACTCAGAGTGGAACTAAAGTGATTTGCGGGCTGCTCGTCAACGTACTGGAGGTTTGTGAAACAGTTTGAACATTACTTCGATGGTAGAGTTCGAGACGATGGTCAGCGCTTACTTTATTTGGTGCATTACTGCAAGGGACAAACAAGGGATGCGATTGCCGAAAGTGTTGTTTTGCCTCCAACACCGGCGTTTAATAGAGCTGGGGAAATCCTAAAGGATCTCTATGGACGAGAGCTTCTAGTGGTTCGTTCACTGATCGACGGCTTGCTCAGGGCTTGAAGCCTCTGGTGGAGGATTCGGAAGCCCTGACCAAGTTGTCGTTGAAAATGCTTCACTGTGAAGTTGCTCTCACACAGATGAATTGCATGTCAGACGTCAACTCACTGCAGACCGTGAAACGGATTACTCGAGTGCCACCAACTCGCCTCTAGGATTTGTGGGCTAGGGCCGTTGGTGATATCTTGAGGAGAAGAGATGAACCCAGGTTCCAAGATCTGCAGCAATTAGTGTCCCGTGAGGCACGGATTGCTCGAAGTGGGCTCGGCAAACTGGCCGCCAATGGCAAGGCTCAGGGATAATCGCGGTCATCCTGTTGGAGGAATTATTTACATAACCCGCATCCAGAAACGACTCGGTTCACTCCAAAACAGGGTAATACTTTGTTGGTCGCTGCTAATAGGTGCTCGGTGTGTAATGGAATACACGCACTTAAGGAATGTCTGCGATTTCTGTCTCGTGATATACCCGGTCGTTGGGCATTGGTTAGAGAACTCAAGGCTTGTTTTCATGTCTCAGGCTTGGACATCTCTCTAGCGACCGTCCTGTTTCCAAACCATGTTCAGTATCAGGTTGCCAGGAACGACACCACTCTCTACTGCACGGTGCACAGAAACAACGTACCGATCGAGTCGTGCAAGATACAACATAAGGGCTGCACCTGGATAAGCCTGGAACGGACAATGCAAAAAGGCCTGGGCAGTGGACCGATAATGGTGCGGCTACTCTTAGGCCAGAATATCATATCGGGTAAGTTGTGCTACCAGTAGGAGTAGACGGACCGGGGGGCTCCGTGGAGGCCCACGCTTTGCTGGTCAGCGGGTCGGATGTGACTTTAATACAGGAAGACCTTATGGAGCTAGTGGGCTTGAAGGCATCCCCGACCCCACTTTCGATTTCCACCGTAAATGGGGCTACCACTTGGAATTCGGGGATAACGGAGCTGCGACTGAACTTACTGTTAGAGAATGATTTCGTGAACACAGAGAGAACCTTCCTTGTTAGTAGGCTACCAATTGAAGCAGTCCGGTACCGCACAGATACGGACTTCTTACCCCGGCCTCACCTACAGTGCCTCCAAAGGCAGAATCTGGAAGATTCAAGAGTGCGAATCCCGATAGGTTCCGACGTCCCAGAAGCACATTGGGCATTAGAGCAAAGATACGGCAAAAGAAAACAACCCTATAACGTACGGACGATTTTAGGATGGATTGTTGTTGGTCCGATCATCCTTGTTCGAGCTGGCCCGTTGTCCAAAGTACGACAAGGTTCCATGAAGAACCCCTTGGTGCCTGGCAAACCGGCTCCCATTCCCGAATGAGATCGGGTCACCTTCGGACAGGGGAACTGGTTGAAGTTTGAAACCTGGACTTTCAAAAAGACCTCGATCGAGTAAATCACCGACCTCTGCTATTCGAGCTAGGGACTACAGGCATTACACCGGAGCGAAGTCGTGGATGGTCGCACAGCCGAGAAGTAGACCTTTTACTGTGGGGCAGAGGACCGTGATTTAAACTTGGCTAAGTCCTGTAGTGGAATATAGCATGGGTCGGAGCTAGGACGGCCGACTTTATCTTCTACATAAACGACTTAATCTTGAGAAGTTATGGGCCCCGGTCTTCTGAAAAGTTCTTCGGACTCGAGCACCCAGAGGGATCCATGGCGTGTCCATGGGTGGACGAACAAGTAGCATTCACCTCCAGATTCACTGGAGGGTAAATACCTGCCGCCGGCGCCTTAGGATGGAGTGTCTGGTGATAAAGCGCGTCTGGCCACCACACGATCCAGAGAGTGGATAGTGAACCCGAGAGTGAAGTAGACAAATCCATCGATCCTGGCCCACAAGATATTTGTGCATCAGCAACGGCTTCTAGTGCGCCGAACCAATATGCCACGACCATAAGCCCCAGAGAGCCTGTGGTGCTGGTGCCTATTCATAAGGCGATAGTTTGACCACACTTAAGCAATTCTGCCCGCGCTTGTCGGGTATCTTTGTGTCTTGATTTCGCAGAGCTGACCTTGGCCGTTTACCCGCTCCCGCCAACATTTATCGTCTTCGTTCCGAAGGGTTCGTCTCTACTCGTCCCTCTTTTGCGCAGTGATTGGAGCAAGCTCCTTCCGGGTTGTAGCCACGGTGAAGCGAAGCCAAAAGCGTCGTAGAAATCCAAGGCCGATGGTAGCATCCCCTCCCCTTTATAACTGGTCGTTTGGATGGGTTGAGATGAAACATGAACTCATCGCTTTCGGCACTCCATCGAACTGCATCAAACGCCCCAATGGAGGAAGTGATTCCGAAAACCCTCTTGTGCACTCGGTCCTCTCTGACACTGAGATAACTTTTAGCACCTCACGGTTTTTGTAAGTCCGCTATGTCATCCTGAACCCTCTTGCCTTTGCCGTGGTGGTTGGTTCAGTCATTTGCTGAATGGCAGTGCGCGGGTCATCAAAGAGATCCAGGAGGTCATCCACAAAAAAACGGTTCATCGTTCTTTCCAATTAATAGTTAGCATCACCGAAGAGCTCCAGAGTGTCCGAAGAGCAAAGTTAGCGAAGCTTAGCAATAATGTCACTCCATATGGGCAAAATGTTAGTTTGTACCCGTCGGGTGTCTGGTCTATATGGTCTTCGGCCACCGGAGAAAAAGGAGTCCCTATTTCTAACGGCCATCTTACCCTGTGGAAAACTTTTGGGTTCACTCAAAGGGACAGCTAATTTTCCCGGCGAAAAAAATGCGTAGGGCTCCAAATAGTGATGTCGTCCAATCCGGTCCCTGCGTTATACAGTCGTTGAGTGACGCAAAGCAACGTTTCGCAGAGCAAAGAAAAACAAATATGAACTCTACGGCCTCTTTGGATTTGCCACCGGCTGATGGGGTACGTGCCATACCAAACTTGTGCATTCCACGTAACCCGAGTCTACTTTGTGTCACGTGGCTCGAATATATTCGGTCCACTGTCGCTTTTCCCGCATTAGTCTAGCTTTGAGGACGGGTAAACTTTTAGGGCAACTTCTCGGCTGTGCGGGGTCGGTTTTAGTTTGGGTCTCCACGGCACAGGAACCACAATATTATCTGTTACGTACTCGGCTTCCTAAGCTACCTTCTTCCCAGCCGAATGCATCTGCTCGCGACGGAGTATCTCTACCAATGGTCGCTTCAGCAAAATTCAGAAGAACACAGGTACTGGAGTGTCTGTTGGTTGTTCGCCATTTCCGCTTAAGTTCGGTTGATTTGTATCTGCTTGCCACATATTCCTTTCGTGCTGTCACGTAAAGTACAATCAAATACTGTACGCAATGCGTATGGTGCCTTGCAGTTTCCCATTTTCTGACCCAGGGCCCAATGTGCTTCTGACAAGCCAAAGCCGATCAAAGGATCCATTTCTTTATTCGGCCATTCTTCGATTTTGACCCAGTCCAGATGTGGCCACCAACCCAACCGACTGAACTGACTTGGGCGTTCTCATTGTTAGATCTTTCACGGTGAACGCTTCAAGGCTATCTGTCTTATCGTTGCTGACCAAATGGGCGGGCCACAGGTGCCGTTGGCTGATCGGATGATCTGAGTACCACTTCCTGCACTCGCCTGCTAACGAGGATAGTTCCTATCGGATTTCACGTCTGCCAATTCCCACCTGACAAAAGTGGTTTCCCAGCCACTACACACAAACACAAGCGCCCTTAACGCCCAAAGAAGGTTTCCAAGGAGACGGCTGTTGCTCACAGGAGAATGAGTGTATTAGCAACGGTGGACATCGACCAAACCACACATGGTTCCAGGGCTTCCTCGGCATTCGACCTCCCGGCTCCGTGCAGTAGGTAATGGTGCTGTCCCTGAAGGCTCCTCGCTTTCAGTCGGAACACCACTCCCCGGCGGGACGTCCTGAAGCAAACAAAAGCACGCTCCCGAACTCTTGGCTACTGCTCAGCTCTCGTCGACATCTATTTTCTGAAAACGAGGACACTATGCTAGGCGATGTAGCGCATCATAAGCCCCACATAACAGCGAGTTTTCAACTTCACGTGATACAGAGTGTGTTTGCCCGTGTTTTACCCCCACTGAAACCCCCAATCCAGCTTATGATGACGTCGAGGTCCTAGGCAGCTCGCAGTTTTAAAGCACAAGTTGGCCGGGACGGCCATTCGCTTTTCGGGCACGACATTCCGCAAACTGCGTCAGGCCCCCGAAAGTAGTTCCTTGCCGAAACCCACAGGCCCCCTTTCTTAGCCCACCTGCGCTGTAGTTCCATGGAAGAATGCGCATTATGGCTTCAAGAGGTCCGTCGGAGCTGCACGTGTTCGGGGTAGTCCTCTTCGGAGTTCAGCATCCAGCACCCGTCAATCGCCTCTCCGGCTCTTCCACGACAGTGACGCACAGACACAGGAAACTGTCCTGGATCAGATAATCTCTCCCTACAGACTTCTCATATTGTTCGATGAATTTACAACACTCATCCGCGCTCCCATCGAACAGGGACCGTTCCACCTTGAGTAGGTCAGCGGCTACAGTTTTGCATGGGCGACTCTGTCTCGAAGAGCTCCTAACGTTGCTAGGCTGGATGGCCTCATGTTTGGGGTTTCCAGGATCATATCTCGTTCCAGCCTTCGAGGTTGGTTCTCCCTAGCTAACTTGTCAACTTTCTTGGCCAGCTTAAGCTGGTGGTCTAATTCTACCGCCCTCAGTTCATAAATATCTTCGCTTTGAAACTATTTCACTGGCTAGTGTGCACGAGACTACACCGAAGGAACCAGTGGATCTGGAATACCTAAGGAGTCGGAGTAGCCGGAAAACACCCCAGGGTTTTGCCAAGCTACCTCCTGTCCAGCTTCGGTTTGCCTCTGTCCTCCTCTTGGCATCGGGGTTGGCTTTCTCTTGAAGATTCCAAGTTGGATACTGTGAGGTTATTCCGGCTGTGAGTAGAGCGGAGGCAAAATGACGAATTTTTAGCAGGGAAAAGATGGATTCGCAAGTCCTACGGTACCAGATTAGGAAAGTAAGCGCATGCAAAGTGTATGCAAAGCTCAACTGTACGGCCACAACGACGAACTAAGTGGGTAAACGTTCAGCAAAATTCACGGCCAGGTATGATTGTCTAGGCAGTCTGAGGCCAGGTCAAAAGTGTGTCACGACAAGCATGAGCGGGATGTAACACAAGTGTTTGGGAGCAGCTACTGATGTTTCTGCAGGTGTGAGGATCAGCAGGAGTAAATTGCTTAGCCTGGGTAGGACAAGCATGTGACTTTGATTAGGGAGGATTTCTACAAAGGTACCCTACAAACCCCCGGGAACCGGATCCCAGGGGATGTGGTGGCCGCCCAAGCTGTGACGGAGTTCAAGTCTCGCCTAGACCGAAGCTGCCCGTAAGTCTTACCTAACTGTTTTTATTAACACCCTCAGTAAAAGGTTGTTTCTGTTGGCCTTTGACCGTACGTCTGCACCGGTGTCCAGTTCTCACTGGTTCCTTGTCGACCGGGAGTTAATCCCTGGTAGAAATATTTCGCTGTTCTATCATCATTATTCTTCTTCCCCTTCCTCCTGTACTTGTTTTTACAACTGCTACCAAGTCTGTTCTTTTGACTGTCTGACGTCAGGATGATCAGCTGCTGGGGGAGATACACTGGGGTCATGACCAAGTAAGCAAGTCGTGTAACTCACTACCGGCGGCAAGCTCGATTATTACTCTATCACCGCAGACGAACCACCTATCAAACCAATACAAACTACCGTGGCACTCATTGTCGCAGCGCAGTGGAGTTCATCTAAAGCTGGTTGATGCAAAAACCTGGGTCTATCGATAAGGCCGAAGCTGCACGCCCAGTGATCTGATCTGACCTGACCTGATACGGCAGCAAAATACCATGAGGTCAACAATAATGCATTAACGAAGCTAATACAGGCTCACTTATTGGTTCCTGGTGCAAGCTATGTGTGTTGTTTTACTGCTTGTAATGCAAAGCACCCGGGCGGCTCGTTTGGTTTGACTTCGGTATTGCGTGCGCGGCGCACCACTCTAATTTGATCGCCAAGGTCGTTGACAGTCTTTCTCTCCTTCTCAGCTGACAATGCACGCTGGTGGTTGCATCAGCAGTAATTTGTCCGATGTGTTTCCCTCTTTACCAATGCAAGATACGATTCCATGTGGCCAGTTGCTTAATGTAAATACACTTGGTGGTATAGACGTTGCGTCTCGTCTTAAATATCTGGAGTTGAACGTCCCATCGCACAGTAACAATACCGCAGGTGTTTTCTTCAATGAGGATCGGTCACGCACCAATCTCATCATCAATTACTTACCACAAAGCTATGATCAGAACGATCTTCAGCGGCTGTTTGAGCGAGTCGGTCCTATTAGGCAGTGCAAGTTGATCAGAGACAAGGTAAGTTCAGTTTTAGTTGTCGTTACCTGTTAGAATACCGGTGCCAGCTTGTGTTACGGCTTTGTGGATTTTGTTAATCCACAACATGCTGCATTAGCCATACAAACCTATCATGGGTATGAGACTGAACAAAAGCGGCTACGTGTTGCGTACGCCAGTTCCGGCGGAAGACGAATCACTCCAGGTACTTGTCAAGCAGTTCGTTCATTTCCCACAGGACACCGCGTGGCTTCCTTCCCTGGTAGTGCGTCAAATGGATTGGGCTCAGAAGTGACTAACGAAAATATAATAGGGTGGGAGGTCTTCGTCGTAGGAATACCGCTTGAGTGGACGGAACCCGACCTACTGGTGAGTGAATTATTCAATCGTTGTGATTGTATCACAGAGACTATTCAATAACTTCGGGAATGTTGTACTGATAAGACTTCTGGCGCCTCAGATGTCGGAGTCGCCACCAAGCCACAAGCCTCGTTTGAGTTCGCCAGTTTTAAATGGTGCATCAAGCGACCTAAGCGTAGATTCCACAGATGGAGGCCGCATTACCACAACGGCTTCTGTTATTTTTGAAGACAAATCTAGGTAAGTCTAGCCTTTCGCTTACCGTTTTCCAGTGCTGAGTTGTCTGTGTTCCGCTTGAACGGATATCAAGCCCCAGATTGGTCTTCGCCTCTTCGACTGCGCATTATTGGATCAGTAACCCGCGAGTCTTACGGATTGTTCTGTCTGCCATCCAGACAGTCTCCTGCCCTCGTCCCTTCACGCCTTCCCAATGGTCAAACGCCTATCGATCCTCTAACTGAATCAGAAGCTTTGACCAATTTGTTGAACAGAAAAGCTCTCAGTGCATCAAACTGTCTTCCTAATGGTGAGTAGTATGATATCTGATTTTATTTCCTAGCTCTCTCGAAAGCTCTTGACACTAACTGCTTGGCGGCTTCCAACGATTTGCATACAAACGCTCCGTTTGGTCTTCCACCTCGACCCATCATACACAACAAAGGTGAGCTAAATTTGACTGAGATAACCGTTCAAAGAACTGCGCATTATTCAGTTTAGGCTTGTTTCCATAGTAATTGTTGTCTGGTCACTGGAGACCAGCTGGTATTCATAATCCCGCAAAGCGACTCACGTCACCCCGCTAAGGCGAAGGTGCAGTGAATAAATGAGAGCTTTGGCGAAGTTTTGCGATCCACTTGTCGATTTACCTAGGTTGAACTGCATTATTCGTCTCATTTGTTATTTTTGGTACGTGGTGAACTCAGCAGAGCCTATTCTGACCAGTTGATAGTCGCCGCGAAAATCACTGGTGTTCGAAATAACCCTACACAGCTTGAGCTCCTGTTGTATGCTTCAAACTGCGAAACAGATAACTTGAATATTTTGCATTCCAGGCATTGACTCAAACACTGGTCTCGTAGCCAATGGTAGTGGTTCGCACTCACACCATCTAGAATTACTTGAATTACTGGACGCTCAAGCACATTCCAATGCAGGTCTTTTGTCGTCATCGGATCGTTTGCTGAGCCGCGAACTTGCTAATGTTGGAGCCGGTCGGATTTCGGAACAAGAGAACACGAAGTCTGACGTATCGCTCCGATCTCTACAGCAGAACCAAGCAAGTTGGAACTACCCAAATCATAGATCTGTCCTCAGTACTCTGCCAGAGGCCACCCGAGGAACTGATGGGCTGTCTCAAAGTATTCTCTCGGGAGTCCAAAAGCGACTCACAACGAAGACACCGCTGCTTCCTAGTCCGGTGCTGACAAGTATTATCTCGCAACGTGGGTGTCAGGCTCAAGTTTGGTTGAAGTTGGAGAACGTACAACCGACCGGGTCGTTCAAGATCCGTGGCATGGAGAACGTTTGCCGCAAGGTTTGTATATGTTACCTTTCCTAGTGTCAATTTTAGGTTGGCTCTTGAATTTAATGGTTGTCAGTCCCGAAGTGAAAGTACTATCGTTGTAGTCAAAGACCCTCAGAGTTGACTTTCAATCAGTGGTGTGCAAAATGCTACGACATGCCTTGACGCATAAAACATGCTTTTTCTCAAAGAATGATAGCGATTGGTTCCCCGGAGAGTTTCACTCTGGGTTTCCTGCTGCTCAGGTCCATATAACGTGTGAAAATGTCTAAGGCTGGTTACGATTTAGTCACGTGATAATGTGGTGCATTCACAATTAAGACGATCGGTGAGATAGACCGAGTTCCTACAGTCATCTGAATAACCTGAAGTTCAAAAGCATTTTTGATGTTGTCTCTGGTGTTCCCGTAGATTTACCCGTTTGTGGTTCTTACGTTTTTATTGCAAAATTGGCCATTGTCTGAGTATTGTGTGCCCGTTCTAAGCAGCTCAATCGATGTTGCTATTTTACCGTGGAGATCGAGTTCGTGTGCTAGAATGACTCCGAGGGTGATGCCGATTGGAGCACAAAGCGGTCCTTTAGGATCACTCATCTAACAGACTGAGAGCGAGTAGTAAGGCAATAAAAACGTGATGGTGGGAGGCGTGGTACGTTTTTCGTCTGGCAGCAAACATGAAGAACAAACCCATCGGCAGTACCGTGTCGTGCGTTAATGTGGAGCGCTACTAAATAAGGTCATTGCCTGTTTTTACTCAGTATGCGTCGCTGTGGTTTAAAGGGCTTTATTCTGCGGGTACGAGACCTGGCCACTTCGTTTTGAGGATTCTAGTCATCTTTTTGTGTTCGACAACCGACGTCTCCGAAGCATTACTCGCTTCTAGTGAAGACATCACGTAGATAATAACAGGATGCGCCTTGTTGGACACGAATAGCAGCGTTGCCTGTCTCCGGTGACCAGGTCATGTCTTCTGAATGCTTGTCGTTCGTCTGCTTTGCGCTCTATTTGCGCGTGTTGGGCTAGGCTGGAAGAATCGACGCGGTTGTCGGGCCGTGGCCTGGTGTAGAAGTATGATGGGGCGGGCATCAGAACTAGCTTCGGTTGGCACTTCCCGTAGGACGAGGATTGTCATTGATTAGAGACGGGAAAACAATTTCGAGTAGCAGTGGCGCGAATGCAGTGCGATCTGTCGATCGAACTATCTCGCCCCGTAATCACATGATTATTCCTATGACCAATATCTAGACGGAATCCGTGTTGTTTACGAGTTGTTTCTTCTATTGCGCTTTACCCTCCTGTTTTTCTACCTGTTGCGTTTGCATCACGCTTAATTTTAAGCTAATTTAATATATATATGAATACAATGTATATAAATATAGCATAACAGCTGCTAAACGATAGAGTGACTCAATCGCCTCCACAAATTTAACCTGTTTTCTCAATCGTTCCCGCAAACCTCGTCGACGTAGTTGTATCTGAGGTGGTCCAAGGGTTGAATAGTAGGTTCGAAATATTGAATGATTACTTGTTCTTGTGTATCAGGGTCGCCGTGGATCTTGTTTTGTTCTGGCGCATAGCCATTGATATTCCCACCGGTTATCAAGCCGTCATCATGCTGGACTTATGACCTTTCTGCCTGGGTTCAAATTTCGCCAGCGCCGCAGGTCACTTTTCCTAATTGATAGCCTGTGTTCGCAACCTCTTTTCTGATATGTGCAATTGTTCTATAGCACGAATAAGGTAGATAATAACTGGCGACGTACTCCATTTCTTGAGTGGCAATCGATGGCGGACCAATCGGTTCAATATCTTTAATGTTTTTATGGGCTAGATGTCCGTCTGTTTAACGTGTTTTCTACTGTTATGCATTCCAGCATATGACATGGTTGGATAGAGCTTAGTCGTATGTACGTAAGAAGGTATGCTGTGTTTAGGTCTCAGTTTTTCCGCAGAGCTTGGGTGGGGAAACGATTCTTCGCTCATGTGGTTTGTCCAAATTCTCCTTCGTTTACAGTGGGCGTCCTGCGGAGTGACTCATGTGGTGTGTCCAAACGGAGGCAACGCGGCGATCGCTGCTGCCTGTTCTGCGCGTGCTTATGGTATATCGTGCACCATTGTCATGCCAGAAACTGCTGATGCATGTATGCGCAGACGCCTATTATTGGAGACTCCAGATGCAAAAGTTATTGTTCATGGATCGGACTGGTTGGAGGCCCATCAGCGGGCAGAACAGATGGTTAATGAGCTACAGATGACCCATCCTGGGGAATCAATCAGGCTTTTGCATCCATATGATCAGTCGGAATTATGGGAGGGATATGAAGGTATCATTGATGAACTGGGACCGGACTTGGGACAACCGGATGTGATTATCGTGTCTGTTGGAGGCGGTGGTTTATTGGCCGGAATAATCCAGGTACGTATTAATGGCACATATTTTGTGATCGGTTTGTTGGTTCGATACAGTTTGGGTTGTTTTGAAGTGTATTTAAAATTCACCATCTTTCTATTTAGGGCCTGTGAAACAGAGGTTGGTCATCTACGCATGTTGTTGCAGTTGAAACTGAAGGTGCTGATTGTCTGAACCGATCAATCAAGGCTGGTCAACTGTTACTTCTACCACGTCCAACCAGTATTGCCACGTCCCTATCAGCCCCCATACTTGCTCACCGGACGTGGAACTTGGCACAATTGCAGTCGTTGACACCAGTGACTTGCACCGATTCAGACGCGATAGATGCAGTTCGACAGTTTTTGGTGAGTGTGCGTATTTCTATTCTATGTTGGTGTTAAAACCGATTCCTCGTTTGCATGGAACTTGGCGTTAACTAGAAGGTGAGTCAATTGTAATAGTCAGTACGCACAGCCAAGTAGTCGAATTTAATGTGCGAAAACATTGTTCTTGTAGACGACCACGGAATGCTTGTCGAACCGGCTTGTGGTGCATCATTGTCAACCTTGTATTCTGGCATGATCGGCCGCTTTCGGATGGAAGGTCGTATCCCGCGTCCGGCGAACTTCGTGGTTGTTATCGGCGGAGGTAGAAACGTATCACTGCGTCAACTCTCAGAATGGGAAAACCAAACGAATAGCTTTGGGTCGCTTCATCAAGTGTCCACATCTTTTCTGCCATCAATGACAAGTCCCTATCTAGCAAACAAGTCTCCACATTCAGTTTCTTCTGATATGTCAACTAAGTCAAACCTATTTGCGCCTCACTTGTCGACGGATCCAGATGAGACGCTGAAATGTGGCACTTCGACGCCTAGTACACCTCGCCCGGTATGCACCATATTGAGCCGACCGCCGATGGCAACAGAAGGAATCGATTCACACGCACCGTCTGGTGAAGTAGACCGCGAGACCAACACCGAAGGATCTGGAACCCTCAATCCACACGATCTGGTCAACTTCTCTAAGCTTCTTGCCACTTCTGAGACAGAAGGTGACGATGGAGGACTGCATGAATAGTTTCTTGTTAGCAAGATTATTCATGTCCTCTAGCGTTTCTTATTTTCATTTCTTTATTTTCATTACAAGGTGGATTTTGCATGGTTTTGCTGTTTTCTTCTAGTTCATAGGCTATCTTCGCGGTCTTCATCCTTGTGCTGATTTCAAACCTTTTCACTCATCACTCGATGAAGGTTCTTGCATACTAAGTAATCATCGTTTCCGGTACTTCGTTCACTAGAGTTTCTTTTCTCTGCGTGTGGAAGATGCCGGTGATCTTCCCAAGAAACTTGACTTGTTTGTTTTCGTTTCTATACTTTTCTATTTTCTCCACACCTTCGGTTAGTTTTTTGCTTTGTTTTTTCCACATATGCTAGTTTCCAGTCATGAGAGGGTTTGCAGAGGTTGCCATCTGGTTGCCTCCGGATGTGCCGAAACTTTCAGCACCGTTTCTCCATCTCCGCATTCCATAGCTCTTCCTCGATGTCCTACAAACCTTTGTCATGCTTGGAGTGCCTTACTTCCTAAATGTTTCCATCTATTCGTTATTCTCTCGGTCTGGTCACTTTCTATCGTTTGCATTTATTGGTTTATCTCGTGACTTCCGAAATTTTGCTCATTTTATTCCGTTAAGTTTATCAGCAGTTTCTCAGCTCCATGACACCGATGACCACAGTGCTTGCATATCATTGCTACCAGCTAACAGCACTGAGAGAACACCATCGCCTTGTGCTTGATGTGCATTTTGATCTTCCATCGTTTATCGAGTGTCAGGATGCTGCTATACTGTTTTGTGTTCATTGCCTTTTGGCTCCCGTTCATTCTCACATTTCCCGATTTATCTACAGCGTTCTTGGTGGCTTTTCGAGGCCTCTAATGACGTCATCATTCCATGAATTTTCCTCACATGATACCTTTATGTTAATGCAACTTCGATGCTCTCATTTCACTTGTTTTCCATGCGGGGGTTACATCTGTCACCTTGAGGTTTCGCCCTTTCCCCGGGCGCACTTCTGGTCTCAGTTCTCCCGATGAGTCCAACAGCGCATTTTGTTTAACATAGCATAGCGTGTCTATACACTTACTCCGATTATGTCGCGTCTGTGCCTTTTCTCTTTTTGTAGTCTGTCGTTTGTACCGTTTTGATTTCTAAACTGGTATTACTTTTCTAATTTAGCAAAAATCAGATTTTAAATTTATCTTCAGGCCTCCCACCAGTGCACTGTTCAGTGGCATCATTTACATTGATGAGTCTGTTCTTTGCTTGTTCGTTCCTTCGTAGCACATCTGGTTTTATTGCCATTTACTTGAAATGCGCATTACCTCTGCTTTGCATTGTTTTTATTTTTATTATACACATGTGTTGATGATGTGAAAATAGTCCGCCTTATTATCCACAAGCATCCCGGGTTGCTGTCGGTCAGCGAAGAACTTGCGGGTTGGACGACGTCGTCGGTATAATGGAGTTGATTGAGGGAAGCGGCTAGGTGTTTTGGGATGAGAGAGTATTGTGTGGCAGGATGTGATAAATCGCCTTGATTCCGATCTCTGAGGTTGGTTTTTGGTCACGTTTGAGTGGTTCTTTACCTTTAGTATCAGACATACTTCAAGGACACTTAATCTCATGACTTAACTACTGCTCGGATACGCAATATGCTTTGGCAAAATGTGGGGTGGGACATGTCAGTTTGGATATTCACACGTTCGCAAATTTAACTGTGAATGAATATTGAAGGAATGAAGTCAGAGGATTGTTACTCTTAATTGTGATTGTTTGATGTCAGGTAGGGCAGCAGGCTGCTCTCGCTAGAACTGTCGAGACTTTCAAAATAAATGTATGTTGTGTCTCCTGGAAAGCGTACGCGAAACCCCTCTTGTGTGATCACGCTTTGCACCCCAGATACAACCCTAGTCTTTCGCTTCACCGTTCGCATGAAGCGTGATCCAGTCTTGTGGTTAAGTCGGCGTTAGGGTTTCTCTGAGCATGGGAGTTGATCATGCACTACTAGACTAGATTCCCGTCAGCAGTCGTTTGTGTGAAGTTCGGTTGGACGATTCTGTTCGTGCCAACAGCAGTAAACATGCTGATGCTTGTTTGTCATGTCTGTGCATGCGCCTACTGACTGCAGTTCCTCTGAGACCAAGGACGAATTCCTCCAGATTTGTCCCAGCCGCTTCAGGGCGCGCGTTCAGCCTGCGTGGTGGTCTTTGTTGGGGATTTCGCCGCCCAAGTTGGCCGTTTGGGAGATTCCGAAAGGCACTTCGGAGGTCCATTTGCTATTTCAGCCAATCAGACCAATAAGCGCGATCGTCTGATTCAACTATGCTATGACACCAGGTTGTTTCTTACAAATACGAAATTCTGCCATAAGCGGCATAGACTGACACGGCGTCCTGCTACGTCTTCATAACGTTTGAGTCATTGTCTAGTGCTATTGGTCATTGCTGTTTTGGGTCAGTTGGAGATGGCCGTTCGTCTTAACTTACGCTCGTGGACTCAGATCACGCCTTGATGCGTGCATGTGTCTGTTGGCAATGCTCGACACTTTTACTGTTTGATTAAAGGTACCGGTCCACAGAAGACCGGTGTTAGTGAATCAATCGAAGAATCCGATGGCTTACCGATTCACTCTCAGGGTCGTCGCCTTGATTGCTGGGCGGAACGATTTACGTAACCATTCAGTTAGCCTACTTCTACAGTGGGCCTCCCGAATATACCTGCCAGAGAAACGATGCAGGTGAGTATGTGAGCGGAGAGGTACAAAGCCGCTGGACCGGCTGGGTTGTCTCCATCTTTTTTCAGGGGTGGAGCGAAGTTTTGGTTTTGGACTTGGAACTCCTCCGTGTCATTAGGGAGAGTGAGCAGATTCCCAGGAAACGGTGTGAATAGGCGATTTTCCCGATTTACAAGAAAGACGACAGATCGTCTTGTGAAAACCGCAGAAAATAGCCTGGTAAGTACCGCGTCCAAACTGCTCACCGGGCCCGTTCTCCACCGAATATCGAGCGTCCGCGAAAGGTGTACACGACCGAATCAAGCCGGTTTCAGACGCGGTCGCGGTTTTATCGATCACATGTTTACTCTTCGGCAAACCTTGGAGCACTGACACATCTTCCGCAAGTCCACAGCCTGCCTTTCTTGATCTGAAAGCGGCGTTTGATTTACTCGACCGCATAGTTCTCTAGCGCTGCAATTCATTGAAGGGAGTACCAGAGTAGTTTATTTCTCTTCCGGTTCCTGTATGCGATCAATCGAAGCCTATTTCGTGGTTACAGCGATCTTCGGAAAGTGGTGTTAGTCGGGGTTGCCCCCTTCCGCCCTTCCATTTTGGAATCGCATGGACTCTTGAGATAGCCCGTGCTCGTGTGAGAATAGCGGCACTTTTCTTCACTCAGGCAGTAAACTGTCTGACTTGGAATGCACGGACGAAAGCGTTTTCTGAATAAAAATCCCTGCAAGTTGCGAGCTCTCTTAGATCGCCTAAACAACAGCGTAGTGTTTGGGACGCGTTTTGCACCTTTGAAGTGTAAAATGCTGTCGCAGGTCTGGATCGGCTTAACACCAGACTTCTTGGCAGTGCGAGCTCTGGCTGAAGTGGGTAAGTTTTTTACCTGGAAAGTTACATTTCCCAGGGTTGACAGATATCGGATGAAGTGTCATCGCGTATACAGAGGGCGCGTTTTGCTTTTGCCAGCCTCAGCTATTTGTGGTGCCGGTGTGACGTCCAGTTGTCTGTTAGGGGTCGAGTGTACAATGCGGCGGGCAAGTCCACTTTACTATACGGTTCAGGAATAGGCGTCAAACATAGACGAATGCAGTCGGCTTTCGAGCATCGATATCCGTAGCATTGCCCCAATATGGTGGGAACACCGTGTTGGCAATGCTGAGGTTCGGCGTGAGGTGTTGGAAACCAAACGTCAATCTGTGGATCAAGTATTGAATCTGAACGGGTTAAGGTGGCTGGAACAGGTGGTACGCTTGCACTGCGATCTATTTCCTCGGCGTTCGTTGTTCTCCGAGGTAGGTAGGGATTGGAAGATAGACCACGGTGGTTAGTCTATAACTTCGCGAAAAGATGAAGATCTTGACCAGTGGGCTTTGCCAAGTGCGGCGTGTCAGACTTGCAAGGTTGGGTCCGCGTGACCCGCTTATAAAATGGCTATAGGCATTGAGTGATATGGCTAGGGGTCGCGGTTAGTGAAGTAGTTGTATTTAGACTCTTTCTTCATGACTTCCGCCTAATACTTTGACTTTGAATCTTTTTCACCTGATGCTTATATCCTTCCCGCCATTCACCGAACGATGCTGGGAAGCAGCCATCGGAGGCAGAGCAAAGGAGTGCGAGGTTACTGGTTGTGAAAACAACTGAACTGGTCTAGAAGCTATGCGCTCAAGAATCTTCCCCCCTCTCGTTGAACAAGCAGTCTCATTTCATCTGGTGCCTTCGGTCGTCAGTTATCAGTTTAATGGTCGGTGGAGATTCCCTTGGACACAGGTGTAATTTTATGCTGTTTTCTCTCTTAGTGTACGTTTTTTGGGTATCGTTATTTGCAAGTATTCGAATGAATCATGTGGTATAATACAACGGGCTGGTCGTCGCACGGTTCACGTTGTGCCCACGCCCGCGTTGTTTTCAATCCCGTAATCAACGTGTTCAGTCCTTTGCACCGTTAACATCGTCTCTGTTTTCTGGTTTTGGTTGCTGCTTAGGTAGTGCCTAATCGAGCGAAAAACGGTGTGTGGAGCAATCCAGCTGATTGAGTGGAAGTCATGGACATGATGAGGCTTATATGCAACTGCGGGACCTAACCGCATCACTTCGAGAATCCAACCGTCCGATGGGCGAAGCGCGCAGTCCTGACTGAGGAAGATATACTTTCTCGAACAAATGCCTCAGTATGGTCGGGGTGGGTGTCTCAAGCTCCGAGGTGGCTACTCATCCTAAACGCCTTTTGAAATGCTCCAAAATGACCGTGTCTGTTACAACCCGTGCTGAGGGGGTTCTAATCACTACCTTCTCGTGGTGGAGGTGTTTTCACCAGTGTAAGGGCGAAGGCGAATGCCCGGCGCTGTCCACCGGGTTGGCTGAATGATAGTCGATCTGGGGGAGATGGCCAAACCCTGATTCCAAACCAGCCAAAGGGGCGCACGAAACATACAGCACTATGCTCGACGGCATTTGCGGCAGAGGATGCACTGGAATCCCAGGATGTTTTGCCCCATCCGAAGGGTGTACAAACTGAGTAATCAGTCACCGGCCCCCGTGGGTTTCGGACCCCACGCTTCGCCCCAATGTCTTGCGGGTGAACCTGAATTTCTTCGTTAATCATTCTCTGACCTTAGATCGGTCCGCGTGCGATGTCATTTCGACGGTGTTTCCTATTCTTGTTATCCATTTGTCATCAAGTAGTTTCGAAGCACCCATTTCTGATCGTTTTACTGGGTTTCGTGGGTAGGTTTTCTTCGGTGGGTGTCATTGATTAGTTGGCAATGTCTGTTTGCAATATGGAGTGGTTATCTTTCTCACTTGTTCTGGACACTGATGGCTCGCATTGGATGCTTCTTGGTAGTACGTCGTTTCGTGACCAGTGGCTTAAAAAGTACAGTTGTTCGCGCGCAGCAAAATAACGTTTGGAATAGCCTTCCTTCTGAAGGTACTCGTCGCAGCTTGCGAGACGCCGCTGCTGATCGTGAATTGGTGAACCATCCAATCTCCAAATTATTTCACCTAGCAGTTTTCTACCGGTGACTCGAATGAAATGAAACAAGTTGCAGCAATTCCCCACCGCCGTAGCGTGTTGGAACTCTTACTCGATGTGACCGCTGGATTTCGCGATCCATACAAAGACTTGCGTTCACTGCACCACATTAACCGCTCTTCACTGTTTGTGTTGAGCCGGGGACGACTGGTGTACGTCGATAGGACAAATTCAGCAAGAGTCCAAGGTTTTTACGGGGCGAAAAACAGACAACAGTTCAGTAGGCCAGTGGAATGCAAAATGACCAGTATTGATTGATGTTATCAGGTGGGGGTACATCTTGCTTTCCAGCTAACGTTTTGGAAGGTGAGGTGATTGAGAAAGCTTATCGCGATCTAAGTGTCGTTTCAGTGTGCTTTGAGAATGCCTTCCGGAGCACACGGACAACTGAGTGTCAGAGTCCATGGGTGTACTCCAGTACGAACGGCAATCTTTTAAACAATCCGACCATATATAGTTTCCTATGATGTGGTCCAGTGCTTATTCGAAGAGGACAAACGCTGCGCAGCGTATCGGCTGCGAGGGCGCCTGAAGTTCGTTCTGGGGAAGAACTGGCATTGGTGGGAACACAGAACTAGAGGCCGTTTTTCGAACGATACTAGTGTAGCACAGAACGACCGACCTGTTGTAGCATTGGAATCATGACATCAGCTTGACTCGCTTTACGAATGAGGTTTTTGATTGCATCTAAGTTATAATCCGTGCGTAGACCTAGATGACAAACATTGCGTTTATCGGGACGAAACCTGTGCATAGGCTGTCTACTGGGATCTAGTCTACTAGCGCAGCTTCAGCACTTTTACCGGGGGCTATGCCGTCGCTGATAAGATAAGAAGCCACAGTGCACTCAGAATGCTTCTCACAAGTGCCGCAGTATAATCGGGGATGGTTGTTTCAGGCTCCAAGATGGCTACTCGGCTTAAACGCCTCTCGAAATGCTCCAAAACGACCCAGCGTGCCAAATAGCTTCTGCTAAGGAGGTGCTGCACACTGCCTTCTCATGGCGTGGATGTTTTCACCAAAGTGTGGAAGCGACAGCGGCTGGTCAGTACTCACTCTAGAAGAGTTGCCTGAACCGTGATTCCAAACTAACCACGAGTCGTGTGTGAGTCGTACAACATTATGCACACTGGGATCTTCATCGGAAGGGTGTACTAGCCACCCAGGATGTGTGGCCTCATCCGAAAGGCGTGTGAACTGAGTAGTCAGTCATTGGCTCTCGAAGGTATTCAAAAGAGGCGAATAAACCATAGAATTGGCTACTGGCTCATCTTGACCAATGCTGCCGTCTTGCAGGACGCGCTTAGCTCCGCAAAGGCTAGAGGTGCATCGTCGAATAAAAAGACCTACGCTAAACTGGGCGACCGAGTAGTACAACAGCCCACAACGCCAACAACAATGCAACTGATGGACATCTTACAAAGCAATCGTTATACTCTTTAAAGGCATGCTCGCGCCGAGGTTCTCGCCGTACACGCATCACGAATGCAGCCTTCGCGAACCCGTGGGGGCATTGTGACATCTGGTTTTCCTTCAGGGGAGGCGTGTCCAACGCCACAGTTCGTAGTTTTCTTCTCGGTCGCTAGACCTGACTCCCGCGCGTAGAGGATGCTCGGCGTCTTTTTGTGTTCAGCCACCTATATATCCAAGTCTGATGTAAACTTTGGTTGAGCGACTGCAAGGTACGTCGTCATGGGTTCAGTGCCGATAGTCGTTCTCTGACCAAGATAATCACCCTACACCGCCTCCGATGGTTCGGGCATGCTATATATATGCCTGCCCATCGTTTGCCTTTTCGCGCTGTTTTTGTACGCGGTGGGCAAAACTGGAAGAAACAGCGCAGCGGTCAGGCCTTGACTTGTCGTAGGAGCATGTGAGCTTCGGCTTCGACTTCCGTTGATGCTTCCCGCCTCCCCGACTGGGGCCTGGTAGATAAGAATTGTCGTCTATTAGAGACACTGAGAGATATAGCTCAGCACCGACTCCAGTGACGCGAATGCTGTATGGCTTGTTGACCTGACCTCCAGGCCCCCATGAACAACTGAAAAACATACCAAAAAATTACATAATGTGTACGGTGAAAATATCAAAAAAATTTGCTCGTACTTTCTTCAATCATTTTACTGACCCCAGTCTTTCCCTCACTTAGTTCGTTGGGTTAGCAGTGACCCAGACACGAATAACAATAAGAAATCACAGTTGTGGTTCATTTGTGGGCTCTTCAATGAAGAGTATCCATTCACACTCCAGACGATCCTGGTAGTGGATTCAGTGACACTTGGAAGCTAATCGAGGAAGAATGAGATAATGTCCGACCAAGATTCCCATCGGTAGTACAAAAGCGGGTACGGCCGACCCGAAGTTTCCGTTGGGTTTGATAACGAAAGAGAATGTGGTAAGGAAGCAGAACTAAGCGAGGGGATGGGAAAACAGGCCGTTGTGTTCGGTTAATGAGAATGGGTATGCATCAACGTGAGAGAATAATCAGTCATTGGATAAGTTTTTTCTCCCATGGTTGCACCCATTTTGGGCTGTTGTACCACTCAGTTGCCCGGTCTCGAGCGGGCCATTTTGTTCGAGGATGCACCTTTAGCCTTTGGGCGACCAGGCGTTTTCTGCTAGGCAGCAGCGTTGGTCCAGACAAGTCGGTTCGCTCGCCTCTTCCGGAGAACCTTGTCGAGTGAATGGAACGCAACAAGGGGCTATGACTTTATTTGGTGGTGGGTCACATTTGCCACGTCACAATGCTGTCTACTGGTTGGTGTGGCGTTTCCGGGCGAAAACCGCTAGCCAGGCGGAAAATCCCACCACACTCTTGAGTACTGATGCTGATCGTCCGCGACCGCTTATTTGATGAGCCCACTTTATCCATTGCGGCCGTTTCTCTGTCCGCGACCCGGGGACATGCTCGGTAGCACACAACTCTTCCCTTCCGACCGTGAAAATTCTTTAATTGATTGGTAAGAACAATGTTGACTGAAAATTCAACGTATGCAGCAAGTGGATGCAATCCCACTACATCACCAAAGGGAAATCCTCAACGGTGGTAGCCAGATTCGGAGTCGGACTCCAACAGTGCTTGGTGCACATGACACCGGTCACCATAATGCTGTCCGCCTGCGACCAAAAATACGAAGAGCGAATTATTTTGTATTGGATGCGCCTCAGCGTGAGGCGATGGCAGAATTAGACGCGTACACTGCGTCCCTTGATAAGAACACGGCGGAACTTCTTCTGATTTTTATCTATCCGAGTATAGGACGTAGGTGAACATGTTTTCGGTGATTTCATTCTCTAGCTAGTACAACCACACTTATATATGGTAACACAATTTTTAGAGCGCATATCAGAAGGGCTAGGAGTGACTCATTTTACCGTTTAGCAGAGGTATGAGCGGCAAGTGGGCGGATGGATCAACTTTCAGCTGGCACAAATGACTTAGTTGCGTAACAGGGGATGACTGACTTACGTCTTCACCACACTCATGTATGATATAATCGACTTTCGGTCGGGGCAGTTTTTTTGTTACATGCTTGCACATGAGTGTACTGGAGGGGGTATATACCCCATGTAACAGCCGGTCGTGGATAATTCCCCTATTTCCCTCGCGATTCAATGTTTTTCCCAACATCACTCATTTGCCTACACTGTTGACTTGTCCTTACGAACTGGTTGTTTTTCTGGACCAATTGTTGTTTGTTCGCTCCCAGAGCGCTACTCTGGGACATCCTTGTTCAGGACCTGCGTGACGCACGTGCTGTTTGCTCACACGCTGCTATTCGGTTTCTCGTTGTTGAGTCCTTGTGATCGTATTATTGAGGTTTGTATATTTTTTATGTCATTGTTCATGTACTAATCTAGTATCGTAGAATATCACGGATAATCGTCTTTTGATTTCGGGATCCGTTGCGAATTTGGCTACGCATTGCTCAAAAGTTCGTTACAATACTCAATAGATCAATTTGGAAAGAGGAAAAACACGCAAAATGCCAAGAAAAGGATCAAAAGCAGTCGAATCCGGACAGGAAGTAATACGGCAAGTCTCTGGGGAGGTTTTGGGTACATATGATTCTTTAGTTAATGCTAGATCGCCTAGTCCTGTCAGTGCTAGTTCATGTGTTAATGAGAGCAATATTGATCGTAAGGATGTCGATTTATATAAGCTGAGAATACTAGACCTAGAGCAACAGTTACTTTCGGCTAGACTACAGGCGCAGGAAGCAGAGAAGTGTACACAGAAAGAGCGAGGGCATGAGACCAGTGATTTCGACACTTCCGATAGATTAGGGTGCAATAAGGTAGGGAACCCCACGCCGGTCGCCGACTACAAACCACCATCGATCGATCTGTCTAGAGTGGAACTAACGGTTTTCGACGGGCGAGCTGAGCAATACTGCAAGTTTGTCAAGCAGTTCGAGACGTTCGTTGAAAAAAAGGTAACCGACCCTGGGCGAAGGCTTCTCTACCTTACTCACTACTGCCGAGGCCGAGCAAGAGAAGCTATCGACGGGTGCACCATGCTCGACCCAAAACAAGGCTACACAAGGGCAAGGAAGATTCTAAGGGACTTGTTTGGCCAACCTTTCAAAGTAGCCCCGTAACCTAATAGAGGGCGTTATGGTAGAGGCAAAGAGAACCGAGGGCAACGTCTGCACAATGGCCGACCTGGTGACCAAGATGCAGAACTGCTCAATAGCCCTCGACCATTTAGGTTACAGGGCTGACCTAGACGCCATGCACACTTTGGAAGGCATAGTCCGTCACCTCTCTCCCGAACTACAGGGTCGGTGGGCGGAAGAAGCAGAACGGACAAGCAGAGGCGACAGAGAAGCCAACTTCGAAGACCTGACCGAATACTTGGACAGGCAAACGAAGATAGCTGACAGCAGATTCGGCCGACTCATCCGGGACAGCAACCGAGCAAACAAGCCCGGTACTAGCCAAGTCCAAACCCCTGTACGGGAACATCCAAATTACCAGCATTGGACCAATACACACGTCATTTCGCGAGATGCTACGGCTTAACCCAATTGCAGATCCTGTGGTACTAGCCATGGCCTACCAGAATGCCCCGAGTTCGGCAACGCCACAATGGACGAACGGTGGGAAATGGCGAGGATGACGGGAGCATGTTTTATCTGTCTCAACACCACGCACCGGGCAGCAGCCTGTAGGACAAAAAATCGATGTGGTTACGAGGGCTGCACGGGCAGACATCATCGGCTGCTGCATCAGGCAAGAGTAACCATATCCGAGGCGAGTACCAAGCCCAGCGTGATTTGTTCAACGTCAAGATCTGCCAGTAAACCGGTACGTTTAGGCGTAGTGGCCGTGGGGGTAGTGACTCCGACTGGGATAGTCAAGGCGTTGGCTTTCGTTGATAGTGGATCCGACACGACTTTAGTGAAAGAGCGGTTTGCCGACAAACACCAACTGGCTAAAGGTGCGACGTCGTTAGCAGCGAGCACGGTGGGCGGAACACAGGTAATGACTGCCGGTAGATTGAGGCTACAACTCATCTCTCTAGACACTAACGAGGAAATTGAACCAACGGAGGCATTCACGTCAGCGGATCTCCCATGTTGGCACCAAGGTCGGTAAACGCAATCTTGACTAGGTGGCCCCACCTGCAGGATGTAACCGTTGTAGACTGGGAAGACGATGAAGTGGATCTCCTCATCGGCTGCGACGTGCCAGAGGCGCATTGGGTGCTTGACCAGAGAGTGGGCGACCGCCAAGCATCTCATGTCGTACGCACGGCTCTGGGATGGATGTTATACGGTCCAGTAGGGGTACGCCGTTCCGTGAATTACTTATCCGCCGAAACGGACCGCATAGAGTATCATCTGCAACGGCTGCATGAAAAGTAGTTTCATGACATTGGAGACGAAGGACCATCGTTGTCTCAAGAGGATCACTTCGCTCTACAAACGGTACGGCAAGGCACTAGAGGCCTCAAAAAACAGTTCGAGGTTCCCCTCCCATGGCGCACATTGGTCGACCCGTGGACTGACAACAGAAATTATGTTCTCCAACGATTACTACGACTAAAAGAACGCTTCATTCGAGACCAGAATCTGTGGGAACGATACGCGGATTTGATGAAGCGAAACGAGGACCTCGGTTACGTTGAGAAGGTGCCTGTTAACACCGACAGCAAAAGGGGTATCTGGTATCTGTCTCACCACCCGGTTATCAACCCCAAGAAACCCAATAAACTGCGCGTGGTTTTCGACTGTGCGGCCAAGTTCCAGGGTAAGTCGTTAAACGATCGTTTACTACAGGGGCCTGACTGGACCACACCATTGATCGATGTTTTGTGCCGTTTCAGAGTGGGTAAAGTGGTTTTGTCTGCCGACATTAGGGAAATGTTCCATCAGGTGAAGATTCCGGTAGAATAACGAGATGCTTTGCGTTTCCTGTGGTGGGAAGGGAGCGACCGGGACAACGCAGTGGTGAATTATAGGATGACCGTCCACCCCTTCGGAGCCATATCGTCACCATTTTGTGCGAACTACGCCCTCCGAGAATCAGCGAACAAACATGGCAATCTAGTACATCGGACGGTGGTAGAAAGCGTCAGCAGGAACTTCTACGTCGACGACTACCTTGGGTCATTCGATGATGTGGAATCAGCTCTAGAGCAGTTCAGGGGTCTGATGAGATTGCTGGAATAGGGCGGCTTCCATCTAACTAAATGGATGCCGAACGCTTCAGAAGTGCTGAAAGTCATCCCGTATCACGAAAAGGCCTAAAGGGTAAGAGATTTGGACGGCTCTCTACTTCCTATCGAGCGCACCTTAGGGATACAATGGGACGCGGAAATGGACGATTTTGTTTTCGAACTAAACGTTCCCGAGTTGCCGATAACCCGTCGTGGCATACTATCTGCCGTCTCAAGCTTGTTCGACCCGCTCGGTTTCGTCTCACCATGGCTGCTACCCGGAAAGATCTTGCTGCAGCGGCTTTGCCGTAAGAAAGTTGATTGGGACCAGTCACTGGACCGAGGGGACCGGTTGGACTGGGAAGAATTTTTGAACACCTTGAAGAAATTAGGGGACATAAGAATCCCACGATGTTTGACTCCTGGCCATACGACACGGACTGGAGAACTACATGCCTTTTCCGATGCATCCGAAGTCGGTTATGGAGCTGTGGTGTACGGACGATGGTGCGCCGGAGATGGACAATATACCACGAGGATCCTGTTCGCCAAAACCCGCGTTACTCCACTGAAGTCGGTCTCAATCCCACGCCTTGAACTCAGCGCAGCCGTGTTGGCAGTCAGGGTGGTGCAAGCTGTGAAGAGATGTTTCGATCTATACATTTGGTCGGTGAGCTTCTGGACGGATTCAACGATAGTACTTCACTATATCAACAATGTCCGGAGCCGGCTTAGTACTTTCGTTGCTAACCGGCTCACGATTATCCACGATGAATCAGCCACGCACCAGTGGAGTCATGTCAGGTCTGGCGATAATCCAGCCGACCTGTGCTCCCGAGGTGCGAACGACTTCAGGCAACTGGACACGTGGACGAGAGGGCCAAACTTCCTGCAATTGCCCAAACAGGACTGGCCCGTGTTCGAAGTAAAACCCCCTACGGAAGTGGAACTGGAGATCAAAGGCGTCGTGATGGTGGCCAACGTCGTCGAAGCGACATCCATTCTATCGCGACTGGTCAGGTTTTCTTCCTGGATGAAGACGCTTCGTTCGCTAGTTTGGTTAACCAGGTTCAAGAGAAATTTACTAGTCATGAAAGGGCTACGGCCCTCAGGCCGGATACGGGTCGGCCCGATAGGTCCCGATGAGCTATAAGCGGCAGAGTACGATATTTTCAGAATGATACGACTGGAGGCTTTCGTCCGAGAACTCAAGAGGGCGGAAGGAGTGGGGCCGACCAATAAAGACATATCATCTCCAAGAGGCGAGCTGAAGCGTTTAAACCCCAAACTCATCGACGGACTGCTGCGAGTGGATGGTAGGCTGACCAACGCCCACCTGAACTTCGACACAAAGTATCCTATACTGCTGCCTGCGAGACAACCTGTAGTAGAGCTAATGATTCAACACGTCCACGCCATGGAGGGACATGCCGGGGAAAGTCACGTGACGAGCGTCATCCGAAAGCGTCTTTGGTTGTTGAGAGGACGAGAGACTGTAAAACGCGTAATACGACGGTGTGTGCAATGCAGGAGACGCAATGCCACAGCAGGCAAACAACTCATGGCCCCACTACCAGAATGCAGGGTGACTACGGGCTGGTGGCCGTTCAGTGACACCGGGTTGGACTATTTCGGGCCCTTGTGGATCAAGTGTGGGAAAAGATTAGAAAAGCGATACGGATGTATCATGACGTGCATGAAGTCACGTGCGGTACACCTAGAAGTCGCACATCCGATGACGACCGATTCTTTTTTACGGGCCTTGCAAAGATTTATCAACCGACGAGGCGTACCGGCCGATATATACTCAGATAATAGATCGAACTTTGTGGGCGCTCACCAGGAATTGCAGCGTTGACACAAGAACATAAACAGGGCCGAACTGCGGGATCGAACCCTGGCCTACGGCATACGATAGCATTTCAACCCCTCGCAGGCCAGTCACTGCAGCGGAATATGGGAACTCACGGTCGGGTCCGTCAGGCGGATCCTGCGGTCAATCATGGAGCAACAGCCGCCCGACGACGAGACGCTGAACACTTTCATGACTGAGGTGGAGAGAATCCTGAACAACCGCCCCTGGTTCCAGTAATTGACGTTAAGGTCGAACGAGGGTTTCCAAGGGCCGGTAAACCTTCGTGGGAGCTACCTCCACGGATGGAAGCAAGCGAACTATCTGGCCAAGGTCTTCTGGAGGCGATGGCTGCGGGAGTACCTACCGGCTTTGCAGACTCGACAGAAGTGGCTGGGCAAAACAAGACCATTCAAAGTTGGGGACGTGGTTATGATCGCCGACGAACGCACACATTTCAGCACTTGGTCTTTGGGAGTAGTTACGGAAACAATCAAAAGCACTGACGGAATGATAAGGACGGTGAAGTTGAAGACGGCTAACGGAGTGCTCATTCGTGACATACGCAGCATTAACCTACTCGAGAGCGAAGACGGAGGAGCTGATAACCCTGAGGCCTAGTAAACCTTTTCACACCAGTCATCGAGGTGGATAAAGAAACATCATATACACCACACGATCTCCGTCAAACACGTTACAGCGCTCGCGGTCCTTCGTTGACATTACAGGAGGTTCTTTCCGATATGTGGTGATGAATGCCATCCCATTGCAGATCCCGTTACATACACACATGCACGGCGCACTCTACATCCCGTAAACCCATCAAACATGTGACAGTGTTCGTTGTTTTGCTTTTTGTTGACGTTACCGAATGCCCCTTGCACATGTGGGAGTAGCGGCGCTCAGGTCACACACACATGCTACATTTTACTCGTTTTCTTGCCACACTGTCTTTTGTTGACATTGCAGAAAGTACTCCTTTGATGTGTAGTCATACCTGTGATTTCATTGTACACTTCGGCACACACACACACTCACACATACTCAAGCACATACATCCAGGACCGGACGGCCCTTTGAGAGGACAACATCTATGTGATCCTTTGCGCCCGCCATCGGTCATTTGGTCTCGTGGAAGATGTAGACTAGCCTCATGTCTATGTAGCCAGTGGGTTAGGTGCGACCAGTAGTAGAACGTTGACGACGAGCAATAGAGGCGCGCACTGACAGCAGGGCCTAGGCAGGTACCGAACCTTTGACTCTGCTAAGGATCCAGGAGGATTTTGGTGGGCGGTGTAACAGCCGGTCATGGAAAATTCCCCTATTTCCCTCGCGATTCAATGTTTTTCCCAACATCACTCATTTGCCTACACTGTTGACTTGTCCTTACGAACTGGTTGTTTTTCTGGACCAATTGTTGTTTGTTCGCTCCCAGAGCGCTACTCTGGGACATCCTTGTTCAGGACCTGCGTGACGCACGTGCTGTTTGCTCACACGCTGCTATTCGGTTTCTCGTTGTTGAGTCCTTGTGATCGTATTATTGAGGTTTGTATATTTTTTATGTCATTGTTCATGTACTAATCTAGTATCGTAGAATATCACGGATAATCGTCTTTTGATTTCGGGATCCGTTGCGAATTTGGCTACGCATTGCTCAAACGTTCGTTACACCCCATAGCCACGAGGGCCCACTGCACTAGTAGGGATAACCGGTAACCGAACCCTGAGAATTGGAGTGGCGAAAAACCACATAAGCTCCCAATAGATCAGGTGTGGTAACGATCCGGACGACAGGGGGTTACTGTCTATCACCAATCAACTTTTGTTTCGTGCATGCCTCTAGCCTCAAAAGATGGATGCTAATTGATTCGGCAGTTGCTACCGTCCCAAGCCTGATGGCTTTTGATGCATGGAACACGGTAGCCCACTGTTGTTCTGATCCGCCCCTGTAGCTCGAATGAGAAGGCCTTTCTGCCTCCGAACCACCTCAGTTTGTCAGTTCAGAACACTGTTGCTTTGGGAAGAGGCAGTTAGTCACGAGTCTTTGCAGCATAAACCAGCTGGTTCGAACTAGCATTAGGTGACTTCTACTGATTGGTTGAATAGTGATACGGCCAGCTACCGCTTGACGGGAATCCGCTCTCGCCTTGTCACTCGCGAATTTGTAAGCTCAAGCATTGACCTGGATTCTGAACTGACTTCGACGTGCTTAGTGCTAGCGACACTCGGTTGTTTTACGACAATGAGTCAGTCCGTACCCTCAACTATGGGGGCCGATGGGATGTCTATCGAGCGGCTAGTTTAAACCAAGTGTGTGACAATCGAACTTGATATGGACCCGTTCCTTCCGTAAGCAGCGACACAGATGCACTCAAATTGGTCACTAAATAAGATGAAGTCTTCAAGGGTAGGCTATCTCTGTTCTTGCATTGACTTACAGGTGATGTCGTGAACACATTTGTTTCTGAAGGCGCTGCAGGTGGACCTCACTGTGGCGCACATGATTCTACTAACTCTTTCAATCAAAACGTCCCCCTTAAATAAGGAAAGCATGTTCGCCTATATCCTGTGTTCTGATTAAGTTAATGGGCTTATTTCGTGACCTTAAGTAATTTTCTATCTCATTGGAAAGCCTCGTTTTAAAAGAAAATACCGACCGCGATTAGAAATATCTTCCATCAGTAGTTAGACCTCAGGCCGAGTATATGTCGTGTTCGCTATCCCATCCGCGGTTGGTCTTCTCCTCGAATACTCTGTTGCCAGTGAGTTCTTACACTCATTTGATGTTAAACGTCTGGACAAAGCCTTGCTTGTTCCCAAAGGTGTGACCGATGGTAGTCGAGTGGTTTAGAACGTTTGCTTGTTACGTCGGAATCCGGAGATATAAATCCCGCCACCGCCGGTCGCTTTAACGGTGAGCAGTAATTCGGATCGTTACCAAACCTGACCTATTGGCTATCCACTCCACGTCTCAGGGTCTGGTTTTCGGTTATCCCTAACAGTGTAGTGAGCCTTTGCAGTTATGTAGTATACCCCTTCCACTGCACTCATGCATATGCATGTAGTAAAAAATCCCTATCATTCCGAGTCGTTGGTTCGCTTGACAAATGGTACATGAAATATTCGGGAACATTGGCCAAAGTATCGCATGACCGTTGATAGATTTGTAATATGAAACCGTTTGTTGAGTAAAGGAATACGTTTCGGCCATCAACGAACTGGGACGTGGTACCTCAGGTCGCGTCAGGGCATATGATCAGCTCTCCTTACTATTTGCTGTCTCTAGTACATTCCGACAGGCCTGTCTTTATCCCTATGTCTCTTTAACCGTATCATAGAGGATGCATTAAATGATGCGTTGTTCGGCGTAACAAACAGTGGAGTTGAGCTCTTCCTAGGGAAATTTTTTTGACTCAGTACGCCAATGACATCGTCTTGCTGGGTGATAACACACTGCCTGCGCAACACGTTTTGAATTGCTTGTCGATTGGGGTGCCCACTTATGGTGTGCTTAACCCCATCTAAATGAAAATACTTCTGCAAGGCTAGTAGTAGCCTATATTTGCACTCACCCTTTGTGGTGAACAGCTAGAATTAGTCGATAACTTTAAGTACCTCAGAAACTATATTATAGCTGGAGACCGGGCTGGCTTTCGTGAACCTGTGGTGCTGTCACGACGCCTGTCTGTCTTTGATGCACGGTGTCTCAATCTACGGTTGCGAAACCTGCCCACTCTGTATTGACGACCCTGGGCGCCTTTCCGTACGGAGAAGTGGTGCCACGCAAAACATGAAAAAGAGAAAGAAGCTGAAATAGAGAGCATTCGCAACATGACCGCCACTTCTTGCTGCCCTGAGATGTATTCAATCTGGTCTCCAAAAAGGCGTGCTGCAAATCCTTAGGTCACTATCCATGCGGGTGTAGGGTACTGATGGAGGTAGGTCTCGGCGTTCACGTTTTGACCGGCTGGTGTCACTTTTTAACTGACTTCCACGCTGATTTTTCCAGCGAACCTCAGACGCAACTAACGGACCAGGTTGATCGATGAAAGCGTAGCGACCTAATGGTTGCCATGTTAGCTAGAAGTTCTTCTGACCCTTTGACCAATAATTCAACAGTGCTCTAGGGCACCGTTCTTCCCTCCTACACATTTTACATTCTGAGGAAAGTTACCAAATTTTGAGCACTTCCGCCCCGTACAATAATACTCGTTTCACTTCGTTTTTTGGTTATTATTCAACAGTTCAGAAAGGAGGTCACAACCAATAAAAGGCTACCAAACGGGAAAGTGACTGGTGGTGGCGGAGATCGAACCCCTCCCCCCCTACTCATTACTGTCCGAAATTCCACGGTGATAACCACGTGGCGACCGCCGATCTTGTCCTACCCCGGACCTATCTAGATGTTCTGAGAGCGTTTACTTTTTCAACTTCGTCCTACCCCACAAACAGTGTGACCGTCAATAACGGTTACTCGCTGCAGACGACGGTATCAAGTACTTGGAAATCACAATGAATAGCCACCTTTCGGTGATCTTCCCATAATAATTTGTGTTGGTGAAACTGCGACGTTTGTCTTTTCACATTCATCAGCTCAGACATCTTCTGATCCCAGGCAAACCTGTTTACTTATGTTTAATAGTGTTTTCTTCTTGTTACTCCAGAAATATTCTCTGGATTTGGAAGTTCCGCTGCGCTGTCTAGTAACTGTTAGTCATGTTTCCTTAATCCCTGTTAGGGAGCTTATCTTTAAGCTCACCGATAGACACCGAATAGTGCATAAAGTAAGCCCAAAAATACCCTCAGACGATACGCACCCGTTGCACACCGACTGCTGCTCATACCCGAGAGCACGTTCTAATCTTCGGTGTACCTCCCCTCGCTTGAATAATTTAAGGACATCCGAGTTCTATACTTGGCCCGCATATTAACGATCAAAGAGAGTAATGGTCAAATCGTGCTCGATTTTTGCGCCTAATTTGTTTTTCCTTATTTGAAAGCGGCATTTGACTCAGTCGACCACTCGGTTCTCTGGTACTTTCTCTTTGAAAGATGTACCAGAAAAATCCATTTCATCATAAAATCTCTACATGAATATCCGAAGCCGAGTTAGGGCTTGCGGCGATCTTTCACCAGAATGTACCGCTGGATGTGGAGTTCGGCAGGGCTGTTCCGTCGTTTCTGTTTAACTCCGTATCTGGAATGGCCCTAGAGGCTGCCTTTTTATCGCGTGAGGATAGTGGTATTCGACTTTTCTCAGGCTAATTACGTAATTCTTCTGAGTTAATATCCACGGAAGTCGCAAGCTTTTCACAACAGTTTAGGCTACTGCGTAGCGATGTTCGGTATGCGTTTTTGCATCTTCGTACTGCAGGACTGGGTTCGTCTAATACCAAATATCACGGTATCTGGGGTGATTGTAATTCAAACTGCGTTATATTGGCAGCTTCATTTCCCTCGTAGGTGTAATCGCGTATATTGAAGGCGCTTTTGACTCAATCATTTTTTTTCTCATTGCATGCTTGCGCATGAGCGCAGTGGAAGGGGTATATACCCCATAGCTACAAAGGCCCACAGCACTATTAGGGATAACCGCACTATATTCGGCTGGACTTTATATGGTAGTACAGATGGAAGATGCGGTAAACAAATCCAAATCAACTGCACTTCGGTGGAAACGACGAACGTTGAACAGGCATTCCAACAGCTTTATAACGCCGAATTTGCCGACCTGGCCATTGATAGAGGTGCTTTATCGTGAGAAGATGGGTTGGCTTTGAAAATGGTAGCCGAGAACGTCAAGTATGTAATAAATTGTTTCGAGGTTCCTGCCCCGTGGAGACTCAACATGAAACCTATGCCAAACAGCCGGAAAATGGCTCTGAAAAGATTATGCTTCCTCAAAACCAGGCTAATTCGGGAACCACAGTTAAGGATGGAATACACGCGAGCCATGCAACATAACATCGACTTGGGTTATATAGAAAGAGTAGATACAGCGGTAATCAGCGCAAATTTGAGGTGGTACCTACCCCATCACCCGGTCGTGAACCCAAAGAAACCGAGGAATGTCAGGGTGGTTTTCGACTGTGCCGCGAAGTGTCAGGGTGTGTCACTCCACGACCATATACTACGAGGCCCAGACTGAGCAACACCACTAGTCGAGGTTTTATGTCGTTTTCGGCTAAGAAACGTGGCCGTCTCTGCGGACATACGTGAAATGTTTCTATAAGCGAAGATGCCCGGTAAAGATAGGGACGCCTTTCTTCTTCTCTGGTGGCCTGAAAACGATGCAAATCGCGCACCTGACGAGTACAGGCTGACCGTTCATCCCTTTGGGACGGTATCATCCCTCTTCTGTGCTAAAACCCTCAAGCGTTTTGGTGGCACCAGCAATTTATTAGGAAGGGCAATGGACCACTTCTACGTGGGCGATTTTCTGTGTTCCTTTGACGACCCAAGTACTGCTATTCTGTATATGACCAAACTGATCGCCACTCAAAAGGCCAGGGGATTCAACCTCACTAAATGGACCTCAAACAGCCAGAAGGTGCTCAATGTTATCCCGAGATCCGAGAAAATGGAGTGTACAAGAGAGCTTTTGGGATCCTCTTCACCAACGGAGCGCACGCTTGGACTTCAATGGAAATCCGGAGGTGACGAATTCATATTCATTTTGGACCTACCCAAACGACCAGTCCCACGGAGAGGAGTCCTATCATCAGCCTCAAGCCCCTATGATCCCCTATATCTCGTTTCGCCATGGTTATTACCGAGAAAGTACTTGCTGCAATCGCTGTGCAAGAGAGGGCCGGGTTGGGACGAAGCTTTCCAGGATGACGACGATAAGCGATGGCGCGACTGGCTGCACAGGCTGGAGCAACTTGGTAAGATCAGAATACAAAGATATTTGACAGGAATCAAGTGCACAAATGACTCCCAGCTCCACTTATTTTCTAATGCATCAGAAATAGTCTACGGGATAGTGGCTTACGGCTGCTGGGTGGACAAAAGAGGTGGGCGGCAAAGCCAGATACTATTTGCAAAGGCGAGAATGGCTCTAATGAAAACGGTGTCCATTCCGAGGCTGGAACTGACGGCAGCAGTACTGGCCGTGAAAGCCACGAAGCTGATTAGGAGATGCTTCGATCGGATAAACTGGGCACCAAACTCTTGGACGGACTCAGCCACGGTACTACATTGCATAAACAACACTACCACTCGTTTTAACACTTTCGTGGCCAACAGACTCACTATAATCCACGAGTCGACTAAAACCGACTAGTAGCAACATGTAAAATCCGCCAGGAACCCGGCCGACTTCTGTTTGAGGGGCTTGAAAACCACAGAGAGGTTGCGGATGTGGACAATGGTACCGGACTTCCTAACTGCAGCTAAAGAGACGTGGCCAACGCTACTAATGCCTAAGTCTGATGATGGCGATATCGAGACCAGAAGACTGATATTGACTACAAACTTCACGGGAAGAGTAGGCCCAGTAGAAAAACTGTGCCACTTTCCCGACTGGGCAAAAATGTTAAGAGCCGTGGTCTGGTGGACACGATACAAAGTACTCCTATTGATTATGAAAGGCACACGACCACAACACGTTAAGTGTGGGGACGATACTACCGGGCGAGCTGAACCAAGCCGAACTCGACGTTCTACGCCTACTACAACTAGATGCTTTCTCGTTCGAGGCCCGCGAGCTAGCCAGGATAGATGATAACACCAAAGGAAGCAGGCTGTTGTACAGCAGTACCCGAGGACTAAATCCTATGCGAACCAACGGACTACTGAGAGTTGGAGGGCGGCTGACGAATTCAAATCTGGAGTACGAGACATAACACCCTATAGTAGTCCCTGGTGACCACTACATAACGAGATACCTGGTAGACCATGTGCATCGAGAAGAGGGACAGGCAGGTTTGAACCACTTATTGAACAACGTACGTCGACTATTTTGGGTGGCAAAGGGACCAGCGACGTCCAAGTGAGTCATAGGCAACTGCATCACTTGTCGTCGCCAGAGGGCGGTAGCAGGCCAAATAATGATGACCCCCCTTCCAGCCGTGAGAGTTCAACTGGTATGTCGCACGTTCATGGAAGTTGACGTCGACTGCTTTGGCCCGTTACTTGTACGACAGCAAAGGGCACCCAAAAGAGGTGTGGCAGCCCGATAACATGTTTACAACACAGATCAGTCCATCCTGAAGTAGTGCATAATATGACCACCGATTCATTTCTAATGGCCTTTCAAAGGTTCATCGCGAGGCGGGGAGTCCCCAAGAACGAATATTCAGACAGTGGCTCAAACTTCGTTGGGGCTCATAAGGAGTTAGAAAAATGGTGGAACCGCCTGGACCACGCCAAAATACAAAACAAGACCGTGACAAGGGGGATAGAATGGCACTTCAACCCCTCTTATGTCAGTCATCGTGGTGGCGCTTGGGAAAGGCTGATACGATCGAATAAGAAAATATTCGCAGTCCCGACCTCACAACAAAACCCTCGATGACGAGACGCTGACTACTTTACTAACAGAAGTAGAAAGCACATCGTACAACAGACCTCCGGTGCCGATCGCCCCAGACCCGGCTCTCACTCCCAACGACCTACTATTACTGCGGTCAGTTGTAGGGGCAACCACACCGAAAACCCTACGTGGAACGTAAATCGTTGGATGGAAGCAAGTGAACCACCCGGCACAGGCCTTCTGGAAATGTTGGACGAGGGAGTACCTACCGACACTGCGGCTTCACCAAAAGTGGATCTCCAAACAGAGGTCGTTCAGACGTGGCGATGTAGTCATCCTCGTGGAGAGCCAATTACACAAAGACGATTGGCCGGTTGGAGTGATCAAGGACTGCCGTACAGAAATCGATAGCCTCGTGCACACTGTGGTGGTGAGAACGAACAAAGGAGACGTTTAGCGAGATATCCGTAAGATATGTCTGCGTGAAGGTGACAGTGGTGAGGGCGAGGTCGACGCTACAGACCAAGCTAAATACACGTCTGCTGATACCAGATGCAGCTGAATTTACTTATTCATTCCTCGTGCATTCTCCCGTAGGACCCAAACCTTCACACCGTCTTTGAAGCATATTTGTGTCTAATTTCATACGTTGTTCACGATTTACTATGGAGTTAGCTGTCGAAACCTTGGCTTGTCACATGACACGACATTGTTTGTGAAGTAGCAAAGACTCTTGAACAAGCACTTACTGACCGTTTGTAAAAATATCTCTTCTCCCGTGACCTATTCGTATTATTATTCAACCTGTGTGCAAGTGTGTATAAGTTGTGACTCGAACATACTTCTTATTTGACAACAACACACGTTGACTCCCTGATGTTCGAGTTACCTGTAGCCGTCTCTATTTTTCACCACGAACTCTCAGTCTTCATCTTGCCACGTACTTTACTCTTGTTCAGGCAGCCTTTTCACCCACATTCCGTAATCTGCCTACGCATCTCAATCACATCGAAGCCCCTTGTTTTATACGGATGATGTCGTATCATCCTCAGAAGAAACTGGGAGACGTCTAGAGATGGCGCATAAACCCAAGAAGCCTGCAAGCGTGTCAGCGACTGGCGGACGATAGACGAAATCCATAGCGACCCGCGTATGCACTGACTTAGGGCCTGGGTGGGTTAGGGCGAATCGGCACCCCCATTTACTCATTGGATGTTGACCGTTTATTGGGAGGATTCGATGGGCGGTGTAACGTACATGCGTGGAAATCCTCCCTAGCCTTTGTCTTATAATTGTGCTGTTCAGACTATGCTCTTTATTTTATTGACCCTGGAACAAGTACAGCATGCATCAATCACTACACTTCAACATTTGTTTATATTCTGCTCGCGTGAAGTGGCATAATTTTGATTCGAACTTGGACTGCCGTGGCGGTGGTATCTGACATTAACATTTGTTGAACTCTGGTCCTCGTTGTTAGACGTTGTGACCGTACAGTTGAGGTTTGTATATATTTATACGCGTATGACTTGATAATCCAGTACCGTAGAAACTAGGAATTGATCTTGTTCTGGTTTTGGGATTCGTTTGAGTTGGCTATGCGTTGCTCACAGTCGGAATAACCGTTACATTGGTCATGTTTCTTGCTCAGGCTCTAGTTTATCAGGTTGTTCCAGGGTTAGCTCGGTTTCCCATAGAGCTAGAGCTGATCTGTTGTTAGCTGAGTTGAAGGAGAAGCAGGTTGCAGAACAATGAGAGTTAGCTAAGCAACGCAAGCTGCTCTAGGTGAGGAACGAGACGGAAATGACGGAGCTGCGTTTGACACCCGCTGAAGAAGAAGAAAATCCTTGTCAACGGAGATGAAGTCAAGGGTCGAGTAATGGTCGGTGAACATCTTTCTCGCTACCTAGGTGATTGCCACGTACAGAGGGACGCACCAGGAACGACACACATGGTTCCAGTGGCGAAACCGGCGGCGGATTACCGTTTGGATTTACTCAGAGTGGAACCAAAGTGATTTGCGGGCTGCTCGTCAACGTACTGGAGGTTTGTGAAACAGTTTGAACATTACTTCGATGGTAGAGTTCGAGACGATGGTCAGCGCTTACTTTATTTGGTGCATTACTGCAAGGGACAAACAAGGGATGCGATTGCCGAAAGTGTTGTTTTGCCTCCAACACCGGCGTATAATAGAGCTGGGGAAATCCTAAAGGATCTCTATGGACAAGAGCTTCTAGTGGTTCGTTCACTGATCGACGGCTTGCTCAGGGCTTGAAGCCTCTGGTGGAGGATTCGGAAGCCCTGACCAAGTTGTCGTTGAAAATGCTTCACTGTGAAGTTGCTCTCACACAGATGAATTGCATGTCAGACATCAACTCACTGCAGACCGTGAAACGGATTACTCGAGTGCCACCAACTCGCCTCTAGGATTTGTGGGCTAGGGCCGTTGGTGATATCTTGAGGAGAAGAGATGAACCCAGGTTCCAAGATCTGCAGCAATTAGTGTCCCGTGAGGCACGGATTGCTCGAAGTGGGCTCGGCAAACTGGCCGCCAATGGCAAGGCTCAGGGATAATCGCGGTCATCCTGTTGGAGGAATTATTTACATAACCCGCATCCAGAAACGACTCGGTTCACTCCAAAACAGGGTAATACTTTGTTGGTCGCTGCTAATAGGTGCTCGGTGTGTAATGGAATACACGCACTTAAGGAATGTCTGCGATTTCTGTCTCGTGACATACCCGGTCGTTGGGCATTGGTTAGAGAACTCAAGGCTTGTTTTCATGTCTCAGGCTTGGACATCTCTCTAGCGACCGTCCTGTTTCCAAACCATGTTCAGTATCAGGTTGCCAGGAACGACACCACTCTCTACTGCACGGTGCACAGAAACAACGTACCGATCGAGTCGTGCAAGATACAACATAAGGGCTGCACCTGGATAAGCCTGGAACGGACAATGCAAAAAGGCCTGGGCAGTGGACCGATAATGGTGCGGCTACTCTTAGGCCAGAATATCATATCGGGTAAGTTGTGCTACCAGTAGGAGTAGACGGACCGGGGGGCTCCGTGGAGGCCCACGCTTTGCTGGTCAGCGGGTCGGATGTGACTTTAATACAGGAAGACCTTATGGAGCTAGTGGGCTTGAAGGCATCCCCGACCCCACTTTCGATTTCCACCGTAAATGGGGCTACCACTTGGAATTCGGGGATAACGGAGCTGCGACTGAACTTACTGTTAGAGAATGATTTCGTGAACACAGAGAGAACCTTCCTTGTTAGTAGGCTACCAATTGAAGCAGTCCGGTACCGCACAGATACGGACTTCTTACCCCGGCCTCACCTACAGTGCCTCCAAAGGCAGAATCTGGAAGATTCAAGAGTGCGAATCCCGATAGGTTCCGACGTCCCAGAAGCACATTGGGCATTAGAGCAAAGATACGGCAAAAGAAAACAACCCTATAACGTACGGACGATTTTAGGATGGATTGTTGTTGGTCCGATCATCCTTGTTCGAGCTGGCCCGTTGTCCAAAGTACGACAAGGTTCCATGAAGAACCCCTTGGTGCCTGGCAAACCGGCTCCCATTCCCGAATGAGATCGGGTCACCTTCGGACAGGGGAACTGGTTGAAGTTTGAAACCTGGACTTTCAAAAAGACCTCGATCGAGTAAATCACCGACCTCTGCTATTCGAGCTAGGGACTACAGGCATTACACCGGAGCGAAGTCGTGGATGGTCGCACAGCCGAGAAGTAGACCTTTTACTGTGGGGCAGAGGACCGTGATTTAAACTTGGCTAAGTCCTGTAGTGGAATATAGCATGGGTCGGAGCTAGGACGGCCGACTTTATCTTCTACATAAACGACTTAATCTTGAGAAGTTATGGGCCCCGGTCTTCTGAAAAGTTCTTCGGACTCGAGCACCCAGAGGGATCCATGGCGTGTCCATGGGTGGACGAACAAGTAGCATTCACCTCCAGATTCACTGGAGGGTAAATACCTGCCGCCGGCGCCTTAGGATGGAGTGTCTGGTGATAAAGCGCGTCTGGCCACCACACGATCCAGAGAGTGGATAGTGAACCCGAGAGTGAAGTAGACGAATCCATCGATCCTGGCCCACAAGATATTTGTGCATCAGCAACGGCTTCTAGTGCGCCGAACCAATATGCCACGACCATAAGCCCCAGAGAGCCTGTGGTGCTGGTGCCTATTCATAAGGCGATAGTTTGACCACACTTAAGCAATTCTGCCCGCGCTTGTCGGGTATCTTTGTGTCTTGATTTCGCAGAGCTGACCTTGGCCGTTTACCCGCTCCCGCCAACATTTATCGTCTTCGTTCCGAAGGGTTCGTCTCTACTCGTCCCTCTTTTGCGCAGTGATTGGAGCAAGCTCCTTCCGGGTTGTAGCCACGGTGAAGCGAAGCCAAAAGCGTCGTAGAAATCCAAGGCCGATGGTAGCATCCCCTCCCCTTTATAACTGGTCGTTTGGATGGGTTGAGATGAAACATGAACTCATCGCTTTCGGCACTCCATCGAACTGCATCAAACGCCCCAATGGAGGAAGTGATTCCGAAAACCCTCTTGTGCACTCGGTCCTCTCTGACACTGAGATAACTTTTAGCACCTCACGGTTTTTGTAAGTCCGCTATGTCATCCTGAACCCTCTTGCCTTTGCCGTGGTGGTTGGTTCAGTCATTTGCTGAATGGCAGTGCGCGGGTCATCAAAGAGATCCAGGAGGTCATCCACAAAAAAACGGTTCATCGTTCTTTCCAATTAATAGTTAGCATCACTGAAGAGCTCCAGAGTGTCCGAAGAGCAAAGTTAGCGAAGCTTAGCAATAATGTCACTCCATATGGGCAAAATGTTAGTTTGTACCCTTCGGGTGTCTGGTCTATATGGTCTTCGGCCACCGGAGAAAAAGGAGTCCCTATTTCTAACGGCCATCTTACCCTGTGGAAAACTTTTGGGTTCACTCAAAGGGACAGCTAATTTTCCCGGCGAAAAAAATGCGTAGGGCTCCAAATAGTGATGTCGTCCAATCCGGTCCCTGCGTTATACAGTCGTTGAGTGACGCAAAGCAACGTTTCGCAGAGCAAAGAAAAACAAATATGAACTCTACGGCCTCTTTGGATTTGCCACCGGCTGATGGGGTACGTGCCATACCAAACTTGTGCATTCCACGTAACCCGAGTCTACTTTGTGTCACGTGGCTCGAATATATTCGGTCCACTGTCGCTTTTCCCGCATTAGTCTAGCTTTGAGGACGGGTAAACTTTTAGGGCAACTTCTCGGCTGTGCGGGGTCGGTTTTAGTTTGGGTCTCCACGGCACAGGAACCACAATATTATCTGTTACGTACTCGGCTTCCTAAGCTACCTTCTTCCCAGCCGAATGCATCTGCTCGCGACGGAGTATCTCTACCAATGGTCGCTTCAGCAAAATTCAGAAGAACACAGGTACTGGAGTGTCTGTTGGTTGTTCGCCATTTCCGCTTAAGTTCGGTTGATTTGTATCTGCTTGCCACATATTCCTTTCGTGCTGTCACGTAAAGTACAATCAAATACTGTACGCAATGCGTATGGTGCCTTGCAGTTTCCCATTTTCTGACCCAGGGCCCAATGTGCTTCTGACAAGCCAAAGCCGATCAAAGGATCCATTTCTTTATTCGGCCATTCTTCGATTTTGACCCAGTCCAGATGTGGCCACCAACCCAACCGACTGAACTGACTTGGGCGTTCTCATTGTTAGATCTTTCACGGTGAACGCTTCAAGGCTATCTGTCTTATCGTTGCTGACCAAATGGGCGGGCCACAGGTGCCGTTGGCTGATCGGATGATCTGAGTACCACTTCCTGCACTCGCCTGCTAACGAGGATAGTTCCTATCGGATTTCACGTCTGCCAATTCCCACCTGACAAAAGTGGTTTCCCAGCCACTACACACAAACACAAGCGCCCTTAACGCCCAAAGAAGGTTTCCAAGGAGACGGCTGTTGCTCACAGGAGAATGAGTGTATTAGCAACGGTGGACATCGACCAAACCACACATGGTTCCAGGGCTTCCTCGGCATTCGACCTCCCGGCTCCGTGCAGTAGGTAATGGTGCTGTCCCTGAAGGCTCCTCGCTTTCAGTCGGAACACCACTCCCCGGCGGGACGTCCTGAAGCAAACAAAAGCACGCTCCCGAACTCTTGGCTACTGCTCAGCTCTCGTCGACATCTATTTTCTGAAAACGAGGACACTATGCTAGGCGATGTAGCGCATCATAAGCCCCACATAACAGCGAGTTTTCAACTTCACGTGATACAGAGTGTGTTTGCCCGTGTTTTACCCCCACTGAAACCCCCAATCCAGCTTATGATGACGTCGAGGTCCTAGGCAGCTCGCAGTTTTTAAGCACAAGTTGGCCGGGACGGCCATTCGCTTTTCGGGCACGACATTCCGCAAACTGCGTCAGGCCCCCGAAAGTAGTTCCTTGCCGAAACCCACAGGCCCCCTTTCTTAGCCCACCTGCGCTGTAGTTCCATGGAAGAATGCGCATTATGGCTTCAAGAGGTCCGTCGGAGCTGCACGTGTTCGGGGTAGTCCTCTTCGGAGTTCAGCATCCAGCACCCGTCAATCGCCTCTCCGGCTCTTCCACGACAGTGACGCACAGACACAGGAAACTGTCCTGGATCAGATAATCTCTCCCTACAGACTTCTCATATTGTTCGATGAATTTACAACACTCATCCGCGCTCCCATCGAACAGGGACCGTTCCACCTTGAGTAGGTCAGCGGCTACAGTTTTGCATGGGCGACTCTGTCTCGAAGAGCTCCTAACGTTGCTAGGCTGGATGGCCTCATGTTTGGGGTTTCCAGGATCATATCTCGTTCCAGCCTTCGAGGTTGGTTCTCCCTAGCTAACTTGTCAACTTTCTTGGCCAGCTTAAGCTGGTGGTCTAATTCTACCGCCCTCAGTTCATAAATATCTTCGCTTTGAAACTATTTCACTGGCTAGTGTGCACGAGACTACACCGAAGGAACCAGTGGATCTGGAATACCTAAGGAGTCGGAGTAGCCGGAAAACACCCCAGGGTTTTGCCAAGCTACCTCCTGTCCAGCTTCGGTTTGCCTCTGTCCTCCTCTTGGCATCGGGGTTGGCTTTCTCTTGAAGATTCCAAGTTGGATACTGTGAGGTTATTCCGGCTGTGAGTAGAGCGGAGGCAAAATGACGAATTTTTAGCAGGGAAAAGATGGATTCGCAAGTCCTACGGTACCAGATTAGGAAAGTAAGCGCATGCAAAGTGTATGCAAAGCTCAACTGTACGGCCACAACGACGAACTAAGTGGGTAAACGTTCAGCAAAATTCACGGCCAGGTATGATTGTCTAGGCAGTCTGAGGCCAGGTCAAAAGTGTGTCACGACAAGCATGAGCGGGATGTAACACAAGTGTTTGGGAGCAGCTACTGATGTTTCTGCAGGTGTGAGGATCAGCAGGAGTAAATTGCTTAGCCTGGGTAGGACAAGCATGTGACTTTGATTAGGGAGGATTTCTACAAAGGTACCCTACAAACCCCCGGGAACCGGATCCCAGGGGATGTGGTGGCCGCCCAAGCTGTGACGGAGTTCAAGTCTCGCCTAGACCGAAGCTGCCCGTAAGTCTTACCTAACTGTTTTTATTAACACCCTCAGTAAAAGGTTGTTTCTGTTGGCCTTTGACCGTACGTCTGCACCGGTGTCCAGTTCTCACTGGTTCCTTGTCGACCGGGAGTTAATCCCTGGTAGAAATATTTCGCTGTTCTATCATCATTATTCTTCTTCCCCTTCCTCCTGTACTTGTTTTTACAACTGCTACCAAGTCTGTTCTTTTGACTGTCTGACGTCAGGATGATCAGCTGCTGGGGGAGATACACTGGGGTCATGACCAAGTAAGCAAGTCGTGTAACTCACTACCGGCGGCAAGCTCGATTATTACTCTATCACCGCAGACGAACCACCTATCAAACCAATACAAACTACCGTGGCACTCATTGTCGCAGCGCAGTGGGGTTCATCTAAAGCTGGTTGATGCAAAAACCTGGGTCTATCGATAAGGCCGAAGCTGCACGCCCAGTGATCTGATCTGACCTGACCTGATACGGCAGCAAAATACCATGAGGTCAACAATAATGCATTAACGAAGCTAATACAAGCTCACTTATTGGTTCCTGGTGCAAGCTATGTGTGTTGTTTTACTGCTTGTAATGCAAAGCACCCGGGCGGCTCGTTTGGTTTGACTTCGGTATTGCGTGCGCGGCGCACCACTCTAATTTGATCGCCAAGGTCGTTGACAGTCTTTCTCTCCTTCTCAGCTGACAATGCACGCTGGTGGTTGCATCAGCAGTAATTTGTCCGATGTGTTTCCCTCTTTACCAATGCAAGATACGATTCCATGTGGCCAGTTGCTTAATGTAAATACACTTGGTGGTATAGACGTTGCGTCTCGTCTTAAATATCTGGGGTTGAACGTCCCATCGCACAGTAACAATACCGCAGGTGTTTTCTTCAATGAGGATCGGTCACGCACCAATCTCATCATCAATTACTTACCACAAAGCTATGATCAGAACGATCTTCAGCGGCTGTTTGAGCGAGTCGGTCCTATTAGGCAGTGCAAGTTGATCAGAGACAAGGTAAGTTCAGTTTTAGTTGTCGTTACCTGTTAGAATACCGGTGCCAGCTTGTGTTACGGCTTTGTGGATTTTGTTAATCCACAACATGCTGCATTAGCCATACAAACCTATCATGGGTATGAGACTGAACAAAAGCGGCTACGTGTTGCGTACGCCAGTTCCGGCGGAAGACGAATCACTCCAGGTACTTGTCAAGCAGTTCGTTCATTTCCCACAGGACACCGCGTGGCTTCCTTCCCTGGCAGTGCGTCAAATGGATTGGGCTCAGAAGTGACTAACGAAAATATAATAGGGTGGGAGGTCTTCGTCGTAGGAATACCGCTTGAGTGGACGGAACCCGACCTACTGGTGAGTGAATTATTCAATCGTTGTGATTGTATCACAGAGACTATTCAATAACTTCGGGAATGTTGTACTGATAAGACTTCTGGCGCCTCAGATGTCGGAGTCGCCACCGAGCCACAAGCCTCGTTTGAGTTCGCCAGTTTTAAATGGTGCATCAAGCGACCTAAGCGTAGATTCCACAGATGGAGGCCGCATTACCACAACGGCTTCTGTTATTTTTGAAGACAAATCTAGGTAAGTCTAGCCTTTCGCTTACCGTTTTCCAGTGCTGAGTTGTCTGTGTTCCGCTTGAACGGATATCAAGCCCCAGATTGGTCTTCGCCTCTTCGACTGCGCATTATTGGATCAGTAACCCGCGAGTCTTACGGATTGTTCTGTCTGCCATCCAGACAGTCTCCTGCCCTCGTCCCTTCACGCCTTCCCAATGGTCAAACGCCTATCGATCCTCTAACTGAATCAGAAGCTTTGACCAATTTGTTGAACAGAAAAGCTCTCAGTGCATCAAACTGTCTTCCTAATGGTGAGTAGTATGATATCTGATTTTATTTCCTAGCTCTCTCGAAAGCTCTTGACACTAACTGCTTGGCGGCTTCCAACGATTTGCATACAAACGCTCCGTTTGGTCTTCCACCTCGAGCCATCATACGCAACAAAGGTGAGCTAAATTTGACTGAGATAACCGTTCAAAGAACTGCGCATTATTCAGTTTAGGCTTGTTTCCATAGTAATTGTTGTCTGGTCACTGGAGACCAGCTGGTATTCATAATCTCGCAAAGCGACTCACGTCACCCCGCTAAGGCGAAGGTGCAGTGAATAAATGAGAGCTTTGGCGAAGTTTTGCGATCCACTTGTCGATTTACCTAGGTTGAACTGCATTATTCGTCTCATTTGTTATTTTTGGTACGTGGTGAACTCAGCAGAGCCTATTCTGACCAGTTGATAGTCGCCGCGAAAATCACTGGTGTTCGAAATAACCCTACACAGCTTGAGCTCCTGTTGTATGCTTCAAACTGCGAAACAGATAACTTGAATATTTTGCATTCCAGGCATTGACTCAAACACTGGTCTCGTAGCCAATGGTAGTGGTTCGCACTCACACCATCTAGAATTACTTGAATTACTGGACGCTCAAGCACATTCCAATGCAGGTCTTTTGTCGTCATCGGATCGTTTGCTGAGCCGCGAACTTGCTAATGTTGGAGCCGGTCGGATTTCGGAACAAGAGAACACGAAGTCTGACGTATCGCTCCGATCTCTACAGCAGAACCAAGCAAGTTGGAACTACCCAAATCATAGATCTGTCCTCAGTACTCTGCCAGAGGCCACCCGAGGAACTGATGGGCTGTCTCAAAGTATTCTCTCGGGAGTCCAAAAGCGACTCACAACGAAGACACCGCTGCTTCCTAGTCCGGTGCTGACAAGTATTATCTCGCAACGTGGGTGTCAGGCTCAAGTTTGGTTGAAGTTGGAGAACGTACAACCGACCGGGTCGTTCAAGATCCGTGGCATGGAGAACGTTTGCCGCAAGGTTTGTATATGTTACCTTTCCTAGTGTCAATTTTAGGTTGGCTCTTGAATTTAATGGTTGTCAGTCCCGAAGTGAAAGTACTATCGTTGTAGTCAAAGACCCTCAGAGTTGACTTTCAATCAGTGGTGTGCAAAATGCTACGACATGCCTTGACGCATAAAACATGCTTTTTCTCGAAGAATGACAGCGATCGGTTCCCCGGAGAGTTTCACTCTGGGTTTCCTGCTGCTCAGGTCCATATAACGTGTGAAAATGTCTAAGGCTGGTTACGATTTAGTCACGTGATAATGTGGTGCATTCACAATTAAGACGATCGGTGAGATAGACCGAGTTCCTACAGTCATCTGAATAACCTGAAGTTCAAAAGCATTTTTGATGTTGTCTCTGGTGTTCCCGTAGATTTACCCGTTTGTGGTTCTTACGTTTTTATTGCAAAATTGGCCATTGTCTGAGTATTGTGTGCCCGTTCTAAGCAGCTCAATCGATGTTGCTATTTTACCGTGGAGATCGAGTTCGTGTGCTAGAATGACTCCGAGGGTGATGCCGATTGGAGCACAAAGCGGTCCTTTAGGATCACTCATCTAACAGACTGAGAGCGAGTAGTAAGGCAATAAAAACGTGATGGTGGGAGGCGTGGGACGTTTTTCGTCTGGCAGCAAACATGAAGAACAAACCCATCGGCAGTACCGTGTCGTGCGTTAATGTGGAGCGCTACTAAATAAGGTCATTGCCTGTTTTTACTCAGTATGCGTCGCTGTGGTTTAAAGGGCTTTATTCTGCGGGTACGAGACCTGGCCACTTCGTTTTGAGGATTCTAGTCATCTTTTTGTGTTCGACAACCGACGTCTCCGAAGCATTACTCGCTTCTAGTGAAGACATCACGTAGATAATAACAGGATGCGCCTTGTTGGACACGAATAGCGGCGTTGCCTGTCTCCGGTGACCAGGTCATGTCTTTTGAATGCTTGTCGTTCGTCTGCTTTGCGCTCTATTCGCGCGTGTTGGGCTAGGCTGGAAGAATCGACGCGGTTGTCGGGCCGTGGCCTGGTGTAGAAGTATGATGGGGCGGGCATCAGAACTAGCTTCGGTTGGCACTTCCCGTAGGACGAGGATTGTCATTGATTAGAGACGGGAAAACAATTTCGAGTAGCAGTGGCGCGAATGCAGTGCGATCTGTCGATCGAACTATCTCGCCCCGTAATCACATGATTATTCCTATGACCAATATCTAGACGGAATTCGTGTTGTTTACGAGTTGTTTCTTCTATTGCGCTTTACCCTCCTGTTTTTCTACCTGTTGCGTTTGCATCACGCTTAATTTTAAGCTAATTTATTATATATATGAATACAATGTATATAAATATAGCATAACAGCTGCTAAACGATAGAGTGACTCAATCGCCTCCACAAATTTAACCTGTTTTCTCAATCGTTCCCGCAAACCTCGTCGACGTAGTTGTATCTGAGGTGGTCCAAGGGTTGAATAGTAGGTTCGAAATATTGAATGATTACTTGTTCTTGTGTATCAGGGTCGCCGTGGATCTTGTTTTGTTCTGGCGCATAGCCATTGATATTCCCACCGGTTATCAAGCCGTCATCATGCTGGACTTATGACCTTTCTGCCTGGGTTCAAATTTCGCCAGCGCCGCAGGTCACTTTTCCTAATTGATAGCCTGTGTTCGCAACCTCTTTTCTGATATGTGCAATTGTTCTATAGCACGAATAAGGTAGATAATAACTGGCGACGTACTCCATTTCTTGAGTGGCAATCGATGGCGGACCAATCGGTTCAATATCTTTAATGTTTTTATGGGCTAGATGTCCGTCTGTTTAACGTGTTTTCTACTGTTATGCATTCCAGCATATGACATGGTTGGATAGAGCTTAGTCGTATGTACGTAAGAAGGTATGCTGTGTTTAGGTCTCAGTTTTTCCGCAGAGCTTGGGTGGGGAAACGATTCTTCGCTCATGTGGTTTGTCCAAATTCTCCTTCGTTTACAGTGGGCGTCCTGCGGAGTGACTCATGTGGTGTGTCCAAGCGGAGGCAACGCGGCGATCGCTGCTGCCTGTTCTGCGCGTGCTTATGGTATATCGTGCACCATTGTCATGCCAGAAACTGCTGATGCATGTATGCGCAGACGCCTATTATTGGAGACTCCAGATGCAAAAGTTATTGTTCATGGATCGGACTGGTTGGAGGCCCATCAGCGGGCAGAACAGATGGTTAATGAGCTACAGATGACCCATCCTGGGGAATCAATCAGGCTTTTGCATCCATATGATCAGTCGGAATTATGGGAGGGATATGAAGGTATCATTGATGAACTGGGACCGGACTTGGGACAACCGGATGTGATTATCGTGTCTGTTGGAGGCGGTGGTTTATTGGCCGGAATAATCCAGGTACGTATTAATGGCACATATTTTGTGATCGGTTTGTTGGTTCGATACAGTTTGGGTTGTTTTGAAGTGTATTTAAAATTCACCATCCTTCTATTTAGGGCCTGTGGAACAGAGGTTGGTCATCTACGCATGTTGTTGCAGTTGAAACTGAAGGTGCTGATTGTCTGAACCGATCAATCAAGGCTGGTCAACTGTTACTTCTACCACGTCCAACCAGTATTGCCACGTCCCTATCAGCCCCCATACTTGCTCACCGGACGTGGAACTTGGCACAATTGCAGTCGTTGACACCAGTGACTTGCACCGATTCAGACGCGATAGATGCAGTTCGACAGTTTTTGGGTGAGTGTGCGTATTTCTATTCTATGTTGGTGTTATGATCGATTCCTCGTTTGCATGGAACTTGGCGTTAACTAGAAGGTGAGTCAATTGTAATAGTCAGTACGCACAGCCAAGTAGTCAAATTTAATGTGCGAAAACATTGTTCTTGTAGACGACCACGGAATGCTTGTCGAACCGGCTTGTGGTGCATCATTGTCAACCTTGTATTCTGGCATGATCGGCCGCTTGCAGATGGAAGGTCGTATCCCGCGTCCGGCGAACGTCGTGGTTGTTATCGGCGGAGGTAGAAACGTATCACTGCATCAACTCTCAGAATGGGAAAACCAAACGAATAGCTTTGGGTCGCTTCATCAAGTGTCCACATCTTTTCTGCCATCAATGACAAGTCCCTATCTAGCAAACACGTCTCCACATTCAGTTTCTTCTGATATGTCAACTAAGTCAAACCTATTTGCGCCTCACTTGTCGACGGATCCAGATGAGACGCTGAAATGTGGCACTTCGACGCCTAGTACACCTCGCCCGGTATGCACCATATTGAGCCGACCGCCGATGGCAACAGAAGGAATCGATTCACACGCACCGTCTGGTGAAGTAGACCGCGAGACCAACACCGAAGGATCTGGAACCCTCAATCCACACGATCTGGTCAACTTCTCTAAGCTTCTTGCCACTTCTGAGACAGAAGGTGACGATGGAGGACTGCATGAATAGTTTCTTGTTAGCAAGATTATTCATGTCCTCTAGCGTTTCTTATTTTCATTTCTTTATTTTCATTACAAGGTGGATTTTGCATGGTTTTGCTGTTTTCTTCTAGTTCATAGGCTATCTTCGCGGTCTTCATCCTTGTGCTGATTTCAAACCTTTTCACTCATCACTCGATGAAGGTTCTTGCATACTAAGTAATCATCGTTTCCGGTACTTCGTTCACTAGAGTTTCTTTTCTCTGCGTGTGGAAGATGCCGGTGATCTTCCCAAGAAACTTGACTTGTTTGTTTTCGTTTCTATACTTTTCTATTTTCTCCACACCTTCGGTTAGTTTTTTGCTTTGTTTTTTCCACATATGCTAGTTTCCAGTCATGAGAGGGTTTGCAGAGGTTGCCATCTGGTTGCCTCCGGATGTGCCGAAACTTTCAGCACCGTTTCTCCATCTCCGCATTCCATAGCTCTTCCTCGATGTCCTACAAACCTTTGTCATGCTTGGAGTGCCTTACTTCCTAAATGTTTCCATCTATTCGTTATTCTCTCGGTCTGGTCACTTTCTATCGTTTGCATTTATTGGTTTATCTCGTGACTTCCGAAATTTTGCTCATTTTATTCCGTTAAGTTTATCAGCAGTTTCTCAGCTCCATGACACCGATGACCACAGTGCTTGCATATCATTGCTACCAGCTAACAGCACTGAGAGAACACCATCGCCTTGTGCTTGATGTGCATTTTGATCTTCCATCGTTTATCGAGTGTCAGGATGCTGCTATACTGTTTTGTGTTCATTGCCTTTTGGCTCCCGTTCATTCTCACATTTCCCGATTTATCTACAGCGTTCTTGGTGGCTTTTCGAGGCCTCTAATGACGTCATCATTCCATGAATTTTCCTCACATGATACCTTTATGTTAATGCAACTTCGATGCTCTCATTTCACTTGTTTTCCATGCGGGGGTTACATCTGTCACCTTGAGGTTTCGCCCTTTCCCCGGGCGCACTTCTGGTCTCAGTTCTCCCGATGAGTCCAACAGCGCATTTTGTTTAACATAGCATAGCGTGTCTATACACTTACTCCGATTATGTCGCGTCTGTGCCTTTTCTCTTTTTGTAGTCTGTCGTTTGTACCGTTTTGATTTCTAAACTGGTATTACTTTTCTAATTTAGCAAAAATCAGATTTTAAATTTATCTTCAGGCCTCCCACCAGTGCACTGTTCAGTGGCATCATTTACATTGATGAGTCTGTTCTTTGCTTGTTCGTTCCTTCGTAGCACATCTGGTTTTATTGCCATTTACTTGAAATGCGCATTACCTCTGCTTTGCATTGTTTTTATTTTTATTATACACATGTGTTGATGACGTGAAAATAGTCCGCCTTATTATCCACAAGCATCCCGGGTTGCTGTCGGTCAGCGAAGAACTTGCGGGTTGGACGACGTCGTCGGTATAATGGAGTTGATTGCGGGAAGCGGCTAGGTGTTTTGGGATGAGAGAGTATTGTGTGGCAGGATGTGATAAATCGCCTTGATTCCGATCTCTGAGGTTGGTTTTTGGTCACGTTTGAGTGGTTCTTTACCTTTAGTATCAGACATACTTCAAGGACACTTAATCTCATGACTTAACTACTGCTCGGATACGCAATATGCTTTGGCAAAATGTGGGGTGGGACATGTCAGTTTGGATATTCACACGTTCGCAAATTTAACTGTGAATGAATATTGAAGGAATGAAGTCAGAGGATTGTTACTCTTAATTGTGATTGTTTGATGTCAGGTAGGGCAGCAGGCTGCTCTCGCTAGAACTGTCGAGACTTTCAAAATAAATGTATGTTGTGTCTCCTGGAAAGCGTACGCGAAACCCCTCTTGTGTGATCACGCTTTGCACCCCAGATACAACCCTAGTCTTTCGCTTCACCGTTCGCATGAAGCGTGATCCAGTCTTGTGGTTAAGTCGGCGTTAGGGTTTCTCTGAGCATGGGAGTTGATCATGCACTACTAGACTAGATTCCCGTCAGCAGTCGTTTGTGTGAAGTTCGGTTGGACGATTCTGTTCGTGCCAACAGCAGTAAACATGCTGATGCTTGTTTGTCATGTCTGTGCATGCGCCTACTGACTGCAGTTCCTCTGAGACCAAGGACGAATTCCTCCAGATTTGTCCCAGCCGCTTCAGGGCGCGCGTTCAGCCTGCGTGGTGGTCTTTGTTGGGGATTTCGCCGCCCAAGTTGGCCGTTTGGGAGATTCCGAAAGGCACTTCGGAGGTCCATTTGCTATTTCAGCCAATCAGACCAATAAGCGCGATCGTCTGATTCAACTATGCTATGACACCAGGTTGTTTCTTACAAATACGAAATTCTGCCATAAGCGGCATAGACTGACACGGCGTCCTGCTACGTCTTCATAACGTTTGAGTCATTGTCTAGTGCTATTGGTCATTGCTGTTTTGGGTCAGTTGGAGATGGCCGTTCGTCTTAACTTACGCTCGTGGACTCAGATCACGCCTTGATGCGTGCATGTGTCTGTTGGCAATGCTCGACACTTTTACTGTTTGATTAAAGGTACCGGTCCACAGAAGACCGGTGTTAGTGAATCAATCGAAGAATCCGATGGCTTACCGATTCACTCTCAGGGTCGTCGCCTTGATTGCTGGGCGGAACGATTTACGTAACCATTCAGTTAGCCTACTTCTACAGTGGGCCTCCCGAATATACCTGCCAGAGAAACGATGCAGGTGAGTATGTGAGCGGAGAGGTACAAAGCCGCTGGACCGGCTGGGTTGTCTCCATCTTTTTTCAGGGGTGGAGCGAAGTTTTGGTTTTGGACTTGGAACTCCTCCGTGTCATTAGGGAGAGTGAGCAGATTCCCAGGAAACGGTGTGAATAGGCGATTTTCCCGATTTACAAGAAAGACGACAGATCGTCTTGTGAAAACCGCAGAAAATAGCCTGGTAAGTACCGCGTCCAAACTGCTCACCGGGCCCGTTCTCCACCGAATATCGAGCGTCCGCGAAAGGTGTACACGACCGAATCAAGCCGGTTTCAGACGCGGTCGCGGTTTTATCGATCACATGTTTACTCTTCGGCAAACCTTGGAGCACTGACACATCTTCCGCAAGTCCACAGCCTGCCTTTCTTGATCTGAAAGCGGCGTTTGATTTACTCGACCGCATAGTTCTCTAGCGCTGCAATTCATTGAAGGGAGTACCAGAGTAGTTTATTTCTCTTCCGGTTCCTGTATGCGATCAATCGAAGCCTATTTCGTGGTTACAGCGATCTTCGGAAAGTGGTGTTAGTCGGGGTTGCCCCCTTCCGCCCTTCCATTTTGGAATCGCATGGACTCTTGAGATAGCCCGTGCTCGTGTGAGAATGGCGGCACTTTTCTTCACTCAGGCAGTAAACTGTCTAGCTTTGAGGACGGGTAAACTTTTAGGGCAACTTCTCGGCTGTGCGGGGTCGGTTTTAGTTTGGGTCTCCACGGCACAGGAACCACAATACTATCTGTTACGTACTCGGCTTCCTAAGCTACCTTCTTCCCAGCCGAATGCATCTGCTCGCGACGGAGTATCTCTACCAATGGTCGCTTCAGCAAAATTCAGAAGTACACAGGTACTGGAGTGTCTGTTGGTTGTTCGCCATTTCCGCTTAAGTTCGGTTGATTTGTATCTGCTTGCCACATATTCCTTTCGTGCTGTCACGTAAAGTACAATCAAATACTGTACGCAATGCGTATGGTGCCTTGCAGTTTCCCATTTTCTGACCCAGGGCCCAATGTGCTTCTGACAAGCCAAAGCCGATCAAAGGATCCATTTCTTTATTCGGCCATTCTTCGATTTTGACCCAGTCCAGATGTGGCCACCAACCCAACCGACTGAACTGACTTGGGCGTTCTCATTGTTAGATCTTTCACGGTGAACGCTTCAAGGCTATCTGTCTTATCGTTGCTGACCAAATGGGCGGGCCACAGGTGCCGTTGGCTGATCGGATGATCTGAGTACCACTTCCTGCACTCGCCTGCTAACGAGGATAGTTCCTATCGGATTTCACGTCTGCCAATTCCCACCTGACAAAAGTGGTTTCCCAGCCACTACACACAAACACAAGCGCCCTTAACGCCCAAAGAAGGTTTCCAAGGAGACGGCTGTTGCTCACAGGAGAATGAGTGTATTAGCAACGGTGGACATCGACCAAACCACACATGGTTCCAGGGCTTCCTCGGCATTCGACCTCCCGGCTCCGTGCAGTAGGTAATGGTGCTGTCCCTGAAGGCTCCTCGCTTTCAGTCGGAACACCACTCCCCGGCGGGACGTCCTGAAGCAAACAAAAGCACGCTCCCGAACTCTTGGCCACTGCTCAGCTCTCGTCGACATCTATTTTCTGAAAACGAGGACACTATGCTAGGCGATGTAGCGCATCATAAGCCCCACATAACAGTGAGTTTTCAACTTCACGTGATACAGAGTGTGTTTGCCCGTGTTTTACCCCCACTGAAACCCCCAATCCAGCTTATGATGACGTCGAGGTCCTAGGCAGCTCGCAGTTTTTAAGCACAAGTTGACCGGGACGGCCATTCGCTTTTCGGGCACGACATTCCGCAAACTGCGTCAGGCCCCCGAAAGTAGTTCCTTGCCGAAACCCACAGGCCCCCTTTCTTAGCCCACCTGCGCTGTAGTTCCATGGAAGAATGCGCATTATGGCTTCAAGAGGTCCGTCGGAGCTGCACGTGTTCGGGGTAGTCCTCTTCGGAGTTCAGCATCCAGCACCCGTCAATCGCTTCTCCGGCTCTTCCACGACAGTGACGCACAGACACAGGAAACTGTCCTGGATCAGATAATCTCTCCCTACAGACTTCTCATATTGTTCGATGAATTTACAACACTCATCCGCGCTCCCATCGAACGGGGACCGTTCCACCTTGAGTAGGTCAGCGGCTACAGTTTTGCATGGGCGACTCTGTCTCGAAGAGCTCCTAACGTTGCTAGGCTGGATGGCCTCATGTTTGGGGTTTCCAGGATCATATCTCGTTCCAGCCTTCGAGGTTGGTTCTCCCTAGCTAACTTGTCAACTTTCTTGGCCAGCTTAAGCTGGTGGTCTAATTCTACCGCTCTCAGTTCATAAATATCTTCGCTTTGAAACTATTTCACTGGCTAGTGTGCACGAGACTACACCGAAGGAACCAGTGGACCTGGAATACCTAAGGAGTCGGAGTAGCCGGAAAACACCCCAGGGTTTTGCCAAGCTACCTCCTGTCCAGCTTCGGTTTGCCTCTGTCCTCCTCTTGGCATCGGGGTTGGCTTTCTCTTGAAGATTCCAAGTTGGATACTGTGAGGTTATTCCGGCTGTGAGTAGAGCGGAGGCAAAATGACGAATTTTTAGCAGGGAAAAGATGGATTCGCAAGTCCTACGGTACCAGATTAGGAAAGTAAGCGCATGCAAAGTGTATGCAAAGCTCAACTGTACGGCCACAACGACGAACTAAGTGGGTAAACGTTCAGCAAAATTCACGGCCAGGTATGATTGTCTAGGCAGTCTGAGGCCAGGTCAAAAGTGTGTCACGACAAGCATGAGCGGGATGTAACACAAGTGTTTGGGAGCAGCTACTGATGTTTCTGCAGGTGTGAGGATCAGCAGGAGTAAATTGCTTAGCCTGGGTAGGACAAGCATGTGACTTTGATTAGGGAGGATTTCTACAAAGGTACCCTACAAACCCCCGGGAACCGGATCCCAGGGGATGTGGTGGCCGCCCAAGCTGTGACGGAGTTCAAGTCTCGCCTAGACCGAAGCTGCCCGTAAGTCTTACCTAACTGTTTTTATTAACACCCTCAGTAAAAGGTTGTTTCTGTTGGCCTTTGACCGTACGTCTGCACCGGTGTCCAGTTCTCACTGGTTCCTTGTCGACCGGGAGTTAATCCCTGGTAGAAATATTTCGCTGTTCTATCATCATTATTCTTCTTCCCCTTCCTCCTGTACTTGTTTTTACAACTGCTACCAAGTCTGTTCTTTTGACTGTCTGACGTCAGGATGATCAGCTGCTGGGGGAGATACACTGGGGTCATGACCAAGTAAGCAAGTCGTGTAACTCACTACCGGCGGCAAGCTCGATTATTACTCTATCACCGCAGACGAACCACCTATCAAACCAATACAAACTACCGTGGCACTCATTGTCGCAGCGCAGTGGGGTTCATCTAAAGCTGGTTGATGCAAAAACCTGGGTCTATCGATAAGGCCGAAGCTGCACGCCCAGTGATCTGATCTGACCTGACCTGATACGGCAGCAAAATACCATGAGGTCAACAATAATGCATTAACGAAGCTAATACAGGCTCACTTATTGGTTCCTGGTGCAAGCTATGTGTGTTGTTTTACTGCTTGTAATGCAAAGCACCCGGGCGGCTCGTTTGGTTTGACTTCGGTATTGCGTGCGCGGCGCACCACTTTAATTTGATCGCCAAGGTCGTTGACAGTCTTTCTCTCCTTCTCAGCTGACAATGCACGCTGGTGGTTGCATCAGCAGTAATTTGTCCGATGTGTTTCCCTCTTTACCAATGCAAGATACGATTCCATGTGGCCAGTTGCTTAATGTAAATACACTTGGTGGTATAGACGTTGCGTCTCGTCTTAAATATCTGGGGTTGAACGTCCCATCGCACAGTAACAATACCGCAGGTGTTTTCTTCAATGAGGATCGGTCACGCACCAATCTCATCATCAATTACTTACCACAAAGCTATGATCAGAACGATCTTCAGCGGCTGTTTGAGCGAGTCGGTCCTATTAGGCAGTGCAAGTTGATCAGAGACAAGGTAAGTTCAGTTTTAGTTGTCGTTACCTGTTAGAATACCGGTGCCAGCTTGTGTTACGGCTTTGTGGATTTTGTTAATCCACAACATGCTGCATTAGCCATACAAACCTATCATGGGTATGAGACTGAACAAAAGCGGCTACGTGTTGCGTACGCCAGTTCCGGCGGAAGACGAATCACTCCAGGTACTTGTCAAGCAGTTCGTTCATTTCCCACAGGACACCGCGTGGCTTCCTTCCCTGGCAGTGCGTCAAATGGATTGGGCTCAGAAGTGACTAACGAAAATATAATAGGGTGGGAGGTCTTCGTCGTAGGAATACCGCTTGAGTGGACGGAACCCGACCTACTGGTGAGTGAATTATTCAATCGTTGTGATTGTATCACAGAGACTATTCAATAACTTCGGGAATGTTGTACTGATAAGACTTCTGGCGCCTCAGATGTCGGAGTCGCCACCGAGCCACAAGCCTCGTTTGAGTTCGCCAGTTTTAAATGGTGCATCAAGCGACCTAAGCGTAGATTCCACAGATGGAGGCCGCATTACCACAACGGCTTCTGTTATTTTTGAAGACAAATCTAGGTAAGTCTAGCCTTTCGCTTACCGTTTTCCAGTGCTGAGTTGTCTGTGTTCCGCTTGAACGGATATCAAGCCCCAGATTGGTCTTCGCCTCTTCGACTGCGCATTATTGGATCAGTAACCCGCGAGTCTTACGGATTGTTCTGTCTGCCATCCAGACAGTCTCCTGCCCTCGTCCCTTCACGCCTTCCCAATGGTCAAACGCCTATCGATCCTCTAACTGAATCAGAAGCTTTGACCAATTTGTTGAACAGAAAAGCTCTCAGTGCATCAAACTGTCTTCCTAATGGTGAGTAGTATGATATCTGATTTTATTTCCTAGCTCTCTCGAAAGCTCTTGACACTAACTGCTTGGCGGCTTCCAACGATTTGCATACAAACGCTCCGTTTGGTCTTCCACCTCGAGCCATCATACGCAACAAAGGTGAGCTAAATTTGACTGAGATAACCGTTCAAAGAACTGCGCATTATTCAGTTTAGGCTTGTTTCCATAGTAATTGTTGTCTGGTCACTGGAGACCAGCTGGTATTCATAATCTCGCAAAGCGACTCACGTCACCCCGCTAAGGCGAAGGTGCAGTGAATAAATGAGAGCTTTGGCGAAGTTTTGCGATCCACTTGTCGATTTACCTAGGTTGAACTGCATTATTCGTCTCATTTGTTATTTTTGGTACGTGGTGAACTCAGCAGAGCCTATTCTGACCAGTTGATAGTCGCCGCGAAAATCACTGGTGTTCGAAATAACCCTACACAGCTTGAGCTCCTGTTGTATGCTTCAAACTGCGAAACAGATAACTTGAATATTTTGCATTCCAGGCATTGACTCAAACACTGGTCTCGTAGCCAATGGTAGTGGTTCGCACTCACACCATCTAGAATTACTTGAATTACTGGACGCTCAAGCACATTCCAATGCAGGTCTTTTGTCGTCATCGGATCGTTTGCTGAGCCGCGAACTTGCTAATGTTGGAGCCGGTCGGATTTCGGAACAAGAGAACACGAAGTCTGACGTATCGCTCCGATCTCTACAGCAGAACCAAGCAAGTTGGAACTACCCAAATCATAGATCTGTCCTCAGTACTCTGCCAGAGGCCACCCGAGGAACTGATGGGCTGTCTCAAAGTATTCTCTCGGGAGTCCAAAAGCGACTCACAACGAAGACACCGCTGCTTCCTAGTCCGGTGCTGACAAGTATTATCTCGCAACGTGGGTGTCAGGCTCAAGTTTGGTTGAAGTTGGAGAACGTACAACCGACCGGGTCGTTCAAGATCCGTGGCATGGAGAACGTTTGCCGCAAGGTTTGTATATGTTACCTTTCCTAGTGTCAATTTTAGGTTGGCTCTTGAATTTAATGGTTGTCAGTCCCGAAGTGAAAGTACTATCGTTGTAGTCAAAGACCCTCAGAGTTGACTTTCAATCAGTGGTGTGCAAAATGCTACGACATGCCTTGACGCATAAAACATGCTTTTTCTCGAAGAATGACAGCGATCGGTTCCCCGGAGAGTTTCACTCTGGGTTTCCTGCTGCTCAGGTCCATATAACGTGTGAAAATGTCTAAGGCTGGTTACGATTTAGTCACGTGATAATGTGGTGCATTCACAATTAAGACGATCGGTGAGATAGACCGAGTTCCTACAGTCATCTGAATAACCTGAAGTTCAAAAGCATTTTTGATGTTGTCTCTGGTGTTCCCGTAGATTTACCCGTTTGTGGTTCTTACGTTTTTATTGCAAAATTGGCCATTGTCTGAGTATTGTGTGCCCGTTCTAAGCAGCTCAATCGATGTTGCTATTTTACCGTGGAGATCGAGTTCGTGTGCTAGAATGACTCCGAGGGTGATGCCGATTGGAGCACAAAGCGGTCCTTTAGGATCACTCATCTAACAGACTGAGAGCGAGTAGTAAGGCAATAAAAACGTGATGGTGGGAGGCGTGGGACGTTTTTCGTCTGGCAGCAAACATGAAGAACAAACCCATCGGCAGTACCGTGTCGTGCGTTAATGTGGAGCGCTACTAAATAAGGTCATTGCCTGTTTTTACTCAGTATGCGTCGCTGTGGTTTAAAGGGCTTTATTCTGCGGGTACGAGACCTGGCCACTTCGTTTTGAGGATTCTAGTCATCTTTTTGTGTTCGACAACCGACGTCTCCGAAGCATTACTCGCTTCTAGTGAAGACATCACGTAGATAATAACAGGATGCGCCTTGTTGGACACGAATAGCGGCGTTGCCTGTCTCCGGTGACCAGGTCATGTCTTTTGAATGCTTGTCGTTCGTCTGCTTTGCGCTCTATTCGCGCGTGTTGGGCTAGGCTGGAAGAATCGACGCGGTTGTCGGGCCGTGGCCTGGTGTAGAAGTATGATGGGGCGGGCATCAGAACTAGCTTCGGTTGGCACTTCCCGTAGGACGAGGATTGTCATTGATTAGAGACGGGAAAACAATTTCGAGTAGCAGTGGCGCGAATGCAGTGCGATCTGTCGATCGAACTATCTCGCCCCGTAATCACATGATTATTCCTATGACCAATATCTAGACGGAATCCGTGTTGTTTACGAGTTGTTTCTTCTATTGCGCTTTACCCTCCTGTTTTTCTACCTGTTGCGTTTGCATCACGCTTAATTTTAAGCTAATTTAATATATATATGAATACAATGTATATAAATATAGCATAACAGCTGCTAAACGATAGAGTGACTCAATCGCCTCCACAAATTTAACCTGTTTTCTCAATCGTTCCCGCAAACCTCGTCGACGTAGTTGTATCTGAGGTGGTCCAAGGGTTGAATAGTAGGTTCGAAATATTGAATGATTACTTGTTCTTGTGTATCAGGGTCGCCGTGGATCTTGTTTTGTTCTGGCGCATAGCCATTGATATTCCCACCGGTTATCAAGCCGTCATCATGCTGGACTTATGACCTTTCTGCCTGGGTTCAAATTTCGCCAGCGCCGCAGGTCACTTTTCCTAATTGATAGCCTGTGTTCGCAACCTCTTTTCTGATATGTGCAATTGTTCTATAGCACGAATAAGGTAGATAATAACTGGCGACGATCTCCATTTCTTGAGTGGCAATCGATGGCGGACCAATCGGTTCAATATCTTTAGTGTTTTTATGGGCTAGATGTCCGTCTGTTTAACGTGTTTTCTACTGTTATGCATTCCAGCATATGACATGGTTGGATAAAGCTTAGTCGTATGTACGTAAGAAGGTATGCTGTGTTTAGGTCTCAGTTTTTCCGCAGAGCTTGGGTGGGGAAACGATTCTTCGCTCATGTGGTTTGTCCAAATTCTCCTTCGTTTACAGTGGGCGTCCTGCGGAGTGACTCATGTGGTGTGTCCAAGCGGAGGCAACGCGGCGATCGCTGCTGCCTGTTCTGCGCGTGCTTATGGTATATCGTGCACCATTGTCATGCCAGAAACTGCTGATGCATGTATGCGCAGACGCCTATTATTGGAGACTCCAGATGCAAAAGTTATTGTTCATGGATCGGACTGGTTGGAGGCCCATCAGCGGGCAGAACAGATGGTTAATGAGCTACAGATGACCCATCCTGGGGAATCAATCAGGCTTTTGCATCCATATGATCAGTCGGAATTATGGGAGGGATATGAAGGTATCATTGATGAACTGGGACCGGACTTGGGACAACCGGATGTGATTATCGTGTCTGTTGGAGGCGGTGGTTTATTGGCCGGAATAATCCAGGTACGTATTAATGGCACATATTTTGTGATCGGTTTGTTGGTTCGATACAGTTTGGGTTGTTTTGAAGTGTATTTAAAATTCACCATCCTTCTATTTAGGGCCTGTGGAACAGAGGTTGGTCATCTACGCATGTTGTTGCAGTTGAAACTGAAGGTGCTGATTGTCTGAACCGATCAATCAAGGCTGGTCAACTGTTACTTCTACCACGTCCAACCAGTATTGCCACGTCCCTATCAGCCCCCATACTTGCTCACCGGACGTGGAACTTGGCACAATTGCAGTCGTTGACACCAGTGACTTGCACCGATTCAGACGCGATAGATGCAGTTCGACAGTTTTTGGGTGAGTGTGCGTATTTCTATTCTATGTTGGTGTTATGATCGATTCCTCGTTTGCATGGAACTTGGCGTTAACTAGAAGGTGAGTCAATTGTAATAGTCAGTACGCACAGCCAAGTAGTCAAATTTAATGTGCGAAAACATTGTTCTTGTAGACGACCACGGAATGCTTGTCGAACCGGCTTGTGGTGCATCATTGTCAACCTTGTATTCTGGCATGATCGGCCGCTTGCAGATGGAAGGTCGTATCCCGCGTCCGGCGAACGTCGTGGTTGTTATCGGCGGAGGTAGAAACGTATCACTGCGTCAACTCTCAGAATGGGAAAACCAAACGAATAGCTTTGGGTCGCTTCATCAAGTGTCCACATCTTTTCTGCCATCAATGACAAGTCCCTATCTAGCAAACACGTCTCCACATTCAGTTTCTTCTGATATGTCAACTAAGTCAAACCTATTTGCGCCTCACTTGTCGACGGATCCAGATGAGACGCTGAAATGTGGCACTTCGACGCCTAGTACACCTCGCCCGGTATGCACCATATTGAGCCGACCGCCGATGGCAACAGAAGGAATCGATTCACACGCACCGTCTGGTGAAGTAGACCGCGAGACCAACACCGAAGGATCTGGAACCCTCAATCCACACGATCTGGTCAACTTCTCTAAGCTTCTTGCCACTTCTGAGACAGAAGGTGACGATGGAGGACTGCATGAATAGTTTCTTGTTAGCAAGATTATTCATGTCCTCTAGCGTTTCTTATTTTCATTTCTTTATTTTCATTACAAGGTGGATTTTGCATGGTTTTGCTGTTTTCTTCTAGTTCATAGGCTATCTTCGCGGTCTTCATCCTTGTGCTGATTTCAAACCTTTTCACTCATCACTCGATGAAGGTTCTTGCATACTAAGTAATCATCGTTTCCGGTACTTCGTTCACTAGAGTTTCTTTTCTCTGCGTGTGGAAGATGCCGGTGATCTTCCCAAGAAACTTGACTTGTTTGTTTTCGTTTCTATACTTTTCTATTTTCTCCACACCTTCGGTTAGTTTTTTGCTTTGTTTTTTCCACATATGCTAGTTTCCAGTCATGAGAGGGTTTGCAGAGGTTGCCATCTGGTTGCCTCCGGATGTGCCGAAACTTTCAGCACCGTTTCTCCATCTCCGCATTCCATAGCTCTTCCTCGATGTCCTACAAACCTTTGTCATGCTTGGAGTGCCTTACTTCCTAAATGTTTCCATCTATTCGTTATTCTCTCGGTCTGGTCACTTTCTATCGTTTGCATTTATTGGTTTATCTCGTGACTTCCGAAATTTTGCTCATTTTATTCCGTTAAGTTTATCAGCAGTTTCTCAGCTCCATGACACCGATGACCACAGTGCTTGCATATCATTGCTACCAGCTAACAGCACTGAGAGAACACCATCGCCTTGTGCTTGATGTGCATTTTGATCTTCCATCGTTTATCGAGTGTCAGGATGCTGCTATACTGTTTTGTGTTCATTGCCTTTTGGCTCCCGTTCATTCTCACATTTCCCGATTTATCTACAGCGTTCTTGGTGGCTTTTCGAGGCCTCTAATGACGTCATCATTCCATGAATTTTCCTCACATGATACCTTTATGTTAATGCAACTTCGATGCTCTCATTTCACTTGTTTTCCATGCGGGGGTTACATCTGTCACCTTGAGGTTTCGCCCTTTCCCCGGGCGCACTTCTGGTCTCAGTTCTCCCGATGAGTCCAACAGCGCATTTTGTTTAACATAGCATAGCGTGTCTATACACTTACTCCGATTATGTCGCGTCTGTGCCTTTTCTCTTTTTGTAGTCTGTCGTTTGTACCGTTTTGATTTCTAAACTGGTATTACTTTTCTAATTTAGCAAAAATCAGATTTTAAATTTATCTTCAGGCCTCCCACCAGTGCACTGTTCAGTGGCATCATTTACATTGATGAGTCTGTTCTTTGCTTGTTCGTTCCTTCGTAGCACATCTGGTTTTATTGCCATTTACTTGAAATGCGCATTACCTCTGCTTTGCATTGTTTTTATTTTTATTATACACATGTGTTGATGATGTGAAAATAGTCCGCCTTATTATCCACAAGCATCCCGGGTTGCTGTCGGTCAGCGAAGAACTTGCGGGTTGGACGACGTCGTCGGTATAATGGAGTTGATTGCGGGAAGCGGCTAGGTGTTTTGGGATGAGAGAGTATTGTGTGGCAGGATGTGATAAATCGCCTTGATTCCGATCTCTGAGGTTGGTTTTTGGTCACGTTTGAGTGGTTCTTTACCTTTAGTATCAGACATACTTCAAGGACACTTAATCTCATGACTTAACTACTGCTCGGATACGCAATATGCTTTGGCAAAATGTGGGGTGGGACATGTCAGTTTGGATATTCACACGTTCGCAAATTTAACTGTGAATGAATATTGAAGGAATGAAGTCAGAGGATTGTTACTCTTAATTGTGATTGTTTGATGTCAGGTAGGGCAGCAGGCTGCTCTCGCTAGAACTGTCGAGACTTTCAAAATAAATGTATGTTGTGTCTCCTGGAAAGCGTACGCGAAACCCCTCTTGTGTGATCACGCTTTGCACCCCAGATACAACCCTAGTCTTTCGCTTCACCGTTCGCATGAAGCGTGATCCAGTCTTGTGGTTAAGTCGGCGTTAGGGTTTCTCTGAGCATGGGAGTTGATCATGCACTACTAGACTAGATTCCCGTCAGCAGTCGTTTGTGTGAAGTTCGGTTGGACGATTCTGTTCGTGCCAACAGCAGTAAACATGCTGATGCTTGTTTGTCATGTCTGTGCATGCGCCTACTGACTGCAGTTCCTCTGAGACCAAGGACGAATTCCTCCAGATTTGTCCCAGCCGCTTCAGGGCGCGCGTTCAGCCTGCGTGGTGGTCTTTGTTGGGGATTTCGCCGCCCAAGTTGGCCGTTTGGGAGATTCCGAAAGGCACTTCGGAGGTCCATTTGCTATTTCAGCCAATCAGACCAATAAGCGCGATCGTCTGATTCAACTATGCTATGACACCAGGTTGTTTCTTACAAATACGAAATTCTGCCATAAGCGGCATAGACTGACACGGCGTCCTGCTACGTCTTCATAACGTTTGAGTCATTGTCTAGTGCTATTGGTCATTGCTGTTTTGGGTCAGTTGGAGATGGCCGTTCGTCTTAACTTACGCTCGTGGACTCAGATCACGCCTTGATGCGTGCATGTGTCTGTTGGCAATGCTCGACACTTTTACTGTTTGATTAAAGGTACCGGTCCACAGAAGACCGGTGTTAGTGAATCAATCGAAGAATCCGATGGCTTACCGATTCACTCTCAGGGTCGTCGCCTTGATTGCTGGGCGGAACGATTTACGTAACCATTCAGTTAGCCTACTTCTACAGTGGGCCTCCCGAATATACCTGCCAGAGAAACGATGCAGGTGAGTATGTGAGCGGAGAGGTACAAAGCCGCTGGACCGGCTGGGTTGTCTCCATCTTTTTTCAGGGGTGGAGCGAAGTTTTGGTTTTGGACTTGGAACTCCTCCGTGTCATTAGGGAGAGTGAGCAGATTCCCAGGAAACGGTGTGAATAGGCGATTTTCCCGATTTACAAGAAAGACGACAGATCGTCTTGTGAAAACCGCAGAAAATAGCCTGGTAGGTATCGCGTCCAAACTGCTCACCGGGCCCGTTCTCCACCGAATATCGAGCGTCCGCGAAAGGTGTACACGACCGAATCAAGCCGGTTTCAGACGCGGTCGCGGTTTTATCGATCACATGTTTACTCTTCGGCAAACCTTGGAGCACTGACACATCTTCCGCAAGTCCACAGCCTGCCTTTCTTGATCTGAAAGCGGCGTTTGATTTACTCGACCGCATAGTTCTCTAGCGCTGCAATTCATTGAAGGGAGTACCAGAGTAGTTTATTTCTCTTCCGGTTCCTGTATGCGATCAATCGAAGCCTATTTCGTGGTTACAGCGATCTTCGGAAAGTGGTGTTAGTCGGGGTTGCCCCCTTCCGCCCTTCCATTTTGGAATCGCATGGACTCTTGAGATAGCCCGTGCTCGTGTGAGAATAGCGGCACTTTTCTTCACTCAGGCAGTAAACTGTCTAGCTTTGAGGACGGGTAAACTTTTAGGGCAACTTCTCGGCTGTGCGGGGTCGGTTTTAGTTTGGGTCTCCACGGCACAGGAACCACAATACTATCTGTTACGTACTCGGCTTCCTAAGCTACCTTCTTCCCAGCCGAATGCATCTGCTCGCGACGGAGTATCTCTACCAATGGTCGCTTCAGCAAAATTCAGAAGTACACAGGTACTGGAGTGTCTGTTGGTTGTTCGCCATTTCCGCTTAAGTTCGGTTGATTTGTATCTGCTTGCCACATATTCCTTTCGTGCTGTCTGACTTGGAATGCACGGACGAAAGTGTTTTCTGAATAAAAATCCCTGCAAGTTGCGAGCTCTCTTAGATCGCCTAAACGACAGCGTAGTGTTTGGGACGCGTTTTGCACCTTTGAAGTGTAAAATGCTGCCGCAGGTCTGGATCGGCTTAACACCAGACTTCTTGGCAGTGCGAGCTCTGGCTGAAGTAGGTAAGTTTTTTACCTGGAAAGTTACATTTCCCAGGGTTGACAGATATCGGATGAAGTGTCATCGCGTATACAGGGGGCGCGTTTTGCTTTTGCCAGCCTCAGCTTTTTGTGGTGCCGGTGTGACGTCCAGTTGTCTGTTAAGGGTCGAGTGTACAATGCGGCGGGCAAGTCCACTTTATTATACGGTTCAGGAATAGGCGTCAAACATAGACGAATGCAGTCGGCTTTCGAGCATCGATATCCGTAGCATTGCCCCAATATGGTGGGAACACCGTGTTGGCAATGCTGAGGTTCGGCGTGAGGTGTTGGAAGCCAAACGTCAATCTGTGGATCAAGTATTGAATCTGAACGGGTTAAGGTGGCTGGAACAGGTGGTACGCTTGCACTGCGATCTATTTCCTCGGCGTTCGTTGTTCTCCGAGGTAGGTAGGGATTGGAAGGTAGACCACGGTGGTTAGTCTATAACATCGCGAAAAGATGAAGATCTTGACCAGTGGGCTTTGCCAAGTGCGGCGTGTCAGACTTGCAAGGTTGGGTCCGCGTGACCCGCTTATAAAATGGCTATAGGCATTGAGTGATATGGCTAGGGGTCGCGGTTAGTGAAGTAGTTGTATTTAGACTCTTTCTTCATGACTTCCGCCTAATACTTTGACTTTGAATCTTTTTCACCTGATGCTTATATCCTTCCCGCCATTCACCGAACGATGCTGGGAAGCAGCCATCGGAGGCAGAGCAAAGGAGTGCGAGGTTACTGGTTGTGAAAACAACTGAACTGGTCTAGAAGCTATGCGCTCAAGAATCTTCCCCCCTCTCGTTGAACAAGCAGTCTCATTTCATCTGGTGCCTTCGGTCGTCAGTTATCAGTTTAATGGTCGGTGGAGATTCCCTTGGACACAGGTGTAATTTTATGCTGTTTTCTCTCTTAGTGTACGTTTTTTGGGTATCGTTATTTGCAAGTATTCGAATGAATCATGTGGTATAATACAACGGGCTGGTCGTCGCACGGTTCACGTTGTGCCCACGCCCGCGTTGTTTTCAATCCCGTAATCAACGTGTTCAGTCCTTTGCACCGTTAACATCGTCTCTGTTTTCTGGTTTTGGTTGCTGCTTAGGTAGTGCCTAATCGAGCGAAAAACGGTGTGTGGAGCAATCCAGCTGATTGAGTGGAAGTCATGGACATGATGAGGCTTATATGCAACTGCGGGACCTAACCGCATCACTTCGAGAATCCAACCGTCCGATGGGCGAAGCGCGCAGTCCTGACTGAGGAAGATATACTTTCTCGAACAAATGCCTCAGTATGGTCGGGGTGGGTGTCTCAAGCTCCGAGGTGGCTACTCATCCTAAACGCCTTTTGAAATGCTCCAAAATGACCGTGTCTGTTACAACCCGTGCTGAGGGGGTTCTAATCACTACCTTCTCGTGGTGGAGGTGTTTTCACCAGTGTAAGGGCGAAGGCGAATGCCCGGCGCTGTCCACCGGGTTGGCTGAATGATAGTCGATCTGGGGGAGATGGCCAAACCCTGATTCCAAACCAGCCAAAGGGGCGCACGAAACATACAGCACTATGCTCGACGGCATTTGCGGCAGAGGATGCACTGGAATCCCAGGATGTTTTGCCCCATCCGAAGGGTGTACAAACTGAGTAATCAGTCACCGGCCCCCGTGGGTTTCGGACCCCACGCTTCGCCCCAATGTCTTGCGGGTGAACCTGAATTTCTTCGTTAATCATTCTCTGACCTTAGATCGGTCCGCGTGCGATGTCATTTCGACGGTGTTTCCTATTCTTGTTATCCATTTGTCATCAAGTAGTTTCGAAGCACCCATTTCTGATCGTTTTACTGGGTTTCGTGGGTAGGTTTTCTTCGGTGGGTGTCATTGATTAGTTGGCAATGTCTGTTTCCAATATGGAGTGGTTATCTTTCTCACTTGTTCTGGACACTGATGGCTCGCATTGGATGCTTCTTGGTAGTACGTCGTTTCGTGACCAGTGGCTTAAAAAGTACAGTTGTTCGCGCGCAGCAAAATAACGTTTGGAATAGCCTTCCTTCTGAAGGTACTCGTCGCAGCTTACGAGACGCCGCTGCTGATCGTGAATTGGTGAACCATCCAATCTCCAAATTATTTCACCTAGCAGTTTTCTACCGGTGACTCGAATGAAATGAAACAAGTTGCAGCAATTCCCCACCGCCGTAGCGTGTTGGAACTCTTACTCGATGTGACCGCTGGATTTCGCGATCCATACAAAGACTAGCGTTCACTGCACCACATTAACCGCTCTTCACTGTTTGTGTTGAGCCGGGGACGACTGGTGTACGTCGATAGGACAAATTCAGCAAGAGTCCAAGGTTTTTACGGGGCGAAAAACAGACAACAGTTCAGTAGGCCAGTGGAATGCAAAATGACCAGTATTGATTGATGTTATCAGGTGGGGGTACATCTTGCTTTCCAGCTAACGTTTTGGAAGGTGAGGTGATTGAGAAAGCTTATCGCGATCTAAGTGTCGTTTCAGTGTGCTTTGAGAATGCCTTCCGGAGCACACGGACAACTGAGTGTCAGAGTCCATGGGTGTACTCCAGTACGAACGGCAATCTTTTAAACAATCCGACCATATATAGTTTCCTATGATGTGGTCCAGTGCTTATTCGAAGAGGACAAACGCTGCGCAGCGTATCGGCTGCGAGGGCGCCTGAAGTTCGTTCTGGGGAAGAACTGGCATTGGTGGGAACACAGAACTAGAGGCCGTTTTTCGAACGATACTAGTGTAGCACAGAACGACCGACCTGTTGTAGCATTGGAATCATGACATCAGCTTGACTCGCTTTACGAATGAGGTTTTTGATTGCATCTAAGTTATAATCCGTGCGTAGACCTAGATGACAAACATTGCGTTTATCGGGACGAAACCTGTGCATAGGCTGTCTACTGGGATCTAGTCTACTAGCGCAGCTTCAGCACTTTTACCGGGGGCTATGCCGTCGCTGATAAGATAAGAAGCCACAGTGCACTCAGAATGCTTCTCACAAGTGCCGCAGTATAATCGGGGATGGTTGTTTCAGGCTCCAAGATGGCTACTCGGCTTAAACGCCTCTCGAAATGCTCCAAAACGACCCAGCGTGCCAAATAGCTTCTGCTAAGGAGGTGCTGCACACTGCCTTCTCATGGCGTGGATGTTTTCACCAAAGTGTGGAAGCGACAGCGGCTGGTCAGTACTCACTCTAGAAGAGTTGCCTGAACCGTGATTCCAAACTAACCACGAGTCGTGTGTGAGTCGTACAACATTATGCACACTGGGATCTTCATCGGAAGGGTGTACTAGCCACCCAGGATGTGTGGCCTCATCCGAAAGGCGTGTGAACTGAGTAGTCAGTCACTGGCTCTCGAAGGTATTCAAAAGAGGCGAATAAACCATAGAATTGGCTACTGGCTCATCTTGACCAATGCTGCCGTCTTGCAGGACGCGCTTAGCTCCGCAAAGGCTAGAGGTGCATCGTCGAATAAAAAGACCTACGCTAAACTGGGCGACCGAGTAGTACAACAGCCCACAACGCCAACAACAATGCAACTGATGGACATCTTACAAAGCAATCGTTATACTCTTTAAAGGCATGCTCGCGCCGAGGTTCTCGCCGTACACGCATCACGAATGCAGCCTTCGCGAACCCGTGGGGGCATTGTGACATCTGGTTTTCCTTCAGGGGAGGCGTGTCCAGCGCCACAGTTCGTAGTTTTCTTCTCGGTCGCTAGACCTGACTCCCGCGCGTAGAGGATGCTCGGCGTCTTTTTGTGTTCAGCCACCTATATATCCAAGTCTGATGTAAACTTTGGTTGAGCGACTGCAAGGTACGTCGTCATGGGTTCAGTGCCGATAGTCGTTCTCTGACCAAGATAATCACCCTACACCGCCTCCGATGGTTCGGGCATGCTATATATATGCCTGCCCATCGTTTGCCTTTTCGCGCTGTTTTTGTACGCGGTGGGCAAAACTGGAAGAAACAGCGCAGCGGTCAGGCCTTGACTTGTCGTAGGAGCATGTGAGCTTCGGCTTCGACTTCCGTTGATGCTTCCCGCCTCCCCGACTGGGGCCTGGTAGATAAGAATTGTCGTCTATTAGAGACACTGAGAGATATAGCTCAGCACCGACTCCAGTGACGCGAATGCTGTATGGCTTGTTGACCTGACCTCCAGGCCCCCATGAACAACTGAAAAACATACCAAAAAATTACATAATGTGTACGGTGAAAATATCAAAAAAATTTGCTCGTACTTTCTTCAATCATTTTACTGACCCCAGTCTTTCCCTCACTTAGTTCGTTGGGTTAGCAGTGACCCAGACACGAATAACAATAAGAAATCACAGTTGTGGTTCATTTGTGGGCTCTTCAATGAAGAGTATCCATTCACACTCCAGACGATCCTGGTAGTGGATTCAGTGACACTTGGAAGCTAATCGAGGAAGAATGAGATAATGTCCGACCAAGATTCCCATCGGTAGTACAAAAGCGGGTACGGCCGACCCGAAGTTTCCGTTGGGTTTGATAACGAAAGAGAATGTGGTAAGGAAGCAGAACTAAGCGAGGGGATGGGAAAACAGGCCGTTGTGTTCGGTTAATGAGAATGGGTATGCATCAACGTGAGAGAATAATCAGTCATTGGATAAGTTTTTTCTCCCATGGTTGCACCCATTTTGGGCTGTTGTACCACTCAGTTGCCCGGTCTCGAGCGGGCCATTTTGTTCGAGGATGCACCTTTAGCCTTTGGGCGACCAGGCGTTTTCTGCTAGGCAGCAGCGTTGGTCCAGACAAGTCGGTTCGCTCGCCTCTTCCGGAGAACCTTGTCGAGTGAATGGAACGCAACAAGGGGCTATGACTTTATTTGGTGGTGGGTCACATTTGCCACGTCACAATGCTGTCTACTGGTTGGTGTGGCGTTTCCGGGCGAAAACCGCTAGCCAGGCGGAAAATCCCACCACACTCTTGAGTACTGATGCTGATCGTCCGCGACCGCTTATTTGATGAGCCCACTTTATCCATTGCGGCCGTTTCTCTGTCCGCGACCCGGGGACATGCTCGGTAGCACACAACTCTTCCCTTCCGACCGTGAAAATTCTTTAATTGATTGGTAAGAACAATGTTGACTGAAAATTCAACGTATGCAGCAAGTGGATGCAATCCCACTACATCACCAAAGGGAAATCCTCAACGGTGGTAGCCAGATTCGGAGTCGGACTCCAACAGTGCTTGGTGCACATGACACCGGTCACCATAATGCTGTCCGCCTGCGACCAAAAATACGAAGAGCGAATTATTTTGTATTGGATGCGCCTCAGCGTGAGGCGATGGCAGAATTAGACGCGTACACTGCGTCCCTTGATAAGAACACGGCGGAACTTCTTCTGATTTTTATCTATCCGAGTATAGGACGTAGGTGAACATGTTTTCGGCGATTTCATTCTCTAGCTAGTACAACCACACTTATATATGGTAACAAAATTTTTAGAGCGCTTATCAGAAGGGCTAGGAGTGACTCATTTTACCGTTTAGCAGAGGTACGAGCGACAAGTGGGCGGATGGATCAACTTTCAGCTGGCACAAATGACTTAGTTGCGTAACAGGGGATGACTGACTTACGTCTTCACCACACTCATGTATGATATAATCGACTTTCGGTCGGGGCAGTTTTTTTTGTTACATGCTTGCACATGAGTGTACTGGAGGGGGTATATACCCCATGTAACAGCCGGTCGTGGATAATTCCCCTATTTCCCTCGCGATTCAATGTTTTTCCCAACATCACTCATTTGCCTACACTGTTGACTTGTCCTTACGAACTGGTTGTTTTTCTGGACCAATTGTTGTTTGTTCGCTCCCAGAGCGCTACTCTGGGACATCCTTGTTCAGGACCTGCGTGACGCACGTGCTGTTTGCTCACACGCTGCTATTCGGTTTCTCGTTGTTGAGTCCTTGTGATCGTATTATTAAGGTTTGTATATTTTTTATGTCATTGTTCATGTACTAATCTAGTATCGTAGAATATCACGGATAATCGTCTTTTGATTTCGGGATCCGTTGCGAATTTGGCTACGCATTGCTCAAACGTTCGTTACACCCCATAGTCACGAGGGCCCACTGCACTAGTAGGGATAACCGGTAACCGAACCCTGAGAATTGGAGTGGCGAAAAACCACATAAGCTCCCAATAGATCAGGTGTGGTAACGATCCGGACGACAGGGGGTTACTGTCTATCACCAATCAACTTTTGTTTCGTGCATGCCTCTAGCCTCAAAAGATGGATGCTAATTGATTCGGCAGTTGCTACCGTCCCAAGCCTGATGGCTATTGATGCATGGAACACGGTAGCCCACTGTTGTTCTGATCCGCCCCTGTAGCTCGAATGAGAAGGCCTTTCTGCCTCCGAACCACCTCAGTTTGTCAGTTCAGAACACTGTTGCTTTGGGAAGAGGCAGTTAGTCACGAGTCTTTGCAGCATAAACCAACTGGTTCGAACTAGCATTAAGTGACTTCTACTGATTGGTTGAATAGTGATACGGCCAGCTACCGCTTGACGGGAATCCGCTCTCGCCTTGTCACTCGCGAATTTGTAAGCTCAAGCATTGACCTGGATTCTGAACTGACTTCGACGTGCTTAGTGCTAGCGACACTCGGTTGTTTTACGACAATGAGTCAGTCCGTACCCTCAACTATGGGGGCCGATGGGATGTCTATCGAGCGGCTAGTTTAAACCAAGTGTGTGACAATCGAACTTGATATGGACCCGTTCCTTCCGTAAGCAGCGACACAGATGCACTCAAATTGGTCACTAAATAAGATGAAGTCTTCAAGGGTAGGCTATCTCTGTTCTTGCATTGACTTACAGGTGATGTCGTGAACACATTTGTTTCTGAAGGCGCTGCAGGTGGACCTCACTGTGGCGCACATGATTCTACTAACTCTTTCAATCAAAACGTCCCCCTTAAATAAGGAAAGCATGTTCGCCTATATCCTGTGTTCTGATTAAGTTAATGGGCTTATTTCGTGACCTTAAGTAATTTTCTATCTCATTGGAAAGCCTCGTTTTAAAAGAAAATACCGACCGCGATTAGAAATATCTTCCATCAGTAGTTAGACCTCAGGCCGAGTATATGTCGTGTTCGCTATCCCATCCGCGGTTGGTCTTCTCCTCGAATACTCTGTTGCCAGTGAGTTCTTACACTCATTTGATGTTAAACGTCTGGACAAAGCCTTGCTTGTTCCCAAAGGTGTGACCGATGGTAGTCGAGTGGTTTAGAACGTTTGCTTGTTACGTCGGAATCCGGAGATATAAATCCCGCCACCGCCGGTCGCTTTAACGGTGAGCAGTAATTCGGATCGTTACCAAACCTGACCTATTGGTTATCCACTCCACGTCTCAGGGTCTGGTTTCCGGTTATCCCTAACAGTGTAGTGAGCCTTTGCAGTTATGTAGTATACCCCTTCCACTACACTCATGCATATGCATGTAGTAAAAAATCCCTATCATTCCGAGTCGTTGGTTCGCTTGACAAATGGTACATGAAATATTCGGGAACATTGGCCAAAGTATCGCATGACCGTTGATAGATTTGTAATATGAAACCGTTTGTTGAGTAAAGGAATACGTTTCGGCCATCAACGAACTGGGACGTGGTACCTCAGGTCGCGTCAGGGCATATGATCAGCTCTCCTTACTATTTGCTGTCTCTAGTACATTCCGACAGGCCTGTCTTTATCCCTATGTCTCTTTAACCGTATCATAGAGGATGCATTAAATGATGCGTTGTTCGGCGTAACAAACAGTGGAGTTGAGCTCTTCCTAGGGAAATTTTTTTGACTCAGTACGCCAATGACATCGTCTTGCTGGGTGATAACACACTGCCTGCGCAACACGTTTTGAATTGCTTGTCGATTGGGGTGCCCACTTATGGTGTGCTTAACCCCATCTAAATGAAAATACTTCTGCAAGGCTAGTAGTAGCCTATATTTGCACTCACCCTTTGTGGTGAACAGCTAGAATTAGTCGATAACTTTAAGTACCTCAGAAACTATATTATAGCTGGAGACCGGGCTGGCTTTCGTGAACCTGTGGTGCTGTCACGACGCCTGTCTGTCTTTGATGCACGGTGTCTCAATCTACGGTTGCGAAACCTGCCCACTCTGTATTGACGACCCTGGGCGCCTTTCCGTACGGAGAAGTGGTGCCACGCAAAACATGAAAAAGAGAAAGAATCTGAAATAGAGAGCATTCGCAACATGACCGCCACTTCTTGCTGCCCTGAGATGTATTCAATCTGGTCTCCAAAAAGGCGTGCTGCAAATCCTTAGGTCACTATCCATGCGGGTGTAGGGTACTGATGGAGGTAGGTATCGGCGTTCACGTTTTGACCGGCTGGTGTCACTTTTTAACTGACTTCCACGCTGATTTTTCCAGCGAACCTCAGACGCAACTAACGGACCAGGTTGATCGATGAAAGCGTAGCGACCTAATGGTTGCCATGTTAGCTAGAAGTTCTTCTGACCCTTTGACCAATAATTCAACAGTGCTCTAGGGCACCGTTCTTCCCTCCTACACATTTTACATTCTGAGGAAAGTTACCAAATTTTGAGCACTTCCGCCCCGTACAATAATACTCGTTTCACTTCGTTTTTTGGTTATTATTCAACAGTTCAGAAAGGAGGTCACAACCAATAAAAGGCTACCAAACGGGAAAGTGACTGGTGGTGGCGGAGATCGAACCCCTCCCCCCCCTACTCATTACTGTCCGAAATTCCACGGTGATAACCACGTGGCGACCGCCGATCTTGTCCTACCCCGAACCTATCTAGATGTTCTGAGAGCGTTTACTTTTTCAACTTCGTCCTACCCCACAAACAGTGTGACCGTCAATAACGGTTACTCGCTGCAGACGACGGTATCAAGTACTTGGAAATCACAATGAATAGCCACCTTTCGGTGATCTTCCCATAATAATTTGTGTTGGTGAAACTGCGACGTTTGTCTTTTCACATTCATCAGCTCAGACATCTTCTGATCCCAGGCAAACCTGTTTACTTATGTTTAATAGTGTTTTCTTCTTGTTACTCCAGAAATATTCTCTGGATTTGGAAGTTCCGCTGCGCTGTCTAGTAACTGTTAGTCATGTTTCCTTAATCCCTGTTAGGGAGCTTATCTTTAAGCTCACCGATAGACACCGAATAGTGCATAAAGTAAGCCCAAAAATACCCTCAGACGATACGCACCCGTTGCACACCGACTGCTGCTCATACCCGAGAGCACGTTCTAATCTTCGGTGTACCTCCCCTCGCTTGAATAATTTAAGGACATCCGAGTTCTATACTTGGCCCGCATATTAACGATCAAAGAGAGTAATGGTCAAATCGTGCTCGATTTTTGCGCCTAATTTGTTTTTCCTTATTTGAAAGCGGCATTTGACTCAGTCGACCACTCGGTTCTCTGGTACTTTCTCTTTGAAAGATGTACCAGAAAAATCCATTTCATCATAAAATCTCTACATGAATATCCGAAGCCGAGTTAGGGCTTGCGGCGATCTTTCACCAGAATGTACCGCTGGATGTGGAGTTCGGCAGGGCTGTTCCGTCGTTTCTGTTTAACTCCGTATCTGGAATGGCCCTAGAGGCTGCCTTTTTATCGCGTGAGGATAGTGGTATTCGACTTTTCTCAGGCTAATTACGTAATTCTTCTGAGTTAATATCCACGGAAGTCGCAAGCTTTTCACAACAGTTTAGGCTACTGCGTAGCGATGTTCGGTATGCGTTTTTGCATCTTCGTACTGCAGGACTGGGTTCGTCTAATACCAAATATCACGGTATCTGGGGTGATTGTAATTCAAACTGCGTTATATTGGCAGCTTCATTTCCCTCGTAGGTGTAATCGCGTATATTGAAGGCGCTTTTGACTCAATCATTTTTTTTCTCATTGCATGCTTGCGCATGAGCGCAGTGGAAGGGGTATATACCCCATATCTACCAAGGCCCACTCCACTATTAGGGATAACCGGTAACCAAATCCTGAGACTTGCAGTGGAGAATCACAAGGTTCCAATAGGTCGTGCGTGATAACGAGCCGGACGACAGTGAAATACCGTCTGTAGCGTCGACGTGACATCCGCTTACCTACCCAGAGTTGATTGTACGCTACAGCAGTTAGTCCAGTTCTTTATGTTTCAGAACCATAGCTACTGATTGTCATATTATGTTCCCTAAGGAATACAGTGGTGGTCGGCTAAACTGTTCGTTTCTTTTCCCACTCACATCGTGGTGTGCATGGGTGTATTTGACACAGAACGGGGGCACCAACTGTTAGTCAGCCTCACCGATTTGTTCCTATGCTCATCTACGTGCTTCAATCCTACTGGAGCCGATGACATCAACGCGGCCGGTAGTGAACTGATTGCCCATCATGGATAGCATCATCCTGCTGAACCCTTCTGTCAACTAGGACTTTGTTTATTTCTGCTCTCTCTCTCTCACACACACACACACCCTATCCCCTCTCTTCCAAGAAGTATATCGATGCGACTAGAATGAGGTCGGAGCCATCGCTGGTGGTAGTTTATATTGTCCGAATCGATTCACACCCTTGGGTGCAATTTGGCCGTAAGATATGAGACCAACTGTGTCCACCTGGGATGTTGTCATTGAACGTGGGAAATGACGCGGTACGGAAGTCGTGAACACAACCATGGTCAAAAACGGAATGATACCTGGTGTCGTCGTAACAAAATAATGCTGTAGTTGCCGGACGAAAATTAAAGTGTATGACTGATTGTGGTTATGTTTTAACTTGGTTTTGCGAAACTGAGCCATCGTGTTGCAGCATACTGTCTACTTCTAAATTCGAATGGAAGTTCACGAACACTTCCAGTAGGTAGCAGTAGTGATTTCTCAAACATAGCAGCATTTGGAGACGATAATTTTCACCACGGAGCAGATATTCGTATGTACGTGGTACGAACGTGATGAAATGGAACTTCTCATCGGCAAGTAGAAGACATCCAAAGAGGAATGATAGTTCCCGACCGTCGCGTAAAAGAGTTCCGGGGAACACAGCCTTGACTTTTTTATATCACATTATATGCTTGTGCACGGGTATAGTGATAAGAGTACACCTCCTGACCTCAAAAACCCACCGGAAACCATGGTCCGTAAACTAAGAGCGGCGAGTCACATAAGGTCAGGTGTGGTAACTAGGCGGGAGACCGCAAATTGTCGTCTACCATCAATGTAGTAGCCTCAGGCGCGGTTCGAACTTCGTATCTCTTGAGTGATACATTTCTATTTCACTCGGTTGTCACGGGTCGAAAGGTTACGAGCATTGTTTAAAAAATGAAACGGAGAATAAATGACAAGCTGCATACGTACGCAGTGATAGTTTTTTCTTGAGACTACTGTTCTCACAGAGTTAAGTAACTGTTTGATCAAACTCAAGCTCTCTCGAGTTGAAACTATTTCGAACTATTCCCGGTGCAACAAACCTACGGGGCATGCATATTCCTTCTGTCTTCTCCTGTGTCTAGGCTCGCGTTCATTGGACTATTTCGGCAAGTTATATATATATATATATATATATATATATGTATATATATATATATATATATATATATATATATATGCTGTACCCGGCCAAACGTTGCTGTAGCTAATTAATTTTTCTTTTTCGCAAGCCGTGTGCAGTTTGCAAAGCCTTGGTTGGTTGATATTTCGCAATGTGAGAATTGGCACTCCGATTTTCAATTGCAGTACATGCGATAGTGTTCCCGGGGGATCAAGTGAATTCAAAAAATTCTGTTGAATAATTAATTGCCTAATCTGCTTCCACAGCAATATCGACGGACTTGTATGTGACTGTCTCGCTTTGACTGTTTGACTGAATAGTATTGTTGAGTTCGTCGATTTCTTCGTTCTGGACAAAAAGAATAGCTCGTTCACCCGGCCAGTCGTTATTCTTATAATTGGTTTGAATTTTGGGAAATACTTTTTAACCAATTCTTCTTTTGAAGTCACTAAATTGCAAAAGTCGAGGCAATGAAATTCGCCCCGAAATCAGATCAATTGGAAACTTTCAGATTTCAATTTCCAGCAGTTAATATAATATCTCAACTGTTCAATCGCTTTGCATCTGGGTACGCATGTTTGTATTTAATTTTACTGTCTTTATGTGCCGCCACAAAGTAGAGTATTTGAGGCAGGTATTTATTTCGTCCGCTGGTGTCGATCGAGAAAATTACAGGTAATGTTTGCTTGAAATCTGCAAGCGATTTTAATGTGTTCCCAAATGGTCTGATGTTTCCACGCAAATCCTGCAATAATCGATCAAGTGCCTCGAGCGATTTTTGTGCGCCATTGTGCATTCATCTTAAACAACAAGTTTGCATCTTTGCAATACTTCCCCCATGCTGGATGCTTTGGAAATGTTGCACGTGGGAGTTTCAATGAATTGCATGTTCAACGGCAATTTCAAAGTGGAATGAGCAGTTCTTGAAAATGGTAGCATTGTCGCGCCTAAGAGCTATAGTTATATCATTTTGGGATCGAATTGTTGCTAGAATCAGTCTGATTTGGAACATTTTACCAGCTCCTCCCGGCACATCTAAAAAGATTTCTCCAACCCCGTTACTGACAGTTTGCATCATTTGATCTTAAATGCCATTTCGCTCAGGCGTTAACTCAAGATTATTTGATTGTGCACACGACGAATGCTCATCCGCATTGCAATTTTGTTCACGAAGCAGCAGCAGAACGATTCGGTGATGAGATTGCCCATGGATTGGGAACTTTGTTCGCGATTTCTAAGCAAAAATCCCCAATCATTATCAACGCTTCGTTGTACATTTCTGCTGTAAAATACATCAGTGATTTCAGTTTCTGTCTGGAAACACGTGTCTTGATGTCATTCCTATCCACTGGCGATCTGCCCTAGGAAGTAAGAGCTGTTGTATGTTTTCCCTGTAATGAATAGGTCTGGACACCCGTAGTGAAAAACATACGCAATTGCATCTTGAGCGTACTCATGCATACGACGTGCAGTGCCTGTATATAAAGATGACAGAATGGTTAGTCTTCGAGCTTGAGTTGTAGTATTGTCATTCACAACTGCATCTCGTAAATGAACGTATTCTTCAAAACGAAGCTTGGTATGGTTCAAACGGATGAATATCAAACGTTCTGCTTCGGTTTTTTCATACATATCTGCGATGTATTGTTGAAACAGTTGACGGTTTTTTAAAATGTGAATGCCTTTGTTCTCTCGAATCAATAATCGGTATGAATAATAGTTCATTGTGCTGCGTTTCGTATTTGTTCCTTCTTCACTGACTAGATTTATCATCTTAACGTTGAAGTGATATTCATCGACACCACCCTAAAAATGATTGGATCTTGCAGGGCATCGTAGTATCGATGAGTTTCTGCGAGTTTTGTCAACTGATCGTTTCTCCGATGAAGAGCAATGTATCTAGGTTGGAACTGATCGACTTTAACAATTCCCACTTCGGTTATAGTTGGAGCATTGGATCTCCGCACGTTCTCCAGCAGACGTTTTGTCAGCAAGAATAACAATCTTGTGTGTGTCAGATGATATCATGCCAACTGCTGTTTTGAACAAAAGCACTAAATTGTTTTTTTTGTCGTGAAGAAGCTCTTGCAATCGGGAAACGATGAGTCTTTTGTGCCGCAGCTTGCATTCAGTTCATCATTGCCATCACCGATTAAATACATTTGTAGGAATTTATGTTGACCAGCGGGGAACGAGAGCAGGGAGCCGGTTTTTGCTAAATTTTTCCTTTCGCTTTGAAAGTTGGCATGAATTGAACTGCTACGATTTCTGTGCCGAACGACGTCACCTGGAATCATGAGTTACATTTCCTGCTGTTGATTCAGCAGAATATCCGGCAAGCAAAGAATTTAATAGCTCTAACGGTTCTTCACGTTGAGGCAGTTCAGTTTTTCGGGCGGTGCAACACACTCCTTTCGTTTTTCTGTTAGATTTCAGAGCCTTTAACGAAGGACACACTTCATTCATAGTGCCGATGAGAACATGTCGGCTCAAGCCGTAATTATCAGCTGAGTTGTACCGGAATTCAGGGCGATTGGAATCACGTGACTGCTGAACACGGAGTCATGTTTGGCGCTGATCTGCTGCTTCTCGTTGATATGTTCCAGCCTATCGCGTTCATTCTGTTGAGAACCAAACAAATCTGAAGCTGTGGAACGCGATCGCCATGCATCTTCAAGTCTGGTTTGCACGTCGTTCTGCTGCTTTCTCGGCACGTATTCGGGCCATCCTTTTTCTCTTCCGCTCGTTCGCTGATGCTTGTTCTTTCTCCGTTTGATTTACAGTTGCTCGTCGGACTGTTTCCTCTCCGCGAGTACGACGGTCTAAGTTTGATCTTGTGTGAGGCATTGTTTGAATGAACTAAAGCAGCAGGAAGAAAGTTATAACAAAGACAAAACAATAAGAAAGGAGGGGGGAAAACGAACGAAAATTTGTTTCAATACTGACGAAATATCTCAATTCAAATGCAGATCAATCAACGCAGCTCAGTTCCATTGACAATTGCATTGAAAAAAGGGGAACAGTTGAAAAAATAAAATGAAAACCAGTGAAAAAATAAAACGTACCTATGAAATGAACTCCATGTCAAACGATACAGCTCAATTCCAGCGCAACGCCATACGAAATAACTAAACCGAACTGCAAATTCAGTTTAGCAATGCAATTAGAAACATTAACATGGAATCATAAAATGCCTAGTACGAGGTGTGTTGATTTTGCGTCTAACAGTAGGTGCTGCTTTTTCCAAAAATGCAAGTTTTACCTGTTATAGATGTGTAATACACGCGCGTATTCCACTGAAAAGTCGCATCAAAAATTCGAAGCAACCGGTGAAAAACTTCAGGACATTTAAGATTTCGAACAAACAAACGTTCACGTACATGTATGAATTGGCAAGTGCAAAACTTCCAAATAAAAATTTATCTTGAACTCTACGCAGTGGGCAGTGGACGAATTCTCTTCCCTTTTTTGCACACAGTCGTCTACGCAACAATCCCATCCACTGATTAACGAAGCACGATCGTGTTTCCTACTTCGTGCTATGCGGACCAGCACTGAAGTCGACACATTAATGTTAGTCACACAAATACGATTCCATGAATTATGTACGCATCTGAGAGACAAAGGCCTTAACCTGACTTGACAGAGGGTAAGGGGTGTATGCTGAATGCACGGAACATCGATTCGCAGACCCGACTGACGGTCGATCAAACACCATATGGATGAGGAAAGGTTCTGTCACCCTATACCAGAGTTTTACGAACCACAGAATCGGACCGGAAGGTGTCTGATCTAACTCGTTGGGACTCATCGATGTAACGAGTTCCCGCGTAGGGGTATCGAAATTCGCAAGGTGAAAGTTAGTGAATTACACGCGTTTACCGCTTGCTAATCTTCCGGCTACGATTGCCTTCAGCGACGTCAGACAAACATTCAAACCACCAACTCCAAGTAATGAGCATCGCAGCAGCGGCCCACAACAACTGTGTAGACTGGTGGGTTCGATCTCTAGTGGTAATTCTTCAGATAGACACTCCGGCGATTCTTTCTAACAAAGCCAGATGAAACATCAATGCGCGGTCGTTTTTCATTGACTAATGGAATGCGGGCAGGAAAAGTCATTCTGTGGCAGTTCACAACACCCAAACTAAATAGTAGTAGGAGCACCCTCCGTGGCAAAATAGTACCAATGCACATATCCAAGTTTCGCGGACAATACAACCACTAGTTGGTAGCGTATCACTTTTCCAGTTCATATTAGGTTAACACATCAGGTTAGGTGAGTCTTCGAATTTCCAGACCACTTTCACGGACACAGAAATAAGTCAAAAATACTAACAAGACTGCTCAGAAGTGAATTATCTTCAGCTAGTAAAACACTGACTCTTCTAGGACCGAAAGCAGATATGATTAGTACAGTAAGACTGCTTTGCTTGCGTAAAGACCATGGTGAAATCTTTTAAAAGACTGTTCTGCGCATGACGGGAGTAGGTTGTGAAATTGAACTAATTACTGACAATCTGTAAAGTCACTCAGTGATTGCGTTCGTAATGACTGCAACTAGTAAGAAACATGCATGGGCTGAAACACAAAATAAACATCAACTTAAATAGAGCGTATTAAATAAAACCATAGAATGGGGAGTGAATTAAAATAACATTCATCCCCGCCGAAGGAAAACAGTTGGCTTCAGTATATAGGAGGAAAATAACTGACTCAGGCTTCTCTATTGCCCAAATAATACAGACAGGTTCCCTGTTAACGAGTGAGTATGTCTGGAACTGTGTTCGGTGTAGGAGTGTGGGCTCTGGATAGGGTTATGTGTAGATCTCCAGCATCATGTTCCGTCGCATCATTTAGAGAATGTAGGTTCTTTTTCGGTGTACTTGGGGGAACTTCCGATTCTGACAGTGGCAAATCGCCTGTCGGAGCCAACTGTTGTACAAAAACATTTTCTTCATTGTCACTAGGCAGTTCACCGCGGGAGTACTGGGAATTGCAACCAATGTGCTCGACTTCTTCAACCATCGGGTTCAACTTAGAGGATCGGTCTATCCTTCTGGGCTGTACGGGGCCTGGAACCGTAAGCCATGTTGGGCGAGAAGTACCTTCAGTTGACCGCTGAGAAGAGTTAAATAGCCTCATACTGGGTATAATTCGTTGCAGTACACAGCAGTGAACGGATGGGTTGTAGATTTAGCGCGCCGGGCTAACGGGACAAGTGGTGTACGAACGCGGTTAATAACTACAGTCACGAATCGAGTGATGCTTCGCTAGCAGTCACGAGCCACAGAGATTTTTATGCGAAACTGCAGAGCGAAGAGTACCGAGCGAGAAACAATCAGGGAGGACTGTGTCATATTGGCGGTCGAACCAAGAACAGCTTGATTCGGAGTGAAAAAGCAAATTGTATTCCTGGGGTGGCAATAAAGATGATCATTGCCGGAAATAAAGTCGAAGTCACTACACAACCTCCCTCCTAGAAGATACAGGGAAATGTAAAGTTGTGACAGTAGTCCTTTTTCCTTAAGGTGTCACGACTGAAAAACAACTACGAAGAAAATGACAGTTACGAATAGGATGCGGAAAACCAGCGGTTTATCGTCTGCTGGATATAGAGGGGAAAGATTCGGAACGGTACATTTGTCCGTCTGCAGGATTCCTTTGTGGCTCGATAATTTCCCCGATATTTATGGTAGGTAAATATGTTTTTCCATTACATAAGATTCAGGCTCCTCGTGCCAACAATACATTCTGTGAATTTATATCTATGTCCAATGGATCGCATTCATTTGTGTGCTGTTCTTCCCATTGGGAAGGAACCGACGAGGCTAGTCCAATGATTAAAACCGGGATAGTTGCAGTGTATCATTGGAATAGTGGTTCGCGCATCACCCATTATTCACTTGCGTTATTCACACCCGACTGTCCGGACCGCGATAGCTCAGCTGGTAGAGCATCTGCCCGGTAGGCGGAGGGTCACCCGTTCGACTCCGGCTGGTGGCGTCCGGCTTCTGGATGTGAAAAATACGAGTGGATTTTCCATTACATAAGATTCAGGCTCCTCGTGCCAACAGTACATTCCGTGAAAATGTTTTTCTTTGTGTCAGATGTGTAGAACCGTCGCAACGGGGTTGCCTGCCAGTAAAAAACTGGTCGGGTTTGCCAGAAAAAGGCTATGCGTGCCAAAACCTTCACGTGAGCACAGATCTTGGGATTAGAGTGACCTCTCTTCTCCACACATCCACCCTCGTCGAGTTGGATGGATTGCTGATGGAAGAATCTTTATTTGCAAAAGAAACTCAAGAGGCTAGAAAAAACGAAAACAAGTGCATGGGTGGTCGTAGTAGACGGCTGGAAGTGCAAAAACTAAAATAAACTGTAAAAAAAGGTTGTTTTTTCAGGAAAAACAAGTGATAACAATAAAATCTTATTCGCTATTAGGTATAACAGAAGTAATGTCTACGAAACGTACGGGTCTTGGCACAACCCGACCGCGGCGGTCGAGTTGTACCGGAGTTCCGTGGTTTGCTGGATCGGTGCTTGTTCATGCTGTAGACCCGGGTGCGGGTATGATAGTCAGTGCTAGACCTGGTTGGGCTGAATCCACTGGTGTCTCTACTTCCATGAAAGCCGACTTTATTGGAATCGTTTCTAGTTTACCCCTAAGTTCTATGATATAACACTTTTTAGTACTCCGGATACCAGGTACCAACTGGATCCCTAGAATGGCCTAAGGAACGGGCAACAAGTCAAAAGTTCCGACTGCTTTCAAAAGACGGTAAAGGTCAGTGCAATAGGTGAAGGACGGTTTGTATTGAAACAGTGTCGTTCATGTTTGCGTTTAGGAGCGATACTAGCTAGGGGAGCTAAAGGTCCAACCGTCCGCAAGCAGAGCAGTCAAAAATGTGTTTTTCAGTTGGCGGAAACCAATTGTCCTTACTGCAAGCAGACAAACAACACACCATCCTGTGGCATCGAACAACACGCAAACTGTCTAGAGCTAAGTGCTAATTAGTTATGTTTGTCTATGGTAATTTTTGCTCAGGAATTTACACATTCGAACCCAGTCATCTCCAGGTCGCTACAACTTTTATTTTCGATCTGGAAATCAATGCATGTCTGAATCGAGCGCCGTGTACTGTCCGTACGCAAGAAGACGCGTGTGCACGTGGACAACTCCTTGGGCATGTACACTAGTATGCTCTGTTCCCTAGTCGAAGCTGCTTGCAGGTCACGCATATGCTGAGTTAGGTGTTGGGTGTAGTCTGAATAGTCAAAAGGCTGCGAAGGTTGTGGTGCAGCCGGTTCCCCCGGCAACCGAAGGGGACACCCAAACAATAACTCATTGGTCGTTGAAAGTAGGTCAGGTTTCACAGAACTACGAATGCCCAACAAGACAAAAGGAAGAGTCTCGTACCATGCCGGGTTCGCATAAGCTCTTAAGGCTGCTTTGAGTTGTCTATGAAGAATTTCGATCAAATCGTCGACAGCCGGATAGTACGCCGTAGTTCTCACTTGTTTGCATCCCAATACATTCATCAGGGAAGCAAAGGAACCTTGGAAATGGGTTCCTCTATCGGTGGTCACCATAGCAGGGTATCCAAACGGAGCTTCCCATCATTCGAGGAAAGCCACGTAATGTTGTTTTGGATGAGCAGTCGCTCAATGGTATCGCCTCAGCCCACCTCGAAAAATGGTCGATACTAGTTAACAAGAAACTGAATCTCCTAGAAGGAGGCAGAGGACCTAGTAGATCGAAATGCACATGATGAAAACGTGCATCGGGCGTGGTGAACGTGCCAAGAGGACTTTTTGTATGCCTGTGTATTTTGAATCGCTGATAGTCTTGACAACTACCTGTCCATTCACTTATATCCTTAGTTATTTTTAGCCACACGAAAGGCTTTGTCACGCATTTAACCGAGGCCGGTATACCAAGGTGTGACAAACCGTGCAGTGTCTTAAAGACGCCCTTCGTGAACTCACATGGTACCAATGGACTGGGAGTATTTTGCGACACATCGCACAAGGTCGAGCCCTCCAATGATGTGAGTGGCACTGGTTTGAGTTGGAGAGAGCAACTGGACTTCTGGGTCATGTACCTGCGCTAAGCCAGTAGCTGCTCAGTAAACGCTACTGGTTGGTGTAATGAGATAGACGCAAGAAAGAGCGTCTGCCACGGGGTTAAGCTCACCTGAGATGTGTCGAATATCCTGTGTGAATTGAGTGATATAACCTACGTGAAGGGATTCCCTGGACGAGTACCGGTCTGTAGTTGACCGCACAGCGAAGTCGATTGGCTTGTGATCCGTGAAGACGATGGATAGTCTACCTTCCAGCACGTGCCGGAAATGAAGGATAGCCAAGTAAACTGCTAGAAGTTCCCTACCGAATATACTATGTCTGAATTCGGCCAGCTGTAGACATTTGGAGAAGAATGCTATAGGTTGCAACGTGCCTTTTACTTGCTGTCTTAAAACTGCACCAACAGCTAAGTCTGAAGCGTCGGTTGATAGTGCCACGGGAGCGTTTGGTAGGTGATGCGCAAAGGCATTGTTGGAGTTAACCTGTTACAGTTAGCCAAAAGCGGAAGGAGCATCCTCGGAAAATTCGAATGTTTTGGACGTACCGCGTAGTAACTCTGTGATAGGTTGCGTCAACTGGGCGCTCTTGGGACTAAACCATGGAATCATGGGAGTGTTTTGAAAGATAAAGATTCAGGATAGTCGGGAATTGCCTGCACCTTTCTTGGGTGAAATGCCTGTGGCTGATATCTCGTGACCAATGAAGGTAATACTTTCCTCACCAAATGAACATTTCGCTGGGTTGTTGGTTGCCGCATGTTGAGACAAACGTTTAAAAAGTGTTCGTAAATGCATAGTGTGGGCGTCAGATGTTGCACTAGTGACTAAGATGTCATTTAAGTAGGTGCAAACCCCTTCGAGGACCTGATCTATAAGTAGCTAGAATGTTTGCGCCGCATTGTGAAGACCAGATGGCATTCGAAGAAATTCAAATAGGCCAGACGGTGTGATCACAGCTGACCTTGGTAAGTCACTAGGATTAACTAGAAATGGGTTGTATGTGCGAACCAGGTCTATGCAACCGGAAATCTCGCGATGACCTAAACTTGTCGTGAGGTCCTGGATATGTGGAATTGTGTAGCGATCGGGGCTAGTGCTACTGATTTTGCCTGATACTCACTACAAGGTAGCCAATAGTCAGCAGATTTTTTGGGTACCATATGTAGTGGAGAAGCCCGTGGGCTTGAAGATGGCTTGATAACACCACGATCCGGAATGTGCAGAAACTCAGTCTTGGTTACTTCTAGTTCGTCGGGTGCTAAGCACCCGGCGCGTCAATGAGCCGGCGGACCAATTGTGACTATGTGGTGTACTACGTCGGTCGACTCCTGTGGTAGCTCGTTGGAATAGCCCAGGAAATTCAAGCACGAGCTTCTATTAGCCGTCTGTAGCCACAACAGTCAAGAGGACTGGAAAGAGTGATAGCTCCATTGACGATGAGCCCTTAGTTGAGACGTTGGTAGTCTTATCCACAAGAGGAAAGCCGAGCTAATCAACCATGAGGTTGAAACGTCAAAGAAAGTCGATGCCAATGATCGAATGTGGAAGGTCATCAGTAATAAATACCGACTATAGATTACGGTGTAAATCGAGGTTCAGTGTTAGTGAACGCACAACGTAAGTCTTCATGGGTGTCCTATCAGCTGCGACCAACTTGATGTTGGACTGACTGAGGCGGTCTGTGGAAAAAGGTTGAATAGTGCTTACCTGTACGCGGGTGTCTACTAAGAAGGGTGTTCTGGACATTCCGTTGGTTATAAAAAATAAGCGGCTGTAAGCGGAAAGACCTGACACAGTTGTTGCCTTCACCGGTCGGCATATGGGTTTCCCTGGTGCTCAGATTGATACGTGCGTGGCTCGGTGCATTTTTTTTATCTTTATCACCGTGGTGGTACCAACGTAAGTAGGAGTTTGTAGGGCTACATTGCCGTTAGCGGTTGGAGCTGCTTGATTCGAAGTGATAAATCAAAGTTTATACCTGGGATGTCAATAAAGATGATAATCACCAGAAAAGAATGCAATGTCACTACACAGGGTTCCTAAGACAATCGTCTCCCATGATGGGACTTGCAAGTCCCTGGTTTCGTAAGCGTGTCGTTCAGACATTCCGCCTGTCCGTTTCTTTGGGGATTGTATGCAGCGATGTAGCTGAGATCCACATCCTTATGTCGCAGAAACTCAGACAGCTCGGTTGACATAAAACTAGTCCCCCGATCAGAGTGCATACATGCCGAATATGGTGAAAAGTTGACACAGGAAATCGATGACAGTGGAGGAAAGCACATCCAGCACAAGTAAGCGAGAGTATTCACCAACGATAGACAGGATATATCAGTTATGAGTGGTCGAAGGCGGAGAGGGCTTTTGAAGTCTACGCTCAGTCGTTTGAATGGTTGCATTGCTTTGATAAGACGACTGGCGGCTTTATTTCCGCACGATCGTTGCACCGCGAACTCATGTGTTTAATCTCCTCAGTCGAATAGGACAGGGTTTTAGGTTTCACAAAGTAGGCCACTAGGGGAACTCCGGGATGGATGTAGCGAAAAGTGCCGTTCTCTTAACCTGACCGCATCCAAAAAGTACCACATACGTTGCAAGAGAGTGTATCTGCAACTGCGTTATCTTTCCCGGGCCTGTAAATTATGTCACTGACGATAAGTGGGTAGTTCAAATCCCTGTCTTTGAATCTTGTTATTTTTAATTTTGCCTGTTTGTCTTCCGTCGTGCATGAAGTCCTCAGACCGATGGTCAGTGATAAGTTTGAAGTGACCGCGTCGAAGATAATGTTGCCACTTACAAAGGGTCTCGACTGTTGCGTATGCTTCTTTCTCGATAGCTCAGTGGTGCCTTTCGTTGGCTGTTAAGGTACGAGAGAAGAAGGCTGCTGGACGATTATTCTGGCTCTGTGAAACTGCTCTTGCGAAGCCTGAAGCGTCCTTTTCGACCACTAACAGAACACTTTGGTCCACTGTTAAAACCATAGCGGCCTCTACTCTGCCTATGAGGAGTTCGAATGCACATCTTACATTTGGTAGAGGAAAGGCTGTATTTTCCACAAGTTGATTGATCTTATCAAAGGGTGACTGTATCCACTAAAAGTAGCAGGAAAAAGTGCCGACGACATGACCCAGCGACATCATATGTTTCGGTGGTGGGATCTCAAGGACGGGTTTCATCCGGTCAAAGTCAGCTCTCACTTCATGTGATGTCAGGTAGTCCAAAAGTTGAATTTTGTTTGCGGCAGTCGCAGTTTTGTTCGTATTGAATGTTACACCGCATTTCGCAGCGGATTTCAGGAAAAGCTCAAGGTGTGTTGAAAACAAAAAACTCCGTTTGTAACCTCTAAAGGTATATGTCTGAACTGAAAGAAAGCAACACGTGCTTCAAATATAATACAAGGGTTCTAGTACTCCGCGATAGGAACCTGATACGCACTCTTTAAATCCAGCTCAATGAGACGTGACCTCAGTCATCTTGTCGATTCTGGATAACGGACAGGCATCCAACTGAATGAAATGGTTGATGATTTGACTATATTTCACAACCATTCTTTTCAAGTGTAACTCAAAAGAACCTGAGCTCTCAAGAGTGGTAGGACGGTTCAATGATGCCACTATTCAGGATACGCTGGATTTCAACCTGTATGAAGCGTTCATCTTCTGCAGGATGTCTGCGAGACTTATTAGCGTTGGGTTCACAATCCAGCGATAGGTGAGCAAATAAAGGAGACTGTACCTTGGCGACATCCAGACGGCACAGCTAAAAAAGTACCGCGTTTGCCGCCGAAATGTACTTTGGCCTTGTCATGTAACCCGAAGAAATCATGGCCAAGTAAAATATCAGCTCAAAGGTTATTCATGAGAGAAGGCTTGAAACAACCATGCTAAACCTTTTGGTAGCGTTTATTTGCCAAGCAATATTTTGTAATGCCACACCACAGAGATGTAGAGGCTATTGTTATTCGAAATTCGCATGATCGAAATGCCTTATATAGCTGTCACAACTACCAGTGTCTATGAGTGCTTGAAGTTCGTCATTATCCACGTAGACTCGAGTAGTCGAGCGAGACAGACAAGCAGGTGCGACAGCCGTCAAAACAGAGGACAGCTGAGGTAACGACATGCAAGATTGAAAAGAGCCGTATTCCCACGGGCCTTGCAAATGGCATCTTTGGCAGGGCACTTTATACGAGGATGCTTAGAATACCCACAAAAATAGCAGTTATCTTTATTAACAGCAGACACAATTGGTTTTGCCTCGATCGTTGGACCGACTGGTTTTGTCACTGGTAGTGAGCATACCGGGTTACCAGAAGAACACTTAGTAAAGAGATAACGGGTGAAAACCACATTTCTAGGGTGGACGTACAAGGACTGGAGGGTCGAAATGGCACTTTTAAAAGTCTGACTTTCGGAAACATGTTCGTGAACATTTGGAGAAAAAAATTAACGGACTTGGCAGGTTTGTCGGCTTCTTCGGACTGCATTTGTTTCAGAAACGTGTTGAAGGTCCGCAGCCGGTATGTCCACTGTTTGGATGCCTCAGAAATGTTTATATCAGTGTCAAGCTTATCCGGATGCGGATAACCGTTCATTTCTTTGTTTGTTTGTTTGTTTACCTTGCTGAGTAAACTGTAACGTCAGTCAACGATTACCTACGTACTGAACGGAAAAAACTTTGGAACACCGCTTCAGAATGTACCACTTTCCTCAACTAGTGAGAAGCGTGCATGGGCTGAAACGCAAAAACATTAACGTAAGTACAACGTATAAAATGAAACCAAAGAAGGAGGTGAATTGACATAACAGCATCATTTCTGCCAGAAGCACCTCTGGCGAAAACGACCGATTCAGTGACAGATAGTGAACCATAGCTTGCAACTGCCATGGATCACATTTAATGATTATTTTGCATCTGTTCAACCGTAGTCAATTAGAATATTGCAGCCCGAGTCAGCAGCCTTGAATTGGTCTCGTCCTGCTTCCAGAAGTACAGTATACTTTTGTATAATAAGTAATAGAGCAAATAAAATACTCTTTGTGTGTACTGGGTCAAAACGAGGTTCGGATGGTATTGAAGAATCGATGCTTTACGCGTTTGGTCTTTGAAAAAATGTTTTAATGTCAAAAACAGATTTGTCGGTAGAGATTTCAATTAGCCGACAATTTGGCTTTGTAAAAGCAACGTAGTAATCATCGTTGCCGATCTTAGTTCTGTTGTTTTCCATCTGGCTTAGTCCGACATGATCATGTGCAGTTTGTTCCAGACGCTCGCTACCTATTCCGACGGTAGACAACCGGTTAAGACCAAGGAATTCAGACCATTCTGTTCCAAGTTCAAATCTTTGTGTCGCAGTGACTCCATTTCTAAAATACTGTACTACTGTTATACGATAAAAGGGAAATAAAAAAGAGGATAATGAGATTGACTAGGTGCACTGGATATGTCACAAAGCTGTGTTTCAAATCCTCCAAGACTGTAGACGTGTTGTTTTTACGCGGAAAGAGATGTGTTGACCGAAAAGTACAGGTGTAGCAGTTCAGTTTTTTTCTGTACATCCACATACACACACGTGGTTGGTTTTCACGGTACATGTGCATTCCTGTTCCTGTAGGTCTTCTGATTTGTGGTTATAGAGCTTCTTTTTTTGAGCAATCGGTTGTACTCGAATATGATCTTGACCTAGAGCCTTCAATGTGAGTCATCTTTTGCCAGTTGAAGGTCATCTATGAACCGCTTGTTCTTTTGTCTGATACGGGATGCTGTTGAAAATGGTCTATGAGGATTGGACCTACTAGGTCAACCGTATGTACTGAACTAACTAGTATCCGGTACTATGCACACCAAAAACTAACAAGACGAGAGTGGCAAATATGGGTCCTGTGGGCCTAAAATGTGGTACACACTCGTTAATGTATGAAATAAAGCATGGCACTGTTAGCAGACAATCTACTGACCAATCAAACAGCGACCCGGCAGGGATGCCACGGTGTATGCGTCCACAACTGAATTCGCACTGAAACGAGAATGGAGCCATGTCGACCAAGATATGGTTCAGTTTCTCGGGAAATAGTATTGCCGAGGTTTATTGATGTCCCTAAAAGGAATAGTCGCAGTATGCGATTCTGCGAAGTCAACTAGCCCACATGTTAAGTAGTCGGACATCTTCGTTGTGACTAAATTTTCCCGTGTTCCTCGATATTTTTGCTCCAATAGAGGGTTTTTTGGCTGAAATTTGGTATTCTCGTTTAGAATTGGAACCCTTAGTAGCTGGTTAGAGATGTAATTTCTGGAACAAATACAAATAACGCGTTTTTTTTTGGGGGGGGGTGGTCACTTTTGTCACGGGGGTGTAAGTTAAAGACTACAGAATATGGGGAGGGAGGGGCGGGGCACCAGATATGAGCCCGAGTTAACCTTATGTACTTGAATAATGTGTCCCAAACCACGCGCACCAAGAACCGACAAGTTGAGAATAGCAAGTGTGCATCCTCGTTTATACAGGACAGTATACTATCGGTACACAATGTGCTGCCTGTGTCAGGACTACCTGACTACTAAGGTCTGATTACATCTGATCTGGCTGGCTCCAGTGACACCCAAGTTACCTCTTTCACTTAGCACAGCATTTGCACTACATTGCGAATGTAGCAGTTAAGATGCGAATAAAACACCTCTTCGGGTTACCAGGTGGTCAAACGGTTATCACCGTGGACTTTAAACAAAAGTGGCCTGGGTTAGATTCCCGCTACCGAAGGTCACTTTTCCATTTGGCGGCCTCTCAAGACTACGGCCTCCTTCCCAGATTGTTGTACAATAAGTAAAAATGAATGGATGAAGGGATAGATAGAACTGCTGCGATGCTCGGCGACCGTGAAGGAGAAGTGACTAACATAGCCCCAAAGAACATCGACAGTCTTGGACAGCAATGGCATTATAGTAGAAAGCAGAACGTTTTTTGGCATCTAAGTGGTGGACAGTGTGTAACCGGTAATAATCATGTATATTCCTGGGCATATGGGGCCCCAGTGAGAGCTGTCATGAATGGGAAAAATCAGAGGTTCAGGGACATTATCAGTCTTCATTGAAGGTATGGGTTTCGGATAAGATAGCCTTCAGGCATGAAAAGCAGACAGGGCGAATAAAATGCTGATAAGCCAGTGCAAAAGTTGATATTACAATTTGACTTTGATCTTAGACCTACTACTGCCGTTACACTATCCTTTTTTGAATGACTGGGTCAGATCAACTTGACAGTCTGCTGACAGGAGAGGGTTCACATTAGTTGAGGCCATAATTTTTAGACCAGTATTAGTATGTTTCTGAGATCGTATCAGTAGCTTATGGTTTTAATAGTTTTCGACAGCAAGACCTAAATTAAACTAAACTTCTAATTTCCGATTGAGGTGAAATTAGAAAGAAAATGAGACGGCGAACAGAGAGCGCGTTTCAATTGACCGCGATCCTACATCCGTTTTCGTGAATTCACTACTTCTGGGTCTCCCAAAGATTACAAAATATCTTTGTTCTATGAAATGCACAAATGAGCTCGTCAATACGTATATCCCCAGGCTGTAACAACAGAACAACATTCCCCATCGACTTGGCTAAGTCAGACATTTCTCTAAACTCCAAAACTGCTGTGCTTTATAATCAAAATTGTCTTCATGTTCATCTGGTCCGACCGGTTCAATTAGAGAAATCAAATGACGGGCTGTGTTCAAACAGTCATCTGCGTGGAATTTGGATATTTACGACCCGGGTTCAATTCCCTAAACTCCTGGCTACTTCCCCAGTTGGCAGCATTTCATTGGCCGTGGTCCCCTTCCAGAAATAATGCGCTTATTCATATAACAATCAGAGTAAAACAATATATAAAATTAAAAGTTCACTGAGATGGATCCAACTTGGGCTGAGAAATAGTAAGATCCATTTTTTCGAAATATCCGTGACCCTCGGTATTGACTTGTAGCTCGACTGGTACAGAGTTCACGCGCAAAGATAAGTCGTGGGTTTGAATCCCACTTAGATTAAGTCAATATTCTCATTCTGGGGCCCAATAAAGCTAGAAAGTGCGATGCACTGAAGAATCATTGAACTGTTTCCGTGGTCTGTAATATAAATTTTGGGGCGAGTGAGTTTCGCGTACCGCCCCTTGTCCCTTGTCATCGATACATGGGACATCGGGCCCATTGATCAAAACCTCTTGATTTTAAACACTTACGAATTTGGGTGTGTGTGTGTGTGTTCATCAGGGATATATCTGTCTTCATTTGGATCTTCTCATGTCTCACTTCGAACAAATATCTTTCGGTCTGGAGTGGAATTTCTATGACCTCCGATATGCACTAGACAAAACATTACGAAAAACACGGTTTAACAAACTAACGGTATGACCCACAACTTCTTCCTCCCTTCCCCCCGGTCGGTTCCAACCAAGTTCACCGATGTCCTGTTGGTTCCACTAATTCTGCGTAACCAAAATAAGCAACTGGCAAATGAACAGCAGCTGGTTTCGCGTTTCGGGTATAATAGGCGAACATACCATCAAAAAGCCCAATTGCCACAAGGATTGTGTGTGTGTGTGTGTGTGTGTGTGTGTGTGCGTGTGTGTGTGTGTGTGTGTGAGGGAGAGGGAGGAACAGAGACTCATCTTGTTCATATCTACAATCTGTCCGTCTGCGTTTTCATTAATGGAGAAAGTGTAGTCATTTATCTGCAAACAATGGCTTACGCTACCATCACTGTCATGACTGTGCGCAATTTATGGAACACTCGAGCTCGTGTTTGTGTGGGGGCGGATTTGGTGCGCATTTCTTTGTTCCCGAGCTTTGATGTCCATCACAAGTCGCTCAGACCAAATCCGTCACGGCAAAACAGATACGTGCGCAAAAAGAAACACGTCGCTTTGAATCACCGTTCTTCCCGACTTTGTACGCGCTGATTTCTTTAATCTTCGCCCGGGCAACATCGATCAAAATAGGACTCGTTCTCTCGCTCACTCGTCTGCTGGTGCTTGTTTTCTCGCCAAATACGAGATACAACTCTGCGACCCATATCCTTCCTATCTTCGCGATCGCTGACAGTAAATGAAGTGATTTGTCTTTTGTACTAAACTAAACGGTCCCGGGGGCACGAGAACCCGCGGCTGATGAATGGACAATGGATAATGTAGACTAAAAGACAGTTTTTAAGTCTACTACAAAAGGTAGAAACGGAAAATTTATTAGGCTGTGACCGAGTCGCGAAACCGTTGTCAGAGTGGTTCGGTACTACCAAGATAAGAGGCGGGAGTCGGTATGGAATTCTTTTCATGTTCCATCCACAAGAATGTAGGAAATTCTCACAAGAAAATGACCTAGAAAACCCTGTCCTAGTGCAGTACCATTTTACACAAGGCAAGATCTGTTGAGCTGATCACGTGCTTTAATGACAACAGCTGATAGTACTGTAAGTGAGTGAGTCAATGTGATTTGGGTGTGTAAATGGTATGGTCCATTAGCGAAATGTCAGTGCTCCTGGGTGTTGCCTCGTAGATCGACTAGTAGAGCGTATACGCGGTACTAAAGTGTGGGTGGCATCCACGTGCGTGGACTCGAATTCCACCGGGGCTAGCGAGGTTTGCAATTTAGATTAATTCAATGGTGTTTATGAATTTTCATGAATCTTTTTGTGCTCAGGGTTGACTGTATCATCGCACCCGAGTTCGGTGGCGATTAAACCAGTTAGGGTTCTTAGGGGTCAATATAGTTTTGATATTAGGACTGAAAAATGGGAAAGATCCCACTCACCATGGTTAAAAAGGTCCGTTGTACTCCCAAAGAAAACCGTCTGCCATGACTGTAGGAATACGTAACACTGAGGACAGTTTTCTTTCGCTGATGGGTGGGGGGCATTTTAACTATCAGGCTGTAGACCGCCACATTGGAATTTGAGTGACGTAGGTGTGGCAGTCCAAGGAGACACTCACTGAGCTTTGGTTTCACGGACTTTTCGTCGTTTCATATTGAACACGTACAAACCCCGCCACCCCCCTCGTGGTAGATCACTGGCCCTATATTACTACATAATTGTGACCCCGAGAGATGGAGAGTATAACCACACTAGATCAAAGTTGGACAGGTGCGATAGGCAGAAACTCGGCCGTCCACCAACTTGACCGTCGGTGGTAGGATTCGGACCTCGCACCTCAGAATCGATGGAGGCTTGTTCTTCACAACGGTCTAATTTGTGCTTCAGGAGTGTGAGCTGAGGCTTCTCTTAAAAGGGTTCACTGAGGCTCCACAACGGTGATCCGCTGATAGCTGTGTGGGTTAGTTGCAGCTAACCTTGAGAAAGACGATACTGCCGTTGGGAGTTGGATTTCGTGATCTAAGTAGTATCTAAAGGCCCAGACGGAATGGATGGTCAGAGGAGTACCGGGTACTCATATCCGATGGGCTGCGATAACCGCAAAACCAGTTGCGTGCTTCCGAGAAACTTTGTCCACCCATCTGTATTTACTACTTATATCGAAAAACAGGTTTCTACTGCTCTATCACGACCGGCCCCAAGTAGCATGCGTTGATTGAACAGGAAGGGGGAGGGGTCAAGTGGGAACCCTAGTAGTCCCGTCGTTCACGTGACGGACACACCAGCCGGTCTAAGCTCTGAAATTTTCCAATGAGCTTGGTACTCAGCACTGATACAATAGGACAATAATGGTGGAGGTCAACTGGACTATTGTTATCCACTTCATCTTTTTAACTCCAAGTGAAACCTTTGTAACTTTAAATGAATCTGTCGTAGCTTCAAGTGAGGCCATCGGTTTCATCGCTCTCCAAACAGGGACAAATGATTGACTTGGTAGTGGTCACTCGTTACATTCACACGAAGTCTCTCTGCACCTTCATGACCTATATTAGTAGTGTTTACCAACACGGATGGGTCGCTTTCTCGTTGGTTATTACAACAGTCTGTGCGAGAGTCTGCAGGTAGTGAGGTGAGTTCACTCTGCTCTTCGAAGAGGCAAGTACTGACGACTGTTAAAAGGCTCTACGCGACTACTGAGTCGACGGAGTAACTGAAGAACGGAAAGTGACCACGTTAGTTGATCTTGTACGTAACAGCTTTGTGTGTATAATTCTTAATCCAGCTAGACTGTGTTTCACCTGGTATTCTCATCAAATGATTGGTTAGTCATGTGGTACAAACCCTTAACTCGATACTGAAAAGAGCCGAAGGCCTATGTCGTATTGCTGTTTCATGGGTAGTTTGGTAGGAATGATTGGTTATAAGTGACCACGCAAAGGGAAGTCTTCACAGAGATTCGAGCTATGCATGTTATGATAAGCACACGGGTCTACAAGCAACTTATCACACATTCGCAACTATTTGCGTTCAATAAAAAAGGTACAAGTGGCGGTTATTCGCATTGAGGTTATAAGCTTTTAAGAGTTGAAGATCTTATCGACTCTCAAAGGGGAATCCGGCATTGTTTCACTGTAGTTACTCGGAAGACAAACTCACTGTTGATAAGGCTGAATATTTATCCCTCGGGTACATAAAGCAGTTACTTGGCTTGCCTTGGCTTGAAACTCAACTCCGCTCGGTGTTATAGATAGGCGGTGCAACAGCCTGAATGAGTGCATTCCTCGAGGTGACGGGTGTTACCACTCAGAACAGCCGGTTCGGTAAGACAAGAGAGAAAACCGGAATGAAATGTTTTTACTGTCTAATCAACTAAATAGGAACACTGCAGAGAACGAAACATCCCGAGTGCTTCTTTTGAATAGTTCATTTTCGCATCGCCAGAGTTCACACAGCCGGGCGCGTGTCACGACCGAACGAGATTCAGAGTGAATCGAAAAATCGAAGTGCCATGTGCAATGTTAGATGAGAAAGATGTTTAATGTCACCTGGTTGTATAATTACCTTAGGAAAAGTTATTCGAGGTAAGCGAGACGTCTGCGAGTTAAAAATTTTCTGATATCAGTGGACCTGACCCTGGTTTAGTGTCTATCTCTGAGAGTGAATAATTTATGGAAAGCACTACCAGCTGAGTTGAGGAATGACCACTCAATTTTTTCCTGATAGGGTGATGGCAGGACATTCCCACCTGGGCCCGCGGCCCCATGTGGTGAGGTGATAAGACTCATATATCAACGTTTTGTAGCATTTACAATGTTCAAACTGATAGGATGGATTGAAATCACTCCCACTCAAAACTACGTAAACCAAAGTACCATAAACACCAAGGCTGCGGAATAGCACGTTGACTGTATTCCAGAACTGGTTAGCCTAAATATGTCAAATCAGAGAAAATAATTGGGAGACTGGAAGTTGACCAATCACACGGAGCTTTTGTCGTACCCGTCCAAGGCGATCCTGATTGGCTGAGGCTGATCCGCGTTCATAGCCATGAAGCGATACCTGGCCGTATCACATGCGACGGCGGCTGAATCACCACATGTTTCTTCTTAGTTCATATTTATTTACTTCCTTTTTGTTAATGACCAATTAGAGGATCCTACTGGGCGAAGTGACCGGCTGCAACAGGATTCGAACCCTGGATAGGATTGTCTGAAGTCCACCATGAAGACTATACAGGGCAGTCGTCCAGTAACTAAGTGTCTATCAGATAAACGAACCCCGAGTTCCGAGGCACAGAACACAAAAGTCGCTCTACTACGTGTACTGTAGGACAAATCATTAAGCAGTAATATTAAAGTAACTCAGATTTTTTCGAAAACCGACCACAGAATCAAGACTGTCAAAAAAGACTTCAAAACTTTCAGGTAACAATAAGCAGAAACAGCTCGAGAGGGCGATACAGGAACGCGTCAAGTGGTTCACACGGAAATCCAGTTTTTATAGGAAGCTTTTTGGCGAATCAAAGGTCAGAAGAGAACTGCTCGAGGGATCGTATACACACGCACTCAAGTGTCGTGAAGAACAAACGGAATAGCCATGACTGCGAGAAACAAGGCATGATCATGACGGGATGGCCAAAGTTCGGTCGTTCACACAAACAAGCCAAATGGAGAGTTAATTACGCCAATTAACCCAGATAATCTTGAGGTCATAACAGAACGCGTCGTGGATACCAATGGGTCAGAGTACATAAGTACAAAATGGGAGAGATGCTACGTAGGAGGTAACATCTGTTAGGAATCAGAGCTCGATACGAACAAATAGGGCCGACAAATGGATCCCAGATAGGTACCAGTTAAGGTCAATCAACACCTGTCTTAGAAACAAGGCTAATGGTTGTGTGACGCAATGTTCAGTTCAGTTCAGTTCAGCGTGCACAGGACAGATAATGGCCACGGCCAGTCGAGCATCCAGAATTCCCTCGATAGTGTGCACATTAGGTCGACACCCACCACTGCGCGGTTTATTTCTTCGAACAGCCGCTGAAAAAATAGAAGGAAAACGTAAAACCTCATCGTACATCAACTGCGAGAGACATTGTGCATCGTTAGTGTTCACCAAGCCATCATGTAGCAAACAGAAACATTCAATAATTAAACACGTCACATCCTCCGTCTAACAAGAAGCTCCAACTTCCCCGTCAGAAATGGTCTCATTCCGCTGACGATCTAGGGCACCGTTGAAAGCCTGGAAGGCCCTCAGTTCTACTGCCTCTTCCGGCAGTCTATTCCAGTAGTTAACCACCCTATTGCTAAAGAAGTGAGATGTAGCTATCAGCCTGGATCGAACTTTCGCCAGCTACCTCCCATGACCTCTTGTTCTGCAGTCTGTTGCTATATGGAATAGACTCTCCGGTCTAAGCCCGGAAAGGCCTTTTATTATCTTAAATGGGATTGAACCATTATCGCTCGAGTGAAGGCTAGATGGTGGTGGTCCCCGTGGCAATTAGAGACCGAAGTACATGGGAAACGAACGAACGGTTTGGTTAATGCAAGATAAGTAAATGTGATGGGTCGCATGGGATTTGGACTAAGACAGTGTAACTGCGTTTTTTAACACTGCTAGCTGAATTTTCTGGCCCAGTTTTGCGATAAATCTTTACCCCGAAAGCTTGAACACCTGACTCTTAGGCTGAGGAAAGAAGACTGATTTTTACGACACATGCATAGATATTCTTGAAGATAATTAGGCACACCTTTCTTCTGATCTAGTGTATTCGGGTGGGTGATCATCATAGCTGGGGATGAATGATAAAAGGCACGTCCGTTCAAGCTACTGAGACCTATCAATAGTCAATCTGAAGACAACCTAAATGACGCCTCAGAAGTTCTATGGGGGACCTTGCTACTTATTGGCAGAATCGGGGATTCACCCCATCATCAATAAAGGGCGTGATAGTGAATTTACCTGGCCTCTATGTGTGTTCAGGTGTGTGCTTGTGTCTGACCAAAGGAGTTTGACGTCAAACTTGTTGTTTTTGGATTCTTTTTACCAGAAAAGGAGTAAAATGGATTTAGTTTTCCCAAATGATTTTCAAAAGAAGAAGGATCGATTAGAGACAGATTTTTTATGTAAGTAGTACTTTATTATATCTGTACGGCGGGAAAAAATTTACTCGGAACCACGCGATCGATTTCGTGGTTGTTGCCGCCAATCGGATAGTTGTACCCGGTACTCTCCTGTCCAATCATCTCCATACTTGAGCATCACACAATAGGTTCATCACGACCGGTTTCGCGAGGATTTTTCATAATATTCGGTCTCCTGTGTTCGTACTCTGAACCCGTTGATTGTGCACTAGTATCATTTTCGTCAAGGAGCTGATGGTTTAACATCCAAACTGATCGGTTTTACTTGGTGAGGGAGTCGATAGACCTGCGCAGAAAGTGAAGCTGGAGAAAAATTTAGAACTGTAGCCGATCTACTCACATCAGTGTTTCAGATATTCGCTTAGACGGTACCAATGAAAAGAGCGGTAACGGTTCCATCCGCCAATCTTCACACGTTAAAGTGTTGATAAGGCTCTGGGTGTCAAAGACTGAGTTAGCAACGCCTTCGAAAAGCTCATTATTATTCCATCTGTCATTTTCTTCTTGTGCAGTTCTGCTTCAGCACATGATAAAGCACTGAAGCATACAGAGATGTGCACAATGATATAGTGACTTGAATTTGTCCAATTCTGAATATGTGAACAACTGACCGATATAAGTGAGCACTTCATTCGCTCACATCTAAAAATGTTTTTCGTGCACGCTGATGCCTCAACTCGTCGAGGCGGAACGTTCATTTCTCTAATCGTGTTTGCACATGAAAGCGCAGGGGCATCCTATAGACGGTCAGAGGTCATCCAAGGTCAATGGGTTGGATTGGATTCATTCCGGTTTTTTTGGTGGGGTGGGGCCAGTTTGATTGAATAGGATGCAAGGATGATGCCTTTAATATCATGCACAGATACACATACACATACACATACACACACACACACACACACACAAAAGTACCCGGTGACAATCCTCAGAATGACTAATCTTTCAGCGAGAAAGTTGACTGACACAAGATTTTGTATTCTATTGTCTATCACCCATCTGATTCGCGTGCAGCAGTGCTAAGTGGGGCTTCATTTAGGCACAAACTAGGATGAATAAGAAGCATTCAGTATCAGGACCCCAAATTCAACGTACAAGTTGTAGCTACCGGATGAATTTAGGGTACCTACGATAAGCCCATCTTATCTTTCTTGTTCTGCTATGTGACTCTCTTAAGCTCTCTCTGATCGAAATGCATGCCATTTCGGGCTATTATTCGTTGGGTTTGCTTCGAAATGGGAGTGATTATCCGGAAGAAGTTTTACAATCTTCAAGCTGCTGCAATCGTTACCATACGGATGAGGATATATATATATATATATATATATATATATATATATATATATATATATATATATATAACTCCGACTTCATTCGTTTGGATCCACTCCAAAGAGCCGAACTTGGATCCTTGGCGTCCTTTTCGCATATGGTCAGTTCTCATGTGTGCATGGCGTACGACTTGACGGAACCAAAATGTTGAACGTAAATGGAAATCTCCGCAACACATGCATCAATTGACAGATTCGTGACTGATCTACCTGTACTTGGCCGGTTATGGAGCGGACTGATTGGTTTGTACGTTCTTTGTTGAAAAAGAACAGTAGTATCGGGGGTGGCGGCTGAAAGTACGTCATCTAATTGCACACAGATTCTGCGGGTCTCTGCAAAATTCACCGTTTTCTGTTCTAACAAGTGCCACTGTAGGAAGATGTCGTTGGTTCCAGTGACTAGTCGATCATAAAGCATTTCCATTCAGGATATCCATGAAGCCAGCTTATCCCCTTGAAGGAGCTAGCTGCTTAAAAGCAAAAGTAAGTATGGATTGACAAGAACAGATCGGAATAGCTGGAATGTATTCTGTTAGATATGATTAGTGCAAACTCGTTTGTGTGGAGGCATGCAATTATTGACTGATAACGTACTGACCAATCGTAAAGCCACCCACCTGTATCTTCTCGATCTGACCGTAAACGTCCAACTTCATAAGATTGGCTAAGTATTGGAAACGAAGATACAGCGCACTGCGTAGCGCGCGAAAGCTTTCGAATCATTACGTTATATATCAAGCTGAAGCGCAGACCTTGTCCGCGTTGGCACTGTTCTCTAGAGGCGAGGCCAAAGCAACATCATGGCCTTTCTCGCTGGTTGATGCGTGGGTAGGCATCCCGTGTAGGTTGTAAGACGTACCATGCACCGATCTCCCACACTCACGTAAGCGCTCTTATCTACGATGATAGCAGTTAGCCATATCTCAGATCGGCGCACCAGCTGATCCAAATCCATTTGCAAAGCACGTCAATCTAAATCAGACCGGATTGTATGCCAAATTTTAGGTGGTCAGCGTAAAAGAGGCAAGGCGATGGGAAAACTGACGGTAGATCATTTACATACATCAAGGAAAACAATGACACTAGGACCGACTCCTGAGGAACTCTACTGAAGCAACGCGATCGCAACTTTGCGGTTCCTACGGAGAACGTTCCGTTGTATCGTTCTTCGCACGTGCACGCGTCGAAGCATTCCCATTTCAGACTTTGTTTACCTACTTGTGGATTGCCACTAAGTGATAAATGGTTTTAAATAACCGACTATGTCGTTAATCCAAGTGCATTTTGTCGCTTCTTTTTTCTCGCTTTTTTCCCCCGCAATCCATTTTGACCCATGGTCTCGCTGTATGTGGATCTCTCTCGGTAAACGATGTGCATACTGACAGTTCAACCGGATGCATAAAAGCTTTCATGGATTTCGGTCCACTTGAAAAACAGAGGGGTTTTTGCATTTTTCAATTATTTTAATATTCAGCTTCCTCTGTCTACGATACAGTACCTCAGGCAGGAAGCCGCGGATAGTTGAAAAGTTACAGAAAGGAAAGTGATCAACGGGTTTGAAATACAAACCTGGCACTACAATATCCAAATTATGCATCCGTGACTCCATTTAGTACATCTTCCGAAGAGTGAGTTCGTGCATACTTCATCTGTATACGCAAGCTCGTCTCAGATCTAAAGCCTATGTTGAACCAGATCACTGAGAACGGGTTGACGTACCGGTTCAATAGCCACTGAACAAATCGATAGCAGTCCAGTTTGAATGCGTAGGCCGAACCCAGCCGGACAATTACCTTATTTGTATAGCATAGCTGTTCAGCGAACCACTGAAAATGATCACTTGTTGTTGTCTAATTATTACTTCAGAAATTTAATCAGAAGTTTCGACTTGAACTTTATTCACCAGTTAACTGATTGGGATAAATGTACCTGGGTTTTCAGTTACAACACAGAAAATCTAAGTAAATCAATCCTATTAAACTAATATAAAATGAGGTACATGATTTTTGAATCTTTACGTGACAACTTGAGATACAACTTCGCCTTCGCATGCAGCCGGAAGCCTCAACCGATCAGAATCAATGCGAATATTTGCTACGAAGGCTGGATGTGATTGGTGAACTGGTGACCTACTGATTGATGACTTCGACTTTACACATTTATACAAACGAATTCTGCAATAAAACTAACGTACAATTCATCAGTCTTGATCTTGTTATTTCGACGCACGTAGCTCCGGGTTGATTTGATTTTGAAACCTGTTGTGAGTTCAAGTATTTCGAACTGTAAAAGGTCAAAGGACGACGACATTCATAAAAGGTTGTGAAACAAAAACAGTGGTAACAATATTTAAAAAATGATACATAATTACAGTAATAAATTTTGTCCGTGTGAGACAGTACGGCCAACCACTCGGTGATGTGTGTCACAAACTAAGGTCAGTCTTGGGCCACACTTTCCAATCCGGCCAACGGCAAACGTGATAAACCCGGTCACACATACCTAGCCTTGTGTTGATCGCTTCACTCGTATAGTAGAGCAACAGATATAAAAACAAGATGTTAGAACACACTGAGATAATTCGCAAACTCCCAATTATATTTGAACCTTTGCATGGACACAACATAGGTTAAAAACCATGTGTGCCTAACGAAGTCACTATGTTTTTCTTGCATTTCTCGAACGGATGCTATCAGAAGATACATCAGTGGTTTACCCTCACCAAGACCCACGCTCTCTTAAACGTATCATAATCCACAGTTAATCCATAATTATCCTTGAAACCGTCGCAAATGTACTTTCATCGCAAGGTGATTCTATCAAAAATAGGTAACTTTGATGAACTTGTTAAGTAACCTATACGTGAGCCACTTGTGTGTTCACAACAATTCGAGTATTTTGACTTTCACGATGTTCAACGGCTCATGAAAGGACTCGTCTCCTAGTATATCATGGGTCGAAGTATCACGGAGAATTGTGGACAGCGCACTTCGCAGATGTTTCTTTTCTGTTAGGAATAACCAGAAACAGTTATTATTGACCCAGCTCCCACGTGAGATTCGAACCCACTTGAGTCTGTATGAGCCACACAAATTATCAGTGGGCTATCCGGTTAAGTTCTCAAGACTGTGTTTCGCGTCAACCCTGTATGGTCATGGACTTTGAACAGTAACAATCCGTCATCAGTAGAGCGGCTGGCTTCTGTGAAATCATGTAAGTAGGGGCCTAAGCGAACTGAATTAATTGCAGACAATCTACCGTCATGGCCGGTGGTGATCGAGCGGTCCGAATAGTTTGCCAACCGCCTCGGACATTCGAGGTTCGAATCCCATTACAGCCGGTCACTTTGGTGGTCGACTGTAAAACCCACTATCCTCCGACTGGTTACCACACCTGGCTTATTGGGACCGGATGTGGTTTTCTGTCACTCAGAGTCAGCTTCCCGGATACCCCCAAAGGTTCCTTTAGCCTTTGAGGCTATGGGTTACACCCCTTCCACTGTACTCATGCACATGCATGTGATAAATAAAAATTGGAGAGCCAAGCTTTATAGCCTGATAGTGACAAGCGCGTGACTGACACCTATGCACCTTGAGGTCGGGTCCCAGTTATGGCTCTGTGGATAGCCATCCTAGGTGAAGATTCCGAACAGTGATGAAATGGCTGCAAGATGGAGCATCGATAGTTTTTCAGTGACGGGTTGAAGGTAGCTGCTGCACGAAGACAAATTATTTTGTAAACTTAAGACTGTCTTAAGCATGGGACTAGGAAAGGTAACAGAAATGTTTACATCCCAAAATTGTATTCTACATGTTCTCTGGCAGATCACTAACGGTTAGGATTGTGAGCTAGTCTTTCAGATAGATGAACTGAATTGTCCCTTCATAGGACAACAGCCACTTTTGTGCTTCTGTGCTTCATTTCACAGGAGAAGCAGCTGAAATCTCGACCGTTTAGGTTGAATCAAAATTTGACGTACATTTTACGGAGTATTGGAGGTCAGGTTATCACATGCCTTATCTAATTCCGATATCACAATAGCTGAGACTAAACCCGAAGATCTTGAAAACCGCTCTTTCTCGCTGCTGCACTTCGTATTCCTTGTGTACCGTATGCGTGCAATGGAAGGGGTACATCAGTAGCAGCCGATACTACTGTGACAATAGAAGAAGGATATTGTCAAGCAGCTGGCAAGAACCAGCCAAGGGGCAATTTCGATACGGACTTTCAACTCAGTTCATTACGACTATTACATATATCGCCCGCCCAACTGGCTCACTGGAAGATGAGGCGATTTGTGGAATATTGGTGTAGTTTATATCACTTGGTGATATATATATATATATATATATATATATATATATATATATATATATATATATATATATATATATATATATATATATATAGAGAGAGAGAGAGAGAGAGAGAGAGAGAGAGAGAAAGAGAGAGAAGAGTACGGAAAACTAAGCACTGATGATGTCACCTCTACCGGCGGTGAAAGGTTTGCAATCTAAAAGCCAAGATCAGCGACCTTCAACGACTGCAATAAGTTACTTGTTGTCTATACACTGCTGATATATTTATTTGGAGGATGAATCCCAAATGCACTGTTTTCAAAAGTTTCCAGTGTTGAGCGCAACTCTGAATAAAAGTACCACATAGGGCTACGATGGCCGGTATCTGTTGTTATCTAAATCATTTCGCATTTGTCGTCAGTTCAATGCCCATCTTGCGGTCCTATTATAGCGGAAAATGCTGGAGCAACAAGACGACATAGATATCAAACCGATAGGGCCAACCGATCAAGAGTCACAGACAAAAGAACAGAAGGGGAATATGTCGGAAGTATCCGACAACAGACAGAAAGAGGCATTCGAGCTAGCAGAAAGAACGCAACGGGATCTTCGGTGACCAGGAAGATATCCCGGGTGAACAGCCACCGATAAAACGGTCAACTGGGGCAATCGGACCAGCCAAGCGGAAATAATCAGCAATAGAATCAAGCTTACGGTCACAGACAACTGGTCGGAATGTTGCCAAAATGTTCAGGTAGCCAGAGGGTCAAAGTCGCTGCAGAGTGGTTTGGAAAAGGGGCTATATACAAACGATCATATGGGTTTTATGAGCGTGACTTGTTTGGCCGTCGAAGCACAAGTGTCCTGACCCATGTCATCGTCTTCGTTAGACTATTTCTTATTGTGCTTTTAGCATCAGCACTATCCTTACGAATATACTTTGGGGTTATTCAATTACTAAACCATTTGCTGAGTTCTATTAAATGCTGTATTCCAGTGTCACTAGAGTGCATCAGGCCGGGAAGCATCTGATCCTGTCCGACAGCAGTGCTCTCGATCTGCTGCAGCAATAATCCAGGAGATGGGATTTAGGACGAGAGACTCCTCAAATACGTACACATACACACACACACACACACACACACACACACACACTCGTCTGACACAACAGCTGACTTGTGTGCTCAGGTGGCGAATCTAAAAGCAAGTAAGCCACTTATCATTAGCACGGAAGTCAGTGACGCTGGACAGAAAGCTTCCGGTGAGTTTCTTGATCCATTTGAGTGAAATCGACCGAATGTGAAAAAGCAAACCTTAAAACGGAATATTTGCATTATCTTTTCAACTCGGGGTGTAGGGACCTGAGCATTGGATGAAGTATCATTTTCTAGTGCTCAACTTCAGCTAGATCGCCGAAAACATGACGAAATCGAAAAAGACTGGAAGTCCATTTGATTTTCGTCTTCGGCTTGGCATCAGCTATACCCAGATGCAGCAGTTTTGTGGTCGATAAGACCCGTGTACGTGTTTGTGTGTCGAGGCTTGTTTTCGGCCCGTCTATTGTCAAAGACGAATCGCTGTGCTTGAAGAACTTTAAAGCAGATCATTTGCGTTTCTTTTTTCATTTCCACCCTCGAGGTACAAAGTCAGAGATCAGTGCAAAATCTGGCGTTCGCAAGACCTCATGCTATGCGTGCTGACCACAAAGCATGGTCAATAGAACCATGGTTACGGGCTTTGTTTGACTGCTAGCTGAAAATGGATATTTGAAGGACTGTGCGTGGCACATAGTGACGGGGGGGGGGGGATCAGTAATTGAATGACTGGATGAATAAATGAAAGAGTGAATGAATAAATGAATGAACAGTGAGTTTATTTCAAACTCACAGTTGGATCGAACTGCTCGTTCGCATCGTTCCGCCTCGCACGCTGATAGCGCACTCAACGAATTGTTATGCCTGCCACACACGTTCGATCCGACAAGTCCTTTACTGCCAAGTGTTTCTGTCGCGCATTTTCAGCTGAGTGATTATACTGGTTACCCGCATTGTCTCACAGAACCAGAATGACCTCAGCTAGCCGAATGTCAGTGCAAAAATTTGCAAGAAACCACGCAATTTCTCAACTCGTCTCGTTTGTGATCATCATAATATTGTTTGTTCTGTTAATAAGACTGAACAAGGTGAACTGTGTGGCCCGATTTTAATGTTCAAACCTGTCCGAGAACTTGAGAAAAATCGAACCCTTACACACGGTTTTTGTCGATGAGTTAAAGCACTGAGGTGGAAACTTTTCGATCTGATGCGGGTTGTTGTGGTCAGTGTTCATAATACAGTTAGCTTGAACCATGAGCTGCTCGATAGATTGATTGGTTTCGCAAAACTGATGCTCGTTTTATTGCGAATAGAATATGATAGAAAACTATTCTAAAGTGTTCGTACGTACTGGAAAAATGGGGTCCACACAGTCAGAATGGCCTACTGAATTATGACGTAGGTGTGGTATCCATGACCGTGAAATTTATACATTGCCCGACAAAGGCAAAAGACTCCCCCCCCCCTCCCTTATTCTTCGGCATATTTCGGTTTCTCTAATCTCTAACGCAACCGTACCTGGTAAGAATGACTGAATGCACAATACCGTGTGGCATTGCAAATTTCAGAAGGAAATTATGTTCTATGTGTTAATTAGAGCAGAAAACCTTTAAAAAAAACCAAGGAGACAAAGTATAGGACCTCCTATTCCAGTGTGTGCTGTCCCATGGAAAATTTCGCGGAACCAGATGGACCACTGAACCTGGCCACAAGCTGATTCGTTCGGTCTGCGGATACGGTGACTGACAAAGTCCTGAGAACCCAAATCACGTGATCCATGTGCACCAGAGCACGTGACGCACCCTGGTGACCTAGATGAACTTCATTCGCGTTGGTTGCACGTATACACCTTACGGAGTCCACACAGAATTTTGTCTGCGCAAAGCCATACGGAAACAAACTAACCGAATTTGAGGAAGGTGAACCACTTGCCAACCGGGGCTCAGTTTGCTTGAGATCTCCGGCAATGCAAGAGATCAGGAAAAGTCGTATAGTGATTTCCGGAATGGAATGAGCTATGTGCGTCTAAAAAGCGAATGCGTCATTCAAAAAATGTGATGAAATAGGACTAAAGCAAATAAATTCGTCCAGCCTTCAATAACATGTTCTGTATGGACGTCGAAAGTCTTGACCGGAGTCAGTGTTTCGAAAAGAACGTAAAACAGATAGCTCAGCTTGGTGCAGGGGATTAAACACACAAAACAAAAAGAAAAACTTACTTTGTTCTCACACCACTGCATGAAAAAAGACGCCTATCATGGGCTGAAACCCACGTAGCGTGAACAGAGATGCGGGAAAATGTCTACTTTAGTGAAGAGAGAAACTTAGTTTAAATGGATCGGATGCTTGGAAATACTACTGGCCTGATGTCAGGAAAGAAGAGGAAATTTTCAGCCACAGAAAGAAAGAACGACAAGAGTTCTGTGGTGGTTTGGAGAGCCTTCTCCACCAAAGGCCAAACTGAGCTTGCTAAACATGATGGTAAACAAGATTCCGTTTCGTATATTCGTACCTCGGGAAAGTTTTGCTCCCGCTAGAGGGCAACGAAATACAAAATGACACCATATTCCAACGTGATAGTGCTTCTGTCCACTGCTCATACACTGCACAATGTTGACTGTTCTTCGAAAGAAGATCAGGGTCATGCAGTGGGCATCCAGCAGCCTAGGTTCAAACCCGATTGAGAACCTGAGGGCCACGATTGCTCGCCAAACACAAGGATTTCATGGCTTGCTGGTCAAAGAGTGGACTGATAACTGCTCCTGCGCGAAAGTGGATGACTACTGACCAAGGGACAGGTCTTGTAGGAATTATGCGGAGAAGATACATCGAAGTCCTCAAGCAGAATGGCGGTTGCACTCGATCTTAAGTAGCAAGTATTGCAGCCCATTTGAGGGGGTCCTACGTTTCTGTCACCCCATTTTTTGCATGTTCATTTTTGATTAACTCAATAAATGATTCCGTTGTGGAGTTTTATATTCCGCATGTTAACGGGTATTTGATCTTTCTGATCAGATACAGTTTCGTTAGAGAATACAGGACCGAAGATAAGCGGGCGAATGAGACGGGTACAGTAATTTTATTGCGCAGTGTAGTAAAGAGCCACACAAGATAAGGCGAAGAACCAAACGAGAGAAGACTGCAGTCCACTGCCGAAACTGACGTCAGAAAGTGAACTGAAAACTCTTACCTCAAGCCCTATCAAAGTCCATTGGGGAAGATGCGGAAAATTGCCATGTTCCTCTGACTTACCAGACTGGGCTACCTTCAAGTCGTATTGTAAGAGTCCGGCTAGTCAGTGAGTACGTACAGAGTACAAAAATAGTCTAGCCATCAAATATATTTGATTCATGCTACACGAAACAAGCTGAAAGAGTGAACATGTGGATGTGATCGTTGAATATCCCCCCCCTGTAGGTATCCCAAGGATATACACAAAGGCCGACGACTTTAAGATTTGAAACAGTTGTGTGATCCTGCCAATGATCGAACCTCCGGCTGCGCTCTGTCCAGGCCGATAAAGTTATCCATCGGCTAGTCGATACTGTCTGACATCAGAGATGCACACTGGCATGCACATCGCGTTGACGTGACCCATACCACAGACAGTTTGTCCAAACCAATCAAATATCCACACTGAGCCATTCGCGCTTTCTGGTTTGTTATCCACTAAGCGGCCGTGCTTGGCCTAAAGCTACTGCACGCACTGCTAGCGCTTGCCCGTAGGGGATCTACTGGTTCACACTCTTACCTGTTTGCATACCCATGTGTAAATAAATGGAGTTCCTACGTGTCGTACGCTGTCCGTGATTACGTACCTAAAGGAGACCTTTAAGGATATAACTAATAGTAGCGGGAGGGTTGGTCCGCATTCGGCTTAACTTATCATGTAGTACGAACGCATAATAATTATAATAATCTTCCTTTATCTTTTATACAACAATAAAAACTATTCCTAGAAGGGGAACATGGCCAAACAAAGACTTCCGAGTAGGGAAGCCGCCGGTGGTGTCGGGAATCGAACCCAGGAAGTCAAGGACCAAATTTCACGATAATGACCGTCTGGCCACCATCGGCTAACTGCAGGACATGGATGGACCACTGTTCAGCTGTTTCATCTGTCTTGCTGGGAATCATAGGTTTCAGCGGTGCAAATCCATCGATACGCAACTGGTACTCGAACTGTGAATACACACTCACAGCCAAGCTGTGCTGGCTGGCCGGATCTCTGTGGTTTATGGCACATCAACAATGCGTAATAAAGCACCCATCCGTCGATGGCACTTTGAAAGTTAACGAACCGTCACCCGCACAGCGACTTTTCGCATGACATGCTACTTTGACATTCCGCGCTACTGATCAGTATCCATCAGGGGCTTATTCACTCCTAATTTAAATCGTATTTTCTCCCTTCATCTATCGCTTTATTTTCTGCGACAGAGAATTCTCCTGTTTAAATGCCTTTTTGTAGTCACCACATTTTCTCCCTATTTTCCCTCGACAAATATTCCCTTCTGGAGATTTCCTGCAATCCTGTTTGATTTTCCAGTAGTTTTCACAGTTTCTGTTTGCTTCTTATATGTATTTGGACTACCCAGCCAATCCTACTGGAATAGAGACGACTTGACCATCTGACCTTGAAGTTCATTCATGCCGGTCGGTCATTTATTGGTCCATTCAAACGTTCGTATGCTATTTTTGGCGTACTCAACTGACTGAACTTAATAACCTAAACTGTATTATTTAATCATGCAACTGAGCACACCTCAGGCTTTCTCGAAAGAAATAATTATGATTATTTTGCCAAAATGGGCCAAACCGGAATCACTGAAACTAGCCGTGCCAGGATAGGTAGCTTATGCGATCTAGTTGAATCATATAAGGAAGTCCCTCGGCAGGAAATCAAGCGAAGAGCTAAAAGGTGAATACCGCCGTGAGTATTACGCCTAATCGACATCCGAGAATTCCACTCCCCAGAGTGGTTTAGGTGACGGAGTGCACACGATAGTAAGGTCTGCATGGAGTCCGGAGGTGGTCTTGAATCCATCCGGATCAACTTGTTCAAAGATAAGTTATTTCTCATGAAAGCCAAAATGTTTGGGATTGTTAGGAATTTCTCCTTTCAGTGACTATTGTTATGACATGGCCACATTTTACGAGAGCTGAGAGCGTTCAGTAGTATGGAATGAACACTGAGGATTACAAGGACGTAACTTCTGATGCTTTCCTGTCCTGAGGTCACTTATGAGATCAAATACCCAGTGGAATATAATCACTGTATGGAAATATTGTGACACGGCTGAGGATGCGACGAGCCTGAGATTTATCATAATTAGCTGAATAACGGTGCGGAAAGGCTCAGAAAACCTTTATGACCGATTTACTACTGATCCCGCCACGGCCTCCGGTCACTGTGGTGAAGGACAGCAATCTACTGTCGCCTGACTCGTTACCACAAGTGACCTATGGGAACCTCGCGGGTTTCTCTCCCCACAAGTTTTGGTGTCAGGTTCTCACTTAGGAGGTCTTCAAATTACCCCCCTTCCACTGCATTCGCGCGCAAGAATGTGAAAGTTGTATCTACTCAACCAATCGTACGTAAGGAAAAAGCTTGCACCCTGGCCAAGCACACTAGGAACCGACAAGACCAGACAGGAATAGCAGGAATGGATTCTGTCCAGTTTGGCCGATACAAACTAGTTTGTACACAAAAAGAGATATACGGCTATTGGCGAACAACGTATTGACCAATCAGAAGGTGACTTCGGTGTATCTGTACCGACTGACTGTCAAGGTCAGGGTTCATCTGATTGGGCGAATGATGGGAATGAAGCCGTGGCGTACTGAGCCATGTTTGGAAGCTTTTGAATCACTAAAGCCCTCAGTATTATATATTGTTTTGAAGTCAGGGTGTATGCTGAATTTTGTAGAGTTATTTTGACGTTTCGTCCCACGGATCCAATTTGAATCGTTTGGGGTGTGATTGGTTACTTTTCACTGAAGAGCCCACAAATGAATCACAACTGTTATTTTTCATAGTTATTCGTATCTGGGGAAATTTTGTCCACACGTTTACATACTACTTACTGTGAATATAATATGCGAGCAGTCCTCTTTCGTAGGGGATTGCACGTGTCCAATCTAAAACGACAGAAAACCTCACGGGTCGAGGCTCAGAGAGTGTATCAACAGGGTCCTACCGCTACATTATTCGAAAACAATATGGCTGCAACAGTCTGCTTACTGCATTATATATATTTATATATATATATATATATATATATATATATATATATATATATATATATATATATATATATATATATATATATATATATATATAAACCAACGTTATAAGCAAACACTACTGTTGGATAGACACTCACATAGGATTCGTTAGATCGAAACAGCTTGGTGAGTAACTAACAACTACTTTCTCACGATTTAGTTATTGATGCATTTCGCAATTTAATTCTGTTTCGATAACATCATCGATATCTCGCACCACATGGTAGCTAGTTTACTGAAGGGATATAGATTCGTCGCCTATTCGAACATAAATATTACTCAGTATTGCACTCGACACTTGTGGGATATCGCTAGAAGGATAAGTACAACCCTCGACCAACTCATCCACTAAGCTCGCATTTTTCCAGACATTCGTTTGGTCTCAGTCAGAACATATTCTCTATCGCACACCGCCTTTACATGAATCATGGTCGTCATTTTTTCCGTCAAGTTTAATTCTCATCTTACCAGCCTAATAAACAGCTTCGAAATTCCAAGAAATAATCTAACCTGAAGTTATTTCCTCTCTCTACAAAGTACAATTTACTTCCCTTCTGAACTCTGCAGTGATGGAATCATTTTGTAAGTCTACGTAATTGTGACCGATGAAGGTCAGACAGGCAAACAACCACTGATCTTCAGATTGTTCCCCAATCTGTAGTTTCTAGCTGATGGCGTTTTCTTCTGCGAAATGTTGTACCACGGTCGTTGTTGAGTGAGTGTGGTCATTCACCAAGCATTTCACGAGACACGGCCCGGTACAACGTCGTGGCCACGTACGCTGAGGAGCTCCAGCCAATCAGAATCACCGTGATCAGGTATAGCGAAAACACGCTGTAAAGGGGTGACTTTTGATTTACTAATTGTTTCATTTGATTTAGTATATTCATACAGATCGATTCTCCAGTAAAAAAATTAAAGTGCAACTCCGAAGCCTTAACCTTCTTACTATCCCGGTCCTGGATTGGAATAATCCAGAACTAAGCAAACCGGGATAAAGATACTTCCTCTATTCAAGCATTGCTAATAGTGCAGTGAGTTAATGAGTATCCTGCTCGGGAAAATTCGAATGCTTGAGAGTGACGCTAATCAAAAGTGTAATTTTAATCGATCATATTTATGCTCGGCAACTCACCAGGGAGCAAACCACTAGCTTACGAACTACTCATCCGTCATGGTTCCCATTATCCGCGTAGCAACATCGGTTCTGAATTCGAAATGCAATTTGTTAGGTTTGACCAATGTTAATGATCGGTAGCCCCAGGGGGACTCGAACCCACACTACAGCGCCGCATATGGTCTACTAACTGAGCTATCAGGCCATGCAAAAGAACTTCAAAAATTCTCCCGGCTAATCATACTGTTAATCAGCCCGAAAAACATTAGCACATGACTCTAGCTACAGTGAACAGGTAGTTTCGCTGTCAGCTCTATAATTGCCCCCTAATCTGTCAGCGAAGGTTATTTTAGCACATTGAATCAAGGAGTTTCTGCATCTCAGTCACTTCATGTTCGGATGATCACGTGGAATATATTGTTCTGGGTTGCTTTCTTTGTGATGGGGACTATTCACGTTTGGCACGGATATTGTGTTCTCGTTATGCAAAACACAAGCCCCCGAGCACCATACCTCACTCAAAGACACTCTCTTTCGCACACCCACGCACATGCACAGGCACACACACTCACAAAAGTCATGAATGCTCCATGCATTAGAGGTCGATCCCATGCCCAACTGGCCGTCCTATTTGGTGGGTGACGATGACTCACATGCTAACTCGCTCCTTTTAGGAATTCCCTAATCTTCAGCTTGTGACAACGAAAGTTACTACAGCCATGACCTTTGACCTATGCCGTTGCTGATACAGCAGCTGTTGTTTTGATTGCTTTTGACCTGAAGACGACGATGGCCACGATGACAAGGACGCAGGTAGTCACGTGGCTAATTTAGTAAATAAAATCTTCTCCAATAAATCATACAGATGACTTTGATTCAATTCAAGTCAACTGAACTCTCGTGGACGTCATACTAGGACAGACCAGAGGTGAGCAGTTGACGGTTTCTAAACTGCTGACAAGTACACAGTTTAGGTTTCTGAAGTGAAGCTTACATCTGCCCCGTCCAAACACCAGCTTCTTATGTAAGCCAGTCACAATCTTTATGACAACCTGAACAATTAGTAGTTTCAAAATGTTAATGATGTGAATCTACATCTTTTTCGAGCCGACTACGCATTTATGCATTCAGCAGTGAGTAACCGGTAGTCGAAAATGAAATCCAAAAATGTTAGGGCAAACTCATATTATCATTATCCACCCCGGAATAAGTTACTGTTATTATTACAATTGCTACTACTATCAGCAATACCACCGCCACCACCAGTATTACTACTGTTGTAATCTAGAAGACGTGCCGGGTAAATAAGTTGTTTGTTGGAGATCAGTCATTCGGTTATCGACAAAATCAACCGTCGGTAACAACACTTCCGTCCAGTCCATTTGAAACCAGTAGTTATCCGATCAGGTGATGCAACCTAGTGGTTCGCAAGCCTTCTTTCACTTTAGTGATTTTGGTCCGTCTGACTTAGTCGAGTTTATTGTTGCCCCATAACTGACTATAATTGTGTTTTCAGCAATTACATACTTACTTATTCTGCCAGTAGTATGCGTAATCCACGGCACTATTGCTAGTGCAAGCAATTATAGTACTAGTACTCATAATAACAACAATATTAATAGTAATAATAACAGTGGTAATAATGATAATAATAACCATAATCTATGAGACAGTACTTACGCAACTGTTACATCCCTGTGAAGGGGTCATCAGCTGTAATTCGTATCCACCGAGTCCAAACTGGTACTCGAACCCGGTGTGCACGACTGCTCTTCCACACACGTTACCACGTTGCCGGCTGTGGTCCAGCGGTCATCGTGAATGGGCTTTAGAGCCCCCCCCCCTGTTCAGGGTTCAAATAGCTATGTCGCTGCAGCCAGCCAATTCCCCCGAAATGACAGTTCTAAACTGGCAGTGATACTCTTCTTGAAATATTGTACTATTACACTATAATAAGAGGAAAGTGCATAAAGGATTAAAAAAGAATGACGATAATTGGAATGAAAATGGTAGGAACAATAAAAGTTCCTAATCATCATAATAACTTTGACGGTTTACCGCGCGGCGCTTTAGGAAGTGCACGACATGCTATTCAACCCACCCTGTTTTTCTCTGTTTAGCTGCCATTACTTTTGGATCGGAACACTTAGGAAGATCAAATTTGGCCAGCTGGTGTGTCTTCCCACTACTATATCAAATGTGTACATGGATCTTAAGTACGAAACAAATAATTCATCTAATCCCCGAAAAAGTTCCTAAAAGGGTGAGAAATGCTCTCAAACCCGCCCGTGGAAGAATGGCAAAAATGTCGAATTGATTTGAAAACGTCATTATTGACTCGTGTTTGATACTCAGGGATGTGTTCAATAATGCTGTTCACGTCACGCGTGATTCGCGAACACATTTGAGTTGAGTTATGCACTCTGATTAGAAGCAGTATTCTCTCACTTATGAAAACAGAGGGTTGGAGTGAGTTCCATGGGTATCTGGGCTGGAGCAAGGAAAACCAATCGGGTAAAAGCATACGCCAAATGTCCAGACCTGCGATAGTTGTTCGTAACTTTTTGAAGGATCTCGTTCATCATTTCCTTGAGGAAAAATGTGTAAATCGAAGAAGAATCTTCGTGCAGGTTACGAGAACACTCCTGCGCGGTGCTTCGAGCCAATTGACGAATGAGTCGAAGCTGCCGAAGTGCTTGCAACTTAATGTAGGCGCTTCGAGCCTATAGCAGTCCCTACACTCTGCCCCACTTCTGCGGCACAAAAAGATGAAATCAATGTCTTGTATGAATGAATGTCATTTTGAAGATCAAGATGAATGTGTCACAGATCACACCTCTTGGGGTGCTAATTGGATTTTTGTAATGTTTACGAATAAAAATTTTTGACCTCTGCTTTCCTGATGGAATTATGTACTACTGGCACGACTTTAGGGAGAGTAAGTTGAACCTCAGTCTTCGAGCGTTCAGTGGTGGCTCTGTGACGGTCCGGGTTTTGGTTTTTGAAGACGGAAAATCCCAGCTAGTAGTCTTGGAAAGGAAGCAGACCACTGACTCACATCATAACAGGGTTTGAATTTCGACTCCCGATTATTCCGGAACCTAGACTTAGGGCCACAGAATATCAACACGGCCATGCCTCCATACAAACGGCCAACCTCAACCGAGTGTGGCTACCGTACCGGGACATCAAGTCCAAGGACTGGCACAGCGACAGTCCGGAATCGGGCCCAGTTAAAAATGTCCGGTGTCTGCTAGCTGGGCGAGTCTATGCCGATTTAAGAGTCTTCAGCAGTTTGCACGAGATAACGTCCGCCATCGTCAATGAATGGGATAGCATGAAATTTAAGATCGTCCGGACTAAAAATAGAAGCGTGCCTGGACGTTGGGTTTCAGTCATCAACAATATGGGCCACTTTTTCTTGCAATCTGAAGGTTAATTTTTCCATTTGTCCAAGCCTGGGTTTAGTAGCACTTCATATCCTCTTAGGAACTTTCAAGGTAACAAATCGAATTATCTATTTTATAATTAAAATTCATGTGCAAGTTTGATATAGTAGTGGGCTGACTCATCGGTGTGCTAAATTATGTCTTTCCTAGTGGTTCAAAAGTAATCGCAGAAAAACAGAGTAGATCTAATTGTATTTTGTGCATCATATTTCCCAATTAATACCTCCAAAAATGTAGGGTTCGATTCATTGGCTCACCCATTTTAAATCATTCATAAATTCGTGACTCGATTAGGATATGTATTTTATTCGATATATATCCCTCTGCTCATCTAGCCTAGCAAAAAGTCACCAGCAACTGCTTCATGTGTAAACGACAGCTGACCAGTTCTTAGATCAAGCAGCCGTTATACCAGATATAATCTTATTTCGTTATTTACATCAGTACCTGACGTCCCAGGGGCATTTTCCCCACTGAACACTTGACCCCGCGGCACATTTCTCTCCGACATTAGTGCGGAAGATGATGTTACCCCGACAGCTGATGATACATTTGCCATCTAGAAGCTGAGCACAGTGGTCATTTGGTACCGTTCTTGGTAGTAGGATGGCCCACTATAGAGTCTTGGGATAGAGGGCATCAATCCATTTGATGCGGCCATCTTTCGAGTGGTGCTCATAAATGGGTCCCTCTGTTTTTCGGATCCAAGGTTGGTGGAGGAGAAGAAAAGTAAACAGACCTTTCATGCATCCTCACAGAGTTTAGATTAAAATTATCAAACTTGACGGGATGGGGAACCGGTCGTCAATGGGTCCCCGTCAACCACTCACAGATCCTTAAATTACTTTTTTTAAGCAATACCGTTTCTGGTTTCTTATTGCTATTTATCTTCTGTATACAGAACTCGTAGTCCACTCCACTTGGTTAAAGCAGTTTAACATTGCAAGAGTGAATTTATTTGCTTAAAAAGTATGTGAATTGAAAACTATACGTGTAGAATTTTTAGATACTTAAGCAAATATCCATTCGACGTGAAAGTTGGAGATGACGATCCTTTGCGGAAACTCAAGTCTTCCCGGTTCATAACACCTTCCAGAATGGACTCGAAAGTGGTTGTAGAACTACCAGCAATGGATGGTTTTCCCCCGATAGAATTCTCGCTTCGACGGTTTGAGTGTTTGCCTACATAGAATGAGATATTTTGCAGATAGTGAAAACCCATTTGCCTTTCTCATAGCCTAAAGTCCAAGCCACGAGCCGGAATCGAGCCGACGACCTTCCACGAACCGGGAAGTTGCTCTACCAGCTGAATTATCGTGATACGGTCGATCGGATGTAGATAACGCAAATGAATACCTTATGATGTGCAACAACCATTCTGGTTTTAATCACCGTACTAGTCTCCTCAGTCGATTCCTGATGGGACGAACAATAGACGGCTGAACTGATCACACAAGGAGGTGGATTGATGTAGGCACTAAACCTTTTGGTGTGAAGGAAACAACTGGATTTTACATCACTTAAATTGTGTATTTATTTAACTTTGGTCTCAAGGCTAACTCCGAGCCAACAACAGAAAAAAGACAGCCAGCAGCAAGAATCTCGTCGGAATCATTTTCCTGGCTGTCAAGTTACTGTTGTACTACTCGGTCGACCAGCCGGGAACAAAATTATAGTTGTCGGGACCTCACCCAGTCACTTATTTCTGGATTGGTTCCCCAGTTTTGCCTAAATATACAACTTGTGAGACAGGAGAGTGTTATGGAGTACGGTGACTTTTGGGATTGGAAGAAAGCAGTCCAGGTACTCAGAAATCTGGCTGCAGATTAACTATCTGTTTTGACAGGATTCGCATTGTTTTGATGCACTGTTCACCGGGCACCCTCCTCTTGTCTTTTCAGTATTCCTCTCATTCATAAACTTCCAGTATATACTCCTAAATCTCTTCCTTTTGTGATATTCTCATAAGTGGAGGAAGAAAGGATTCTTCCGTATAGTTCGTTCCATATATTAAACCTCCAAGAAATCACCCGTAAACCCTGAAACACTGGCTATCCAAGGGATAGATGTGCTCGTAGAATCCATTCACCTGCATACCACAGAATCACACATACAGCGTCCTAATATGAACATGATCAATCGCCCCACGTTCTGTGACGTTGACTAAATAAAATTCACGTGACTTAATCCAGGCCATTTTCTAACTGGCTTACTCGTATCACACGGTCACGTGAAGACAATACTAGCTTGCACGTGTACAGTGCAACTGACCTGGATGTGGTGTATATCTTGATAAATGAGTCTAAATTGTATTAAATGACGGAGTACAAATCGGACAATGAACATTTCGCAATTTTAATTTAAAAGGAAGGAAACAAAATCGGACGAAGTAAATATAGAAAGAAAAACAAGAGAATGTGCATCACACCACCATACGAAATTATTATAACTCTTGACGATATTTTGTCTTAGGGAGGTGATATGTATTATCCAAATTCAATTTAAAATAAGCGATGGAACAGTTTTGTAAATAATACATAAGAGGTGAGTAGCTGGTATCCGGTAAAATTGATTGCTTTTCTGTATCAGTCTTTGACAGATGAACGGCCGCTTAACTTCACAGTCATAAATACTAACTTTTCCACGTAAGGCCCTTGTCTTCCCCGAACTAATTATCAGGAAAACGGAATCTTGATCCGACCTTAACGAATCAGCCACTGTCAAAAGTAGCGCTAATCAACATGGGTGGGATATTGAAACCGCGTAACTTTCTGTGGATGATACTCCAGCATTCTCAGTGCGTGTACTACTCCGGACACCTACATTTTTGTTCGCCCACAAAAATAGAAGGGTGTCGAATGTGGTAAACAGATTTACGAATGTAGTTCAGGAAGAATCATGTACTTTGTCGGTTCATACATCTTGTCAAATCAACCGGATCAGCACTGATGGACAGAATATCCTATGTTATAATTAATTTCATCGGAAATTTTCTACTCCAAGAGTTAAAAAATTGTTTGTGTGATGGTTTATCATGAAGTATCAACCCTTATCTCACCTTGTAAGATCTATCGCAGCACTACTGTACAGCTGGTTCATCTGAATAGTTAGGGGTCATCTGCCACAGTGCGTATTGGTTAAGTTCCAAATGGGACGCGAGCCTGAGGTTCTTCAATTGTTTGCCGTGATAACGTCGGTGCTGATGCTGCACGATAAACCGGCAAATAATCCGTACAAATCCACTACTTACACGGATTATTGTTACAGGCAGGCCTCATTTGAATGGTGGTACTCCAGTACCGCAATAGCCTCAGTCACCGCTAATCCCTTCACCGCCGCTGCCGGGATCACTTTGGTGGTACCAAAACAATCCACCGTCGTTCGACTAATTACGACCGTTGATCTATCGGGACCCTTTGTGGTCATCCGGTCCGATCACTGAGCCATTTAGAGACTTCGAACTGGTCTTGACTCACTTCCACAAATACTTTTAAAGTAAAATAGCACAAAATTGAGCACTTTTTGGTTCTTGGTTAAATCTCGAGCTAGATTTGTCTTGAATGATTGATACGTCGTTTTTTGTCGCTACCCGGAACAAGTATGATGTTTTTGCTGGAGAAGAAATTATTTTTCCCCTTCATGTTTCGAAAAGCTTAAGAATCGGTTCATTAGGGAGACGAAACTTCCAGCAAGTTGATTTTCTTGAATCCTGAATTGTTTCTCTAAGTATTGTAAGCTAAGGGATTTTAAGAATCAAATCAACTTGACGAACTTTATGTAATGGAAAAAGTCGAACCCAGACTACACATAACAAGAACTAAGGCCAGAGCAGTAGAATGTATCCCCTCAAATTCGATCAGTAAAACACATTTAAATATAACTGGAGGCATGCAACTATTGTTAGATAACGTACCGACCAGTCATGAAGCGACCTTGCCTTAACTTATCGTCGAGGCCCGGGTTAACCTAGTCTGTTAGATGTTGGAAACAGAGCTGCAGTGCAAGGGATGGCGTGAGGATGCATTCCGACCACCACAGGTTTTTTCAGTGCGAAAAGAGTACAACGGAACTAGGGTGGATATGGACGTTGTGACGGCGGAGGCACAATCTTTATATCCAGCAAAGCGATATATATATATATATATATATATATATATATATATATATATATATATATATATAATGTCTCCGGTGTCTAGTTTAAAGTGATTTAGTGACTGCATGCTTCTGATTTGATCGACATTTTCGATATGATCGGTCCGCCTTGGAACTTCTGTTCACAGTTTTGAGCACGCCTACAATTTATTACACTACGCAGCATTAGATGGGTCCAAGTGCACGCCATTATATGCAGTTTAATGCACCAAATTCCTAAGTAACTAATACCTGATACGGTTAGCTGGTTGGTTAGTTGCTTCGGCACTTGTTAGACGATGAGATACATTGCATGTGCAGGTCAGGCATGCAGTCAATTATAGTAGTGTTTCAGCAAACATCGCACGGGACACGACTCGGTACAGCTTTGTGGCTACATACGCAAAAGAGCTCCAGCCAAACAGGATCGCCGTGAGCAATTACAACAAAAGCTCTCTGCGACTAGTTAATTTGTAATTAAACCATCATTTCCTTTCATTTAAAATATCAATACAAATCAGCTATTCAATAGAATAAACGTGCAGTTCCGCAGCCGTGACTCCCGTGTCGTTTCTGTTTGCGTGGTTTCAGGTTGGAGTGATTTCAATACGTCCTACCAGTCCGATTATTATGAATAGAGCAATTATTTTCAACTGGTTCAATTATGAAATGTTAATTTATAACTAGGTCTATCAATGGGATTTACGATCTGTTACCGCGTAGTGTATTACGGACTGCTTAAGCCTAATTTTCATCAAACACCATCAGCTGTGTAGGGTATCTTGATAGCGTAACTCCTCTCCGTATTATCCACATCATAACAGGGGTTTTGGTTGCCAGTATCACACTCAAGAGGTTTACATATGGAAAACTCTTGCTCACAAGAAATATGGTTTCGTTGTTTTTTTGTGAGGGACTACCTACTGGTCAGGTGGGAGAGACCTGCAATCTGAGCAAGCCTAAGAAGTCTAGTCAAATGGTAATCGTAATGAACTTCAAGTCCTGCAGACCCTAGTTCGAATCTTGCAGCCTTCGACCAACTGCCCATTCAGCAGACCCCAGTCGGCGGCGACCCCGTTTCTAAAGCATCATAACATTGCTAGAAAGAGGTGTGGAGATGCCACGATGGGACTGCGGAGACCCGAGTGCTTCCGCTCGCGGTCCAGTGCGCTATATCCTCATTACATGTGTCCAGCCAATCAGGTGAAACCGGACCTTGACAACCAGATCGTCCAGACACAGCGGAGTCGTTTTATGATTGGTCAGCATGTTCCGCCAATAGCTATATGCCTCCCGTTATAGGTAAACACGTTTATATTCATCAAATCTGAAAAAATCCCTTCCTGATACTCTAGTCTGGTCTTGTCAGTTTCTAGTTCTCATAGTCTGAGTACCAGCTGGTCCATTGCGTACGACTGGTCAGGTAGACACAGTTTTCATGGGCACACAAGCACAATCCTAAAACGAATTCATTGAACCTGCTGGGATTCGCGTGACAATGGATGATTGACAGACCTCACACTACTTGATGCAGTGAGATTCGTGTCAGATCACTAGAACAAAACGAGGGCATCACTGAGTGAAAAATGAGATCTGTTGTATTTCGGTTTCCTGTGCCTCCATATCTTGATAGTTACATGGATCATCCTCCAAGTTCGCGAGAAGATCAATGTGATATTCAGCTAAATGAGCACAACGAAACCAATTACAATACTTAATGGTCGATTGTTGGTCTGAGGTATCTTCACATTTGGGACCACGTTATTCGTTAAAACGAGTGCATTATCTGATGGTGAACACGGCAAGACTCTTCAATAAAGGACACTCACTAGGAAGATCAAAACTTCCCTTAGTATGAAGTGTCTCTTTCTGGGGGCTCTGAGAACTTCTTTGGATACTGGAGTGTAGTCAGTCGAAAACTGTCCTTATATGTGAGGTGTCCTTCATGCAGGGGTTCTTTAATCAGGGGGTTTATTCTGTGTGCATGGGCAGTCACGTGTCACTCCCTAACATGCTAATACGTCGGTGTTATTCTGTACTCGGTCATTCATGTCGGTGACCAGAATTGTCATGCCCGAATCGGACAGATTACAAGATAACTAACTTTTCAAACGGGAGTTTATTGGCTAACCATTGATGGCTGATTGTCGGCCAACGATAGTTGAAATCATCTGATCGGGCGGCATTTTCGGAGCTTTGGGGACAGGAAAGATGGATCCTTTTATTTATGTGCATGAGAGTCTGGATGAATAAACTCGTTGGGAGTAATCTTTTCGATATTCTCGCAGAGAATTAGTGAATATAGAATCAACAACAACTCTCGTCTGAGCATGAATCAAGAAGCTGTAGGTTGTAACACCATATCCTTCGTCTTACGAAAACACCCTTTTTATCTCCCTTTTTTAGTCTTTTTGTACAACTGTGCGCAAAAATTAGTAAGGAAGCCGCGGCCTGCGAAACGATGCGAAATGGGAATGTGACCAGCGGTGGCGGGAATCGAACCCGAGTCATTACTTTCCAATATCCATGATGATAACCGCTTGATCACTACCGATCTTTGCACTTTACGAGATATAGTGGCCTGCTTTTAAAAACAAATTTGCAACGGGCCACCGGTTCATGCTCGGTTGTTCCTCTACCGGTAATTTACCTTAATAATCACCAGTATGAGATAACAAAACTTGAAGAAACCAAACAGAGAGTACGAAAAGTGCAAGCGCAAACCCGGTAGAAGACTTTCATCGTGGACCCTAATAACGAAATCTACCTGAAAATCTCCTTACATTTTCATGCTTTATCACGTCCCGTGGTACACCGTTCCCTTGTTTGTATAGACGTTCAAATGAAAATGATCAATACAGATATTGTACACGCTTCGCAGACACCAAACTCATTAGAATGCAATTGCCAGTTTAGAGCTTGGGCGTGCCTTGTTTACGAATAAGTATTTTCACTTAGATTTACTTGGGAATGACAACCGCTTCCCAAAAGCGGCCAACTTCGGTGCCAGGCCCTCCTCTAGCTATAGGCAATCTTCCTTTTCGAATCTTTCTTCTCAGTCACATAAAGTGGCTTATGGTCAGGACAAAAGTACTTCAAAGTACTTTCACTCATCCAGACCCGATTTAACCAGTGCGGTATTATAATCTCCTTCGGTCGGACACATCAGCCTACCTTAGAAACCCCGTAGGACATTTGGGTGATCCTCACCAGTCATCCATTGAGGTAAGCAACTGGCTTAGCAAACATTGACCAGGCTTCTCAACAGGTCAGGAATTCGGTCTAGCCTCCGTTCCTTCAATCGACTGGTTCCTTGAAATCTGATTTCTTTAAGTTCACTTGGCACAAAAAGTCGATCGCATCGAAAAACTTAAGTCACGCTACGCAGGCGGCAAGGCGCGCTTCAGCTCATCAGCTCTGGCCATTAGCTCGTTCGGTCTCCCATCTCCTGTCATTTATACAGGGTAACCAATATAATTACTAAAACCCATCAGTTGCTATCGTTCTGTGTCTCCATTCGCTGGATGGGAATCGAGTCCGCAAATCGTGCGTGCGACTAAAATATCACATGCAGTCACGGAATCGCGCAAACCAAGGTACTTCACGTGTAGCGCATTTCTGACCGCGGTTGTTAACCATGAGGCAGAGCCATCCAGTAGGGCTGGCAACTCACCTCCCTCTCCCCCCGAACAGTGACCTTGACCCCGACCCCGACCCCGAAAATTTATAAAAAACCCAATGGAGGCCCCTTAAGAACAAAGCTTCCCGTTTCTAAATGTACAGATCGCTGTGTTGCCTCGTGCCAATATAAGTTGACCACGGTCACGAAATATACCGTTATCATCATCATCATCAATTTCATTTGTTCCCGAGCTTTGTCTTCTATTGTGACTGACCTCGTGCTGTGACCAATTGTGCTGATCTGTGCATCAATTTTTAGACCTACGGACCCCATGTGCATTACACATGATGTGAATGGATCCTTCTCGTCCTCACTCAAACACTCATTCTGCTTTGGAATACCGCGAAATCCGTACAATTAAGATCGAAAGCTGACTATATATTTTCGGGAACCTCAGCTACGGCATCCAGAGCTCAGCCCCTTCACCATTTCTTCCGAAGCCCATCTACAGTTGCTAGTTGTTGACTACGGAGAACGCGATTGCTTCTCCGTAGCATGCACTAGATTACGTTCAAATACACAGAAGTGCACACACTAGCACTGCCTCACCGATGGTGCGTCACAATCTATGATTTTACAGAAAAAGCGACAGAAATCTTGACTAATTTTGTGGAGGGGCGTTATGTTCACAAAACAATACCGTAGTAGGAAAGAAATGTATTCCGTCACCAGAACCTGTTAACAACAATCTGTAACCCACAAACAGATCTGAACGAAACGTGGGTCACACGGATCAACCAATAAGCGTCAAGGGCAATTAGAATCAATCGACCTGAGGCACGGGACTAGTTGGCCGGTTTAAATCCTCACGCACGAACATGCACGCAACAGTTAGACTCCGTTCGCTGTCATTAGATAACTAGACCCAGTCAAGACACGATGAAGGGTGTGTCATTATTTGGCCCGAGTGATACAAGTGTATGAAAACATTGTGTAATCTCTTTTGATTGGAAGTATCAAGTTTCACGTTTGTTGTTGTATGGTCGAACGTTTTGTAACAATTCTTGGTCAGAAAGTGTTTTACAATTCAGACGGAAAAAGCTACATTTTTGCTCCCTCGTGAGTGGCATTCAACTGCGTAAGAAAGAACTTAATGACAAGGGCCAAATGCCATATCAACAACAGAATGGATAGTACAGTCAGTTAGACACTATCAGGAAAGAAAGGTTCCCTCTAGTGACGGGAATCGATGTTGACCTTTTGAATACTTTTCCGAACTCTGATGCTTATATCCAGTCAGAAAGCATCATTCGGTGATTTTGGGTAGCTTCTGATTTGTTAGCTCACATCATTTGTGCAGACCGCTCACAAGCTACCAATTAGAAGTTAGACGCGATCCAGTATATCAGTTGGAGACGGATCGATTGGCTGATCCATCGTCACATATTGTTTATTGATGCATTAGGGATTGAAGGAGAACGTGGTACACAATGAATCCGTTTCTTAGAGCATGAGTAAGCAGGTAAGCAAGTGAAGCATCTATGGATAAGTGCAAGCTGTACTTGCGATTGAGTGCTTCCAAGCCGGGTCGCTCTGCAGAACTGTGTCGACAAGCACGAATGACTCAGTACAGAAGTCTGACCGGTAGGAGCAAACCACCCGTAGGTAGGAGCAAAGTCACGGTGACGTGCAAACAAGAATGAGGGCATGTATGATAGTAGTCGGTATCGACTGACCAATGAATGACTTTATCAACATGATCATGACGCAATCTCAGTATTTCGATCAATAGTAGGGCCACGAAACATTCATGAAGTGGGACGTCATGACGACGGCCTTGAGTTTAAGTTTTCTTACAAATGGCCTCCGATCTACTAACTCCATCTAAACGAACCTCTGGGAAAAATCAAACATCGGTAGCCTAATCGTTTGGAATGGTACATTCAGTGTTGTGTTGTGTTAGATCTCATTCATGATTGTTGGGAGAAAAACGCAAATTGATTGTGTGGACCACATTACTCTTCGAGTAAATCGGTTATCCTAACCCTCTCAGAAGTGTGCAAACTGGCCATTTTAAGCTCAAATCGGTGATGCGCAGTGTGCATACTTCAGAAGAAAACCTCTGCTCCAAAGCTTGAGTTTGAGTTATATTTTCAAGTTGATCTTTATTCTTCCATTTACTTCCTTTTTGTTATATATAATTATAGTACAAAATTTCAGGAGAGGAGTCGTGATCAATTAAAGGCTGCCCGTTGGGGAGAGTGATTGGCAGTGGTGCTGGGAATCATAGTCGTCACTAGGACTCGAACCAGGAAACGTAGGATGAATCAAAACTGCTTATTTCAAATTAATCGGAAGTTTCAGCCACCAGTAGATATCGCATCCGGACGTAAGTAACGGGTTGAAGACTAAACGATTGATCGATATGGGCTCGAATAGAACGAAGGTATCACAACCGGCCTACAAATCTCGATTGGGTGAACGAAAAGCTAGGTAGAGCGGGATTGTATGGGGGTTGCCGGAGTGCGTGTCTGGTGTATATATATATATATATATATATATATATATATATATATATATATATATATATATATACTCATAAATCCATATAGCAAGCCGCTGACAGCCATTTCGGCTGACCTGTGTAGCTCACAATCCTCCACAGCGGGTCCGAGTCTCAGCTGGAGTTCGGTGGAAGTACACTGCTGATGACTCCCAACAAGGATGAAACAACTGCACAGGGGTGCTTCCGTGGTTTTCTAATGATGGGTTGAGGAATGACCATACAAGACGAATCGTTTTTCACACCATAGAAAGGACAAACACCAGTCAAAGTATACAACGAATCAGCTTAACACATGAACCCAAGTTTCTTCTCATAGATCGGTCATTGCTCACATTCTGGATGAAGGTTTTCCCAAAGTGACCGCAGCCGACAAGATCTCAGTTCAGTTGCATCATAGATCACCGACACCAAGGCCACCCTACTGGTCCTAAAGCACGTGGTCTTTACCTTAATCTACAATAGCTGTAGTCAATCACCGAAAACTACGAACAAAACACACACTATAACGACTTGAAATTTCATTGAGACCGTTCATAACTAGTTTTAGCTACCTAAGTCCTAGCAATTTTTTACCCTCTGGTTATTCGCATGTCACCGGTGGGGGCATGCGAAAGGGATTGTCCTCACAGTGTTTGTTTTCTGTTTGTCCCACTTTTTCGGGTTTATCGCCCTATCTGTACCACGTTAGAAGTGGACAACAGCGCGGCTCTCGTAAACACGATCAGTTTAATGCTTCGTATGACCTTTCAGGTCTAATGAATGAATGTTTCACCGCGTTCACACTAGCAAAATAGGTGTATGATTTACGAGAAAATGACGATTTCTGGGCTGTTCTGCTCAAACGTATCCAACCTGGTCGTCTCGCACACAGAGGGTGCATAGTTCCAAAAGCGCATTTAAATGTCCATTTCTGGGAGGGGGCTTGTCTGTGGATATAACGTTCACTTTTCTTAAAGCAATATCAAGTTTGTCACGGTTTACGATGTGAGTTTGGGGACAAAGGGGCGCAAACCATTAGATCGGGTCGGTAATGCCACTTAAAGAAAGGTGCTAGTGATCATTCTCGGTTCTATCTCGGCAAAGGGGGAAACACCTATGCTCCAATTCCGCTCGGTCATGTGGACAGACTAGACAAAATCGTTTGGTTTACTTCACAGATGCGGAATAAACGTACACTGTCGCACACCGACGGAACTTTTTTCGTCATCCCCCCCCCCCCCCTAATCACTATGACGCCGAGGGAGTGCATCTTGGCGCACACGATGTATCGGCTAACAGATCACCATAGCCCACGAAGCTAACTTGATAGAGTAGCTTTCACAATCGGCAGTTTTGTTTATAGCCGGGGGGCCAGTTGACGAAAGGCTTGGGTGGATTTAACCTCGCAAAATCAATCGATAGGTTTCTTAAGATTAATCAGCATATCCACTAAAAGTGCTCTCTGGCAGACGGATAATGAGAAAAACTATTTATCATTCAACCGATGCCTATTAAGAAAATGACGAAGTCTAGTGTCCAGGGGATTTCCTCCTAATAACGGTTGTCACTTCACCTCGGACAAATTTCCACTCCCCGAAAGAAAAGCTCAAAACTATCCTGCCGATAATACAGGCGAGTCTCGCCGTGTTCAGACTAGGGATAGTAGGACAAAATAAAAAAGACTGATATGAAAGTGCGCAAATGAAGATAAACAAGATTTGATGTTCTAGATTTTAACCATAATAAATACAGTCAACTCCTCTTTTGAATTAATTCCACCTCGTCAATCAGTTTAAAAAGTCATGGTTGAGAATTACAAGAACGGCCTACATTGTAGTTATCGACTTAAAGCAAATGCGTCAAGTACCGTGACCAGCCGCACGCGCTCATTCGAAAGCTTTCTTCGCTAGCACGGTTTTTATATGAACATTTCTTGGTTATTTATTTACGCAGTGTGAAAGCTCAGCTCACCATTGAAACCCCCTTGAGGCACTGCGCAGCTGTTTCGTCCTTGTTAGGAATCATCAGCAATGCCAGTCCAGCGAGCCCCTACCGGGACTCGAACCCGGGGCGAACGATTGTGAATCGAACGTCTTAGCCACAAGCATATCCGGGCTGGCCCTGAACCTGATGTAACCCCGTTCAGACCTCGGCTTTGAATGTTAGCAGAGCATTTCCCGCGCAGCGAGCGACTCTTACGGTGGTCCACTTCTCTGTAGGGGTCCGAGTACAACGAAAGCATTCCATTAAACAACCTATAGAGCTTGAGCTTACTATGAGTGTGAGTAGTAGGACGTTATACTTTTTACACAATATGATTCATTAGGTAAGCTTTTAGACAGTGGCAGAAGGACGCTGCATCGTGTAGTGAATAAGTTCAATAAACCGTGGAGAGCTAGCCAGGACAGCCCGGAGGTTAGGATGTTCAACTGGCAATGGTTCATCCCGGGTTCGAGTTCCAGTTGGGGATAGTTGGATATGCCCTGCTATTAATTCCTAATAAACCTGATGAAACAGCCGCGCTTCGGTCGTCCTCATAGATGAACTGAGCACTAGCATCACAAGATGAATCTTGCAATACGAAATCTAATCTCCTATTATATGTATTCGAAATTCGCATACTCTTCTTTTCTTGATTTATTTTGGCTTCCGCCGGAGCAGGGGCACTGCGATGTAGTAACCAAAACTGGAGCGTGCAATGTTAATGTCAAGCTTTGGATCAAATGAACAGAGAAACAATTTGGCCAACAACTTTGGTTTCAGTGCTTCGTCATCTGGCCAATTACAGCACATTGTGTAACTCGAGGAGCAATGTAGGAATCTACGGTAGTCGTTTTGTTTGACTTATTCAGTCACCGGGGTCCGGTCAAGAGACGTCAAGGCTAGGCTATTATCCACAGCGGAGGCGATAGCAATCCAATCAAAAAGCCCCATTAAGTACCGAATAGCGGTTCCTAAGATTCATTAGCCTCCCGTAACAGCATACTCTAACTGCTCCCATTTGACGTGCAGATCGGAACGCGCTCTCCGCAGATAATTATCATCAATTGCGCGGTTAGCGTTGCCAATTCACGGCCCCAATTCCCATCCCGTCCCAACCCCTTTTAAACACGTTGGTTCCTTACAATAAACAACCAATCGTCTTGTCTCCTTACAGTGTTTCCTGATTGGCGTAATACGCTGTGATTGGACAGTAGTGAAGCTCCTAAAATAAGTTTGTAGGGCAAATTGTTGTTCTTCCAGTAAAAGGATTGGCACTATTTACTTACTGTAAAATTGAACAGAACTGAAAAGTGCAGGGCTTTTTCGCTAAAGAATGCATTTTTGGTAAATAGATCGAGTTCGAAAAACTTGGTATATGTGTCCTAATAGAAGCAATGCGGACTGCAGTGTGTACTAAAATGGCTGCAGCACGGAACAGTAAAGACAGGAAGGAACTGAGAAGAAGCCAGTGACGAGTATGTATAACTGTTAGGTTCATTTGTAATGAGCCCATTTACCAACGAAGCAATCTAACGCCAATAGAGGACAATGCACTGGCCTATCGCGATGAGATCCGTTTGTATCTGTGTATAGTATTCTGGGTGAAACACTCTTCCGTCGGGTTGTATGTGTACCATCTAAAAGGACATGGAAAGAAAACTCATTGAGCCGGAACTCATTGAGTTTATCACCAGGCCCTAATGCTTCAATATAGGAGAAGATTGGAATGGCAATCTATATCTGAGCGTTACATCAAGGCAATCTGATAACTTGATTGACTGAGGCTCGTTGTTCTTGAGTTATGCAAAGTTTTAGTTCGGCTCACCGTGCCTAGCACAGGTGCGCTGGAGTCACCACAGGGGTAATTCAATACCACTTTTCTCTTATACACCCAAGTTAGTCAGATGACCCCACCCCCCTCAGAAAGCAGCAGGTTTGTGACATGTTCCCATTATCGGACAAACAAACTCCATTGAAATAATATGGAAATGGGTCTCTGAAAAGTAGCTCCCAAAAGGCTATGGAAGTCACAGCTGATTGATCGAAATAAGTCATCTACTGGTCCAACCGATGACGCAATCTATATTCTATCAAGCAAGACGTGAAGAGATTCCGAGTTTACGCATCGAGAAGTCAGTGGGAATTCTCAACGAGGAGTCATGGACAAGAAACGACCAATAAACGAGAAAATGAGACTTCTCAAGATGATCTCTGAACAGAAAACGACGCAAGCCTCAGTTGTGAAGCGTTTTGGCGTGCAGAATGTGATCGAATGTGATCATCTCTATTTGCCCGCAGCAATCTACAGGATTGCCCTTTGAAAATGGAGTGAAAATATAACGAAGTAGCTGGTGCGGCTTTTCAGTGATTTTCGAGGATGCTCAAAAAACACTGTGAATTTCTGTAAGAATCGCGTCTAATCGATCAATCGTACATAATGAAATAACTCGCGCCTGGACTAAGCTCAACGGGAGACCAGACAAGAATAGCAAGGATTTATTCTGTCACATTTGGTTCGCACTAACTCGTTTATACACAAAAGGAGGTATGCACATATTGGGAGATAACGTGCTGACCAATCACAAGGTGACTTCGTTGTACCAACACGATCTAAGAGTTACGGTCTGGCTTTCCCTGATTTGCTGGATACTGGAAATGAATCTGTAGCGCACCGGTCCGCGTGTGGAGACAGTCGAATCACTACAAATTCCCATGGTGGAAAACGTGATACGTAGGAAGATCTTGAACTTTACTGCGATTTTGGGCAAGCCGAACTTCAAAGTTTCAGAAGGTTGGTTCAGCAGCTGGAAGCAGAAACGCAGATTGCGATCATAAACACATCCATGTTGTTTCTTGGTTGAGGATAAGAAACGTGTACAGTTCACGAAATCCCTAGATATCTTTTGTACTTTCAAGTGACTGGTTGTACAATTTAAACAACTGGGTGAATTATCACAGGCCAAAATAGTTGCTCATTGTGGGAACCACGTATCCAAATAATGCTCAATTTTCCTAATCGCAGGTAATATTTCTACCTTTCAATTTCAGGTCAGTCATTTAAACGATATATATATATATATATATATATATATATATATATATATATATATCGCGCTCCTGATTTCAAGCTGTGTGTCAAACACGTATGGTGCACTCGGGGAGGAAGGGGTATATAGTGTCCGATTTCATGGTTTGTTTACGGGCGCAGTACTGCCAGGCTGTCCAGGCCAAAGCAAGTGCTTCTCTCAAGGGTCCACAACCGGAGCAGTTAGTTATCTGAAGCTTAACCAACGAGACACTGGGATGAAGATTGGGGTCCGTATCCCACTGGGTGTTTGTGACTGATTTCTCAGTTCATACGCCCTTCTGATTGGGCCAAATATCCTGGGTGCCCAGTACACTCCTCTGCCATAGATGCCGGTAAGCCTACCGTTGTAAGCTTCATAAGCCATCCGTGGTTAATTTGGAATTAGGGTTTAGCCATTTCCCCCAGACCGACTACCAGTTAGTGAACTCGATGGAAAGCTCCGGGCGTTGGCTTTCGTCCTCTCATTTTTCTGAAAACACTTCCCGCCACGAGAAGGCGACGAGTAGAAATTTCCTGAGCAGGGGCTGTAACAGATAGGTGATTATTCTGGAGCATTTCGAGAGGCTTTCAGGACGAGTAGCCATCTTGGAGCCTGAGACACCCATCCCCTATCATACTGAGGTGTTGGAAGGCAAAACTACGAATGAAGGAGTCATCCATTTCTTCAAATGTGTTTTTCGAAAAGTTCGTTTTGATTTGTTGATGTTTATCTTGTAAGAAAAAACTCGGGAAAAATTTGACTGGCATCTTGGACGTTTTAAGAGCTATACATTTTTTCAGGTGTACTTGTGTGCAGCTGCATCCTGACTCCGTCGTCAAGGCCTTTCACAAGGCGTGGCTAGCAACAATGGGTGCTGATGGTTGTTCGGATGGCTAGTGCAGCTTCGGCGATGTACCTACCGATTGAGATGCAATCGACGAGTTACTTCTTGAGGATCAGATACCGTATGTGGACGCAACCATCTATTAGGTACTTCTGAAATCATCTAATGAATTTTTGTGGTTCACATTAGATTTGAGACCAGCAGATATGGAGAGTACAAAACGACAGAAAAGGAATGAACAGGAATGAAAAATCCGCAGAAGTGACACCGGTACCTCCAGCCCTGAAGGAAGTTGCACTCAGCTTTCAAACTATCAAGATTCACCCACTGAATCAGAGACTCTGTCAAGCAAAACGATGGAAGATGTTATACCCACGGGTTCAGTGTTTGCCACGAAGTAAATGAAATAAAACCAACGGGACATTTACGATTTCCTCCTCAATATACAGTCAGCTGTTTATTGTGCAGTAGTAATTTTGAAGACGGAATAGTTTCGGTTATTAAGTAGCTCCAGCACCGCTTTCGATTACGTTGTTTCACCCAGTCAAATTGGTCCATCCTGTTTGGACAATGGAACAAGCCGTTTGTTCGTTTCACGTGACATGCCGTGTAGGTTCCGGAGAAAAAAGAACTTTGGTAATGATTTTAAAATTGGTGTTTATCGTAGATCAAGTAAGTGGTTTTAGACAGCTTCTGGCTTTGATTGTCTACGCATGTGGAATGTTCCCACCCCACGGTCGTTATCATGTCCAATTCACATCCTTACCGATTTTGCATTGGAAATTTCACATTACTAAAGCAGCACATACTTCGACAGGCGGGGGGGGGGAGATGCCGGATAGTGATGCATCAGATTCAGTTACTTCACTTCTGATCTGAACCATTTTAAACCAGCCATTTTCAAAAACAATTTGTGTATGCTCTTAAACTGCCCTGGCCCTCCCTCCACCCAACAACAGGCCATAGACCAAATAAAAACTAACATAACACGAGAGGAACAATTCATATCCGGTTTTGATTAAACCCTGGATCACAACTGCTTTCATTACCGTTTTTGTCACCACTAATCTCTATTATTTCCTACTTGTCTAATTGGTCCAATCCATTGACTTGTCATTGTGACGTAATGGCATGAGTGTGAATCCCTGAAAATGAGCTTGTTCGCCAAACTGTTATTTAAATAACTTGGTTACAAGACAAAGCAGTCCTGGGATCAAGTAGACTGACTTTCCGCGTCCACTTCCTACGACTGCGTCAAAACGAAGAATTCGTTGTCATCCCGAAATTCAATTCAAAGCATGTGATTACTTAGTACACCCGAATGTGCATATTTAGCAACTACATAGTTGTAGCTATCTGGAGTACGCAGTCTGTATGATGTGCGATGCCACAGGTTGTGTGTTGTTTGTCTGCTTGCTTTAAGGACAACTGGTTTCCGCCAATTGAAAAGCACGCTTTTGACTGCTTTGCTTGCGTATGGTTGGACCTTTAGCTCCCTTAGGTAGTATCGAGGGCGGTGAGTTGCCAGCCCTACTGGATGGATCTGCCTCATGGTTAACAACCGCACCTGGAAAGTAAACGAAAGGAGACAGGATTATGTACAGTCAGAAATGCGCTACACATGAAGTACCTTGGTTTGCGCGATTCCGTGACTGCATATGATACTTTAGTCGCACGCACGATTTGCGGACTCGATTCCCATCCAGCGAATGGAGACACAGAACGATAGCAACTGATGGGTTTTAGTAATTATATTGGTTACCCTGTATAAATGACAGGAGATGGGAGACTGAACGAGCTAATGACCAGAGCTGATGAGCTGAAGCGCACCATGCCGCCCGCGTAGCGTGACTTAAGTTTTTCGATGCGATCGACTTTTTGTACCAAGTGGACTTAAACAAACCAGATTTCAAGGAACCAGTCGATTGAAGGAACGGAGGCTAGACCGAATTCCAGGCCTGTTGAGAAGCCTGGTCAACGTTTGTGAAGCCAGTTGCTTACCTCAGTGGATGACTGGTGAGGATCACCCAAATGTCCTACGGGGTTTCTAAAGTAGGCTGATGTGTCCGACCGAAGGAGATTATAATACCGCACTGGTTAAATCGGGTCTGGATGAGTGAAAGTACTTTGAAGTACTTTTGTCCTGACCATAAGCCACTTTATGTGACTGAGAAGAAAGATTCGAAAAGGAAGATTGCCCATAGCTAGAGGAGGGCCTGACACCGAAGTTGGCCGCTTTTGGGAAGCGGTTGTCAATCCCAAGTAAATCTAAGTGAAAATACTTATTTGTAAACCAGGCGCGCCCAAACTCTAAGCTGGCAATTGCATTTTAATGAGTTTGGTGTCTGCGAAGCGGCTACACCTTAGGTCGTTCTCGGGATCCAGTTAGTACCTGGTAATCCGGAGTACTAAGTAGTCACTTCCAGGTGCGAAAAGAAACAATGACTGAAATGTAATGTTAAATGTGCACTGAATTTAATTCTGCTCTAGTAGCGTCGGGGTTGATGAGGAATCGGGCAAAGTTACGGTACTGTGGAAGACGCGTAGGTCTTGGCTCGAGAACGCTAGTGCTCATCGCGAGATAGTGTGAACGTCACAGAAATACATAGACTGAGATCGGAATAAAGGAAGTGTGATTCACTAGCCAATATCCTATCAGAGTACTGTGTTTATGAACTGAGATGTTGGCACGTTAGAAAATAGACCAGTTGGTTTCCAGGTGTACCACTACTTCCAGGTAAGTGTGTTTCAGGAAAGGGACATTTAGCTTGAAGATCTTCATAAGCTATTCTTGGAATACTACAGAAGTGTGGAGCTAGTGAGGTCGAACCCAGAAGTAAACCAAATTTCGGAAGAGATGAAATGGAGTACCTAGAGATTTGAGTGCTAAAGCATAAGTAAGTTGTAATCAGACGAAAGAAGGTCACGGTTATAGATGACACCGAGGCACCTCACTGGTGAATCGCTCCAGATGTGTTCATGGTTTATAAACGGTAGGGGGGGAGAGGAATTTAAAATATTAGAGTACCTAATCCCTGATTGAAGACACAATAAAATATGGAGAAAACTTGGAGGGAATCAATTGCAGGTTGTGCACGGAGGACTAGTTGGCAGATATTTAATAAACATACAGTCCTCGCGGATAGGCACAGAGGAGTGTATTAGGAAAGAATCGTCCCGGGAATACGGACTACAAGTACTCCGAATCACGAAATCCAGTAGTTGGCACTTCTGTGCTCAAACCACGGGATGTCATCAAAAAGATGTGGAAGACAGGTCTTACTCGGCAATGTGTGTGCATTTTCAATGAGATGTGCGTATTTACAAGACATACATAATAGAAATAGTCAATAAGAAACTAGCAGAGTGGAGAGGATTGTGTTTACGTGGTGTGTGTGTGTGTGTGTGTGTGTGTGTGTGTGTGTGTGTGTGTGTGTGTGTGTGTGTGACAATCTGTCAGTGAACACAAACAACAGAGTATCAGTCATAGCAAACCGACCGGCTGGAGTTTGAGAATTGAGAGCCGCGGCATACCGGGCTGGGATTGTTCCAATATGCGAAAGTCTGCATCAGGGAACCTGGCTCAGTATGCACGAAATCATGGGAACCGTAATTCAAATTCAAACTTCCAATCATCCGACCGTATTGGTAGTTGCTTCCGCCACAGGGAGATATAACTGGAAAACAAAGACGGAGACTGGATTGCACCTTGGAAGACATCTTAGGTGGGCGGAAACATGGAGGAGGTTCTACCCCGAAGCCGTATAAACTGCTGCCGACGAGAAAAACAATTGAACAACAAGAGTACAGCATTTGATTGAATCCCGCTATCCGTCGGGATCTGTGATAGCTTGGATTTGACTGTGCGGTTGAATGCATCACAGTGATCGAAGAAACAGCCTAACCGACATACATTTCTGACCCGGTGACAACAAGAGAGAATGCCTGAGAGAAGAGAGGGCTTCGAGTGTTGAACGTGAACGGCCGTAGACAATTTGGTTGGGGTCAAATACATTAGGCTGAGAAGATATGGGTTGTAGTGATAATCGTTCAAACTTCTTGAAGGTAACGAAAGTGCGTGAATTTAGAAAGCGTGTATCAAAGAATAGGAAAAACGAAATTTACCGGTATCCATCCACTTTTCTCACAAGTAGCCAGCTACTTGATCGCCGCCTCTGTGTGTGTGCTTCCTATAAATAAAAAGTTCGGGGAAATACAAGAACGAACACAAAATTTTCATTTGGATGTACAAGCGACCCTGAATAGTCTCAAACCACTCGGAAGCATCCCCCAGCTAGCTAACGAAAAGATAAAACGATGAAGTAGTTGGGATTTTCCGCCTTAAATTCCCGTGTCATTTTTTGGTGCAATAAACAGTTACTAATTACAATGTGTTAGTGGCCAAAACACCAACTATGAAATATAGCCTTTTTCAAAAAAGCAGCTTTTTTCATTCTCTGCTTGCGATGACTGTAGCGCACCGAAGGGGTCAGTGCTGAGTCATCGGAATAAGACGGCTACCAAGCTAACTTCATTGACCAACAAAGAGCAACAGACCGAAGAAGTGGTAACTATTTTGGAAGTTTGTCGTGACAAACAAAAGACGAATTCTACCGAGGAGCAAGTGGACATCGGGCTGATCCCCATGTAGGCAGTAACATCGCTAAATTTGCTAGCCGTAAGAATGGAGCACACCACGAACAGCTCTATGGCCGCAGACAAGTGCCCGAAATGAGCCAAAATGCCGGTGCGGCCAGAGGATGGATCCTGAGGACTTGGGGGTAAGGAAAATGTTATTTAGACGGCCGAACAAACTTTACCATATTGAACTGTCTGACCGAGTAACTATAGTCGCGTCCTACCCGTTTATCCTACTCGTTTCAATGTGGGGATAAACGTTCTCAAGGACTACGTCGATAACGGTAAATCAGCAGAGGATACGGGAGGAAACCTGGCGTACACCACCTCTCTTGGTGAATTTGGGTGACTGACCCCTGTGAGATCGAACTGGACACTGGCTATTTATGCACGGCGAGTTCATGATAAAAATGAACTTCATCTACATACCCAAGCTTTTATGTATGTATGTATGTATGTATGTATGTATGTATGTATGTATGTATGTATGTATGTATGTATGTATGTATGTATGTATGTATGTATGTATGTATGTATGTATGTATGTATGTATGTATGTATGTATGTATGTATGTATGTATGTATGTATGTATGTATGTATGTATGTATGTATGTATGTATGTATGTATGTATGTATGTATGTATGTATGTATGTATGCATGTATGTATGTATGTATGTAAGCAGACACGCATGCAAGCATATTTTATACCGCTTTGAAATTAGGCATGATATCAACGCAATAACGAAAATTACCAAAACAGGGGAAGGAAAGTAGGACACAATAGAAAGAACATGCAGTGATTCGACTGTCTCCACAGGTGGTACATTGCGCTATAGCTTCATTTTCAGTATCCAACACGCCAGGGAAAGCCGGACCGTAACTCTTGGATCGTGTTGATACAACGAAGACACCTTGTGATTGGTCAGCACGTTATCTGCCAATAGGTGCGTGCCTCCTTTTGTATATAAACGAGTTAGTGCGAACCAAATGTGACAGAATAAATTCTTGCTATTCTTGTCTGGTCTTGTCGTTCTGCCGTTGACTTATTTCATTACGTACGACTGGCCGGTTAGATCTGATTCCTACAGAACATTTAGCATAAGGATAACGTAATGTGATTTCTTACTCTTCACCGTACACCATTTTACTTTTTGTTGTGACTTTGTTTGTCTGAATAACATTTTTATATTTATGTGACACGAGCTTGTGACGGACAGACCATACAGCATCAGCGCCACTAACTTCTATTCTAAGTGATTTCCTTCAACATCTTCAGCTAACGACAATCCTCATCCATCGGGCTTCAACCAGGGAGGCAGAAAGCATCAACCGAAGCCAATGCTGATGCCTGTTTCTTCGCACCTCTCCGCCGTGTTGGTTCCTCCAGCCTTGCCCAGTAGGTGCGATAAGAACTAAGAAAGGTAGACGATGGGCGGGCATGTGCAGAACACGTCCGAGCCACCTGAAGTGCCGCAGAGCGGTCACCAGTCAGACGGCGACTATTCGCACTCAACAAACGACAATGCGCCTTGTCATTAGTCACGTGAAGTTCCCGTCAGAGGCTATCGATGTTTTGGAGACATCGGTGGTTAAACGCGAAAGGCCACCGATAATCGTCAGCGCGAAAAGGTCGAGTTTTTCAATCGCAGAGCAAAACACAACGAACCGCAGCCTTATACACCCATCATTTAAGGGAGAGCCAAATCTTACGGCGGCGTTACTGGTTCCGGAGGTCTGCAAAAATCTCTCTACTCGCTGCTTAATCCCTTATCTAACACCACTTCCAGCTGTCATCAAGCTTCCAAGGTACTTAAAGCTACTGACTACCTCCAGCTGATCATCACTAAGAGTGAGTGCATGCGTAGGTTCCTACCGTTCTTATAAATGCACTTTGCGCTTGGAAGGTGCAAAGTGCATACCGTATCTGAACATCTCAGTCACCAAGTGGCCCAAAACTTGTTCCACGGGCTGTGCTTTGTCGCCCAGAAACTCAATACCATAATTCGGAAACGATTCCCTTGGAAGATTACAACTCCTTCTCTAAGTATACAAGACAAGACACTTCGTAGAACATCCTGTATGGCCAAGTTGAACAGGAATGAGGATATAGGGCCACCTTGTTGTGGTCCAGTGTTGATGCCTAGAAGGGGCGAAGGCCGACCGTAGTCTCTAACCAGGCCTGAGGTAAGATAATACAATAAGTTGAGAAAAGACACATACTTCAAGGATACTCCATTTCCACTCAGTGGAACTCCAAAGGACAGAGTCGGAGGGTGCTCGGAAGCCTAGCAACAAGATACTTTTTGGTTTTTGGTAGGCTATAGAAACTGTTGGAGGCTGAAGATTTGGTCGATACATCCACAACCGGCACGAAACCCACCTTTATCCTTGCGAGTCTGCACTTCACTCGTTTGTTACAAGCTGCGAAGTGTAACAGACACGCCCAGCCCCGAGGCTAATTGAATAAGACTTATATCCTTATGGTTAGCGCAGTCACTACGTTGTCCTTCTTAAAGATGGGGACAACAACCGAATCCCCTTACAGAGAAGAAATCTGCTCGGAAAATCTAAACCTTGAAAACAAACATGAAGTTCACTTGTTGGCTGTACCTCACCTTTAAAAAGCGCTGAAGGAAAGCCATCGGAGCTTGACTCTTTATGACGTCCTAACGCCAGGATTTCGCTTCGAGCCTCCACTTCGGTAGGTCGATCTGTCGAAACAGACTACGGGAATTCTGTTCGAAGAGTTATTAGAGAGGTTGACACCGCGGGCAGCTGTACTGTCTGAAAGTGTTCAACTAAGCATTCAACATGTCACCGTTGGTCGAGAAACGGCAGACCACGAGTTCCACAGATAGTTTCACCTACATTTAGTAGCTTACTAACGGTGACCTGAGTGAGATGGAACAGCTTGCGGGAAATCCCCATGGCATTAGCACATTTTACCTCTAAAGCACAAGATTTCGCGATCCCTACAAAGACTCGCGTTAAGTGCATGTCTCGTTACGAGCAGTGATTCACTACGCTCACGTTCATCCTGGATGGACTGGTGTGCATCGGGGAAGGCGCAAAGATCCAGCAGAAACCTAGGTATAGGGAAGATGGATCAAAAAGACTATTACAATCTAACCTTCGTTGTGGCATCGAACCACACAGACAGCTCAGTACAAACTAGTGCTTGGTCGGAGTCAAGCAGGGTGCTCCAGTACGAACGGAAATCTTGCACGCAGTCTAGGATTCATGACTTATTGCGATAAGGTCGATCTGGGTCCATTGCTGACTCGAGGCGGGCGGACACAACGTGGAGTATCGGTGGTAAGAAGGTCTGAAGCTAGTACTAGCAGGGAATAGGTGATGGACAGAGCACAAAGCTAAAAGCCGTTAATCCTTTTCCGAACCACAGGATCTAGCCATACAGTGTCTCCTAAACGAGCCTCGTCTGATGACATCCGACATAGTCTAGCGTTTACGTCTTCTGCCAAAATCACAGTACCAGTCTGATTTGCCTTACATAAGAGATCGTTTAGATTTTGGCAGAAAGTATCGTGGATTGCCCCAGTGCTACAGCCGGTGGGTGCAGGCACCGAAAAGACAAAAAGATTGCACCTATCTGGAAGACGACTGCCCACTTTGTACGAGCATCATTCTCACTGCTTCTAAACGATTGTCGACTGGGTTCCGTTCTAGCCGCGCCACTTCATCCCTTTCCTAGGGAGTAACACTAATGCCAGCAAGACCAGAAGCCATAGTCTAGAGTCTTCAGAAAGGCGTAAGTGAAACTTCACAGATGGATTTGCTGGAGGCATCAATGGGATGATGGAACTGGAGTTTTGGATGAGTGTCTCTTGGATGCAGCACACATCGATGGCAAGGGACTCGAGCGTACGAGCTTAACCAGCTTGCAGTCCTATACACATCTGGGTCGGGAAGTTGAAAGCCCCTAGTTTAAATGGGCGTCCAGGATGAGGGAGGGTATTAGTCGGTGGTATCAAGTTTGGTGAAACGTAGAAACTAGTAGAAGAAAGACCGGAAATTACATGACGAGGATTTCCACAGGAGGCACTAAAGCTAGTAGGCCTACTGGAATTCCCGCTGGATGCTAAGAATGAAGAGAATGTGGAGTGAAAAGCGAAGGAATAGGAAAACAAGTTGCTCACGGTGCGACAGTTGTCATGTGTGTGTGTGTGTGTGTTTGAAAGAGAACAGTCCATCATTGCATTAGACATATCTTCTATCCTTGTTTGCATTGTGGTCTGCTGTACTACTACGTCATCCAGTCCAGAATTGGCATCTATTATTTTAGAATGCACCTCTAGACTTTGCGCGACCGAGTGCACTCTACGAGGCAGCGAGTTTGGTCCAGATGAGCCGGTGGCCAGTTGTAGGGTTCATTCACCTTTTATGGGGAACTTCCGGGATTAGTAGAGCACAACAAGTGTCTGTGGCTTTTTTTAGTCGTGTAAATGTCTTGGTATTGCTACTCTCGACCGCAGAGTCGTCGTTCTTTAGGTAAGCTGTGACAGATACTCACAAGCCCAATGCACAAATTATATGACTACGAACAAACTGTCTATGGAGTCGACATTTATCAGGATGAGTATGCTTTTCGCAATACTCGGGCTGATAGAGAGTATGGATACCACTCCAACCTAGAACAATGCAAACCGAAATAGCCAGAAGGCCAATGACGCGGAATTGCACGTTAACCTTACTGGAAAACTGGTTCTTATGTTACACGAAAAGACATAATTGGTAAAACATAAGTCGGTCAATCACATCAAGCTTTTGTTGTGATGATGTTGTGGTGATTACGACTGGCTAGAGCTGCTCAGTGTATGTAGTCACGAAGCTGTACTGGGCCGTTTCCCGTGAAATGCTTTGTGAATCCCCGAAATGAGTCAACGCAGGAGTGCTGGGCAAGTATGTCTGATTAGCGGCAATGATGGCGAAACCGGTAGTGGGTTTCCGAGACTAATTATCCACCCATTTACAAAATACTTACAACCAATATCCACTATACTGGCCATAAACTGTTTAACGGAAATGTGGATTCGCCGTCTTTGTTATTCGTACGTTATTTGACCAGAATGGTGAAGTTGTGGTCATTTTTGTAGCTGCTGATCTTAGTTAAATATGAGGTCAGTATTCATCGCTCCACTGAAAACTGAACCGGATGTATTCAATTTTTGATACTGCTCATCTTGTTCCCCATACTCATTCGTTATCAGGGTTAGTTGTAGTCAAACACTGCAAAGTAATGAGATGTAGTTCACAGACGCGAACATACAAACAAATTCACTGACTGCCACTGCTTATCAGACGTACGTTGTACAATGTCTCATGTGTGACTCCCGAAAGGTCACCACTCGCAGGCGGTGAACAAGTCAGGTAAAGTTTCCGGGGCCATTGATTCCGCTGTGATCAGCGTATTTTAAAGTTGGTGTTCAAAGCGCTGCTCTTATCTTTATCTACACAATATCATCCCTTTCAAGCGGAATATCCTCACTTTCTCCAACACAATCTCAGTTATTCTCCTGCATTGGAACGTGATACGTGCTTTCAAGTCATCCAAGGTTTCCGGTCCATCTTGATATACTTTTCTTTTCAAGTGGGACCACAGAAAGGCGTCTAGCGGGTTTAGATCCGGAGATCTAGGGAGCCATTCAGTTGATCCACCCCTCTGTATCCAAAGTCCCTGAAAAACGTAGTCGAAAAATCATTTTCATGAATTTCTGGTTATTTTACCCAGTTTATTGTAAGGAGCAAACAAAGTTCGAGCTGTCCATCAAAAATCATTCGGCTTATTCCCTCCAGTGCTCGGACGCTTTGCTGTGAGTGGCCTCGAAAGCTTTCTAGAGCTATATGTGACACACATTTGCTAGTGGCCGTTTTCGGTCGACGCACTTCTTTTTGTCGTCAACCGATCCCAATTTTTCTAGTTTGGTCGTTAGTCTGCAATCAACGACTCCATCGTGATTGACATTCAACCTCGCGGCTTTTCACCGGTGATACTAGCTGATGCACGCGTGCGCACGCACACAGAAGCACTCAATCGGTCACTCAGTTTTCAATCAAGACCTGTCTGTAACGTGGTCCTTGTGACCATCAGACCCTTAGGTCACAGGTGAACTGAACTCCGATACCGATCACTGCGGAACACGTAGCTCCGTGCACTTTACCTGACTTGTTTACCACCTGCGACCGATGACCTTCCGGGCATCACATGTGAGACACACTGTATAGTGACATCGATCATTTCGAAAAAATGAACATTATCCTGACACCATTTTGGGTGTACTTTCTTTATTATCTGCTCTGACGCTTGACTTCGACTATGCTACGTTTGTTTGATTGCAAGTGTTTTACTGAACTGTGGAAGCACTAAGTTTCCGTGAACTTCGGTGTGCATCCACTTTCGTTTTGCTTCAACGACGCGCACGCGCTCGGATCGCTCTACCGGTGGTAGTTGGGTACCTCGATACAGACAACACACTGTCGCATCCGTTTTGCTTAGTCGAATCTTCTCCGTTCAATCAACCGCGGGGATTTCGTTGATATATCGCTTAAGGGGCGGCAAACCATTCGTTTTCTGTTTTAATTTCTGGTACAACAACAACTGCTACTGTGTGTGGTTTCACCAAAGCCTAAAACCTAATTATTCTTTCGAAAGAATAAACAGTCTGAATAAAAACACCATGGGCCCCTTTGGTAATCTGCAATTTTTTCTGAAGTACTGCACCTTGTTTGATCGACCGGCCGACCTTGGCCTTAAACAATCGGTCCGATCAATTTTGATGTACATGACCTGATCAAGTGTGGATTCGAACAAATCAACACTAAGACTCGGAATTATTTCTCTCTTGCCGAAATCAGCTGATCCGATCGGAATACTGAGCTTGTGGAGTCAAAATCGACGGTTGTTATGCAACTTTCAAGCACTCGCATAAATAATGGTTCTTGGCTAGTATGTATTGACTTGTATCGCGAAAAGATTCCACTACTAATATGGGTAACATCAGTAGGACAGCCCAGTTTCTCTCGCTTGAAATTCGATCGAGAGCATTGTTCTGATCTGATTCGTTTCACGAAATCAAAGGGGAAATATCTCAAAAAAGGTTTTGCACAGTCATTCTGTGGTGGGATCAGTTGATAGTGAGTGTATGATTAGTGTTGTTTGGACAGTTTGGTCAAGGTTCTCGGAAGTTGGGCAATTCGCAAGTTCGCATTATTGACTGATATTTTGCTGTTGTTGTTGTTGTGGCGTCAACGCTCCCACGAACTTATCGATCGATGGGCGCTCTACCAGTGTAAATATACTGTGACTAGAAGGTCGAGTCTAGGAGACACCTTTCAAATAGTCAGTTTTCGGGCCCGCATTCCGCCAAGATCGATATTTGTGAGTTCAGATTAATTTTGCTCACGTGCATTGGGGAGGGAGGGGACGTAGGGACTGTTTTGTTTCACACCTTTGGTCTCGTGTGTGTGTGTGTGTGTGTTTGTGTTCGTGTGTGTACGTGTGCGTGCATTTGTCTTTCTGTTGCATGAAACAAACTTCTTGACTTAGAGTTCTGAGTTGGAGTCGTCATTCCGTCTGCCCGGTGTTCCACTTTGATTAGTTTGTTTCTCAGTGGAATTATTATTATTATTATCATTACTGTCATACAGTGACCCCGAAGTCAGAAAGGGTGATAATATCACAACTACTGAGGAGGAATAAAAAGAAACAGAACTGTGGTGATTCAGCAGATTTAGCTGCGTACGCTGAGAAGCTTCAGCGAATCAGCATCGCTGAGAGCAGGAGCAGAAAAAGCTCACTGTGATTGGCCAACTTCTAATCTACCAATTATTTTCTCTGACTTAACATTTATACGAACCAATTCTGCAGTACAGTCTATGTGCTATTTCTCAGCCTCGGTGTTCTCTCTGCTCTGGTTTGCGCAGTCCTGGGTGGGAGTGATTTCACTGCGTCCTATCTGTTAGGGTATTTTGAGTATCACAGGAATGTGAAGCATAACAAGTTGTTTTTCGTGGTTTCAATGCACACACTTTTTATATATTTTGTATTTAAACTTTTTATTCGAAATTTATGAGGTCCAGGAGTTTCCCAAGTAGAGTTCGCCCCACTGGCTTCAGTTCTGAGCAATATTCTTTATTGTCTCTAGCGAAAGAGAATCTTTGCCCAGTGGACCCAACCAGGGAGTCGAAATGCATCATGTTCTTCATACTTCTACGTCTATTAATGGTCTGTCTACCAGGTCACCTTTTCCAGCCATATCCGGGAAGCGCAGGTAGGGTGCCGAATGGTATCCGACTAGCAAGCGTGAAGTAAAATGTTTCAGTTCATTGTAGACGAAATGGAATGGTTACGTTGGTCAGGGGCGGCTATGCACACAACATACGATGACGAACCTCATTGTCGCTCAAACGGTGGACCCACCCAACGCCAGCAGTGCCTCACAGACATCGGTGATCGATTGCGGAAGGTCGCCTAGCATCCCCAGGGCGAAGCGATCAGGATTCGTAACCACATAGCATAATACTGAGTGTTGTGGCATAGTAGACTAGTCCCTTCACCAGGAGAAGCTTGTCATGGTGGCGCCACTGGTAAAGCAAATTCACGAATGCCAGTCTGGCCTTCACTGTTTGTGGTGTGGTCTCTAACACCATCATCAGGTACTTCGTATCTCGTGAGGCACTTAAAGTTATCGATTAATTCTAACTGCGCACCACAAAGAGTTAGTGCAAGCACAGTCTTCTACCTTTCTCGTAGAAGCACTGTGAGTTTCTCTACGTGATTGGAAAAGTGAATGCTTTCGGTTGGACAGCTATGGTCCCTCAGAGGTGGGTAACTCTTATTCGAAGGGCTATTTCCTCATCGACATTCTGCTTGCTGCTCTGGGAGTGTGGAACTACCGGTACAACTGTCATAATCCAGAAGCAATGCCAGGTCGTTTCTTCGGGGCAAAGCTTTGGAAAAACTCTAACAAAAAGGAGGTATAACCGTAAAAGTCATTCGTGTCGGAGCATATCCCGTCATCATGCATGAATTTAGATCCCATTTAGCCCACTCCAAATTCGTCACGTGACTCCGTCGCGTTTTGTTTCTCCGCAGCACCCTTATTCCCTGTCAGCCGTAAACCTACTAGCGAGTAGTATGCAATACTCGGCCCTACCGTTAATTCGGCTGTTATAATCCACGGAAACCTGGGATCTAAGCGTTCGGCAAATATCAAAATCAATCAATGGTTACAAAACTGCAATTTTGCGTCACCACTATTCAATCCATCTCAATCCGGCCTTTATTCGGTCCAGGGATGCAATCACTTGGCTTGTAAGGCTTACTCCATCTCTTTGCAGTCAGCCCATGTAATGTACTCAAGTTCGTTGTCGCCTCGTAGTCCATAATTATTTTTGAGCTGTCAGATACTTGCTAATTCTGGTTAGTAGTATACTATTGCTACTACGTTCCTTTTATTTACCATAGAGAAAAGGCACAATATTTCAGAAAAGGTCAGCGGCCAAGCAATATCCCAGGTTAAGCTTCACAAAAAATATCTAGAAATCATATTTTTATTTCCTCGAGCCAAATTTGGATTTAATATGGGCTGTCGACTGGACCTTTTGCGAATCCTATGGGAAAACATCAATTTATCTCTTTCAGCTTCCATTCAATCATCGTATTCTAATTCCAGATGAGTTTTTGGGGCGATACGCAGTCCGAGACTGATAATAATTCAATAGGATGAGGATAGTAACGGCAAATTAATCCGGGACCTAGGTACTATTCTCAGTTTTATGCATGTTGACTGTAACATGCGCACTCTTTACCGAATAAGACAATAGGATTTTCTGGCTAAGTTTATTTATAATGGCATCGAAAATGGTGGTCACTATTACATGAACACTGATTCGTATTCAGCAGCTCACAGGATGTTCTGAAATGAATTCAGGAATACATTTTCCTCGGTGAAATGTGCTATAAAATGAAGATCCAGGTACGATGTGAACTCCGATGAACATCATGAATGACTATGTGCCGTATCAATTAGTCCTCCTCTGTAACGATCTATTTAACGAAATCCCCACAGTTTTGGTAGACATGACCGAGGGCTCATTCTTGTCCATTGTTTAATAGTCTTTTGTTGACGCGCTACGACCCAAAAGAGGATGGACGCTGACGAGCTCCATGGAGCCCACTGAACTATTGCTTCATCGGCTTTGGGCGAATAACTTCTTTCCCAATAGTCCTCGGATGGATAACGTTAAATACAGTACGAAGTCTTCTTTGCATCAGGGCTTCAACGGGAGAGACACCGTCTGGAGAGTTCCGGTTCGGGGTTCGTTAACAATTCAATGGAAATTTTTCGAGGAATTCTTCTGTTTTCCCCTCCCATTTCGTCCTTCGCGAAGCTCGGCTGAAAGTGTCAACGAAACGTTCGACCAGTCCGTTGGATTATGGATAACATGACCGTGAGAGCACATGACTTATTCTTGACTGCACGATATTTGAACTCAACCGTACTTCATTATCACTCACGAGCATTTCGGGAAGATAAGACGACTGAATAGCCGGAGCATTGTTTTGGTCTTAGCTCCGGTCGCCGTTCGCTCCATAGGAAAAACCTCTGACAGTTTTCAGTACGCATCCACGGCAATCAGAAAACCTAGGCTTTTGATTGGTCCCACGTAATCGATACTGACTCTCTACCGAGGGTCATTTGGTACCGGCCAGACCTTGAGATTTGCCTTTACAGGTATTGTCGAAACTAGGCCGCACCTGGTACAATGGTGAGTCAGTTGTTCTAGCTATGTATACGTAGATACGAATCAGGGCCTTTATGCGATTGATTCATGAGTAACCGCTGTGGAGTAGTTCCAGGACTCTGCATCTCAGCGCTCGTGGGACAAGGACACATCCCAAGAACAGGAAATAAATCGTCGAAAGCTTGCGCTGACTAGATTGTCGCAGCTCTCCCGAGAGTTTTACAGGTCCTTGGGTATTTGATACCTTGTTTCAGAAGTGGATCCCGATGGGTCGCTCCGCACAGTTCCCGAAGGGTAAATGGGATTGCGTGGTCTATGTGATGTCCAACCCAACGGATACAAACATAATGACCGTATCCTCTGGTTCATTAATACGGGAGTCGATAAGGCTTGACAGTGTGTCGTCCTGGCCTATACGACTTGTTGACTGATATCTAATTTCAAAATCATATACAAGAAGCAAGTTCGTCTATTGTTGGAGCGGGTTATCGAAGTATACTGGAACACCTCTCTCTGACTCAAAAATATCGAGTAATGGTACGTGATCCTCGATGAGAAAGAGATGATGAGCATAGAGCATTTTGTGAAACTTCCTCATCGCAAAGATGACATTCGAGGCTTCCTTTTCGATCTGACCGTAATAAAGTTCAGCTGCCTTCAGAGATCGAGTAGCATAAGAGACTGTCTCCACTCTGGCATCTAGGAATGTGTGAGATAACTGCACCAATTCCATAATCCAACCGATCGGCTGCAGCCGAGACCGCGGAACTTGAGTGGAAATGAGTAAGTAACAAATCAGAACCCACCATTTGTTCCACATACCCAAAGACTTATGGACGCTGATGGAACCAGGCTCATTTTAGGTCTTTCTCGAGTAGCTCTTTCATTGGATGTTGGAGGCCATACACGTCAAGCAGAAACCAGCTTTACCGACATAAAAAGAAATCAGTGCACCGACCACCTTAAATGGAGGACTTTTCTCAATGGCCTCAATAAGTATTGGTTCCGGATGGCGATCATAATTCTCAGTGATGAATCTGTAGTGAGGTCAATCATTCGGAGAAAATGAGTATTTTCCAGACATCCTTTTGGATCTATTTTCTTTATGATCTTCTCTCACACTCGATTTCGACAGAGCTCTGCTTTTTTTCGGATGCCGAAGTTTTACTGAAATGACTTTGGTGAGGTTTCCATTGACTTCGTCATTCTCACTCTTTTGGTTTCCGAAAACTTCACTTCAGTTCAGACAACCACTAACCATGCACTGGGTGCGGCGGCTTTGGTTGCTATCTTCTGGCCACAGCCTCAATCGAAAATAGTGTGAAAAGACAGAAGTATTAAAAGACCAATAAACGAACTACAAATATTGGTATCGAGTCGATAGAGAAAGTTTGTGAATACAAGAGTGCCAATGATCACGACACTTGGCCGTTTCCTCTAACGTTTATAACCACTAAGCAGGAGGGTCTCTTAAACCCCTCCCAGGAAGTCTAATACGCACTACATAGCCAAGTACACAAGTTAGGTTTGTCACACCCTTCTTTCATGTCATGGACTGGCCACCCCTGCTCATCTTCCAGCTGCTACAGGCCTCAGTGAACATTGCTCACGGAGGAATCCTATCAGGGAACATACGCAACTCGTCCCAACTATCTTAGCCTGATGAGCTTAAATATTTCATCCAATAATTTGGTTCGTGAACCTAAGACTCCCAGACCAGCCTCAGCATTGCTTACACGACGTTTCCACCAGTTTGAAGCAACGCTACGAAGAAGTCGTTGTTCAAATACCGACGATCTTCGCATACCATTCAACTGTAGTGGCCACGCTTTTGAATTATACAGAAGCACTGGCTGGACGGTTGTAGTGTACACTCAGTCCTTGGTAGATAAACAGATGTCATGTCGACATCACGGATGGCTCAGATTGGCAAAGGCCAAACAAGCCTTCTGTATACGTAAAGACACCTCGTCCGATATCCGATCGCTGGGTGAAACACAACTACCCAGATAACAACTTTCTACCGCGTCTATAGTTTCTCCAGGCACTGTGAGGTTTGGTTTTGGACCAACCCAATCCTGCAACGATATACTGCACTTCGAAGGTGCAAAACGCATACAGAACATTGCTTTGCAGTCTGTCAAGCTGTCCAGAAAAGCTTGTAACTTACCTGGGTCTTCACTTAGAAGAACGATGTCGTCCGCTTATTCAAGCTCTAACACTTGTTCACCCGGATAACGTTCAACGTCACTATTACCACTAGATAAAAATGCGGTCTCTAAGATCACATACTAGTTCGATGCCACAATATACACAATCGCACAATCGCATCTGTCTAGGGAGGGCAGAATTCGCTATTAAGACAAAGACGGAAGACAAATACCGTGAGACGAATTGCTTTCGTACGCTCTCATCGGTCGCGAACGTACAAGACTTCATAGGAAATATGAAATGAATTGCTCACAAAGGTGGCACTAATTGATACAAGTGCGTTTGTATGTTTGTGTGAGTGTGCGTATGCACGCGCGTCGAAGTCTGTGTACTTTGCTCGTACGTGATTGGTCAGCCACGGTAGTTAACACTAAAATTCAAACGTTTTTGAACGAACAACGTAGGGCTAAGCTGGCTGATCGATAACGTCTCTAGTATTCTTAGGTGTTGTGGGTCACGGTGACGTAGAATACCGGAGAACGCATTGGTTGGTGTGACCTTGTACCCAATATCTATCAGGTGGCGGGCGATAGACGAAGTGGATCTACGTGTCGCAATCAATTCATGGGAACTGGAGTAACTCTTGGCGTCCTGTATATACTTGGGTGTGTCCACCCATTCTAGTGCTTAGCATTCTGTCGGTTCTGCCTATATATGCTGCCTTGTCACCGCAACAGAGCTTACTGTACGAGATATGGAACCAACAGTGATATGGTCCTTGAACAGAGGTGTGAGAAGTCGACGAGTGACTGGCAGTAACTGTAATGCTGCAGCACAGTAGGTTCTCATTGACGCGCTTTTAATACGTTGCGCAGCAAGTTGCATCCTTCTGTCCCCTGTATAAGGAACAGAGTTGTGATTGTACTTTTTTGTCACAATGTCGATAGCCGTATATGCTATTCTCTTTTGTCTGCTGTGGAAACTGCGTGATGAACAGATTTTCTGTCATATTTGTGAGGGTATCCTCGGTACGTATCTTGCTAGCCCTGAACAATAAGGTTCTTACTATTGTTCGTTTGTGTTCAATAGGGAAGAAACCGTTGAAGTGGATGTGTTGTCTGGACCATGTCTCAGGGTACAGTAATGGTGGTTTTGGCCGTACTATTGGTTCGGCACCAGGACGAAAGCAGTCTGGATGTGATTTTCGTGCATCTGCTGAGACCATTCTGGATGAACGTAGAGAATTTTCCTAGGAAATCTTGTTCGAATCTCCGCACCACCGTCGCTCCTCGATTGACAGCTTTGAATTGCCCACGACCCCTCTCCTGAAATACTGCACTGATATGGTATAGTAAAAGGAAGTAAATAAAGGGAAAAGAAAGAATAAAGAAGTAAGCTGATCTGGCACCGAAAGATTCTGATGGTCCTCGGGTTTGTTGCGTATTTTGTTGGTAGCCTGCCAGTCGAAAAACGCTAGAGGGAATCACTCCAATAATTCCTTGCTGAGAGCTATTACTTTCAATGGGGGAGTTGTTCAAAGGAATGAAATAATCTTGCAAGGAGTAACGGACTTCTAGTAGTCGCTGAGATACGCGTGACACAATCCGAAATGCACCAAAAGTCCGGTTGTGGTTTTCGATACTGTTCTCTATAAAACAGTCGTAAATGCGACATGAACTGTAAGACCTCAACGGTAACCGCTATGTGAATTCGAGTAGGCCAAGTGCAAGCAAATTCAGAATCATTTGTAACGAAAAATCCACTTGCACTTTTTACATCCAAAGAGCTTTTGCTCGGCAAGCGGTGTCGCCGGTTCGATTCCGGCTCGCCGCGTTCGACTTTTGATGTGAAAAATGCAAGTGGATTTTCCAATACGTAAGATTCAAGCTCCTAGTGCCAATAATACATTCTATGGAAATTCAGAGTCACCTGAGATTCAATCGGTAGAGGCAACGAAATATCGGTGGATAATGTGGGCCAAAGTTCATTGGATAAAATCAATGCACACACCAGTCAGCTCTCGTATATGGTCAAAATCCGATATGTGATTCGACAAGCGAGCAGGTATAGAGTAAAAAGGTAACGAGAAACAAATTCGGGATGAGGGTAGTCGGTTGAATGGATCTTCAGCTAGAGCCTCAAGTCCAGTTATTTTGTCGATTACACACTGCGAAACAGATTCTAGCAGGGAAGTTATTGCAATCGCAGATGTTCTTGTCTGGGGTGGAGGGCTGGAGGGAATGACTAAGAAAAGCCCCAGTTTATAGCTCTTGTCGAGTCCCAGTAGGTCGAAATAAGGGCAATCTGTCAGACGGCATGTATCTTCAAACTGCACTTCATTCGAGACAACAGAGCTCTCCGTTTCACCTGAGCAGACGTTGTCCACCAGGTACTTTCTACGCCGTTTGTGTTGGTTTGGTCATCTTAGGCCTTCCGACCGAGTTCCGAGCACGTTTGGATATGACACTGATACTGGAACCCACCTAAATCTGCAAGCCCACTGGCGTGCCCTTGATAGCAGTTGTAATGTACTTTCTCCAATTAGTATGCCATTGCATCTGGATGGCAGGACAAAATTCCCCCGTAAACAGAGGACCGATTTCGCGGTTGTTGCCGCTCATCAGGTATGTGTACCCGGTACACTCCTGCCCAAATATCTCTATACTTGAGCATTCCCACGGTTGGTTTATGGCTGCAATTCCATCTGAATCATATGGAGCTTGATTGGACAAAGAGTCCATTTTTAGAATCACAAGGTCATTCCCCCAAACTTATTTTGTCGGTTAACTCGGCTAACCTTCAGACTTAAAATAAATAGCCCAAAATCTGAAGTTTCGCTATAATTACTGCGGTATTTTACCTCGAGGATCGGACAAAATTTCTCAGGATGCACACCACCCGGTTCGCGAAAATCCAAACGTGGCACAGTATCGTCGTTCTGGAAGCCAACCTTGGTAACCGACACAATAACCTTTAGGGAATCGCCTTGTGATTCTAAAAATGCAGTCTTCATCCATTCAAGCTCAAATGAGATTACTACCATACACTTTCTCTACGTCTCCAAATCTGTATTGGATATGGTTATGATGCTGTGAAACTTTGGCCCGGACTTGGTTATCGGACGCTCATACTATTTGGTCTCCTTTCAGTGAACCTTGAGTCCGGAAGATGGCTTGGTCGGACAATGATTTTTCTTGACCCTGTTGATGACATTTTTGGAAAATGTGCTTGTCAGAAGGACAGAATTGCACGAAATACCAATCACCGAGATTCCAGCATGCGTTTTATGGTTTACTTGGAATCGGTTCGCTGGACCTGTGTTGCTGAGACGGTGTGAATGTAGGTGGAAGCATAAGTTGGTCTCGGTTGCTTCACAATAGCTGAATGATATTCCAGATTCTTCAGCCGCGGGCATTCCGCGGTCAGTGTCAGCAGAGTTGCACTGGAGTGTTGTTCAATCCGGTTGAGAAGATCAGTCCTAAGTCTTGAATCGTGAGGCAACTAAAGAGCATAAACGAAAAAGAGACACCTGAACTGGTCTTCTGTCATGGTACTTGGCTTGAACTTTTCGCATACATGACTGGCTTTATTGGCCAGAGTTGTAAAATTATCTGAATCATTTTTATCAACTTCAGGCACTGATAACGCGTGCTGAACAAGATTGATTTATTGCCGAAAATGTCGGAGTGTTGTTTCACGGTCTCATGAAATTAGAATTCGAGAGCTCACTTTGATAGAATCACACTGGCAATAAGTTCATATTTTCGGGTACCCAATTTTTACGTCAACGGGCGCATCATCGAAGCTTCATCAGCCTTAGTGAGGCCTGCACGGAAAACGTCCTCTCACCACCTTAATGAAGAGTCATAATTGACGCCCTCATCTGGATCACGCAGGAACCCTTTGAGGAAGCCAGCCTCTGCACCTTTGATGTTAGATCGGAACACTGTAAATCGAACTGGTGTATCATAGACTTGATCAGCTTCAAATGGGCTGCATCAAAAGGTGCCAGTTCTTGTTGGAGGACTGATTGAACTTGCTCTGTCAAAACTGACACGATGCGTTTCGAAATATCTATCTGTAATGATTGACCCCGTCGCCAAATTTTTATGGATCTTCGCGTTCCATTCTGCGTTTTACCTACGGTCTGTTCAATCGATCTCCTTTTCAAGTTCTATCGCACTATCCAGTTAAGGTAAATCAGAAGGCTACTGTACAGTACCTCAGATGGCGATGTATCTACGTGGAAAAACATAATATTTAAGGCAAAAATAGATTGTTCTCGAAACTCGGGTGTCCAACCACACTTATTTTGCTCCGTCAGATCGATTAATTTTACTATATCCTTACTAGCATAATCGACTGATCTTTCACCGAGTTCTGCCGAACTGCTTGCAAGCTTTCGTTCTGATGAAAGTTAAGCCTCGTGCAATCCGGCAGCTTATTGAATATTGACTGATTGTCCCGGTTTGACACGCCCAGACCGATTAGTAACTTTGCTTCACGGAGGTTTTCTCGACGCCCTGACAGGGCAAACGGAAAGTCCCTTTGGTTTTTGCCAACCCGAGTCATCTGCCGTGGCGCTGACGAGGAATTCGTTTATCAATCGGGAGTCAAGCCAGCGTTGTTGCCGTTTTGTCAGTTCTTCTCTAAGGTTCACAAACCTAGCCACTGCCGTTAGAGAGCACGTCATCGTCAGTAACTTTGCAGCATTGCTCGAACGTGGTGAAAACACATGATCGTCAACGCTGAGGTTAGAAGCTAAGAAGTGGGTACATGAGCTAAATAGATGGATCATTCACTCAGTTTCACTAAGCTACGGTGCAAGGGTGTTGATTTGGTGCTAAAACGTAGCCTGCTTTGGCCAGCTCATCAGCCTCATCACCATGAGCCGGACGAGGTGCAAAAGCCATGTGTAGAGTGAACTAATTGAAAGTCAGCCAACCGGTTATGGTAGCTATTATTCGAGTGTTGCAACTAAATCAAAACTTACCGGTCACTCGGAAAAGGCAGGTGTCAAAAATTTATGAACCAGTTTGTTCCTAGCAAACGTTGGTTGCAGTCACCTGGCACCCTATATATACAATCTGTTTTGCACTAATAAACAAGGCTGTTTAGAGGTTATGAGGCCTCCTTCCTACCTGTGTTCAGGAACCATAGAACATTTGGCTCGTGCGTTGCTCTCACCCTCTGATAGAATTGCTCAACGTGCTACGTTCAATGAAGTGGGTAGTGTTCGGGAGATGAATCATGATAATGAATTTCATTCTAAGAGAGAAAGCTATGAGGAAATCCCTGAACAGTGAACCTGGTCATGTTCAATCTCAGCAGAATTCCGCGGTGAAGTCTAATAGATCCCCCTTTGCATTGCCTGTGCAAACGGGTTGATATATCATGGTCAGTAGCTTTATGTGATTATCCACTTGATGCTATGTAGTAATCACACAGAACTGAACTGACAAGACGTAATGAAACTGGCCCCACTACGCAAACCAAAATAGCAAGAAGACCAAGGCTGCGAAATAGCACGTTAGTTGTTTTACAAAACTGGTTTGTATGCATATGTTAAATCAGGGAAGATAATTGGTAGACTCGAAGGTGACCTATCACAGGGAGCTTTTGTCGTACCTGTTCTCGGCTGTACCTGGCCGCATCACGTGTGGCAGCTGCTGAATCACTACACGCGCTTCTCTACAGCGTCTTCTTGCGGGTTTTCCGTTCTTTTCTGCTCTTGACTTCATATAGAGTTCCTTGCTTCACATTTTTCTTCATTTAAGTAATTTTTTTATATAAGAACTGCTTAATATTTCAGGAGGGAGGTCGCAACCAATTAGAAGCAGCCAACTGGTGGCAGGATTTGAACCGGAGTATGAGGGGTTTAAAGTTCACCATGGTGACCGTTTGACAACCCACTACGGATATTGGTCAGAATTGCCCCAGTAAAGCATGGGTAATGGTTGTCCAAACTAAAGTGAACTGAGTGTGTTTTTGTTTTTGCGAAGCAAAATTGACATAGTTAGTAATGGGAATCTTGTCAGTGGTGCAATATGGGTGAAAGATTTGCACTTGGTCGATGAACTGTGACTCTAACGTATCGATCAACTGAATTTTTTTCAAAAGTTTACTTGCACGGGAGTCTTGCAACCTGTGGTTCTTGACTGTAAAAACCTGACTTTATACCTCAATCTCGAGCTACGTGATGATAAGTTCCATTCCAACCAATCACGACCCGCCCTGTTTAATGCACGCGCCTATCAAAACACATCTTTTTTGATATGCAATAAACAGCACTGGGTGTGGTTCATGCCTAAACAGCGGATGTGTATGTTCTGCCGAGTATACCCTTACCGTTCATGTATACGTCACGTGATTCCATTAGGCGTATTCAATGTCAATTAATCACGTTGCTGTTGATCCAGAAGCGGCCTGCGTTTAATTACTTGCATACATTTCATCCTCATAAAAATGCCGTTTTGAACGTCAATAATTCCGACATGGTCAAACAAAATAACTTGATTTATTGATTTCCAGTCAGTTACTCAACCAATCCATCAGCCGATAGGTTAATCGACCTCTCAACCAATAAATCATGGTTGCGAAGTTGTAACCTTACATAAGACAGCAAGTAAAGAATGGGTCATTGTGAAGAAAGGGAACATCCACAACAGAAGCCATTTTTCTACACGAGAAAGAGCTTTGTATGTGCTTTATTTGCATATTCTAGTTTTTGGCTGAGATAGCACAGAACTACTAACGTCCACGTCCTTGAAAAATTCCTCGAAATTTTCTTTCCCTCTTTGTGGCTCGGGCTGGTTGGACTATTGATCAAAATGTGTCGAACATTCATTCTGCTTGTTGCAATAAGAGCACAGCTTCCCTGTTAACCTAGTATTGTGCTGTCTGTGTGAATAACCTTGATAGTGATCCTTCGCTCACTGTGGCTGCTTTCCCTGTGATTTGTTGTTGGACGAGATAAATATCACACACTCATGTGCATCCTGAAGCAGAAAGCGTGCAGTAGCATGTTTGTTTAGTGCGGTTCAAATGGTAAACCACAGATGCATGCAAAACCACGTGAAGTAGGTCAGTCTGATCGAAGAGTATCGACTAATGAACTGTAGCGAGTCTGTTTGTGCGTCACTGTATCGGTTCTCCGTTACTCCGACATGCAATATGCTTTTGAAAGACGTCGTATTGTCAAACCTTTTCATTGTGAATGATCTTCTACAGAAATAAGTATTTTAGGTGTCACAGTCTGACTTGAATCTGGAGATCTTTTATGCTATTTGTGCAGCCCTAATCATGTATTTTTGATATTCTGTGTTGCATCACTCTCCTCTGAAGGAAGGCTACGGTCAATCTAAGTCGGTGTTGTCATGGGTCCTGGTAGTATAAACTCCACTTCGAGGATGCACTACCAAACCGATCTGACAGTACCTTGGATCATGTCTAATTCCTAGTTAGTAGTAAGTTACAAGACTTTGGAAATGGGTAGGACATAGATGCTGTCATGGTATTCAGCCTTACAACAGCAATTCAGTGATGCCGTTCGATAGCACAAAATCGTACATGCTCAGGGGTCGGGATTGAAGGCAACCAAAAGGACAACGTCTTGTATTTGAAAATAAGTATTCAGGTTGAGAGAAAGCTGGAGCGGAGGTCACTTATCACTGGGGGTTAAGAGGCATCGTCTTCTGATGGTTCAACAAAGACGGCCGTCAAACTAACGCTATCCATCGGTCAGACATACTACCTGACCTGAAATAGTCTCCAGACATTTCCTCTTTGAACTAAATCCAAAACGGCCAGTCAATGATAAATTAGGAACTTTATACGCTTAAGGAAAACCGATTTCACGTTTATGTAGTTTACATTTTGGTAAAGTCGACAGGGAAGAGCAATTCCCATTTTACATAAAATGATCCCCAATGCGGAGCCAACGGCAAGCCTACCAATGAAAGCCATAGAATCACTGTACAGCCTGGATAACCTGGTGATTAGGTGTTTGATTCACAACAGTTTACTCCCGAGGTTCAAGCCCCAGTGAAGGCTCGGTGGTTGCGCATTGCAGCTGAGGATTATCAACAAGGTTGAAGTACATGCACAGTGCTTCTATGGTTTTCATTCGTCAATAGTGTTGGTACTCCATGACGTGTCATGCAAAATCAAGACTTCAACTACTTATATGCACCTCCCATATGATGCATCAAATGGCCTAGCATATTTCAATGTGGCTTCAGAAGACAACGTAAAGCTAATTCATCATGACTGCTTCATCAACCGAGCAAGGATCAATCACGTCATTAACTGCTTGACATCTTTACCAGACGAAGTATTACGTGATCGCATGAAAACCAAACTACTGGGATATATGGAGGCCCTGTCGATCCCTGCTTATCAACCTGCACTTTATGAACAACGCGACTTTGTGATCAGTCTATAATTCCTGTGGTAACAAAGTGTGATAACTATTGTATGTTTATCCCATAGACATGTATGTATGTGTGTGTCGAATGGCTTTGTGTTCGTTTCTATGCATTCCGCTCATCAGTTTTACTATAAAAATAACCACTTTGACAGCAGTAAGCACTTTGTAAGCATGCAGTGAAATGATCGAGGATACACCGTGCAACCTGTGTTTTTGACTTCTGTTCTCAAACTGACAACTTCCCAACCCGTCTCTTGCGTTACAATCGGTAATGCCTTGAATTAGAGATGGAATTACGAAATGTGAGTGCTCAGACTACTTAAACCGATATTGTAACGTCCGCAGAGGTCGATCGCCACACCTGTCTTGTTGATGATTGGATGTGTACTAACTGAACTCCGGAGCACCGAGTTTTCTTTCTGTGTCTGCAAATCGTGCATATGCGGGATCCACGGAAGAACAATGCATCCAGCATACTAAAATATGCCCATGGTTTCTGAGCTCATCGATTAACAGTGAAAAACGAAAGTTGTATGAGTTAAAAAATGGAGCCGATTTGCGTCATAAAAGGGGGTTTTCAGGAAAATCACTCAATGCGTATCTTTTGCTATCTAGCATTCCCTGGCTGAAGATGCTTCTTGCTCCAGTATAAGACCCGTCAAGTGTTGATATTTTTGCCTAGCTGACTGTTGTTGGGACTCCTTCTTTCACTCACAAACCTCAGGCCATTCTGCTAACTCTGCACTCAGAAGCACGAGACTCGAGTTTTACTCTTGTTAGAACTCATCCTTGGTTCGTATCCCTCGTCACACCGAGGGCTTGAACCCGGGCCTTCTCACCCCGAAGGAGTGTGCGTTACCACCGCGCCACTCCACCCCATGGTCGGGGTTGATTTGAATCATCTAGTTTACTTTGTTCAGACGTCGTCCTCTATGACAAGTATTGATGTGCCAAAGGAAAGATTTTTATCGATCAAACAGAAAATAGCACTGAGATTAACAGGCCATTTTCAGCTCGGGTCATTCTTCGCTATTCTGTAAGTGACCATGGCTACAACCCGGGGAGTCCACGGATGCATGATAGGCATTTCGTCTTGGTGTCTTGTGTGATCGATTTAGCCTCTTCTGTGGGAACCATCAAACCTCTTCCAGATTGACCTTCTCGCTTCGATTCATTTGTCGATTGCAGCAGAGTATTTTTTTAGATAGGATTCAGGACGGGCAGCTGACTGAGTCGTGTAGAATGTTTGGTGATGCAGTTCTTCTCTATGGGTACACTAATACTTATGTCAGTGCCAAATAATCAGGGCGAACGGTAGTCGTCTCAGACTAGCGGAGGAGAGTATGGTCAGAGAGTTAGTTAATATAGCCACAGAGAAAAGGCACACACAAGGAACAATAAACTCACCACTGATTACAAGTTTGATAGTAGATTTCTGGAAATGAAAATGTGAACATCCGTGATCGCCTTGTTCCAAATGGTGAAGGAATGAGCTCTGGATATAGGAAGCGAAGTTCTTGAAAATGTGCAAATCAAAGTTAAGTTTGATTTGTGCAGATTACTTGGTATTCCAAATCGGAATGAGTAGTCGAGTCAGAACGAGGCAGATTCATTCAAGTGGTAGTTTTTCGTTTTACGGTATCGGGCACGTTTATTATGTATTTATTTATTCACTAAGTTTAAACGGAAGTGCAACCAAATGAATGGTATATCAAGGGACGCGATAACGTACGAAAACATAAAAAATCACAGGTCGGTAAATTGATTAGGGTGCACGAGAAATAACTCGCAGAAAAATCATTGCTTGCTGTGACAACTTTGATTGATTGGTGGCCAAAACACAGCCTGTCTTTCCTAGCAGACCAGTGGTATCACGGTGAATAGTGTGATGCACAAGCAGAGCCTGTCCAATATCGAGGTCCAGGTTAGGTACAACGTAATCATGGCTGACAGGAAAGAGGATCGATCGCGTGGGTTGATGAAGTGAGTGTAATGAGCAGGCTACCACCAGCCATATTGGTGTTCGGTAATGTAGATGTAGGATCCTGTTGATGCACTTATTGAGCTTTTGTGTTCATGGAGTATTCTGTGTTTTTGTGTTTTTCAGATCGAACTCGAGCAACCCCCGCGGAAGACACTGATCCTTGCGTACTACACACGAATCCCATAAGGCAAAGATTGGTTGTATCACCGACCAGTTAGAGGAGACGGCACTAGATACCATTGAGCTAATTCGCATCCGGTGCAACGATTCGTAATAGTGACTTAGATTCCTATGTAAACTATATGTTCCGAACTGATAAATCTCAGTTGTTCGGAGACACAGAGGCTTTCTTCTTAATTATTGACAAACACAAGACACAACACCTAGTGCACTTTCTGTTTACGCATTTCAAGTTTGGTCATCTCGTGCTGCTAACTGCTGAGATAAATTAACAAGGAGGCAGAATAGCTGCGAGTGGACCAGTGACCGTTGGAGATATGTCATGACGTGTAAAGATGAATGATCTGATGCGTACATAAACGGAAGATGGTTTTCTAGCCTACCACCTGCGTTAATATCGAGATTGTATTCAACGAATCTACTTATACAGACTCATATATATATATATATATATATATATATATATATATATATATATATATATATATATATATATATATATATATATATATATATATATATATATATATATATATATATAGAAGGATCCATCTTTCCGACATTCATCTTTCCTGTCCACAAAGCTCCGATACTGTCGCTCGATCAGATGATTTCAACTATCGTTGGCCGACAATCAGCCATCAATGTTTAGCCAATAAACTCCCGTTTGAAAAGTTAGTTATCTTGTAATCTGTCCGATTCGGGCATGACAATTCTGATCACCGATATGAATGACCGAGTGCACAATAACACCGACGTATTAGCATGTTAGGGAGTGACACGTGACTGCCCATGCACACAGAATAAACCCCTGATTAAGGAATCCCTGCATGAGGGACAGTTTTCGACTGACTACCCTCCAGTATCCCCAGAAGTTCCCAGAAAGAGACACTTCACACTAAGGGAAGTTTTGATCTCCCTAGTGAGTGTCCTTTATTGAAGAGTTTTGCCGTGTTCACCATCGGATAATGCACTCGTTTTAACGAAGGCCGTGGTCCCAAATGTGAAGATACCTCAGACCAACAATCGACCATTAAGTATTGCAATTTAGCTGAATATCACGTTGATCTTCTCGCGAACTTGGAGGATGATCCATGTAACTATCAAGATATGGAGACACAGGCAACCGAAATACAACAGGTCCCATTTTTCACTCAGTGATGCCCTGGTTATGATCTAGTGATCTGACACGAATCTCACCACAACAACTAGCGCAAGCTCTGTCAATCATCCATTGTCACACGAATCCCAATAGGTTCAATGAATTCGTTTTAGGATTGTGCTTGTGTGCCCATGATAATTGTGTCTACCTGACCAGTCGTACGCAATGGACCAGCTAGTACTCAGACTATGAGAACTAGAAACTGACAAGACCAGACTAGAGTATCAGGAAAGGATTTTTTCAGATTTGATGAATATAAACGTGTTTACCTATAACGGGAGGCATATATCTATTGGCGGAACATGCTGACCAATCATTAAACGACTCCGCTGTGTCTGGATGATCTGGCTGTCAAGGTCCGGTTTCACCTGATTGGCTGGACACATGTAATGAAGATATAGCGCACTGGACCGCGAGCGGAAGCACTCAGATCTCCGCAGTCCCATCGTGGCATCTCCACACCTCTTTCTTGCAATGTTATGATGCTTTAGAAACGGGGTCACCGCTGACTGGAGGCTGCTGAATGGGCAGTTGATCGAAGGCTGCAAGACTCTAACGAGGGTCTGCAGGATTTGAAATTCATTACGATTACCATTTGACTAGACTTCTTAGGCTTGCTCAGAATGCAGGTCTCTCCCACCTGACCAGTAGGTAGTCCCTCACAAAAAAGCAACGAAATCATATTTTTGTTTCTGGAAAATCCACTTGCATTCTTCACATCGAAAAGTCGGACGCCCGAGCGGTATTCACACCGGACTGTTAGGACCGCGATAGCTCAGCTGGTAGAGCATCTGCCCCGTATGCGGAGGGTCGCCGGTTCGATTCCGGCTCGTGGCGTCCGAATTTTCGATGTGAAGAATGCAAGTGGATTTTCCAAAAACGTACGATTCAGGCTCCTTGTGCCGACAATACATTCTCTGAAATCATATTTCTTGTGAGCAAGAGTTTTCCATATGTTAGTAGATGCTTAAGTGGATGCCACTTTTCACTCATAGACTACTTCCTCACCACTAGCTCTCCTTCGGCGTTGACTGCAGTAAACCTCTTGATGTCGATAATACGGAGAGGAGTTACGCTATCAAGATACCCTACACAACTGATGGTGTTTGATGAAAATAAGGCTTAAGCAGTCCGTAATACACTACACGGTAACAGATTGTAAATCCCATTGATAGACCTAGTTATAAGTTAACATTTCATAATTGAACCATTTGAAAATAATTGCACTATTCATAATAATCGGACTGATAGGAAGTATTGAAATCACTCCAACCCGGAACCATGCAAACAGAAACGTCGAGGGTGTCACGGCTGCTGGACTGCACGGTTATTCTTTCGAATAGCTGATTTGTACTGATATTTTAAATGAAAGGAAATGATGGGTAAATTACAAATTAACTAGTCGCAGAGAGCTTTTGTTGTACTTTCTCACAGTGATCCTGATTGGCTGGAGCTCTTTTGCGTATGTAACCGCAAAGCTGTGCCGGGTCGTGTCCAGTGTGATATTTGCTGAATCACTACTATAATTGACTGCTTGCCTGACCTGCACATGCAACGTATCACATTGCCTAACAATTGCCGAAGCAACTAACCAACCAGCTATCCGTATCAGGTATTAGTTACTTAGGAATTTGGTACATTGAACGGCAAATAATGGCGTGCACTTGGATTCATCTAATGCTGCGTAGTGTAATAAATTATAGGCGTGCTCAAAACTGTGAACAGAAGTTCCAAGGCTGACCGATCATATCGAAAATGTCGATCAAATCAGATGCACACAGCCATTAAATCACTTTAAACTAGACACCGGAGACTATATATATATATATATATATATATATATATATATATATATATATATATATATATATATATATATATATATATATGATATAAAGATTGTGCCTCCACCGTCACAGCGTCCATATCCATCCCAGTTCCGTTGTACTCTTTTCGCACTGAAAAAAGCTGTGGTGGTCGGAATGCTTGACGTAAGTTTTAGATGCGATCGACTTTTCCGGTACTAAGTGGACTTAAACAAATCAGATTTCAAGCAACCAGTCGATTGAAGGAACGGAGGCTAGACCGAATTCCAGGCCTGTTGAGAAGCCTGGTCAATATTTGCTAAGCCAGTTGCTTACCTCAATGGATGACTGGTGAGGATCACCCAAATGTCCTACGGGGTTTCTAAAGTAGGCTGATGTGTCCGACCGAAGGAGATTATAATACCGCACTGGTTAAATCGGGTCTGGATGAGTGAAAGTACTCTGAAGTACTTTTGTCCTGACCATAAGCCACTTTATGTGACTGAGAAGAAAGATTCGAAAAGGAAGATTGCCCATAGCTAGAGGAGGGCGTGACACCGGAGTTGGCCGCTTTTGGGAAGCGGTTGTCATTCCCAAGTAGATCTAAGTGAAAATACCTATTCGTAAACAAGGCGCGCCCAAACTCTAAACTGGCAATTGCATTCTAATGAGTTTGGTGTCTGCGAAGCGTGTACAATATCTGTATTGATCATTTTCATTTGAACGTCTATACAAACAAGGGAACGGTGTACCACGGGACGTGATAAAGCATGAAAATGTAAGGAGATTTTCAGGTAGATTTCGTTATTAGGGTCCACGATGAAAGTCTTCTACCGGGTTTGCGCTTGCACTTTTCGTACTCTCTGTTTGGTTTCTTCAAGTTTTGTTATCTCATACTGGTGATTATTAAGGTAAATTACCGGTAGAGGAACAACCGAGCATGAACCGGTGGTCCGTTGGAAATTTGTTTTTAAAAGCAGGTCACTATATCTCGTAACGTGCAAAGATCGGTAGTGATCAAGCGGTTATCATCATGGATATTGGAAAGTAATGACTCGGGTTCGATTCCCGCCACCGCTGGTCACGCTCCCATTTCTCATCCTTTCGCTGGCCGCGGCTTCCTTACTGAATTTTTACGCATAGTTGTACAGAAAGACTAAAAAAGGGAGATAAAAAGGGTGTTTTCGTAAGATGAAGGATTTGGTGTTACAACCTACAACTTCTTGATTCATGCTCAGACGAGAGATGTTGTTGATTCTATATTCACTAATTCTCTGCGAGAATATTGAAAAGATTATTCCCAACGAGTTTATTCATCCAGACTCACATGTACATAAATAAAAGGATCCATCTTTCCTGTCCACAAAGCTCCGACATTGTCGCTCGATCAGATGATTTCAACTATCGTTGGCCGACAATCAGCCATCAGTGGTTAGTCAATAAACTCCAGTTTGGAAAGTTAGTTATCTTGTAATCTGTCCGATTCGGGCATGACAATTCTGATCACCGATATGAATGACCGAGTGCACAATAACACCGACGTATTAGCATGTGTTAGCATGACACGTGACTGCTCATGCACACAGAATAAACCCCTGCATGAAGGACAGTTTTCGACTGACTACCCTCCAGTATCCCCAGAAGTTCCCAGAAAGAGACACTTCACACTAAGGGAAGTTTTGATCTTCCTTGTGAGTGTCCTTTATTGAAGAGTTTTGCCGTGTTCACCATCGGATAATGCACTCGTTTTAACGAAGGCCGTGGTCCCAAATGTGAAGATACCTCAGACCAACAATCGACCATTAAGTATTGCAATTTAGCTGAATATCACGTTGATCTTCTCGCGAACTTGGAGGATGATCCATGTAACTATCAAGATATGGAGACACAGGCAACCGAAATACAACAGGTCCAATTTTTCACTCAGTGATGCCCTGGTTATGATCTAGTGATCTGACACGAATCTGACTGCATCAAGTAGTGTGAGCTCTGGTAATCGTTTTTTGCCATATGAATCCCAACAGGTCCAAAGGATTCATTTCACGGTTATTTTTGTGTGCCAACATAGGGTCATCACACCTGTCTTGAAATTTCTCATTTTTGGGATCACTTACCGGAGACAAGTTTGAAGAGCAATCTGCGATTAATTCCACGTGGCTTCTGACTGTTGATTTCGACCTTTCGTCAGTTACGTAATGATGGTAATGGAGAGATCATCATTACGAATTCCCGCGAGACCTTGCTATCTCGGCTTCAAGTTTTGCTGGTGCCAGTAATTCTATAACCTCTTTTTCGTCAAAGTTCCTTTCTAGAAAAAGCCGGTTTGTTTTATAGGAACTAAAATACTCCACAAATTATAATTAGTGTCACTGTTATCACTATCAATATCATTTTCATCAGTGTTCTTGATTCGCTCTTTTATACCAGAAGAAGGTGTGTCAGTGAATCAATCAGAGACGCCCATGGACCAACCAATCAGATGTGTCTGAACCTGGTTTGGTGAGATGATTTAAAATACGACTGGATTTCGTTTTGATTGAGCATGATAATATTTAACAACAATGCAGTGATTTCGTTTTCAGTGCTATCGATCAATTTTAGTAGCCCCGAATCTATAATGGTATGTGCTGACTCACAGTTGATAGCCCGCCAGGTCCCACTAGCAATCAGCATGTTGGCACCTGTCCTGAATCCAGGTCAGTACTCCAGGCAGTGGATACACCAGCGACTAGGTAGCAGATCGATAACAAGTGAACAGATTCCCAGTCAAGTAGTAGCTGGTCATATCATTAATCAACCAACCGGAAAAAGCCCATTCGATGCAAATGTGAACCAGTTAGTTTGCATTGCAATGCTTGAAGGCAGTGATGGCCAAAAACGTGTTCTGCGATAATAAACTGAGATCATTCGAGGGCAGGAAAGTCTTCTCACTAGATTCTGTGCGACGGTTTAAAACCGTATCCCGTTGATCCTATGCACACGCAAAACTGACAGCATTTGTAGATCTCTCAGCGATGGTCACACAACCATCAACGAGAACTTCAGACCTTCACTTTCTGGGTTCGATTCCAGCACAGGTCGGTCGCTTACTTAGTTGGCAGCTTATGATTGGAAACACTGACTCCCCCTCACGAATCTGGATAGAGAAGTTCGCACTATGTATCGTCGACTATTTCTGGGCATCCGTGCACATGCATACTGGCCCTTCCCTGGTTACCGAAACCTTTCCCATTTTTATCCGCTCCTACTACTTATTATTCACTTCAATCTTGTCTCAGTTTCACTGGTTATTCTACTGAACAATAAAATCACATTAACTACAGTAGGCGCATGTACAGAAGACACGAAGCGGCCCAGGATACACTGTGCAGTAATTTGATTGACTGGGGTCCTCTGTCAGAAATATTGTACAAAGTTCTACAATAAATAATTGTTTATATATATATATATATATATATATATATATATATATATATATATATATATATATATACATATATATATACTGTTCACAGAAGTGCACCAATTAGCACAATTTGATCGTTAGAACGGCGTCATTTCTGACCGGATCTCCGGGATGAAAATGTTGCGGTTACCCACGAGATTTGCGCTGTCACTATGAATAATGAACATTGATTTATTTCCTTCAAATACTATGCTGCAATAAACAATATTTCCGGATGTTAGTCTTGGCTAATCAAAGGCTACCGATTACGGAAGTGGCCGGCCGTGGCGCGAATCTACCCCGGAGCCTCGTGGTTCAAATTATTTGGAGTTCTGCGCTGGTTCACCGTCGGTTTGGGTATTATCATCACCACAGTTACCAGACTACTCTACGTGGATGTTCTTAGTATACTGGGCCAAATCTCCGCTAACTGCAAAACGGTATTGATTGACACCCAGGATTCTGTACCACGGGGCAGACGGCGGATTGGGCTTGTAGAGACCTTTCTTCTTTCTCCCAAATTTATTTTACAAAATCCACTCATTCTTCTACCGTGTCAACGACACTTAGTCATCTCTGATCTGAATCGATGTAGTGCGCCCGCTTTGGTCAAACGGGCACCACCGTCGGCTTCGGTCCTTTGGTCCCGAGTTTGAACTCTGCTTCCGCCTCCCGCCACCCGAATTGGCAGTCTTCAGTTAGCCGCGACCCCCGCCCTGAAGTAGTATCCCATTATTGTGTAACGAAAGGAAGTAAATAGTAATTTAAAAATATCTAGTTATGGTGTAAGTAATTTCAGTGCAGTTCCACAGTCTCTACGGGTATCACTAATTCCCAGGTTTAAACAAGTCCTTCAGGAATACAAACAAAATACCAGCCTAATTTCAGGAACGGAAGCAAAACTACAAATTATGAGTAAAGCCTTTCCAACAGGTGTGCATAATTGGGGTAAGACGAATGAACTATCGAGTAGAAAGGAGCAATCCGACATTATATATATATATATATATATATATATATATATATATATATATATATATATATATATATATATATATATATATATATATATATATATGCACACAGAATCTTAAGGTCTTCCACGCAAATCAGACACGGAGATTGAAAAATTGCCGGCAGATTATTTTTGTAAGCCAGGAAGAGCAACGGGCATACAGACTACTGATTTCGCTGCTCTTACCGCGAATATCTTCCCCTTAAGGCAATCCTCGATCCGCAGAATTAACAGGGCCAAAACACCATTTTTCTTCCAATGTTGGAGGAGATTTCCTGCTGATAGGGACTGGCTGCTAAGTCTTATGGCCGACTGAGTTAATATTACAACTAGATCATCGACCACTAAGGGATGCGTCCAGTCTGCTCCTGGGGACTGGTTGGCCTTGGTGGTACCTAGAGCGGGCGGCACCTCTACCCTAGTAATTTTCTCGTTCGAAATACAGGCCGCATCTAACGCAACCTGTCGGGGTTGGCGAAGCATCGGTGAAGGAGCATAGAGTGACAGTTAGTGCCTCGCCACCGTACACACCTTGTGCTCATCTGTCACTACTAAGGAGTTATTATCCAGTAGGACTGTAATGGTAGTTGTGGCCCTTGTCCTCCTTCTCAGACAAGCGAACGAACGCTCTGGTGCACAAAATGAGTGCAGTGCTGGGGTTTCCTCTAATATGCGTAGATTGTCTTGCTTCATTTGGATGCATTGATTTTGAATACTGTAACAGTGGTTGCATTCTTCTGCCGTTGTGTCATATAGTCTACATGCACGATTCCGAAGTTTTAAAAGACGACTGAGTTGCGAGTCCAAACAAGGAGGACCCTCTGCACGATGTGGCTGTCTGGACAGTGGAGCGAAGGTCTGACATAGTTCAAGGAATCCATCACGAATTAATCCCCCACAAGCTTTATCTATGTCATAAGGGCCTTGAGGATATCAAGGCGCTTAGGGTTCGCCCCCCCCCCTCCTGACTTGTTCAAACGGCCTTCGCCGTACTCTGAGTCCCCCCTGTGCTCTGGGTACGAATACGGCACTTAGCTTCCAGTGGATCGTGAGTACCACGCGGTCCCTTATGCCAAGTAGTAGGTAGGCACTTCATCTTCTCCATATAGGAACATCTTGGAGAAACGACTAAGTCTTGAACAGAAGCATGAGGATGTTTTATTCCGTTAAGTTTCCTGACGTGTTGGTACCAGAACTGCTTCTGCATCGTTGAGGAGCCCACAGGAAAATGAATTCGTGCCCGACTGACATCGCTTGTTGACCAGGTCAACTTTTAGTAAGCTGAAGTCACCAAAAACTAGACAATGACCATCACCAGCGTATAGCCGAAAGTCATTAAGTCTTTCTGGAGGATCCGCTGCAGGGGGGGGGGCTACTAAACGACACCACTCCTCCTCTTCCAGTTACGAGGCTTCTGTCAGCATAGCAAAGCGAGTACCCCGGGAGGGTCACCTCCCAATACACTACATCTCTTTTTATGCGGCCAGCTTTGGTTAATGGAACGACGCCCATGCCTAGAGCCCATTGGATTTATTCAGCAGACCCATGACATTACGGAAAAAGAGAGCCTGTTCCCACTTGTCCTCAACCCCGTGTGGTCCCTTAAGGTACCCAGCAGAAGGTATCGCCTGGTTGATAAGAGTGGAAAGCTTCCACCTGAATTGAATAAGCCTGCTTTTTACCCGAAAACCCCGTACGAATAGATCTTTTTTTCACTGGTTCGGCGTTTATGTAACTCACTCAATGCCAACTTCAGCTTTTCTCCGTACTTTGGGTCCATATCACGATGGTGACGTACCTCCTCCCCTTTCGATCTGTATATGAGCTGTAGCACACAGCGCACATTTCTTCGGAACCTAGGACCACTTTGATAAGACGTGGGTTACTATTTTCATTCAGTTTCCCTATACGAAAAACAGCTAAGTTTTCCTCTTCTGGGAGAAATCTTACTGAGTAATTCCCGTAGGAGAGATACATCATGATCCAGTCAAGTTTGTTCTACGGATTCATTCGATCCCGATAAGTTTATCACAAGGAAGCACTGGGTCGTGGGTGGCGGCTGCTTCCGTTGGATTGGCTCGCCAGTTTTAGGAGCATCTATGGTTTCCTGCTGATCAGGATTGGGAGCTGTCTCCGCTGACCGTGTCTGTTCGATCTGCGAACGCATAGTTGTGGCAGTCACCTATATTTCTCGAGCTACCAGTTTCTTAGACGTTATCTGAAAAGACGTCAATTCCAATCACGGATTTCATCCAATGAGGTTTCTTTGCAACTGAAGATAGACTGCTTATGACTGCTAAGGCAAACTCTGCGAGAGACGTGGTGTTCGTTGAACTAGGTTCAAGAAGCGCCTGATTCTCATCTGCCTTGGATTCGGTTGCTTTGGTTCTTCTTGCGAGGGTACAGTCGATGCACATAATTATGGGAATGGAGGAGTGCAAGAACTCAGCAGCTAATACTTATCCTTAACCCTTTTCGTACAAGTTAGGGTAATCCATCCCTCACAACAATCACACACCGGGTCTTTGTCCCAATTTGTCCGCAAAACACAAAAGCATATTGATTAATGGAGTTAACTGAATTCATATTTAGGTAATAATCCACAGAGTCCCTTTTTAGAATCACACGGTGATTCTTCCAAAGCTTATTCTTCGGTTAACACGGCTAACCTTCAGAACGAGGACACATGGTCCCAAGTATGGATTTTTCGAAATGAGTGGTGCGGGATCGAATCTGGATGACAAGACAAAATTTTCCCGGAAGCACATGACCGGTTTCGCGGTTATTGTCGCTCATCAGGTATGCGTACCCGGTACTCTTCCGCCCAATCATCCTTATACTTGAGCACTCCACAGTTGGTTTGCAGCTGTATTCTCATTCGAATCGATTGGAGCGTGCATGGACTGGGAGTCCATTTTTGGAATCACACTGTGACTCTTCCAAAGCAAGCCATTCAAATGGCCATGACCTAGAAGACTGAGAGAATGACCAGGAGTGAAAATGGTTTCTGCCTATTTGGAGGAGCGTGCAAAACCAACCGTCAAATAACAACCGCTTTGGGTTAAACAAGAATTCATGTTTGACAAAATGGAGTCTTGCCACAGTTGGACACAAAACTATTGGACAGACATAGTTGCGTTACCTATATTCGAGTGATTTGAAGAGTTAACTGAACGGTTCATCAGGCGCAATGAACACTGGGTTCACCACTGAGAATATAAGAAGGTATTCCCGTATACTGAGTCCCGGCATGGATTCGAACCCGGCTAATGGCGTGTCGGTTATCATTGTACTGCATCGTGCGCGACTGTTTCACACCAATTCCATATAATTTTGTTCTCACGCATCATCACTCGTTTTGAGCATTGCTATCTCGACAACGCAGAACGATAGACTCACAAACTGAAAATCTCTAAGGGCCTAATTAATACAAACAAAATAAAATAACAGACAGCCTACAGGCGGCTCGAATACTTGGTGGAATTGAACTGTTCATGGAATTATTTTTCTTGCAGTACCAATTCTCGTAACAAATTTGAACTGTTCCACTTCTGCTGGTGCGATTCGAACCGCTGATACTGCGAAACAAATCGACAGAGCAAGTCGAGAATTTTCCCATCCAACTTTTCTGTCCAGGAAGCAATCCTTATCACCGTCATCGGTGAACGCTCACGTGTAAGGTCCGTGGTCCAACCAAGAGAATCCTACCATTTCAGCTGGCTCACCAGAAAACTGGTCTCACATGTACCGCATCATTTTGACCCTCACCCCTGGGTGTTCATGGCCTGACTCGCCCACGCCGGATGCGTGACTGTCATGACAGTCACGCGTTTGGCCTTTCTTCTAAGTTGACCTATGGGTCAGGCAGTGGGCAGATTTGTACTTTAAATCGCTCATGTTCACCTCTACAACTTCAACAGTACAAAGGTTGCGAAAAAATCAGAGTCCGATTTTGTATTTCATGGAACTTTTGTTGCCTAGGCAGATAGATATACATTGTCCTGTGATAGGATGAAATGTCGTCACGTACGCAGAAGAAGAGTTTGGCCTTGCTGTTCTCTGTAGCTAGTTCAGTCACGCTTGGCCAGTAACGAGACTCTAGTATGAAGCACGATCATAGTCTCTCACCCGACGTATAGCAAAATAATCCCCGGGTAACCGAAGAGGTTGACCAAAAGCTAATTCCGCAGCTGACGCATTAATATCAGATTTATAAGAGGGACGCAAACCTAAGAGCGCTACGGGAGCGCCTATACCGAGTCAGAGCTGTCCACAGCGTTGATCGAGGCTTTGAGCTGGCGACGGAAAGGCTCAACCATACCATTGGCTGCCTGGAGATATGCTCTCGCACGAGAACGGAGACAGCCTAACATACGCAATGTCTGTCTAAACAGGAGTGACTCAAACTGTGCGCAGCCGTCATTAGTTACTGTTGCAGGGCAACCATATCATGAAACTCAGAATTCCATAAGAAGCGGCTACTATGGTTTCTTTCTATACATTGGCAACGGGTGAAACGGTCGACTCTGGTAGGAAGGTAACGGAATCTTTCACGAAGACGGACAGGGCCAACTTTTTTCATATGAATGTGAGAAAACCGTGAGGATAAAACAGGAAAGAGGTCCTATGGAGCCACTGTATGTCTCCTTATTTTCGATCGTTGGCATTGAATGCATGAACGAGCCCAAGTATGAATATCCTTTTGCATGCCTTGCCAGACGTACCTATCTGCGACTAGCTTGGTGGTGGCTGGGATGCCAGAATGGGCTAAATTATGTAAAACGTCGAAAATTGTGCGGCACCAAGGCATGGGTGCGATGGGGCGTGGGTGTGGCAAATTTTTGTCACACGTTATCGAGCCCGAGGAAGTGTCTAGAGGGAACTCCGAAGGTTTAATTGATGCGACCTGGCCTGGATATGTGAAATCCAATGCCGAACGTTGGGCTTCCGCCATAGCTTCGAGGTCTATGACCGAAGGCTGACTAGAAATAGCGTCTACTCGAGAAAGAGCACTGGCCAGAAACGTGACGAGCATCACTGGAAAACTGTGCTACGAAGTCTAAGTGACGTCACTCACGTGATGAGTGTTTATCGGTTTGGTTGTGAAAAGCATACGCAGAGGTTTATGATCGATGAGGATGACGAATTATCTACCTTCGAAGACCTGTCGGAAGTGTCTAACAGCGCTGTAAACAGCACGTAGTTCCCGACTGAAAGTAGAATACTTAGTTTTAGCTGGTAGGAGACAACGAGAGAAAAAGGCCAGTGGTTTCCATAATAATGTAGACCGCTGCTTTAGCACGCCGCCTATGGCTTTGTCAGAGGCATCGGTGGCTACATTCAAATGGGCTCCAGTATCGAAATGAACCAGCAAAGTAGCAGAAGCCAACGAGTCTTTAACTGTATTGAAGGCAGTTTTAGCATCCACGGGCAATTCTATGGGACCATCTTTAGCACCTGGAAGCAAATCTGTTAAAGGCTGCATCAACTGAGCACAATTTAGAATGAAATACCGATAATAGCTTACCATGCAGTTGAAACGACGAACGGTGGCTAGTGAAGTAGGTAACGGAAAGTCACACTGAGTGCCTCGACTTTTTTGATAAAGATCGTGCACAGTGGCTGTTAAAGAGGAAATAGCAGGCTCAGTTTGTGAGGAAATCGCCGGACTGACCTTTGGCTCATAGGTTTCCCTAATTCTGTCAGCCATCTCGGCAAATTTTTCGAGACTTTTCTCCGTGGACACGCAAAGAACCCTGTGCATGTAGCTGGGAAGACGTTGGAGCCAAGAGTCTTTCAGGAGACTATTATCGATCTTAGTTGTTCCTAAAAGAGTCCGCAAGAGCCGGAGCAACTGCTAAAGTTTGCGATCTCCGAGCTCAGTGTCTGCAAAAAAAGACAATTTGCTGTTTGTCATACATGCCAATCCGGCTAACGACCGTTGCTTTGATGCCTTCGTAGGGGTTGGGTTGCTCTGATTCTAACACATCTTGCACTTCATCGACGATGTGTGGAGGAACAACAGCGACCACGCAGGGAAACCTACTACTTTCAGTAGTCACTTTGCGCGGAGCAAAAGTTGATTCTAACTGCGCGAACCAAGCGCTAGGGTTACTTTCCCAGAACGATGCGAACGGAACTGCAAGTGCATTTACCTCAGCGTCAAAAAATTTAGGGTTGCTCATATTGCAAAGGGTACAATAAATTAGGATTAATCAGAAAGTAAAAATCAAAGTAGTGAGAAAAATGTAAAGACTGGTGAAAAATATTGAGTTGCCACCGACAAAATTGAAAAAATGATATACCGGTACTCGAGGATCGACAACAAAATTAGAAAAGACAAAAGGATCACTAATTTAGTACTCCGGATTACCAGGTACTAACTAGATCCCGAGAATGACCTACGGAGTGTATAACAAGACAAAAGTTCCGAAATGTGTCAAAACACGGTAAAGGTCAGTGCAATAGGTGAAGGACGATTTGTATTTGAAACAATGTGGGTCACGTTTGCGTTTAGGAGTGACACCGGACACGATACTAGCTAAGGAAGCTAAAGGTTCAACCGTACGCAAGCAAAGCAGTCAAAAATGTCTTTTTCAAATGGTGGAAACCAATTGTCCTCAGTGCAAGCAGACAAGCAACACACAACCCTGTGACATCGAAGCACATACAAACTGCTTAGAGCTAAGTGCTAATTGGTTATATTTGTCTAAAGTAACTTTTGGTCAAGAATTTACGCATTCAAACTCAGTTAACTCCAGGTCACTACAGGTCTAGCTCACGCGTTCCTACTGTCGGTCCTAAATAAGTCGAGCGACCTCATGATGAGTAGCTTCCTTCGAAAGCACTCGAGGGTGGCAGAGTTTAGTGTTATATGGTTACTTTGCTTTCGTTCTAGTCCGAAACAGTATACTATGTACACAGACCGATATTTAGTGTGCCGTTTACTATATATATATATATATATATATATATATATATATATATATATATATATATATATATATATATATATATATATATATATATATATATATATATATAATGTCGGATTGCTCCTTTCTACTCGATAGTTCATTCGTCTTATCCCAATTATTCACACCTGTTGGAAAGGCTTTACTCATAATTTGTAGTTTTGCTTCCGTTCCTGAAATTAGGCTGGTATTTTGTTTGTATTCCTGAAGGACTTGTTGAAACCTGGGAATTAGTGATACCCGTAGAGACTGTGGAACTGCACTGAAATTACTTACACCATAACTAGATATTTTTAAATTACTATTTACTTCCTTTCATTACACAATAATGGGATACTACTTCAGGGCGGGGGTCGCGGCTAACTGAAGACTGCCAATTCGGGTGGCGGGAGGCGGAAGCAGAGTTCGAACTCGGGACCAAAGGACCGAAGCCGACGGTGGTGCCCGTTTGACCAAAGCGGGCGCACTACATCGATTCAGATCAGAGATGACTAAGTGTCGTTGACACGGTAGAAGAACAAGTGGATTTTGTAAAATAAATTTGTGAGAAAGAAGAAGAAATTTCTGTAAATTTACCGATCGGATCTATGCTTTTAAGCTAACCTATTTATCCATATAATGTATCATTGGTATGAAGAAACTGGATCTTAGATAACGGATAATGTACTTGTATTTGTCCTATTCGAAAGTCCAACTCAGTGAGCTAGAATTGAACTGGCCACTCTCCGCTTACCGGACAGATGCTCTACAAGCTGAGCTATGGTGATTCGAACAATCAGTTACGAAAAACGCAAGTGAATATTGAGCAGTTCGCAACAACCATTTTAAAGACACAGAACAACCATTCTGGCTCACTACTAATGTGTGCTTCTGCACCACCACGTGAGCTACGAAGTGATATCAAACGGCTGTGGACACTTCAATGATGATCCATCAGTGAACTGTATGAGATGCATTTTGCTTTGCTCCAGTGACTCAGCTGGTAGAGCGAGTGTGGTCCTAAAAGGCGGGTGGCTTCTTTCTGACGAGTACGAGTTTTGATTTTCCACCAGATACCCAGTGGCATACCTCCACTGATAATCGATCTGTTGCTTTTTTTTCAAGTCAGAACGCTTTTTATCTGCTTGAGCAAAACTTTTGTTTGTCATGATTCGAACCATCAAACCCGGTTCGCGAACACTGAATCTGATTCGTGACTCGAGATGTTACGACGCATGATTATAAAGTTCATCAAGAATTGATGCAAAACAGCTTACTAGCATCGTGTCTGGTTTATCTGGAGAGACAAACAATACTGAGGTCTCGGCGTGAGACGGAAACCCTTCTATCGCTAATCAACTGAATTCCCTCTCATTATTGCTGACTGAACCAGTCCCACTCGACCAACATGATTAGAGCTTACCCAACCCAATGGTCTAGTGATTCTAACTATATCGCATCGGTAAACAAAATTACGCAACTGATTTAGTCCCTAAAAAATGTTCCCAAGCTAAGTTACCCGAAGATGTTTCTTGTTGAGGAGTAAAATTCCAGTGAAAGTAATTCTTTCTCGGTTTTTGGGGGTTTATGGCATGGTGGGATGTTTTCTAAAGAGTAAATTCCCTTACAAATGAAAGGAGTCTCTTGGAGATAGGTTATAACAATCATAGGGATTACGATATGGGTTGGGGTTGGTATTACTGCACTGGCAACTGCGAATTACGGACACAATCGGCAGTGTCGCTTCGACCAGTAATATCTATCATGAATTCACTTCAGCATCAGTTGACGAAATGGTTAGTGAAATTGCTTGAACCGGTTCATAAACCAGTCGACAGACCCACTACCTAGGATAGTTTCAAGATGGTAAGACGTTCGGAGCAGTTCTTTCCTGAGGCAAGCATATGGCAACGCTTGACGTTCAATGATTATTCACGAATGTTCTCGTTCGAGAGGTCATACGTGTTGTGTGGTCAACCATGTGTCATTGGCATTCGCACGTGATTCATTCCCGTATTGGCTTTGCACTCGCGTGCGCGATGCCTGTCTATCCCACGCTCTGCTTTGTTCCACTTTACCAGTCACATGCGATTAGGTGCGTGTTAGATTGACATCGAGTCTTTCCTCACGTCAGCTTGACGCATCATCAAGCTTGGGCTTTCCATTATAGTGACATCTCATTCATTTCTGGCAATCATCACTTTATTGCCATCTCAGATATAAACTTTGCTTCATCACTCCGAACCAAGCTGCTCTTGGTTCGATCGCCAACATGACACACGCTCTTGTGAGTCCTAGCTGATCGTTTTTCACTCTGTACTCTTTGTTCTGCAGGTTCACATAAGCATCTGTGTGGCTCGTGACTTTGGTTTTCTGACTACTAGTGAAGCATCATTCGATTACTGACTGTAGTTATCAACCGGGTTTGTACGTCATTGGTCTCTTTAGCACTGCTCGCAATACCATTGGACCATGGACTTGTTTGCTCGCCTACCTGCTTACGTACGTGTTTACTGATGCGCTAATAAACGGATCTGTTACTTACTGCGTCCTCCGAATTCTGAACATAACAGTACCATCCACGACCACGTTGAACAAAAGCAACTCAAAGTCCGCTGACCAGTCTTAGTTCTCGAACTACATGGATCCTGGATGAACTCAACCGTCGGCATCCAAATATTACGCTTTACAAAGGAAGCAGAGTCGGATAGCTCATTGAACTTCCTTAATAGTGATATGACTAGGGGGATGATAGAACAGTCGCCAGATCTGCTGACTGAAAGGACACCTGGACGGGCCAGCAATTGCACTTCGACCGCTTTGTGCCTTTGGAATATAAACGCGGCCCGGTTCGAACACTATTTCACAAAGTGTGACGAAATTGCTCGAAGAATACGATTCACGCCGAATTAAAACTGCTGAGAGAGGTTTTGGTCGAAAAACGACTGAGTTCTGAGGAACTGCTGGAACGGTTACGCAGATGCGCTGAAATAAGCAGTTATCAAACGTTGCTTTACTATTGCCCTGCTTGCTATGACTTTTTTTTCGGCTGACATTTAATCGATAGACCAATATAGCCCAACATTTGATTGGCTCTAAATCTATCGATCACGGTTGACCGTGTATTGTGCTTAGGTCATGCTTGTTGGTCGATATTTTCTTCCAAGTTTTTCAATAAACCGTTGTTGTTCTGGTGTACGAATTATCGGCTTCAACGAGTTATCTGTTTGCGCCTCTCCGTATCCGTCTTTGGATTGAATTCTCGTTTCATGAAGGGTAAAAACTCTAGCATTACCTCCGCCAAACTTCCTTTGTAGCGATTGCCATCTTCGTTCATACTTTTACCACGTTTATTGTTTAACTGAACGCTGACTGCCAAGCGCGGTTGTCATTTGACCGTTGCTCTTGCGCACGCTCTCACGCATGCTCCCAAATACACGCTAACCACTATCTCTCTCAATCGCCTTCTCGTTCTCACGGGTCGTGGAGAATACTGTTCTGGTTAACATATTTGTGCAGTGCCGTACGTTAGAGTAACGTGCAGGTGGTCCACGCAGTACAAAGGACCGAAGCACGCGTTTAATAAGGAAACCGCGAAGTAAGGTCTAATCAACCTTACACCTTGATTGGGCATACCTGACGGGTTTTGAATTGGTAAAACTAGCCTACCAAGGCGGGTTTTGTACCGAAGCATGGAAGCCATCCACACCTTAGTGCCACGTGTGCTCTACCAGAGGAGCTGTGAGGCTACATCTTGGACTTCGGACCTTCCGCAATGGGATGATGCCCTTTACGCGCCCATATTGTGCCAACATATGGCATCCGCCACCGTGAACTAACTTGTAATTTGACTCCTTGTCTCAGGATTTCTCTATAAACTAACCAGTGTCTACCAACTGAATACAAGAACTTGTTTAGCTATTGAATGCGGTTAGGCACTGTGGTATTCATGATTGACTATACATGTGATTTTTACTATTTCTGTTGTATTCACTTACGCCGATAGTGTACATACTTGTGCGCAATATACGACGTACTACGGTACGTCGTGTGCCAACTCCGCGTTCTGATTCCGAGATATTCTGTGTGTGTGTGTGTTTTTGGTGTTTCACAGTTTTCGTGCCTGGGGTATATCATAAATTCTGAGGGCATTTCTCCAGACCCCAAGCGATTATCGCCTTTAATAGATGTGCCTTCGCCCACTAACATTCACTAACTTCTTTCTGTTTTGGGTGCATTACTGTACTATTCTCGGTTTATTCCAAATTTTCCTCAGAGGGCTAGCTGTTTGTTTGATTTTATTTCTTCTAAGTGTTTTTCATGGTCTCCAGTTCACGAGCACACCCTACGTAATTCGTTGACACTCCTGAAGTTGGATGGGGTTCTTTAACCGTTTTCGCCGAAGGATCATACCACGGTAATTACTGAAGCTTCTCTGTCAGGCATTGGTGCTATTCTGGAACAATGTAGCCCACCTGTGACCTTCATTTCACGGCGACTCACGAAAGCCGAAATGCATTACTCTCAGACCCAGAGGGAGGCATGGGTTGTCTACTGGGGTGTAAAACGTCTACACAAATATCTGTTTGGTACCAAGTTCACCATCGTCACTGACCACGAGGAGTTGAAATTTGTTTACCACCCAACACAATCACTAGCAAAGTCATCAGCCGTAATGGTTCAACGTTGGAGCATCGCATTGAGTTCTCATGACTACGACATTGTTCATCGAAGTGCTAAACACATTCAGCAAGCAGACTTTCTATCCCGATATGCTCGTACATCCATGCCGTCGCACACTTATGATTGCTTGTTGATTCAGCCAATTCCTGTGCGTAGAGAAGACTTGATTCATGATACCCGTAAGTACTTCGCACATGTAATCTCGGCTTTGCGTCGAGGATGGGAAAAAGACGGAAAGCAACGATTTCCGGACTTCTTTACTCCCAGAGAGAGCCTTTCGGTCACTCCAGATGGAATGGTGTGCCTTTATGATTGTATTATTGTTCCTCCGAAGCGTCGATCAGTCACACTTCAAGGTTTACACTCAGGGCACTTGGGAGTTGACAAAATGAAGTCCTTAGCCCGAGTACTATGCTGGAGGCCTGAGTTAAACGCAGATATTATCAGTACTACCATGAACTATCAGCGATGTCTACACAAGCTACATTCAAGATCAAGCAAATGGCTCCCGTGGCCAGTTTCTTGCGAACCATAGCAGCATGTGTGTCCGGACTACTGTGGTCACTTTCTGGGCAAGTATTATGCATTGGTAGTTGTTGATGCGTTTTCTCGCTGGCCAGAAGTATTTCGGGCTTCATCACTCACAGCCGAATTCACACCGACTGCACTGTGTAAAAACGTTCACTAGGGAAGGAGTACCGCGTGAACTTGTTACAGATAATGGTACTTATTTCTCTGCTAAGTTCCTTGATGATTGGTTGAAAGGACTTGGCTGTCGTCATTTGTATGCTGCACCCCGCCATCCTCAGTCTAACGGACTTGCTGAGAACTTTGTCCGTACTCTTAAAAGTGCTATACAGTCTATCGGTCCTCGGTCTTTTGTTGAACTAGACCGAATTGTTAATAATTTCTTGATGAAATATCGAAAAGCTTGTCATAGTACAACTAGTAAGAGTCCAGCACAGTTATTCTAATCTCGTTGTTTGAGAACCAGTTTTGAATGTGTCCCCTTTGCTGACGTAAGCCTTTTCAGAGGGAATGATTTTCTGCCATCCAGTGGCACAATTCTGGCACGTAAAGGTAATCGAACGGTGACCATACTTGACTGTCATGATTAGTCCAGTCATCGAAGACATATCGACCAGGTGCAGTTCAACACAGAAGGTCAGTCAGAGAACAATTTCACTGTTGTTTCGCCCACTAATGCTCCTATTGCAGATATTGACGTACAACGTGAATCTGGTGAATTATCCAAAGAATCTACTGCCAGAAGATCAGCAAGAATGCAAGCAACGCCTGCGAAGGACTACAAGCATCCGGAGCTAAATTCAACGTGTGGCGGATGTGGTATTCATAATTGACTTTTACCTTTTCTGTTGTATTCTCTTACGCCGATAGTGTACATACTTGTGCGCAATATACGACATACTACGGTACGTCGTGTGCCAAATCCGCGCTCTGATTCCGTGATATTCTGTGCGGAATAATGCTACGTTAATCTATACAGTATCGCAAGCAGATTTGACAACTTCCGAAACTCATCTGTTTGACTTCGTAGCTCATCTGGCCGTAGTGGGCGGTGTCCGAGTGTGGATTTGAATCCCCGCGGGATCAACGAATTTTGACATTTTGTTCCAATTCAAGAAAGGAGAACTTCCACAGTGCAGTTTCTCCAAGTTCGTGAATGCAAGTCACCCTATGGACTTTTGGCAATCTGTGCTATCTGGGTTGAAATTGGCGCACTTCGGATGAGAAAGAGGAAAACCTGGATCAAAGATACGGCTGTTCCTCCGGTACTCCTTTCCGGTATGTTTGAAGTTTATCTAGTACTTTGATAAAAAATAAACCATAAGTCATCAGCTACAAAATTCCACTCCTTTCAAGGTTTATATAGTGAATTTGGTGATTTCAGTGAAGTGAATTTTCGGTGGAAGACACCCTCATGAATGAATGAATGATCCCACAATTTCAAGGGACTTTTTTTGCTGAAAACCTACGATTTACTTATTTCTGTTCTCCGTAGATCTCTGCGGAGAGATGAGATCGAAGTTGAATTAAAAAATGTATGAGGATTTGAAAAAAGATTGAGTCTGCTGCCCACAAATCCAAAAGAACACCTGTCCAGGCTTTTGAAAAAGCCCTCGGATTTATGAAAAGTTTGATTCACAGTAAAACGGACCCAGCTACAAACTGGCTGTCGTCGAACAGGGAGCATCGCACAGTTCCCATTCGCCGTCTCACTGCTCTTGATAAGTAGTCCTGTTCAACAGTCTAAAATCGCCACATTTGTCTTTCTAATAGACTGGTACAGTTTTTGAATAACAAAAGGAAAGAGGATAAAATAATCCAAAATATACGGTACTATAATCAACCCAATGACCAAATATCTCTTGCTGGTCATTATTTGCATTCTTCCAGCGTGATATACGTTCAACCCAACCGTACTACCTTAATTCACTTGGAAGAACAACCGTCCCACAGGAAAAGGATAGCCCACTTGACTCAGCATGTCGCGTCGAATTCGGTAAGCAAAATGCCTTTTATTGACTGCAGCATTTCGTCCTTTGAGAACTTGCTCGGGATCCTTAGGACTGGACCAGCAGTTATGGAAAAAAGCCTCTCAGTAGTGCAAAAGGACGAGCTCTCTTCCGTGGGGTTTTCAAGCGTCCAATCTGCAAAAGGCAAGAAAATCTCCATGAGCCAAAGCTCAGTATGTGCGTCACGTGTTGATGCACTTTCGTTATTCGAAAATCAAAATGACTGCCTTTAGTTTGCTCGCTACTTCTCCCCGCTTCTGAGTTGGAGACTGCCGAATTGTGTTTAATTCCGGGGTTCCTGTGTTGTGCTATCACGGATTCTATTCTGATAGTTGAAAGGAAGTATGGATAGCTCACTGGTGACGTGTGTGCGTGTCTCACAATCTTGAATCCCCGGAGTTCAAGTCCCAATACGGAATCGGTTGATGTGCTCTTCTAACAAGCCTGGATGAAGCAAATGTGTGGTTTTTCCATGGATATTCCACAATGAGTTCAGCTCGGATACTAATCGGTGAACGATTTCAACACCCAGCGTGTCTGAAATGTGGACAGCATCCACCGTTTACTAACACGTGAACTCTACCAGCTGAACCACAAGGCCATACTAGAAGGTTTCGAAAATTTCACAAATTTTTCATACTGTTTGCTTAGTCACTTTTCATGAGTAAACATGTCCGTGTATTCAACTGATGGACACCAAGTGACTTACGGGGAAATCCAGCTATGGAGAGTCAAATTACAGTGTAGTCCGTTTTGTCGAATACTACGTACCAATGCATGTTGGGCAAGTCAGTGTTATGATCAGACTGCGGGATGTCCGAGGACCTCGGTATGATCTGTTAGACTTAAACTAATCAGAAGAAATGGCGTTGGACTGCGACGGCATCACAGTGTCACAGTGTGCTCTAAATAAACTCGCTGTGTCTAACTCTCGGTGAGGAAAGTGCTTTTCGCTTTCACAGTATAAAGTACCACTGAAAGATTGGCAGCGGCCCCATCCGGCCTTCACCCACGGTCATGAAAATTTAGAGATTGTTGAGCAGTTCGTCTACTTGGGAGGGTTTACAAGTTCTGATGGGAAGGTTGAAGATGAGGTCGATACACCAGCTCAAATTACAATAGCACACGATATCCGCCACACAGTCGTCTGTCTACAAGTTCACCTAGTGGAGAGTGCCATGTACTGTTGTAATTTGAGCTGGTCAATAGTACGGTCCTTTTACAAAATGTTCGAAACTCTCGGTACCATCTCATAGCCCAGATAGTAGGGGGGGGAGTGTTTTTGCTTTCATGTAGCTAGCTCCTGCCAGAGCCGGCTTCGTGGATGTTCCGAATGACTCCTGCTCATAAGAGTGTGTGTACAGGAACTGCACATGAAGAGTCTTGGGAATTAGGCAAGAAGAGGCTTCCCCAGCAACGGCTTTTTTATCGAAGCAATAACACTAGCCCAAACGCAACAGGGTTCTACCTGTAGGGCAACCGGAATTGTATGTTAGGAGTCGGGGCCCAAACGAACCGTTCGTACTCCTTTGGACGACGGTCTGCCAGTCGAGGATACCCAAAAAGTCCAAGTGAATATAACCCCGCTCACGATGGATGAGTGACAGGCAGGAAGCAAGGGTTTTATTTAGTAGTGGGCCACTTCGTGCATGCCTCGTTGCTGTAAGTAGGCTCCTGTGGCTTTTATGTAGGGAGTTCGCTGCCAGGCAAGAACTCACCACAGCCCCTAACAACGCGGAGTTGCATTGGTCTGGCTACTCGCCCTCGGCCCGTCCGACGTGGTTGACCCTGAAGAAAAGCTTTGCGCTCCAAACGTCATAGCACTCACGGTCATCGTAACATGCCAATCCGATCACTACATCAATAAGGAGCAGCGAAATCGGTCAGGATTTACGGCTCCACAGCGTCAGTTTGAATCCCAGTGAAGCCACCGGCATGTTGCATGGGAATCAGTTCAGCATTTGTCAAGTCGTATTTATTAATCAGTAGGTTTAAAAAACCGAAGATCACTCAAGTTCTACTACTAAATCTAGTAAATCAGTACACCATGGACTAGCCATATCATGCAACGGAATAATTCCAATTGCTTTGTAGACGAAGTGAATGAAAATACGATGTTACAAAATATTGTTGTGACACTACATTCATTTCTGGCAATCACCACTTTATTGCCATCCCAGGTATAAACTTTGCTTCATCACTCCGAACCAAGCTGCTCTTGGTTCGATCGTCAACATGACACACGCTCTTGTGAGTCCTAGCTGATCGTTTTTCACTCTGTACTCTTTGTTCTGCAGGTTCACATAAGCATCTGTGTGGCTCGTGACTTTGGTTTTCTGACTACTAGTGAAGCATCATTCGATTAGTGACTGTAGTTATCAACCGGGTTTGTACGTCATTGGTCTCGTTAGCCTTGTGTGCTAACACGCAGCACTGGAGCTTAACTTACCGTTGAAAAGTCATGGCTGTGCACACGTCAATTCCAGTCAGCCACCTTCTCTTTCGTCCTCATCAGTCATGCTCAATCATCTGGCCCCCTTGGCTAATCATGCGATTGACCTGTATAATTTGCACTTTTATCGAGTTCACTACTGATTTGTTCGGACACACACACACACACACGCTATCCAATTCGAAATGCAGAACATTACCATATTTGGACAGGGATAATGACCGTGATATTTGTTCTTGGCTCAGTGCGTGTGTGATAACCAGCATTTTGTGTTAGGAATGTGACTTGAGAAGGGCTGGATCATCGTAAATCCCAGGTCATGTGAGTCATTTAGCCTGTACCCTCCGACAGAGCCTAGCCAACCGGGATCTGGTGTCCGAAGCTTCGTACCCTCCCACCCCGCAAACTGCCCGCCACGGATGCATGCACACAAGCACACACGCATGCACGGACGCATACGATCATCCTCCAGCGTACTCGCTAACTAACATGCCAAAAAAGCTTCGCCTAACACTCGCGTACGTCATCACTCGGAGATCAAAATTAATGCAAACATGTGTGGTCTATATGAGTAGTATGTGCGGTCCATTTTCAAACCTCTTTGAAGGTCACATATAGGAAAAACAACAACGGAGAAATCCTGCACCTGTCACTGACCTCATATGACATTCACGAAATACTTGAGAATGTAAAAAGTCGTGTAGGGCAATATACGACCTACTTACTAGTTTCTTCTAAATGTGGGGTAGAAAACAAATTGGGTACGACTCTGTCGTATGGACTGCAGTGCCGGATAATGTGCCCTTAAAGAGGGCAAAGCGATATTCAACTCATCACGGGGCGGATAGAAACAAAAAAAAAATACAGCGAATTGGGTTACAAACACAGCGACTTCCGCCGTGAATGGATCATCTTCAGTACTTAGGGATGTTTAGTCATATGCAAGTGAGCAGTGTCCACGTCACCCATGGTTCGTAAAAGTAGTTCACCTAGGCTATATATTCTGATTAGAAGTATCGACCTTTCATTTATCATGATAGGAAAGTGACTGTCTGATCATGAACAAGACTTGGAGATGAGCATGCAACAAATTTTCAGGAAAATTTCCAAATGGACATTAGCTATTCGTAACTTTTTGAAGGATCCAAGTCATTCTGTTGCGAGAAATCACCAATCAAACTATGAGACGATTGTTGCATCGTAGCTGTAGATATTTTGCAACCGAAGGAAAGCATTCTGCCTGTACTACAACCCTTACAGTCTGCACCACAACCGCACCACAGAAAGTTGAGATCAGTGCTTTGGATGACTGATCGTTATTTTAAAGATTGAGAGGAATGGGCCACGAATCACTTCACATTGAATGTTGACTGAGATAATGTGATAATTCGCGATGAGAATGGAACGATAACGAACGACGATCACGACGCGACGATTTCGACACGACAACGACAGGGCTGGACACTTCCACGTCAGCGATCACTAATGAAACGGACGGAGGGACTGACAGGATGATCACCTTTGTGCTGGCTGCACCACGCATCATTTGGGAGTTGCAAGTGTACGATGGGCAAGGGCATAGAAGGAAAGTTCGATGAGCCGAAGATCAGTGGGCTTACTAGCAGGTACTAAAACTTATTCTGAGTATAAGGGAAATGGCGATCTACGCCAGAGTGTTACAGCGAAGTTTAATCTTGAAAGCCCTGATGGATTCAGGTACTACTGGTGCAAATCCAGAAGGAGCAGGCTGGACTTCAGTCGTCTACTCTTCAGTGATAGCTCTGTGATAGTCTGGGTTACAATGTTTCAAGACGAAAAGGCCCAGTTGGCTGTCCTAAGTGGATTGGTTCAAAAGAAATTCTAGAAAAAACGTAGGTTAAATAGCATTTAGGGTACTTCAATCAAAAGTCCCTCTGTGAAGAAACCGGAATTCCAAGATGTGGTCAGTAATTTAACACTGATTTAACAATATGCGTTCAAATAGGAAAACCAATCGCCACAAGGTATCCGACCTTTAAATCATTGGCTTAGTTCAGTCTCTTTAGAGCTGCGTATCCCGGTTGTTCTGTGTGAGGTCCCCAATGCACCGGTTCGACATGCCTTTCACTTAATGCTACGGATTAGTAGTCGTGCTTTGGCCATATGTGAGTTGTGATTGATTTGGTGAACTTTGGGTTTTTCAGTCCCGGGTTCGAGTCCCCACCCCACGACCAGTCACCCTTACCGGCAGTGTTAAATCGGCAGCCACCCCATTTCTGAAATACGGCACTATTATTGTATAATAAACGATTAGAAAGGAATTGTCGTGTTGGATCATAGCGTATGACTGGTGGCCCTGAGTCACTAATTAGAGCGAAGTAGTTTGCACTCGAAAAGGCAACGATCTCAGGGTTCGCCAAGGTCACTGTGGCTTTAGTTCACACCCAATTTATGACGGTTCACCCACTGGCTGTAGTTGAGCCGGAGTTAGCAAAATCCTTCCTCAGGTGCATATGTTCGAGGATTATAGCAATCAGGAGACTGATCTTATTGCGACGCAACGGCAAAACGAGTGAAACACGCTTGTATTTGACCAACGGATGATTCAGCCAAGGGGAACATGTGCAATCATTTAAAGATATCATATTTTCACACTCCCACTGTAGCATGATCGATCCTCCAGCCTCTTGCACATCTGGGCTCCATTTTTCCTAATGTCTTGTGACCACTGCACTGGTTCTCCTCCTGTTCGTCATCCTCCTTTTGTTGGCTTGACCGCTCCGATTGAGGTCTTGATTGATAGCTCTCACTCTGGACCATCTTACTGCTAAGATCCCCCCTCCCCCTATTTTCCGTGGGGTTCAGTTTGTCTGTCGCTAGATGATTCCGGAATAGTCACTCTTTTTTCTTCTTTTGTGCTTATGAGTGGTAAAAGACTGGGTTTGCAAGATGCGATTCGTCAAGTAATATCAACGCTCATTTCACCATTACAATCCATGAAAGCACTGTACCCGTGTTTTAACAGGCTCCCAATTGGACTCGAACCCACGGCTGAGTGCTGATACAGCACGGTGAATCAGTCAATTATATTATACTTTTGTTATAAATTACTATCCCATTTTAACTCGATTTTTGCTTCAATACTGGACTATCGATCGCGTTTTGGCGTTCTGGTTTCGAAAAGAATCCTTTAGATTTTCGTCAGGGATGCAATTTTCCTATCACGTCCAGTCGTACCAACGAAAAAGTCAAGGGAGAGAGAGGAGCGAAAACTTCTGCCCGTGGGATTACTTGGATAGAGTGTAAGAGTTGAATTCGTCACTGCAAAACAAATGGAATTAACGCTATGGTTGTGAGGTCATCATCCCTATTATTTTATATCTGTCACTCTACTCTATGATAATTCAAACGAACATGTAAAAATATATATCTCGCTATTATTTGAGAGTAGAGTGTGGGATTGATGACGGCTAGTTTGGCTGACTATCCTTTGGATTCCACCTTTCACTCGCAAACCTCTCTTTTTCCGATCAGCCGTGCACTCGGAAACACCGGACCCGAGTTTCACTCTAGTTGGAGCTCATCAGTGGTGGATATCCACCGCTGCTTCCAGGGTGGAGTCCAAAGGACAGTCCGTCAAGTGAATTATCATCAGTCCCACACACTACTCACAAGTAAGTGTGTGAATTACGCAAATGTGCGCAGGTTCAATAAGCCGTTGGGAGCCGATCGAGACAGCCTGGTGGTTCTCAATCTTTCACCCCTCGTTCAAGTCCCCTTGAGGGCTCGGTGGATGTGCTCTGCAGCTGATGATCCCTAATAAGGATATATCTGATGTGTTGTGCTTCAATTGTTTTCATTGGTGGGTCAAAGCTTTGTTGCTAATTGGAGCTTGTTAGAAGCAAAGTAGTGTAAAACCACAGAGTACGTGATAAAGTCAGGCACATGTTTGTACAGTACTCACCGGTAAAAGTTGTGTGACAGCGATGTGAATTACCCAAACTAACCGATATGTCACAGAGACTAGAGGTGAGATGCTCGGCGCTAGCGTTAAACGAACATAACATACCCCCGCTTTATTCTTTTGAAGCCCGGAAGAGAAAACCACTGGTCCCAAAGAGTTACCACCTAGGATAAATACCAAATTCCCCCGAATTTCATCCTTAAATTTACCGTGCTCATTTAATCAGCCTTTGATGACGTGGTGCCCTGCCAATCTATTTCCAACGAAGAAGACTTTAGCTTTTTTCCGAGAACTTATACAATATCCAGAACTTTTCACCCCTTTCTGGACTATATTTCAACACTTCCATATGTTTTAAATGCACTTTCTCCGTTCCTTGTCCATCTTATCCCAGTGAGCAACCAGTTATGAAAAATGCCAACGTTCTCAGAACTGACTTGGTCAATTATTTGGGGGTTACAATCAGCCCCAATTTACTGTGGTTTTTTCATGTTATATTGATTGTGTCAAAAACTACGTAGATTGTCTTTCAAAATTCGTAGGCTAAGGCACTTTGGTGCCACACAAGTTGTCATTTTTCTTTTGTCCATCAAAGTATTCCCCCAATCTTACTCTACTGTCTTCCCGTAATCTTTCCCGGCCTACTTAAGAAAGATTTCATCACACTACACCGGTGTCTGGCCATTATCAGTCGTGTTTCTTTGATTTCCGTGGGCTTTCTTATCTCCAAAGTTTGCGATTTGCACATTATAACCTGCGAAAAATTCAACAGAAAGACTCTTGCGGACCCCACCCATCTCCTGGGCCATGACTTATCTGCATGCCGTTCGCGTCCCTCGGCACTTTCCGCATTTAGACTTATTCCCTCCTGCATAAAAGTCTACCGCGACTCTACAGTGCCTTGCTTAGCACGTGTTCTGGTTGACAAGATGAAAATCACCGAGAAACTCGGCACGAACCTCGGTCGGCGAACCAGTTTTGTTTCTGAAGTATTTATTTTTATGCGTATTCCAAAGAGTCATTGATCTGTTTCCGTCCGTTTGGCTGAAATGTGAGTCTTTGTTAGCTTGTTGAAGTCTTCAGTACAATACAATGCTATCCAGTGCCACTGTTCTGTGAAATTATCTCCTCTCGTGGGGGAGTGGTGATCATCACTCTGGTGACAAAGAAGAGGGCTATTCGAATTACTCTGCAAGTTAACTGTCGTTGACTGGAATCAAATGCCCCGAGATATATACTGTGCCACATAATACGCTGAACCTCTTTGATCAAAGAATCTTATTGCAACGAACCGCCTACGAGACAGGAATTCATGACTCCGGTCAGCTTGAATATCGACACTCAAACACCTCGTCAGACTTCGTAGTATCTTCGACACAATAAATTTTTCTTTTTCGTCCCTCAAAAATACAAATATGTCAGTATTTTTCCAAGAACTTAGTGACAAGTTCAATTGTGTACGTCTATCAAATGTTCAGCACCTTTCTATCCAGTCTGATCTCAGGCAAAATCCATCGAAATGTCCGAATTTATCTGGACCATCGTGCCCCACAGACAATGTTATTACGAATGGCATTTCCCTTGCTGCAGTTACCTCCCACCGGTTTTGGCCGAATGGTCTCCAGTGTTCGATTACCACCTCGAAGGTCCGAGGCTCAAATCCCCACCGTCACCGGTTACTTTGGTTGTGGACTGGAGCCCCTACTATGGTCCGGCTCTTTGCCACACCTGATCTACTGGGACCTTATGTAGTTGTTCGCCACTCCAAGTATCAGGGTCTGATTGCCCGTTATACTTGATAGTGTATTGGGCCTTTGTGGTTATACGGTACACCCATTTCACTGCATTCATGCGCAAGACATCTAAGAGTAACAAAGAACACCAATCTGCACACATTCTGTGTTGGAAAACTGTGACGTTTACCTTCCCAAATCCGTAAGTTCAGACAATTTTGATACATAAACTTAATTTCTTTGTAAATTCTCATTTACATGCTTTTTGTGCAACTTGAGTGCAATGGTTCATTTAGCAAATGTTTTGACTGGAATGAAAGCACATGAACTTGTAGAAGTCATACAAATAAGTCATCGCATAGCCAGGAAATTCCGGGCACTACTATGGAGTGATTCCAACCTTTATTTGTTGCTTTGACTTCAGTAAACCCTTGAAGATGTTGTTATAAGAGTTTTATATTGATGTAGGGTTAGGGTGACCGACTTTTAACTGGAGATAGGCCGGCCGATGGAAACGATGGCAACTCTGTACAGAATAATCGAAACCACGACTCATGGATTGATGGCCCAGTCGATCTTTGGCTTGTGCCCAGGTACTAATGTTACGTTCTTCCGTATACATGAACGAGGCCAGTACCTATTAGGGATCACGCTATAGTGGCACACGGATGGTAGGAATCACTCTATTATGACTCCAACTTCCATATCGTGGTAACTGTCCGACTAACACAGAAAAGGCCAGTCCAGTCCGGTGACCACTCAAATCACTCGGATACCCTCTGCGTAAGATTTACAAAGAAATAGCTTAGACTATATGAAACGAGGTGCCCACCTTGTTCGGCTTTTGACCACAAGTTATAGTTGCTGCAGCTACAGGAATCCGAAATACCACGCGAACACCGAAGACCTCCTGGCACTCAAATTCGCTCTGCGTACTGTCTGCTAGAACCATGGTGGTAAGCGTTAGCTTTGGGTCAGTTTGCTTTTGGTTGACTCATTCATTGACTTGATGTTCGTCTGGCAGACGTAAGTGGACCTGTGTAATTCATGAGAAGCCTTCAGGAAACCAATAAAAGTACAGATCACTCAAATCAAATATATCAGAGCGGGTGAATATACGCCGGAAGAAAACCAAATATTCTAACTTTTGCATGAATTTATTCGTCATTTCCATCTAAATGAAGTTATAATCGGGTCCGGCTCCCATTACTTTGCCTTCCGTCAACACAATGTATTAGGTATATTAGGTCTCGATGTATTCTGTCTCTCACTAATGGGTGAGAATACCCCTTTCCGGTAACTGGTTCGCTTATGGCCAGACAGAAAGAGAGAGAGAGAGAGAGAGAGAGAGAGAGAGAGAAAGGGAAACCGAACGACTCAACCATCATCAGCAAAGTTGAGCAAATCAGGAAAAATAGAGAATTCGTCGGAAATTCGCGAGGCGCATGGATATATTCCGATTTTATTCGAAATATTATGTGATACGTATGTTTTTCAACTACTTTCAGCTCTATACGGAGGTCGTTACAATTGACTTTCTGGCCAATCTTGACGCATGGACTGTAGTCCGTTTTTAAATTCTATTTCATATATCCCAAGCAGGGTGTGATCGTTTTATTGAGTGATTTTGTAGGATGAAAAATGAAGCATATGATCTTCTGGGAATCTCACGAATACTAATGCAATTACAATCGGCATGACGCTGCACCAGCCATCATGTTATGCTCATTGAGCAGTTCAGAAATAATCTTTATCCGATCTGATTCTGACTGTGCCCAGTGGCGGTCAAGCCCTATAAAACTGTGACCTTCAAGATCAAACCCTAGAATCATGGATAAAATTTGAATGCATATAGCATTCCATTTTCACCAGCCTTGTTGGCATGTTTGATGTCTAAGACAGGCTGCTACTCGCCCAACAACGTGTTCCCTAAGACGTCATATTTAATGGCTTGACTATTTTATTTCGTTCAGCTGACTGGATTAGTCTAGGTGAGCAAATATCTTCTCGTTGCGTACTTCGGAGATGACAATCCTACGCGTAAGATCGTCCTTCGGGTTCGCAATACGTTCTAGAATGAACTCCAAAGTGGTTGTAAAACAGCCGTCGACTGATTGTTTTCACCTGATGGAATTCTTGCTTCTACTGTTTGAGTGCTTACATACATAGACAGGGACTTCTTGAGCGTAATAAAAAAAATACACTTGCATTTTTTATAGCCCGCAGTCCACTCCGAGAAGCGGAATCGAACCGGCGACCTTCCACTCACCGGGCAATTTCTCTACCAGGGGGTCTACTGTGTTACGGCCCATTAGAAGCGAGTAACGCAAATGAATACTCAACGAATCGCAATCTACTATTCCATTATTACACATCTGCTGTTCTGATTTTAATCACTGGTCTGGTCTAGCCGGTCAATTCCAAATGAGCTGAACAACTAATGGCTGAACAACATAAGATGGACATTTTGATATGTTCGTAGAATTTATTATTGGGATGAAGAGACTGAAACTTATAGATAATGGATATCCAATTGTATATGACTGCGTAGGTTAAGCTACAGAATGTTCTTTGGTAGTAAATGCATATTATTATTGTTATATGATCATTTTTCTATGAGAGAATCGTTTGCTATGCGTGATTGATGGTGGAAGCGAGACGATCACCACAAAGCAGCAGTGTTACCGGAGATTCACCATTTATTATACAAGAATGTTACAATATTTCTGTGAGAATATTGAAACTTACTAGAAGCGGACAACACAACAAGCTTTTCTACCGCCGAAGGTTTCGAACCCAAGACCTCAAGGCTCACTTAACTAATGATTTTGGCCGCGTGGTGGCAATGGTGTGAGAACACTATTTCACAGCTAGTCGGAATTGCTTGTGAAGTGGTTCCGGATCTATCCGATCGATTTCAATGAATCAGTGATTATACTCATCATATGTTCGTTTTCCGTGTTTGACAACCAAGCTTAATTGACAACAACGTATCACACGAGTGGCACGATATGTTCGTGTGACACGCAACACCCAGTGACCAACTACGACAGTTCGACAGACTGAGGTTCCGAGAAGGTGGCTAGTTATTACTTGATCATTTTTAATTCCGTACTTGTAAATAAGCACCTCGAAGGTCCATTGATCCAACAGGATTAACCCGTAGGCTGACCTTACAACTTAAGGTCCCAATAGGTCAGTTGTGGTAACAAGACAGACTATAGCGGATTGCCCTCTGTCTATCACCAAACTGACCGGTGGAGGTCGCCTGTTGCGAACTCCTATCTCCGAGATGAAAATCTTCGGTTGCACTGGACCACTACCGGCAGATGGTAGATGCTCACTGCTTGGACATGAATAACTCGTTATTACCTTGTGGCACGAAAGCACCCAGGTTCACACAGTGAAATTTTCGTGTGCTGAAAGCAGACCTCGTACGACAAATAGAGCAACAATATCCAAGTTAATCTGTTTCTTGAATACCCAAATTAGTAAAGGAAGATCTGCAATTTATGCCTTAGTTGACCTGATAATCATCTACCCGTAAAGAATGGATGAATACGAAATATTCACCGCATTTCTCACAAACATGTCAGCTAATGAATGCACGGCTAGGAAAGGCGAGGGGTGGGGGGCATGGTTCTTCTTTAGTATTCTCCATTAGCAATACAAGGTCACACTGACTAAGATGTTGCTGCCGCACAACCTATGAGATGACTCAAATGACTGTGGGTGTCGTGGACCCACCTCGTGTGACCATCAACCCACGCATAAAAACGACCAGCGGTTTCGGTGTTTCTGTACCATGCAGACCAAAGATGGTTCTGCCAACTTTACAGTCCGTATGAGCCTTATTTATGCGAGATACCGCACCGAGGTGTCTAAACAAAGAAAACGTGGAATTGGTATGCTATAAGCACACACACACACACACACACACACACATGAAGCAGTGTTGATTTCATCCAAGGTAAATTACCTTTCTGCCAAGGCGGATGCATCGGAGAGTTATCAAGCTGAAGACGGCCAAACGGACGGAACCAGATGAATCTCCATCATCTCGTACGTCCTTTTTACAAGTGTTGTGTGCTAGTGTGTGTGTGTGTGTGTACAATGTATACATGTGTATCTCTTTGTCATTTTAAGTGTCAGCTGCCAAAACAAAACGCAACAGGGCTACGTGTACAAAAATTCGTCAGATAAAACAAACAGAAAATAGCACAAAAAAGACTTTTATTCGGTCAGCAGTGAGTAGTGCCAATTTAAACCCGTTTTGTATGACTGCTGTGCACTTATGTCCTGAGTGTGTGTGTGTGTGTGTGTGTGTGTGTGTGTGTGTGTGTGTGTGACTTGCGTGAATGATATGCGTAGTGGTTGTGAGCAGTCAGTTAGAGGTCGGAAAATCTGCGGTCCCGTTGGGGTCAGTTCCTTCAACCAACAAACACGCAGAGCCGTTCTCCGGTTTCTCTGCTACATTGCAGGATGCACATGGTGGAATTGGTTCAGATAAACGAAGGACACATTAACAGCTAATAATTTTGCAAATGAAAACGAGGATTTTCTTTGCAACCACACCATCAAACAGCGATATCCGAACATGTCACTGAGTGTCTCGAAACACTTGGTGGGTGGATATTGGGAAACACAACCCAAAAACCTAAGGTATCCTAGACGGTCAAGTTCACTGATCAAGGTTTTCATCCCATTTCACGACTTCATGGACCGACAGCTTTGTCCCTTCCTCCGACGATAGACGGCCTAGGAGGGTAAAAATGAAGTTTGGGTCGGTAGCTTATGCCCTGACTCCGGACTGTCTTAAAAGATTGCTAGATGCTACTGAACCTACCGACGGGGAGGTCCGTGCACATGCCAGGTGGGGTATGTAGTTATAGCCGCTGCTCAATGCTGATATCAATACTTGTCCTTCATTTGCTGCTTGCTAAGTGGAACCTGTAACAATCTCATTTGATTAACGAAGGTTCCCACCGTTAGTTAGCCGAGCGCACGAGAGAACCTCACGTGAGAAAGATTTATTTCGTGCTTGTACCGACCCCTCACAACGAGTTCTTACTTCTGAGACAGATGTAGTGAAGCCCCGGTTGATCTGAAAATTTCTGCCGACCAAGTAACTTCACAACGAGTGAAACCGCAAGCCACTGGACGAGGGCTACGGTGCACAATAATCAAGTCTTAAATGAGGTATGAAAATATTTTATTTGACTGACGTTCCAGTTGCGCGTGTATATGAAACTCATTCACTACCATGTAAGTATCAGTTCCCCAGGCCCCGTCTCGTTCAGATATCCCGATGAGTCGTTGGATGATGACGTCATTATCAATATGAGTATTATGGTGTTGTATCTGCATGACAGAATAACATTTCCTTGAAAACACACGACCGGTTTCGCGGTTGTTGTCACTCATCAGGTATGCGTGTCGGGTACTCTTCTGTCCAATCATCCCTATATTTGAGCAGTCCACAGTTGGTTCACAGCTCCGACCACTCAAATGAGATTACCGCTGAGGGTATATTAATTACATGTGAAGAAAATTACGGAAAAATAGTTCCGTGGTACAAAATGATAAACTGATAACAAAGTCGGCCCGAAACGGGGGTACACACAGTGAAACCCTGTAGAACGGCAACTAGGACATTTGCTATAACCGGCTCCAATTCTGATTTACATTTCGGCCGAAATGCAAAACGAATTTACACAATACGTTGATCACAGAGTTTCCATGTCATTCATCCTTACGTTATTAGATGCCTCAAGGGAAAACCATGTAATTTCATTGGACTCGAAGAGTGTCATCCTAAAACCAGGTGGGAAATACTTGAGTGAAATTAGAGTTTAGTAAACGATAATGACATTGCCTAGGGGTCGTGCACTACTAGGCATCAATCGAACCAATTGCATTGCCGGTGGGGTATAAAGCTGTCCTGAACGCGTCAGTGCGTTTCCATGTCAAGTACTGTTCACAATCAGTTGCATCGAAGTAACAAACAAATACACAAGTCATCATGAAGGTGTAGGCATCTCGGTGGGCATTTGTTTCCATTTGAAGGGCATAAGTCACATTTTTCATGGGCAAAATTAGTAGACATTGGTGTCAGTGATCTTCTGATCGAGGGTAATTGTCATTGTACGGTCTCTCCAGTCCATGGTGTTCACCCGCAGTTTCACAACTGGCAGTAGTTTCAGTAGTATAAGGCTGAGACTCGACCGGTTTGAAAAGGAACGGGAAATATTGGACAGATTATAAATGGATGGAATCTATCGATGGGCATGTGTAACACCTGTCTTCACTGTGGAAACATATTAGGAGTAAGCGCTTATCCAGAGGCAGACATTTGGTTCAAAACGTTTATGAAATAACTTAAGTATTACGTACACGGTGTTACCACCGTATTAGAATAGTGCTGCGAAGACTTCAATGCTCGCGAACACTGTCCGTCTTTCTCCTATAAAGACAGATCCATCTGCTTTAGAGTATGCTCAACCTTTGATGAACATTCGGATGTCATACTGATGTCAGTTCACTGAGACTGGTAACTGCCAAAGGCAACTACCGTTTGCGTGACCACGCCTTATCTGATATCCAACCACCATTTGAGATGAAACAGCCAAGGTCATGAAACTGCTCTACTCAGTCCCTTGGTCTGTTTGCTGGGCTTAGATCTGACGTAGAACCAACCCAATACTTCAGCTGCCTCTGTCACTCTGTAGTTGAGCGTGCTTTCTCCGAATAGATAGTCAAAGGATCAGAATGACTGAGAGCCCAGGATCATGCAACCACACGATGATCGCTCATCAAGATCGAACAACTTTCAATCAAAAAAAGAGATTACTCAATTAAGCTGGCTGAACGTTGTATAGCAAATCAGATTATATTCCTAGCCGGCTTTTATACGGTTATATGTGATATCGATCTGTATGAGTCCGATCTCATGGATATCCTTCTGAGAATTAATCGGTATCTTCTTTCCCGCTTTCTCTTGTCCCTTTGAAAGAGCTAGCACTTTAGAGTACTTTGATTCACTGCCGTCTTACTGAATGATCGCATAAACTACGGTCATACTTCGACTTCTAAAATTCTACGGTGGATCACGACCTGAGGTATGACGTTAGATAATGAGGAGAGTCCATGTGTGGATTCGATCTCCCCTCGCGTTCGACGAGATTAAGGGTCTATTTGACAAGAAAAATGGGGTAAACTGAAAAAACCAGAGCATGGAATTGGCAGTTTTAAACTCTTTTTGTTAGAACTCATCACTGAAAAGTTCTAACTTCATTTGATGAGTCTGTCCCGAATGGGAAAAACGGCTATGCTGACCTTTTTCACAGCAGTACCCTAGATTTCTCACGAGAATTTTGATAAATAGAGGTTATTAGGCACAAATATCACAATTCACATCAAAAGAGAGGGTGAGATTGCTTCATTCTTTGATTCATCTCTCCCTAATAAATGACGGCCCATTAGAGACTGCCAGTTGGGGAAGGTGTTTGGCAGCATCCGCGGGATTCGAACTCAGGAGAGGGTTCAACTTCCACCATGATGACCGTCCGACCATCTCCAGTCACGGCATACCAGAATATCACGGTCGAGGCGAATATTGATTGTATGATTTACTAAAATCATTTTCACACGTCTCTTTTTGGTTCTGGTTTGAGGATGCCGCCGACAGGTAGACAACAGAACCAGAGCGCACAAGTGGGGCGGGGGGGAAGGGGTTTATGGCTGATATTCTCCCGAAACAAGTGACAGCACACCTGGGATGAAGATGTCGCGTTATTGATAAACCACTTGCCACAAATTCCGTTCTCAATGTTTCACCACAAGAATCAGGGTAGGAACAAAAGTCACCCAACTGAGCGTAAATGAAAAAAATAACTAAGCAAATAAATGAATCAGATATCCGTCCTCTTACTATTAATACGGTTATACACAGACTAGAAGTCAGGTGAATAATATGCCGTCCTTTTTGTGACAAACAAGTTAAATCGTAGGTTTTCCGGAGCCTTAGATTTTATTTTATTCATTGGTATCTAAAAAATTCGATTAGTTAGCATAATACCTATCAGACTATGATAACCGGAAACTTCACTCGAAAACTAGTACTACTTCAGCGAACGTAGAAAACGGCTGGGCCTTGAACTAAGAGCACTGAGGGAATGAGTGCAGTATGCTGGATGTAGTATTGTTCCGTGGGGATTGCACGAGCACGACCTGCAAAGACACAGATAGAGAACTGGATGAGCTGGAGTTCAGCAAGTGCATAAACAAGCACCAACACCTATGCCAATCAAGATAGACGCGGCGATCCATGCCTGAGCGCGTTACAATGAGTGCACCGAGTGAATTGGAAAGCAAATCGACATTGCACTGTGCGCAATTTTTATGTACAAGCACTCAAGGGTGTAATAAAACAATACAAAGTATTTTCGTTAAAGCAGTTATCGCATAAATCCGGGTCCTAAACATATCCTGGATGACACGGTGGTTTTGATCAAATTCATAATTATTTTGTATATTCTGGACTTACTTCGGAAACGGGTAAGCCCCATGGAGCTTTGGATTTCTAATGCTGCTACTGGAAAAGTAACAGTAGTTAGATTTCCACTTTTTCTGAAACCTCGCGAAAAAAATTGCGTGGCACAGTTGGCATGGGAAAACGGTGAACGACAACAGAATTTGCAAATTATACATGCAGAGGTGCTATTTCCACCACAGGGTGATCGGATAGAGCTACCTAAACAAATCGAGTGAACCGGTAGTGGTATTTAGACCGACATGAACTCGTTCATCGTGAATAAACGGGTCATGTTGTTCAGTTTAGTAGAGCCTTGCATTACAAAACCCGAAACCAGTAGCAACTTACGTAGTATCTGATCAGCGCTATGTCATCCCTTAGCACAGAGTTCATCGAGAACCCGTTTGGGCTTTAATCTCGCATATTCACTTTGGTCTCCTGAATTTGAAAGACTTCAATGAATCAACTTCAATTGGAATAACCGTTGACAGTTCGTGGGTTGCGGCTGCTCTGAATGCTACTTCTCAGCAGCCACCTATATAGGAAATGGAAGTTGTCGATAATATCGCAACGTCAGAAGAGAAGTAAAAATAATGGTAGCAATAAGATAATTAAGTTCTGTAAATACCAGTGCCTAACTTGTCATTATATACAGTCGTATCTTCCTGCCAGCCTAGAATTACTGGTTGCATGGATATCGTAGAAGTTCAACGCAAGAAAAATAATCAAGTTTAATGGTCCGCCTCAATATATGGCGTCCATCATAAGGACTGCCCATTTAGCGGGGCTTACCCTAACAATATTCATGTAGATTTTTATGAGTGCTAAATGTTTACTTAGTAAAGTCGACATCACCAATCTGACAACGGGTTGGAACACAAAACTAGAGCTTGCGTTGACCGCTTAGACGTAGAGTAAAGCCTATTAGCTAGGACACCCGAAAAGGCAAAGTGTTTGAAAAGATGAGTGGGCAGTAAGTGAAATTTAAGGCGTGAAACGTAGACAAGCGTCTTGTTTTCGCAAAAATGAAAGCAACATGCCTGGACCAAGTAAGGTTACGATCAAGCAGCACTCCAAGGTGTTTCACTGAATCAAGATGATTCAGCTGTTCCCCAGTTGTTGTGAAAGACGTGCAGTCGTTTTGAAAATGGGATCGCTTGCTACTGTTCAAAACAGAAAATACAACGTCACCACATTTGATTGGGTTAAGGCTCAAGTCGTGAGCATCAGACCAGTCAGGAATTTCAGTGGAGCCTTCTTGTAGGGTAGCAAAGGTAGAGTCGCAGGTGCAAGACGTACCAAAACATGACATCATCCGCATGTTTGATTAGAAGAGTATCTTCCTGTACAGGAATTCCAAGCGGCAAGACCTACGCGCCCCCAACTGGGTGCGCATTGGGCCAAGTTGGACCAACGTTGGGCAAATATTGGGATGACGTTAGGCTAGTGTTGAGCTAACGTTGGGCAGCGCTACCTGCGCCCGACTGGAAGTGCGTTGGTCTACGCCTAAAGTTCGAGAAAATTGCTGGAAATAGGTACCTCTTCTTTTCCTAATCCATCTTAACCGCTTGTTTCTTAGTCTATTTGCTCATTACACATCCTTTCGATCGAAACCACTAATTTATCACTGATTGGAAAAACAATTTGTAAAAATCACCAAGTTTATTATGAAAATGGCATACCGAAAGCATGTACAAACTTGAAATTTGAGGACCGCTTCATTCAGAATTTTCGAAAGATGTTCATCTTTCGTGTGTTACATGGTCACCGGATCTGAAATATCATGATGTAGAAAGGCGAGACAGTCGTACTTAAGGAGACGTTGGACAACAAAACATTTATTTGAACGTAGGCAAAATCGCAACAACGGCAGAAAGCGATAAACGTTTACCGGTGATCACGTGAGTACAGTGAGTCTGTCCAACAGTACTTCATCCACGGGCAAACGACTTGGTGGCAAAAAGTGTGAAAAATTGCCCAAAACAATAAAACATTAGAACGGTATATTGTCGGTCAATTTACAGTTTTTGCGAAGCTCTTGTTGAGGATGATATTTTAATCCGGTTCTGTAGTGGAGTGAAAAACATACAGAACACAGGATGAATGCGTACGGTACGAACGGGAGTGAAAATACCATCCGATGCAACATCATCTTCCTTTCGGAAAGCATGTTGTTGACTTCGTGAATTATTCGGTGTAATTATTCAGCTGGTATTGCGGGTCTCTTGATGAACGACCTGAGTTTTCCCAAATACGATTCATAAGGGAAACCGATAGCTGCTTCTCACAGCGGTGGGGTACGAGATCCTGTTCTTTGGTAACGCGAAATATTCGGCGAATGATAGCCCAGAGCGTGCAACTCGTCACGACTTCGCCTCGTAGTTAGCATGGTGGTTATGAAATCATCGTGCAACAACTGTAAACGATCGTCCACGTTGACTTAGGCACACACGATTCTTCCAAGTTTTATTTCTCGACCAGCTGAAAGAACTAAAATAATACGAATATACTAACCTGCATGGAAGATCGACTTTCATGCGTTGGTAGTGAGTAGACCGCTGCTTGGAAGACCCCATATCTGCTGCTGGCCAAACTGTTGTGGCTCTACTTCAACAGCATGGACACTAGGAATAACTACCTATTGTGAATTAAGACTGAGGAAATAAATGACAACATTCGGTTTTTCTTAGCATAACTACTGACTGTGATTCGGGCCACAAACATCGGTGCTCTCCTAGTGTCACCTTGCCACAAATGAGACATTTTGCACTGAGGACCCTCTTGAGCCTCCAATAACTCTCCCACGCCGTCTTTTTACACAAAACAACGTATGCTGTATCCCAGAATCAGGATACGAATGGCCATCGTGACATAGCGATTAGTACTCTATATTGCGTCAGTTTCACCAAAAACAACACTAAGAAACGACCACCTCAATGTCCAAGGATATTTATGCTGGTGTACACGTACACGCATATACATAGATGGAATTATATATAAGGGGTGATAACGATATGCCGGAGTCAAAATAACCTGGTAAAATGCGCGTTAGTTAACTCTATGAATGACGAATCATTATTCTACAGAGAAAAACCTTTCAGCACATCCGATCAGCAGAGAATAAAGAAAACTAGCACGGCTCCGCCTGATCACAGGGGAGTTCAGTAAAACAAAATGTGCTGTTTTTGTAACGTAGATATATATTAACGAATATTGTGGCACCCTTATCATTATGGTCCTTCAGTAATTTCACGAACTTCTGTGCACGCTTTCAAGGCACATATCAGGAGTCATTTTAACCCAAAGTTCTCCCAACCGCGTTGGGTATTATGCTGCTTGGGACATTTCGAGGTTGAATCTAGCCCGTCCGGATGATTTTCCGGGGTTAAGGAGAGGCAGTCCTTTATAGACGTCCACTGTGCGGATGCAAAATTGAGGTTCCTGTGACTGAGTTCTTCAGGGAGTACAGGAGCGAAAGGTCCGGTTGTTCTGTTGAATGAATTATTCAACTCGTCCACCTTAAAGACAGCCACCAACCCTGATAAGTGTTTTCTCCACTCATGAGTTTATTTGTTTGGGTTATTTTTGGTTGATGCTCACGGTTTTCACCCTGACCCCAACCGTTTTGCTCCGTTATCGAATGCGGCCTCACCCAAATCATTTGTTGAATTACGTTCTCCACTTCGTTCTCTTCAGTACTACTCTAGATTTTTTCCAATTTTGACACTAAAAATGCTTCATTGTTTGACATTCTCTCCCAACAGACGTTCTTGTGATATTCATTGGGGTTTATTAACGTTTTTGTACACTAACGACATGCTTCGCACATTTCCTCACTTGAATCTTCGACTACCGGTATCGAGGCCGTGCTAGAATAAGAGGATCATCCGGTTTTGTGCACTTCTCACTGATTCAGTGACGCTGAAAGTGGATATTCACAAACATAAAGTGACGCACTGAACGTCTCTTGGGCCGTTACTTGTTTGCACAAGTATTTGTTTGGCATTCACTTCACAACTGCTACTGATAATAAAGATTTAAGGTTCTTCGCGAATTCACGTCGCCCTTAGCTACATCGATGGCAGCCATGGTTCAGCGCTTGAGTTTCGCTTTATCAGCGCATTCTTATGATATTCAGCATCGCAAAGCACTACCCATTCCACACGTGGAATATTTATCCAGATAAGCAATTTCTGAAGAAACCTCTACTACTACTTGTTAGTCGACCAGGTCTACTTCGGGAAATGAAGAAATGCTGCCAACCCATCATATCTTGTATTCGACGAGGATGGCGAGCAGATTTTCGACTTCGATTTCCTGAATTCTATAAAAGGCTCGAAGAGATTTCAGTGACTTGTGATAGTTTCCTACGTTGTATAGACAGAATCATTGTACCTCCTATATTGCCAGCTGAAGTTTTGCAAGATTTGCATTCTGGACACCTAGGTATTGCCAAACGAAGCCTCTTGCCCACCTCGCTTGTTAGTGGCCAGAGCTGAACGACTATTTGTGCCGCATTGCGAAAACCTGTCATGACCGTCTAGATAAACTTTACACGTAACCATCACAGTGGACACCGCGGCCCATTTCCTCAGACCCTCAGGCTGGTACTGTGCTCTGGCTATTACTGATTCCTGTAGCGAGACCGCAAACCAGTCCGATTCACGCAGCAGCTAATGTCGGCCCACTCTCTCTTCGGGCAGAACGTGATTAGCCAGCCGTTGTGTCACCTTCGCATGCGTCATTCAATCATGTGTTTTTATTAATTTGTACGCGGATCGCCTTGCCTTGTGAAACCGCTCTGCAGAGAAATATCATTACACTGTTCTTGTCCAGAGTCATGTGCTCTCTTTCTGAGTGGGATAATCAGGCCTGGACTGACCGTTATAGCAATTTCTGGCGACAGGGATGGGATAATGTCCTTTCAAGTGGAAGTTATGCAGCAGCTACTCAGGTAACAAGTACAATTTGAAATCTTAATTCAGCGGCTTTCAGTGCAGCCAAAAGTGGAAAGCCCGAAAATATCAACTCTAGAGACGCTGTTGCAAAGCATTAGCAGCCTGATGGTGGTATAACTTTTGAGTCATGGTATTGTGGATACAAAGATGTTCTTAAAGTTGGTGGTACCACTCTCGATGAGGCCGCGCGCGTACGCCTTCTGTTGCGTAAACTGGGTCCAGCTGAACACGACAGATACTGCGATTTCATCCTACCGAAACATCCGAGGGACCTTGATTGAGCACAGACAGTAAAACACCTCACAGCCATTTTTGGTGAACGTTCCTCCTAGTTTAATACACTTTACCAGTGTTTACAAATTTCGAAAAGTGCAGAGGATGATTTTGTTTCCTATGTTAACCGTGAATGTGAGTGTTTAAAACTCCAGGGTCTCACAAATGATCAGTTCAAAACTCTTATTTTTGTCAGTGGTCTCCACGCGCCTGCTGACAGTGAACTTCGCACTCGGCTCTTAGCCAAGCTTGCAACAGACCCTTAAGTCACATTATAACAAATCGCCCAAGAGGGTCAGTGCTTTATCTAATTCTAGAAGACCACGCGTTCCCCAACCAAACTTCCGGAACAGACCACCATCTTATGTAGGAACTGCGCATTGTGGCATTTCACTCGTGTTTGTGAGTAAAGGTCACATGTGGAACTTGCGGTGGCATTGGTCACAAAGAAAGCATCTGCCGCGGCCGTCCAAAGCCACATTCATAAAACGGTGCACCAACCAGACATAGTAGTTCTTTAAACCTCATTCTCGCCACGAATGTCCTGGGTTTCCAGTCCTGTCCGAAGTACATTTCTAGGTGCATTAATAACCTGCTAGTGAAACTGAAAATGGATACAGCATCTGATGTGATTATCTTTTCTGAATCCACGTGGAATTTACTAGGCAGACCCGTTATTCAGCATTCATTCTGGCAGTCATCATCTTTATTGCTGCCTCACGTATAAACTTTGTCTTTTTTTCCAGTCCGAACTAAGCTGTTCCTGGTTCGACCGCCAAACATACATACTTTCTTTTTATTCTTCTCTGATAGTTTCTCGTTATGTACTCTTTTCCCTGCAGGTTCACACAAACACCTCCTTGACTCAACTTTGGTTTTCTGACTACTGGCAAGGCATCATTCGATTTGTGACTGTAGTTATCCACTGAGCCCGTACGCCATTTTGTCTCATTAGCCCTGCGTACTATACAAGTGAGCCGGATGTGATTTCAGCACGCAGGCGCCGTTTTTGAATTTCCGGCAGAATTTTTCACCAGTGACATGAGTTCGTTCGATCATCCTATTTTCATCCGCTTTTCGACCGTTTTCTTTGGCAAGTATTTCAGAATCCCATTGACGAACCCAAACTTCAAATCAACTTTGGCCTTTTTGGTTGCTGCAAATGGCCAATTCTGCTGGAGGCATCACGGTTAGACTTTAGAAGTGCAGAAAACTCAGAACAGCTTGGCATGTCCTAAATGCACATGAGCATTCCATAGTCCCACGGACCCAGAGATTTGGCTGGTTTGAATAAAATCACAATTTTGGATTGCCGGCATAACCAGCCAATCCAACAAGTTTACAGATCTGGTTGGGCTCTTGCTGCCGGCCCTGGCTCCAACAGTTAGGTATGTTGTATACACCCCACCCGAAGAGCGCCCGTACGATAGACTGTTGGATGCAATACTGGGAAAACTTGGTATGTCAGCGGAACGTCGGTAAAACAACTGGCGTCTGGCCTTAAGCTCGGTGAACATGGCACCGGAACACCGACGCAACTTCCCGTTTTATTCGTGGACAAGTCTGCACCCTCTAAGTGGATGATACAATATTACGTGCTTTGGATGCAAGCGCCTCCCAATAACGTTCAAACTATATTAGCTCTTTTTGGGAATAAATCAACTTTAGACCAATAGGAGGAAGCCTCTGATCAAGTACAAGCACATGCCTTACCCTCCGCATAGCACATAGCTATGGACCATGAAGTAGATCACTTTAACAGCATGGAGCGTTTAGTTAAGCAGATGGAGTTACTATCCGTCCTGGTTACCGCGCTAAACACATCGCGACCAACCTTCGTATCTCGCTGAGCAAGCAGCCCCAAAAGTTTGTGGAAACGTAATCCTACAAACCCTGGCGTATGTCGGTACCACCGCAACCACTGTGATAAAGCCAAAATGCACCAAGCCTTGCGAGTATCAAACTGAGCACCGGGGAAACGAGTAAGCCGACCAGTGCAGGCGACATCCGTGTAAGGCCTTTCCGCTTACAGCCGCCTATTTTCTATAACCGATAGAATGTCCAGAACACCTTTCTTAGTAGACACCCGCGTACAGGTAAGCACTATTCAACCTTGTTTCACAGACCGCCTCAGTTAGTCCAACATCAAGTTAGCCGCAGCTAACAGGACACCCATGAAGACTTACGGTATACGTTCACTAACACTGAACCACGGTTTACGCCGTAATCTACAACGGGTATTCATTATTATTGCTGACCTCCTACACTCGATCATTGGCATCGAATTTCTTCGACATTTCAACCTCAAGGTTGATCTATCCGGATTTATTCTTGCGGATAAGACTACCAACGTCTCAACGGACGGCAGGCCGACAATAGAGTCATCACTCTCTCCAGTCCTCATCACTCCCGTTGCTACAGACGGCTACTAGAAGCTCCTGAATGAGTTTCCTGGGCTATTCCAACCTACTAACGTGCTACCACAGGTATCCACAGACCTACTACACCATATAGTCACAGTTGGGCCACCGGTTCATTGCCGCGTCAGGCGCTTAACACCCAATAAACTAATAATAACCAAGGCCGAGTTTCAGCACATGATGGATCTTGGTATTATCAAGCCATCTTCAAACCCATGGGCTTCACCATATTGCTCGCGCAGCATCGGGTGAGCGATCGTCATTTGTTGGTGAGTTTCTGTGTGGATTTTCTTTTCCTGCATGTCGTTCACGTGTTACGCGGTACATACCGAAACTTAATAACTGGAATCTACTTGGAATCTGTGATATACAAGATTGACTCTTTCTGTTTTGCTGGACTGTGTTCCCTCTGCTGCAATACATACATTTACTGTACGTGATACCGCGTATATTAAATATTGCGCTACATTCTATTCGGTGTTGGAGTTCTTGATTCCCGATAGTTCGATGCGGGGTTAAGCCTATTCAACCCATTCGATATCACTTATGGCGTCGCATAAAGGAGTTAAACTATGACTGCTTCTGAAATGGAACCTCTTGATGTAAATTCTAAGTCCCGAAAGGTCGAGGACAACATGGAACTTTTCAAAATTTTGGTATTTGACCCAAAACCATTTGGATGATGTGAAGAAAACAGCATTTTTCCCATTTCATTGGGAAGGATGCATACAGTTTTAAAAAGTCTATCTTTTCCAGATCCCCCCACCACTTTACCACACGACCAGATCAGGACTATTATTCTGCGGCACTTCAATCTTGCCTATTTCGTAGCTGCTGAGGGTGCCAAATTTAGGTGCCTCACTAGACTTGAAAAACAGTCAGTAGGCGAATTCGTTCTTTAGCTGCAGACATAGGCAGTGAAGTGCAACTACGGTTTCCAATTGGAAGATTACCTGCGCGATCGCTTGATTGCTGGAATCAACCTTCCAGATTTGCAACAGAAGCTGTTATTTGGAACTTATCAGACCTCTCATCACATTCACCACATTTGTGAACAGTATCCGGAGGCAAAAGCTATAACTGCTGCGTCGGAGTCCGTAATGTTCAATTCTGCTAAACATCAAGGCGATCGATGCATTCAAAATTTGCCGCATTTAACAAGCCAATGAATTATCGTAGCACCCAGCCCCCACTTTATCGATCGACTCGATCGAAATCTAACCATGCGAGTTCGAATATGGGCAAATGGATTTCATGTGGTCAGATACATTCTCGTTTCACAAGTCCCTATAGACGAGCTACGTGTTTTGCCTGTGGTAAGGTTGACAACGATAAAGTGTTTGTAGAAGTAGTACAGCATGTCGACTGACAATTCCATCGGCATTATCTGACACTTCTCGACATGATACCAGTTCTTCGACACTTGCGTAAGCCTTTTTGCCAGAGAAAGTTTCACATGTTAACCAGAGATTGCATACTCCAGAGGATAGCAAACATTTTTGTTGTTCACACTGGTTCAGATTCATTTACGTGACTCTGATCCTATTGAATGTGAGTTTTTGGTTTCTGATTAAGGACCGTCATTTCTGGGCGCTGTTAATATTGAGACCCCAGTTTGATTCAGTGTTGAAAATCAGAAGTCCTCTTCTTATCCGCGATCGAGACAAATGAAGCACATCCCTTCAGGCAGTCCATTCGGCCAAAATTCTCACGGTCGACCAGTTCAATCAAGAAAGCAGTGGAATACTTGCAATTCTTGTGGTCAGAAACATTCTCGGTTGACCTGTAGATTTCGTAATGCGAAGTGTCACAATTGTGGTAAGGTGGGTCATATTCAGTCCGTATGTAGAAGTAAAAAGACATGCTTTACTGCGCGTCCATCCGAAAAACTGTCCTTTACCTTCAGATTTTCAGTCTCTGGCCTTATTTGTTGTTAGTTCCGACAACTCTCGTCACATTACGTTCGTTTATTGTCAGTCATTCTTTTCCACATTCGTTCATCACGGACAACGGCAGTTTTGATCGATTTATTTCTCAGAAGGTTTTCTGAAAATTACTCCTTCTATACAGCTCCAACGCACATTATTTTCCGTTAAAGGTATCACTGGTCACCCGTTACATGTTGTTTCTTACCGATGAACAATCCGGTACCTATAATTGTCTTTTTCTTGGAATTGACAAGGACGTTTCCATGATCGGTTTGAGTTGCATGAATCGTACGTATGTTTCATTGATTTTTCTGTCCGATTCTCAACAATCGTGTATTTGGCGTTTATTTCTTGATTGTTCTAAAGTTTCTGGTGATCTAAAGATGGATCCTGTGCATCTCAAGGTTGCCGGCTCTCCTATTTGTACAAAACGCCGCATTATTCCTCTCGGACTTCGTGAACCCGCGAAAAAGGAGTTAGACGATTTGGTTCGTAAAGGAGTATTGACACCGGTGAGTTCTTCAGCATGGACCATCCCGATTGTGACTCCCCAAAAACGTGATGACAAAGCTCCCAGAATCTGTGAAAATTACCGTATTATCATGAGCAAGTTACTGAAACAGTCCATTTGTGCCACTCTCGAATCTGAGGACGTTCTTCATCAACTTCACCGCTCTAAGTATTTTTCTAAAATTGACCTCAAGGATGCATTTTTACAGATTCTACTTGACGAACAGTCCTGTGAACTAACCACATTAATACGCCATTCGGTTTGTACCAGTATAATTTTCCGCCTTTCGATCTTAGCTTTTCCCGTACCGTTTTTTTAAGACACTATAAATTCTGTGGTTTCTGATCTAGAAGGTGTTTGTGCCTACCAAGATGACATTATTACATACGCACTCACCGAAGATGTACAAGATGACCTTTTGAGTTTAGTGCTGCAGAGATTTCTGAAGCATAATGCAGCCATCAGTCCTGATAAGTGTTTTCTCCACTCATGAGTTTATTTGTTTGGGTTATTTTTGGTTGATGCTCACGGTTTTCACCCTGACCCCAACCATTTTGCTCCGTTATAAAATGCGCCCTCACCCAAATCATTCGCTGAATTACGTTCTCTTCAGTACTACTCTAGATTTATTCCCAATTTTGACACTAAAAATGCTTCATTGTTTGACATTCTCTCCCAACAGACGTTCTTGTGATCTTCATTAGGGTTTATTAACGTTTTTGTACGCTAACGACATGCTTCGTACATTCCCTCACTTGCATCTTCGACTACCGGTATCGAGGCCGTGCTAGAATAAGAGGATCATCCGGCTTTGTGCAATTCTCGCTGATTCAGTGCCGCTGAAAGTGAATATTCATAAACGTTCAGTGAAGCATTGATTATCCATTGGGCCGTTACTCATTTTCACAAGTATTTGTTTGGCATTCACATCTCCGTTGCTACAGATCATACAGCACTGAAGTTCTTCGCGGGTTCAGGTTGGCCCTTAGCTACATCGATGGCAGCCATGGTTCAGCTGTGGAGTGTTGCTTTATAGGTATACTCTTATGATATTCAGCATTGTAAAGAACAATCTGTTCCACATATGGACTACTTATTCAGCTGTGCCATTTCCGAAGAACCTTCTACTGCTGACTGTTTTCGTACGTGGCCTCTACCTGTTCGTCTGCCAGATCCAGTTCCTGAAACGAAGTACTACCATGCCATCATATCTTGTGTTCGACGTTGATGGTTAGCAAATGTTCAACGTCTATTTCCTGTATTCTATAAATGGCTCGAAGAGATTTCGGTGACTTGTGATGGTTTCCTGTGTTGTAACGTCAGAATCGTTTTACCTCCTCCACTGCGGGTTGCGGTTTTACAAGACTTGCATCTAGACACCTAGGCATGGCAGAAATGAAGTCTCTTGCCCATCTCACTTGCTGGTGGCATTGTTAAAACGGTTGTGACAGACTGGATAAACTTCACACGCCACTGTCGAAATGGATGACATCGTCTACTTCCGCGGAGCCATGACAAATTGTTCACGCTGATTATTGTGGTCCATTTTTAGATAGGTACTATGCTCTGGTTACCAGTGACTCTTACTCCGTTGGCCGGAGGTATGTTTCACTACTTCTGCCAATGCTGACTTCACGATTACAGCCCTACGTAAAACATACAGTCGAGAAGGTATTCCGTGTGCTTTGTTTACCGATAGTGGAAGCCATTTCGCGGCGAAGAAGGTGACTGACTGGTTGAAATCGTTGGGTTGTCACCATGTGTTAACTCCACCTCCGCATCCACAATCCAATGGTGTAGCCGAAAACTTTGATCGTACCTTGAAGATTGTGACTGCATCCGTTAGTGTCAGTACGTCTGATGAACTCGACGGGAGTGTTGACAATTTTCTAATACAGTACCGTAACTCCGCCCCTTCAATGGCCGGAGAGAGTCCAGACAGGCTGTTTAAGAATAGAGTATTGCGTACAAATTTGCTCATTTTGGAATCCTTCGAGGTCACTTATAACCAAGGAAATGAACTGAGATCTTCTCGCGGTATTGTTCTTAATCAGATGGGTAAAAGATTGTGTAAGATTCTTGATTTGGATGACGGTTCTGTACATCGTAGGCATTTAGACCAAATTGCTTTAAACATGCCTATTTCTGATGCTACTTCTGAATGTCCTAATTCCAATGTTTCTGAGTCTATTCCAGAAGAGAAGAATTCCGGTGCACCCGATACCAATACAGCAGTACAGGTTCGAAGATCTGAAACATTGCCCCACAAAGAACGGCTGAATTACAGAAGATCTGAACTTCGTTTCAGCTGTGGCGCATGTGATGACTGTTAATGACATTCCTTTGTGTTGTTTTATTACATCCTCGAATGCTTGTACATAACGATTGCGCAGAGTATAATTTTGAACTGAGTTCCACTTCAGCCGGTGGTCTCGTTCCTCCAGTACGCTTAGTTCGGGTTGGAGCATTCACTACGTTTGTTGCGATAGTACTAGCTCTTGAGTGCAAGTACCGATTATAACACTGTAGTCTTTGTTGTTTACCAAAGCAATTCATTAAGTCCAACGTTTCCACTAACCCAGACAAGTGTATTTTCTGTGTCTCGGAGTTTTCGTGTCCTGGTTACATTATTCATGCTAAAGGTTTCTCTCCGGACCTAGCATGTTTAGCCCTGATCATTGACCTGTCTTCACTCACAAACATTCATGAACCACTTTCTATTCTTGGTGTTCTTTAGTACTACGGTCTCTTTATTCCAAATTTTTCCCAGCAAGCCAGTTGTCTGTTGGATATTATGTCCACCAGTTCCTTCTTTTGGAATCAAGATCATCAAAAGACCCTTCGTAAGTTGCTGCCTTATCTAAAATCTGGCGTTGTTCTTAAGCCGTTTTCTCCGAAAGATCATTCATTTGTTATTACTGATGCATCTCCTACTGGGATAGGTGCTGTTCTCCAACAACTCGAGCGGCCAGTCATTTGCATTTCAAGGAAGCGCACTAAAGCTGAACAAGAATACTCACAAACACAAAGAGAAGCCTTGGCTGTTTACTGGACCGTCAAGCTTTCGCACTAATATTTATTTGGTCAGAAGTTCATTATAGATACTGACCATGAGGCATTGCAGCTCACCTATCATCCGCATAATTCGTTGTCGAAATCACCAGTTACAATGGTTCAACAATGGAGTATTTCACTTAGCTCAGGTGATTATGATATCCTACGTCGTAGTGCTAAATACAAACAACACGCTGATCTTCTGTCCAGAAAGCCGTATTCATCTCAACCAGCAGTCACTCATGATTGTTTGTTAATACAACCACTACCAGTGCGTTGTGAAGATCTTGCGAAGGATACAAAAGCGTATTTTGCTCCGGTCTTTTCAGCTTTACGTCGGGGTTGGATGCCTAACGAAAAGCTGCGATTCCGTGACTTCTACTCTCGTCGTGATGACTCGTCGATCACTCCGGATGGATTACTGTGCCTCCAGCATTCCGTTCTGTTATATTGGCAGATCTCCATTCAGGGCTTTTGGGTGTTGACAAAATGAAGTCACTGGCACGACTTACTTGCTGGTGGCCGAAACTGGATGCCGACATAGTATGTACAGCTAAAAACTGCAAGCACTGTTTACATAGGATACATTCAAAACTCTCAAAGTGGCTTCTTCGGACACTGCCCTGCGAGGTGTGGCTGTGAGTACAAGCAGACTATAGCTGACCCTTATTGATGATATACTACGCTGTTGTGGTCATGGATGCTTTTTCCAGCTGGCCAGAGTTACATTTTATGAGTTCACACATGGCTGACTTCACACAGACTGCCCGCAGGAAAACACTCAGCAGAGAAGGAGTTCCATTTGTTCTAGTTACTGACAATGGCACACATTTCACTGCTAAACTCTTGGATGAGTGATTTAAAGGTCTTGGTTGCAAATATGTATACCCTGCTCCGCGTCACCCACAGTCTAACGGCCTTGTAGAGAACTTTGCACACATGCTTCAGAGTGCAATTCATTCTGTGAATCCTCATACATTTTTTGAACTTGATCGTGCCACTGACAATTTTTTTATGCAATATCGTAGCGCTGTACATACTGCTACGGGTAAAAGTCCTTCTCAGTTATTTAAATGCCGTAGTTTGAGAACCAGAACCGGCAAACGGGATTGTCATTTAGTGCAACGGGAACCGGATCGTCGCTAATCTGGATCTAGATGAGCTATCGAGTCATAGACATCACGTTGATCAGGTACAGTTCAGTGAAGAAGTCAGGTCAGATGCCGTTTCACCTGTGGTTGCACCAACTGATAATCCTGATCTAGATAAGTTTGAATTTGAGATTCCCACGAAACAAACAAGCATCCGAAGATCTGAAAGAATTCGTTCATTACTACGAAGGGGTGACAAACACCCCCCCCCCTTCAATTCAGCATGCGGCGGAAGTGATACTCAAGATTGACTCTTTCTGTTTTACTGGACTGTATTCCCTCTGCTGCAATACATACATGTACTGTACGTGATGCCGCGCATACGAAATATTACGCTACATTCTATTCGGTGTTGGAGTTCTTGATTCTCGGTAGTTCTGTGCGGGGTTAAGCCTATCCAACTCATTCGATATCTCAGTATCGATTAGATAAACAGAATTAAATTGATGGCAGTTTTCTTTTATTGCAATTTTTGATTCTTCTGACTCTATGTGACCATCACAGTCAAACCATGTGAGAGATGCTTTATCAGTATGCTGCAAAGACTTGTACATTGAATTTCCACTTTTTAAACTAGACTTTCTGGCATTTTTTTCCAATGGTCTTGGTTTACTCCATAAAACAAAAGCATTTTACACGTAAATCCCGGCACTGAACCTATATTTTGTCCCGAACGACCTGTGCCTTACGCATCGGTGGAGCTTGTTCACCTCGAGTTGGTCCGGCTGGAACAACTCGGTGTAACTTCCCCCGTCAACTACTCATCATGGGCGGCACCTATCGTAGTAGTCAGAAAGGCGAATAGCACAATCGGGATCTGCGCCTATTTTTCAACAGAACTGAGCCCATCTCTGGAGGCGCATCAGTACCCGCTACCAATCAATTTTTGGAAATAGTTTACCACAGTTTAACTTGGCAAACAAATTGTCTGGTACTGGTGTACCAGACAGTTTGTTTGCTAAGTTAAACTGTGGTAAACTATTTCCAGAAATTGATTTTTTTGATGCCTACCTAGAAGTTGAGTTTGAGTACGAATGCAAGGAGTTGCTTACTGTAAACACTAACATGGGTTTTTATTGCAACAATCATTTACCTTTTAGCGTTAAATATGCCCCAGTAATTTTTGATCAGTTAAGGGACGCGATGTTAACCGGCCTAGAACTCGCAATGGCGCATCTAGATGGCATAATTATCGTTAGCAAACAACGGAAGAACATACTGAGCGTTTAAATATGACTTTGAAGAGGATTTCCGAGTATTGGTTCCGAATTCAGCCTGAGAGAAATTTATTTGGATTATCTAGTATCGCTTACTTGGCGTCGATCATTGATGTTACCGGTAGAAGACCGGATCCAATGAAGATCACAGCAACAGAGCGCACGCCAGCTCCAACTGATGGAGGAACCTCGCAGTCCTTCCTGGGACTTGTAAATTACCACCACAATTTTGTGCCACAGATGTATCAACTATGAGCTCACTTGAACGAACTGCTGATTCAAAACACCGAATGACAATGGTCACCGACATGACAAAGCGTATTTATTGACATCAAACAAATTATCACATCCGATTTACTCCTTACTCACTATGACCCCAAGTTACCCATGATTGTAGCCGCTGAAGCTCCCAAGTATGGAATTGGGACGGTTTTATTGCACAATTTTCCCAGTAACATTCGTAAGGTGGTCTAACACGTCTCTAGATCACTCACTGCAACAGGAAAGAATTACAGTCCAATTGGAAGAGAAGGACTGGCACTGATTTTCGCTCTCAAAAAGTTTCATAATATGTTGCACGGAAGGAAATTTACGCCGCTCACTGACAATAAGCTGTTATTACTCATCTTTGGCACGAAAAGGGGGATATCAGTGCCTACTGCAAATGGCTTGTAGTGTTGAACCACAGTGCTGGTAGGTTATGATTTTGAGTTACGCTTCATAAAAACAGCAAGTTTTGGGCACGCTGAGGCCCTCTCCAGACTAATATCTGATCACGTAAGTCGCCTTCCCGATAAGGATAATATAAATGCATGGATCGCCGTTGATTTTAATGTTCATTGTGTTTCCCAAAATCAGCTGCTTGGCCCACCAGTCACCGCTGAGGAGATGCAGGGCGGAGCAGCGAAGGACAGACTACTGCTTGACTTGCTGCTTTACTGTAGAACGGGTGGTTTCGCAACCTTCCCAGTAGGGCTCACTGAGAGTTCTCCAAAAGGAGTTTGGCCTTATCTGCTGAACAAGAATGTCTCATGTTCGGTGAACGAGTCGTCTTGACCCAGACATAGCAGTCAGCAGTGTCTAAACGATTCCGCCGTGGTCATTCTGGCATCAGTCGCATGAAGGCACTAGCTCACAGTTATGCATATTGGTTCTTTGTGAATCAATAAATTGAACTCGAGGCAAAAGCTTGTCAAAACTGTTCAATGGAAGCTAAACTACCACCTAGGACTGAGCCGCAAACATGGCAACCCCTAGCAGCCCCCTGGTCCAGCATTCACATTGAATTCTCCGGGCCCATTGAAGGCAAGCTTGGTAGCTCCTACATTCCACAAATTATAAATTTGCTTTTCACTGTGTTGTACACGCTTTATTGGTTTATCAAACTGATAAATACACGTTTCCAACCCACCCGCAAGTGGTTACCGCGGATTGTTATTTCTGCGTTGCTTGTGGGCGTTGCGTGACCTGTGGCAATAAAGACCGAACTCATACAATCCCAAAAGCTATTTTAGTGCACGTACCACGACTCGGCAGCCAGCTGTGGAATTACCAGAATTCATTCGGATGACGCACAACCGCCTGTCCAAAAGGTGCATTGAGCCTCACTTGAGGAGCAATTTTATGTGGTTGGTTTGACGTGAACTCACTGAACACTGTGGACACATTGGGGGTCCCCTTTTTCTATTTCTGTTGCGCGTGTTTCTGTACGCTAGCACTTGGTTCATTTTTTTCAGTTTTCACAGGTCTTTGTGTAGCTGAAGCCAATCATGTGTCCAGGTAATTGTGTTGTCGACGAGTTTCCGTAGCTCCCAACACTGCGCGCTCGAGACTTCAACAGGGGTCCACCTATCCAGATATAGACACTGGTAGAGTTTCTTGACCGCCTGCTACGTCAAGATTTTGTTTAGCATATCTAGCCTTAATGATGTTGTATTGGGAATCTCGCTTGAACACGTAACAGTCAACCGAAAGCGAAAAAATGGAATCCGACAATGTAAGGATTTATCTGGAAACGTGACACACTGTCACTGATGTAAAATACAAATATAAATAAATTACGAATCAATCCTCTGGATTGTTGCACCGTCTTCCAGATTGGCGACTTTTCCACCTTCTTCCAGTTTTCCGTTTGCTTGTGCAAGGCTGATACGACCAACTGAAACGGGAGAGAAAATCCATTACTTCAATTCTCCATACTCGTTCTACCTTCCCAAAGTTAGTATTACACAGCTCTCCCTTATTGAAATGAACAACGAATGATGGTTTACCACTATTCGGCGATGCGTTTTGGATGACACAGGTTGCATCTGACGCAACCCTTTTGACACCAAAGGGTCCCTTCCCACACCCGAAAGGTTTAGCTGGCACCCCCAATGGATACTGAAGTATGGAGCCACACGAAATCTTCAGATTGTAATGAAACGCCATAAGCCTTTCTGTTATAAAACTCTTTGTGCCGTCTCTCTGCTGCTCGAAGGTGGACTCGAGCAAGGTCTTCACCACTCCCTATTGTGTCCCGCAGCTAGCCGACGTACTCCACCACAGTAGTGTTCTGTTTGTCAATCGTGGGTAGTCGCAAATCTGACAGGAGCCGAATCTCTCTCCCTGTCCAAAGGAAGCTTGGAGTCTGGTTTTGTTGAGGCGTGCACCGAATCGCGATACGCTAGCAGGCAGAAGTGTATTTTCGTGTCCCAATCTGCACCGTGCTCGACGAAGGCTTTGAGGAGATTGATAAGTGTCCGATTAGTGCGCTCAACTAATCCATTCCCTTGCGGACTGTAGGAAGTGTTTTGTCAATACCAAGAGACCTAGAAAGCTCATGTATGGGACAGCTTTCGGAATTCGTGTCCTTATCAGAGTGTACTTGGCCCGGTGAACCCCAATGACAAATCCAGTGCTTAAGGATCGCACCTGCAGCGGTCTTGGAATCTCCGGAGCTCATCGGTATCGCTTGGCACCATTGAGTAAAATAGTCGACCAGAACCAGTGAGTATTTATTTCCACGTTGCATAAGTGGTAGAGGTCCGAGTAAATCCATACCAACTGTTTCATAGGGAAATCCCACTGCTACTGGTTGTAACGAAGCACGCTTTGCAGTTCTGAAATTCTTAAAGCGGCCACTGCTTCCGCACGTTCCACAGAAATCCAATATATCTCTTCGCTGGTAGGGTCACCAGAACCGAGTCCTTGCCGCACGCTCTAGTTTGCTGGCACCCGCATGGCCTATCTCAGTGTGCAGTGTCGTAAGAACCTTTTGTACCATGGACCAAGGGACGACGACTTTCGTTGGATAATTGGGGCCAAATTGGAAGGCTAAAACGTTATCCCCGATGCTCAAATGATTCCATAGGCTCCAGAGATGCTTGGCCCATAAACAGCTTCCCGCCATCTCTCACTGACTAGGCTTCTCTCTTCTTGGTTTCAACTTTGCATAGCTGAAGCTTGTGTCGCTATTGCTGAACTGGACTGAGCCCCGCTGTTCCGCAGTATCCTTCTGTAGACTGATTTGTGCCACAAAACCGACGGCCCGGGAAGGGCAATCAGTGGTTTCGCACCGGCCCCCTCGATAATGCTTCCACATTCAAATTTCAACTACCCGCGAGGTGTTCAATCACGAAATCAAACTCCTGCAACTGCTCCTGCCACCGGGCTGTCTGTCCCTGGGGGCCTCTAAAGCTTTGTAACCTCAGAAGGGCCCGGTGGTCTGTGCGAATTCGAAACCGTCGGCCGATTAGGTACTGTCTGAAAGTTTTCCAAAGGTGATCAGAGCTAGAATTTCTTTTCGTGTCTTGCAATAGTTTTTTCCCGTTTACATAACGTTTTGCTGCGGTAGGCGATGACGTGCGCTAATCCACCTTTTCCGATCGGTGTTAACACGGCTCTAATGGCCCCCTCTCTCGCGTCCTTGCCCAGAACAAACTCACCAGCTCCTCCAGCCAGATCGGCCAGTGCTAGCACTGGTGCCGCGCAAAGAGCCGAAAGCAGGTCTGCGAAGGACTGCTCACATTGTTCGTCCCAAATAAAGCTGCCATCTTTGTACAGAACAGTATTCAGTGGTGTCGCCCTTTCCGCAAAAACTTTGACGAAATGACAATCCCGCAAGGTTGTTAGGAGAGGGCCAATTTAGGACTGGTTCGATTTTTCCTGGGTCATTTCTTATTCCCTGGTCCGAGACAACGTGGCCCAGAAAATTCACTTCCTTGGATAGAAATTTGCTCCTGGAAGGCTTCAGCTTAAGTCCCGCCTCTTCAATTCTTCCCAGAACTAGCTCCAAATTCCTTAAATGTTCCTCCTTCGTTCTCTCATGAATTAGTACGTCATAGATATATGCAGTGCATGTAGAGGGAATCACCCCCGCCGAAATACGATCCATCAAACGCTGGAAAGTAGCAGGTGCGTCAGTTAGCCCCAGGGGCACAGTCTGAATCTTACAAAGCCCGGTTGAAGTCGCGAACGCTGACTTCTCCCGACCCTCTGCTGCACGTTTGACTTGCCAAAACCCAGATGCCAAGTCTAGGGAGTCAAAGTACTGACTACCTCCTAGGGCATCGAACAAGCCGTCCATTACAGGCAGTGAAAATGAGTCCTCCTTAGTGACTGCATTAAGTTTCCTGTAGTCTATTCGCAAGCGAAATTTTCAATCCTTCTTCTTAACGAACACCATTGGAGACGACCAAGAGGAGTGTGGTGGTTGGATAACATCGTTCTTCAGGATTTTCTTGATAATTAACTGGTATCCATCTAGGGGCCATTTTAGTGGATTTTGTGTCCCTCGTGTCAATTCGGTTTTTAACTGAATCTGTCCGGTCTAATCTCTTGTCCCCGATAATAACGTGTCAGAAAACCTCTCAGGGGGGTCCAACAACGGTTTATTGCTTTTGGTTGTGTCACTATCATCCAGGAGCGCATCTAACTACGTCACTTCGTCTTCTGTTGCCGGTATCTTTGCACAACTATTTATGCCCATCTTGTTCCGGCCGTAGGCCTCACTGTTCACATTTCTCAGGTCTAACCTCTCTTGTGGGATATCGACTACGCTTCCAAAACTCACCAGGACATCTTTTCCGGTAATCACATCGTAGGGAATCCCTTCGACCACTAGTGGAAGCTGCTTGTTAACAAAGCCGCCAGCCACAACTTCGGAGTGATGGTCCCTCTGACATTTAACTTCTTCCCGTCTACCTCCTTTAGGGCTACACTACATGAGACTGACTCAACGTTTCCGACTATTTCCGTCAATTTTGCACTGATTAAACTACACATGGCTGCCGTATCAACCAGCCCACACAAAATGGTTCCATAAAAATTGACCCGAGCAGACAATGATTCAGCACAGGTGGAAAATAGCGAAAGGGCAGGAACGATGGACCTACCTTGTTTCTGAGTTTGTCCCCTCCTTCCGTACAAGGGAAGACCGGTCCCGACTGGCTGAGGGTAAGATGGCCCAGGAGGGCTGTTGCGGAAGCCAGTATGCCACCGATTGGCGCTGAAGCCTTGGACCTTGCTATAAGAAGGAGGAGTGCTCCAAAGTGCCTTCCTCGACACTAGCTTCGCCTCCAACCATTGTAATTAAGAGCCGCCTGTTGAGTCCTCGGTCGCCGTTCATGTAAAGCGCAGCGCTCGTCTAAGAAGGCATCCCCAAGACTGTCCGTTCCACTCGTTCCCCTGCTTCCCTTGCAGACAGTACCCGTGCTGAATTCTCCAACTTCCCTCTTAACAGCGCCCGCTTCATGGCTGGGTTCGATAAGCAGTCAATTAACCGTTCCAACACTCGGCTTCCCCGCCCCTTATTGGCCCCATCAGGATACGCCCGCTGACTTTTCTGTTTCAGCACGCGACCGAGCGGCCGTACGTCTTTATTCGGCCACTGACTCCTTCCGTGAAACTTCTGCCAGTGCGGAGAAGGGTGTCCGGGGCCTCCAAAAGCCTCGGGATTCGCCTGAAGGCGGAATCTAAGTCACCGCTGTTAAAATGTCCGCTTCACTGACGACATAAGAGGCTTCTCTCGCCAGCAGCCCCATCTTTTTGTCGCTCTTTGGCCAACCATTGAGAGTACAGCCGCACCTGGCTCTCCCACCGGTTGTGGTTTCCATTAAGGGGAAATTTATCGGAAGTCCCCTAGGTGGACATCTGTTGAGTGCTGATTATTTTGTACTCTGTCAATACATGTGCAAGTTTGTGGGCAGATGGACTCCCCAGGTGGTCCTTCGTGGCAAGCGGGCTACTACCTCTTCCAGATTATCAAATTCGGCCAGCTTTTCCGGGTCCTTCTTCCCGGGTCGCGGCACCAATCTTACGACAGTAAGCAGGAGGCACAATGACGGAATCCGACAATGTAAGGATTTATCTGGAAACGTGACACACTGTCACTGATGTAAAATACAAATATAAATAAATTACGAATCAATCCTCTGAATTGTTGCACCGTCTTCCGGATTGGCGACTTTTCCACCTTTTTCCAGTTTTCCGTTTGCTTGTGCAAGGCTGATACGACCAACTGAAACGGGAGAGAAAATCCATTACTTCAATTCTCCATACTCGTTCTACCTTCCCAAAGTTAGTATTACAAACAGCACACGCTACCCGAAGGTCACGCGCTTTATCTTATCTCGCATCTCTATGGAGCCGCAACGTAGTTGGCGAGCCCGACTTGATCCGTCCAGAACTCCCACGGTTGCTCCCGAGATTTTTGCGCTTGGTTTTATTTTGCTTTTTTTACATGGATTTTGCATGCAAACTGGACTTTAATACTAACATACGGGGTAGCACTCACAGCTTTTCCATCAAGCCCCCAGCTTTTGGCTATTTGAACCCCCGTTTGTGGATTATTTAGATTGAGGCTTATTTCCACTCTCGCAGAATTACTTCTCAGACCACCATGTTCTCATGCTTCGTGATGCAACTTCCCACCAAAATAGCCTCGAAGTACTAGACCTCTTAGACCTGAAGCCAGCCGATTCCCCATGTAAAAGGTTTAAAGTAGCGGTGCTAAATTGAGCGACCTCGTCAGACGAAGCTCGTTTATAGCAATTGTTGGCTGGTGCAGAACTAGGTGACAGCACTTAGTCTCAGCTCCTGCATTAAGTGCTTTCTCTTGAAGTATAGCATCGGGCCAGTGAAACAATACTTTGACAGCTGTGAACAAACCGACTTCTGGCTAGTAAAGAAACCATTTTGTTAGTACAGACTGCCGACGCCCTTCCGAAAAAGCTGGCCGAAACGGCGGACAAAATAGGCGAGTGTTTTTTCATGCCAACCGTGAATCGCGTACATACCCCACTTACGACACCCGATCAGCTCGATGGTTTTGCGCAGCAGTTGCATGACATGCGAGTTAAAATTCACGCTATTAGCCGTTTGAGAACGCGTCATCAACCACGATCCAGGTCCTCCTCTAGTTTCAAGTGCACAGTCGATCAACTCGAGGATAACACATGTTTCTAACATCGTCGGTTAGGAGAAAATGCGCGGAAGGGCACTCGGGCGTGCGCGTAAGAAACCTCTCTCGCAGATCCCACACAGGCACATGGGAACGGCCGAACCAGCCAGTAATGGGGACAGCTGCAGCAGGCAAATCGGAAGGTGGCCTTTTCTTCGTGTACGGCTAATCAACCAACCCCAGATTTCTTGTTGATACTGGTGCAGAGGTCAGCGTTATTCCACTTTCCCGTGAAAACGCCCCCTCCAGCCGTCGCCTTTCACATCACAGATGGCAAACAACTCTAGCTTCCCCACTTATGATGAAAAGTTGTTTACTCTCTATCTCGGTCTCCGACGATGCTTTCCATGGATTTTCACAATTGCTGATGTCGGTCATCTCATTTTAGGCATCAGCTTTCTAACCCAGCGTGGCCTGGTAGTTGATCTGAAACGCAGGAAGGTGCGTGATAGTTCCACAACATTGTCGGTCCAAGGTAAAACCGCAACCGTTAATTGGTTGGCATCTGCTCGCTTGTGTCAACATCGGGCACTTTCTCATCGACACTGTCAAAGTTTCCTCAAATCATCCACCCCATCAATGACATATCAGAACCAACTCATGGCGCACTTCACCATATCACGACGAAGGGCCCCCTACCGCTGGCCGCCCCAGAAGCCTCACCCCGGATAAACTGGAGATAGCTAAAGCCGAGTGTGACCATATGTTAGCTCTTGGTATTTTCCACCCTTCGAACAGCGCATAGGCTTCACCACAACACATGGTCCCGAAATCAACTCTCGGGGGTTGGAGGCCGTGCGGCGAATATCAAGCTCTAAACAGCGCCAAGATCCCTGAAGGCCATCCAGTTCCCCACATTTAGGATTCTTCTCTCGGCTTGTCGGACAAAACTCTTTTTTCCAAAATCTATCGGGTCAAGGCCTACTACCAAATTCCGAAGACCCCAGAGGATACAACGAAAACTGCCATTACCATACCGCTTGGCCCTTTCGAATTCCTTCTCAAGCCTTCCGGTTTGAGAAAAGCGGCGCAAACCTCCCAGCGATTCGTCGACCAAGTTCTCCGCAGTCTCGACCTGATGTTCGCTTGCAGTAACGGTATTCTGATTGCCAGTAAGGACGAAGCTGAAAACCTTCGCACCTGGAAGAAGTTTTCTAGTTTCTACTCTTGCTCAACGGTATTTCCATCAGTACAGCCAAATGTGTTTTTGAAGTCCTTAGTCTCGACTTCTTGGGACACATTATTGACAGTCACGGCATCACACCTTAGCCGGGGAAAATTAGTGCCATGGCCAACCACCCACCTCCGGAATCCATGAAGGGGTTGCGCAGGTTTTTTGGGATCGTTAACTGCTATCACCATCTCATCACCAACTGCGCGGACGTTTTAAAAAAGCCTCAGTGACCCACTCCAAGGCAACCCGAAAAAGATCACCTTCTCATAAACCGCTAAAGAGGCTTTTGAAAATGTGAAGTACATCTTGTTACGTCTCACTTCCCCGGTGCATTTAAGGTCCGACAGTGAGTCTACCCTCGTGCTGAAGACCGAAGCCTCCTAGAAATCAGGTGGCGCTGTTTTATAACTAGTGAAAAAACGGCCCCGAGTCGCTGTGTTTTTCTCCCGGGAATTACTACCTAATCTGGTTCATTACAGCACCTTCGGTAGAGAATAGCTAGTTATCTACCTTGCCATGAAACACTCGGCGTTTGCTTGAAGGTTGCCCTTTATACGTCCCCACAGACCACAAACCATTGATGTGCGCTTTCCAAAACGTCACAGATCGTTACTAGCCCAGGGAAGTCAGGCAAACGGACTACATTTTACAATTTTTGACAGGTGTGTGGCACATCTGGTTCCGATAACGTTGTGGTCGAGGCTTTGTCCGTGCACATATCAATCATTTATAGTCATTCCTACTTGACTTCGTTAAAATGGCCGCTGCAGAACGATCTGGCGATGAGTTACAAACGTTTCGTTCTCATCCACGTTTAACATTTTCTTGAGTATCCTTTGTTTTGCTCTGACACAACCATTTTATGTGAGGTTTCAACAGGTGATCCTCACGCGAATGTCCCTCGTAATTTACGGCAGGCCGTTTTTGATCACCTCCACTCAAAGTCTAACTCTTGTGTTCGTTCTTCTGTGAAACTTGTTTCTGGTCGTTTGATTTGGCCTAACATGCGCAATGACCTTCGCACTTGGGAAAAATAGTGTTTTTCGTGCCAACTCTCTAAAGTGCACCGTCTTGAGATCAATACACCCGGTACGTTAGCTTTTCCTGATAGTCGCTTTAAGCATATCCACAGAGACTCAGTAGGCCCTGTTCCTCCTTCCCATGGCCTCACTTACGTTTTGACATGTGCTGAACGTTTTACCCGTCGGTCCCGCTCTTTGCCCACCGAAGGCATTGCTGATGAAACGGTGGCACGAAAGTTTGTAGACACTTGGGTTGTTTCTCTTGGAGTGCCTGCTACTATTACATCCGATCGCGGCGCACATTGTACATCCACACCCTCCGGTGACCTCAGTTGGATTCTTGGCGGAAAACAGAAAAAACCACGGCGTATCGCTTAGTTTCCGACAGCCTAGTCGAGCGTTTCCACCTCCACCATGGCTGCTCCGTCAACCAAATGGATAGACTATCTTTCGGTGATACTTCGTGGCATTCGCAATGCAATCGAGGGGGACTTGCACTACATCCCGGCCGAGCTCGTTTATGGAGCTATGTGTCTGTCAAGCGATATGATCATTGACCATACTACTTCAGGCCTCGACGTGGAGTCATATGCATCATGCTTAACTAGTTTAGTGAGCGAACTTCAACCCATGGCTACACAACGCTGCCTGTCCAACGCAAGCTTCTCGTGGCTCATCCACTTGCCCCACTGTTTCTGTTCGGGTTGTTGCCCTTCCTAAGCCCCTTCAACGGCCTTATGATGTTCTTTTTCGTATTAGCAAACGTTGTGATAGGTGCCTCATTGACGGCAACGTACACCACGATTCCATTAGCGTTGACCGCCTCTGGGTAGCTCATGTTGAAGCCTCATCTGCAACAAGTCCTGTCGTTTTTCCATTCACACAAACATCTTCAGAACCTTTCTATTCACCTCCATCAACAAAACCACCGCCCCTGACGGAACGGCAGCGGCAACCTTCCCAAATACCACTGTCACAATCACAGGACTCCCGGAAGGCTAAAACTTCACAGAAGAAGTCTTACTCCGGCGGGAACGTACATCTTCTACCTCGCCTCAAATAATTTTGTTCCTAAACACCTCATCAAGCGTTTTCTGTCTATATTGTTTGTTGCAAAGATGTGGGAGGGGAGATTTCTGTGGTATCTTATACATTCCACAAAATCCTAAAATTTGCTTTTCACTGTATTGTACACGCTTTATTGGTTTATCAAACTGATAAATACACGTTTCCAACCCACCCGCAAGTGGTTACCGCGGATTGTTATTTCTGCGTTGCTTGTGGGCGTTGCGTGACCTGTGGCAATAAAGACCGAACTCATACAATCCCAAAAGCTATTTTAGTGCACGTACCACGACTCGGCAGCCAGCTGTGGAATTACCAGAATTCATTCGGATGACGCACAACCGCCTGTCCAAAAGGTGCATTGAGCCTCACTTGAGGAGCAATTTTATGTGGTTGGTTTGACGTGAACTCACTGAACACTGTGGACACATTGGGGGTCCCCTTTTTCTATTTCTGTTGCGCGTGTTTCTGTTCTCTAGCATTTGGTTGCCATACTTCCTTTTTGCTCCGCATCTCCATCGAGCACCATGGGGGAAACCGCTTCTTGATTGGCCTACAGGCCCCAAGTCTGCTGCTGACCAGACTCGTATGGCTCTACTTCAGAGGCGTGAACAGCACGAGTAGTTACGTCTACTGTGAATTAAGGTTGAAGAAATAATTGGCAACGTTCAGTTTTTTGGCATACCTTTTGACTGCGATTCGGGCCACTTATTCCGGTACTCTCATAATTTGGCCCCTCCACAAATGAGGTACTTTGTGCTGAGGACCCTCTTGCTTCTCCAGTAACTCTCCCATGACGCCGTTTTTAGCCTGACAATGTATTCTAATTCTCAGAATCAGGATGTGAATGGCCAGCGCGATACAGAGATTAGTACCCAATATTGCATGAATTCCACAAGAAACAACACCATAAAACGATCACCCCCATGCACAAGGATAAATACATGTATACATGTGTATGCGATTTATCGATGGAATTGTATATACGGAGGGATAAAAATATGCCAGTCAAGTTCATCTTGCACAGGACAGATAACGGCTCGGCTGGTCGAGCACACAGAACGTTTTCGGCGGCGTGTGCACTAGGTAGGCACCCACCACTGCGTGGGTTATTTCCTCGAATCCCCGCTAAAAATAGAAAGGAATCGTCATACTTCAGTGCACGTTACCGGCGACGGACATTGTGCATCTTGAGCATCCACTAAGTCATCATGCAGAAAAGTAGTCTCTCAATGATTAAACACATCGCATCCGTCTGTCTAGTGACTTGCTCAAAGCATACTGTCGAAAACGATGGTGTCCACCATACGATCTAGGACTTCCTTGAATCCCTGGAAGGTCACTAGTTCGACCACCTCTTCTGACCGTCTACTCCTGTAGTTTGCCACCCTACTGCTAAGGAACTGAGATCCTGATGTCAACCTAGGGCGAACTTTCACCAGCTTCTGCCCGTGGCCTTTTGTTTGTGTTTATGCTTCCACACAGAGTAGACACCCCGGTTGGAGCCCAGAAAGGCCCTTTATTACCTCAAACGTCTCTTTGAGAACTTCTCGAAGTCTCCTGCTTTCCACAAAGAAAATTCTGAGGTCCTGGAGTCTCCACTCGTGTGTCTTGCCCCTCTGACACTCAACCATGTGCACTGTATGACGCTGTACCTTCTCCAGGTAGGTAGCGCCGTGTTTATGAGAGGGTGACCATGCCTGAACAGGGTTTTCTAAAAGAGGTCTAGCTATAAACATGTTTACTAGCATAAAACCTTGGTTGTCGGAGCGGAAACGCTGATCTCGACATGGCGAGCTCACCGAGTACCTTTTTTATAGCTGCTGGACTCTGATCCGACCAGTTAAGCCCAGAGCCTTCAAGGCCTCATTAGGGCGTGTGTGTGTGTGTCTTATGCCCCATGATGGATACTCACCCCGAACTCCTCTAGAGAACCCCCACGTGACCCTGCTTTTACCACGGTCTCTGTAGAAAAAGTCATACCCTCTGCCTTCTCGTGTCAGAGATAGTCCCGCTAAGGGGAGAGGGCGAAAGCGAATGCCAGGCGCTTTCCACCGGGTTTCCTGACTGATAGCTGGTCCAGAGGGGACTGCTTAGCTCTGAATCCAAACTAACCACGGGTGGCTTACGAGGCGTGCAGTGGCGTGCCCACCGGCATCTATGGCAGCGGAGTGTGGCGTGCACCCAGGGCGTATAGCCTTATCCAAAGTGAGCATTCATTCACCGGCCCTCATTGGGTTACGGAACCCTCATTTCGTCCCTCTGCCTTGCGGGTTAAGCTTTGGATGGCTAAAGGCCCCGGCTGGGGATCCTTAAGAAATCCATCTGCTTCGGCCAAGGAAGCCTGACAGTAACGAGCCCGAAAATGAACCGCGGACTCGCACCATCTGTACCTTTCTCCCCGACTGTACCATGTTTTGTTTGGCATACAGTCCGAAACCAGATGGGTGTGAAATATATATATATATGTATATACTTAAGATCGGAAGCCACAAAAATCCCAGGGTCTTTAACCGTATTAAATGCCTGTACGGCAAATGGGTCATGGTCACCACCATGAAGAGCTGGAAATAGCATAGGATTCTCTAGTAGGTGCTCGCAGACATGCACTCGGATGACCTCTTCTAGCACTTTGGGTACTGTGCAGGCTAGACCAACAGGTCCGTATCTTCCCGTTTCAAAGCAGGGTCACCTTCATGAACGGCTACCACTGCTGCTTTTTTCTAGTTCTGTGGCAACCTTTGTGGTCCAGGGTGGCCCTGCGTAACTTGTACACTGGCAGGGATAAGATATCCGCCGATGGCTTGATGATTGCGGGGTGGATGTGTCCCGGTCCGGCTGACGCTAACCTTCTAGATGTTTGCTTACGATTTCCTCTGAAAGAGTTAAGTCCCTTAAGCCAGTTGGGAGAGTTGCCACCCCAAAACTTATCTACATGCCTTTATCCGTTCTGTCCGCACTACTAAAATACCCACCCAGAGCATCTGCTGTAATTTGGTTGTCCGATGCCTCTTCACTGTCAAGAGTCGTCAGTGGTCTTACTGCATCTTTCAACGAACCCTCAGACCGCACTTGGCTATAGTACTTCTTTGGATGCTTTCTGACACACTGGGCCGACTTCATTCCATGCACTTGTCAGATCGCAAGAGGTTCACCGTCTTATTTCTACGCCTGGTTTAACAAATCCAAGCCTGGTGACTCCCGGAAGCCTTGAACAGAACACGACTACGGTTCCTAATCTTGACTGACTTGCACACTGCGGCCATCCATCACACCGGCCCGCCTCACCCCTCCTTCGCTTCAAAGGAGCAAACTCGTTTTGTAGGGTAATCAGAGATCCTCAAGTTACCCGCCGACCCTCCTCAAAACTAGCCTCTTCTGCTTTGCCCCATATTGGACCCACCGATATATTGCGAAGCCCAGGAATGTCCATGTCTATGAAGCTTTTAATCAACCTCGAAGCTGCTTTGGGTTGACGAATGTAAGCAGTGATTTCGACACTCACGTGGTTCTGTTACCCAGCGGAGTGCAGACCTGGAGCATCGCTACATCGTCCTCATGGGTCGTTATCACTGGGTCCAGCAAGGATGGAGTGCAGCCAGCCCTATATGTGGCATCCCCCATCGTGCGTTTGATTGGAGCATTCGAGCGCAGCCACTGTAGATGTCCCTCCTCTTGGGTTCCCCGGGCGCTTGCCTCAACTACTCAGTCTATGCGTGGCAGTTGGAAGTTCCCAGCTGAGGGTCTTTTGAGCTTCCTTAAATACCATGATTAGGGCTCGCAGAAGTCGAGCTTTCTCATTTTGGTTTGTACCCACTGTCATATAAACACAGATCACATTCACCCTACTACTTGGGAGCTTCAGCCTAGCCAAGCCTAGTCGTATATTTCTAGTACAAACAGTGGTCTGCGATTCCAAGTGGTTCATGCCTGCCCTAATGAGGATGGCCACTTCCCTCCAAACAGACTTTCTCCCTGTTCTGCCCATACAGAGCAATACCCTTTTGTATTATCTCCAGTACGTGGTCGTCTTCAGGGAGCCATGTTTCCGTGGCGGCAACAACAGTCACTTTGTGCTCCTCCGCGGCCCTGAAGAGCTCCTTCCAATTGTTCCTAATATAACATGTTTTGGTGTATAGCACAATGGCATTTGATTCAGCGCCTACAGGTTCTTTCTGATCCTGCCCTGGCTGGATCTGGGAAAAAGGGCAAGTTTTTGCCGTAGAGTCCATCACCGAGGTGCTTGGAGTCCGCTGATGACCTAGGACTACCGAACACTCCTAATCCATCCCTGTGGGCGCTGTCTTGGCACCGTCGTTGACGAAGGTCTTGTAGTCCTCTACTGGACAGAACCGCCAATTTTCATATCCCAGTACGTCTTCAATCACCACAAACCCCGACTGCTTATATGGCTTGCCTATAGCTATCGGTGGAGAACTCCGACTGCTGGATGGGGCATTCTGCTATCCTCTGGGAACTTCCGTTGTTGCCGAGCGTCTTTAGCTACGTTTCCACCCCCGAGAAAACCATCCAACAAAGCCCTGCGCTTGTCAGGCGTAGTCAGATATGTGCCCTTAGTGATGTGAGCTATCAGTGCCACCGTGGCCAGCTGCATATCTCTGCAGTGCTCACCCAAAAATTTGACCAGCATTGGTCATGCGATATTCTCCTCTTTTCTGACGAGCAAAGATTTTCATGCTTCCACCCCATGAGCTCTTTTGAGACACGGGCTTTGGTACACCTGCAAGCCACAACACGTTATACTCCCGTTGCCTGTCTATATCCCTTTTTGCCTTCGATTCCCGTACAAACATTTCCTCCTGATTTATTATCGGTAGCCTATCGCTTGATGTTCGTCCAAGTTAATGGATGTGTCCCCTCAGAACCATCACTGAATTTCCAAATTACGATACCGGGATTCATCTGCCCTTATGATTTCTTCAGCCACTCCTTTCATATTTCTGTCCTCCTTACCTTGTTCTTTCTCCTTAGGTTTCTGCCTCACCCACTCACTCGCGGTGGTTTGCAGCACAAGAGCGCAAGCGGCTGTCACGGCGCAACTGCCTGCCTAGTCTATCATTACCTCGACGACGATGCCCTCAGGGCTTCTGCGTATGACCTTGCTGACGCACCGTGCGGTGGCGACTTGCGCTCAGCGCCCGTGCAGTCGTCAGGAAGAGGTTAGGCCTTGTCCCATTTAAATAACCCTTAGTGGGCTAACCTTGCAGCTTGCTTGCAGAGACGGAAAACCCATTCGGCCCAGCTGTTCTTACAGCTTGCCGGATGCGCATCCTGACCGATCCCGGAACAGCGTTCATGGGCGCAAATACCGAATACATCACACTCGATAACTTTGTCCACATGCTTCCCACTTCCGGTGGTCAGACAGGGGTACATCTCACGGGTCATGGTACGCGTACAATAAAAGCAGTGTACTGACCAAGAATGTCATGGAAACAAAGACGATATCCATTTATAAACACCCGAATATACTCGTAGTGCATGCCACACAAAAGCTGCAAACATCTTAGGGGGAGTAAAAAAGATTCTCCAAATAAAAAAGTATCTCGAGGTTACTCTGATACGTATGGTAGCGCAAAATAACCTTTGTTAATTCATATTACGCCTCAGAAACTTAGATCAACGGAGAGCCCTTCAAAAATTCAACCTACAATGCCAGAGTTAAGATAACCTGTAAAAATGCGCATTAGCTATCTTTATAAGCAGTGAATCCTCTTTTCTCCAGAGAAAGACCGAATAGCACATCCGCTCGGCAGAGAATAAAGAAAATCAGCGTTGCTTCTCCTGGCGACAGAGGTTTTTAGAAGGATAAAAAGTGCCGTTTTTGTGAAGCAGTTATATACCACTAAACATTGTGGCTCTTTTATTGATATATTCCCTATGAAATTTCACGAACTTATGTGCAAAAACTCAAGGCACTTTGCAGGAGTCATATTGACTCAACGTTAGCCCAATTTTCCACCTACCGCTTTGGGTATTGTGCCGCTTGAGTTATAGCTGCTGGAGGACACGATACCCGAGTGGGATGACCTACTGAAGGGCTGCTGTCACACTGATAGCAGACCCAAATGCAGACGCCTATTTGTAACTAAGAATCACCGAAGCTCCAGGCTGGCAGTTACCTTTACAATGAGTTTGGTGTCTCCAAGGAGCCGCTACACTCTCACCTACCTTGGCCTCAAATTACAGTTTTCCCGCCTAGCAGTTCAGCAGACTATCATTACTGCTTCGCCCACCACAAATCATTACCCTCTTGATCATCTGCTAACTTTACCACCCACCTCCGACCCTCCCTCGTAATTCTCCCCCTCAGAGTCCGCCACAGGGCGCCTAAGCTATTTGCTCTGTGATTACTAACCCCTCAGACCGACGCAAGAACAGTTCAAATCAATCGTCCCGGGGGCATACCTCGGCTCGCTTCGACGTCCATCACGTATTGCGCGGATGATGACTTGGTTTCCATCCCTATCAATTCCGCCATCAATTCTCCACATATCTTGAATATTTTTACGCGCCTTCGCTCACACCCCAAGCCAACAATTCTATTATACCGACCGTCTTTTCAGCATTCCTGGCGGTTGTTAATACTTCAGCCCCGTTCATTTTTTCTGAGTCCGTACTAGTTGCGTCATTTTCTCCTTCAGTTGCATATGATTCACGCTCATCGGTCCCCTACAAACATCTCAGTCGTGTTCCGTCCTAGGTGTTCGTCTACTCGGCATTCTTATTTCTAAAGCTACGACCTGTTCTTTACTACTGCCACCAATGGTTACGTACGGTCCACCCATAAATGTGGTCATACTGTCTTTATGGATGCACGCATGAGAAAACCGTTTTACGTGGTGGTTTCTCTACTGAAAAAAAGAGAATTTTAAACAGGATATTTGTCGGACTTTCTGTTGAGTTCGCCTCAAAGCAGCTTATAGGAGACTTCGCTCAAGGTAGTCCCTTTTCAGCCCCCTTTGATATTATGGCTGTTTTCGCTGGTTCTGCTGCGACTTCCCCTGCAGTGGTTGATGAAATCGAACTTTTCTTCCGAACGGGTCATGGAGGGTTCTCTTGTTACAAAGGTTTTGAGGAAGATTTTCGTATCTTTCAGCAGAAGAGTTTACCGACTTTTTATGTTGACGCAAGCTTTAGCGTTTAAAATTGGCCTCCCACCCATCCAAGTACGTTTTCTAAAGCTTTTTCTTGTTGTGGAGAGACGTTTTGCTGGTCCATAATGGGTGCCCTCAGCGGACCACGGCGAAGTAATTATTGTGGTTGAGTAGTCCACCGACATTTTAGATACAAGAATATTCAAAGCCCTGCTTTCTCGTGGCGTGAGCCTTTGGAAAGCAATACAAGGCGGCATATCGCTGCTTGCAACTCATTCATCGGTTTTATTTGTTTGACTACCAGCTTTACGTTCAGAACAGACGTGTAGCTCATGATCAGGGGTCTCGCCTCTGAGGGTTGATGAAAACCTTCCACTACTCGCGGGACGTTTGTTCATATGCTCGCAACAAATTCGGCAGATTGTTCACGGTAACAAACTTGCAGCTCACCAGAACCAAGGCTGCTTATTCGGACAATGAGGTGGATGCTTCGCGGGTAAAGCCGTTAGTCGGCGGTAGTGTTTTTGACCCTGATATACCAGGAAGGACTAATTCTTTATGTCTTCTTCATTTCACGAAAGGTGGTCCCGTTGGTGGATAGGATGGGTGACATATTGTTAGCTGTCGTAACTCATAATCTCAGTTGCGGAGGAAATATCCAGAGGAACTTTATGAATATAGAAAAAAGTGGGCTGGTTAGGTCCATCTTTACGCCAATCATCTGAACAAGAGTGGTATCAGTTGCAAAAATGCCATCGAAAAAATGGGGACCCGGTTACCCGGTTCTGTCCACTCTAAGACCATGAATGAAGATAGAAATTTGGCGCAATATAACGCATTAAGGGTGCATCATCCAGACGAAGCAATAGTCTTTTTCGGGTTTCATGTTTCGCAAGACAAAACTTTGTTGCTTCCAGCCCGATGGTCTGTCAGTAAAGGACACGGCGTCAACATGGTTGGATGCGAGGTTCAGGTTAATCCTCAACAAAGGAGCAGATTGACTGATACAAGATGCTACTACCGGTCGGTGTATTGATGCATATCACTATCGCAATTGCGTGTGGTTGCTCTTTGAGAATAATTGGGCAGGTCACGCCGTTAGATGTGTTGCCAATCTAAGAGTATTCAATGTAAGACGCCCTTCAGCAATAAGTAGCCAAATTCGTAACCGATCCCGAAATCAGAACGCGATCATCAGTGAATTTCTACGATAATATATTATCAATTGAACAATGACAAATTTGACACGAACCTCAGTTATACCATCACGGGGACTCAGAAAACGAGAACCAAATTGCGGCTTGCGAGAAACAAGAACGTGCATCACGCAGATTCAAAATAGAGTATGATAGAGTGGCGCATTGAAAGATGAGGAACAAATGCTGGTTCATGAAGGCATACAGTGCATAAAAACGCGCAAATAGTGTATATGAGCGGGTGATATCAAGGAAGCATGAAAATGCTGTGTTTCTGGGGGGATTGTCCACAATCAGTCGTTACATTTACTACTTATAGGATGGAGGTAGAAAATGAGTACTTGAAAGATGGACTATCCAACCGACCATCGACGGTGAATGTGCTTGGACGCATTTTAAATCGTATCAAACTCTCGACGAGGTTACGTGCAGACGATTGCTTAGGCTGGCAGTTAGCTCTCCTAAGGCTTAGCATGGGACGGGGCACTATACTAGTTTCCCCAGTCGGCTTATCGTGTACTGGCAGTCGGCGGTTGAGAAAGACTTCTGCAGCCATGTAGTCCGTTTGTCTGCCCGAAGTCCGGATTGCTGGACAGTAATAAAAGAACAAGGACAGAAGAAGAAGTATAGAAGCGGAAGGGTCCTCCTTCAATGAAAATGCATGGGGAGTGTGATGCATGGGGGCCCTTTCCGTCAACGTTGATGAAGGTCCCGTTTGTCTGCAGAGCCACGCTTGCGGGCTATGAGCACACTTCCAGTGTACCGACCATACCAGGGAAAGTGAATACGTGTGCCCTAATTGCTTATTCAAACAGTGATACAATTTTGTGCAAGAACCGCAAATTATGCTCTCAGTATCACTAATGAACCACCGCTCACGTGTACTCTTTTCTTCCTCTCCGGGCTATTACCGCCCCGGACGCTAGTGGACCCCGGGCGCCCAGGTTGGGGCCGGCTGGAAGATCTCTAAGCCCAGTGTTCATGGTTCTGCTTCACCGGCGGCACGGGTGGATGGCGGCACCTCTACATGGCCCAGTGGATGACCCGTGTCCACTGAGATTTGCATGGCCAAACGTGGCCTGTGCACGGTAAGAACCTATTTGGATCTAAGGGTCTTCAGAGTCATTCTTCTTTAGGGTGGGAGACGACCGAGGAGACCCGAAGATGACAGAGTATGCTTATGTAAAATCATTGTAAAGTACAGGTTACCATGTATGTGGGCTAAAGTTGACCGTGTGACGTGTGTCACAACGGAGGAGTGCTTGGATGAATAATGTTGTCTTATGTCACTACATAAGCCCAAAAAGTTCATATGCATATTTATTATGCCGTGTATTTTTAAATTTGTATTTCATATTCTTAAGTTCGCATACCTCTGTGGTCATTACATATACCTCGGTATTATATCACGTACGTCATCTACTTTATATTCATCCCGTTGCTTTATGACTTCAAATTAAATTTTTATCAGTTTTCGACTACTCGTTTATAATGTCATCTTTTCAGTTCTTTTTCAGGGGTGGTTGAAGCTGTCTGATAGGGAAATTCCATAGCTGTTCTCTAGTCGCAGCATCACAGACACCAAACTCACTAAAAAGGAAACGCCAGCCAGGAGCTTTGGCTTTACTTGATTACAAATAGGTATTTGCATTTGGGTTCACTTGGAAATGACAACCGCTCCTTGCTAGCGGCCAATTCTGGTACCAATACCTCCTCTAGCCATAGGGATTCTTCGTTTTCGAATAATCCTTCTCAGTCACATAAGGCCGCTTATAGTCAGGAAAATTGTACTTCAAAGTACTTCCACACATCCGGACCCGATTCAACCGGTGTGGTATCATAATCTTCTTTGGTCGGACACGTATCTATTTTAGAAATCTTGTAGGACATTTGGGTGGTTCTCACTGGTCATCCACTGAGGTATGCAACTGGTCAAGCAAACGCTGACCGAGCCCTTAGACGAGTCAGAAATTCGGCTTAGCCTACTTTCCTCCAATTGACTGGAGATGGTACCCGGGGGAAAGAGTCACGAGCGTCGGACCAAGGTGAATAACAGATGAGAGCTTAAGATAAGAGAAGGCGCAGTACGGTGAAAAGTAGTGGGTTTCTTTGAACTGCAGAGGAGTTCTATAGTATTGGGAGTGAACAGGAACTAGAATGGTACGTTTGAGTAGCAGCCGACTACCTGGAAATACTGTAAGCTTAGCTAAGTCAATGAAACGGTAGATTAAGTTTCTAAGTGCAACTGTGTTGAGAATTAGTGTTCAGGCTCGCACAGAAGAGCAGACGTAAGATCGGTTACTCGCCGACCCAGAAAGTCTCGTGCACTGAGATTATATTTCAGTATTGGCAAGTCACCATCGTGGTTTGTCGATTCCATGAATAATGTAAACTTCCATCGTCACTGGCACACTGCATATTAAAGCAGCTCCAGTGTGAGGGTCGGTCCGAACGAAGTGTTGGGTGAGAAGAAAGATAGGTCCGAAATGTCGGCAGAGAAGCGCACTCCAATGGTCTACATTTGGTTCCCATGGTCACCTACACTACGGCCTTGCTTCAGCTACAGAGGTATCACGACACACATTCATTGGCACCCAGCGAATGGTGCGCCAAGGGTGATTTACATTTTTCGGGCTTTTATTCCGCAGTTTCATCGCAGCCAGGTATCTGGCTGTAAGAGAAGGCGGGGCTATCTTGTTAGGCGACCACAACTCCCAAGCCCCGACCGAAACACGGACCAAGCGTAACAAGCTGTGGTAGAAATGAATCAACCGTACTGGCTTTTCAGTGGCAACACCAAGGTGTAAAGACACGGCCCCAGGTGATTGAGTGGTATGCCGAGAAGATAATACAGTATGATATTGTTTCTCAACCTTTTCTATCAATCTGTTTGCCTTGATATTGATCTGGTCCCACTAAAGGTCAACCATGTGTAAGGAGACAATCACAGCCAGTTTAGCCCATGGATGTGCCGCGGAGACACCCTGGCATATCCATGAAGTCAGAAGTACAGAGAAGATTTACATGATAAACCAAATGCAGAACCAAGTGCGGTTCACCGAAGCCTGAAGTCATTCACTGAGATTCACGTCAGCCGAAACACTGGTTCGCACAGGAATGAAGAGCTATAAGCAGCGCGCCAACAACAAAGCTGAACGGGTATGATAACAAATCTACAAAGCTAAACCACCCAGAAGCAGTAAAAGACTGGAACTGGAGTACATGTTCGAAAGCGGTGTTGGTAGATGCAGTAATATGCCTAGCCCTGGGGCAGTGTTCGCAAAGAGATGTTTAATGAAGCTTTGCCAAACCCGGTGTAGGGAGTCGGAGCAACTTATTCTGTCTGCAAGTTTGTTCAAGATCTTGCTGCATGTGACAACAGAAACTTAGCTATAACGCAGAACCTTCCACGTGGAATTAGAGAAGAGAGAGCTCTATGCCTAAGAAAGTAAATGAAACCAAGAGGAAGATTATTTTGGTGAAAGAATATACGTGGTGTTGCAAAAGCCTACGAGAAAGCTAAATGCTACTTTACGCTGCGTGGCTATAGTTGGTCAAGCTGGAAGAACTCACGTATCTGTCTGTGTGTGAGATTGGCGGACTCACCTATCGGTCTGTTTGTGAAGAACCGCTGAGCATTTTCTACAACAATAAAATTGGAGCATGAAACTTTTTGAAGCACTAAGAAAGCGGCTTTTCCCGAAAAGGGCTTTGCATAAAGAGCGAAAAAAGCAGCCGGATCTCAACGAGTTTGAGACATCTAACTGTGAGGCTAGTAACGGGCCTGGTTTTAGTAACTTGGAAAGATGCGTGTTCAGAAAAGTTTGGCTAGCATGGTTAGTGCAGCCCTAGATCTCGGACAACGGAGTGAGCGGGGATTGTAATACTGTTGATAGCGAGAGTATCAGTGGGAGCATAGCAATTATAAGCTAGTGTAGTGCTTTTGCGCGAAAAACTTTCACTTTCAACGCGGCGCACCAGTAGAAAGGGCAACTCAGATCGTCTGATATATTATTAAGGTTGACAATGGAATTTTCAGCGTGGAAGATATACAGGAGTTTGATATCATCGGTCAAAAGAAACGAAGTGCTACGGTGAATCATGTTGAATATATCGTTGACATATATGAGGAATAGGAGAGGACCTAAGACACTGCCGTAGATAACATCGACGGTGATTGGCTTAGAGTATGGTAAACAACCGCAGATCAGGGCCGCCCGCGAAGGATATGACAGGCGTGGGCGAAGTGAAGAGTGCATGGGGTCAACTGTGTTGGAAGAGCAAACTTTGGACGACAGATGAGCTTAAGGCATGTTGTCAAATGCTTTTGTCGTATCAAGAAATATGACGCCGCCAGCTGACCAGGACAATGGAGCTTGTGCGACGAATAAGGAGGTCAAAATGGCTTGAAGTGCACCGAAAGGATCTCGATGAATCCATGTTGACTGCCGTTTATCGAGTTGTCCCTGGTCAGGAAATCCTCGATTACAAACTTGACTGAGCTTTCCTTGGGCCTGCACATTTTTGGCGTGAAACTTGTTGGTCAACAATTATCCGGGTTATGAGGCGAACCTGTTAGAACATAGAAGAATCATCGAGGGCCTCCACTGTTTGGGGGCGGTGCTGTTCGTCGTGGACAGCGTAAAACGGTTGGAAGTCCATATCGATACCATCTAAGCGGTGTGGTGGGGAAGCCATGCGGGTCCGGTCTGGAGGAATATCTGGTCCTGGAGGTTATTCTTCCGATGTCACCGGAGCCAAAGCTAGTGATAGAGAGCCTGGATTACAGGGGGGAGAAAGTACATTGAAGAAGCCTGAGTTTCAGCTATCAAAGAAGAAGAATGATGAACGTTGAATACTTCCGTGAAGGTCTCAAATGTTGCAACAGTAGATGAAAAAGAAGCCAATAAATTTGGGATATAACTGGATGAACAAGAAAACCTTTGTCGAAGTAGCCTCGTTACTTCACCCGACATTTTAGGGTCGCTGTGAGCTCGAATCTGTTGCTAAACAAAGTGACGTACTCAAGTTACAAACCAAGAATCTTACGCCCAGCAAGACTTGTGGAGATTTTTTTCGGAAAGCGCTGGGCGCAAGGAATACCAAGTTCAGTGATGCATACAGAGGGATTTTTGTGCAAAAATTCAGCCACCGTCTAAAGGGTGGTCGTTGAGGAGAAACCATCAGGGCTGGGGGATCGAAAGATGCATGGGGCAAGTGCCTAGTTTGCCCGAAGAACGAATGCATCAGATGGCGTAGGGTTTAGAATATACCGTGGAAGCTTGAACTTGCAATTAACTGTTTTGTAGTCACAGCCTGAAAATTGACCCAGAAACCCAGTATAATCCACTGGGAGACTGTGTGTCCAGTGGACCCCCATAGTATTCAATCCTCTGGTGGTAGTCGTCGATGTCGCGGCCGACGTCGAAGAAATATTCTTGCGGAATAAGCTACCGCGATCCAGCTGGGCTACTTTCCCCTTCTGGTGGTGAAGAGGCTGCAACTGGTGTAACTCTGCATTGAAATATCATAGTGCGTCCCACTCAGTCGGAACCAGTGGACTGGTAAACAGTTACTCTAACTAGGTTAGACTACTAATTTGAAAGGCCGGGTTGAACAGATTTAAGGACTGGCTTCTGGGTTGGACCGGATGTGGAGGTTGAATCTCTATCAAAGTTCGTTCCTTACTAACCGGAGTTTAACGATCCCCTAGAGCCACTGTCATCAACGTGGTTAAACTTCGGATATACCCTGGTAGACCGAGAGGACAGTCGACAAATTCTGCTCGGAGTCCAGTTCTTAAATAAGCGTTGCATATTGGAAGCCAACTTAGCAGTTCTAACTACAACGAAGTAGCCAAGCATCCCATGGTTTTACCTAAAAAGCTTCATGTGGCAAACCTGAGCGGCCGGCACCAAAAGGAAAACACACTCTGAGACAAGCTGCCGGGTTGAGGGGGAAGCAAGTGGCCAAATACGAACAAGTAAACCTCGAGCCGATCGTTTAATCCCAGAAGAGTGAAAAATAATGCATCAACCTAAAATTGAGAACTGGCGATAAGTCAATATGTGATGCGTAGCTACGATAGTGGCAGAAACAGCTTGTAAAAGAGATGATCACTCAAATGACAGGTAGTTACTCACATACTCATGTTCTTCATCATAAGAGTACACGTGGAAAAAAGGGTAGTAGTAGGATCGAGCTGTCTGAGACGATCTATCGGAATAAAGCACTGGATGGGAGATACACAAAACAACCAATCAATAGATTTGCGGGGCTTGGTGGCTGGATACGGGTAGGGTGCGTGACAAACCAAGTAGACTACGCACCTGAAGAATGGGTCCAAATGTAGTGGTAAGAGAAATGGGCGGGTAGAACCAAGTAAACTTTGAGCAGATTGTTTACTTTTAAAGGAGTAGGGTATGATGCATCGTTATGGAAGTAGGAACTGGCGCAGCTACGACAGTGGCAAAGACACATAGCCGGCAAAAACGATGAAATGACGGGCAGAAGACTGCCTATTATTCTTAATAACAGGCGGATCACTTAGTGGTGAGAGAAAAGAACTTTGCGGTACAAGTGGTTATAAGATGTGCACATGTAGGACATGAAACTTTGCAAGATGAGGACGTTGCAATTCAGCGGCCCTAAGTGGGCGAACAAAGGAAATGATAGTAAAGGCAAGCAATCACAGAATCGTCTATTACTGGGAAAATCTACAGGTACATTTCGCAGTGAAATATACTGTTTGAAAATTGTGACACAGAAGTAAATGGCAGTGACAAATATTTCAGTTTTCGAATGTATCAGTATGAGTGGTAAAGGGAGGTGAGTTTTGTCTTGGGTAATGGTTAAGCCTGATAATTGTACTGGTGAGTAGTACGGTATGGAAGCTCGGGAAAGTGGACCGTGAGCAATGAGACAAGAATTTTGATGGGTTTTAAATATATGGTTTTTATGCTCTAAGAAAGGTAAAAAACACGCAAACTGCCTTGATGATTGGAAGCCTTTCGCGCGACGGCTAACGTAACATTGTGTAGCATAATTCTATGGAGAGCCGTCAGGGCACTGTAAGACCTGTTTATTGGCCTCAACAAGCATCACAGATTTGTATATGTAAAAGGGTGTACAATCTGTCTGGTACGCTTGCTCTATGGATAATTTGAGTGGCTTTTTGGAATTCATGAAGTCCAGTGCGAAATACAGGAAGACAGCAGTAGAATCAGGCTCCAACAAGCAAGCCACCACCGACCCACAAAAAGACTGAATAACATAGGTGGCCCGTTCACCAAAATTTACATATGGCCTGCGAACCGCTCAAAATCAAGTAGGGTGACCAGTAGTAGACAAGGCTCGCCACGATAGTGGTCGATGCAAAACGTACAAAATGTTCGTCATAAGAAAAGTGACACTGAAATTTTACTCAACAAAACATGCATACACCCGTGACGCGTCTGACCAAGAAGACTAACATTTACGAATAGTAACTGCACAACAACAAAGGCGCAAAGCCATTTGCAGTACACCATGCTTTTGAGATCCTTTCATCACCACCCTGGTTCTGTTCCACTGTTACGGTCAGCCTTGGAGCGAGCACAGCCAAATACGGTTAACAAATTCCCACCTGGTTATTGCCCAATATTTGGATACCTTGTTCATAATTGTAAACTTTCCGTTTCTCTGCGGACCGGAATTGGTAATTTTGGTAATTCCGGGTGCAGAAGGGGCGAAAATCTATCGTTCCTTGCTCGTAGGGGCTACCATCTCCGGCTATCGTGCAGCATTTGGCTACTGCATCTACGCGTGTTCTTTAATCCCTTGAAGACTCCGGACCAGCCGGCCTATAATTGCTGTTCGCTGAGCGTTTCTGGCGGATTCAAATTGGACCGGTTGCGATATTCCCCTTGAGCTTTTGCATTGGCCACTGCGAAGCCCTCCCCCAACTCCTTTTTGTTGTTTCAAGTTGTCGGCTTACTCCCTCTTTGGTCCTCTACCTCCTCCGGTGAAAGAAGACAGTGGAGATAGTTTTGTATAAGAATAATTATCCAAAGTGGTCGTTGCTCCGCCTGCCAGTGAGTCCCCCTGCTTCTGTTTTGGTAATGATTCGCCGGGAGTACACATAGGGGTTAAAGTATAACTGGAAAGCGCTCAGTTGGAGGTGGAGGCCGCCGGGGCGAAGCGGGAGGTAGCTAGAGCAAAACAAAGGGCGGATGAGGCTATTGGAGGTAATCGTATAAAGATTGTTCCGGGCCGGCTATCAATCAGAAAAAGGATGTTACTGACGTTCTTAAGAGATTTTCCATCCTTATATTTCTGGGGCTTGTGGAGGTTCCGGCAGCAGCTTTGGTTACGTACGTAAATTTGACCCATATTACGGTGCCGATGGGCGAAACTGGATTGGAATTTTCTAAGTGTGAAATTCTTAAGTTCGATAAATTACCCTTGCAGTGTGTTCCTTTTTTCCACAACCTGAGAATCAGATCAAGGGCCGAGTAAGGGGTGAAGATCAGCGTTTGAAACATTTGTTTTAATATTGTTAAAGGAAGCGGAGGAGGCTATCAGAGGATGTTTGCTTTATCCTGCTAGTAAGGGTTTTCAGCAGCCCAAGGGTATACTGAAAGAATGTTTTGTCAGAAGCACCATATCGTACTTTGCATGCTAGACAAAGCAACCGGACCAAAAGTGATTGCTGAAAATCCGGGCGCCTTGTTGTCATATGCTAACAAGTTTACCAGTTGCGCAGACGAACTGGACTTAGGATTTAATATTTTCGCTGCATGTGGCCCGTTGTCGCTCCCCGGTAGACACTTTTTTGATGCTTCAAACATACTGTCCGTTTCCTGTCTTCACTGTCAGAGTATGTAAGAGTCCGTGAGGGCTAGAGTGGCATTCCCAAGTAATTCCAAGTGGTTCTATCTCGTGGCTTGTTTGTCCTTCGGCAGAGAATATCACTTAGTCCAACTCGAATGAGCTGTTCTCAGTGGTCCTCTTTTGTGTGGATTGCGGAAAAGGCGGACAGCCTAGAGTCCACCGTCTACAGAACACCTGCACGGGGTAGCTGGCTTGTTCCAACCTTGAAGGTGGGCGCGCCTTATCGTCATTAGCAGTTCCTTGCCTTCGTTAGGTTTGCTTATTAGTAAGTAGTTTGGAGTTAGAGCAATCGCATTGGTTCACTGGAAGCAATGGGCATTACCGGCCCGTCGCTTAGAACTCCTTTCACCTCTAACAACAACGTACCAAGGCATCGTCAATCAACTGCTTTCTAACCGTGGAGGCCACCAGCACTTTCTTTGAGGAACACGTTGCTCTGCCCTTTGCATTCTCACGGTGACTTGCTTTCATGGGGATGAAATGCTGACGCACTCCTTTAGTGTTGGTGTTACTGTCATTCTGAACTTTATCTAAACGCCGCCAACTTTCCTCGGACTCCTTTTAGGCCCCGACGAAGCATGATCTGTTGCCTGATATTTTTTCATAGGCATACCAATTTTGACGGCAAAACGGTGGAACGCCATCCGAAACAATTCAGTTTTCATTGTCTGCGCCAATTCTGGATGAACTGCTTCTGCCTGAAAGCAAGTCTTCGGAAAACTGCACCCTTTCTTGGCAATCCTGCGCCTCGTAAGCACAAGTGGGCCAAAATAATCGATACCTGCCTCAGAGAACTGCTGCGGTCTCTCCGTTGCTCTGGTTACTGCTGGTGTGACATTAACCGCCTTCCCACCACAGCATTTTGCCGTTGGCGCCGGATGCCTTTGCGACATTTTGCGTAGGCCACCCTTCCCACTCTATCTGATGTAAGTGTTGGTCTCTGCTTATAGACTTACTGGGCCACGGCTGATCTGATTTTCATTCGTTTTATGCTTTCACAGATCAAGCGGGTGCAGCCCTCACGGAAGAGAGCTGCACCCGGTACATCCAGTGGTCCTGCCTGTCGGTGTCCGAGTTGAACCGTGATCTTAGTAGTTTTCGTTGTCGTTATGGTCGCCGACTTCGTTGTGTCGCGGGGCGCTAGTTTCCGAGTCACACATTCAGCAGTGATTCTCATTGTGGCTCTTCCGGCCGTTATCAGAAATTGTTGACCTAAGCTCGCCAACATGTGGGTTTCCCCACCTTATTATGACAAGGCCAAATTAAAGAAGCCGTCATGTTGCATCTATCGAGTAGTTGTATTGTGTCCTTCCCCAGAAATCAAGTGGTGGTAATACAATATGCAACCCATTCTTAATAACCGGTTGACCGGAATTACACAAAGTTTCTTCAGCGAACCATAAAAAATTCATTTCTTTCTTTGACTTTCCTTTGCTTAGCCTGGCATATTTCGAGGGGTTTGTACTCGCGTTCAACACATCGTCTGTTTTCCTGCCCGCTTGGGTTTGCTGGGTGGTATTGGCCCGATGTTCAACATACTTTCCAATCTGATAACCGTTACTGTCTGCCGTTTGAATCTCGTCCGCCATACCGCGACTCTGAGCCCCTTGACTCAAGGTGAGATAGAGCAATTTATCCATTCATATACCTTTATTAGTGACTGTAACTGGACCGCTGACCGGTGGTTAGGTGACTCGTAGGGCATGAATCCAAAGCCGTAAGTCGTATCAGGATTAAGGTCAGCATTCATAGCAAGAAGAATTGACCTATCAGAGAAACAGCCGGTACGCGTACACAAAAAATGGACGGAGAGTTGACCGTGATGCTAGTTCAGGCAATGACCAATGCGATTGCACGCAAGCTTCACCCAGACAAGCACGCGGATGTGGTGTGGTCTTTAGTGTGGGATGAAATTACAAAGATAACGCGTACGATGTGGGTAAGAGGGCCGAAAAAAGGCGTAGGGCTGCGTGACGTATAAGCAAAGTAGGCGTGACGCATAAGCAAAGTAGGCGTGACGCACAGAAACTGGAAGTTCGTAGGTCTCTGGTTTGACCGGAGTGGAAAACCAGCGGAACGTAAAAAGGAAACGGTGAATGAACGGAAGGAAGTTAACTGGGTTCATTGTGGGAAAGAGATGGGAGATGCTATAGAAAATAACGATTACCAAGCTGAGTAGCAAAGCAGAAGCGAAAACAGTAGAGTGCGCCGGAGTCTCATAAATATATTGAGTCAACCCCATGTCGGCCCCGAAATTCTCAGGCAGCGTCGTCACTTCATGCGCGGGAGCAACGTTCGAATGGCGACCGCGCATAGCAGTTGGGTTTAGTTAAAAAATGAACTTGTTGAAAGCATGAAAATGATAACTGCCCCCACAGGCCTACATTCTGTTTCCACTAAGGATGTTCCCCTAACCAACAAACCTAACAGAGATCTCCTCCAAGGACTTTGTAGTGACTTTTTTCCTGCTGAGAAAATGATCATTTCCAGGATACCATTCTGGATCTACCCCCTCTACGACCTCGTCTGACGCTTGGTTTCGACCTCATCATTTTGTTCATTCGCGCACGTTCAATTTAAATGACCTTCCCCTCATTTCCGTCGAACTGGTTTTTCAATCACTTTCACTTTCGTTTTGTCGCCAGCTGCACACGCTGTCGGTCCTCCCTCTGCTTCATTGTTGTATTCGTTTGCATTTCGTGTATTTATCACATCAGTACTGTTCCGGTACCACGGTGTCTAGAATACACTTTTGCATCTGGCCACTGACTCGAGCTTTTTCTAATAATTCGATGAATG